>OZ020604.1:79224490-80624638 GCA_963971545.1 Philophylla caesio
CAATTTTTCGAAAATCCATTTTCTAAAAATAAGGTTGTGTTTGGGTAGGTAAGATGTACCTCTATGCAAAATTTCATCAAATTCTGAGGGGTCGGGTTCAAAATGTACGTTTTTTTCAGACTTTGAAATGTAATTCATCATATATTAACTTAAAAGAATTTTCTCGAGTTTGTAACAATGCTTTTAAAGTGTTCTGTGCACAAGATTTACAAACCTATCCACCATCCTGTTGTTCCATGCATCAATGTTGTCTTTACTGATAGGGTATCAGTTTCATTAAAGAATTTAAAAGATGTTCCAAGTATACCGGTGCAACTTCAAGTAGACAAGGTCTATCCCTATTCAACACACAAAAAAATTCGAATAATAAATAATAATAATAATCGAAAAAAATAGTAGTGCCGAAACGTACCTAGGATCTATTGGATAACATAAACATACACCATTCGGTTAGATAGTACAATAAACTTTTAATGAAGAATGTATATACTCTTTCTACCTGATTGTTAGCTTCATAGCGATATTCTGTGAATTCGTTTCAGTTGCCATTGCAAATTCAAAGCGAACGTACGTTAATTTCGTCTAGTAAAAATTTTAGTTGTGTTTAAACGGCTGTTATACTTCGTGCTTAGTTTCTCCTTAAATTACAAATATATATGGAATCAACTAATAAATACAGATGTGTGCAGCTATCAACAAAATGTTCCTCTAAACTTCGAAAAATTAGCTTAAACGAAGCAGCGGTGATATCTGAGCATTTTCCAGCAGTCTCCAACACTCATTGTTGCCGTATTTGCGAAAATTGTCGCTTTAAACTGAAGGATGCTATCAAGATTGCTGATAATCAGCGTTCTACTGAAACGGAAATTGAGGATTTACATGACTTGGCTAGCGGTGAATTGTATCAAGAATATAAGGAAGTTCCAACATGCAGCAGCTATACTTAATCACTCGAACGCAACGAACTCGTCGACAATATCAATAAGCATGTTATTCCTCATCTTGCAAGCCATCCATCGCCAATGCAGCGAAAATATTTAGAAAGGGATTCATACTGAAAAAAAAACACAGCAATTTGCGCAAGGTATTTCGGATTCACTTGGAGGTGGTTCACTGTCAACTTTATCAGAAGACCATAAGAAGATCAAAGCTTACTACGAACAAATTTTGGAGAACATGAAATATCAAATCGAAAACTCTATTACCAAACACCATGACATCTAAGGAAATTAAAGACATTTTTGGGCATGATTTATCTTACAAATTGATAAAAATTAGCAAAGATATACAAAAAAATAAAACAAAGTTTTCGGGCGTCAAACGCTTTAGCATGGACAGACGTAGTTTACCTGAACAAACTTTAAACACAGTAAAATTGTTTTATGAAGATGATGAAATCAGCCGAATCATGCCTGGGTCACAGGACTCAATTGTAGTAAGACAAGGAAACATACGCGAGAAACTTCAAAAAAGACTAATGCTGTCATCGCTTCGTGAAACTTACTATGAATTTAGAAAAAAAAATCCTTCACTTCAATTAGGATTTACAAAATTTACCATGTTGCGACCAAAGAATTGTATCAAACTTGGGGTTGGAAACCAGCAAAATGTTTGTGTGTGCACATTGCATCAGAATGTAAAACTGATGTCCTGCAAGATGAGGAATAACATGCTTATTTATATTGTCGACGAGTTCGTTGCGTTCTAGTGATTTAGTATAGCTGCTGCATGTTGGAACTTCCTTATATTCTTGATACAATTCACCGCTAGCCAAGTCATGTAAATCCTCAATTTCCGTTTCAGTAGAACGCTGATTATCAGCAATCTTGATAGCATCCTTCAGTTTAAAGCGACAATTTTCGCAAATACGGCAACAATGAGTGTTGGAGACTGCTGGAAAATGCTCAGATATCACCGCTGCTTCGTTTAAGCTAATTTTTCGAAGTTTAGAGGAACATTTTGTTGATAGCTGCACACATCTGTATTTATTAGTTGATTCCATATCTATTTGTAATTTAAGGAGAAACTAAGCACGAAGTATAACAGCCGTTTAAACACAACTAAAATTTTTACTAGACGAAATTAACGTACGTTCGCTTTGAATTTGCAATGGCAACTGAAACGAATTCACAGAATATCGCTATGAAGCTAACAATCAGGTAGAAAGAGTATATACTTTGTCATTAAAAGTTTATTGTACTATCTAACCGAATGGTGTATGTTTATGTTATCCAATAGATCCTAGGTACGTTTCGGCACTACTATGCATAGGATCTATTGTACAACATAAACATACACCCTTCGTTTAGATACTATTTCTACCTGACTGTTAGCTTCATAGCGATATTCTAGGAATCTGTTTCAGTTGTTGCGGTAAACAGCACAATAAACAGGTACAAAAAATTATTTTCGCTACTGATTTCATGTGGTGGAAGGATGATCCGCTGTATCCTTTGATGAGCGGTTAAATTTTTGTGTTACCAAGGTCATTAATTTTATATTTTGGGAATGCCTGAAAATTTGACAACAAAGATTCTTGTTCGACTCTATTAGAATAAAAAAAAATCTGTATAACGTCCAAAGTATAGCTAGGTACCTTTTTTTGTCACAAAATAATATCAAAATAAAAAAACATAACAAGAGATGCATTTACTTAAATAAATTTAAAAAAAAAAAGCAAAAACACCCCATTTTAGTTTTCAGATATGTTATATATTTTAAATAGACCTTTCTAAAATAAAATTTTATTTTTCAAAATCGCTTGATCTTTGAAGTGTTTTTTCAGTTTAAAATTTTATTTTGGAAAAAAATTTTTTTTCAGTGTACTAAAAATTTTGTACTTATTTTAATACCTTTCTAATGGTATGAAGATCTTTGAAATCGGTAAAGCCATTCCGTAGTAATCACACTTTAAAAGTACCTATTATCGTAATTTTTCGAATATTTTCGAATATTTCGACACCTTGCCACGCCCACAATTTTTCGAAAATCCATTTTCTAAAAATAAGGTTGTGTTTGGGTAGGTAAGATGTACCCCTATGCAAAATTTCATCAAATTCTGAGGGGGTCGGGTTCAAAATGTACGTTTTTTTCAGACTTTGAAATGTAATTCATCATATATTAACTTAAAAGAATTTTCTCGAGTTTGTAACAATGCTTTTAAAGTGTTCTGTGCACAAGATTTACAAACCTATCCACCATCCTGTGTTCCATGCATCAATGTTGGCTTTACTGATAGGGTATCAGTTTCATTAAAGAATTTAAAAGATGTTCCAAGTATACCGGTGCAACTTCAAGTAGACAAGGTCTATCCCTATTCAACACACAAAAAAATTCGAATAATAAATAATAATAATAATCGAAAAAAAATAGTAGTGCCGAAACGTACCTAGGATCTATTGGATAACATAAACATACACCATTCGGTTAGATAGTACAATAAACTTTTAATGACAAAGTATATACTCTTTCTACCTGATTGTTAGCTTCATAGCGATATTCTGTGAATTCGTTTCAGTTGCCATTGCAAATTCAAAGCGAACGTACGTTAATTTCGTCTAGTAAAAATTTTAGTTGTGTTTAAACGGCTGTTATACTTCGTGCTTAGTTTCTCCTTAAATTACAAATAGATATGGAATCAACTAATAAATACAGATGTGTGCAGCTATCAACAAAATGTTCCTCTAAACTTCGAAAAATTAGCTTAAACGAAGCAGCGGTGATATCTGAGCATTTTCCAGCAGTCTCCAACACTCATTGTTGCCGTATTTGCGAAAATTGTCGCTTTAAACTGAAGGATGCTATCAAGATTGCTGATAATCAGCGTTCTACTGAAACGGAAATTGAGGATTTACATGACTTGGCTAGCGGTGAATTGTATCAAGAATATAAGGAAGTTCCAACATGCAGCAGCTATACTAAATCACTCGAACGCAACGAACTCGTCGACAATATAAATAAGCATGTTATTCCTCATCTTGCAAGCCATCCATCGCCAATGCAGCGAAAATATTTAGAAAGGGATTCATACTGAAAAAAAAAACACAGCAATTTGCGCAAGGTATTTCGGATTCACTTGGAGGTGGTTCACTGTCAACTTTATCAGAAGACCATAAGAAGATCAAAGCTTACTACGAACAAATTTTGGAGAACATGAAATATCAAATCGAAAACTCTATTACCAAACACCATGACATCTAAGGAAATTAAAGACATTTTTGGGCATGATTTATCTTACAAATTGATAAAAATTAGCAAAGATATACAAAAAAATAAAACAAAGTTTTCGGGCGTCAAACGCTTTAGCATGGACAGACGTAGTTTACCTGAACAAACTTTAAACACAGTAAAATTGTTTTATGAAGATGATGAAATCAGCCGAATCATGCCTGGGTCACAGCACTCAATTGTAGTAAGACAAGGAAACATACGCGAGAAACTTCAAAAAAGACTAATGCTGTCATCGCTTCGTGAAACTTACTATGAATTTAGAAAAAAAATCCTTTACTTCAATTAGGATTTACAAAATTTACCATGTTGCGACCAGAGAATTGTATCAAACTTGGGGTTGGAAACCAGCAAAATGTTTGTGTGTGCACATTGCATCAGAATGTAAAACTGATGTTCGAAAAATCGGGTTTGAAATCGATGGAAGGTCAACATAATTTCAGAAACTATAAAGATGTTATTAAATTCGTTGTCTGTAATGGTAGTATAGAAAACAGCGAGTGTTGCGTATCAATGTGTATAACTTCCAAAGTATAGCTAGGTACCTTTTTTTGTCACACAATAATATCAAAATAAAAAAAGTTAACAAGAGATGCATTTACTTAAATAAATTAAAAAAAAAAAAGAAAAAACACCCCATTTTAGTTTTCAGATATGTTATATGTATATATTAAATAGACCTTTCTAAAATAAAATTTTATTTTTCAAAATCGCTTGATCTTTGAAGTGTTTTTTCAGTTTAAAATTTTATTTTGGAAACAAATTTTTTTTCAGTGTATTTTTTTGAAAGCTTATTTCAATACCTTTCTAATGGTATGAAGATCTTTGAAATCGGTAAAGCCATTCCGTAGTAATCACACTTAAAAAGTACCTATTATCGTAATTTTTCGAATATTTTCGAATATTTCGATACCTTGCCACGCCCACAATTTTTCGAAAATCCATTTTCTAAAAATAAGGTTGTGTTTGGGTAGGTAAGATGTACTTATATGCAAAATTTCATCAAATTCTGAGGGGGTCGGGTTCAACGCATATTGGATTTGATATGAAATTCATCATATATAAGTTAACGCGGCCGGCTACTGCCCACTTCCGCTGTTCCCACGGCTGGTAGATTCACGTGTCGCAGCGTCAGCTTAATTGCATTTCACACGGTTGCGAAATCTTTGCATTTCGCATTGCACCGAAATATGCTACCGGTGGGAAGTCAAGTCCAATGCCGCTCGCGCCCAGACGGTGAGCGCACCCTTACGTAAGTTCGGCAGCGCGAAACATTATAAGAGGGAGCAGAACCTGGAGTTGGGGCAGTTGCTCTTGGGGCGTGAACGTAGCTCATCATAGTTAGTGCTTATCTAGTGTAATCAAATTGTACCAATAAACTTGTGAACCACTGTTTAAATCTTGTATTGTTTCTTTGGACGAGTTGGCCCTTAATTAAAACTGTTCAGCTACAGAACAAATGCTCATCAGCTGATCGAATAGTAATATATGTATGTATATGTGTGTATGTATTAATTATTGAGAGCATTGAGTATAGTTTTCTTTATGTAAAAAAGTGAGTCTGAAATATCAAAAGAACCGGAGTGAGTGTTAAAATCCTGACACAAACTACGGAGTGGTTCATTTAACTCAAGATTACTTTTACATGGCTTCAGAAAGAGAGGCCGGAAATGTCTTGAAATTCTGGAGGGAACGTTTAGTTTTATTTCGCTAAGAAGAGATGGGCTAGAGATCAAGCCTGTTAGTAACTTGACCAAAAATACAATGCCTAGTATTTCTCTGCGACTAGCAAGTGTAGGAAGATTAATGAGTTTTAAACGACTTATATATGGCGGCTGGTTGTACTGAGAATCCCAACGAAAATTCCTTAAACAAAAAGCAGAAATTGTTTTTGAATTGACGCTGGTTGAACTGCTCTGCGAGAAAAGCACATTACTTTACATTTTTTAAGGTTTAGTGGCATGTAATTTATTTCACACCAGTTAGTCATGCTATTTAAATCCCCTTGAAGTAAGGACCTTTCCTCAACAGAATGATACGATCTAAAAAGCTTTATATCATCAGCATACAATAAATTTTCTGAATAACATTCAACGAAGGAGATTAGGTTGAAAACCAAAGAGATCCAGTTTATGGATCAGTAAAGAGTGACTTACTCTGTCGAATGCTTTACTAAAGTCGGTGTATATAACATCAGTGTGCATAAATTCTCTGAATCCATTTGAAACATGAGTTGTGAACTCAAGCAAGTTTGTAACGGTAGATTTACCCTTAGAGAACCCGTGATGTGTGCTAGAAATTGTAGAGGATATGGAATACGTTAAATGGTCAACAACAATAGCTTCGAATAATTTAGGAATAGCAGAAAGCTTAGCTATACCGCGGTAATTTTCTATAGAGGACCTACTCCCGGTCTTATGAAGGGGTATAATGAATGATTCTTTCCAAGCAGAAGGGAAAATCCCTAGCTTAAGAGAAAGATTAAATAAATTAGTTAAGGGCACATAAATATGTTTAGCACAGTTTATGAGGAAACACGTCGGGATCGAATCGGGGCCAGCCTTAAATGATTCTTCTAAGTTACTCAAATAATAAAATACTTCCTCGGAAGATATCTGCGGAATAATAGCAGAGGTGAGGGAACAGAGTTTATATGGATAACGTTTGCTCAGAGGCGAGTTAAAGGAGTAATTTGACCTGAAAAATTGCGCAAACAGGTTGGAAATTGATTGGGAGTCACAATAAACGGTATTTTGATATTTCATAGCTGACGGAAAACTAGTCACTCTGCGCCTAGAGTTAACGAAGTCATAAAATGATTCAGGGTTTATTATTGGATTCCTTTTAACTTTGCACAAATAAGATCTGTAGCATTTTTTTTTTTAATTCAAAATAAGCGTGTCGGATAACTGAGTATTTAATATAGTTAGTGTGCAAACCAGATTTTTGTACAATTTAAACGATCGCGACTTTTTATTTTTTAAATTTTTTAGTTCTTTAGTAAACCAAGGTTGTGATTGCTCCGTTTGTACGCAAGCCCGTTTTGGTGCAAACTTTTGAAATAAGCTAAATATAGTGTTATTAAAATGCTGGACGCAACGTTCAACATCATCTTTATACGTCGGCCATGATAATTTTGATAATTCTCGATCTAATTTTTTGAAATTGGCTTTCGCGAAAATAAAACGAGCGTTTGAGCTACTTGATTTATCAACAATATTTCCAAAATCACCAATAACTTCGTAATTTACCTCAATCGCAGGGTGATAAGAGTCCTCTGGAATAACCAAGGGTTCGCCCATGTTCATAGATGACTTAGATACGTCGTCAACAGAAACACAGACAGAGCTCAGCCATATCTTCTAAAAACACATTGTATCTATGCTTTGATGATATTGGAACGATATAGTCGTCTATAAGAGTCCATGATATGTCTGGCATATTAGAGTCACCAAGTACAATCATCGAGTCATGTGCAGTAATCATTGAACTTTAAGATCTAAGTAACGCAATATGTTGAGAATAAACCGATAAGTCAGAGTTAGGAGGGATGTAGTAAGCAGCTAAATAAAATAAACCATTTCCTACCATAACTCGTATTGCTTTAAATTCGATTGACTCGATGAGGGGGATATTAACATTTTCGGATGGTATTGAAGAATGAACTGCAAAAAGAACACCCCCACCGATTCTGTCCTTACGGTCATTTTTGTGCAGCTATCAACAAAATGTTCCTCTAAACTTCGAAAAATTAGCTTAAACGAAGCAGCGGTGATATCTGAGCATTTTCCAGCAGTCTCCAACACTCATTGTTGCCGTATTTGCGAAAATTGTCGCTTTAAACTGAAGGATGCTATCAAGATTGCTGATAATCAGCGTTCTACTGAACCGAAATTGAGGATTTACATGACTTGGCTAGCGGTGAATTGTATCAAGAATATAAGGAAGTTCCAACATGCAGCAGCTATACTAAATCACTCGAACGCAACGAACTCGTCGACAATATAAATAAGCATGTTATTCCTCATCTTGCAAGCCATCCATCGCCAATGCAGCGAAAATATTTAGAAAGGGATTCATACTGAAAAAAAAAACACAGCAATTTGCGCAAGGTATTTCGGATTCACTTGGAGGTGGTTCACTGTCAACTTTATCAGAAGACCATAAGAAGATCAAAGCTTACTACGAACAAATTTTGGAGAACATGAAATATCAAATCGAAAACTCTATTTCCAAACACCATGACATCTAAGGAAATTAAAGACATTTTTGGGCATGATTTATCTTACAAATTGATAAAAATTAGCAAAGATATACAAAAAAATAAAACAAAGTTTTCGGGCGTCAAACGCTTTAGCATGGACAGACGTAGTTTACCTGAACAAACTTTAAACACAGTAAAATTGTTTTATGAAGATGATGAAATCAGCCGAATCATGCCTGGGTCACAGGACTCAATTGTAGTAAGACAAGGAAACATACGCGAGAAACTTCAAAAAAGACTAATGCTGTCATCGCTTCGAGAAACTTACTATGAATTTAGAAAAAAAAATCCTTCACTTCAATTAGGATTTACAAAATTTACCATGTTGCGACCAGAGAATTGTATCAAACTTGGGGTTGGAAACCAGCAAAATGTTTGTGTGTGCACATTGCATCAGAATGTAAAACTGATGTTCGAAAAATCGGGTTTGAAATCGATGGAAGGTCAACATAATTTCAGAAACTATAAAGATGTTATTAAATTCGTTGTCTGTAATGGTAGTATAGAAAACAGCGAGTGTTGCGTATCAATGTGTGGTCGGTGCTACGATAATTTAATGAACCTTAGAACGATGATGTTGGAATATTACGAAAAAAATTCGATTCAAGAAGTCATTTACATTTACTCTATTAGAATAAAAAAAAATCTGTATAACTTCCAAAGTATAGCTAGGTACCTTTTTTTGTCACACAATAATATCAAAATAAAAAAAGTTAACAAGAGATGCATTTACTTAAATAAATTTAAAAAAAAAAAGAAAAAACACCCCATTTTAGTTTTCAGATATGTTATATGTATATATTAAATAGACCTTTCTAAAATAAAATTTTATTTTTCAAAATCGCTTGATCTTTGAAGTGTTTTTTCAGTTTAAAATTTTATTTTGGAAAAAAATTACAGTGTATTTTTTTGAAAGCTTATTTCAATACCTTTCTAATGGTATGAAGATCTTTGAAATCGGTAAAGCCATTCCGTAGTAATCACACTTTAAAAGTACATATTATCGTAATTTTTCGAATATTTTCGAATATTTCGATACCTTGCCACGCCCACAATTTTTCGAAAATCCATTTTCTAAAAATAAGGTTGTGTTTGGGTAGGTAAGATGTACCTCTATGCAAAATTTCATCAAATTCTGAGGGGGTCGGGTTCAAAATGTACGTTTTTTTCAGCCTTTGAAATGTAATTCATCATATATTAACTTAAAAGAATTTTCTCGAGTTTGTAACAATGCTTTTAAAGTGTTCTGTGCACAAGATTTACAAATCTATCCACCATCCTGTGTTCCATGCATCAATGTTGTCTTTACTGATAGGGTATCAGTTTCATTAAAGAATTTAAAAGATGTTCCAAGTATACCGGTGCAACTTCAAGTAGACAAGGTCTATCCCTATTCAACACACATAAAAATTCGGCAATTCCAGTACTGGAAGATGAGAGGTAATCAAAAGTAACTGAGTTCATGCCAATGTGCTATTATAGATATAAGTGTTTCAATGCTTTTTTGAACAAATCGAGCGTATTTGTCTGCAATAAATGACAATTTAAATTGATTTCCACATTGTAGTATGTGCAGCGTTAGAATTAATAATTAATTGTAAGCCAAAGTTTTTAATAAAGGTTTATTTGAATAACGTACTATCATATTTTCCTTTAGTAAATCATTGGTAATAGATTGCAATACAATGAACCTAGCAACCTGCACTTCAAACAAAGCATCAAGAGGCAGAAGCAATATATAAGCGTAAGTTTTTATTTTTGTAATTTATTATGTAAACAAATCTTGGCAGTAAAAAAAACATATTTAAATAAAAATAGGTGTTTTAAATGCACTGTAACACTTAATCGCTAAAAAAAAAGTTTAACTAATCTTAGCAGTTAAGAGAGCAAAGTTATATAAAAAATAGGTGTTTTTTATATCCTCCTTCTTCCGATTTTGAAGAAGAATGTTATTTTACTAACAAATGGCATCTGTAACACGCTAATTGATGGTTTGAAATTAAGGGGTGATCTAAAATTCGAATTTATTTCGCACCCGTTTGAATTTCCTATTCTAGTGATGCGTTTCGAGATGAGATGACCTTCGGCTATTTAATGGATAGGTCCTGCAATAATTGTACAATTTCCATTGAAACTCAATAATGTTGTTACATTTATTATCAATTTGCAATTCATTAAAACATTTTAATCTCTTGTAATACAAATTTAATTTATCTGCTTCTATTTTATAAGCCGGGAGATTAAAATCATTTCGAGTATTTTTGTAGTGTACATATTTAACAAATTTTATCTTTAAGCAATCGGGTAAGTTCCCCTCTATAATAATCTTAATAAACTTCATTGCATTCTAAAAATAAAGTAATTAACTAAAATACACTAACAACAACCACACAAACAGATCAGCTGCTCTTCTGTGTAGTTGGTTGGTTTGTTTAAGGAAGATGGAATAAACACGGCAGCCCACTCGGCTAGCGTAGCACAGTATATAGCTCTGCAACTCCGAGCTCCTTGGTACAAAGCCTGGACAAGTGGTGATAAAAAATAAAAAATATTATTAATTAAATAAAAAGAGGTCTGATGAGGAAATGTGATGATTTCCGAAATAGTACTATAACTTCTACCATTAAAAAACTTTTGTTGTTTTTTTCACACAAAATTTTTCATAAACTGGCCTCGAGCTCAATAAAATTGACAATTATTAAAACATTTATTAGGCCAATTATTATTATTATTATTATTAGGGCATAGTAGCGCTGCGAACTTGCACGATCTATTGTGCTAACCCTTTAAGTTTTGTCACTCTGTCCTTAGGCTACTTAAGAAGTTAAGCACTTATAGGGTGTAGTTGTCCATATTCTGGATGCAGATAATAATCGCTCCCCCTGGTGTATAAGTCTGCGTCCGCAACAGTCTGCAACCTCAGAGAGTCCTATTTTATGAACATGGTATCTCAGCCAGCAGTGACCTGTCAAGTACCCGGTGAGAGTTCTAAGATTCTCTCTGCTGAGATTAAGAAGTTTTTTAGAGGTTCCACGGGATGGGTTTATGAACCTTTTAGATTGTCTGTTCCGCTTTACTGAGTGCCATTGGGCTGCGATTCTTGAGTCCTCCCACTTTGTCAGAATTTCTGCAGTGTATCCTCTAGAGAGACCGCGGAACGGTTGAGGGCCGTAAAAGCTCTGTTGGGCCTTTTTTTTGCAAGAAAGTCCGCCATTTCATTGCCATCCACGCCCTCATGACCTGCAACCCACCACAGAGTGACTCTGTTGTTGGCTCCTAGTGAGTCCAGTGCCGTTCTGCAGCAGTCTACTAACTTTGACTCCGTCTTGAAGGAGCCTATGGTTCTAAGGACGGCCTGGCTGTCAGACATAATGTTGATTCTGGCTTCATTGGTAGTTCTGCGAAGCCATTCGTGACCACACAACTCTATTGCGTGGATTTCCGCCTGGAATATGGTTGGGTATAACCCCAACGGGACACTTTTTTGAAATCTTGGTCCGAACACCCCGGCCCCAGTGCTCCCGTCGATAAGTTTGGATCCGTCAGTGTACCACTCTTGTGATCTTTTGTTGATAACTTTTACCATTAACATTGTGTCCCTTTCAAGTATTATGACTTTGTAGGTATTGGTAAAGGATAGCTTTGGCAACATGGAGTCTGTAAGTTTCATAATCGGGTCAGCACTGAGCGGTTGTAAGACCCCCAAATGCCCCCCCAAGTCACCACTTTCAGACAACTAATACTAGGTAGTCTTAGAACGCTCTGACAGGTCTCACTCTCAAATAGTATAGCCAAAGGTGGGATGCCTGTGATGATGCCTGTAATGATGCTAAGCGCATCCGTTGGACATGTGCGCATGGCCCCCGTAATGGCCACACATACAAGGCGAGAGTAGCGCCGGAGCTCGCCATTTTGGCTTTAGGCCACCATACTAGTGCTGAGTAGGTAATAATTGGCTTTATTACCGTGTTAAATGACCAGTATATGAGTTTCGGGGAGATTCCCCAGATTTTACCGTGCAGTCTTTGACAAGAATAAAACGCTCTTGTTGCCTTATTGGTAATTTCTGTGAGATGAGAGTTCCAGTTGAGTTTACTGTCTAGTGTGACTGCCAGGTATTTTACCTCTTTTGAGAACTCAATCTCCCAACTTTGGTTTGGTCAGGTTCACCTTCCTTTTCTCACTGAAGGGGACAATGGTGGACTTTGATGGATTAATTGACAACCCTTTCTCATTGCATCATTTGAGCGTGAGATTTAGGGCAGATTGAAGCCTAGAGCTTAGTGTCTCTTCATCCCAGCCCACAACGTAGATTACAAGATCGTCAGCATAACCGTACGCGTTAAATCCATTCATTTTAAGCTTCTCTAGGAGTTCATCGACAACCAGTGTCCACAATAAGGGTGAGAGAACACCCCCTTGAGGGCAGTCACGCGTGGCCGTTACTTGCATACTTATAACCCAGTCGGTTGTAAGCATCGGGATATCCTTCCTTGACAATCCTGCGTAATTTGCTTCATAATTTGTGTTGTCAAAAGCACCTTATATATCAGGGAATGCACACAGGGTTATCTGTTTGTACTCCAAGGCATTTTCAAGTACTTGAGTCAGGCCGTGAATGGCTGTAATAGTAGACGTCCCTGCGTGATATGCATGTTGACTTTCACATAGTAGTTTTATCTTTAGATAGGTATCCCTGATGTGAAAGCCAATAAGTTTTCCCAAGGTTTTTATCATAAAGGAATCACGCCTTTGGTATAAATATTAATTTCACGTCTTTCCAAGGTGAGCGAATGTGGGCAAGAAGCAAGCTCGCTCTCAGTATCTTGACAAGGGTACCAGAAATGGATTATAAACCATGCTGTAACAGACATGGATAGATACCATCAGGACCAGGGAATTTATAAGCACTGAACCTTGAGATGGTCCAACGTAACCTGTCACAGTTTACAATTCTTCTCGCTAGGCCTTTTGTCCTTTTGTTAGCAAACTGTTACAGTGGTCTTAGCACGACTTGGGCCCTGTAGAATGCATCCTGGGAAGTGGGTTTCCATTATAAACCGATTTGTCTCCTCTGGATCAGTGGTGTAGGTTCCGTCGAGCTTTTTTAGTGTGCATAAGCCATTCGTATGGTCCAGTCTAAGTGCCTTTTGTAGACGCTGAGCAACAAGAAGGGTGGAGATACCCTCACAGTGCTTCCGCCATGTGGCCTTTTTGGACTCTCTTAGCTTCCTATTATATTATATCACCAGCCCGTTTAGCCCTATTGAATATTTTTCTAGCCTTTGCCCGAAGTTTGCTGAGATTGCTGTTCCACCATGGAACATCCCTTTGAGATTTTTTGATCTTCTTTGGGCAGCTCACCTCGAAGGCTGCTGTTAAATTTTTCGGAAGCTGTATTAATTCAAATTTTAGATCATGAGTAGACATAATGTCCGCCGAGGCCGTATTAGCCTCTTGTTAAATAGGTAACTGAACATTTCCCAGTTTGGTTTCTTTGGGTTGATGGTCCGACTTGGATACCTCATTGGAGATATGCCAGTTGGAGATGTATGTGGACATATTAGACGAGCATATAGTCAGGTCTAAGACCTCGCTTCTAATGGCGTTAATAAATGTCGGCTCATTTCCCCGGTTTGTAATGTGTTGGTTTCTACTAAGAGAGTAATCAAGAAAGGACTCACCTCACGTTATTGTTTCAGCTACCCCATATGATGTGATGGGCGTTGGCGTCACAGCCCAACACAAACTTCAGCCGCTTCCTCCTGCAGTACTCCTCTAGGGCAATTACTTCCCTTGTGGGCATTACGTTGCAGTCTGCTGGGAGGTACGCTGAGGCAAGTACAACCTGTTGCACACCCATCTGAGTTGGCACCTCAGTTCATACGGCCACAAGGTCCTGATGTATCAACTCTGAAATGGGAAAAAAGTTTGTATTATTTCTTATCACTATGGCCGCTCTGGGCCTACTGCTGTTCGTGTTATATATTAGCTTACCATCGCATTCATTGAGGCCTTTGGCTGCCCCATTGTAAACCCATGGTTCTTGGATGAATGTGACATTGAAATTTTCTATGTTGAACCGCCAGCACAAAACTTCCGAGGCCGCCTTGGCGTGATGCAGGTTCACGTGCAGGCACCTGATGTGCCTACTGAGGCTTCGTGGGGGGTCTCACATCGGATGGGCTCTTTCTATGCCTCTGGGCCCTCTTGGCCACTTTCCTTACCCTATTGCCTCCCAAGAGTTCCCTCTCTTCCCTCGTCTGCTCTGCTGCGCCCTGTCCCCGATGTGACCTTAGTGGGGGTCTGAATTAAATCAGGGCGGCAGACGCTTTTCTTGCGGGTGAGTATTGCGGGTCATTTTTCCTCGGCCTGGTATTTCCATCTGGGAAGACTAGTCACCCTTTGGGGTTTCCAACCAAGGATTCATGTTTGGACTGCTCCACAGCGGTCTTCTGCAGCGTCCTTTGAGCAACAGGGTCTCTCTTCGTTCACCGCGCTACTGATAGTCGCAGAGGTGGAATGCGTTGGCACAACTGTGCTTGCGGAGCGTGCATTGACACGTGCCACTGTCGGGCCTGTCTTGTTGATGCGCACCCTTTCCGAAGTCATAGTGTACGACATGCCCGAGCCTGTCAAGACTCTCAGAGGAAGAGGGGTAAACAGCCAGGATTAGCTCCGAGGTGGGTCCCCTTTGTACCCTGTTGAGCGCCCTCCAGTTTCCCACCTATAGACCCGCATTTTGACCCTCGGAAAGAACCAGAATGTTTTCCACGGATGTGGTGGCCGCCTCCGGAAAATAACCCACATTGACCGTTGGTTTGGGCACTTCAGCTGCATCAACAACTTTAATATTTGCGCCCTTCCACGGCTTTAACTTGGAGCCACTTTCCGGAGCCATTCCGATGTCTCTGCTTCCCCGAAGCTGATGGACAGCCATCCCGGCAGAAAAGAACAGCTGCTGAAATTTGACTTTATGGAGCCCTCACGCTGCTGCCTTACCGGTTCCAGGATGGCGGACTGGATCAACTGTAGTTGATGCAGAGACCAGAGCTCCCTAGGGTAACTGGGTGGTACTAGTGCCACCCTGCACCCATCTCTTGCAGGCACCCGATCCGGCATAGCCCCAACAACCTGAGCAACCTGTCGGTCGGTCCCGCCTTTCGCTTTGGAGAGTTGTGGACGTTGGAGGAGTCAGTGGTTTCCGACCTGTCCCTCTTTCCACAACTACTCAACATGTTAGCAAGCTCCCGCTTTCCTTTAGCCATGGTCAAGAGGGCGAGCCTTCTTGCTTCAAGTTCACCGACACCCTTGCATCCATTGCGTCCATTGCAGTTGTCAAATTGTCAACGAATTCCGTGGGCATCGAGTGCTCCTTTGAATTAGTCGACTGCTCTTCGCTTAAGTCGGAAGCAGAGTCGTTAAAATTATTTTTTTTGTTTATTAAAAATTTGGTCTTCCATATTAGGTCTTACGAGTAATGGGGGAAGGCCGAGGTCATCCGAAGCAGAGCCCAGTTACCTCGGAAAGGCTAAATAAAACCAGAGGGCGCCACGTGACTGGAGTACACCGTTAGAAGACACACTAACGTAGTGCCATTTATTCCAAGGCACGGTACGATTGACACCAGGACTTACGGATTTTATCGAGTTTTTCTCGCTAGTGGCACAGTAAACGGATTGTCTAACGCTAGCGCTGTGACTTACCTGTCATCGTGAGAATGTGAATTCGCTGACTCAGGTCACACGCGGACTTTATTGTCGACAAAGGGCTGCTTATGTTAACTCCTCCCCTTCTAACTGAAGGGCGTCCACGGCCTTCTTAAAATTGTTTATGACGTTCTGAAGGTCGTGGGATTTGCGTCTTCTTTTTCGCTCTTGGTATAGTTTAATTAGACCGTAACAGGAAATTAGTATGACAATGCTAGTGAGACCTGATATCGTTGGTCCTATCATAGTCCTCCCTTCGATTTTCCCAATAAAACGCAGGTTTTCCATACTTATCTTGTGGAAGACTCAAAATCTATCGATGACTGGTGATATTGAGGAGCGTCGTCGTTGCTGATCCTGGTAATATTTTAAACATGCCGTTTAGGTTTTTGAAGTAGGATCCATTAATTTGAATCTCATTTTCGAAGGAAAGTAAATAAGTTCCCTTTATTTTCTTCTTGGTGTCTGCGGTAGTCTTGACTAAAGCGGTATTATCGTTAATGATGATTATGCCATCATCGACCACCATAATTGGTTCAAGGTGGCTAGCGCGAGTGCTGCAATGGGCAACACTACCAAAACGTTGATGTGCGCGTTGCGCTGCAATTTCCAATCGCCAAAATTTGATTACGATAATCGGCAACATTGTTGTCATTCCCAAGGTGGAGGATTGTTCCGTTGTGTTGGACAGGAAAAATAATAATTTTCTTATAGACTAGTACTGGCTTAGGATATTTGATAATAAAATGTAGAAGGCTACCGTCTAATAGAACCTAAATATATGATACCTCCATTAAATCAGTGATAGTTGTATTTGTAGAGCGCATTTCAAGAATGCTTTTTATATCATTTGAGTTTAGCAACATGGGATTTATTATCCCCATCTTTGCAAGGGTAGTAGCTGAAATTAAAGTTTCAGTTTCATTTACAATGATCCTACTTCTTGCAAGCCGCATTTCATACAAGTGACCAGTGTCGTTCTGTCTAGTTTTTAATGATGTGGTTAATCGTTTCCGTCAGTTCATTTATCTTTTCTTGTATCCTGATGTAGCTCTAAGTCTACGAGTTCCTGTTGTCAGAACTTCAAGTTTTCAAAGTCGTCAAAGTCAGGCGTGCCTGCGATAACCTTTAGGGCAGTACCCAAAATGTTAATGCTCCTAGCCTGTCTGTGATGTATGTTCAGTGTTGTCAGAAGCACCTTTATATGTGCAATGTCTACGTCGAGTAACATTCTCATATGGGATAGAGGGAATTGCGTTGTTAAGCCTTTGGTTTCCTCAACTACTCCCTTGTATACTGTAAGATTAGTTGTATGCTTTAGATAGCCAAATTCCTCCCAAACCGTCGCGTCACCATCATGAATCGGTATGTAGTCGGAAGTCGAATAGTCTGTCAATTTTGCCGTCACCGTTTGAATAAGGAATATCACAATCAGTATCCAGAAAGATAGTGTGAAAGAAGCTTAAATAATTTACTTTATGCTATTTTAAGAATTCTAAAATGTGCTAGGAATTTTTCCTTACTTTAGGTTGTCCTTTATGAGAACCGTGGTTCCTAAGTCTGCCTCAACTTTCCCCTCAACATATAAAGGGGATAATTTATTTCCGAGTCGTCTGTTAGTCTTTACCAATACTCTTTCCCCCACGTCGAATACTCTATTCTGTCTGGAGGGGTTATTCCTATCCATTTGTGCTTGTTGGTCCTTCATTATTATCATGGTTATCTCATTCTCCATTGCGAGTGGTTGGCGTGAATTATTTCGATTGGTTTCTTATTGGTCACCAAGTGAATCGTTCGATGGTATTCAGTTGTTGCCATTAATATGAAGTCTGGCGTTTCGTTAATTTTTCTGTCCAGGTTTAAACATCTGGCTCTCTCCAAAAGTGTACTATGGAGGCGTTCAACCTGCCCGTTCGAGGTGCTATGCAGGGGTGGTGCGTTTACGTGTCTACACCAAAATTATTTTTTAATAATGAGGTTATCGTTTCGGAATTTAGAAAAGCTTTATTATCACAATAAATAGTCTTTGTGTTTTTAAATATATTCATTAACTGAATGATTGGGGCCTTTACATCCACAATTCTTCGAGATGGTATAGGCTGCACCACCGCATATTTTGAGAATTTGTACAGACGGGTAAGAAAGTACTTTTTATCTGTCGAAAAGATATCAATGTGCAACATTGCCCCGGTATAGGAGGGGGTTGGAGTTACACCATGTTCCTGCTTATGTGGGTGCCTGTCGTATTTGGCCTTACTACAGATTTTACAATTCGCGACAACTGCTTTCGCCAAATTGGTCATCTTTGGCAAATAGTAATCGCAGAGGATTTGTTTAATATTCTCCTGGGCTGCTCTGTGAGCTCGATTGTGCTCAGCAACAACAATATTCCTTTGTTCGTTTTTGTTGACAATATCAGACACCATGTTTTTGCAGTGCCAGTGTTGGTAGATCGCAATGTATGGCATTTACCACATTTGGGTTCACAGCTATTTTTATCTCCTCAATAAGGTGCTTCCTATTTGTAAATTTAATTATGTATATGACGAGTTTTACTGACAAAGTATATGATGTTCCGTCTTAAAGTCATGTCTGCTTCCTCTAAAACGATTTGGTTTCGGAAACAATTTAATGGTTTCTCGGTTCCTTCTATCGTATAGGATAGTCACATTTCGCTGTGGATTGTAGCCAAATCTGATTAGGCATCCTCCTCTAGAGCATGGATGTTCTGTCGTGACAGCGCGTCAGCAACATGATTTTATTTATTTATTTATTATTAACTTAGTCTTTAGTTTAACAAAACATTACAGACTATAACGATTATAAAGTTTGCTTAGAACTATTAAAAATAATTTATAAACTAAAAAATGGAGTTCAAAAGATTCAAAAAACCCGATCTTGGGACTGAAAAGTCGATCGAACCAGCATTACTTATACCATTAAATTGTCGAGTAGCACGCGAAATCGGGGCATTGATGGCATATAGTGTTCTAGCATTATCACCATAAAATGGTTAAAATGTTCGAAGGGTTCGCTGGGGAACATTAAACCTAATCTTTTCCAGCAAATAAGGGCAGTCAACAACACCTTTAATAATATTGTAGGTGAAGGATAGGCTCAGTATAGATCTGCGACTTTCTAAAGATTTAAGATTTAATAGCATGAGACGAGAATAATATGATGGTATCGGATCAACAAAGTTCAAAGATCGAAGGGCAAATTTAAGAACTATTTTTTGAACACGCTCAACCCTATTTAAGGCAAGCTGGTTAAATGGCCTCCAGATGAAGACTGCATACTCGAGGTGCGACCGAACAAAAGAAGTATACAATAATTTCAAGGTGTGTGTATCTGAGAAATTCAAGGTATTGCGTCTCACGAAGCCTAACACAGAGTACGCCTTTGATATTATATGATTAATATGCTTATTGAAAATAAATCTTTCATCAAACACTACTCCAAGGTCCTTTATCTCAGTCACACGCTTCAGGACGTAAGACGAAAACAAGTAATTGGAAGGCAGGACATTAAAAATCGTAGAATAGTTTATCTGTGAACACTATTAAGGTTCAAAGAGAGCCGCGATTTCGAACACCAAAGGTAAAGATTATTAATATCAGCTTGGAGGCTGAGTGCATCAGATGAGTTTTTTATTGCGGAGAAAATTTTTAGATCATCTGCATACAGCAAAAATTTAGCAAAGGAAAAGCAACTAGTAATATCGTTAATAAAGAGTATAACGTAAGTGGGCCTAAAATGCTACCTTGCGGCACCCCCGAAGAAGGGACAAATGGGGTGGAAGTCACACCATCAATAGAAACAACGTAACATCTATTCCGCAGATATGAGTCCAGCCAACGTAAGAAAACTGAATAAAGGCCAAAACAAGCTAACTTGTGAATTAGACCTTTAGTGATATTCTATCAAATGCTTTTGGGAAGTCCGTAAATATGCAATCAACTTGAAAACCTGACAGGAAGGCGTCAAAACAGTATTCACAAAGAACAGCGAGATTAGATACAGTAGATCTACCAGTCACAAACCCATGCTGATATTTTATTGATTTAGCTGCAAAACTTAATTTGACATTAACTGCGTGTTCAAAAATTTTTGAGATAGTAGAAAGTTTAGAAATAGGCCTGTAATTTCTAACATCATTTTTATTGCCATTTTTAAAAACAGGCGTTATTGATGTAAGCTTCCAATCATCAATAAAAGTTCCAAGCGATAGGGATTTATTAAAAATAAACTTCAACGGATGAACAAGAGCTGGACAATTTTTAATAAGAATTGCAGAAAGACCATCAATATCAACAATACGCCGTCATCTTGAGCAAAGTTTGAGTTAAAAAATTCAGCAAATAAATTTACAGCATCACTAGAGGTTTGTGCAACTTTGTCATCCAAGAAAAGTCCAGATGGCAAGCTGGAGCAACCTTTTTTTGATTTAACATAGTCCCAGAATCTCTTAGGGTTCGTTTTAATATTCGATTTAGTATTACGAATATAGTTTCTATAAAGTGTTTTGTTTAACGATTTGAACTCCTTTAGAAAATGTTGATACTTAATATAGTAGTATTGATTTATAGAAGATTTATATTTTTTAAAAAATTTGTTTCTAAGACTTTTAAGTTTTTTCAAATCTTTTGAATACCATGGTAATTTGTTAGCCTTTTTTTCTTAATCGGTACATTTTTCAAACACAGTTCATACAATATAGACTTACATTTAGAAAAACAGCTTTGTGTGTCAAGGTTGGAAAATAAACCATCCCAGTTATTAAGAGATAATAATTCATTCAAACTATGAAAATCACATAGTGCATAGTTAAAAGCTAAGCCCATATCAGTAGCTATAGTAGAAAAAGAATAAAAGTCTAACCTTAAATTTAAGGAATATGATGCCTGTCCGTAGGTGTTTAGGCTTCCGGCCTAAATCTCATCGCCACCCTCCTTCGACCGACAAATCGTACGCGCACCCCTAGTAAGCGGTTTGCGTGTACACACTCACACACACACACACACTTTCACCCACATGCACACACACACACACACACAGTCCTTTACACTTTTCGGAGCGCCGGTACTTGCCGCCAAACAGTGCCCTTTCGTTAACTTTCCCCTTAACTCGGTGCACCGTTTGGCGGTTCAACGGCGTTTAAACAAACTCCGTCTGATCACTTCTTTTCCGAAGACGAGACAATTAAGTTATCCAGCAGCCACCACGCCACTACGGAGGTAATTCATAGTATTACAGTGCAATCGCGATAATTCGTACCCCGATAATTCGTAAACCATGATAATTCGTAGCAAACTGTCGGTCCCTTGAGAAAGTTTCAATTATTCGTAATATTTCCATACATTTTGGTCCCCTCGATATTTCGTAATTATTTTTCAAAACGAGCAATGCAAAATCTCTTATAAATCGTAATGGATTTTTAAAAACCTCTTATAATTCGTAATTCAAGAGCAAAATATTTTTGTTTTTTTTTTTCTTTGGCAAAATATCATCTATGGATATTAATTCTCTACTGCGTAGTAATGTTTACCGTTATATTTTTGCAATGGAATTTTTTGTGTTTCTTGTTGTTCAGTTCATTCATACTCCGCGTGTAAAAATGTCGCAAAAACGTACGCATAGAACTTTATCTGTGTTGAAAAAACAACAAATCATTCAAAACTGCTTTCGTGCATGCGGTTTCGAAAAAGGTTTAATCTGTGATTCACTCGATGATCAGCTAATAAACGCAGACCACTTGTGGATTCGTATTCCGACTGATTCTCAAAATGATGTTTTGTTTGATGACTATGCAAATGTTGACAATGAGGTGGCTGTTGCAGGAATGTTGGACGATGTGGAAATCTTACAAGAAGTCTTAATTGACGACAGCGAAAGTGATAACGATGATAGCAGCGCCGAGGAGCATTTTATAACAAACAAAGACGCTAAATCGAACATACATCAATTGCGCTTATTTTTTTCAAATCATGTTGTTGATGAGAAAGTTTTTGAATCCTTCGTCATTTTAGAAAATTCTCTTGATAAAATACGCGAGAAAAGTTTTAAACAACACAAAATAACAGAATTCTTTAAGCCATAATTTCTTTTTTTTTTTTTATCTTCATATCGAAAAAATGTTTGTTTTTGTTATAATCATTAACAAAGTAAGAAAAATATGTTAGCGAATTTCACAAAATACATATGTACCTACCCATAATCGAAATAAAAAAACCCCTCTAATTCTTATTTTTTTAAATTCACCTCTATAAATCGAAATCTCAACAAATCGTACACCCCTCTAATTCGAACAAAATTGCCGGTCCCTTGCGACTACGAATTATGGCGATTGCACTGATATACATATTATCATATCATCACAGATTCCGATTTGTAACGTTTGAAAGCGAATAAATTCGATAGCTAATATCAAAACACTTGTTCATTTCTTATTTTTTCCATAAACTTTACACCGGAGCGTATATTCCGTATACGCCGCGCGTAAATATTGGTCCTATCGGAGCCGTGAGAAAATACAGTCCACTACTACTACGGAGCTATCAACTCATCACCGTGTACACCACATTTTTCCAAGAATTAATCTCAGCACTTGATATCCATATCAGAACGAGAAGCTTTAAGCGAACGAGTCGCTAACACACAACATCACTTGTAACCGCACTTGCATCCGCACCGAACAGAGATAAAGTTAAAACAAATCAGCACATTAATATTGATGAATTTTCTTTTGTTCCAATAAATCCGCGTATTCACACATAAAATTGTTCACTTTATAAAAATAAAATTTACGCGCGAACATTAATTTTGTGTAAGACTTTTTCCATACAATTTTCACAAATCACCGGTCTGCGCAACATATGCACACGCACATATATTATTGATCACTTCGCGCACTGTGTTGTTGTTTCATTGCTTATTCCATCAAGTGATCGACTTAAACGAATCTAATCACGTTCCACTTACATGGCATTTTAATTCGAGATCACAAAGTTTATTTGGCACATATTAATTGTTACGTATAAGCGGTCAAATTTTTTTTTAAATCACTTTATGTTGTAAGGGTTCATTTGCACATAACCTTGAATATCACCTTGCACACTGCTTCTTCTTCTTCAGACTTGCGGCGACACACTTATTGCATTGTCAAAAAAAAAAAAAAACTGTGAGTTTGAGAATTGCGAGATTAAAATAAACCTTTATACAGTTGCGTATATTCCGTATACGCGGCCGTGTAAATATTGTTTGGATAAATATTGTAAAACGTTGCACCGTTGCGTATATTCCGTATACGCAGCCGTGTACATATTGTTATTGTTATTGGTATATTCCATATACACGTCTATAAAATTTTACATTATACACTTGAAAATCACCGGTCGTTGGGGTGGCGAGTTATCTAGAGAAATTAATACATATTAACAAAAATACATATATATAATTGAATTAATAAATACTATTACTTTTATATGCACATTCTTGCATACATAAAACCAAGTTGTTATTTTTTAAAGAGGCGTTTGTGTTTTTTCCTAGAGTGATTAGGCTAAGGCTACGAATTTTGTCAGAGATTTCAAAAGAGACAATAAAAATTTTCTGGAAAACTTTTCAACTACGGTCATAGACACAGAAACTCAAATAATGGAAACCTTCATTCGGTTGGCAGACTCAGTAGCAGAATTCGAAACTGACTACACCAGCGCTGACGCAGCTGAACACACAAAACACTCTATTGCAATTGAGCAAGATGAACTTAAAGCTTTATGGGGAAAAACTAAAGTAGCTTATGATGAACTCGTTGGTTCAACACAGCTATCTTCAAAAGACCTCACGGCTATAAAGAAAAAATATAAAATGAGTTATTATAGTTTTGTTCGCTGCCAGACTACCATGGCCGACCTCTCCGAAAAATTGACCAAATCGGAGAAGGTCAATGAAGATAAACCTGCTCGCGAGCACAATATTCATTTGCCTCCATGCGATACAGACGTCTTTAGGGGAGATTATCTCTCATGGCCTTCTTTCCGAGATATGTTCACGGCCATATATATAATAAATAAACGTCTTACCCCGGTTGAAAAACTATTTCATCTAAACCAAAAAACCCAAGGGGAAGCGAAAGAAATCGTGCAAAGGTGCCCATTAACAAACGAAGGTTTTTCAACAGCCTGGAAAAACCTCAGTGACAGATACGAAAACAAACGTATACTAGCCAACACCCAGCTAAAGCTTCTCTTTAGCTTAAAGTCAGTTGAGAGTGAATGTGGTAGCTCTATCAAAAAGTTGCAGCGCGATATAAATAATTGCATCTCATCACTTCAATGTCATCAAATTGACATCTCCAATTGGGATGCAATCATCACATATTTGTGCTCAACAAAACTGCCAGAATGCACACTGGCACTATGGGAACAATCCATTGAAAACAAAACCGAAATATCCAAATGGGAGGATATCGATCGATTCCTGTCAAATCGGTTTCAGACTTTGGAAACAGTGTCAGGCTTGAGAGCCAATAAAATTTCACAGGCACCTAAACCACAAAGCCTGCGGCAAAATACTGACAATCCTCCAAAAAGATTTGGCGCTTATCCAACGAACGTGAAGCAACATTCCTGTAAAATTTGCCAAAGCAATGACCACAAATTACGAAATTGTCAAAGATTCCGACAACTAACCACGACTCAAAAAATAGAGTATGTCAAGAGCAATAATGGGTGCTTGAATTGCTTATCATTTGGGCATACGGTGTCGAGATTCACAAGCTCCTTCAATTGCAGCACGTGTCACTCGCGACATCACACACTGCTCCATGTGCAAGCATTCCAGCTAAAAGCACAAGCTCAGAGGGGAACTCCGAACCCCCAAGATGACATACCTTCAACATCAAGGCAAGCACAGTGGAGACGAGAATCTGCGAATAATAACGACAAAGCTGTGAAAAACGTTAACTCTTGTCACGCAAACACAAATGTGGGAGTGCTACTAGGTACGGCACGTGTCAACATATTTTATAATGGCACAAATTTTTGTGCTAGGGCACTCATTGATTCGGGTTCTGAGTGTTCATTCATTACCGAAAAGCTCAAGCGCCGAATCAACAAACCATCACAGCGGTTCTGTGCTCAAGTGTCGGGAATCAACAATACCAAGTCTGCGCAAGTTAAAGAGGCATGTGCAATACAACTGCGGTCCTCCACAGACCCACTAGTCAAAATCGAAACAGTGGCCCTTGTTCTACCACATCTAACTGGGAATCTGCCAACTTGCCAAGTAAGTGCAATGACGAGGCAGGCATTCCCAGATTTGGTATTGGCGGATAAGAGGTTCTTCGTCAACGAACCAGTTGATCTTATCCTTGGCGGAGACGTTTATCCCCAAATTATTCTAAGTGGCTTAAGAAAAAATGTGCTTAATACACTCATTGCCCAAGAAACTGTGTTTGGTTGGATAATTACCGACAATGCAGAAACGTCGAGTGCTTCCACCAATATCGTCTCATTTTTCAACGAAGTTTCAGTGGATAAGCAGTTAGCGGCTTTCTGGGAATTAGAGGAGATTCCTAAAAAGCGGAAGGCAAGCGAAGAAGACGCTTATTGTGAAAAGCTCTTCAAAACAACAACTCAACGAGATTCTGACGGAAAATACGTTGTATCCCTACCGTTTCGACAAGATTTTCCGAATCATGTATCCCTCGGGCCTTCCTTGAAAAGTGCATGCTCTCAGTTCTACCGGAATAATACACGACTAGCAAAGAAGCCTGTACTACAGACGGAATACAACAGGGTTGTTAAGGAATACGAGACACTTGGACACATGACGAAAATTACTAACAACGTTGCAGCGGATTCCACCGATTGTTACTTCCTACCACACCATGCAGTCCTGAAAGAAGAGAGTGTCTCAACAAAGGTCCGAGTGGTGTTCAATGCCTCGTGTCCTACCGCAAACGGCGTGAGTCTAAATGATGTCCTCCTTCCAGGTCCAGTTTTACAAGCCGACCTAACAATACTGATCCTGCGTTGGAGATTGTTTAAGTACGTTTTCAATAGTGATATCGAGAAAATGTATCGGCAAATTCTGATAAACGAAAACCAAGTAAAGTATCAACGCATAGTTTTCAGAAACAATCCTCAAGATCCAATCAGTTTATACGAATTAAAAACCGTGACCTTTGATATCAACTGCGCCCCATTCCTGGCGATAAGGACTTTACATCAATTGGCCGACGACGTGGAAACTTCCCACCCACGAGCATCGACCATTCTTAAACGATGTATGTACGTCGATGACGTCCTCGCCGGGGAAACAAGTTTAGAAGCTGCTATAACAGCGAGAGACGAGATAACACACGTACTACAATCGGCTGGTTTCCCATTAAGAAAATGGACCTCAACCTGTAGCGAAATATTAAACGGCGTACCTAAGGAACATTTGCTGTCCGGAGACTTCCTGGAGTTTGAGGATACCAGCACGGTGAAGGCACTTGGCATCAGATGGAATGCTCATGCCGACCATTTCTATTTCAACGCTAAACCGATTGAGGACCAGAATAAAATCACAAAGAGAGCAATACTTTCTGCTATCGCCAAACTTTTTGATCCTCTAGGTTGGCTCGCACCCATAATCATCATTGCAAAAATTATCATGCAAGATATATGGTTGGAAAAAACAGGCTGGGATGAAGAAATATCATCAACCACTTTGGATCGATGGCTAGCATTTATGCGTGATTATACAGAAATCAACAGCATCCGCATACCAAGATGGGTCCAATTCGCACCAACGGAAGAGGCCGAGATACATGGGTTTAGCGATGCGTCAGAAAAAGCATATGGAGCAACTATCTACTTACGGGTTAAGACCGCCAACAAAGTGTTCGTCAACTTACTCATGGCAAAGACAAGAGTAGCCCCAGTAAAAACAATATCCTTGCCTAGATTAGAACTGTGTGGCGCAGTCCTATTAGCGGACATTGTCGAAGCGGTCACCGATAATCTCAACCTCAGTCATTTAAAGATTAATCTTTGGACTTACTCAACAATTGTGCTAGCCTGGATTCGGAAACCACCTTGTTCGTGGTCAACTTTTGTGGCACATCGAATAACAAAGATAATAGAAAAGGTTGGAAACAAAACCTGGCGTCATGTGGATTCTGCATCGAATCCTGCAGATTTAGCAAGCAGAGGATTATTAGCAAGCGAACTGATCGACAATGCCTTTTGGTGGCAGGGACCTTCTTGGCTGCAAGAAGACAATTCCCAATGGCCAGCACAAGAAGAGCATTATAATACAGTCATTGAGGAAAAAAGGATACAAGTTCACGCTGCTGCCCCATATAGAAACAACATTAACATTTTCCTCGAGCGGTTTTCAGATTTACCTAGGGCTTTGCGAGTTATCTCATACATTCTGAGATTCTTTCAAAGAACATACTCAAAAACAAAATCTTCTGTTCAAGCAGAGTCTTGCCTCATTTCATCTGATGAAATTAAAGCAACGACTCAACGCTTAATAAGCCTTTCTCAAAAGCAATATTACTTAGAGGAATATAAGAGTCTTAAATCTGATAAGTCGATTGGAGCGAAAAGTGAAATTCTGCCTCTCAACCCTTTCATCGATTCAGCTGATATTATAAGGAGCGGAGGCCGTCTAGGTGCTTCGTTAGACCTGGCGTATAGTGAACGACATCCAATCATATTACCGTATGATTGCAGGTTGTCCCGACTCATTGTTCAGTTCATCCATCGAATTTCCCTTCATGGAGAAAATCAGCTCATGCTACGCATAATCCGAACACAGTATTGGATCCCACGGGTAAAGAATATGATCCGATCTGTTATTCATAATTGTAAGGTATGCACCATTCATAAAAAACGCACTCAAACGCAAATTATGGGCATCTTACCCCAAGAACGCACCACCTTCTCCCGGGCCTTCACAAATAGCGGTGTAGACTTCGCAGGACCCTTTGATACTAAGAGCTATCGCGGAAGAGGATGCCGAACTTCAAAAGGGTATGTTTGCTTATTTGTATGTTTCACCACCAAAGCCATACACCTCGAAGCTACCACCGACCTCAGTGCCGCGTCTTTTTTGGCTGCATTTGCCCGTTTTACCGCGAGACGAGGTTGTCCGCAAAACGTTTATTCCGACAATGGCACTAACTTTGTCGGAGCTTCTCGATCTTTACGATCCGAAGCCAAAGCCTTTATGGCGGAAGCACGTAGTAGCACCCTATCGAAGTATTCGCACCAATTGATTTCCTGGCATTTCATACCTGCGGCTGCCCCACACATGGGAGGATTGTGGGAGGCCGGGGTAAAAAGTTTTAAAAGCCATTTCAAGAAAATCGCCTCGAATACAAAATATACGTTAGAAGAGTTTATGACTCTCCTATGCCGAGTTGAATCGTGCCTCAACTCACGCCCAATGAGTCCTGCTTCGAACAACCCATCAGACCTGGAGCCACTTACCCCAGCCCACTTTTTAGTGGGGGGACATTTATTGGCTCCACCCGAGCCTGACACCCACGAAAACCCTGCCTCTGTCATCAATCGATGGGAAAAGCTCAAAGCCCTCCATCAACTATTTTGTAGAAGATGGAAGTCAGAATACCTGAATGAGATGCAAAAGCGCATCAAATGGAAGCATCCACAAAGTAATCTGCAATCAGGAGATCTTGTAGTGATTAAGGAAGAGAACCTACCACCTAATGAATGGAGACTGGGACGTGTCACGAAAGTATACCCAGGTTCCGATAAACAGGTCAGAGTGGCGGATGTTGTGACAGAAAAGGGGGAGATTTCAAGACCCATCGCAAAATTGGTTCTGCTACCACAAGGCAGTGAAACCACAGAAAAACCAACGTCTACTAAATCTGCCTAAACCCTCATTTCTCTTCCCAACCAACCACCAGCAAACCCAACGATAACTATAAAAAAGGGCTTGAATCGATATTAAAAAAAAAAAAAAAAAAATTTTTTTTTTTCCTTGATGGTTCTTCTCCCGGTCAACCTCGGGTCGATCTGGTGACATAAAACCGACCATCGTCAGATCCTTCACCCAATTTATTCGTATAAACCCTAACAACACAGAGCCCGAAGCGATCCCAGAATGAACATATACCCATATAACCCCTTCTATCTAAAAGGTAACCATAAACCAAACTCACCCCAAATTCCAAGATCCGACTTACGCCTTCCCATCACGCTCCGCCACTGGTAAAGGGTGATCCAACCAAGGCGTCCATCTTTTCCAGGGACCTTGAGAACGGCAGATACCATATTGTACCAGTAACGAGTTAACATCCACACCATCTGAAAATGTAAAAGTTTTTAGATCTCCGCAATAAATTTCATAATTTATAGAAGAAAACGATCAATTAAACATGTATGCAGCGGCGGTAATTGGTTCGTTGTTGGCGTTGTGGCCCTTTATGCAGCTGCGGGCGCTGCACCGCTGGCCGGCTTCCGAAATGTGGGTGGTGTATCCTGTCGTTTTTTAGAATCGTATGTTTTAGATTTGAATATCCGCTGACACAACAAGCGATATTCAGGTAACTAGGCTGTTCTATCCGGGCTTTTATCAATAAAGTTTATAATTTTATACGAATTCAGTTTCGCAGAACTAAGTAAGGCATTTGTTGGGTTCGCATTTCCTAGGGGCTGCTTTAATATCATCTTCGGCTCAAGTCCTACACAATTATTATTTAATTCAGGAAAGTTCTGAATCGAACAACGTTCTCTTATATTTGTCGTAAATTCTCTGGTGATGTCTTTAATAGAAATTGGTGTTGGAAAATTCAGACTCCCACTTGTATCTGATACGTCTGTGGAATTAGCATCTACACCAAGTGAGCAGCTTCCAATTGAGTCCACACTCCGATCCTCTTCAATTTCTTAGTACGTTGTATTTGCGAAAGAAACTATCTTATCAGCTGTAACCGTTAAAATCGAAAATTTGTCCCAGTCAATGTTTTGTGCTAACTTCTTAGACCATTATCGAAGATATTAAACTGTGGATTTCAAACACTTTATAAGAAAAGGCGCGTTCTTTACAATAAGCTAATAAAAATAGTTTTAGAAAACACCCAAATTTTCCATAGGTCTTTAAAATCGATGACCATGTACATAATTGCTTTAAAATCAACGCAAATTCACACATTACTGTGTTCTTACGCACTTTCCTCCAAAAGCACTGATGGACTTCGTCGTGTTATGCAATTGGTAATTTTATTGCCGAGTGAGTTTGTATTTAATAGCAGATGAAATCCCTTTGGGATCAGCCTGCATGAAGTATGTAAGATAAACGGTGTATTAGGCTCCATCCGAGCCCGACAATGATTCTGATGCGGGGTTGGTTCTACTACCGCAGTCGGAGCCATTGTCGAGCACGTCGAACTCGCACGTACACCTCATTTTGGCCATAACCCGGTATGCTGGGGCAATCCGTATTTAGTGGCCACCATTTAACTGGCTCCTTGATAGAAATTAAATCAGTTGAATTGAACCAACGAAAAGTCAAATTTTGCAAGCAGAAGGAGTTCTCTTGGTTGACGAACATCAAAGAATCGCGAAATATAGAATTATATATGTCGTAACAGAGCATATTGTTGTTGCCACTATTAAATTATTTTTGGATACATCTAGAATTCGAAAGATCCAATTCATGCAATGATACATTGCGCATATGTACGTAAGTTGACCCAGTTGGTTGTGTTGATGCATGATGAGATCAGTGACATGTGTGTTACGTTACAGCAATACCAAGATGACGACATGGTAGGATGTGGTCGACAATGGCAGGTGCTAAAATGTGCATGAATATCGGTAGCCGATTGATTCCATAAAGGCAAGGGTTGGTCACAGAGTTTTTCTTCGGCATAGAAACACTGTCGTCGGTATTCCGGAGTCTCGGTCTTAATTGGCGTAGCAATGGTAGTGGTAGCCTCTATGGGCGCATTTAAAAGCAGAACTGCCTGCCTGTAGTTTGGGCACGTTTGGTAGTGGCTCCTGAGGTAGTGCCATCGGCATACTCTCGGCAGGAACAGGCTGTGGATGAGGTAGTGCGTAGAGCGGTGGATAGCAAATCCGTTTTTTTTCGGCGCCGGTGACATCTTTGTTTTTATAAATATGTAGATAAGTTTACGAATATGGCTGACTCATATTTTGTTTCAATTATACTCCAATTCAATATCAGCCTATGATCACATAAAAATCATCCAGTTCACTCCCGTCAAATAATCTTCTCCGACACCAGTTGCTTCACGTACTGTTGTCGCATATGTGCAAGTAGTACACATGTTTTGTGCTGGTAATTGAGCGGCGAGCAGAATGTGGCATTTTTTCTGAAATGGAGAAATGATTAATAAACTATACACATGAAATAACCCCAATTGCTACATACTGTACCGGTTGATTGCTGTATCTTACCAATTATTGCGTAAGAAAAATCCATTTTTCACGACCTCATGAATCGCCTATTAAAACGGTTAAGATGCAACTTAGTTCTTCAACGCGTGGCGAAATTGGGTTAAAGCGTTACCCTCGCGTACCGTGCAACGATGCGCAGCAACAGCATGAAATACATCAATGACGCCCCTTCATGGTTGGTTGCTGGGGGCCTGTTTCTGGAAGGTCACCATATTCCGGAAGCTTACGAGCATGTTTTTAGCGGATCGGTCGGCCACACGGTGTATTAGACTCTATCCGAGCCCGACAATGATTCTGATGCGGGTGTTGCTTCTACCACCGCAGTCGGGGCCATTGTCGGGCACGTCGAACTTGCACGTACACCTGTTTTTGCTTTTTTTCGAGGCTGGGACCGCGCTGGCTTTGCGTGTGTGCGCGAAGTACACATATTCTGCGCTGGCAATTGATCGGCAGACAGATGTGGCATTTGTCCTGAAATAGGGAAATAATTAGTAAAATATATACTAAATAATCTAAGTTACTACATACTTTACCGTTTAATTACTGTAACTTACCAATTATTGCGTAAGAAAAATCCATTTTGTCTCGACCTCGTGCTGCTGCAAATGTTCTGAACGACACCTGAGTCAATTCAAGAAAATGGCAGGTATGGTGTGGTGAATAAACACATACAGTGTTGCCACGTGCGACAATTCAAAGTAGTAAAAAACTTGGAAATTTTATTCAACCTTTTGAATGTTCCACCTTTTTTCCTTTTTTTTTTCAAAATCAAAACAGAACGATTCCTCAATTCTAAATAATTCTTTAGATGAGCGTGAAACCAATCGTGGCGCGCCATCTGCAGGGGATTAATTTTAATTTATTCAATTCAACCGTCTCGACTTAGCCAAGGACACAAACCAAATCGGCCAAGATCGTAAATTTTTTCGGGTTGCAGGCTATGGTGACAGACAAAGTCACCACTCATATCGGACACCTAGTAACTAGGGATGTTCAAGTAAATATTCGAAAATCAAAAAAAATGAATTTCTCAATTGTTTTGAACTCAATTCAATTTCATTCAACTCAATTCACTTACCATGAAAAACAAGGAATGAATTAACTTTCGATTATTTTTAATTCAATTTAATTTCATTTGATGCAATTCAAGTTTTTTCACTTCACTTAATACTACCAGTAACAACAACTCGTCTAGAACCACAATTTTAGCTGCCCACGGTAGACACAAAGGGCCGGACCTCCACACTACGTAGGCCAAAGCCATCAGCAGTTACACGCAGGGTCATGCGTGGGGGCGGCGGGACGGGCTTCGATGCACCCAACCCAATCCTGGGTTGAGTCGGAGCATCACGCCAATGGCAAACCACCACCCGACGTGTTTCAAGGCCTCGGGTATGCACAACCACGCGCATGGTTACGACTTTCTTCACCGGGGTCGAATCTCCCAATTTATTCCTGAGAAAAAAAAGAAAAAAAATAAAAATAAATAAATATGTATAATAAAGAAAATAATAATAAGCGCATAAAATAAAAATAACCATGCAATACGTAAATTGCTACTTACAAATTTGGATTATCCATAACTTTGTTCAACCGCGTGCTGTATGTTATGCTGTAGGTTATGCGCCAAATGACCGCTAACCAGTCAGGCCACCGGTCAAGTGTGGGTGGTGAAAACCACTCACACAGCGTTGCCATACCTTATCTGTATTTCCGATACAAGATAACTAAATGAATGTTGACAAACCGATTTCACGCGTAGTACCTCAAGAATGGGCACCCTCAGCACACCCAATAGAACAAATTTTTACGCCTTCCATAGCTAGCCGGTAATTGGCAGCATACCAGAAATCTGGCATGAACCTTTGTTAGACCCTCTGGTAACTCCCTTAAAAGGGGCAATAAGCAAAATGCAACTCTGAACATACTCACCTCAGACTCGAATAAAACCTTATAAGTAGCCTACACTGACGAGTTTTTTCGCATTATAGTACTTAGCTCTCTATCAGTTTTTTTAGCATTCCATTGCAATTTCTTAACCAATTGCAAGGGGATAGCTAGGAGCGTATTAGCCACTACTCGCCACCCAATAACGACAAAAAAGTAGGAAATAGATAACAACAATGTACCTTTTCTAGAAATATGGGCCGTTTCACAGTAACGCGAACCACGGATTACGGTTCTGTCCGATATATCGGAATAAATCAGCGGAAGAGAGACTCCGAGTGGTCATCCTTCACCGGTACTGCACCAACTGCCTATCCCCGTTTCATCACCGGGAAATATGCGGCAGCCAGGGGCGGTGCTTCAGGTGCCACGACAAGCATCACACCACTCTGTATCTCGACGAGGAAGATGCTCGCCGATCGCCAAGCTCCGCAACGCTGCCGGAAATGGACGAGGTATTGTCACTCGACCTCACTGGGCAGACGTTGTCCTGGGCGCAGCAAGTTGTGGAGGCGGAGAGGCTGGAAACGGAGGAACTCGAAGAATCTGCGCAGCCGAAAACCACGGAAATATACAGAATAAGGAGATTGCGTCCGAAACTGCAACACGAAAAGCACGCAGACGGCTCGGAAACCCGCCCTTTCCTACCGTCAAAGCAGCGCGGCTCTGGATCACGTCCATTCAGACCGCCTGCTCAGCGGCGTGTTCGCCACACTGAGGACAGCTCGGAAACTCGTCCTTTCCGACTGTCAACACGCGAAAACCACCAACGTATGGGTGGCTCGGGAACACGTCCTTCCCGACCACTCCCTCGCACAACGCGCCGCGATGCAATCGTCCCTTGTGGGGCTATGCTGAGGCGACTGGGCCAACCGGCCAGCTTCCGAACCGGGCGACTCACCAGTTCTACCATTCCCCCCCTAACGAGGGTATTTGAAGCCGTGGCACCAACTGTGGTGGCCAAAATAGAAGCAGGGGGGCGCCTCCATCTGGTCCGCGCGCTGGTCGACCCTGTGCGTCGGCCACGATAATAGACGATGAGCTGGCGCGAACCCTCCGACTCGAGCGCGCCACAACAGAGCGCGGAGCGACGTGCGCACTGATTCTCAGGGGAAGACATGGCGTAGCGGAAAGAATTACGACGCAGGCGACCGTTGCCGAATATTATAGCCGCATCGTTCCGCGAGAAACACTGGACCCAAAGGTGGCGATCCCATTCAGGCTAATGCGGCTTGCGGACCCGCAGTTCTACCAGTCCACACCCGTGAGACTAACCCTGGGGTGCGATGCGGTCCCCCAGATTATGCTCAGCGACCCCCCTCCTACGACAGTCGGCGGTCTCCTCACACAGGCCACAATCTTTGGCCTGATGGTCTCCGGTGCTCACCAACGTTAATCATTTTCGTACCAAAACCGTTGTAGAGACCTATGTATATAACTCCAATAAATTTTTCAGCAAACGAACGATATGTGTAAATTAAAAATTTAAACAAATTATTATTAACATATTATACACTTCATGTATATTTACTTATTTGTAAACTATTTAAAAGCACTAAAATTCATCCATAACCACGTCGTAGTATTTAAGTTTATTTTTTTCATAGAATTATATTCCCGCACGTGAGCGTGGTGGCGCGCATTTCTCTGTAATTTTGCTGACAGCAAGGGGGCCGGTATGTTTAGGCTTCCGGCCTAAATCTCATCGCCACCCTCCTTCGACCGACAAATCGTACGCGCACCCCTAGTAAGCGGTTTGCGTGTACACACTCACACACACACACACACTTTCACCCACATGCACACCCAGGGGTCAGTCCTTGGACCGCTCCTTTGGAATATTATGTATGATGGCATCCTGAGAATAGAAAAAGCAGAAGGAGTGTCTATTATAGGATACGCTGATGATATCGCGGTCGTAGTGGTCGGAAAACACTTAGTAGACGTGTCACGCATGTGCACCGACACCATAGCCTCCGCCAAAACATGGCTTCAATCAGCAGGATTAGAGTTAGCGGAACATAAGACTGAAGCGCTTCTAATGACCAGCCGGAAAAGAGTTGAAAACATCCAAATAAGAATAGGAGGCCACACTGTAGATTCCAGCCCAACCATCAAATATCTCGGTGTCATACTCGACCGTCGTCTGAGCTTCAAGGATCATCTTAATTATGCTAGCGAGAAGGCGAGAAAAGTCAGCACAGCTCTAGCAAGACTCATGCCAAATATAGGAGGTCCAAAACAACATAGAAGGAAACTGCTTGCGACGGTCAGTTCGTCCATCCTGATGTACGCAGCCCCAGTATGGGAAACCGCTACCTCTGTAACTTCATATATGAGAGCACCAGCTTCAGTGCACAGACTATCGTCTTTAAGGGTGTGCTGCGCGTTCGGGACAGTGTCAGATGAAGCAGCAAATTTGCTAGCAGGAAGATGTCCGATGGACATAGCTGCCAGAGCGGCAGCAGAGATCAAGCGCAGTCCAAGCGAACGCAGCAAAATAATGCAACAAAGCATCGACGAGTGGCAGAAAAGGTGGGACTCGTCCTCGAAAGGTCGATGGACAAAGAAATTGATCCCAAATGTAGGCGAATGGACCAAAAGAAAACACGGAGATACTGATTTCTACCTCACGCAGCTCCTCACCGGGCATGGCTGTCTCCGCCAATACTTACATAAGTACAAACATGCCGATCATCCCCACTGCCTACATTGCGATGGGAAAACTGAAAACGCAGAGCACGTACTAATGGATTGCCACAGATTTGATTATGAACGCAACCACCTGAAACAATGTATAGGCGGTGCCGTGACCCCCGAGGGCTTACTGAAAGCCATGTTGGCTGAAGAAAATGTATGGAAAAAGTGCGCAGACATCATCACGGCGGTAATGAAACGGTTAAGAATAGACGAGCGAAACGCGAATCGCGCAAACTAAGAACGCACGCTGAGTGAAGACGAAGAATAACGTCCAGTGCCTGCCCTGCGAAGTAATATCGGAATTGATAGTCCCGCAGGGGCGCCACAGGCCCAGCGTACGAAGGAGATTGGGTTTAGTCCGTAGGTGCCAGGAGGCAAATCGGGCATGCGGGCAGCACGGGCTGCTCGTATCTATGAAGATTCCTCCTCCCTGGTCGTAACCGAAAAAAAAAAGAAAAAAAAAAAAAAAAAACCCACATGCACACACACACACACACACAGTCCTTTACACTTTTCGGAGCGCCGGTACTTGCCGCCAAACAGTGCCCTTTCGTTAACTTTCCCCTTAACTCGGTGCACCGTTTGGCGGTTCAACGGCGTTTAAACAAACTTCGTCTGATCACTTCTTTTCCGAAGACGAGACAATCAAGTTATCCAGCAGCCACCACGCCACTACGGAGGTAATTCACAGTATTATATACATATTATCATATCATCACAGGTTCCGATTTGTAACGTTTGAAAGCGTATAAATTCGATAGCTAATATCAAAACACTTGTTAATTTCTTATTTTTTCCATAAACTTTAAACCGGAGCGTATATTCCGTATACGCCGCGCGTAAATAGTAGGTGTAATTGGGTTTACACATTCACAAATAAGAGAGTTTAAGTTATCAGTAATAAATATGAGATCTAATATTCGATTCAAACTATTACAAAATCCTTGCCCGGTTTGTAAAAAATGTGAGCGTTGGGATCGTCCATAAACGCTTTCCAGCTTTAAATTTTGGCATTTGGGTTTCGGTCTGAAACCGCAAACATAAGTGGCTGATAGTCTGTAAAAATGTTTATATTGTTAACGCCATAGAGATAGATTCAAAGGCTTTTTAGGGCCCAGACTATGGCAAGTAACTGGCGTTCGTTAGTTGCGAAGGTTTGCTCACGATCTTTGAAAGTCCTCGAAATAAAAGTAATTGGCCTATTATCTTGTGACAGTACTGCCCCTATACCCAAAGATGAAGCGTCTGTCGTTAGATCAAACGGCTTCCTGAAGTCTGGGTAGAGTAACATAACATCCTCCGATGTAAGGACTTCCTTTCATTTGTTAAAAGGAAGTGATTGTTTTTCGTCTAATTCCATCTTAATCTTTGTGTGGCGCAACCTTGCCGTTTTCTCCTTTCAAAATATCTGTTAAAGGCTTTGCTATTGCCGCAAAGTCCTTAATAAAGCAACGATAAACCTATAAAGGATCTGACATTGAAAAGAGTGGCGGGTTTCTCGTAGTTATGGATAGCATAAACTTTGCTGCGGCTTGTTTGCCAAACTTCCTTGGCGGAGTGTTGACATCTCCTGCTCGATCAAGTAGATTGGTCGTTTGTCGGAATAGCTAAAATCAAGGAGGTTAGTTATGGCCTTGAAATTTAGAACGGTATTAAATGAGGCCAGAACCATGTCGGCCGGGCCTTTAACTTTATTTCAAATGATGGCAACAGCCTGATAATGTTTGCTGCTACCCTCATAGCCTTCTAAAACTTTGTAGGTGGTGTGCGCCGCCTGTCGCCACGATACACAATTATCCTGCCTACCGTCGAAGTCCGGTAAGGATTTTACAATATCGAGTGGCTCCTCACATCTATTCCCGGGTACAATTTCTGTTTCCCTATATGTTTCTATGTTCGGTGTGTCGATTTTAACGTCATTTAGTCGGTGATTAATACTTGCAAGCTTTTGTTTGAAATTTTATCTTTGAGTGGCAAGTGAACTACAAACTGCACTTTCTACTAATGCCCTTAATTGGTCTGGTTCCAGCGCCATTTCTTGTCTTTTGTCTGCCACTCTATATTCTAACAACCAATTTTCTGTATTATCCCTATTATTGCACTGTCTTTTACTTACTTCTATTCCGTTAAGGCTCTCAAATATTTTGTCCAGGTCCTGATCAATCATGAGCTTGAAACAAAACCGCTACCAATAAGCTGGCCTGCGCAAAATATATTTATTTTCCAAAACTCGTGAAAGATTTACAGTTACTAGCGTAAATTATATTTAACACAAGTTTTCTTTTCTAGTTACTTTTCTAGTAGAACAATTCAACACACTATATTTTTTATACTTTGCACTCTACTTACATATTTTTTATCTTATTTCTATTGTTTAATTTTTCGTAGAAATTTTTGATCTCCTTTGGTCCGTGATTCCTTTTTTGTGACGTCTCTTCCTTGATGGGTCCGTACAATTATTCCCGAATAATTTTTACTATTTTTTATCGAACTTTAATTTTTTTCCCGAATAGTTTTTACTATTTTTTATCAAACTTTATTTTTTTGTTCCAGAATGGGTGGGCGCCAATTATCAATAGTGCCGCATGATTCTTTATTATCACTTTATTAATCAGAGCATGCTGTCTAATGAGTTCTCTGTTACAAACTGAAACTTACATTCTAAAGATATTGTTTTAAATAGGTCCATGCACCTTCTTGTAGTTGTTGTGTTCCACAATTCGATGTTAGTAGTAGTTGTAGAGTTATTGCAGCGGATACGACGCCGACGCTTGCGTTGGCAGTTTACCGCTAACGCTGTCCCTTACCCGTCAGCGTGGGAATGGGAATTCGATGACTCAGGCCACGCGCGGACTTTATTGTTGGCAAAGGGCTGCTTATGTTAACTTATATAACTATTATTTAATTTATTTAAATGCAGAAAACACATTTATTTAATTTTCAATTAAAACGTACAGAAAATAAACTAATAAAATAAAAACCTCCAATTTATACAACCTCCTTATATTTTGCATAATTTTCAATTAAATCTTACAGAAAATAAACTATTAAAATAAAAGCCTTCAATTTATACAAACTCATTATATTTTGCAATTTTAACAAACATCATCACCAATTAAAAATGTTTATAAGAAAGTAATCGTGAATGTTAAAATTTGTAAGCCATTTTTTTTTTATATAAGGTAACATAACAAATTATATAAATTAAAAAAAAAAAACATTCGTTTTATGCCAATAGTAAACATCTCCGGAAGGTTGCAGTCCAAAGGAGGTACTCAACTGTGAGATTGCAAAATATGGAATATTTTATAAAGAAAGTGAGTTTTCAACATCGATAACATTGAAAACATTGAACCCTACTAGATGGACAAGACGTTTTGATGCTGTTTTTGCTTTAAAAGTTCTGTTTGTTTAATTATATTATGTAGAACTATAATTTTATTATGAATATTTGCTGTTACTTTTGCGACCTTTTCGTTTTTATTAAACAATCCTTTTTGATCACATTAAACTCGATGTCTCGTTAAGTGACTAGCCCTTGATGACGTTCTCCAAAGGAGATTATTGAAATTTATTGGGAATAGAAGAATAAGTTTCTATACATTTTGACCTGAATACGATATTTAAAAGGATTGTTTGATAACAATTATATGGTGTTATTGCTTTTTTATTGCAAATTTCTTTAAACAATCGATCCAGCCTTTGAAAACCTTCAGTCTACAGCTGCCGATCTTTAAATGTCTTAAAACATTTGAAAATTAGCCGAGAAGAACTGGAAATGAATCGACATGAAATAGTATATTAAAATATGGAAGGAAATATTTTGTAAGCAGACAAATTTATCATCAACTTTGAATTTTCTAAAACGCGTCAGAGGAAGGTAAAACGCCATTATAGCAAACCTTGCAAAGATGAGCGCCTCGAATATCTGGAAAGTTTGTTTATAGTCAACATACTTATTTTATCGAATATTGGATATCATTATTAACTAACTGATTTCGCGTTTCCTTTTAATCAATGAAGTTGTTTCCAACTTCAGTATTTGGCAACCTACCACTTTGCGAAATGTAAGTGATTTTGATTTATTAAAAACAGCTTTAAAATCTGTTGATATACATTTCAAAAAAGACTAAACCATTTGTTACGGAAGTTCTCAGTTTCCGTCCATTTTCAGCGTAAAAGCGTACCTGTATTAGAGAACTTGTTGATTATTTTATGTCGCGCAGCTTTCCTGAACTTTGTACTGTATTGATGTTATTTATTACAATTCCTGTGACTGCATCTAGTGCTGAACGATCATTTGAGAAACGAAAATTAATAAAAATCTATTTAAGAATATTTATGGGGAAAGACAGGCTACGAAAACTGGCTATTCTGTCCACTGGAAATTGTATGGCTCGATGTTATAACTTTGATTCTTTTGCGGAACAGAAACCTCGGAAAAAAATTATTTGATTAATAAATATCTTATTGGAACTAAATTGGTAATTATACTTTAGAAATTAAAATGTATAACATATTTTACTAAAATGCACACAACATTATTATTAGTGGTGGGTAACTATTGAGGCGGTTCATTAAAATTAAATTATAACGTGACAATTGTTACAGAAAAAGCCCCACCCTGCCTCGGATGGTATAGTTACGCCACTGCATTGGTGTTAACTTAAAGGTGTGGTAATTTAATGATAATAAGAGCTTATGCTTAAACCTTTATTCGAAAATGAGATTTTGACTCCAAATCAGAGCTACGTACATATATCAACAATAAAGAGCGCGTTTCTTAAGCCACCCTGCATATGTACGAATACCCGTTTTTCATTAATATTGCATTTATATGACATTGTTCAGAAGAAATAATTAAATATTTTCAAATTTGGTTTAGAGACAACCCGGTTTCAGCTGTACACTCTTCAGTCGCAACAAAAATTGCTCTGAAAATATCACAGCGCTGAATCGGGTTTATCTCAAAACCAAATTATACGAAATCAGACCATCGTTTAAATAAAAAGTTAAAACATATTCAGATACATATACATATATATAAACTTAAAATATAAATATTTCTACCACCAGGGTGCTTGCTGTGAAATTTTGCGTCCGCCAAATGTATTATCTTTCAAAGAATTTTCTCGAGTTTATAACAGTTCTTTTATAGTGTAGTGTGCACAAGATTTACATACCTATCCACCATCCTGTGTTCCATGCTTCAATGTTGTCTTTACTGATAGGGTATCAGTTCCTTTAAAGAATTTAACATTCGAAAACAGATGTTCCAAGTATATCGTGCAACTTCAAGTAGACAAGGTCTATCCCTATTGAACACACATAAAAATTTGGCAATTCCCATACTGGAAGATGAGAAGTAATCAAAGGTAACTGAGTTCATGCCAATGTGCTAGTATAGATGTAAGTGATTCAATGCTTTTTTGAACATATCGAGCGTATTTGTCTGCAATAAATGAGAATTTAAATATATTTCCATATTGTAGTATGTGCAGCGTTAGAATAAATAATATATGTATTATTCTCATTGAATTGTAAGCCAAAATTTTTAATAAAGGTTTATTTCATAACGTACTATTATATTTTTCTTTAGTAAATCATTGGTAATCGATTGCAATACAATGAAACCAGCAACCTGTACTTCAAACAAAGCATCAGAAGCATTATATAAGCGTAAGTTTTTATTTTTGTAATTTATTATGTAAACAAATCTTGGCAGTTTAAAGAGGATATTTAAATAAAATAGGTTGTTTAAATGCACTGTAACACTAAATCGCTAAAACTAATCTAAAAGCTAGTCTTGGCAGTTTAAAGAGCAAAGTTATATAAAAAATATATGTTTTTTATATCATCCTTCTTCCGATTTTAAAGAAGAATGTTTCGGCATCTTTATTTTACTAACAAATGGCATATATCACACGCTAATTGATGCTTAGAAATTCAGGACTGATCTAAAATTCGAATTTATTTCGCACCGGTTTGAGTTTCCTATTCTAGTGATGCGTTTCGAGATGAGATGACCTTCAGCTATTAATGGTTAGGTCCTGCAATAGTTGTACAATTTCCTTTTTAACTCATTTATGTTGTTACATTTAATAACAATTTACAATTCATTAAATCATTTTCATCTCTTGTAATACAAATTTAATTTATCTGCTTCTATTTTATAAGCCGGTAGATTAAAATCATTTCGAGTACTTTTGTAGTGTACATATTTCACAAATTTTATCTTTAAGCAATCGGGTAAGTTCCCCTCTATAATATTCTTAATAAACTTAATTTCATTCTTAAAATAAAGTATTAAGCTAAAATACACTAACAACAACCACACAAACAGATCAGTTGCTCTTCTTTGTAGTTGGTTTGTATGTAGCGTGTTGGCTCTGCAACTCCGAGCTCCTTGGTACAAAGCCTGGACAAGTGGTGATGAAGAATAAAAAATATTTTTCATTAAATGAAAAGAAGTATGATGAGGAAATCTGGCGATTTCCGAAATAGTACTATAACTTCTACCATTAAAAAACTTTTGTTGTTTTTTTCACACAAAATCTTTCATAAACTGGCCTTGAGCTCAATAAAATTGACAATTATTAAAACATTTATTAGGCCAATTATTATTATTATTATTAATAGGGCATAGTAGCGCTGCGACCTAGCAAGATCTATTGTGATAACCCTTTAAGTTTTGTCTCTCCATCTTTAGGCTACTTAAGAAGTTAAGCCTTTATAGGGTGTAGTTGTCCATATTCTGGATGCAGATAATAATCGCTCCCCCAGGTGTATAAGTCTGAGTCCGCCTATTCTTGGGCATTCACAGAACCTACAGTCTGCAACCTCAGAGAGTCCTATTTTATGAAGATGGTATCTCAGCCTGCAGTGACCTGTCAAGTACCCGGTGAGAGTTCTAAGACCCCCTCTCCTGAGATTAGGAAGTTTTTCAGAGGTTCCACGGGATGGACTTATGAACCTTTTAGATTGTTTATTGCCATCCACGCCCTCATGACCTGGAACCCACCACAGAGTGACTCTGTTGTTGGCTCCTAGTGAGTCCAGTGCCGTTCTGCAGCAGTCTACCAGCTTTGACTCCGTCTTGAAGGAGTTTAGGGTTCTAAGGGCGGCCTAGCTGTCAGACATAATGTTGATTGTGGCTCCATTGGCCCTTCTGCGAAGACATTCGTGACCACACAACTCTATTGCGTGGATTTCCGCCTGGAATATGGATGGGTATAACCCCAACGGGACACTTTTTTGAAATCTTGGTCCGAATACCCCGGCCCCAGTGCTCGCGTCGATAAGTTTGGATCCATCAGTGTACCACACTTGTGATCTTTTGTTGATAACTTTTACCATTAACATTGTGTCCCTTTCAAGTATTATGACTTTGTAGGTCTTGGTAAAGGATAGCTTTGGCAACATGGAGTCTGTAAGTTTCACAATCGGGTCAGCACTGAGTGGTTGTAAGACCCCCAAATGCCCCCTAAAGTCACCACTTTTCAGACAACTAATACTAGGTAGTCTTAGAACGCTCTGACAGGTCTCACTCTCAAATAGTATAGCCAAAGATGGGATGCCTGTGATGATGCCAAGCGCATCCGTTGAACATGTGCGCATGGCCCCCGTAATGGCCACACATACAAGGCGAGAGTAGCGCCGGAGCTCGCCATTTTGGCTTTAGGCCACCATACTAGTGCTGAGTAGGTAATAATTGGCTTTATTACCGTGTTAAATGACCAGTATGTGAGTTTCGGGGAGATTCCCCAGATTTTACCGTGCAGTCTTTGACAAGAATAAAACGCTCTTGTTGCCTTATTGGTAATTTCTGTGAGATGAGAGTTCCAGTTGAGTTTACTATCTAGTGTGACTGCCAGGTATTTTACCTCTTTTGAGAACTCAATCTCCCAACTTTGGTTTGGTCAGGTTCACCTTCCTTTTCTCACTGAAGGGGACAATGGTGGACTTTGATGGATTAATTGACAACCCTTTCTCATTGCATCATTTGAGCGTGAGATTTAGGGCAGATTGAAGCCTAGAGCTTAGTGTCTCTTCATCCCAGCCCACAACGTAGATTACAAGATCGTCAGCATAACCGTACGCGTTAAATCCATTCATTTTAAGCTTCTCTAGGAGTTCATCGACAACCAGTGTCCACAATGAGGGTGAGAGAACACCCCCTTGAGGGCAGTCACGCGTGACCGTTACTTGCATACTTATAACCCAGTCGGTTGTAAGCATCGGGATATCCTTCCTTGACAATCCTGCGTAATTTGCTTCATAATTTGTGTTGTCAAAAGCACCTTATATATCAGGGAATGCACACAGGGCTATCTGTTTGTACTCCAAGGCATTTTCAAGTACTTGAGTCAGGTCGTGAATGGCTGTAATAGTAGACGTCCCTGCGTGATATGCATGTTGACTTTCACAGAGTGGTTTTATCTTTAGATAGGTATCCCTGATGTGAAAGCCAATAAGTTTTCCCAAGGTTTTTATCATAAAGGAATCACGCCTTTGGTATAAATATTAATTTCACGTCTTTCCAAGGTGAGCGAATGTGGGCAAGAAGCAAGCTCGCTCTCAGTATCTTGACAAGGGTACCAGAAATGGATTATAAACCATGCTGTAACAGACATGGATAGATACCATCAGGACCAGGGAATTTATAAGCACTGAACCTTGAGATGGTCCAACGTAACCTGTCACAGTTTACAATTCTTCTCGCTAGGCCTTTTGTCCTTTTGTTAGCAAACTGTTACAGTGGTCTTAGCACGACTTGGGCCCTGTAGAATGCATCCTGGGAAGTGGGTTTCCATTAGAAACCGATTTGTCTCCTCTGGATCGGTGGTGTAGGTTCCGTCGAGCTTTTTTAGTGTGCATAAGCCATTCGTATGGTCCAGTCTAAGTGCCTTTTGTAGACGCTGAGCAACAAGAAGGGTGGAGATACCCTCACAGTGCTTCCGCCATGTGGCCTTTTTGGACTCTCTTAGCTTCCTATTATATTATATCATATGGGGAAAGACAGGCTACGAAAACTGGCTATTCTGTCCACTGGAAATTGTATGGCTCGATGTTATAACTTTGATTCTTTTGCGGAACAGAAAGCTCGGAAAAAAATTATTTGATTAATAAATATCTTATTGGAACTAAATTGGTAATTATACTTTAGAAATTAAAATGTATAACATATTTTACTAAAATGCACACAACATTATTATTAGTGGTGGGTAACTATTGAGGCGGTTCATTAAAATTAAATTATAACGTGACAATTGTTACAGAAAAAGCCCCACCCTGCCTCGGATGGTATAGTTACGCCACTGCATTGGTGTTAACTTAAAGGTGTGGTAATTTAATGATAATACGAGCTTATGCTTAAACCTTTATTCGAAAATGAGATTTTGACTCCAAATCAGAGCTACGTATATCAACAATAAAGAGCGCGTTTCTTAAGCCACCCTGCATATGTACGAATACCCGTTTTTCATTAATATTGCATTTATATGACATTGTTCAGAAGAAATAATTAAATATTTTCAAATTTGGTTTAGAGACAACCCGGTTTCAGCTGTACACTCTTCAGTCGCAACAAAAATTGCTCTGAAAATATCACAGCGCTGAATCGGGTTTATCTCAAAACCAAATTATACGAAATCAGACCATCGTTTAAATAAAAAGTTAAAACATATTCAGATACATATATATATAAACTTAAAATATAAATATTTCTACCACCAGGGTGCTTGCTGTGAAATTTTGCGTCCGCCAAATGTATTATCTTTCAAAGAATTTTCTCGAGTTTATAACAGTTCTTTTATAGTGTAGTGTGCACAAGATTTACATACCTATCCACCATCCTGTGTTCCATGCTTCAATGTTGTCTTTACTGATAGGGTATCAGTTCCTTTAAAGAATTTAACATTCGAAAACAGATGTTCCAAGTATATCGTGCAACTTCAAGTAGACAAGGTCTATCCCTATTGAACACACATAAAAATTTGGCAATTCCCATACTGGAAGATGAGAAGTAATCAAAGGTAACTGAGTTCATGCCAATGTGCTAGTATAGATGTAAGTGATTCAATGCTTTTTTGAACATATCGAGCGTATTTGTCTGCAATAAATGAGAATTTAAATATATTTCCATATTGTAGTATGTGCAGCGTTAGAATAAATAATATATGTATTATTCTCATTGAATTGTAAGCCAAAATTTTTAATAAAGGTTTATTTCATAACGTACTATTATATTTTTCTTTAGTAAATCATTGGTAATCGATTGCAATACAATGAAACCAGCAACCTGTACTTCAAACAAAGCATCAGAAGCATTATATAAGCGTAAGTTTTTATTTTTGTAATTTATTATGTAAACAAATCTTGGCAGTTTAAAGAGGATATTTAAATAAAATAGGTTGTTTAAATGCACTGTAACACTAAATCGCTAAAACTAATCTAAAAGCTAGTCTTGGCAGTTTAAAGAGCAAAGTTATATAAAAAATATATGTTTTTTATATCATCCTTCTTCCGATTTTAAAGAAGAATGTTTCGGCATCTTTATTTTACTAACAAATGGCATATATCACACGCTAATTGATGCTTAGAAATTTAGGGCTGATCTAAAATTCGAATTTATTTCGCACCGGTTTGAATTTCCTATTCTAGTGATGCGTTTCGAGATGAGATGACCTTCAGCTATTAATGGTTAGGTCCTGCAATAGTTGTACAATTTCCTTTTTAACTCATTTATGTTGTTACATTTAATAACAATTTACAATTCATTAAATCATTTTCATCTCTTGTAATACAAATTTAATTTATCTGCTTCTATTTTATAAGCCGGTAGATTAAAATCATTTCGAGTACTTTTGTAGTGTACATATTTCACAAATTTTATCTTTAAGCAATCGGGTAAGTTCCCCTCTATAATATTCTTAATAAACTTAATTTCATTCTTAAAATAAAGTATTAAGCTAAAATACACTAACAACAACCACACAAACAGATCAGTTGCTCTTCTTTGTAGTTGGTTTGTATGTAGCGTGTTGGCTCTGCAACTCCGAGCTCCTTGGTACAAAGCCTGGACAAGTGGTGATGAAGAATAAAAAATAGTTTTCATTAAATGAAAAGAAGTATGATGAGGAAATCTGGCGATTTCCGAAATAGTACTATAACTTCTACCATTAAAAAACTTTTGTTGTTTTTTTCACACAAAATCTTTCATAAACTGGCCTTGAGCTCAATAAAATTGACAATTATTTAAACATTTATTAGGCCAATTATTATTATTATTATTAATAGGGCATAGTAGCGCTGCGACCTAGCAAGATCTATTGTGATAACCCTTTAAGTTTTGTCTCTCCATCTTTAGGCTACTTAAAAAGTTAAGCCTTTATAGTGTGTAGTTGTCCATATTCTGGATGCAGATAATAATCACTCCCCCAGGTGTATAAGTCTGAGTCCGCCTATTCTTGGGCATTCACAGAACCTACAGTCTGCAACCTCAGAGAGTCCTATTTTATGAAGATGGTATCTCAGCCTGCAGTGACCTGTCAAGTACCCGGTGAGAGTTCTAAGACCCCCTCTCCTGAGATTAGGAAGTTTTTCAGAGGTTCCACGGGATGGACTTATGAACCTTTTAGATTGTTTATTGCCATCCACGCCCTCATGACCTGGAACCCACCACAGAGTGACTCTGTTGTTGGCTCCTAGTGAGTCCAGTGCCGTTCTGCAGCAGTCTACCAGCTTTGACTCCGTCTTGAAGGAGTTTAGGGTTCTAAGGGCGGCCTAGCTGTCAGACATAATGTTGATTGTGGCTCCATTGGCCCTTCTGCGAAGACATACGTGACCACACAACTCTATTGCGTGGATTTCCGCCTGGAATATGGTTGGGTATAACCCCAACGGGACACTTTTTTGAAATCTTGGTCCGAATACCCCGGCCCCAGTGCTCCCGTCGATAAGTTTGGATCCATCAGTGTACCACACTTGTGATCTTTTGTTGATAACTTTTACCATTAACATTGTGTCCCTTTCAAGTATTATGACTTTGTAGGTCTTGGTAAAGGATAGCTTTGGCAACATGGAGTCTGTAAGTTTCACAATCGGGTCAGCACTGAGTGGTTGTAAGACCCCCAAATGCCCCCTAAAGTCACCACTTTTCAGACAACTAATACTAGGTAGTCTTAGAACGCTCTGACAGGTCTCACTCTCAAATAGTATAGTCAAAGATGGGATGCCTGTGATGATGCCAAGCGCATCCGTTGAACATGTGCGCATGGCCCCCGTAATGGCCACACATACAAGGCGAGAGTAGCGCCGGAGCTCGCCATTTTGGCTTTAGGCCACCATACTAGTGCTGAGTAGGTAATAATTGGCTTTATTACCGTGTTAAATGACCAGTATGTGAGTTTCGGGGAGATTCCCCAGATTTTACCGTGCAGTCTTTGACAAGAATAAAACGCTCTTGTTGCCTTATTGGTTATTTCTGTGCGATGAGAGTTCCAGTTGAGTTTACTGTCTAGTGTGACTGCCAGGTATTTTACCTCTTTTGAGAACTCAATCTCCCAACTTTGGTTTGGTCAGGTTCACCTTCCTTTTCTCACTGAAGGGGACAATGGTAGACTTTGATGGATTAATTGACAACCCTTTCTCATTGCATCATTTGAGCGTGAGATTTAGGGCAGATTGTAGCCTAGAGCTTAGTGTCTCTTCATCCCAGCCCACAACGTAGATTACAAGATCGTCAGCATAACCGTACGCGTTAAATCCATTCATTTTAAGCTTCTCTAGGAGTTCATCGACAACCAGTGTCCACAATAAGGGTGAGAGAACACCCCCTTGAGGGCAGTCACGCGTGGCCGTTACTTGCATACTTATAACCCAGTCGGTTGTAAGCATCGGGATATCCTTCCTTGACAATCCTGCGTAATTTGCTTCATAATTTGTGTTGTCAAAAGCACCTTATATATCAGGGAATGCACACAGGGCTATCTGTTTGTACTCCAAGGCATTTTCAAGTACTTGAGTCAGGCCGTGAATGGCTGTAATAGTAGACGTCCCTGCGTGATATGCATGTTGACTTTCACAGAGTAGTTTTATCTTTAGATAGGTATCCCTGATGTGAAAGCCAATAAGTTTTCCCAAGGTTTTTATCATAAAGGAATCACGCCTTTGGTATAAATATTAATTTCACGTCTTTCCAAGGTGAGCGAATGTGGGCAAGAAGAAAGCTCGCTCTCAGTATCTTGACAAGGGTACCAGAAATGGATTATAAACCATGCTGTAACAGACATGGATAGATACCATCAGGACCAGGGAATTTATAAGCACTGAACCTTGAGATGGTCCAACGTAACCTGTCACAGTTTACAATTCTTCTCGCTAGGCCTTTTGTCCTTTTGTTAGCAAACTGTTACAGTGGTCTTAGCATGACTTGGGCCCTGTAGAATGCATCCTGGGAAGTGGGTTTCCATTAGAAACCGATTTGTCTCCTCTGGATCGGTGCTGTAGGTTCCGTCGAGCTTTTTTAGTGTGCATAAGCCATTCGTATGGTCCAGTCTAAGTGCCTTTTGTAGACGCTGAGCAACAAGAAGGGTGGAGATACCCTCACAGTGCTTCCGCCATGTGGCCTTTTTGGACTCTCTTAGCTTCCTATTATATTATATCATATGGGGAAAGACAGGCTACGAAAACTGGCTATTCTGTCCACTGGAAATTGTATGGCTCGATGTTATAACTTTGATTCTTTTGCGGAACAGAAAGCTCGGAAAAAAATTATTTGATTAATAAATATCTTATTGGAACTAAATTGGTAATTATACTTTAGAAATTAAAATGTATAACATATTTTACTAAAATGCACACAACATTATTATTAGTGGTGGGTAACTATTGAGGCGGTTCATTAAAATTAAATTATAACGTGACAATTGTTACAGAAAAGCCCCACCCTGCCTCGGATGGTATAGTTACGCCACTGCATTGGTGTTAACTTAAAGGTGTGGTAATTTAATGATAATAAGAGCTTATGCTTAAACCTTTATTCGAAAATGAGATTTTGACTCCAAATCAGAGCTACGTACATATATCAACAATAAAGAGCGCGTTTCTTAAGCCACCCTGCATATGTACGAATACCCGTTTTTCATTAATATTGCATTTATATGACATTGTTCAGAAGAAATAATTAAATATTTTCAAATTTGGTTTAGAGACAACCCGGTTTCAGCTGTACACTCTTCAGTCGCAACAAAAATTGCTCTGAAAATATCACAGCGCTGAATCGGGTTTATCTCAAAACCAAATTATACGAAATCAGACCATCGTTTAAATAAAAAGTTAAAACATATTCAGATACATATATATTTAAACTTAAAATATAAATATTTCTACCACCAGGGTGCTTGCTGTGAAATTTTGCGTCCGCCAAATGTATTATCTTTCAAAGAATTTTCTCGAGTTTATAACAGTTCTTTTATAGTGTAGTGTGCACAAGATTTACATACCTATCCACCATCCTGTGTTCCATGCATCAATGTTGTCTTTACTGATAGGGTATCAGTTCCTTTAAAGAATTTAACATTCGAAAACAGATGTTCCAAGTATATCGTGCAACTTCAAGTAGACAAGGTATATCCCTATTGAACACACATAAAAATTTGGCAATTCCCATACTGGAAGATGAGAAGTAATCAAAGGTAACTGAGTTCATGCCAATGTGCTAGTATAGATGTAAGTGATTCAATGCTTTTTTGAACATATCGAGCGTATTTGTCTGCAATAAATGAGAATTTAAATATATTTCCATATTGTAGTATGTGCAGCGTTAGAATAAATAATATATGTATTATTCTCATTGAATTGTAAGCCAAAATTTTTAATAAAGGTTTATTTCATAACGTACTATTATATTTTTCTTTAGTAAATCATTGGTAATCGATTGCAATACAATGAAACCAGCAACCTGTACTTCAAACAAAGCATCAGAAGCATTATATAAGCGTAAGTTTTTATTTTTGTAATTTATTATGTAAACAAATCTTGGCAGTTTAAAGAGGATATTTAAATAAAATAGGTTGTTTAAATGCACTGTAACACTAAATCGCTAAAACTAATCTAAAAGCTAGTCTTGGCAGTTTAAAGAGCAAAGTTATATAAAAAATATATGTTTTTTATATCATCCTTCTTCCGATTTTAAAGAAGAATGTTTCGGCATCTTTATTTTACTAACAAATGACATATATCACACGCTAATTGATGCTTAGAAATTCAGGGCTGATCTAAAATTCGAATTTATTTCGCACCGGTGTGAATTTCCTATTCTAGTGATGCGTTTCGAAATGAGATGACCTTCAGCTATTAATGGTTAGGTCCTGCAGTAGTTGTACAATTTCCTTTTTAACTCATTTATGTTGTTACATTTAATAACAATTTACAATTCATTAAATCATTTTCATCTCTTGTAATACAAATTTAATTTATCTGCTTCTATTTTATAAGCCGGTAGATTAAAATCATTTCGAGTACTTTTGTAGTGTACATATTTCACAAATTTTATCTTTAAGCAATCGGGTAAGTTCCCCTCTATAATATTCTTAATAAACTTAATTTCATTCTTAAAATAAAGTATTAAGCTAAAATACACTAACAACAACCACACAAACAGATCAGTTGCTCTTCTTTGTAGTTGGTTTGTATGTAGCGTGTTGGCTCTGCAACTCCGAGCTCCTTGGTACAAAGCCTGGACAAGTGGTGATGAAGAATAAAAAATATTTTTCATTAAATGAAAAGAAGTATGATGAGGAAATCTGGCGATTTCCGAAATAGTACTATAACTTCTACCATTAAAAAACTTTTGTTGTTTTTTTCACACAAAATCTTTCATAAACTGGCCTTGAGCTCAATAAAATTGACAATTATTAAAACATTTATTAGGCCAATTATTATTATTATTATTAATAGGGCATAGTAGCGCTGCGACCTAGCAAGATCTATTGTGATAACCCTTTAAGTTTTGTCTCTCCATCTTTAGGCTACTTAAGAAGTTAAGCCTTTATAGGGTGTAGTTGTCCATATTCCGGATGCAGATAATAATCGCTCCCCCAGGTGTATAAGTCTGAGTCCGCCTATTCTTGGGCATTCACAGAACCTACAGTCTGCAACCTCAGAGAGTCCTATTTTATGAAGATGGTATCTCAGCCTGCAGTGACCTGTCAAGTACCCGGTGAGAGTTCTAAGACCCCCTCTCCTGAGATTAGGAAGTTTTTCAGAGGTTCCACGGGATGGACTTATGAACCTTTTAGATTGTTTATTGCCATCCACGCCCTCATGACCTGGAACCCACCACAGAGTGACTCTGTTGTTGGCTCCTAGTGAGTCCAGTGCCGTTCTGCAGCAATCTACCATCTTTCACTCCGTCTTGAAGGAGTTTAGGGTTCTAAGGGCGGCCTAGCTGTCAGACATAATGTTGATTGTGGCTCCATTGGCCCTTCTGCGAAGACATTCGTGACCACACAACTCTATTGCGTGGATTTCCGCCTGGAATATGGTTGGGTATAACCCCAACGGGACACTTTTTTGAAATCTTGGTGCGAATACCCCGGCCCCAGTGCTCGCGTCGATAAGTTTGGATCCATCAGTGTACCACACTTGTGATCTTTTGTTGATAACTTTTACCATTAACATTGTGTCCCTTTCAAGTATTATGACTTTGTAGGTCTTGGTAAAGGATTGCTTTGGCAACATGGAGTCTGTAAGTTTCACAATCGGGTCAGCACTGAGTGGTTGTAAGACCCCCAAATGCCCCCTAAAGTCACCGCTTTTCAGACAACTAATACTAGGTAGTCTTAGAACGCTCTGACAGGTCTCACTCTCAAATAGTATAGCCAAAGATGGGATGCCTGTGATGATGCCAAGCGCATCCGTTGGACATGTGCGCATGGCCCCCGTAATGGCCACACATACAAGGCGAGAGTAGCGCCGGAGCTCGCCATTTTGGCTTTAGGCCACCATACTAGTGCTGAGTAGGTAATAATTGGCTTTATTACCGTGTTAAATGACCAGTATATGAGTTTCGGGGAGATTCCCCAGATTTTACCGTGCAGTCTTTGACAAGAATAAAACGCTCTTGTTGCCTTATTGGTAATTTCTGTGAGATGAGAGTTCCAGTTGAGTTTACTGTCTAGTGTGACTGCCAGGTATTTTACCTCTTTTGAGAACTCAATCTCCCAACTTCGGTTTGGTCAGGTTCACCTTCCTTTTCTCACTGAAGGGGACAATGGTAGACTTTGATGGATTAATTGACAACCCTTTCTCATTGCATCATTTGAGCGTGAGATTTAGGGCAGATTGAAGCCTAGAGCTTAGTGTCTCTTCATCCCAGCCCACAACGTAGATTACAAGATCGTCAGCATAACCGTACGCGTTAAATCCATTCATTTTAAGCTTCTCTAGGAGTTCATCGACAACCAGTGTCCACAATAAGGGTGAGAGAACACCCCCTTGAGGGCAGTCACGCGTGGCCGTTACTTGCATACTTATAACCCAGTCGGTTGTAAGCATCGGGATATCCTTCCTTGACAATCCTGCGTAAATTGCTTCATAATTTGTGTTGTCAAAAGCACCTTATATATCAGGGAATGCACACAGGGCTATCTGTTTGTACTCCAAGGCATTTTCAAGTACTTGAGTCAGGCCGTGAATGGCTGTAATAGTAGACGTCCCTGCGTGATATGCATGTTGACTTTCACAGAGTAGTTTTATCTTTAGATAGGTATCCCTGATGTGAAAGCCAATAAGTTTTCCCAAGGTTTTTATCATAAAGGAATCACGCCTTTGGTATAAATATTAATTTCACGTCTTTCCAAGGTGAGCGAATGTGGGCAAGAAGCAAGCTCGCTCTCAGTATCTTGACAAGGGTACCAGAAATGGATTATAAACCATGCTGTAACAGACATGGATAGATACCATCAGGACCAGGGAATTTATAAGCACTGAACCTTGAGATGGTCCAACGTAACCTGTCACAGTTTACAATTCTTCTCGCTAGGCCTTTTGTCCTTTTGTTAGCAAACTGTTACAGTGGTCTTAGCACGACTTGGGCCCTGTAAAATGCATCCTGGGAAGTGGGTTTCCATTATAAACCGATTTGTCTCCTCTGGATCGGTGGTGTAGGTTCCGTCGAGCTTTTTTAGTGTGCATAAGCCATTCGTATGGTCCAGTCTAAGTGCCTTTTGTAGACGCTGAGCAACAAGAAGGGTGGAGATACCCTCACAGTGCTTCCGCCATGTGGCCTTTTTGGACTCTCTTAGCTTCCTATTATATTATATCACCAGCCCGTTTAGCCCTATTGAATAGTTTTCTAGCCTTTGCCCGAAGTTTGCTGAGATTGATGTTCCACCATGGAACATCCCTTTGAGATTTTTTGATCTTCTTTGGGCAGCTCACCTCGAAGGCTGCTCTTAAATTGTTCTGAAGCTGTATTAATTCAAATTTTAGATCATGAGTAGACATAATGTCCGCCGAGGCCGTATTAGCCTCTTGTTCAATAGATAAATGAAAGAGTTCCCAGTTTGGTTTCTTTGGGTTTCTGTAAAACTGGCTTGTCTCCCTTGTGGCTTTTATGTCGAACCTTATATGTTGATGGTCTCACTTGGATACCTCATTGGAGATATGTCAGTTGGAGATGTATGTGGACATATTAGACGAGCATATAGTCAGGTCTAAGACCTCGCTTCTAATGGCGTTAATAAATGTCGGCTCATTTCCCCGGTTTATAATGTGTAGGTTTCTACTAAGAGAGTAATCAAGAAAGGACTCACCTCACGTTATTGTTTCAGCTACCCCATATGATGTGATGGGCGTTGGCGTCACAGCCCAACACAAACTTCAGCCGCTTCCTCCTGCAGTACTCCTCTAGGGCAATTACTTCCCTTGTGGGCATTACGTTGCAGTCTCCTGGGAGGTACGCTGAGGCAAGTACAACCTGTTGCACACCCATCTGAGTTGGCACCTCAGTTCATACGGCCACAAGGTCCTGATGTATCAACTCTGAAATGGGAAAAAAGTTTGTATTATTTCTTATCACTATGGCCGCTCTGGGCCTACTGCTGTTCGTGTTATATATTAGCTTACCATCGCATTCATTGAGGCCTTTGGCTGCCCCATTGTAAACCCATGGTTCTTGGATGAATGTGACATTGAAATTTTCTATGTTGAACCGCCAGCACAAAACTTCCGAGGCCGCCTTGGCGTGATGCAGGTTCACGTGCAGGCACCTGATGTGCCTACTGAGGCTTCTTGGGGGGTCTCACATCGGATGGGCTCTTTCTATGCCTCTGGGCCCTCTTGGCCACTTTCCTTACCCTATTGCCTCCCAAGAGTACCCTCTCTTCCCTCGTCTGCTCTGCTGCGCCCTGTCCCCGATGTGACCTTAGTGGGGGTCTGAATTAAATCAGGGCGGAAGACGCTTTTCTTGCGGGTGAGTATTGCGGGTCATTTTTCCTCGGCCTGGTATTTCCATCTGGGAAGACTAGTCGCCCTTTGGGGTTTCCAACCAAGGATTCATGTTTGGGCTGCTCCACAGCGGTCATCTGCAGCGTCCTTTGAGCAACAGGGTCTCTCTTCGTTCACCGCGCTACTGATAGTCGCAGAGGTGGAATGCGTTGGCACAACTGTGCTTGCGGAGCGTGCATTGACACGTGCCACTGTCGGGCCTGTCTTGTTGATGCGCACCCTTTCCGAAGTCATAGTGTACGACATGCCCGAGCCTGTCAAGACTCTCAGAGGAAGAGGGGTAAACAGCCAGGATTAGCTCCGAGGTGGGTCCCCTTTGTACCCTGTTGAGCGCCCTCCAGTTTCCCACCTATAGACCCGCATTTTGACCCTCGGAAAGAACCAGAATGTTTTCCACGGATGTGGTGGCCGCCTCCGGAAAATAACCCACATTGACCGTTGGTTTGGGCACTTCAGCTGCATCAACAACTTTAATATTTGCGCCCTTCCACGGCTTTAACTTGGAGCCACTTTCCGGAGCCATTCCGATGTCTCTGCTTCCCCGAAGCTGATGGACAGCCATCCCGGCAGAAAAGAACAGCTGCTGAAATTTGACTTTATGGAGCCCTCACGCTGCTGCCTTACCGGTTCCAGGATGGCGGACTGGATCAACTGTAGTTGATGCAGAGACCAGAGCTCCCTAGGGTAACTGGGTGGTACTAGTGCCACCCTGCACCCATCTCTTGCAGGCACCCGATCCGGCATAGCCCCAACAACCTGAGCAACCTGTCGGTCGGTCCCGCCTTTCGCTTTGGAGAGTTGTGGACGTTGGAGGAGTCAGTGGTTTCCGACCTGTCCCTCTTTCCACAACTACTCAACATGTTAGCAAGCTCCCGCTTTCCTTTAGCCATGGTCAAGAGGGCGAGCCTTCTTGCTTCAAGTTCACCGACACCCTTGCATCCATTGCGTCCATTGCAGTTGTCAAATTGTCAACGAATTCCGTGGGCATCGAGTGCTCCTTTGAATTAGTCGACTGCTCTTCGCTTAAGTCGGAAGCAGAGTCGTTAAAATTATTTTTTTTGTTTATTAAAAATTTGGTCTTCCATATTAGGTCTTTCGAGTAATGGGGGAAGGCCGAGGTCATCCGAAGCAGAGCCCAGTTACCTCGGAAAGGCTAAATAAAACCAGAGGGCGCCACGTGACTGGAGTACACCGTTAGAAGACACACTAACGTAGTGCCATTCATTCCAAGGCACGGTACGATTGACACCAGGACTTACGGATTTTATCGAGTTTTTCTCGCTAGATCCGCCATATTCAGTATAAGCAGGGGCACAGTAAACGGATTGTCTAACGCTAGCGCTGTGACTTCCCTGTCATCGTGAGAATGTGAATTCGCTGACTCAGGTCACACGCGGACTTTATTGTCGACAAAGGGCTGCTTATGTTAACTCCTCCCCTTCTAACTGAAGGGCGTCCACGGCCTTCTTAAAATTGTTTATGACGTTCTGAAGGTCGTGGGATTTGCGTCTTCTTTTTCGCTCTTGGTATAGTTTAATTAGACCGTAACAGGAAATTAGTATGACAATGATATCGTTGATCCTATCATAGTCCTCCCTTCGATTTTCCCAATAAAACGCAGGTTTTCCATACTTATCTTGTGGAAGACTCAAAATCTATCGATGACTGGTGATATTGAGGAGCGTCGTCGTTGCTGATCCTGGTAATATTTTAAACATGCCGTTTAGGTTTTTGAAGTAGGATCCATTAATTTGAATCTCATTTTCGAAGGAAAGTAAATAAGTTCCCTTTATTTTCTTCTTGGTGTCTGCGGTAGTCTTGACTAAAGCGGTATTATCGTTAATGATGATTATGCCATCATCGACCACCATAATTGGTTCAAGGTGGCTAGCGCGAGTGCTGCAATGGGCAACACTACCAAAACGTTGATGTGCGCGTTGCGCTGCAATTTCCAATCGCCAAAATTTGATTACGATAATCGGCAACATTGTTGTCATTCCCAAGGTGGAGGATTGTTCCGTTGTGTTGGACAGGAAAAATAATAATTTTCTTATAGACTAGTACTGGCTTAGGATATTTGATAATAAAATGTAGAAGGCTACCGTCTAATAGAACCTAAATATATGATACCTCCATTAAATCAGTGATAGTTGTATTTGTAGAGCGCATTTCAAGAATGCTTTTTATATCATTTGAGTTTAGCAACATGGGATTTATTATCCCCATCTTTGCAAGGGTAGTAGCTGAAATTAAAGTTTCAGTTTCATTTATAATGATCCTACTTCTTGCAAGCAGCATTTCATACAAGTGAACAGTGTCGTTCTGTCTAGTTTTTAATGATGTGGTTAACCGTTTCCGTCAGTTCATTTATCTTTTCTTGTATCCTGATGTCGCTCTGAGTCTACGAGTTCCTGTTGTCAGAACTTCAAGTTTTCAAAGTCGTCAATGTCAGGCGTGCCTGCGATAACCTTTAGGGCAGTACCCAAAATGTTAATGCTCCTAGCCTGTCTGTGATGTATGTTCAGTGTTGTCAGAAGCACCTTTATATGTGCAATGTCTACGTCGAGTAACATTCTCATATGGGATAGAGGGAATTGCGTTGTTAAGCCTTTGGTTTCCTCAACTACTCCCTTGTATACTGTAAGATTAGTTGTATGCTTTAGATAGCCAAATTCCTCCCAAACCGTCGCGTCACCATCATGAATCGGTATGTAGTCGGAAGTCGAATAGTCTGTCAATTTTGCCGTCACCGTTTGAATAAGGAATATCACAATCAGTATCCAGAAAGATAGTGTGAAAGAAGCTTAAATAATTTACTTTATGCTATTTTAAGAATTCTAAAATGTGCTAGGAATTTTTCCTTACTTTAGGTTGTCCTTTATGAGAACCGTGGTTCCTAAGTCTGCCTCAACTTTCCCCTCAACATATAAAGGGGATAATTTATTTCCGAGTCGTCTGTTAGTCTTTACCAATACTCTTTCCCCCACGTCGAATACTCTATTCTGTCTGGAGGGGTTATTCCTATCCATTTGTGCTTGTTGGTCCTTCATTATTATCATGGTTATCTCATTCTCCATTGCGAGTGGGTTGGCGTGAATTATTTCGATTGGTTTCTTATTGGTCACCAAGTGAATCGTTCGATGGTATTCAGTTGTTGCCATTAATATGAAGTCTGGCGTTTCGTTAATTTTTCTGTCCAGGTTTAAACATCTGGCTCTCTCCAAAAGTGTACTATGGAGGCGTTCAACCTGCCCGTTCGAGGTGCTATGCAGGGGTGGTGCGTTTACGTGTCTACACCAAAATTATTTTTTAATAATGAGGTTATCGTTTCGGAATTTAGAAAAGCTTTATTATCACAATAAATAGTCTTTGTGTTTTTAAATATATTCATTAACTGAATGATTGGGGCCTTTACATCCACAATTCTTCGAGATGGTATAGGCTGCACCACCGCATATTTTGAGAATTTGTCCAGACGGGTAAGAAAGTACTTTTTATCTGTCGAAAAGATATCAATGTGCAACATTGCCCCGGTATAGGAGGGGGTTGGAGTTACACCATGTTCCTGCTTATGTGGGTGCCTGTCGTATTTGGCCTTACTACAGATTTTACAATTCGCGACAACTGCTTTCGCCAAATTGGTCATCTTTGGCAAATAGTAATCGCAGAGGATTTGTTTAATATTCTCCTGGGCTGCTCTGTGAGCTCGATTGTGCTCAGCAACAACAATATTCCTTTGTTCGTTTTTGTTGACAATATCAGACACCATGTTTTTGCAGTGCCAGTGTTGGTAGATCGCAATGTATGGCATTTACCACATTTGGGTTCACAGCTATTTTTATCTCCTCAATAAGGTGCTTCCTATTTGTAAATTGAATTATGTATATGACGAGTTTTACTGACAAAGTATATGATGTTCCGTCTTAAAGTCATGTCTGCTTCCTCTAAAACGATTTGGTTTCGGAAACAATTTAATGGTTTCTCGGTTCCTTCTATCGTATAGGATAGTCACATTTCGCTGTGGATTGTAGCCAAATCTGATTAGGCATCCTCCTCTAGAGCATGGATGTTCTGTCGTGACAGCGCGTCAGCAACATGATTTTATTTATTTATTTATTTATTTATTATTAACTTAGTCTTTAGTTTAACAAAACATTACAGACTATAACGATTCTAAAGTTTGCTTAGAACTATTAAAAATAATTTATAAACTAAAAAATGGAGTTCAAAAGATTCAAAAACCCCGATCTTGGGACTGAAAAGTCGATCGAACCAGCATTACTTATACTATTAAATTGTCGAGTAGCACGCGAAATCGGGGCATTGATGGCATATAGTGTTCTAGCATTATCACCATAAAATGGTAAAAATGTTCGAAGGGTTCGCTGGGGAGCATTAAACCTAATCTTTTCCAGCAAATAAGGGCAGTCAACAACACCTTTAATAATATTGTAGGTGAAGGATAGGCTCAGTATAGATCTGCGACTTTCTAAAGATTTAAGATTTAATAGCATGAGACGAGAATAATATGATGGTATCGGATCAACAAAGTTCAAAGATCGAAGGGCAAATTTAAGAACTATTTTTTGAACACGCTCAACCCTATTTAAGGCAAGCTGGTTAAATGGCCTCCAGATGAAGACTGCATACTCGAGGTGCGACCGAACAAAAGAAGTATACAATAATTTCAAGGTGTGTGTATCTGAGAAATTCAAGGTATTGCGTCTCACGAAGCCTAACACAGAGTACGCCTTTGATATTATATGATTAATATGCTTATTGAAAATAAATCTTTCATCAAACACTACTCCAAGGTCCTTTATCTCAGTCACACGCTTCAGGACGTAAGACGAAAACGAGTAATTGGAAGGCAGGACATTAAAAATCGTAGAATAGGTTATCTGTGAACACTATTAAGGTTCAAAAAGAGCCGCGATTTCGAACACCAGAGGTAAAGATTATTAATATCAGCTTGGAGGCTGAGTGCATCAGATGAGTTTTTTATTGCGGAGAAAATTTTTAGATCATCTGCATACAGCAAAAATTTAGCAAAGGAAAAGCAACTAGTAATATCGTTAATAAAGAGTATAACGTAAGTGGGCCTAAAATGCTACCTTGCGGCACCCCCGAAGAAGGGACAAATGGGGTGGAAGTCACACCATCAATAGAAACAACGTAACATCTATTCCGCAGATATGAGTCCAGCCAACGTAAGAAAACTGAATAAAGGCCAAAACAAGCTAACTTGTGAATTAGACCTTTAGTGATATTCTATCAAATGCTTTTGGGAAGTCCGTAAATATGCAATCAACTTGAAAACCTGACAGGAAGGCGTCAAAACAGTATTCACTAAGAACAGCGAGATTAGATACAGTAGATCTACCAGTCACAAACCCATGCTGATATTTTATTGATTTAGCTGCAAAACTTAATTTGACATTAACTGCGTGTTCAAAAATTTTTGAGATAGTAGAAAGTTTAGAAATAGGCCTGTAATTTCTAACATCATTTTTATTGCCATTTTTAAAAACAGGCGTTATTGATGTAAGCTTCCAATCATCAATAAAAGTTCCAAGCGATAGGGATTTATTAAAAATAAACTTCAACGGATGAACAAGAGCTGGACAATTTTTAATAAGAATTGCAGAAAGACCATCAATATCAACAATACGCCGTCATCTTGAGCAAAGTTTGAGTTAAAAAATTCAGCAAATAAATTTACAGCATTACTAGAGGTTTGTGCAACTTTGTCATCCAAGAAAAGTCCAGATGGCAAGCTGGAGCAACCTTTTTTTGATTTAACATAGTCCCAGAATCTCTTAGGGTTCGTTTTAATATTCGATTTAGTATTACGAATATAGTTTCTATAAAGTGTTTTGTTTAACGATTTGAACTCCTTTAGAAAATGTTGATACTTAATATAGTAGTATTGATTTATAGAAGATTTATATTTTTTAAAAAATTTGTTTCTAAGACTTTTAAGTTTTTTCAAATCTTTTGAATACCATGGTAATTTGTTAGCCTTTTTTTCTTAATCGGTACATTTTTCAAACACAGTTCATACAATATAGACTTAAATTTAGAAAAACAGCTTTGTGTGTCAAGGTTGGAAAATAAACCATCCCAGTTATTAAGAGATAATAATTCATTCAAACTATGAAAATCACATAGTGCATAGTTAAAAGCTAAGCCCATATCAGTAGCTATAGTAGAAAAAGAATAAAAGTCTAACCTTAAATTTAAGGAATATGATGCCTGTCCGTAGGTGTTTAGGCTTCCGGCCTAAATCTCATCGCCACCCTCCTTCGACCGACAAATCGTACGCGCACCCCTAGTAAGCGGTTTGCGTGTACACACTCACACACACACACACACTTTCACCCACATGCACACACACCCACACACACAGTCCTTTACACTTTTCGGAGTGTGTATGTTTTTAAAACAAGAAAGTCGAGTTTTTAAAATCGTTCTCTAAAAAAAGCAAAATTTAAGTGAAAATAGGAAGCCTTAAAGAGGGATTCGCCACACAACTTACCTGGGAAGTTCCTGGTGATCCGTTTTAAGCTCCAAGTGTGCGGGTGATACTGGTTTTCGACGGAAAACCAGAAAATTCGCGGAAAACCAAACATTCCTTTTGTTTTTTTTTCCTTTTCTACCCCTTCTTTTAGAAATCGCGCGAAAATAACTTTTGTGAAAATAAAAAAGTGAAACAAACAATACTGCTAAAAGGCAAACGTGCTGAAACAGTTGTCAAATACAGCTGAGCTTCTCTTCCAAGAACAGGAAGAGCTGTTAGCAAAGCGAAACTCAGTGACAGTTGCGAAAGCACTGTACTAGTGCAGTGACTACTAAACAGGCTTCTAAGCACTGGAACAATAGGGTGGGCCTTAAATACATAAAAATAATATTTTAAAAGAATATAAAAATAAAATATAAATATAATCGTAATATAAAAGCACAAATAACTAATAAAGTAATATACATCATACAATAACTAATAATAATAATAACGGAAAATAATATTAATAAAATTAATCGCAATAACCGAATAAAAGACTAAACGCGTATTATCAACATAAATTAAAATAACCCAATAAATTAAATAGCAATAATATTTATACATTAATAAATTAAAACACAACATATAATAACTAACAATACCAATAATAAAAGAAATAACAAATCAAATAGTAAACGCAAACATATAACTTATATTAAACTTAACGAAATAAAACCGAAAAACAATAATAAAAAAAAAAAAAAACAATAACAATAATAATAATAATAAATCTAATCGATAATAACAATAACTAATAACATAGATATATATAATCAGGATAGAAACAAATAAATAAGATACCCCAACGTGAACCCACACTATGAGTGTGACCAGATCGCCCCCTTCAGGGCGAAATATCGGGGAATCCGGAGGTCCCACTACATCGGGCATTACTATCAATGACAGCGTGTCTTTAATGAATCCTTTCGCGAAGCGTCCCCGGTTAATGCTACAGGAACCAGAAGACGCCCCACAGGGGGCCCCGAGAGGTCTTAAAGCCACATTGAGCGCCGAGAAGATGGGCGGAAACACGCGGTCGCATTCCTCTCCGCCGGACATTAGCCGCGTTGAGTCACGCATTGTAAACAATCCAATAGATGCAAAAAACCTCATGAAGGAGCTGGGAGCAAAAATTAACTTGCAATTAAGCATGATCGGCGGGGGTAGAAGAACTATCCATCAACCAATGCGCGACCTTGTTGGAGAAATCGCCAAGCTGCACAGCCAGGCAGCGAACCAGCCCAACAAACGCAACCAAGGTAACACCAGCACAAGAGACCAGCATGTGCAAACAGAAAAAGAGGTGGAAAAGAGGGTTATGAACAAAACCGGCGCAGACGCAAAAAGGTCCAGCAAAGAAACCAAGGATACTGAAAAACAGGATAAAAACGAGCAGTGGACGTTGGTGAAAAATACGAGAAAAATCAGCAAGACGGCCAGGAAAATGTCTAGGCCTGACGCGGTTATTATCTCAAAAACGAGCGAAATGACATATGCGGATATCATCAGGCAAATGAAGCTACAACCGGATATGAAAGAACTAGGCGAGAGCGTCAACCGAATCACAACAACTGCTAAAGGAGATTTGCTTGTCCAACTTCGTGATAAATCTGGTCAAATGGCGAATGAATTTAAAGAACGAGCGTCAGCAGTGCTTAAAGATGCCGCAAATGTTAGGATCTTGAGCCACACAGTGAATGTCGAAATCCGCGATGTGGATGTTGCCACCACAGAAGAAGACATTGCCAACGCAATAAAACAACAATTCCCAGAAGTGAATTACGGAAAACTGGTTGCAGTAAAGTCCTTGAAGACGACAAGAAATGGCACGCAAACTGCGACAGTAAGTGTGACAGTCCGAGACACGAAAATCCTGGTGGAGGCTGGACGAATCCGAGCGGGCTGGGTTAACTGTCGAATACGGGAGCAGGTCAGTCCCCTAAGATGTTTCCGATGTCTCGACTTTGGACATATCGCAAGGCACTGTAAATCAACGGAGGACCGTAGTGGCTCATGTTTGCGCTGCGGAGAGAAAGGTCACCTTGCCAAGCAGTGCAAGGCAGAACCCAAATGTGTCATCTGCAAATCAGAGACTGGCGTTCCGCAGAGTCACCCCACAGGAAGTTTTAGATGCCCGGCGTATAAAAAAGCAGTTAACCAACTAAAGAAATAATGAAATGCCTGCAAATAAATCTTAACCACTGCGAAGCGGCACAAGACCTCCTAAAACAGTTAGTCTTCGAGCAAAACATTGACGTCGCACTCATCAGCGAGCAATATAGAGCGCCGGTCACTGGAGGAAATTGGCTGCAGGACAAAAGAAAGAAAGCTGCAGTCTGGGCATGCGGGGCTGTCCCCTTCGAAGCCATTGGCAATAACCAAGAGGAGGGATTCATCTATGCAAAAATGGGGGGAATCCACCTCTATAGCTGCTACGCGCCCCCAAGCGAATCGCTTGAAAGCTTTAAGAATATGCTAAGACGCCTGGCATCCGACGCTGCCGGCAAAACACCAGTTATCATCGCCGGAGATTTCAACGCATGGGCAGTGGAATGGGGAAGCTCAAAAACAACCCCCAGAGGCCAAGCCCTACTTGAAGCCCTGACAAACCTAGACATCGTACTGCTAAATAATGGAAGCAAAAACACATACCAGAAAGGAACCGCTGGATCGATAATTGACTTGACGTTCTGCAGCACTGCGTTATTCAACAGAATTAAATGGGAAGTTTCTGAGAGCCTCACCTATAGTGACCACTTTGCGATATCCATCGAAATTAATCAACCGAGAAGCAACGCGCGAAAAACGAAAACTCTGAAAGTACAGAACATCGGATGGAGAAGGAAATTGTTGGACAACAGTATGATAGAATATATGACAGAGCTGCTGCCAGACGTGCTCGATGGTAGAAATGAGAATACCGACAAATGTGCTAGTAAACTCATGAGAATGGTCAGCAATATCTGCGACGCATCGATGCCACGGAAAAGAAGCGGAAACAGAAGAGCCCCAGTCTACTGGTGGAATGAAGAAATCGCTAAACTGCGCTCTGAGTCCCTTAAACTGCGGCGACAACATCAAAGGCAGAGAGTCAGGAACTCCCCTGAATACCTACGCCTCCAAACCGCATATAAGAGCAAGCGACGGGCTCTACAAAAAGCTATCCAGCAAAGCAAACGTCAGGCATTTTTAGAATTAATTAAGGACGTCGACGACAACCCCTGGGGCGGTGGCTATAACATTGTCCTCAACAAATTGAAAGGGAGCAAGGCCAAACCACCCGTGTGTCCTACAATAATGAAGCGCATAGTTCTTGGGCTCTTTCCACAGCAAGGCGTAGACCAAGCGCCGCAATCATTAGCGCTAGAAATTGCTGAAATCCCGCCAGTTACCAAGGAAGAACTGCTCGCTGCTACTGCCAAAATAAAAAGCAAAAAGTCACCTGGCATGGACGGTATTCCAAATGGGATTCTAAAGTATATTATTGAGAAGAAAACAGAACTCTTTTGTGGGTTATACACGAAGTGCATCCAAGAAGGCATCTTCCCAAAGAAATGGAAGCGACAACGGCTAGTCTTACTGCCCAAAGGCAACAAACCACCGGAAGAGCCATTATCATATAGGCCCCTGTGCATGCTGGACAGTGCAGGAAAAATACTCGAAGCAATAATCTGCGCGCGGATTCAAAAAATCACGGAAGGTGATCAGGGACTTTCAAGGTGGCAATATGGCTTCCGGAAGAAGCGTTCAACTGTCGACGCAATATCGGCAGTCTGTGAGATAGCGCGAAAAGCCCTCGAAGGCAAGAGATGGTTTGAAGGAGCAAAGCAGTACTGTGCTGTAATCACGTTGGACGTAAAAAACGCTTTTAATTCTGCCAACTGGAGCCGAATAATAACTGCGATGAAGGCAATGAATATTCCGCACTATTTAATTCGAATAATTAATAGCTATTTCAACGAAGGACCAAAAAAGTACCATGTTACTGGAGGCGTGCCCCAGGGGTCAGTCCTTGGACCGCTCCTTTGGAATATTATGTATGATGGCATCCTGAGAATAGAAAAAGCAGAAGGAGTGTCTATTATAGGATACGCTGATGATATCGCGGTCGTAGTGGTCGGAAAACACTTAGTAGACGTGTCACGCATGTGCACCGACACCATAGCCTCCGCCAAAACATGGCTTCAAACAGCAGGATTAGAGTTAGCGGAACATAAGACTGAAGCGCTGCTAATGACCAGCCGGAAAAGAGTTGAAAACATCCAAATAAGAATAGGAGGCCACACTGTAGATTCCAGCCCAACCATCAAATATCTCGGTGTCATACTCGACCGTCGTCTGAGCTTCAAGGATCATCTTAATTATGCTAGCGAGAAGGCGAGAAAAGTCAGCACAGCTCTAGCAAGACTCATGCCAAATATAGGAGGTCCAAAACAACATAGAAGGAAACTGCTTGCGACGGTCAGTTCGTCCATCCTGATGTACGCAGCCCCAGTATGGGAAACCGCTACCTCTGTAACTTCATATATGAGAGCACCAGCTTCAGTGCACAGACTATCGTCTTTAAGGGTGTGCTGCGCGTTCGGGACAGTGTCAGATGAAGCAGCAAATTTGCTAGCAGGAAGATGTCCGATGGACATAGCTGCCAGAGCGGCAGCAGAGATCAAGCGCAGTCCAAGCGAACGCAGCAAAATAATGCAACAAAGCATCGGCGAGTGGCAGAAAAGGTGGGACTCGTCCTCGAAAGGTCGATGGACAAAGAAATTGATCCCAAATGTAGGCGAATGGACCAAAAGAAAACACGGAGATACTGATTTCTACCTCACGCAGTTCCTCACCGGGCATGGCTGTCTCCGCCAATACTTACATAAGTACAAACATGCCGATCATCCCCACTGCCTACATTGCGATGGGAAAACTGAAAACGCAGAGCACGTACTAATGGATTGCCACAGATTTGATTATGAACGCAACCACCTGAAACAATGTATAGGCGGTGCCGTGACCCCCGAGGGCTTACTGAAAGCCATGTTGGCTGAAGAAAATGTATGGAAAAAGTGCGCAGACATCATCACGGCGGTAATGAAACGGTTAAGAATAGACGAGCGAAACGCGAATCGCGCAAACTAAGAACGCACGCTGAGTGAAGACGAAGAATAACGTCCAGTGCCTGCCCTGCGAAGTAATATCGGAATTGATAGTCCCGCAGGGGCGCCACAGGCCCAGCGTACGAAGGAGGTTGGGTTTAGTCCGTAGGTGCCAGGAGGCAAATCGGGCATGCGGGCAGCACGGGCTGCTCGTATCTATGAAGATTCCTCCTCCCTGGTCGTAACCGAAAAAAAAAAAAAAAAAAAAACACTTTTCGGAGCGCCGGTACTTGCCGCCAAACAGTGCCCTTTCATTAACTTTCCCCTTAACTCGGTGCACCGTTTGGCGGTTCAACGGCGTTTAAACAAACTCCGTCTGATCACTTCTTTTCCGAAGACGAGACAATTAAGTTATCCAGCACGCCACTACGGAGGTAATTTATAGTATTACAGTGCAATCGCGATAATTCGTAAACCATGATAATTCGAAGCAAACTGTCGGTCCCTTGAGAAAGTTTCAATTATTCGTAATATTTCCATACATTTTGGTCCCCTCGATATTTCGTAATTATTTTTCAAAACGAGCAATGCAAAACCTCTTATAAATCGTAATGGATTTTTAAAAACCTCTTATAATTCGTAATTCAAGAGCAAAATATTTTTGTTTTTTTTTTTTCTTTGGCAAAATATCATCTATGGATATTAATTCTCTACTGCGTAGTAATGTTTACCGTTATATTTTTGCAATGGAATTTTTTGTGTTTCTTGTTGTTCAGTTCATTCATACTTCGCGTGTAAAAATGTCGCAAAAACGTACGCATAGAACTTTATCTGTGTTGAAAAAACAACAAATCATTCAAAACTGCTTTCGTGCATGCGGTTTCGAAAAAGGTTTAATCTGTGATTCACTCGATGATCAGCTAATAAACGCAGACCACTTGTGGATTCGTATTCCGACTGATTCTCAAAATGATGTTTTGTTTGATGACTATGCAAATGTTGACAATGAGGTGGCTGTTGCAGGAATGTTGGACGATGTGGAAATCTTACAAGAAGTCTTAATTGACGACAGCGAAAGTGATAACGATGATAGCAGCGCCGAGGAGCATTTTATAACAAACAAAGAAGCTAAATCGAACATAAATCAATTGCGCTTATTTTTTTCAAATCATGTTGTTGATGAGAAAGTTTTTGAATCCTTCGTCATTTTAGAAAATTCTCTTGATAAAATAAGCGAGAAAAGTTTTAAACAACACAAAATAACAGAATTCTTTAAGCCATAATTTCTTTTTTTTTTTTTTTTATCTTCATATCGAAAAAATGTTTGTTTTTGTTATAATCATTAACAAAGTAAGAAAAATATGTTAGCGAATTTCACAAAATACATATGTACCTACCCATAATCGAAATAAAAAAAAACCCCTCTAATTCTTATTTTTTTAAATTCACCTCTATAAATCGAAATCTCAACAAATCGTACACCCCTCTAATTCGAACAAAATTGCCGGTCCCTTGCGACTACGAATTATGGCGATTGCACTGTATATACATATTATCATATCATCACAGATTCCGATTTGTAACGTTTGAAAGTGAATAAATTCGATAGCTAATATCAAAACACTTGTTCATTTCTTATTTTTTCCATAAACTTTACACCGGAGCGTATATTCCGTATACGCCGCGCGTAAATATTGGTCCTATCGGAGCCGTGAGAAAATACAGTCCACTACTACTACGGAGCTATCAACTCATCACCGTGTACACCACATTTTTCCAAGAATTAATCTCAGCACTTGATATCCATATCAGAGCGAGAAGCTTTAAGCGAACGAGTCGCTAACACACAACATCACTTGTAACCGCACTTGCATCCGCACCGAACAGAGATAAAGTTAAAACAAATCAGCACTGCAATCATTCCAGATATTATAAACACAAGGTATGTGGTTTGAATTTCAGTGCTACTCCGTTTTTTTCTTTAAAACAATCTGAATAAAATCTTCAAAAAGTTTGTAAACGCAAATGCAGGAGTGAAGAAGAATATTCAGTGAAGACAATTTTTGAGGCACGCACATTAATATTGATGAATTTTCTTTTGTTCCAATAAATCCGCGTATTCACACATAAAATTGTTCACTTTATAAAAATAAAATTTACGCGCAAACATTAATTTTGTGTAAGACTTTTTCCATACAATTTTCACAAATCACCGGTCTGCGCAACATATGCACACGCACATATATTATTGATCACTTCGCGCACTGTGTTGTTGTTTCATTGCTTATTCCATCAAGTGATCGACTTAAACGAATCTAATCACGTTCCACTTACATGGCATTTTAATTCGAGATCACAAAGTTTATTTGGCACATATTAATTGTTACGTATAAGCGGTCAAATTTTTTTTTAAATCACTTTATGTTGTAAGGGTTCATTTGCACATAACCTTGAATATCACCTTGCACACTGCTTCTTCTTCTTCAGACTTGCGGCGACACACTTATTGCATTGTCAAAAAAAAAAAAAAACTGTGAGTTTGAGAATTGCGAGATTAAAATAAACCTTTATACAGTTGCGTATATTCCGTATACGCGGCCGTGTAAATATTGTTTGGATAAATATTGTAAAACGTTGCACTGTTGCGTATATTCCGTATACGCAGCCGTGTACATATTGTTATTGTTATTGGTATATTCCATATACACGTCTATAAAATTTTACATTATACACTTGAAAATCACCGGTCGTTGGGGTGGCGAGTTATCTAGAGAAATTAATACATATTAACAAAAATACATATATATAATTGAATTAATAAATACTATTACTTTTATATGCACATTCTTGCATACATAAAACCAAGTTGTTATTTTTTAAAGAGGCGTTTGTGTTTTTTCCTAGAGTGATTAGGCTAAGGCTACTAATTTTGTCAGAGATTTCAAAAGAGACAATAAAAATTTTCTGGAAAACTTTTCAACTACGGTCATAGACACAGAAACTCAAATAATGGAAACCTTCATTCGGTTGGCAGACTCAGTAGCAGAATTCGAAACTGACTACACCAGCGCTGACGCAGCTGAACACACAAAACACTCTATTGCAATTGAGCAAGATGAACTTAAAGCTTTATGGGGAAAAACTAAAGTAGCTTATGATGAACTCGTTGGTTCAACACAGCTATCTTCAAAAGACCTCACGGCTATAAAGAAAAAATATAAAATGAGTTATTATAGTTTTGTTCGCTGCCAGACTACCATGGCCGACCTCTCCGAAAAATTGACCAAATCGGAGAAGGTCAATGAAGATAAACCTGCTCGCGAGCACAATATTCATTTGCCTCCATGCGATACAGACGTCTTTAGGGGAGATTATCTCTCATGGCCTTCTTTCCGAGATATGTTCACGGCCATATATATAATAAATAAACGTCTTACTCCGGTTGAAAAACTATTTCATCTAAACCAAAAAACCCAAGGGGAAGCGAAAGAAATCGTGCAAAGGTGCCCATTAACAAACGAAGGTTTTTCAACAGCCTGGAAAAACCTCAGTGACAGATACGAAAACAAACGTATACTAGTCAACACCCAGCTAAAGCTTCTCTTTAGCTTAAAGTCAGTTGAGAGTGAATGTGGTAGCTCTATCAAAAAGTTGCAGCGCGATATAAATAATTGCATCTCATCACTTCAATGTCATCAAATTGACATCTCCAATTGGGATGCAATCATCACATATTTGTGCTCAACAAAACTGCCAGAATGCACACTGGCACTATGGGAACAATCCATTGAAAACAAAACCGAAATATCCAAATGGGAGGATATCGATCGATTCCTGTCAAATCGGTTTCAGACTTTGGAAACAGTGTCAGGCTTGAGAGCCAATAAAATTTCACAGGCACCTAAACCACAAAGCCTGCGGCAAAATACTGACAATCCTCCAAAAAGATTTGGCGCTTATCCAACGAACGTGAAGCAACATTCCTGTAAAATTTGCCAAAGCAATGACCACAAATTACGAAATTGTCAAAGATTCCGACAACTAACCACGACTCAAAAAATAGAGTATGTCAAGAGCAATAATAGGTGCTTGAATTGCTTATCATTTGGGCATACGGTGTCGAGATTCACAAGCTCCTTCAATTGCAGCACGTGTCACTCGCGACATCACACACTGCTCCATGTGCAAGCATTCCAGCCAAAAGCACAAGCTCAGAGGGGAACTCCGAACCCCCAAGATGACATACCTTCAACATCAAGGCAAGCACAGTGGAGACGAGAATCTGCGAATAATAATGACAAAGCTGTGAAAAACGTTAACTCTTGTCACGCAAACACAAATGTGGGAGTGCTACTAGGTACGGCACGTGTCAACATATTTTATAATGGCACAAATTGTTGTGCTAGGGCACTCATTGATTCGGGTTCTGAGTGTTCATTCATTACCGAAAAGCTCAAGCGCCGAATCAACAAACCATCACAGCGGTTCTGTGCTCAAGTGTCGGGAATCAACAATACCAAGTCTGCGCAAGTTAAAGAGGCATGTGCAATACAACTGCGGTCCTCCACAGACCCACTAGTCAAAATCGAAACAGTGGCCCTTGTTCTACCACATCTAACTGGGAATCTGCCAACTTGCCAAGTAAGTGCAATGACGAGGCAGGCATTCCCAGATTTGGTATTGGCGGCTAAGAGGTTCTTCGTCAACGAACCAGTTGATCTTATCCTTGGCGGAGACGTTTATCCCCAAATTATTCTAAGTGGCTTAAGAAAAAATGTGCTTAATACACTCATTGCCCAAGAAACTGTGTTTGGTTGGATAATTACCGACAATGCAGAAACGTCGAGTGCTTCCACCAATATCGTCTCATTTTTCAACGAAGTTTCAGTGGATAAGCAGTTAGCGGCTTTCTGGGAATTAGAGGAGATTCCTAAAAAGCGGAAGGCAAGCGAAGAAGACGCTTATTGTGAAAAGCTCTTCAAAACAACAACTCAACGAGATTCTGACGGAAAATACGTTGTATCCCTACCGTTTCGACAAGATTTTCCGAATCATGTATCCCTCGGGCCTTCCTTGAAAAGTGCATGCTCTCAGTTCTACCGGAATAATACACGACTAGCAAAGAAGCCTGTACTACAGACGGAATACAACAGGGTTGTTAAGGAATACGAGACACTTGGACACATGACGAAAATTACTAACAACGTTGCAGCGGATTCCACCGATTGTTACTTCCTACCACACCATGCAGTCCTGAAAGAAGAGAGTGTCTCAACAAAGGTCCGAGTGGTGTTCAATGCCTCGTGTCCTACCGCAAACGGCGTGAGTCTAAATGATGTCCTCCTTCCAGGTCCAGTTTTACAAGCCGACCTAACAATACTGATCCTGCGTTGGAGATTGTTTAAGTACGTTTTCAATAGTGATATCGAGAAAATGTATCGGCAAATTCTGATAAACGAAAACCAAGTAAAGTATCAACGCATAGTTTTCAGAAACATTCCTCAAGATCCAATCAGTTTATACGAATTAAAAACCGTGACCTTTGATATCAACTGCGCCCCATTCCTGGCGATAAGGACTTTACATCAATTGGCCGACGACGTGGAAACTTCCCACCCACGAGCATCGACCATTCTTAAACGATGTATGTACGTCGATGACGTCCTCGCCGGGGAAACAAGTTTAGAAGCTGCTATAACAGCGAGAGACGAGATAACACACGCACTACAATCGGCTGGTTTCCCATTAAGAAAATGGACCTCAACCTGTAGCGAAATATTAAACGGCGTACCTAAGGAACATTTGCTGTCCGGAGACTTCCTGGAGTTTGAGGATACCAGCACGGTGAAGGCACTTGGCATCAGATGGAATGCTCATGCCGACCATTTCTATTTCAACGCTAAACCGATTGAGGACCAGAATAAAATCACAAAGAGAGCAATACTTTCTGCTATCGCCAAACTTTTTGATCCTCTAGGTTGCCTCGCACCCATAATCATCATTGCAAAAATTATCATGCAAGATATATGGTTGGAAAAAACAGGCTGGGATGAAGAAATATCGTCAACCACTTTGGATCGATGGCTAGCATTTATGCGTGAATATACAGAAATCAACAGCATCCGCATACCAAGATGGGTCCAATTCGCTCCAACGGAAGAGGCCGAGATACATGGGTTTAGCGATGCGTCAGAAAAAGCATATGGAGCAACTATCTACTTACGGGTTAAGACCGCCAACAAAGTGTTCGTCAACTTACTCATGGCAAAGACAAGAGTAGCCTCAGTAAAAACAATATCCTTGCCTAGATTAGAACTGTGTGGCGCAGTCCTATTAGCGGACATTGTCGAAGCGGTCACCGATAATCTCAACCTCAGTCATTTAAAGATTAATCTTTGGACTTACTCAACAATTGTGCTAGCCTGGATTCGGAAACCACCTTGTTCGTGGTCAACTTTTGTGGCACATCGAATAACAAAGATAATAGAAAAGGTTGGAAACAAAACCTGGCGTCATGTGGATTCTGCATCGAATCCTGCAGATTTAGCAAGCAGAGGATTATTAGCAAGCGAACTGATCGACAATGCCTTTTGGTGGCAGGGACCTTCTTGGCTGCAAGAAGACAATTCCCAATGGCCAGCACAAGAAGAGCATTATAATACAGTCATTGAGGAAAAAAGGATACAAGTTCACGCTGCTGCCCCATATAGAAACAACATTAACATTTTTCTCGAGCGATTTTCAGATTTACCTAGGGCTTTGCGAGTTATCTCATACATTCTGAGATTCTTTCAAAGAACATACTCAAAAACAAAATCTTCTGTTCAAGCAGAGTCTTGCCTCATTTCATCTGATGAAATTAAAGCAACGACTCAACGCTTAATAAGCCTTTCTCAAAAGCAATATTACTTAGAGGAATATAAGAGTCTTAACTCTGATAAGTCGATTGGAGCGAAAAGTGAAATTCTGCCTCTCAACCCTTTCATCGATTCAGCTGATATTATAAGGAGCGGAGGCCGTCTAGGTGCTTCGTTAGACCTGGCGTATAGTGAACGACATCCAATCATATTACCGTACGATTGCAGGTTGTCCCGGCTCATTGTTCAGTTCATCCATCGAATTTCCCTTCATGGAGAAAATCAGCTCATGCTACGCATAATCCGAACAAAGTATTGGATCCCACGGGTAAAGAATATGATCCGATCTGTTATTCATAATTGTAAGGTATGCACCATTCATAAAAAACGCACTCAAACGCAAATTATGGGCATCTTACCCCAAGAACGCACCACCTTCTCCCGGGCCTTCACAAATAGCGGTGTAGACTTCGCAGGACCCTTTGATACTAAGAGCTATCGCGGAAGAGGATGCCGAACTTCAAAAGGGTATGTTTGCTTATTTGTATGTTTCACCACCAAAGCCATACACCTCGAAGCTACCACCGACCTCCGTGCCGCGTCTTTTTTGGCTGCATTTGCCCGTTTTACCGCGAGACGAGGTTGTCCGCAAAACGTGTATTCCGACAATGGCACTAACTTTGTCGGAGCTTCTCGATCTTTACGATCCGAAGCCAAAGCCTTTATGGCGGAAGCACGTAGTAGCACCCTATCGAAGTATTCGCACCAATTGATTTCCTGGCATTTCATACCTGCGGCTGCCCCACACATGGGAGGATTGTGGGAGGCCGGGGTAAAAAGTTTTAAAAGCCATTTCAAGAAAATCGCCTCGAATACAAAATATACGTTAGAAGAGTTTATGACTCTCCTATGCCGAGTTGAATCGTGCCTCAACTCACGCCCAATGAGTCCTGCTTCGAACAACCCATCAGACCTGGAGCCGCTTACCCCAGGCCACTTTTTAGTGGGGGGACATTTATTGGCTCCACCCGAGCCTGACACCCACGAAAACCCTGCCTCTGTCATCAATCGATGGGAAAAGCTCAAAGCCCTCCATCAACTATTTTGTAGAAGATGGAAGTCAGAATACCTGAATGAGATGCAAAAGCGCATCAAATGGAAGCATCCACAAAGTAATCTGCAATCAGGAGATCTTGTAGTGATTAGGGAAGAGAACCTACCACCTAATGAATGGAGACTGGGACGTGTCACGAAAGTATACCCAGGTTCCGATAAACAGGTCAGAGTGGCGGATGTTGTGACAGAAAAGGGGGAGATTTCAAGACCCATCGCAAAATTGGTTCTGCTACCACAAGGCAGTGAAACCACAGAAAAACCAACGTCTACTAAATCTGCCTAAACCCTCATTTCTCTTCCCAACCAACCACCAGCAAACCCAACGATAACTATAAAAAAGGGTGTTGAGAACATGAATCTCATCTCCTTCGATTAGCAATAAGTATTCGATTAATTCAATGTACTTGCTAAATTCTTTTATCAAATTCATTTATTTTGCGGGCGGCCGGCAACCTTATCGTAAACTGTAATACGTTTCATATCTTTGCTTTTGTAAGCGGTACCAGACATCCGCAATTAAAATACTTTTATCGCTTTTAATTATTCGCACCGTGACCGCCACCGCAACCACATCATTTTGCATACTTTACCTTTCATTGCCCTTTGGCACATACATATGTACAAATACATATATACTTACATACCATTTATTGTAGCGTTGACTTGAATTCGAAATAAACGCAAACTTATATTGTAATAGTTCATTAACTCCAATGACTATTTTTCATTTACTCTGTTAATCAGTGCACTCGGCACTAGCATACATAAAGAATCTAATTCTCGAGTTAATCCCAGACTTGAACATGGTCCTTACGATCCAACAAGAAGAATTGGCAACCTCAAGTTGCTCATTAAACAGACCTCAGCAGCAGCCATTCTAAAGCTCTGCTGCGTCACCTACACAGTCGTTTAAATTTTTCAAACGGTACGGTTGATCGGTCACGCGAGCTGAAAAACGGAAAGTTGAAGTGCGCAGAGAAGAAAAAAAAAAATAAATAAAGTGCGTTAAAAGTTTTACTTAAATAAAAATTATCATAAACGAAAGCGAGTGCGCATAATAAGTGAAAAAACAAAAAAAAAAAAATTAATCAAACTGCGGTAAAATATTACACAATTTGCGCATACGTTTCAAATAAAACAAAGTTGAACAAAGTGGGTAGAAAGTGCGCATAAAAAGTGAAAAACAAAAAATTAATCAAATTGCGTTACAAGTTAAAATAAAAGAAAAGAAAATTAAACAAAAGTGCGTTACAAGTTAAAATAAAAGAAAAGAAAATTAAACAAAAGTGCGTTACAAGTTAAAATAAAAGAAAAGAAAATTAAACATAAGTGCATTTCAAGTTGAAATAAAAGAAAATAAAATTAAACAAACGTATATTACAAGTTGAAATAAAAGAAAATAAAATTAAACGAAAGCGCGTTGCTGTACAATAAAAAACCAAAAGTGCGTCAAAGAATTACAACAAATGCGCACACGCTAATGTGCCTAAAATTGCAAAAAAAAAAAAAAAAAATTTAAAATTAAAAATCCAAAAATTAATTTGTTCGCTCAAGGGCGCACAAGGTGTGTAAAACCAAAAACAAAAAAATAGGAAGGAAGCAATTGCACAGGAAATATAGTGACAAAAAATAAAAATAAAATAATAAGTGAATAAAATCAAAAAAAAAAAAGTGAAAACATCATACCACCCTCATGCAAAAACCCAAGCCACAGCCAGCACTACAACAACAGCACAGCAACAGCGAGCACTACAACTACAACAACAGCCCAGCAACCGCGAGCGCTACAACAACAACAACAGTCTAAGCAACAGCGGGCACTACAGCAACAACAATACAACTTACCCAAAACAAAGTACAGGTGGTACAAAAGGATCGGTACTGTAAGTGCAAAAAATATATAATTACACATGTGTATGTACATACGCACATATACGCTTATACCCATAAGAAATTAAAACCCATGTATGTGCACTTTACATGTTCATATGTACGTGCATATTTTTTAACGGATATCTAAAACGGGTCAGATAATTCCTCCGTTACAATATACATATTCTTAAAGTTCTCAAAATATCCGTTAATTTACATATACATACGTACATATGTCCATTAACATACATACATATCCCTCATTTCATCACAAAGTCCCGAATTTCTCATCGGGCATCTAACACTTTACAAAACGGTACTTTTAAACTGCCAAATTTTCTGACGCTAAAAAATTCGCGCCCAAATATTCACATATGTATGTAAATAATTAAACACCTCATGGTACATACATATACACACATATATAAATTCGCAGTTTCCCCATCTAGAAAACCGCGGGAAAAAATATAATATACTTATGTACATATACATAGTTGTTCTCTCTTCCGAATTTCATTTCCACATATAAAAGTACCGGTGCTTTAAATTCTCGCGCGCGCAAATATTCACGACCATACATATGTATGTACATATATCACACACAAAATAATTCTCCGCTACTGTTCAGTCGCAGAGCAAACGCACTTGCTCTCCACTTTGGCGTATATACATATACATATACACAAATCAACAAGTAGAAGCGACAACACGGCTTTGGTTTGCACTTAGACGCGCTAAGGCAACACAAACCTAAGTTCAAATTGAAAAAACATATTACCTCACATAAACTCATATCCCATTATTTATATTATATATTTTATATTTGATATTCTCACGTCTTTAAACTTTTACTTACATATATTATATATTTTATATTTGATATTCTCACGTTTTTAAACAAATTTTTCCCACCTATATCCCGACAAAAGAAAATACCCGTAAAATTTTTCAAAGCGACCCACCCTATTATATTAACCAAAACTTCATCAGCACATACAGACATATATACATTCAGTATATACATATTTACATACATACGTAGATAAGTGCAATTCTCTCACTCGAACATAAGCTGATCAGGCAAATACATATTCGTATTCCCCCTTTTTAATTTGTCATCACTCTCAGCTCAGATTCTCAAATTATATTAAATAGTAATTGTGCACACACATACATACACGTGTACGTAATAATAAGCTCCGCCCATTTTCTCACTCTCACTGCATATATACTACACTTAGACGCGCTAAGGTAGTACAGTGGGACGAAACTGTACAAAATCACTGTGGGACAAGAAGTTTTAAATATTACTCAAATTAAAATAAATTATATTAAATTAAAAATTATCGTGACTTAATAAATTAAAGATTTAATACATTTATTCATTTGAAATAAATTAAAATAATTATTTTTTCACCCATTTTGAGAAAAAAAAAAAAAAAAAAATACCCATTCACAAATTTCCATTTATTTTTAAATTTAATTTTCTCACATTATGGAAAACAAATCATCAGCTCATACCTCTAATATAGTTTCAAATACAAGTCTTCAGGCTTTCATTTTCGAAAGCGACAGATTGGAGGCATTCTACTCAACTTGGTCAGGCACACTGGTATCTGACCACACAGAATCCCTTCTCAAAGTGAAGACACAACAGCTCGAAAGACTGTGGGAATCACTCGCTGAAAGCTACAGAGGAGTTTCTCTCTCCGGCGATCACGATGATTCAATTAGCTCAATTGAGAAGAAATATATGAAATGCTCAGAAAGTTATGAAAATTGCTTAGCTCAGATTCTAGATGCTCAGCAACTTTTACAACCCACAGCACACTCCCGTAACCCCGCAAATTATTCCACTAGCTCAGAAGGTTATCTCAAGGTACCACCGTGTGACACCGAAGTCTTTCACGGTGGGTACGAAGACTGGCCAGCCTTTCGTGATATGTTCACGGCAGTCTACGGTAACCATCCCAAGCTGACACCAGCTCAGAAGCTATACCATCTGCGTCAAAAAACCAGAGGCCAAGCTGGGCAATTGGTGAAGCAATACCCGCTCACAGACGCAAGCTTCAATCTGGCATGGGATGCTCTGAAGGCGCGGTATGAAAACCGCAGAATATTGGTGGATAATCAGTTAAAAACCCTTTTTAACTTATCCCCAATATATACCGAGAATGGTGAGCAGATTCAGAAAATGCAAACCACAATAAATAACTGCCTATCCACTCTGGCAGCACAAGGAATCCCAACCTCCGACTGGGACCCCATCCTTGTGTATATATGCTCCTCAAAACTTCCAGCGAAACCCTCTCTCTATGGGAACAATCGCTCACCTCTCGGAAAGAGCTTCCACTCTGGGAAGACATGAACAAATTCTTAACATCTCGTTATGAAGTTGTGGAGAGACTGAGCACTTACCGCCCAGGTAAACCAAGAGCGCCCTTACCAAATTTTACACCCAGAGCAGCAAATCATAACTCGACTTTTCTAAATAGAAATAAAACAAACAATTTTCACGCTGAACTCAATCAGCAAGTCTCATGCAAATTATGTAACTCCAATCACCCAATGAAAAATTGCGTGAAATTCAAAGCGCTTCCCATAAACGAGCGCCTCAAGTTCGTACGAGAGAATAATTACTGTGAAAATTGTCTCTCATACTCTCACCTCAAAAATGCATGTCAAAGTAGTTTTCTGTGCGTCTACTGTCAAAGGAGACATCACTCTCTCCTTCACTTTCAACCCCAATTACAAGCCACAAAAACGATATCAAGGCCCCAAAAAACATTCAGTCAAGTGGCTCAAAGTCGAACAGACAGCGAAAAGCCCTCGACATCCAAACAGGCTGCTATGAATGCCTCGACAAAAAACCCACCTGAAAAGACCTCATCACACTTTTCTAGTAGCAGTACGACTACATTACTCCCCACAGCGATAGTCCCCATATACTTCGCTGGCGAATACCACAAAATCCGCGCTCTCATTGATCAAGGGTCACAGAAAACCTTTTTGGCCTCACGAATACAGAAATTACTAGGCCTACCCACCAGAGAAACTCACTACGAAATCTCTGGAATGGGAGGAAGTATTGTTCAAAACTCGAACAAAACTAGTGAAATAACGCTTTGCTCTTCCGATTTGTCCCGAAAAATCACCACTAGCGTTATTATTCTCCCAAAACTCACACATTTTCTGCCAACCTTCAAAGTCTCAAATGTCAATTTAAATGAATTCGGTTCCTTACAACTTGCGGACTCCAACTGTTTTACACCGGCGAAAATTGACATGGTCATCGGCAGTGACATCACACCCCAAATTCTCCTGGAAGGCCTTCAGCACAACATTCACCGGACCTTAGTAGCACAGAGCACGATATTCGGATGGATACTCAGCGGCCCCGTCAGGGAACAAGTCTCAGCGTTTTCCACTCAAGTCTCAGAAGCTCCACAACCGGAACTCAACTCACTACTCAAAAGGTTTTGGGAGCAGGAGGAGATTGAAGTCACACAACCCAGGTCAGTAGAGGACGAGTTTTGCGAAAAACTCTACAAGACCACGACCACCAGACGGGAGGACGGACGATACGAAGTCAAACTCCCCTTTAAGCCCACTTTCCCGGATTCTATCGCTTTAGGCCACTCCCGCCCAGCAGCACAGCAGCAATACGTCAGCATAGAAAGGACTCTGGTGAGAAAACCAGAATTACGCGATAAGTACTCGGAAGTGCTGAATGAGTACTTAGAGATGGACCACATGGAGCCCTCCACGCCCATGGAAATTATCAAAAATGGAAAATATCTCTCTTTCTATTTGCCCCATCACGCAGTCCAAAAACCCGACAGCAAAACAACAAAAGTACGAGTCGTATTTAACGCATCCAAAATCTCGCATTCAGGAAACTCTCTGAATGACGTTCTGTTTACAGGCCCAATACTCCAAAACGATTTGACCGCTATAATCCTCAAATGGCGTCTCTACAAGTTTGTTTTCAATGGCGATATAGAAAAAATGTATCGCCAAATTCTCGTTTCTAAAGAACATCAAAATTTTCAAAGAATTCTCTTTAGGAAAGCTCCCCACCTGCCGATCGAAGACTTTACGTTAAAAACCGTCACTTTCGGTGTTAACTGCGCCCCATATCTTGCAATCCGTACGCTCCACCAATTAGCCAACGATTGCCAAGAAAGATTTCCTGTCGCCAAAAACATCATTCTACACGAAACATACGTAGGAAATTAACCGCGAATGACCCGAAGATTCTCGAGTTAATCCCAGACTCTGATGTTCTAGATACTGAATTTCTCAAATTCCAAAATACAAGTTCCACTAAAACACTCGGAATAAGATGGAATGCCCTAGAAGACTCATTCTCTTACTCATACGATCCTTTACCCGCTTCAAAATCAAGCACAAAGCGACAAATATTGTCGGCTGTAGCGAAACTTTTCGACCCGGCAGGATGGCTATCGCCAGTAATGATCCTTGCCAAAATTCTCCTCCAAGAACTCTGGTTAGAAGGAACCGACTGGGACGAGCACGTGAAACCCTTGACTTTCCACAAGTGGAACACATTTCGCGAAAGCCTTCACGCTATAAACTCTATTAAAATTCCCCGGTGGGTGCAGTTCATACCAGATAAACACATACAATTGCATGGTTTCTCGGACGCTTCCGAAAAGGCATTTTGTGCTTGCGTTTATATAACTGTGCAACACGAAGAAAACTCTGTCGCTACTCACCTTTTTGTTGCAAAAACCAAAGTTGCCCCCTTGCAAACGATAAGCTTGCCACGGTTAGAGCTCTGCGGCGCTGTATTGCTGTCAAAATTGATCTCTTATACCCGTTCCCATCTCAACCTGCCACCTCACGAACTGACACTCTGGTCAGACTCCTCTATCGTGTTGGCTTGGCTCGAGAAATCACCCCATACATGGAAAACGTATGTGGCCAACCGGATCACGCAGATCCTCCAAAATGTCAGCAACACTACCTGGCGACACGTGCCAAGTGGAGACAACCCAGCAGATTTAGGAACTCGTGGATGCAAGCCACAAGATTTAGCAGAATGTTCTCTATGGTGGCACGGGCCAGAATGGCTCTCCAAACCATCCACGTTTTGGCCCAAAGCAGACCCCTCTAACGCTTCGCCACCGGAACAGAAAAGGACGTGCACTCTTCACACGGTAGACTGCACAGATATTCTTGATAGATTTTCCTCATTCTCACGAGCTTTACGAGTTGTATCTTATATATATCGGTTTATCCACAATTCACAAAAATCTCGAACTCCCACTTCTTTAGCACTCACTCAGGAGGAGCTTAATTTCACCAAAATAAGAATAATAGCCATAACTCAACGCAAATATTTCGCTGATGAAATGAATGCCCTGGAGTCCTCAAACTCCATTAACAAAAAAAGTTCATTATTAACCTCGAACCCAATGCTGGACAAATCAGGTGTTCTAAGAGTGAATGGTCGTCTAGCTTACGCCGCTCTTAGTTATAATGAACGCCATCCGATAATTATTTCCGATAACTCCAAATTTTGCTCACTGCTGCTAGACTTCCTCCATAAGACTTTGCTTCACGCTGAAAAACAGCTGATGGTACGCATGGTGCAGCAAGAATATTACATACCTCGACTAAAGCAGAAGGTAAAAGGGTGCATCTTCCACTGTAAGACTTGTACAATATATAAGCAAAACATGCGATCGCAAATTATGGCCGCACTCCCTCCCGAGCGAACAACTTACTCTGTACCATTTCATACTACTGGTGTTGACTTCGCTGGGCCATTTATGGTAAAAACGTCCCCCCTCCGAAAAGCTCCCTATCTCAAAGCCTACGTTTGCGTTTTTGTATGTTTTTCCACAAAAGCTGTACATTTAGAGACATGCACCGATTTAACCACGGAAGCATTCAAGGCCGCATTTACTCGATTCGTAGGTCGGCGCGGATTACCCCACAAAATCATGTCCGATAATGGGAAAACCTTTGTCGGAGCACAACGGGCGCTTCAGCGAGATTTCGCCCAGTTCCTCAAAGAAGCGGCGTCTGATGTAGCAGAAAAATATGCGGTACAAGGACTCTCTTGGCAGTTCATACCACCTTACGCCCCGCACATGGGTGGTTTATGGGAAGCCGCCGTAAAAAGCTTCAAGACCCACTTCACCAAGGTCGCGGGAAACCACAAATTCACTTTCGAAGAATTAACCACTCTCCTCATTCGAATTGAAGCTGTGCTTAACTCACGCCCTCTCTCCTCCATGTCACAAGACCCAAACGACGTACTTGCTCTAACGCCAGGCCATTTCCTCCGCGGCGCTCCTTTAGTTTCTCTACCAGAACCGGATGCCAAAAATTTATCTCCTACCACGAAATGGCAAAAATTAAAGGTTCTCCATCACCAGTTCAGCTCCCGGTGGAGAAACGAATACCTACAAGAATTGCACAAAAGATACAAATGGAAACACCCGCAACGGAATATAAGCGAAGGAGACCTGGTGGAAATCAAGGACGATCTTCTTCCCCCATACGACTGGCGACTTGGTCGAGTCACCAAACTCCATTTAGGGGCTGACCAACATGTGCGGGTGGTAGATATTCGTACGCAAGCTGGCATAGTTACCCGTAGTATTACAAAACTTTGCATTTTGCCCTCAAATTAATTATCAAACTACCCATATTATTCTCACACTCCCTTATTCATACTCCTTTATAACCACACTTCCGCCTCAGGCTCATGCTCCTCATATTCACAACAACTAATCTCGTTGCTTGAAATTCTCTTCCATAGATACCCCGTCAGCATGGAAGCCAACCAATGTCGATTGTGCTGCCGGTTCCACAGTCTACGTTTTTGCCACGCCTTCATCGCGATGACGCCGGAAGAAAGGTATGAGTCGGCAAAGGTGCACCGCTACTGTGTGAATTGTTTGGCTACATCTCACACCACCGGAGCCTGTAGTTCCCCTGACAGCTGTCACCGCTGTGGCAAAGCGCACCACACACTGTTACACAGCTCAACGTCACCACCACCAGAGAGGCGTCGCCACGAACCTCGCCGGCAAACGGATAATCGCGGAGTAGCTTCGACCAGCAGAGCGATCCAGAAGAAGAAGCAGACACCGGGCCGCACGTCAGCCCAGCGGCGCATCCGCGACCTGTTCAGCAAAGCAGTATCAACTTTGGAGAAGCTGCAACAACTACTCAATGTCGCTCCGGCGCAGGCGGGCCGGCATGTTGAGAACATGAATCTCATCTCCTTCGATTAGCAATAAGTATTCGATTAATTCAATGTACTTGCTAAATTCTTTTATCAAATTCATTTATTTTGCGGGCGGCCGGCAACCTTATCGTAAACTGTAATACGTTTCATATCTTTGCTTTTGTAAGCGGTACCAGACATCCGCAATTAAAATACTTTTATCGCTTTTAATTATTCGCACCGTGACCGCCACCGCAACCACATCATTTTGCATACTTTACCTTTCATTGCCCTTTGAACATGAACAAATTCTTAACATCTCGTTATGAAGTTGTGGAGAGACTGAGCACTTACCGCCCAGGTAAACCAAGAGCGCCCTTACCAAATTTTACACCCAGAGCAGCAAATCATAACTCGACTTTTCTAAATAGAAATAAAACAAACAATTTTCACGCTGAACTCAATCAGCAAGTCTCATGCAAATTATGTAACTCCAATCACCCAATGAAAAATTGCGTGAAATTCAAAGCGCTTCCCATAAACGAGCGCCTCAAGTTCGTACGAGAGAATAATTACTGTGAAAATTGTCTCTCATACTCTCACCTCAAAAATGCATGTCAAAGTAGTTTTCTGTGCGTCTACTGTCAAAGGAGACATCACTCTCTCCTTCACTTTCAACCCCAATTACAAGCCACAAAAACGATATCAAGGCCCCAAAAAACATTCAGTCAAGTGGCTCAAAGTCGAACAGACAGCGAAAAGCCCTCGACATCCAAACAGGCTGCTATGAATGCCTCGACAAAAAACCCACCTGAAAAGACCTCATCACACTTTTCTAGTAGCAGTACGACTACATTACTCCCCACAGCGATAGTCCCCATATACTTCGCTGGCGAATACCACAAAATCCGCGCTCTCATTGATCAAGGGTCACAGAAAACCTTTTTGGCCTCACGAATACAGAAATTACTAGGCCTACCCACCAGAGAAACTCACTACGAAATCTCTGGAATGGGAGGAAGTATTGTTCAAAACTCGAACAAAACTAGTGAAATAACGCTTTGCTCTTCCGATTTGTCCCGAAAAATCACCACTAGCGTTATTATTCTCCCAAAACTCACACATTTTCTGCCAACCTTCAAAGTCTCAAATGTCAATTTAAATGAATTCGGTTCCTTACAACTTGCGGACTCCAACTGTTTTACACCGGCGAAAATTGACATGGTCATCGGCAGTGACATCACACCCCAAATTCTCCTGGAAGGCCTTCAGCACAACATTCACCGGACCTTAGTAGCACAGAGCACGATATTCGGATGGATACTCAGCGGCCCCGTCAGGGAACAAGTCTCAGCGTTTTCCACTCAAGTCTCAGAAGCTCCACAACCGGAACTCAACTCACTACTCAAAAGGTTTTGGGAGCAGGAGGAGATTGAAGTCACACAACCCAGGTCAGTAGAGGACGAGTTTTGCGAAAAACTCTACAAGACCACGACCACCAGACGGGAGGACGGACGATACGAAGTCAAACTCCCCTTTAAGCCCACTTTCCCGGATTCTATCGCTTTAGGCCACTCCCGCCCAGCAGCACAGCAGCAATACGTCAGCATAGAAAGGACTCTGGTGAGAAAACCAGAATTACGCGATAAGTACTCGGAAGTGCTGAATGAGTACTTAGAGATGGACCACATGGAGCCCTCCACGCCCATGGAAATTATCAAAAATGGAAAATATCTCTCTTTCTATTTGCCCCATCACGCAGTCCAAAAACCCGACAGCAAAACAACAAAAGTACGAGTCGTATTTAACGCATCCAAAATCTCGCATTCAGGAAACTCTCTGAATGACGTTCTGTTTACAGGCCCAATACTCCAAAACGATTTGACCGCTATAATCCTCAAATGGCGTCTCTACAAGTTTGTTTTCAATGGCGATATAGAAAAAATGTATCGCCAAATTCTCGTTTCTAAAGAACATCAAAATTTTCAAAGAATTCTCTTTAGGAAAGCTCCCCACCTGCCGATCGAAGACTTTACGTTAAAAACCGTCACTTTCGGTGTTAACTGCGCCCCATATCTTGCAATCCGTACGCTCCACCAATTAGCCAACGATTGCCAAGAAAGATTTCCTGTCGCCAAAAACATCATTCTACACGAAACATACGTAGGAAATTAACCGCGAATGACCCGAAGATTCTCGAGTTAATCCCAGACTCTGATGTTCTAGATACTGAATTTCTCAAATTCCAAAATACAAGTTCCATTAAAACACTCGGAATAAGATGGAATGCCCTAGAAGACTCATTCTCTTACTCATACGATCCTTTACCCGCTTCAAAATCAAGCACAAAGCGACAAATATTGTCGGCTGTAGCGAAACTTTTCGACCCGGCAGGATGGCTATCGCCAGTAATGATCCTTGCCAAAATTCTCCTCCAAGAACTCTGGTTAGAAGGAACCGACTGGGACGAGCACGTGAAACCCTTGACTTTCCACAAGTGGAACACATTTCGCGAAAGCCTTCACGCTATAAACTCTATTAAAATTCCCCGGTGGGTGCAGTTCATACCAGATAAACACATACAATTGCATGGTTTCTCGGACGCTTCCGAAAAGGCATTTTGTGCTTGCGTTTATATAACTGTGCAACACGAAGAAAACTCTGTCGCTACTCACCTTTTTGTTGCAAAAACCAAAGTTGCCCCCTTGCAAACGATAAGCTTGCCACGGTTAGAGCTCTGCGGCGCTGTATTGCTGTCAAAATTGATCTCTTATACCCGTTCCCATCTCAACCTGCCACCTCACGAACTGACACTCTGGTCAGACTCCTCTATCGTGTTGGCTTGGCTCGAGAAATCACCCCATACATGGAAAACGTATGTGGCCAACCGGATCACGCAGATCCTCCAAAATGTCAGCAACACTACCTGGCGACACGTGCCAAGTGGAGACAACCCAGCAGATTTAGGAACTCGTGGATGCAAGCCACAAGATTTAGCAGAATGTTCTCTATGGTGGCACGGGCCAGAATGGCTCTCCAAACCATCCACGTTTTGGCCCAAAGCAGACCCCTCTAACGCTTCGCCACCGGAACAGAAAAGGACGTGCACTCTTCACACGGTAGACTGCACAGATATTCTTGATAGATTTTCCTCATTCTCACGAGCTTTACGAGTTGTATCTTATATATATCGGTTTATCCACAATTCACAAAAATCTCGAACTCCCACTTCTTTAGCACTCACTCAGGAGGAGCTTAATTTCACCAAAATAAGAATAATAGCCATAACTCAACGCAAATATTTCGCTGATGAAATGAATGCCCTGGAGTCCTCAAACTCCATTAACAAAAAAAGTTCATTATTAACCTCGAACCCAATGCTGGACAAATCAGGTGTTCTAAGAGTGAATGGTCGTCTAGCTTACGCCGCTCTTAGTTATAATGAACGCCATCCGATAATTATTTCCGATAACTCCAAATTTTGCTCACTGCTGCTAGACTTCCTCCATAAGACTTTGCTTCACGCTGAAAAACAGCTGATGGTACGCATGGTGCAGCAAGAATATTACATACCTCGACTAAAGCAGAAGGTAAAAGGGTGCATCTTCCACTGTAAGACTTGTACAATATATAAGCAAAACATGCGATCGCAAATTATGGCCGCACTCCCTCCCGAGCGAACAACTTACTCTGTACCATTTCATACTACTGGTGTTGACTTCGCTGGGCCATTTATGGTAAAAACGTCCCCCCTCCGAAAAGCTCCCTATCTCAAAGCCTACGTTTGCGTTTTTGTATGTTTTTCCACAAAAGCTGTACATTTAGAGACATGCACCGATTTAACCACGGAAGCATTCAAGGCCGCATTTACTCGATTCGTAGGTCGGCGCGGATTACCCCACAAAATCATGTCCGATAATGGGAAAACCTTTGTCGGAGCACAACGGGCGCTTCAGCGAGATTTCGCCCAGTTCCTCAAAGAAGCGGCGTCTGATGTAGCAGAAAAATATGCGGTACAAGGACTCTCTTGGCAGTTCATACCACCTTACGCCCCGCACATGGGTGGTTTATGGGAAGCCGCCGTAAAAAGCTTCAAGACCCACTTCACCAAGGTCGCGGGAAACCACAAATTCACTTTCGAAGAATTAACCACTCTCCTCATTCGAATTGAAGCTGTGCTTAACTCACGCCCTCTCTCCTCCATGTCACAAGACCCAAACGACGTACTTGCTCTAACGCCAGGCCATTTCCTCCGCGGCGCTCCTTTAGTTTCTCTACCAGAACCGGATGCCAAAAATTTATCTCCTACCACGAAATGGCAAAAATTAAAGGTTCTCCATCACCAGTTCAGCTCCCGGTGGAGAAACGAATACCTACAAGAATTGCACAAAAGATACAAATGGAAACACCCGCAACGGAATATAAGCGAAGGAGACCTGGTGGAAATCAAGGACGATCTTCTTCCCCCATACGACTGGCGACTTGGTCGAGTCACCAAACTCCATTTAGGGGCTGACCAACATGTGCGGGTGGTAGATATTCGTACGCAAGCTGGCATAGTTACCCGTAGTATTACAAAACTTTGCATTTTGCCCTCAAATTAATTATCAAACTACCCATATTATTCTCACACTCCCTTATTCATACTCCTTTATAACCACACTTCCGCCTCAGGCTCATGCTCCTCATATTCACAACAACTAATCTCGTTGCTTGAAATTCTCTTCCATAGATACCCCGTCAGCATGGAAGCCAACCAATGTCGATTGTGCTGCCGGTTCCACAGTCTACGTTTTTGCCACGCCTTCATCGCGATGACGCCGGAAGAAAGGTATGAGTCGGCAAAGGTGCACCGCTACTGTGTGAATTGTTTGGCTACATCTCACACCACCGGAGCCTGTAGTTCCCCTGACAGCTGTCACCGCTGTGGCAAAGCGCACCACACACTGTTACACAGCTCAACGTCACCACCACCAGAGAGGCGTCGCCACGAACCTCGCCGGCAAACGGATAATCGCGGAGTAGCTTCGACCAGCAGAGCGATCCAGAAGAAGAAGCAGACACCGGGCCGCACGTCAGCCCAGCGGCGCATCCGCGACCTGTTCAGCAAAGCAGTATCAACTTTGGAGAAGCTGCAACAACTACTCAATGTCGCTCCGGCGCAGGCGGGCCGGCATGTTGAGAACATGAATCTCATCTCCTTCGATTAGCAATAAGTATTCGATTAATTCAATGTACTTGCTAAATTCTTTTATCAAATTCATTTATTTTGCGGGCGGCCGGCAACCTTATCGTAAACTGTAATACGTTTCATATCTTTGCTTTTGTAAGCGGTACCAGACATCCGCAATTAAAATACTTTTATCGCTTTTAATTATTCGCACCGTGACCGCCACCGCAACCACATCATTTTGCATACTTTACCTTTCATTGCCCTTTGGCACATACATATGTACAAATACATATATACTTACATACCATTTATTGTAGCGTTGACTTGAATTCGAAATAAACGCAAACTTATATTGTAATAGTTCATTAACTCCAATGACTATTTTTCATTTACTCTGTTAATCAGTGCACTCGGCACTAGCATACATAAAGAATCTAATTCTCGAGTTAATCCCAGACTTGAACAAAGGGCTTGAATCGATATTAAAAAAAAAAAAAAAATTTTTTTTTCCTTGATGGTTCTTCTCCCGGTCAACCTCGGGTCGATCTGGTGACATTAAACCGACCATCGTCAGATCCTTCACCCAATTTATTCGTATAAACCCTAACAACACAGAGCCCGAAGCGATCCCAGAATGAACATATACCCATATAACCCCTTCTATCTAAAAGGTAACCATAAACCAAACTCACCCCAAATTCCAAGATCCGACTTACGCCTTCCCATCACGCTCCGCCACTGGTAAAGGGTGATCCAACCAAGGCGTCCATCTTTTCCAGGGACCTTGAGAACGGCAGATACCATATTGTACCAGTAACGAGTTAACATCCACACCATCTGAAAATGTAAAAGTTTTTAGATCTCCGCAATAAATTTCATAATTTATAGAAGAAAACGATCAATTAAACATGTATGCAGCGGCGGTAATTGGTTCGTTGTTGGCGTTGTGGCCCTTTATGCAGCTGCGGGCGCTGCACCGCTGGCCGGCTTCCGAAATGTGGGTGGTGTATCCTGTCGTTTTTTAGAATCGTATGTTGTTAGATTTGAATATCCGCTGACACAACAAGCGATATTCAGGTAACTAGGCTGTTCTATCCGGGCTTTTATCAATAAAGTTTATAATTTTATACGAATTCAGTTTCGCAGAACTAAGTAAGGCATTTGTTGGGTTCGCATTTCCTAGGGGCTGCTTTAATATCATCTTCGGCTCAAGTCCTACACAATTATTATTTAATTCAGGAAAGTTCTGAATCGAACAACGTTCTCTTATATTTGTCGTAAATTCTCTGGTGATGTCTTTAATAGAAATTGGTGTTGGAAAATTCAGACTCCCACTTGTATCTGATACGTCTGTGGAATTAGCATCTACAGCAAGTGAGCAGCTTCCAATTGAGTCCACACTCCGATCCTCTTCAATTTCTTAGTACGTTGTATTTGCGAAAGAAACTATCTTATCAGCTGTAACCGTTAAAATCGAAAATTTGTCCCAGTCAATGTTTTGTGCTAACTTCTTAGACCATTATCGAAGATATTAAACTGTGGATTTCAAACACTTTATAAGAAAAGGCGCGTTCTTTACAATAAGCTAATAAAAATAGTTTTAGAAAACACCCAAATTTTCCATAGGTCTTTAAAATCGATGACCATGTACATAATTGCTTTAAAATCAACGCAAATTCACACATTACTGTGTTCTTACGCACTTTCCTCCAAAAGCACTGATGGACTTCGTCGTGTTATGCAATTGGTAATTTTATTGCCGAGTGAGTTTGTATTTAATAGCAGATGAAATCCCTTTGGGATCAGCCTGCATGAAGTATGTAAGATAAACGGTGTATTAGGCTCCATCCGAGCCCGACAATGATTCTGATGCGGGGCTGGTTCTACTACCGCAGTCGGAGCCATTGTCGAGCACGTCGAACTCGCACGTACACCTCATTTTGGCCATAACCCGGTATGCTGGGGCAATCCGTATTTAGTGGCCACCATTTAACTGGCTCCTTGATAGAAATTAAATCAGTTGAATTGAACCAACGAAAAGTCAAATTTTGCAAACAGAAGGAGTTCTCTTGGTTGACGAACATCAAAGAATCGCGAAATATAGAATTATATATGTCGTAACAGAGCATATTGTTGTTGCCACTATTAAATTATTTTTGGATACATCTAGAATTCGAAAGATCCAATTCATGCAATGATACATTGCGCATATGTACGTAAGTTGACCCAGTTGGTTGTGTTGATGCATGATGAGATCAGTGACATGTGTGTTACGTTACAGCAATACCAAGATGACGACATGGTAGGATGTGGTCGACAATGGCAGGTGCTAAAATGTGCATGAATATCGGTAGCCGATTGATTTCATAAAGGCAAGGGTTGGTCACAGAGTTTTTCTTCGGCATAGAAACACTGTCGTCGGTATTCCGGAGTCTCGGTCTTAATTGGCGTAGCAATGGTAGTGGTAGCCTCTATGGGCGCATTTAAAAGCAGAACTGCCTGCCTGTAGTTTGGGCACGTTTGGTAGTGGCTCCTGAGGTAGTGCCATCGGCATACTCTCGGCAGGAACAGGCTGTGGATGAGGTAGTGCGTAGAGCGGTGGATAGCAAATCCGTTTTTTTTCGGCGCCGGTGACATCTTTGTTTTTATAATTATGTAGATAAGTTTACGAATAAGGCTGACTCATATTTTGTTTCAATTATACTCCAATTCAATATCAGCCTATGATCACATAAAAATCATCCAGTTCACTCCCGTCAAACAATCTTCTCCGACACCAGTTGCTTCACGTACTGTTGTCGCATATGTGCAAGTAGTACACATGTTTTGTGCTGGTAATTGAGCGGCGAGCAGAATGTGGCATATTTTCTGAAATGGAGAAATGATTAATAAACTATACACATGAAATAACCCCAATTGCTACATACTGTACCGGTTGATTGCTGTATCTTACCAATTATTGCGTAAGAAAAATCCATTTTTCACGACCTCATGAATCGCCTATTAAAACGGTTAAGATGCAACTTAGTTCTTCAACGCGTGGCGAAATTGGTTTAAAGCGTTACCCTCGCGTACCGTGCAACGATGCGCAGCAACAGCATGAAATACATCAATGACGCCCCTTCATGGTTGGTTGCTGGGGGCCTGTTTCTGGAAGGTCACCATATTCCGGAAGCTCACGAGCATGTTTTTAGCGGATCGGTCGGCCACACGGTGTATTAGGCTCTATCCGAGCCCGACAATGATTCTGATGCGGGTGTTGCTTCTACCACCGCAGTCGGGGCCATTGTCGGGCACGTCGAACTTGCACGTACACCTGTTTTTGCTTTTTTTCGAGGCTGGGACCGCGCTGGCTTTGCGTGTGTGCGCGAAGTACACATATTCTGTGCTGGCAATTGATCGGCAGACAGATGTGGCATTTGTCCTGAAATAGGGAAATAATAAGTAAAATATATACTAAATAGTCTAAGTTACTACATACTTTACCGTTTAATTACTGTAACTTACCAATTATTGCGTAAGAAAAATCCATTTTGTCTCGACCTCGTGCTGCTGCAAATGTTCTGAACGACACCTGAGTCAATTCAAGAAAATGGCAGGTATGGTGTGGTGAATAAACACATACAGTGTCGCCACGTGCGACAATTCAAAGTAGTAAAAAACTTGGAAATTTTATTCAACCTTTTGAATGTTCCACCTTTTTTCCTTTTTTTTTTCAAAATCAAAACAGAACGATTCCTCAATTCTAAATAATTATTTAGATGAGCGTGAAACCAATCGTGGCGCGCCATCTGCAGGGGATTAATTTTAATTTATTCAATTCAACCGTCTCGACTTAGCCAAGGACACAAACCAAATCGGCCAAGATCGTAAATTTTTTCGGGTTGCAGGCTATGGTGACATACAAAGTCACCACTCATATCGGACACCTAGTAACTAGGGATGTTCAAGTAAATATTCGAAAATCAAAAAAAATGAATTTCTCAATTGTTTTGAACTCAATTCAATTTCATTCAACTCAATTCACTTACCATGAAAAACAAGGAATGAATTAACTTTCGATTATTTTTAATTCAATTTAATTTCATTTGATGCAATTCAAGTTTTTTCACTTCACTTAATACTACCAGTAACAACAACTCGTCTAGAACCACAATTTTAGCTGCCCACGGTAGACACAAAGGGCCGGACCTCCACACTACGTAGGCCAAAGCCATCAGCAGTTACACGCAGGGTCATGCGTGGGGGCGGCGGGACGGGCTTCGATGCACCCAACCCAATCCTGGGTTGAGTCGGAGCATCACGCCAATGGCAAACCACCACCCGACGTGTTTCAAGGCCTCGGGTATGCACAACCACGCGCATGGTTACGACTTTCTTCACCGGGGTCGAATCTCCCAATTTATTCCTGAGAAAAAAAAGAAAAAAAATAAAAATAAATAAATATGTATAATAAAGAAAATAATAATAAGCGCATAAAATAAAAATAACCATGCAATACGTAAATTGCTACTTACAAATTTGGATTATCCATAACTTTGTTCAACCGCGTGCTGTATGTTATGCTGTAGGTTATGCGCCAAATGACCGCTAACCAGTCAGGACACCGGTCAAGTGTGGGTGGTGAAAACCACTCACACAGCGTTGCCATACCTTATCTGTATTTCCGATACAAGATAACTAAATGAATGTTGACAAACCGATTTCACGCGTAGTACCTCAAGAATGGGCACCCTCAGCACACCCAATAGAACAAATTTTTACGCCTTCCATAGCTAGCCGGTAATTGGCAGCATACCAGAAATCTGGCATGAACCTTTGTTAGACCCTCTGGTAACTCCCTTAAAAGGGGCAATAAGCAAAATGCAACTCTGAACATACTCACCTCAGACTCGAATAAAACCTTATAAGTAGCCTACACTGACGAGTTTTTTCGCATTATAGTACTTAGCTCTCTATCAGTTTTTTTAGCATTCCATTGCAATTTCTTAACCAATTGCAACGGGATAGCTAGGAGCGTATTAGCCACTACTCGCCACCCAATAACGACAAGAAAGTGGGAGATAGATAACAACAATGTACCTTTTCTAGAAATATGGGCCGTTTCACAGTAACGCGAACCAAGCAGGAGGACCGTGGCCAGCGATTCGAGATCGCATGTCGACTCTGCGACAAGAACCACGGATTACGGTTCTGCCCGATATATCGGAAGAAATCAGCGGAAGAGAGACTCCGAGTGGTCATCCTTCACCGGTACTGCACCAACTGCCTATCCCCGTTTCATCACCGGGAAATATGCGGCAGCCAGGGGCGGTGCTTCAGGTGCCACGACAAGCATCACACCACTCTGTATCTCGACGAGGAAGATGCTCGCCGATCGCCAAGCTCCGCAACGCTGCCGGAAATGGACGAGGTATTGTCACTCACTGGGCAGACGTTGTCCTGGGCGCAGCAAGTTGAGGAGGCGGAGAGGCTGGAAACGGAGGAACTCGAAGAATCTGCGCAGCCGACAACCACGGAAATATACAGAATAAGGAGATTGCGTCCGAAACTGCAACACGAAAAGCACGCAGACGGCTCGGAAACCCGCCCTTTCCTACCGTCAAAGCAGCGCGGCTCTGGATCACGTCCATTCAGACCGCCTGCTCAGCGGCGTGTTCGCCACACTGAGGACAGCTCGGAAACTCGTCCTTTCCGACTGTCAACACGCGAAAACCACCAACGTATGGGTGGCTCGGGAACACGTCCTTCCCGACCACTCCCTCGCACAACGCGCCGCGATGCAATCGTCCCTTGTGGGGCTATGCTGAGGCGACTGGGCCAACCGGCCAGCTTCCGAACCGGGCGACTCACCAGTTCTACCATTCCCCCCCTAACGAGGGTCTTTGAAGCCGTGGCACCAACTGTGGTGGCCAAAATAGAAGCAGGGGGGCGCCTCCATCTGGTCCGCGCGCTGGTCGACCCCTGTGCGTCGGCCACGATAATAGACGATGAGCTGGCGCGAACCCTCCGACTCGAGCGCGCCACAACAGAGCGCGGAGCGACGTGCGCACTGATTCTCAGGGGAAGACATGGCGTAGCGGAAAGAATTACGACGCAGGCGACCGTTGCCGAATATTATAGCCGCATCGTTCCGCGAGAAACACTGGACCCAAAGGTGGCGATCCCATTCAGGCTAATGCGGCTTGCGGACCCGCAGTTCTACCAGTCCACACCCGTGAGACTAACCCTGGGGTGCGATGCGGTCCCCCAGATTATGCTCAGCGACCCCCTCCTACGACAGTCGGCGGTCTCCTCACACAGGCCACAATCTTTGGCCTGATGGTCTCCGGTGCTCACCAACGTTAATCATTTTCGTACCAAAACCGTTGTAGAGACCTATATAACTCCAATAAATTTTTCAGCAAACGAACGATATGCGTAAATTAAAAATTTAAACAAATTATTATTAACATATTATACACTTCATGTATATTTACTTATTTGTAAACTATTTAAAAGCACTAAAATTCATCCATAACCACGTCCATATCGTAGTATTTAAGTTTATTTTTTTCATAGAATTATATTCCCGCACGTGGGCGTGGTGGCGCGCATTTCTCTGTAATTTTGCTGACAGCAAGGGGGCCGGTATGTTTAGGCTTCCGGCCTAAATCTCATCGCCACCCTCCTTCGACCGACAAATCGTACGCGCACCCCTAGTAAGCGGTTTGCGTGTACACACTCACACACACACACACACTTTCACCCACATGCACACACACACACACACACAGTCCTTTACACTTTTCGGAGCGCCGGTACTTGCCGCCAAACAGTGCCCTTTCGTTAACTTTCCCCTTAACTCGGTGCACCGTTTGGCGGTTCAACGGCGTTTAAACAAACTCCGTCTGATCACTTCTTTTCCGAAGACGAGACAATCAAGTTATCCAGCAGCCACCACGCCACTACGGAGGTAATTCACAGTATTATATACATATTATCATATCATCACAGATTCCGATTTGTAACGTTTGAAAGCGTATAGATTCGATAGCTAATATCAAAACACTTGTTAATTTCTTATTTTTTCCATAAACTTTAAACCGGAGCGTATATTCCGTATACGCCGCGCGTAAATAGTAGGTGTAATTGGGTTTACACATTCACAAATAAGAGAGTTTAAGTTATCAGTAATAAATATGAGATCTAATATTCGATTCAAACTATTACAAAATCCTTGCCCGGTTTGTAAAAAATGTGAGCGTTGGGATCGTCCATAAACGCTTTCCAGCTTTAAATTTTGGCATTTGGGTTTCGGTCTGAAACCGCAAACATAAGTGGCTGATAGTCTGTAAAAATGTTTATATTGTTAACGCCATAGAGATAGATTCGAAGGCTTTTTAGGGCCCAGACTATGGCAAGTAACTGGCGTTCGTTAGTTGCGAAGGTTTGCTCACGATCTTTGAAAGTCCTCGAAATAAAAGTAATTGGCCTATTATCTTGTGACAGTACTGCCCCTATACCCAAAGATGAAGCGTCTGTCGTTAGATCAAACGGCTTATTGAAGTCTGGGTAGAGTAACATAACATCCTCCGATGTAAGGACTTCCTTTCATTTGTTAAAAGGAAGTGATTGTTTTTCGTCTAATTCCATCTTAATCTTTGTGTGGCGCAACCTTGCCGTTTTCTCCTTTCAAAATATCTGTTAAAGGCTTTGCTATTGCCGCAAAGTCCTTAATAAAGCAACGATAAACCTATAAAGGATCTGACATTGAAAAGAGTGGCGGGTTTCTCGTAGTTATGGATAGCATACACTTTGCTGCGGCTTGTTTGCCAAACTTCCTTGGTGGAGTGTTGACATCTCCTGCTCGATCAAGTAGATTGGTCGTTTGTCGGAATAGCTAAAATCAAGGAGGTTAGTTATGGCCTTGAAATTTAGAACGGTATTAAATGAGGCCAGAACCATGTCGGCCGGGCCTTTAACTTTATTTCAAATGATGGCAACAGCCTGATAATGTTTGCTGCTACCCTCATAGCCTTCTAAAACTTTGTAGGTGGTGTGCGCCGCCTGTCGCCACGATACACAATTATCCTGCCTACCGTCGAAGTCCGGTAAGGATTTTACAATATCGAGTGGCTCCTCACATCTATTCCCGGGTACAATTTCTGTTTCCCTATATGTTTCTATGTTCGGTGTGTGATTTTAACGTCATTTAGTCGTTGATTAATACTTGCAAGCTTTTGTTTGAAATTTTATCTTTGAGTGGCAAGTGAACTACAAACTGCACTTTCTACTAATGCCCTTAATTGGTCTGGTTCCAGCGCCATTTCTTGTCTTTTGTCTGCCACTCTATATTCTAACAACCAATTTTCTGTATTATCCCTATTATTGCACTGTCTTTTACTTACTTCTATTCCGTTAAGGCTCTCAAATATTTTGTCCAGGTCCTGATCAATCATGAGCTTGAAACAAAACCGCTACCAATAAGCTGGCCTGCGCAAAATATATTTATTTTCCAAAACTCGTGAAAGATTTACAGTTACTAGCGTAAATTATATTTAACACAAGTTTTCTTTTCTAGTTACTTTTCTAGTAGAACAATTCAACACACTATATTTTTTATACTTTGCACTCTACTTACATATTTTTTATCTTATTTCTATTGTTTAATTTTTCGTAGAAATTTTTGATCTCCTTTGGTCCGTGATTCCTTTTTTGTGACGTCTCTTCCTTGATGGGTCCGTACAATTATTCCCGAATAATTTTTACTATTTTTTATCGAACTTTAATTTTTTTCCCGAATAGTTTTTACTATTTTTTATCAAACTTTATTTTTTTGTTCCAGAATGGGTGGGCGCCAATTATCAATAGTGCCGCATGATTCTTTATTATCACTTTATTAATCAGAGCATGCTGTCTAATGAGTTCTCTGTTACAAACTGAAACTTACATTCTAAAGCTATTGTTTTAAATAGGTCCATGCACCTTCTTGTAGTTGTTGTGTTCCACAATTCGATGTAAGTAGTAGTTGTAGAGTTATTGCAGCGGATACGACGCCGACGCTTGCGTTGGCAGTTTACCGCTAACGCTGTCCCTTACCCGTCAGCTTGGGAATGTGAATTCGATGACTCAGGCCACGCGCGGACTTTATTGTTGGCAAAGGGCTGCTTATGTTAACTTATATAACTGTTATTTAATTTATTTAAATGCAGAAAACACATTTATTTAATTTTCAATTAAAACGTACAGAAAATAAACTAATAAAATAAAAACCTCCAATTTATACAACCTCCTTATATTTTGCATAATTTTCAATTAAATCTTACAGAAAATAAACTATTAAAATAAAAGCCTTCAATTTATACAAACTCATTATATTTTGCAATTTTAACAAACATCATCACCAATTAAAAATGTTTATAAGAAAGTAATCGTGAATGTTAAAATTTGTAAGCCATTTTTTTTTATATAAGGTAACATAACAAATTATATAAATTAAAAAAAAAAAACATTCGTTTTATGCCAATAGGACACATCTCCGGAAGGTTGCAGTCCAAAGGAGGTACTCAACTGTGAGATTGCAAAATATGGAATATTTTATAAAGAAAGTGAGTTTTCAACATCGATAACATTGAAAACATTGAACCCTACTAGATGGACAAGACGTTTTGATGCTGTTTTTGCTTTATAAGTTCTGTTTGTTTAATTATATTATGTAGAACTATAATTTTATTATGAATATTTGCTGTTACTTTTGCGACCTTTTCGTTTTTATTAAACAATCCTTTTTGATCACATTAAACTCGATGTCTCGTTAAGTGACTAGCCCTTGATGACGTTCTCCAAAGGAGATTATTGAAATTTATTGGGAATAGAAGAATAAGTTTCTATACATTTTGACCTGAAAACGATATTTAAAAGGATTGTTTGATAACAATTATATGGTGTTATTGCTTTTTAATTGCAAATTTCTTTAAACAATCGATCCAGCCTTTGAAAACCTTCAGTCTACAGCTGCCGATCTTTAAATGTCTTAAAACATTTGAAAATTAGCCGAGAAGAACTGGAAATGAATCGACATGAAATAGTATATTAAAATATGGAAGGAAATATTTTGTAAGCAGACAAATTTATCATCAACTTTGAATTTTCTAAAACGCGTCAGAGGAAGGTAAAACGCCATTATAGCAAACCTTGCAAAGATGAGCGCCTCGAATATCTGGAAAGTTTGTTTATAGTCAACATACTTATTTTATCGAATATTGGATATCATTATTAACTAACTGATTTCGCGTTTCCTTTTAATCAATGAAGTTGTTTCCAACTTCAGTATTTGGCAACCTACCACTTTGCGAAATGTAAGTGATTTTGATTTATTAAAAGCAGCTTTAGAATCTGTTGATATACATTTCAAAAATGACTAAACCATTTGTTACGGAAATTCTCAGTTTCCGTCCATTTTCAGCGTAAAAGCGTACCTGTATTAGAGAACTTGTTGATTATTTTATGTCGCGCAGCTTTCCTGAACTTTGTACTGTATTGATGTTATTTATTACAATTCCTGTGACTGCATCTAGTGCTGAACGATCATTTGAGAAACGAAAATTAATAAAAATCTATTTAAGAATATTTATGGGAAAGACAGGCTACGAAAACTGGCTATTCTGTAGACTGGAAATTGTATGGCTCGATGTTATAACTTTGATTCTTTTGCGGAACAGAAAGCTCGGAAAAAAATTATTTGATTAATAAATATCTTATTGGAACTAAATTGGTAATTATACTTTAGAAATTAAAATGTATAACATATTTTACTAAAATGCACACAACGTTATTATTAGTGGTGGGTAACTATTGAGGCGGTTCATTAAAATTAAATTATAACGTGACAATTGTTACAGAAAAAGCCCCACCCTGCCTCGGATGGTATAGTTACGCCACTGCATTGGTGTTAACTTAAAGGTGTGGTAATTTAATGATAAGAAGAGCTTATGCTTAAACCTTTATACGAAAATGAGATTTTGACTCCAAATCAGAGCTACGTACATATATCAACAATAAAGAGCGCGTTTCTTAAGCCACCCTGCATATGTACGAATACCCGTTTTTCATTAATATTGCATTTATATGACATTGTTCAGAAGAAATAATTAAATATTTTCAAATTTGGTTTAGAGACAACCCGGTTTCAGCTGTACACTCTTCAGTCGCAACAAAAATTGCTCTGAAAATATCACAGCGCTGAATCGGGTTTATCTCAAAACCAAATTATACGAAATCAGACCATCGTGTGCAGCGTTAGAATAAATAATATATGTATTATTCTCATTGAATTGTAAGCCAAAATTTTTAATAAAGGTTTATTTCATAACGTACTATTATATTTTTCTTTAGTAAATCATTGTTAATCGATTGCAATACAATGAAACCAGCAACCTGTACTTCAAACAAAGCATCAGAAGCATTATATAAGCGTAAGTTTTTATTTTTGTAATTTATTATGTAAACAAATCTTGGCAGTTTAAAGAGGATATTTAAATAAAATAGGTTGTTTAAATGCACTGTAACACTAAATCGCTAAAACTAATCTAAAAGCTAGTCTTGGCAGTTTAAAGAGCAAAGTTATATAAAAAATATATGTTTTTTATATCATCCTTCTTCCGATTTTAAAGAAGAATGTTTCGGCATTTTTATTTTACTAACAAATGGCATATATCACACGCTAATTGATGCTTAGAAATTCAGGGCTGATCTAAAATTCGAATTTATTTCGCACCCGTTTGAATTTCCTATTCTAGTGATGCGTTTCGAGATGAGATGACCTTCAGCTATTAATGGTTAGGTCCTGCAATAGTTGTACAATTTCCTTTTTAACTCATTTATGTTGTTACATTTAATAACAATTTACAATTCATTAAATCGTTTTCATCTCTTGTAATACAAATTTAATTTATCTGCTTCTATTTTATAAGCCGGTAGATTAAAATCATTTCGAGTACTTTTGTAGTGTACATATTTCACAAATTTTATCTTTAAGCAATCGGGTAAGTTCCCCTCTATAATATTCTTAATAAACTTAATTTCATTCTTAAAATAAAGTATTAAGCTAAAATACACTAACAACAACCACACAAACAGATCAGTTGCTCTTCTTTGTAGTTGGTTTGTATGTAGCGTGTTGGCTCTGCAACTCCGAGCTCCTTGGTACAAAGCCTGGACAAGTGGTGATGAAGAATAAAAAATATTTTTCATTAAATGAAAAGAAGTATGATGAGGAAATCTGGCGATTTCCGAAATAGTACTATAACTTCTACCATTAAAAATTTTTTGTTGTTTTTTTCACACAAAATCTTTCATAAACTGGCCTTGAGCTCAATAAAATTGACAATTATTAAAACATTTATTAGGCCAATTATTATTATTATTATTAATAGGGCATAGTAGCGCTGCGACCTAGCAAGATCTATTGTGATAACCCTTTAAGTTTTGTCTCTCCATCTTTAGGCTACTTAAGAAGTTAAGCCTTTATAGGGTGTAGTTGTCCATATTCTAGATGCAGATAATAATCACTCCCCCAGGTGTATAAGTCTGAGTCCGCCTATTCTTGGGCATTCACAGAACCTACAGTCTGCAACCTCAGAGAGTCCTATTTTATGAAGATGGTATCTCAGCCTGCAGTGACCTGTCAAGTACCCGGTGAGAGTTCTAAGACCCCCTCTCCTGAGATTAGGAAGTTTTTCAGAGGTTCCACGGGATGGACTTATGAACCTTTTAGATTGTTTATTGCCATCCACGCTCTCATGACCTGGAACCCACCACAGAGTGACTCTGTTGTTGGCTCCTAGTGAGTCCAGTGCCGTTCTGCAGCAGTCTACCAGCTTTGACTCCGTCTTGAAGGAGTTTAGGGTTCTAAGGGCGGCCTAGCTGTCAGACATAATGTTGATTGTGGCTCCATTGGCCCTTCTGCGAAGACATTCGTGACCACACAACTCTATTGCGTGGATTTCCGCCTGGAATATGGTTGGGTATAACCCCAACGGGACACTTTTTTGAAATCTTGGTCCGAATACCCCGGCCCCAGTGCTCGCGTCGATAAGTTTGGATCCATCAGTGTACCACACTTGTGATCTTTTGTTGATAACTTTTACCATTAACATTGTGTCCCTTTCAAGTATTATGACTTTGTAGGTCTTGGCAAATTATAGCTTTGGCAACATGGAGTCTGTAAGTTTCACAATCGGGTCAGCACTGAGTGGTTGTAAGACCCCCAAATGCCCCCTAAAGTCACCACTTTTCAGACAACTAATACTAGGTAGTCTTAGAACGCTCTGACAGGTCTCACTCTCAAATAGCATAGCCAAAGATGGGATGCCTGTGATGATGCCAAGCGCATCCGTTGGACATGTGCGCATGGCCCCCGTAATGGCCACACATACAAGGCGAGAGTAGCGCCGGAGCTCGCCATTTTGGCTTTAGGCCACCATACTAGTGCTGAGTAGGTAATAATTGGCTTTATTACCGTGTTAAATGACCAGTATGTGAGTTTCGGGGAGATTCCCCAGATTTTACCGTGCAGTCTTTGACAAGAATAAAACGCTCTTGTTGCCTTATTGGTAATTTCTGTGAGATGAGAGTTCCAGTTGAGTTTACTGTCTAGTGTGACTGCCAGGTATTTTACCTCTTTTGAGAACTCAATCTCCCAACTTTGGTTTGGTCAGGTTCACCTTCCTTTTCTCACTGAAGGGGACAATGGTGGACTTTGATGGATTAATTGACAACCCTTTCTCATTGCATCATTTGAGCGTGAGATTTAGGGCAGATTGAAGCCTAGAGCTTAGTGTCTCTTCATCCCAGCCCACAACGTAGATTACAAGATCGTCAGCATAACCGTACGCGTTAAATCCATTCATTTTAAGCTTCTCTAGGAGTTCATCGACAACCAGTGTCCACAATAAGGGTGAGAGAACACCCCCTTGAGGGCAGTCACGCGTGGCCGTTACTTGCATACTTATAACCCAGTCGGTTGTAAGCATCGGGATATCCTTCCTTGACAATCCTGCGTAATTTGCTTCATAATTTGTGTTGTCAAAAGCACCTTATATATCAGGGAATGCACACAGGGCTATCTGTTTGTACTCCAAGGCATTTTCAAGTACTTGAGTCAGGCCGTGAATGGCTGTAATAGTAGACGTCCCTGCGTGATATGCATGTTGACTTTCACAGAGTGGTTTTATCTTTAGATAGGTATCCCTGATGTGAAAGCCAATAAGTTTTCCCAAGGTTTTTATCATAAAGGAATCACGCCTTTGGTATAAATATTAATTTCACGTCTTTCCAAGGTGAGCGAATGTGGGCAAGAAGCAAATTATACGAAATCAGACCATCGTTTAAATAAAAAGTTAAAACATATTCAGATACATATATATATAAACTTAAAATATAAATATTTCTACCACCAGGGTGCTTGCTGTGAAATTTTGCGTCCGCCAAATGTATTATCTTTCAAAGAATTTTCTCGAGTTTATAACAGTTCTTTTATAGTGTAGTGTGCACAAGATTTACATACCTATCCACCATCCTGTGTTCCATGCATCAATGTTGTCTTTACTGATAGGGTATCAGTTCCTTTAAAGAATTTAACATTCGAAAACAGATGTTCCAAGTATATCGTGCAACTTCAAGTAGACAAGGTCTATCCCTATTGAACACACATAAAAATTTGGCAATTCCCATACTGGAAGATGAGAAGTAATAAAAGGTAACTGAGTTCATGCCAATGTGCTAGTATAGATGTAAGTGATTCAATGCTTTTTTGAACATATCGAGCGTATTTGTCTGCAATAAATGAGAATTTAAATATATTTCCATATTGTAGTATGTGCAGCGTTAGAATAAATAATATATGTATTATTCTCATTGAATTGTAAGCCAAAATTTTTAATAAAGGTTTATTTCATAACGTACTATTATATTTTTCTTTAGTAAATCATTGGTAATCGATTGCTATACAATGAAACCAGCAACCTGTACTTCAAACAAAGCATCAGAAGCATTATATAAGCGTAAGTTTTTATTTTTGTAATTTATTATGTAAACAAATCTTGGCAGTTTAAAGAGGATATTTAAATAAAACAGGTTGTTTAAATGCACTGTAACACTAAATCGCTAAAACTAATCTAAAAGCTAGTCTTGGCAGTTTAAAGAGCAAAGTTATTTAAAAAATATATGTTTTTTATATCATCCTTCTTCCGATTTTAAAGAAGAATGTTTCGGCATCTTTATTTTACTAACAAATGGCATATATCACACGCTAATTGATGCTTAGAAATTCAGGGCTGATCTAAAATTCGAATTTATTTCGCACCCGTTTGAATTTCCTATTCTAGTGATGCGTTTCGAGATGAGATGACCTTCAGCTATTAATGGTTAGGTCCTGCAATAGTTGTACAATTTCCTTTTTAACTCATTTATGTTGTTACATTTAATAACAATTTACAATTCATTAAATCATTTTCATCTCTTGTAATACAAATTTAATTTATCTGCTTCTATTTTATAAGCCGGTAGGTTAAAATCATTTCGAGTACTTTTGTAGTGTACATATTTCACAAATTTTATCTTTAAGCAATCGGGTAAGTTCCCCTCTATAATATTCTTAATAAACTTAATTTCATTCTTAAAATAAAGTATTAAGCTAAAATACACTAACAACAACCACACAAACAGATCAGTTGCTCTTCTTTGTAGTTGGTTTGTATGTAGCGTGTTGGCTCTGCAACTCCGAGCTCCTTGGTACAAAGCCTGGACAAGTGGTGATGAAGAATAAAAAATATTTTTCATTAAATGAAAAGAAGTATGATGAGGAAATCTGGCGATTTCCGAAATAGTACTATAACTTCTACCATTAAAAAACTTTTGTTGTTTTTTTCACACAAAATCTTTCATAAACTGGCCTTGAGCTCAATAAAATTGACAATTATTAAAACATTTATTAGGCCAATTATTATTATTATTATTAATAGGGCATAGTAGCGCTGCGACCTAGCAAGATCTATTGTGATAACCCTTTAAGTTTTGTCTCTCCATCTTTAGGCTACTTAAGAAGTTAAGCCTTTATAGGGTGTAGTTGTCCATATTCTAGATGCAGATAATAATCGCTCCCCCAGGTGTATAAGTCTGAGTCCGCCTATTCTTGGGCATTCACAGAACCTACAGTCTGCAACCTCAGAGAGTCCTATTTTATGAAGATGGTATCTCAGCCTGCAGTGACCTGTCAAGTACCCGGTGAGAGTTCTAAGACCCGCTCTCCTAAAATTAGGAAGTTTTTCAGAGGTTCCACGGGATGGACTTATGAACCTTTTAGATTGTTTATTGCCATCCACGCCCTCATGACCTGGAACCCACCACAGAGTGACTCTGTTGTTGGCTCCTAGTGAGTCCAGTCCCGTTCTGCAGCAGTCTACCAGCTTTGACTCCGTCTTGAAGGAGTTTAGGGTTCTAAGGGCGGCCTAGCTGTCAGACATAATGTTGATTGTGGCTCCATTGGCCCTTCTGCGAAGACATTCGTGACCACACAACTCTATTGCGTGGATTTCCGCCTGGAATATGGTTGGGTATAACCCCAACGGGACACTTTTTTGAAATCTTGGTGCGAATACCCCGGCCCCAGTGCTCGCGTCGATAAGTTTGAATCCATCAGTGTACCACACTTGTGATCTTTTGTTGATAACTTTTACCATTAACATTGTGTCCCTTTCAAGTATTATGACTTTGTAGGTCTTGGTAAAGGATAGCTTTGGCAACATGGAGTCTGTAAGTTTCACAATCGGGTCAGCACTGAGTGGTTGTAAGACCCCCAAATGCCCCCTAAAGTCACCGCTTTTCAGACAACTAATACTAGGTAGTCTTAGAACGCTCTGACAGGTCTCACTCTCAAATAGTATAGCCAAAGATGGGATGCCTGTGATGATGCCAAGCGCATCCGTTGGACATGTGCGCATGGCCCCCGTAATGGCCACACATACAAGGCGAGAGTAGCGCCGGAGCTCGCCATTTTGGCTTTAGGCCACCATACTAGTGCTGAGTAGGTAATAATTGGCTTTATTACCGTGTTAAATGACCAGTATGTGAGTTTCGGGGAGATTCCCCAGATTTTACCGTGCAGTCTTTGACAAGAATAAAACGCTCTTGTTGACTTATTGGTAATTTCTGTGAGATGAGAGTTCCAGTTGAGTTTACTGTCTAGTGTGACTGCCAGGTATTTTACCTCTTTTGAGAACTCAATCTCCCAACTTTGGTTTGGTCAGGTTCACCTTCCTTTTCTCACTGAAGGGGACAATGGTGGACTTTGATGGATTAATTGACAACCCTTTCTCATTGCATCATTTGAGCGTGAGATTTAGGGCAGATTGAAGCCTAGAGCTTAGTGTCTCTTCATCCCAGCCCACAACGTAGATTACAAGATCGTCAGCATAACCGTACGCGTTAAATCCATTCATTTTAAGCTTCTCTAGGAGTTCATCGACAACCAGTGTCCACAATAAGGGTGAGAGAACACCCCCTTGAGGGCAGTCACGCGTGGCCGTTACTTGCATACTTATAACCCAGTCGGTTGTAAGCATCGGGATATCCTTCCTTGACAATCCTGCGTAATTTGCTTCATAATTTGTGTTGTCAAAAGCACCTTATATATCAGGGAATGCACACAGGGCTATCTGTTTGTACTCCAAGGCATTTTCAAGTACTTGAGTCAGGCCGTGAATGGCTGTAATAGTAGACGTCCCTGCGTGATATGCATGTTGACTTTCACAGAGTAGTTTTATCTTTAGATAGGTATCCCTGATGTGAAAGCCAATAAGTTTTCCCAAGGTTTTTATCATAAAGGAATCACGCCTTTGGTATAAATATTAATTTCACGTCTTTCCAAGGTGAGCGAATGTGGGCAAGAAGCAAGCTCGCTCTCAGTATCTTGACAAGGGTACCAGAAATGGATTATAAACCATGCTGTAACAGACATGGATAGATACCATCAGGACCAGGGAATTTATAAGCACTGAACCTTGAGATGGTCCAACGTAACCTGTCACAGTTTACAATTCTTCTCGCTAGGCCTTTTGTCCTTTTGTTAGCAAACTGTTCAGTGGTCTTAGCACGACTTGGGCCCTGTAGAATGCATCCTGGGAAGTGGGTTTCCATTATAAACCGATTTGTCTCCTCTGGATCGGTGGTGTAGGTTCCGTCGAGCTTTTTTAGTGTGCATAAGCCATTCGTATGGTCCAGTCTAAGTGCCTTTTGTAGACGCTGAGCAACAAGAAGGGTGGAGATACCCTCACAGTGCTTCCGCCATGTGGCCTTTTTGGACTCTCTTAGCTTCCTATTATATTATATCACCAGCCCGTTTAGCCCTATTGAATAGTTTTCTAGCCTTTGCCCGAAGTTTGCTGAGATTGCTGTTCCACCATGGAACATCCCTTTGAGATTTTTTGATCTTCTTTGGGCAGCTCACCTCGAAGGCTGCTCTTAAATTGTTCTGAAGCTGTATTAATTAAAATTTTATATCATGAGTAGACATAATGTCCGCCGAGGCCGTATTAGCCTCTTGTTCAATAGATAAATGAAAGAGTTCCCAGTTTGGTTTCTTTGGGTTTCTGTAAAACTGGCTTGTCTCCCTTGTGGCTTTTATGTCGAACCTTATATGTTGATGGTCTCACTTGGATACCTCATTGGAGATATGTCAGTTGGAGATGTATGTGGACATATTAGACGAGCATATAGTCAGGTCTAAGACCTCGCTTCTAATGGCGTTAATAAATGTCGGCTCATTTCCCCGGTTTATAATGTGTAGGTTTCTACTAAGAGAGTAATCAAGAAAGGACTCACCTCACGTTATTGTTTCAGCTACCCCATATGATGTGATGGGCGTTGGCGTCACAGCCCAACACAAACTTCAGCCGCTTCCTCCTGCAGTACTCCTCTAGGGCAATTACTTCCCTTGTGGGCATTACGTTGCAGTCTCCTGGGAGGTACGCTGAGGCAAGTACAACCTGTTGCACACCCATCTGAGTTGGCACCTCAGTTCATACGGCCACAAGGTCCTGATGTATCAACTCTGAAATGGGAAAAAAGTTTGTATTTTTTCTTATCACTATGGCCGCTCTGGGCCTACTGCTGTTCGTGTTATATATTAGCTTACCATCGCATTCATTGAGGTCTTTGGCTGCCCCATTGTAAACCCATGGTTCTTGGATGAATGTGACATTGAAATTTTCTATGTTGAACCGCCAGCACAAAACTTCCGAGGCCGCCTTGGCGTGATGCAGGTTCACGTGCAGGCACCTGATGTGCCTACTGAGGCTTCTTGGGGGGTCTCACATCGGATGGGCTCTTTCTATGCCTCTGGGCCCTCTTGGCCACTTTCCTTACCCTATTGCCTCCCAAGAGTACCCTCTCTTCCCTCGTCTGCTCTGCTGCGCCCTGTCCCCGATGTGACCTTAGTGGGGGTCTGAATTAAATCAGGGCGGCAGACGCTTTTCTTGCGGGTGAGTATTGCGGGTCATTTTTCCTCGGCCTGGTATTTCCATCTGGGAAGACTAGTCGCCCTTTGGGGTTTCCAACCAAGGATTCATGTTTGGGCTGCTCCACAGCGGTCTTCTGCAGCGTCCTTTGAGCAACAGGGTCTCTCTTCGTTCACCGCGCTACTGATAGTCGCAGAGGTGGAATGCGTTGGCACAACTGTGCTTGCGGAGTGTGCATTGACACGTGCCACTGTCGGGCCTGTCTTGTGGATGCGCACCCTTTCCGAAGTCATAGTGTACGACATGCCCGAGCCTGTCAAGGGTCTCAGAGGAAGAGGGGTAAACAGCCAGGATTAGCTCCGAGGTGGGTCCCCTTTGTACCCTGTTGAGCGCCCTCCAGTTTCCCACCTATAGACCCGCATTTTGACCCTCGGAAGGAACCAGAATGTTTTCCACGGATGTGGTGGCCGCCTCCGGAAAATAACCCACATAGACCGTTGGTTTGGGCACTTCAGCTGCATCAACACGTTAATATTTGCGCCCTCCCACGGCTTTAACTTGGAGCCACTTTACGGAGCCATTCCGATGTCTCTACTTCCCCGAAGCTGATGGACAGCCATCCCGGCCGAAAAGAACAGCTTCTGAAATTGGACTTTATGGAGCCCTCACGCTGCTGCCTTACCGGTTCCAGGATGGCGGACTGGATCAACTGTAGTTGCCGCAGAACCAGGGCTCTCTAGGGTAACTGGGTGGTACTAGTGCCACCCTGCACCCATCTCTTGCAGGCACCCGATCCGGCATAGCCCCAACAACCTGAGCAAAAGTCGCCCTTACCATCGGCTGCGTTGATCCCACTTGTGCCCTTTTGTCGGTCGGTCCCGCCTTTCGCTTTGGAGAGTTGTGGACGTTGGAGGAGTCAGTGGTTTCCGACCTGTCCCTCTTTCCACAACTACTCAACATGTTAGCAAGCTCCCGCTTTCCTTTAGCCATGGTCAAGAAGGCGAGCCTTCTTGCTTCAAGTTCACCGACACCCTTGCATCCATTGCGTCCATTGCAGTTGTCAAATTGTCAACGAATTCCGTGGGCATCGAGTGCTCCTTTGAATTAGTCGACTGCTCTTCGCTTAAGTCGAAAGCAGAGTCGTTAAAATTATTTTTTTTGTTTATTAAAAATTTGGTCTTCCATATTAGGTCTTACGAGTAATGGGGGAAGGCCGAGGTCATCCGAAGCAGAGCCCAGGTATCTCGGAAAGGCTAAATAAAACCAGAGGGCGCCACGTGACTGGAGTACACCGTTAGAAGACACACTAACGTAGTGCCATTCATTCCAAGGCACGGTACGATTGACACCAGGACTTACGGATTTTATCGAGTTTTTCTCGCTAGATCCGCCATATTCAGTATAAGCAGGGGCACAGTGAACGGATTGTCTAACGCTAGCGCTGTGACTTACCTGTCATCGTGAGAATGTGAATTCGCTGACTCAGGTCACGCGCGGACTTTATTGTCGACAAAGGGCTTCTTATGTTAACTCCTCCCCTTCTAACTGAAGGGCGTCCACGGCCTTCTTAAAATTGTTTATGACGTTCTGAAGGTCGTGGGATTTGCGTCTTCTTTTTCGCTCTTGGTATAGTTTAATTAGACCGTAACAGGAAATTAGTATGACAATGCTAGTGAGACCTGATATCGTTGGTCCTATCATAGTCCTCCCTTCGATTTTCCCAATAAAACGCAGGTTTTCCATACTTATCTTGTGGAAGACTCAAAATCTATCGATGACTGGTGATATTGAGGAGCGCCGTCGTTGCTGATCCTGGTAATATTTTAAACATGCGGTTTCGGTTTTTGAAGTAGGATCCATTAATTTGAATCTCATTTTCGAAGGAAAGTAAATAAGTTCCCTTTATTTTCTTCTTGGTGTCTGCGGTAGTCTTGACTAAAGCAGTATTATCGTTAATGATGATTATGCCATCATCGACCACCATAATTAGTTCAAGGTGGCTGGCGCGAGTGCTGCAATGGGCAACACTACCAAAACGTTGATGTGCGCGTTGCGCTGCAATTTCCAATCGCCAAAATTTGATTACGATAATCGGCAACATTGTTGTCATTCCCAAGGTGGAGGATTGTTCCGTTGTGTTGGACAGGAAAAATAATAACTTTCTTATAGACTAGTACTGGCTTAGGATATTTGATAATAAAATGTAGAAGGCTACCGTCTAATAGAACCTAAATATATGATACCTCCATTAAATCAGTGATAGTTGTATTTGTAGAGCGCATTTCAAGAATGCTTTTTATATCATTTGAGTTTAGCAACATGGGATTTATTATCCCCATCTTTGCAAGGGTAGTAGCTGAAATTAAAGTTTCAGTTTCATTTACAATGATCCTACTTCTTGCAAGCCGCATTTCATACAAGTGACCAGTGTCGTTCTGTCTAGTTTTTAATGATGTGGTTAATCGTTTCCGTCAGTTCATTTATCTTTTCTTGTATCCTGATGTCGCTCTAAGTCTACGAGTTCCTGTTGTCAGAACTTCAAGTTTTCAAAGTCGTCAAAGTCAGGCGTGCCTGCGATAACCTTTAGGGCAGTACCCAAAATGTTAATGCTCCTAGCCTGTCTGTGATGTATGTTCAGTGTTGTCAGAAGCACCTTTATATGTGCAATGTCTACGTCGAGTGACATTCTCATATGGGATAGAGGGAATTGCGTTGTTAAGCCTTTGGTTTCCTCAACTACTCCCTTGTATACTGTAAGATTAGTTGTATGCTTTAGATAGCCAAATTCCTCCCAAACCGTCGCGTCACCATCATGAATCGGTATGTAGTCGGAAGTCGAATAGTCTGTCAATTTTGCCGTCACCGTTTGAATAAGGAATATCACAATCAGTATCCAGAAAGATAGTGTGAAAGAAGCTTAAATAATTTACTTTATGCTATTTTAAGAATTCTAAAATGTGCTAGGAATTTTTCCTTACTTTAGGTTGTCCTTATGGACCACCCTCCCTTTTATGAGAACCGTGGTTCCTAAGTCTGCCTCAACTTTCCCCTCAACATATAAAGGGGATAATTTATTTTCGAGTCGTCTGTTAGTCTTTACCAATACTCTTTCCCCCACGTCGAATACTCTATTCTGTCTGGAGGGGTTATTCCTATCCATTTGTGCTTGTTGGTCCTTCATTATTATCATGGTTATCTCATTCTCCATTGCGAGTGGGTTGGCGTGAATTATTTCGATTGGTTTCTTATTGGTCACCAAGTGAATCGTTCGATGGTATTCAATTGTTGCCATTAATATGAAGTCTGGCGTTTCGTTAATTTTTCTGTCCAGGTTTAAACATCTGGCTCTCTCCAAAAGTGTACTATGGAGGCGTTCAACCTGCCCGTTCGAGGTGCTATGCAGGGGGGTGCGTTTACGATGTCTACACCAAAATTATTTTATAATAATGAGGTTATCGTTTCAGAATTTAGAAAAGCTTTATTATCACAATAAATAGTATCTGTGTTTTTAAATATATTCATTAACTGAATGATTGGGGCCTTTACATCCACAATTGTTCGAGATGGTATAGGCTGCACCACCGCAAATTTTGAGAATTTGTCCAGACGGGTCTGTCGAAAAGATATCAGTGTGCAACATTGCCCCGGTATAGGAGGGGGTTGGAGTTACACCATGTTCCTGCTTACGTGGGTGCCTGTCGTATTTGGCCTTACTACAGATTTTACAATTCGCGACAACTGCTTTCGCCAAATTGGTCATTTTTGGCAAATAGTAATCGCAGAGGATTTGTTTAATATTCTCCTGGGCTGCTCTGTGAGCTCGATTGTGCTCAGCAACAACAATCTTCCTTTGTTCGTTTTTGTTGACAATATCAGACACCATGTTTTTGCAGTGCCAGTGTTGGTAGATCGCAATGTATGGCATTTACCACATTTGGGTTCACAGCTATTTTTATCTCCTCAATAAGGTGCTTCCTATTTGTAAATTGAATTATGTATATGACGAGTTTTACTGACAAAGTATATGAAGTTCCGTCTTAAAGTCATGTCTGCTTCCCCTAAAACGATTTGGTTTCGGAAACAATTTAATGGTTTCTCGGTTCCTTCTATCGTATAGGATAGTCACATTTATTTATTTATTTATTTTATTTATTTGATTATTAAGGTACATGCACAACAACCAGAGGTTTTAAATTACAGTGCATGTACTCGTAGATACCTAATTATAACATAAAATTTTTCTTAAATTTAGACTTAGATTTAGACTTAACAAAAAATACAAGTATATGAATTTAAATAGATATTAAGATAGAAGATATAATAAGATTAGTAAGAAGGTTTAGTAGAAGAAAAAAGGGACAGAAGAGATCAATAGATTCAAAAAGAAGAGTTAATGGTATCCATATCAATTATTTAGTAAAGTGACACATGAGTTCACCTTTGAATCGCAGCGTGGTTTTATTATTCCTAATCGCTGGTGGTAAACAATTCCAAAGACGGACCGAGTACACAAAGAATTGACGTTCAGAGGTCAGGCAACTCGATTTCAAAGACGAAATAGTCGGAAACCGGGAAGATCTGGTCCATGACAGTCGTTCCTTCAGATAACTCGGCTCCTTAGTTGTCATGACTTTATGCAATAACGTTAAGCACCTGACTTTGAGTATGTCATCAAAAGTTATAGAAAAGATTTTTAACGCGAATTCAGAAATGTGCTCATAACGTTTAATACCAAAAATATATCGCGCGATATTATTGTACAGAACATTAAGTTTCCTACTACATATACTATCACAATTTGCAAACAATTCACAACCATATAATAACGTAGGTAAAAGATACGTTTTGGCTAGTAAAAGTCGTATTTTTAACGGCGTAAAGTACTGAATACCCCACAGAGTCCGAAGCATGCCATACACTTTGCCAATAGTGCTAAGAATATGGTTGTTCCACGTCAAAGTTCTATTGAAAACTATTCCTAGGTTTTTTGCTGTGTCCACGTATTTTATCACAGAATTGTTGAGTTTTACCTCGTTATAGCCGTCAAGGTTTAAATATTTCTTGTAGATAACAATGCACTGGGACTTGCTTGGATTAAGCGCCAAGCCATTGTCAGACGCCCACTGATTCAAGCAATATAAGTCTGTGTTGAGGTTAGTAATACATGCATTGACAGATACTAGGGGACAACAAAGATACAGTTGGACGTCATCTGCGTAAACATGAATATTACTATATTTCAAAACAGTTGGAAGGTCATTAATGTACAACGTGAACAGTAGAGGACCAAGAATTGATCCTTGCGGAACACCTTTAGAAATAGGCAACGGGTTAGACACACTGTCACGTACACTTACGGATTGCGAACGGTGAACAAGATAAGACTTTACTAGGTTTACTGCCGATGTTGAAAAGTTGAATAGGCTGTCAAGTTTTAAGCACATTAATTTGTGGTCAACGGTGTCAAAAGCTTTTGAGTGGTCAAGAAGAGTTAAAAATGTTACGTGATTTTTGTCAATATTTAGCCGAATATCGTCCGAGACTTTAATGAGCGCTGTAATACAACTTCTATTTGTAGTAAAGCCTGATTGGTGCGGGGTCATCAAGGAGTTCTTTGATATAAAGTGGTTGATTTGCTTGCTCATAATTTTTTCCAGTACCTTAGATAAATAAGGAAGTATCGCAATGGGCCTATATTCACCATTGGGCTTTTTAACCGGAATGATTTTGGCCATTTTCCAGCAGTTTGGAAATGAAGACGTAGTCAGAATAGTATTAAATGCATAGGTGATAAAAGTTAAAATTTTTGGCAGTAAACACTTAACAAATATTGGATGCACATCATCAAGACCAACAGCATTAGATTTAACACTCAGTATAGATTGGACAACATCACATTCATCAATACATTTAAAACAGAAACCAGGCACAGAGACAGTTTTACCAACATTATAACGATCATAACAGATATTATTATTACTACCAGCGGGCACTTGGACAAATTTTTCATTAAGCTCATTCACATTAAGGGATTCATTGCCCGGAATGTTTCTATTACCAATGCCGATTTCGCGAATATGATTCCATGTTTGCCTAGAACCTACGGCAGAGCTAAATTTTTGTTCATAGAATTTAGATTTTTGTGCCTTAATGGCCTTGGTAACTTCTCTTCTTAGGATCTTGTAGTCTAGATAGTTATTTTCCGACTTGGATTGTTTCCATCTATTATACGCCTTATTTCGCTTGTCAATTGATTTCTTAATGTCATTATTGAACCATGGCTTGCTCCTCACTATGTTTGTTCTAGTAACAAGCGGTACAAACTTATCAAAAAGTGTGCTGATGTTTTTTTGTAGAAAGCATATCTGTTCTTCCGCCGAAACCAAATTTTGAACAGATTTCCAGTCGACAGCGTCCACAGCTAACTCAAGATGGTTATAATTAATATGCATGAAGTCGCGATATGTATATTGAAACGTATCATACGTAAAAGTAAAATCGTAAATAAGAAAAATTAAATCATGCTTTGAGAAGTTTGGTACAGATAGTTGGTCATAGAGAATTACTTTAGTCATTTCATTTACAAAGAATACGTCTAATAGGGTGTTGTTAGTTTGCGTAAAATGGGTAGGTATCGTATTGTTCACCGAGTACAGACCGAGATTTTCCATCGAGAGCGAGAATTTGGTTTCCGTTAGTAAGTTACTGTTAAAATCACCAGTTATAATAATGTCACTATAGCTTAAACTCAGATTTTCAACAAAATCAACGAAATTGGAATATGCAATCTGGCGATTAGGTCTATATACACATCCAACTAAAATTGTATTTGTTTTAGATGCCAGCTCGACGAAAATATACTCAACACTTTCTAAAGGTTCAGATTTACATTTAAGTTTACACGAAATGCCAGATTTTACATATATAGCGACACCACCACCATTCCCGATTCTGTCTAGACGAAACACTTTATAGCCACTAATACATATTAAGTTATCAATATGACACGAAGAGAACCAAGTCTCAGATACACATACAACATCAACATTGGAGCATTCAAATATGTATCTAAATTCGTCAATTTTAGGTTGGAGGCTTTGAGCATTAAGATGGCATACTCTTAGACCGCGTTTTTGATTGCCAATGAGCCGGATCAAATTATAGGTGCCGTCTTTGGAGCCACCATATTTTTTACTGTTCATATAAACAATGCAGAGCAATAAATGCTGCACACAGGGGGCGATGACAAATAATAACCACATATACATACATAGCACTCAGAATGGATAAAGGGGTAAGGTAAGAAAAGAGAAAGGTAAAGCGAATCAAGATATAAGAAAAGGAAAAAATACAAAGAACATTACAATAAATCTTAGAAACTAGTCATTTGCTGTCAGCAGTTAACGCTTTAATTTCATCTATGCTGACTACTTTAACCGCGGCTTCATTTGGCCGCACACGAACAAACACCTGTCCCTTAAAAGAGAAGGCAGATGTGGATTGTAGCCAAATCTGATTAGGCATCCTCCTCTAGAGCATGGATGTTCTGTCGTAACAGCGCGTCAGCAACATGATATTATTTATTTATTATTAACTTAGTATTTAGTTTAACAAAACATTACAGACTATAACGATTATAAAGTTTGCTAGAACTATTAAAAATATTTTATAAACTAAAAAATGGAGTTCAAAACATTCAAAAAAACCGATCTTGGGACTGAAAAGTCGATCGAACCAGCATTACTTATACTATTAAATTGTCGAGTAGCACGCGAAATCGGGGCATTGATGGCATATAGTGTTCTAGCATTATCACCATAAAATGGTAAAAATGTTCGAAGGGTTCGCTGGGGAACATTACGCCTAATCTTTTCCAGCAAATAAGGGCAGTCAACAACACCTTTAATAATATTGTAGGTGAAGGATAGGCTCAGTATAGATCTGCGACTTTCTAAAGATTTAAGATTTAATAGCATGAGACGAGAATAATATGATGGTATCGGATCAACAAAGTTCAAAGATCGAAGGGCAAATTTAAGAACTATTTTTTGAACACGCTCAACCCTATTTAAGGCAAGCTGGTTAAATGGCCTCCAGATGAAGACTGCATACTCGAGGTGCGACCGAACAAAAGAAGTATACAATAATTTCAAGGTGTGTGTATCTGAGAAATTCAAGGTATTGCGTCTCACGAAGCCTAACACAGAGTACGCCTTTGATATTATATGATTAATATGCTTATTGAAAATGAATCTTTCATCAAACACTACTCCAAGGTCCTTTATCTCAGTCACACGCTTCAGGACGTAAGACGAAAACGAGTAATTGGAAGGCAGGACATTAAAAATCGTAGAATAGTTTATCTGTGAACACTATTAAGGTTCAAAGAGAGCCGCGATTTCGAACACCAGAGGTAAAGATTATTAATATCAGCTTGGAGGCTGAGTGCATCAGAGGAGTTTTTTATTGCGGAGAAAATTTTTAGATCATCTGCATACAGCAAAAATTTAGCAAAGGAAAAGCAACTAGTAATATCGTTAATAAAGAGTATAACGTAAGTGGGCCTAAAATGCTACCTTGCGGCACCCCCGAAGAAGGGACAAATGGGGTGGAAGTCACACCATCAATAGAAACAACGTAACATCTATTCCGCAGATATGAGTCCAGCCAACGTAAGAAAACTGAATAAAGGCCAAAACAAGCTAACTTGTGAATTAGACCTTTAGTGATATTCTATCAAATGCTTTTGGGAAGTCCGTAAATATGCAATCAACTTGAAAACCTGACAGGAAGGCGTCAAAACAGTATTCACTAAGAACAGCGAGATTAGATACAGTAGATCTACCAGTCACAAACCCATGCTGATATTTTATTGATTTAGCTGCAAAACTTAATTTGACATTAACTGCGTGTTCAAAAATTTTTGAGATAGTAGAAAGTTTAGAAATAGGCCTGTAATTTCTAACATCATTTTTATTGCCATTTTTAAAAACAGGCGTTATTGATGTAAGCTTCCAATCATCAATAAAAGTTCCAAGCGATAGGGATTTATTAAAAATAAACTTCAACGGATGAACAAGAGCTGGACAATTTTTAATAAGAATTGCAGAAAGACCATCAATATCAACAATATGCCGTCATCTTGAGCAAAGTTTGAGTTAAAAAATTCAGCAAATAAATTTACAGCATCACTAGAGGTTTGTGCAACCTTGTCATCCAAGAAAAGTTCAGATGGCAAGCTGGAGCAACCTTTTTTTGATTTAACATAGTCCCAGAATCTCTTAGGGTTCGTTTTAATATTCGATTTAGTATTACGAATATAGTTTCTATAAAGTGTTTTGTTTAACGATTTGAACTCCTTTAGAAAATGTTGATACTTAATATAGTAGTATTGATTTTTAGAAGATTTAAATTTTTTAAAAAATTTGTTTTTAAGATTTTTAAGTTTTTTCAAATCTTTTGAATACCATGGTAATTTGTACGCCTTTTTTTCTTAATCGGTACATTTTTCAAACACAGTTCATACAATATAGACTTAAATTTAGAAAAACAGCTTTGTGTGTCAAGGTTGGAAAATAAACCATCCCAGTTATTAAGAGATAATTCATTCAAACTATGAAAATCACATAGTGCATAGTTAAAAGCTAAGCCCATATCAGTAGCTATAGTAGAAAAAGAATAAAAGTCTAACCTTAAATTTAAGGAATATGATGCCTGTCCGTAGGTGTAATTGGGTTTACACATTCACAAATAAGAGAGTTTAAGTTATCAGTAATAAATATGAGATCTAATATTCGATTCAAACTATTACAAAATCCTTGCCTGGTTTGTAAAAAATGTGAGCGTTGGGATCGTCCATAAACGCTTTCCAGCTTTTAATTTTGGCATTTGGGTTTCGGTCTGAAACCGCAAACATAAGTGGCTGATAGTCTGTAAAAATGTTTATATTGTTAACGCCATAGAGATAGATTCTAAGGCTTTTTAGGGCCCAGACTATGGCAAGTAACTGGCGTTCGTTAGTTGCGAAGGTTTGCTCACGATCTTTGAAAGTCCTCGAAATAAAAGTAATTGGCCTATTATCTTGTGACAGTACTGCCCCTATACCCAAAGATGAAGCGTCTGTCGTTAGATCAAACGGCTTATTGAAGTCTGGGTAGAGTAACATAACATCCTCCGATGTAAGGACTTCCTTTCATTTGTTAAAAGGAAGTGATTGTTTTTCGTCTAATTCCATCTTAATCTTTGTGTGGCGCAACCTTGCCGTTTTCTCCTTTCAAAATATCTGTTAAAGGCTTTGCTATTGCCGCAAAGTCCTTAATAAAGCAACGATAAACCTAGAAAGGATCTGACATTGAAAATAGTGGCGGGTTTCTCGTAGTTATGGATAGCATATACTTTGCTGCGGCTTGTTTGCCAAACATCCTTGGCGGAGTGTTGACATCTCCTGCTCGATCAACTAGATTGGTCGTTTGTCGGAATAGCTAAAATCAAGGAGGTTAGTTATGGCCTTGAAATTTAGAACGGTATTAAATGAGGCCAGAACCATGTCGGCCGGGCCTTTAACTTTATTTCAAATGATGGCAACAGCCTGATAATGTTTGCTGCTACCCTCATAGCCTTCTAAAACTTTGTAGGTGGTGTGCGCCGCCTGTCGCCACGATACACAATTATCCTGCCTACCGTCGAAGTCCGGTAAGGATTTTACAATATCGAGTGGCTCCTCACATCTATTCCCGGGTACAATTTCTGTTTCCCTATATGTTTCTATGTTCGGTGTGTCGATTTTAACGTCATTTAGTCGTTGATTAATACTTGCAAGCTTTTGTTTGAAATTTTATCTTTGAGTGGCAAGTGAACTACAAACTGCACTTTCTACTAATGCCCTTAATTGGTCTGGTTCCAGCGCCATTTCTTGTCTTTTGTCTGCCACTCTATATTCTAACAACCAATTTTCTGTATTATCCCTATTATTGCACTGTCTTTTACTTACTTCTATTCCGTTAAGGCTCTCAAATATTTTGTCCAGGTCCTGATCAATCATGAGCTTGAAACAAAACCGCTACCAATAAACTGGCCTGCGCAAAATATATTTATTTTCCAAAACTCGTGAAAGATTTACAGTTACTAGCGTAAATTATATTTAACACAAGTTTTCTTTTCTAGTTACTTTTCTAGTAGAACAATTCAACACACTATATTTTTTATACTTTGCACTCTACTTACATATTTTTTATCTTATTTCTATTGTTTAATTTTTCGTAGAAATTTTTGATCTCCTTTGGTCCGTGATTCCTTTTTTGTGACGTCTCCTCCTTGATGGGTCCGTACAATTATTCCCGAATAATTTTTACTATTTTTTATCGAACTTTAATTTTTGTTCCCGAATAGTTTTTATTATTTTTTATCAAACTTTATTTTTTTGTTCAAGAATGGGTGGGCGCCAATTATCAATAGTGCCGTATGATTCTTTATTATCACTTTATTAATCAGAGCATGCTGTCTAATGAGTTCTCTGTTACAAACTGAAACTTACATTCTAAAGCTATTGTTTTAAATAGGTCCATGTACCTTCTTGTAGTTGTTGTGTTCCGCAGTTCGATGTTAGTAGTAGTTGTAGAGTTATTGCAGCGGATACGACGCCGACGCTTGCGTTGGCAGTTTACCGCTAACGCTGTCCCTTACCCGTCAGCGTGGGAATGTGAATTCGAAGACTCAGGCCACGCGCGGACTTAATTGTTGGCAAAGGGCTGCTTATGTTAACTTATATAACTATTATTTAATTTATTTAAATGCAGAAAACACATTTATTTAATTTTCAATTAAAACGTACAGAAAATAAACTAATAAAATAAAAACCTCCAATTTATACAACCTCCTTATATTTTGCATAATTTTCAATTAAATCTTACAGAAAATAAACTATTAAAATAAAAGCCTTCAATTTATACAAACTCATTATATTTTGCAATTTTAACAAACATCATCACCAATTAAAAATGTTTATAAGAAAATAATCGTGAATGTTGAAATTTGTAAGCCAATTATTTTTATTATATAAGGTAACATAACAAATTATATAAATTAAAAAAAAAACATTCGTTTTATGCCAATAGGACACATCTCCGGAAGGTTGCAGTCCAAAGGAGGTACTCAACTGTGAGATTGCAAAATATGGAATATTTTATAAAGAAAGTGAGTTTTCAACATCGATAACATTGAAAACATTGAACCCTACTAGATGGACAAGACGTATTGATGCTGTTTTTGCTTTAAAAGTTCTGTTTGTTTAATTATATATATATATATATATTATATATATTTGCTGTTACTTTTGCGACCTTTTCGTTTTTATTAAACAATCCTTTTTGATCACATTAAACTCGATGTCTCGTTAAGTGACTAGCCCTTGATGACGATCTCCAAAGGAGATTATTGAAATTTATTGGGAATAGAAGAATAAGTTTCTATACATTTTGACCTGAATACGATATTTAAAAGGATTGTTTGATAACAATTATATGGTGTTATTGCTTTTTTATTGCAAATTTCTTTAAACAACCGATGCAGCCTCTGAAGCACTTCAGTCTAAAGCCGCCGATATTTCAAATGTCTTAAAACATTTGAAAATTTGCCGAGAAGAACTGGATATGAATCGACATGAAATGGTAAATTAAAATATGGAAGGAAATATTTTGTAAGCAGACAAATTTATCATCAACTTTGAATTTTCTAAAACGCGTCAGAGGAAGGTAAAACGCCATTATAGCAAACTTTGCAAAGATGAGCGCCTCGAATATCTGGAAAGTTTGTTTATAGTCAACATACTTATTTTATCGAATATTGGATATCATTATTAACTAACTGATTTCGCATTTCCTTTTAATCAATGAAGTTGTTTCCAACTTCAGTATTTTGCAACCTACCACTTTGCGAAATGTAAGTGACTCTGATTTATTAAAAACAGCTTTAGAATCCGTTGATATACAGTTCAAAAAAGACTAAACCATTTGTTATGGAAATTCTCAGTTTCCGTCCATTTTCAGCGTAAAAGCGTACCTGTATTAGAGAACATGTTGATGATTTTATGTCGCGCAGCTTTCCTGAAGTTTGTACTGTATTGATGTTATTTATTACAATTCTTGTGACTGCAGGTAGTGCTGAACGATCATTTGAGAAACTAAAATTAATAAAAATCTACTCAAGAGAGTCTACGTAAACTGGCTATTCTGTCCACTGGAAATTGTATGGCTCGATGTTATAACTTTAATTCTTTTGCGGAACAGAAACCTCGGAAAAAAAAATTTGATTAATAAATATCTTATTGGAACTAAATTGCTAATTATTATTTATGTGTATAAGCCTATACTTTAGAAAACAAAATGTATAACATATTTTTCTAAAATGCACACAACATTATTATTAGTGGTGGGTAACTATTTACGCGGTTCATTAAAATTAAATTATAACGTGACAATTGTTACAGAAATATGTCCTGCCTCGGATGGTATAGTTACGCCACTGGATTGGTGTTAACTTAAAAGGTGTGGTAATTTAATGATAATAAGAGCTTATGCTTTAACCACTATTCGTATGTACATATACTCGTTTTTCATTAATATTGCATTTATATGACTTTGTTTATAACTAACTTATAATGTTGCAGTAGTGCAATGTTCAGAAGAAAGAATTAAATCTTTTCAAATTTGGTTTAGAGACAACCCGGTTTCTGCTGTGCACTCTTCAGTCGCAACAAAAATTGCTCTGAACATATCACAGCGCTGAGTCGGGTTTATCTCAAAACCAAATTATACGAAATCAGACAATCGTTTAAATAAAAAGTTAAAACATATTCAGATACATATATATATAAACTTAAAATATAAATATTTCTACCACCAGGGTGCTTGCTGTGAAATTTTGCGTCCGCCAAATGTATTATGTTTCAAAGAATTTTCTCGAGTTTATAACAATGCTTTTAAAGTGTTCTGTGCACAAGATTTGCATACCTATCCACCATCCTGTGTTCCATGCATCAATGTTGTCTTTACTGATAGGTATCAGTTTCTTTAAAGAATTTAACATTCGAAAACAGATGTTCCAAGTATACCGTGCAACTTCAAGTAGACAAGGGATAGGGATAGAATTCAACACACATAAAAATTTGGCAATTCCCATACTGGAAGATGAGAAGTAATCAAAGGTAACTGAGTTCATGCCAATGTGCTAGTATAGATGTAAGTGATTCAATGCTTTTTTGAACATATCGAGCGTATTTGTCTGCAATAAATGAGAATTTAAATATATTTCCATATTGTAGTATGTGCAGCGTTAGAATAAATAATATATGTATTATTCTCATTGAATTGTAAGCCAAAATTTTTAATAAAGGTTTATTTCATAACGTACTATTATATTTTTCTTTAGTAAATCATTGGTAATAGATCGCTACAATTATATTGTGCGAATAAGACGCGTTTCTATTGTGCTCCCGAGTTTTCACATTTTTATAAAGTCACCATAAATAAAAATTGCCGTCTGCATCATATCTGTGTGCGCGAGTGTGTCAACGTTGTTTCTAAATATAACAAAATTCAATTGCTTCTTTACCATGTCCACAACACGGAAAAATCCTTCTCGCAAACCAGCATTACCAAAACACCTTTAATTACTCCATCTGCAGTCATAAACATGGAAGGCAAAATTGATGACCAGAGAGCTTCCATAGTTGCAGAGCTGACAGCTGTTATTAAGAGCTCAGAGGAAAGAGTAATGCAGAAGTTCAGTGAGTTGGCCGGTGACATTGCAAATCTAAAGCATTCACTAACCGCTATGGAGAAGAGAGTAACTGCAGTTGAGATTTCTTGCGCCGACATTCTAACTTTACGCGGTGAAGTTGCTGCGGTTCGTGCACAGCTTACTGAAGTTCAAAGCAGTGCAGTCGCTACCGACGTCATAATCAACGGCATCCCACAAGCCACTGATGAAAACTTGCCTGACATTTTCGTCAATGTATGCAGTGCAGCGCAGCACAAAGCACCGCCACTGCGTGATGCGTTTCGCTTGCAGAGCAAGAGCAAAACAAACAACAACCATGCGGCTATTGTCGTAAAGCTGTTTTCTGCCAATGATCGGACTCAGCTATTTAAAACCATCGCTGCTGTCTGTAAATCCCGTAAGCGATCGCTCGCTCTCTCAGATATTGGTCAAATCTAGTTTGTCCTGTAAAATTGTTTGTACCTCGGAGCCCAAAAATTCGATTGAATATCTATTTATAGAATTAATATCAAGTAATGATAAAATTCTCGTAGGTTGTGTTTACAGGCCAAATAAGAAGACCCCTTATTAACAATTTATTGACTTTACAGAAAATCTTTACCTTGTTTTTAGCAATATTATACTGGCTGGGGATTTTAACAGCGACCTGCTCACTGAAAGAAAATTTTCTTATGGTATGCATAATCTTGGCTTATTTCCTGTAAACACCTTGGCCCCTACACATTTCACCCAATCCAGCAGCACTCTCTTGGACATTTTTTTTGTTAGTGATAAATCGAAAATTCTTATATTCAATCAGCTTTCAGTCCCAAGGTTTTCAAAGCACGACTTAATTTTTACCACAATTAACTTTAGGGTCACAAGTAATACAGTCTCCTACTCGTATCGTGATTTTTGCATATGGACTATGAACAACTTGAAGAAGCTGTTGATGCAATACCATGGACATCAATTTATAGTTTCATATCCTCTAACGAGCAGACCGCATTTCTTCAAATGAATATAAATGCCCTTTTTGAACAATATGTACCGCTTGTAACTAAATCTAACAACGCTCGCAACCGTCTCTGGTTAAACAGACACATAAAGGGCCTCATTCACAAGCGCAACATGGCGTATCGCAAGTGGAAACGATGCAAGTGTGCGACAACTTATAGTGTTTTTAAGATTACCAGAAGAGAAGCCACCAGAGCCATTAAACAACAAAAACTCAAATACTATGAGTATCAATTTAGCATGGCGATAGGTTCCAAAAAAACGAGGAAATGTATTCGTGAGATTGGGAATGGTAATAAATGCAATAATGTTTCCGAACGAGTAAATGTTAATGTATTGAATGAGAAATTTGTACAATTGTCTGCCGTCAGCCGACAGGTCTATGTACAGTCCCAACTCCACCTGGGGGTTGCTTCTGTCTGTAGGCACTGCCTGAAGTGCGGCTATACTCTCCACGTTGGGGGCGGCTGGAAACAGGATGTAGTCACGGTCATGTCTCTGGCTATACTCCTGGCTAGTGGTAGCTGGGCGGGGAGAAGAAAACTCCCGAGTTGATGGTGCTCATTAGTGGTCTGTTTGGGAAATGACTTCGAACTATGGTTCCTTGCATTCCTCGAATGGCCCACTGAGATGCAACCACCTCCTCACAAATTACCCCAACTCCAAGACGGAACAGCATACGTCGAGGGATGCATGACCAGGGGGGTGCCTGGCCGCTAGTATGCGAACTCTGGATACCTGTCGACCTCCAGTTTCATATAGACTTACCGCGGGATCGGGATTACCGCGGTGGACATTCCCCTTTCCCGCTCACTCGTGGGAATAAAAATGTTTAATATAAATCATAAAAATTAAATGAGCCTGATGATGCTCAGAAATCATCACTTCCGGACCCGGCCTGCACGGCGGTGGTCTGTTCGGCAAACACTGCAGCCAGTGGGCTGCCCTCAACCTCCTCCGACGGAGCCATTGGGCACGTTGCAGGAGAGACTAGCGCGAAGATCTCGGAGTCCAGTGGGCCTTCACTCTCCACCTCCCCTGGAGAACCGCTGTTTGTCGGACCTTCGTCCAGTGCTTTGTCTGCTCGGCAGGAGTTTGCCTCGGCATCTGACTCCGAGTCATGCAGCACGATGACACCAGACACCATCAGCGTCTGCTCTGAAATCTCAGGGCTTACGGAAGTCGGCAACTTGGTGCAGCGAGTCAGTCTGGACTCAACTTCCGGCTTCGTTTTATTCAACTCCAAGGAGAGGAGAATTTTTAAGCGCGCCCTAGATAATGGCAAATCTAGGGAAGAAGCCATTAAACTTGCCAAATCTAATTCGACAACCACAGCGGAGTTGAAACGTGTTCGCTCCGAAGAGCAGTCTCCTCAGGACAATGCCAAGAAGAGGCCAAGACCGGCTCATACGGAGCCTAAAAAAGCCACCTTCAGCCGGGTGGTGGGTAGTGTGGAACTAGGATTTGTTCCGGTTGACCCTGTCAACAAATCTCTTACGGCAGAGCAACTGGCACTGCTACAGGAGGCGATAATTGACGTCGCGATTGAGTACTCGAAGGACGACATAAAGCCGGAGTTCGAAAGGTGCGTCCCCCGGGCGATGGCGGCAGCTCCGGGGGTGGTCCCCATCTTGAGGGAAGAGCAACTGCCAACAACTTCGACCGGCACCAACATACAAAAGGTTGCCGCAGGGCCAAAATGCAGTAGGCCGGCTCTTACCAAAGAAGCTAGGAACAAAGGGTCCCGACGAGACAAGAAGAAGAGTCTCGTCAGTCAATCGCTACAAAGGAAGCAATGAGCACCATAAGGGTGCTTCAAGCTAATCTGCATCATGCCAAGGGGGCATCTGCCACACTTTGCAGATTAGCCAGCGAACGCAGTTTCGCTGTTGGCCTGCTCCAGGAGCCCTGGCATACTGGAGGCCAAGTAAGAGGGCTGAGTCAATCAGGTAGGTTGGTGTATGACCGCGTGGGAGGCCTGCCCCGTGCTGCCCTCCTGTTCATTGACAACATTAATCTCACTCCTCTTACTCCTTTTATTTCCAGGGATCTAGTAGCTGCTGTCGTCGAAGTGTCGACGGTAGGCGGTATGCAAGAAATTGTCATCGCATCCGCCTACTTTCCAGGTGACATCCCCACCATTCCTCCCGCGGAAGTTCAGCAGCTTGTCAAATTTTGCCAACAAACGAATCGACAATTCATCATTGGTTGCGATGCCAACGCCCACCATGTGTTGTGGGGCAGCACCGACATAAATGAAAGGGGTGAGTACCTTCTAGAATATCTTATGCAAAACAATATAGAATTCGCAAATAGGGGGTGCAAACCTACTTTTATTACTGCTGCCAGAGAAGAGGTACTAGATCTCACTCTCTGCAGAAGATCTATTAGTGATTCTCTTGGAGACTGGCAGGTGTCGGACGAGGCATCGCTCTCGGATCACCAGCACATAAGGTTCGAAATCCTAGGACGATCACAACTCCAGGACCTAACCTTCTCACCCAGGAAAACAAACTGGGACCTTTATAAAAATCTAGTGAGGGCAAGAGCAGACTCATTACTAACCTCAATTAACTCAATCGAGGAAATGGAGTATGCGGCGAGAGTGCTCAATAATGTTCTGCTGGAATCCTTCCACGACAGTACGGCTCCCAGTTCCATCTTGATGAAACGCAAGGTTCCCTGGTGGAGCGCGGAGCTGGATGCTAAACGCAAGCTTGTCAGGAGGCTTTTCAACGGAGCAAAAAGATCACGTCAGTGGGACGAGTACAGGGCTGCTCTCACTGAGTACAATAAACTCATAAGACGATCCAAAAGAGAATCGTGGAGACAGAAATGTGAATCAATCGAGACACTGCCAGAGGCCTCCCGTTTACATAAAATTATATCAAAGGAGCCTTCCAATGGGGTAGGACTCCTTAGGAGGCAAGATGGCACCTTCACCAATAACAACAGAGAAACTCTGGAATACCTGCTCGAAGTGCATTTCCCCGGCTCCTCGATGGAGCTGAGCCCGTCCACTGCAAGCTCTTCGGAACACGTGATCCCCAGAGTGAGAAGCATGGCCAGGTCTGGCTCCATTTTTGACAGGGACAAGGTACTTTGGGCAATAGAATCCTTCGAACCCTTTAAAGCGGCAGGGGCGATGGAATCTATCCGGCTCTGGTTCAGAGATGTATTGATCATGTCATTGACCCGCTGATCTGTTTATTTAGGGCCAGTTATTCTTGGGAATACATACTGTATACTTGGAGGAAGGTATCCGTTGTGTTTATCCCTAAGACAGGCAATCGGCCGTCTGACTCACCTAAATCATACCGGCCGATCAGTTTGACTTCCTTCATTCTTAAGACAGTCGAAAGACTGCTAGATCTTCACATAAGACACAATCTGTGGTTCTCAACTCCCATACATAAGACTCAGTTTGCTTACGTCAAAGGGAAGTCGACGGATTCCGCTCTGCAGTGTCTGGTCGGTAAGATCGAAAGGGCCTTTGAATTCAGGGAGATTGCTCTGTGCGCCTTCCTGGACATCGAGGGAGCTTTTGATAATACTGCCTATAGATCCATCTCGAGGGCTTTGGTCCGAAGAGGTGTGGATCTATCAACTGTTGGGTGGATTGACGCTATGCTGCGTGAGCGTGACATAACCACATCCTTGGGCAAAAGTGCTCTAAATTTTAGAGCTTATAAAGGATGCCCACAAGGGGGTGTTCTTTCCCCCTTACTTTGGTCTCTAGTAGTAGACGACCTCCTAACTAAACTACAAGAAAACGGGTTTGATGCTATTGGATACGCAGATGACCTAGTTATCATTGTCACGGGAAAATTCGGCAGCACGGTGTCAGACGTTATGTGTTCAGCTTTGCGCGTGGTGACAAGCTGGTGTGCCACTGAGGGCCTTAATGTGAACCCGCTAAAAACTGTTCTCGTACCGTTTACAAGAAGGTATAAACCGAATCTGGGTTCGGTAACCCTTGGAGACACTGTGCTTGAATACTCCGACGAAGTCAAATATCTAGGAGTAATCCTCGATAAGAGACTAAGCTGGAATTCCCACCTAGACAACACTCTAAGGAAAGCTACCCGAGCCATGTGGGCCTGCAGAAAACTTTTTGGTCGGACATGGGGTCTAAATTCCAAGTTGATTGGATGGCTCTACCACACGGTGGTCCGTCCGATTCTAAGCTATGCCTCCGTAGTCTGGTGGCCAAAAACCTTACAAAAAACCACCGTTACTCGCCTTAACAAGCTCCAAAGGCTGGCGCTGCTCTCGGTCTCAGGATCAATAAGAACTTGTCCAACCGCGGCTCTGGAGTCACTTATAGGGTGGACTCCTCTACATATTCATGTTCAATCAGTCGCGGCCACGAGGATCCTGCAAATGCAAATAAATAATGAAGCTCAGTATAGGAGCTCACAACACAGTTGTATTCTGGATAAAATCCCAGGTTTGGATTCAAGCATGCTTACTGACTCCATGCAAAAAGAAATCTGTTTTGGTCGAATCTTCCAGGTCAAAATACCGGATCGGGAAGTCTGGTCAAACGGACCTCCTCAACTAGATCCAAGATATATACATTGGTATACAGACGGCTCTAGGATGGAGGGAAGAACAGGTGCAGGTGTCTATGGTCCCGGCACTAAAATTTCGATTGCAATGGGCACATGGCCTACTGTGTTTCAGGCAGAGGTTCTAGCAATCGCAACGTGCGCCAGATTAATCCTTGAAAAGGGGTTGAAAGGCGCTTTTTTAATCATATTCTCAGACAGCCAGGCGGCTATAAAATCTCTATCCAATAGGGTTATCAGTTCCAGGCTCGTCAAAGAGTGCTATGACACTCTTCAGCTCCTGGCAACGAAAAACAAGGTAATACTATGCTGGGTACCAGGACACTGCGGGATTGAAGGCAACGAGACCGCTGATGAACTGGCCAGAAAAGGCTCTTTGTCTGTCTTTATGGGACCGGAACCTTTTTGCGGACTTAGTTGGTCCTCTTCAAAATCTTTAATCACCAAGTGGGTGGGCTCTGAACGCACTAGGTATTGGACTGAGACAGGAGGCCTCAGACAGGCCAAATTACTTGGGTATCCTTTTTCCAGAAAGGACATAATTAATCTAAATAGAGGCAATATAAGATTGCTTACCGGTTATCTGACCGGTCACAACAATCTACGCGTCCATATGCACCGGATTGGACTCGCCACCGAAACGGACTGCCGTCTATGTCTCGAAGAGGAGGAGACATCGGAGCACATTCTGTGCGTTTGTCCGGCTTTGGCCAGACTGAGAGTTAGATACTTCAACTCAGCAATAGTCGAGTCTCTCAACATTAGGAACTCGTGTACCAAGTTATTATTGGCTTTTATTAGAGAAGCTGACAGTATCTTGGGCTGTCAGGGCTAGGAACTAACTGCAGGGATACAAAAGATCTTTTAGGTCGCAGTGTCCCTTGATCCTACTTTACCCTATAAATTAACTAACTAACTAACTAACTGATACCAATTTGTAGTAATATATGTCATGAACGGTACAGAGAGTGAATGTATGGTACGATACCCGGTTTCTGTTTCATAAATGTCGATGATTGTGAAGTTGTTAAGTCCGTAATTGGTGTAAAGTCTAATGCTATGGGTCTAGACGGCATTCATCCTAAATTCTTTAAATGTATACTACCAAAAATTCTTCCGTATGTTACTTATGCCTTAAATACCATTTTGACCACGTCTGTCTTCCCGAATTTTTGGAAGGTGGGTAAGGTCATTCCAAATTAAGAAATCTGATGGAGAATGTATACCAATCACAATATTACCTTTCCTTTCAAAAGTACTCGAGCGGATAATGCATTCCCAGATAAACTCTTTCCTGAGTCGCAACACATTGGTAAGTCCGTACCAATCCGGTTTTACATCAAACAGGAGCTGCACTACGGCGTTTATTAAGGTTTCAGACGATATCAGACTTAACATTGACAACAATCTCGCAACTTTTCTAACACTTCTGGACCACTCCAAAGCATTCGACTCCGTGGATCACGGACTACTTGGATTGAAACTTAAAAACTTATTCAACTTTTCAGGGCCAACACTGAATTTAATAAAATCATACCTCAGTGGTCGTATGCAAGCTGTATGTGCCAATAACATCGTATCTAGCTACTTACCCACAACTAAGGGTGTTCCACAAGGCTCGATCCTTGGACCGCTTTTGTTTGTATTATATGTTAATGATCTTCAGAACGTACTAAAATACTGTAATATTCACGCTTATGCCGATGATGTTCAATTATATGTTAGCCGTCCTATTGTGTCCGTCAATAATTGTATTAATAATCTCAACACCGACTTAGAGAATGTTAATAAGTGGCCCCGCGATAATGGGTTGCTCTTAAACCCAAACAAATCCCAGTGCATTGTGATTTACAAAAAGACTTTTCAACTTGACGACTGCAAAGAAGTGAAATTGAGCAATTCTGTTATAAAATTCGTTGACACAGCAAAAAACCTAGGATTAATTTTCAATAGAGCTCTGACATGGAATAATTTATAGTGCAATAGGCAAAGTCTATGGCATGCTCCGATCTTGATGGACCACTCAGCACTTCACCCCAGTGAAAATTCGGCTGCTTTTAGCAAAAACATTCCTATTACCAACATTACTATACGGGTGTGAACTGTATGCTAGTTGTGATAGTCTGTGTCGGAGTAAACTCAATGTCCTTTATAACAATATTGCCAGATACGTTTATTGTATAAAACGTCACGAACACATAACGCACTTTTCCAAATTAATATTTACTGTAGAATTTGACGATTTGCTAAAGTTAAAATGTCTAACACTTCTTCACAAAGTGGTTATTGCCCAAGAACCCAAATATCTTATGGAGCGACTTCAATTTACTAAATCTACTCGATGCCTGAACTTACTTGGTATGATATATAGTTGCCGTGTAACCGAACGTCAGTTCTTTGTGTTCGCTGTCCGTCTTTGGAACCTCCTACCACAAAAAATTAAAACAATCAGAAGCACAATGCGCTTTAGGAGTAAGCTGCTATATTACTTTGCAAAGTAATTGCTAACATGTACGTAAATCCTTCTTTCTTTGTTTTTTATATATTCACAATCTTAACATTCCATATATTGTATTCTTTTGTACTCTACTATTCCTACTGAGCTCTCCTGCTAACTCGCCTCTTATACACTATGAACTTACTCCATGTTAGTATTAAGATTAGTTATTTAATTTCAAACACGGTAAAATAACTTTTGGTTGTGTGTTTGTTAAATGAACAAATGAAAAAAATGAAATACAACGAAACCAGCAACCTGTACTTCAAACAAAGCATCAAGAGGCAGACGCATTATATAAGCGTAAGTTTTTATTTTTGTAATTTATTATGTAAACAAATCTTGCCAGTTAAAAGAGGATATTTAAAAAAAATAGATGTTTAAAATGCACTGTAACACTTAATCGCTAAAACTAAACTAAAAACTAATCTTGGAAGTTTAAAGAGCAAAGTTATATAAAAAATAGATGCTTTTTATATCATCCTTCTTCCGATTTTGAAGAAGAATGTTTAGGCATCTTTATTTTACTAACAAATAGCATATGTCACAAGCTAATTGATGTTTTGAAATTCAGGGCTGATCTAAAATTCGAATTTATTTCGCAACGGTTTGAATTTCCTATTCTAGTAAAGCGTTTCGAGATGAGATGACCTTCGGCTACTTAATGGTTAGGTCCTGCAATAGTTGTACAATTTCCTTTTTAACTCATTTATGTTGTTACATTTAATATCAATTTGCAATTAATTAAAACATTTTAATCTCATGTAATAAAAATTTAATTTATCTGCATCTGTTTTATAAGCCGGGATATTAAAATCATTTCGAGTGTTTTTGGAGTGCACATATTTAACAAATTTTATCTTTAAGCAATCGGGTAAGTTCCCCTCTATAATAATTTAAATAAACTTCATTGCATTCTTAAAATAAAGTAATGAGCTAAAATACACTAACAACAACCACACAAACAGATCAGTTGCTCTTCTTTGTAGTTGGTTTGTATGGAGCGTGTTGGCTCTGCAACTCCGAGCTCCTTGGTACAAAGCCTGGACAAGTGGTGATGAAGAATAAAAAATATTTTTCATTAAATAAAAAGAAGTATGATGAGGAAATGTGGTGATATCCGAAATATGTAGTACTATAACTTCTACCATTAAAAAACTCTGGTGTTTTTTTTTTTCACACAAAATCTTTCATAAACTGGCCTCGAGCTCAATAAAATTGACAATTATTAAAACATTTATTGGCCAATTATTATTTTTATTATTATTAGGGCATAATAGCGCTGCGATCTAGTAAGATCTATTGTGCTAACCCTTTAAAATTTGTCACTCCATCCTTAGTCTACTTAAGAAGTTAAGCACTTATAGGGTGTAGTTGTCCATATTCTGGATGAAGATAATAATCGCTCCCCCAGGTGTATAAGTCTGAGTCCGCTTATTCTTGGGCATTCACAAAGTATATGTTCAGAAGTCTCCACATCTAGGCCACAGATTTTATATTTTATGAAGATGGTATATCAGCCTGTAGTAATCCACAGAGTGACTCTGTTGTTGGCTCCTAGTGAGTCCAGTGCTGTTCTACATCAGTCTACCAGCTTTGACTCCGTCTTGAAGGAGTTTAGGGTTCTAAGGGCGGCCTGGCTGTCTGACATAATGGTGATTGTGGCTCCATTGGTCCTTCTGCGAAGACATTCGTGACCGCACAACTCTATTGCGTGGATTTCCGCCTGGAATATAGTTGGGTATAACCCCAATGGGACACTTTTTTGAAATCTTGGTCCGAACACCCCGGCTCTAGTGCTCCCGTCGATAAGTTTGGATCCGTCAGTGTACCACACTTGTGATCTTTTGTTGATAACTTTTACCATTAACATTGTGTCCCTTTCAAGTATTATGACTTTGTAGGTCTTGGTAAAGGATAGCTTTGGCAACATGGAGTCTGTAAGTTTCACAATCGGGTCAGCACTGAGTGGTTGTCAGACCCCAAAATGCCCCCTAAAGTCACCACTTTTCAGACAACTAATACTAGGTAGTCTTAGAACGCTTTGACAGGTCTCCCTCTCAAATAGTATAGCCAAAGTTGGGATGCCTGTGATGATGCCAAGCGCATCCGTTGGACGTGTACGCATGGCCCCCGTAATGTCCACACATACAAGGCGATGGAGCCTGCCGAGAGTAGCGCGGGGCTCGCCATTTTGGCTTTAGGCCAGCATACTAGTGCTGAGTAGGTAATAATTGGCTTTATTACCGTGGTAAATGACCAGTATGTGAGTTTCGGGGAGATTCCACAGGTTTTACCGTGCAGTCTTTGAAAAGCACGAAACGCTCTTGTTGCCTTATTGGTAATTTCTGTGAGATGAGAGTTCCAGTTGAGTTTACTGTCTAGTGTGCCTCCCAGGTATTTTACCTCTTTTGAGAACTCAATCTCAGTACCTCCTAACTTTGGTTTGGTCAGGTTCACCTTCCTTTTCTTACTAGAGGGGACCATGGTGGACTTTGATGGATTAATTGGCAACCCTTTCTCATTGCACCATTTGTGCGTGAGATTTAGGGCAGATTGAAGCCTAGAACTTAGTGTCCCTTCATCCCAGCCCACAACGTAGATTACAAGGTCGTCAGCATAACCGTACGCGTTGAATCCATTCATTTTAAGCTTCTCTAGGAGTTCATCGACAACCAGTGTCCACAATAAAGGTGGGAGAACACCCCTTGAGGGCAGTCACGCGTGTCCGTTACTTGCATATTTATAACCCAGTCGGTTGTAAGCATCGGGATATCCTTCCTTGACAATCCTGCGGAATTTGCTTCATAATTTGTGTTGTCAAAAGCACCTGATATATCAAGGAATGCACACAGGGCTATCTGTTTGTACTCTAAGGCCTTTTCAAGTACTTGAGTCAGACCGTAAATGGCTGTAATTCTTAGTAGTCTTCCCTGCGTGATATGCATGTTGACTTTAAATCAATGAAGTTGTTTCCAATTTCAGTATTTCGCAACATACCACTTAGCGAAATGTAAGTGACTCTGATTTATTAAAAACAGTTTTAGAATTTGTTAATATACAGTTCGAAAAAGACTGAAGACTGGGAAATTCTCAGTTTCCGCGTAAAATCGTACCTGTATCAGCGAACTTGTTAATGATTTTATGTCGCGCAGCTTTCCTGAAGTTTGTACTGTATTAATGTTATTTATTTCAATTCCTGGGACTGCAACTAGTGCTGAACAATCATTTGAGAAACTAAAATGAATAAAAATCTATTTAAGAATCTCTATGGGGAAAGACAGGCTACGTAAACTGGCTATTCTGTTCACTGGAGATTGTATGGCTCGTATAACTTTGATTCTTTTGTGGAAGAGAAAGCTCGGAAAAAAATAATTTGATTAATAAATATCTTATTGGAACTAAATTGCTAATTATTATTTATGTGTATTAGCCTATACTTTAGAAAATTAAATGTATAACATATTTTCCTAAAATGCACACAACATTGTTATTAGTGGTGCGTAACTATTTAGACGGTTCATTAAAATTAAATTATAACGTGACAATTGTTACAGAAATATGTCCTGCCTCGGGTGGTATAGTTACGCCACTGGATTGGTGTTAACTTAAAAGGTGTGGTAATTTAATGATAATAAGAGCATATGCTTTAACCATTATTCGAAAATGAGATTTTGACTCCAAATTAGAGCTACATATATTAACAGCAAAGAGTGCGTGTCTTAAGACACCCTGCGTATGTACATATACTCGTTTTTCATTAATATTGCATCAATATGACTTTGTTTATAACTAACTTATAATGTTGCAGTAGTGCAATGTTCAGAATAAAGGATTAAATCTTTTCAAATTTGGTTTAGAGACAACCCGGTTTCTGATGTGCACTCTTCAGTCGCAACAAAAATTGCTCTAAAAATATCACAGCGCCCGGGTTTATCTCAAAACAAATTATACGAAATCAGACAATCGTTTAAATAAAAACTTAAAACATACATTAATATATAAACTTCAAATATAAATATTTCTACCACCAGGGTGCTTGCTGTGAAGTTTTGCGTCTGCCAAATGTATTATCTTTCAAAGAATTTTCTCGAGTTTATAACAATGCTTTTGAAGTGTTCTGTGCACAAGATTTACATACCTATCCACGATCCTGTGTTCCATGCATCAATGATGTCTTTACTGATAGGGTATCAGTTTCTTTAATGAATTTAACATTCGAAAAAAGATGTTCCAAGGATACCGGTGCAACTTCAAGTAGACAAGGTCTATCCCTATCCAACACACATAAAAATTCGGCATTTCCAGTACAGATCAGTTGCTCTTCTTTGTAGTTGGTTTGTTTAAGGAAGATGGAATAAACACGGCAGCCCACTCGCCTAGCGTAGCACAGTATGTAGCGTGTTGGCTCTGCAACTCCTAGCTCCTTGGTACAAAGCCTGGACATGTGGTGATAAAGAATAAAAAATATTATTAATTAACTAAAAAGAAGTCTCATGACGAAATGTGGTTTCCAAAATAGTGCTATAACTTCTACCATTAAAAACTGTTGTTGTTTTTTTTCACATAAAATCTTCGATAAACTGGCCTCGAGCTCAATAAAATTGACAATTATTAAAACATTTATTAGGCCAATAGAAAAATAACAAACATTTCAAATATAATAACAATTTTTGTAGATCATAAAATTGTTAGATTCAAGTCAGTAAATATGAAACATTAGTCGTTTGGACAAAATTTTTTTTATATGGAAAACACCACACAATTCCTTCATCAAAAAAATAACAGAATTTCTATTGATAGTTATAACTTCATATGTATATTAGAAACCTGTCAAAATTGGTCAAACTACCAGAAATTTATTAGTTTCGCCGCAGTGTGTGTATATTACTATTATTTAATTTATTTAAATGCCGAAAAACCATTTATTTAATTTTCAATAAAAACGTACAGAAAATAGGCTATTAAAATAAAAGCCTTCAATTTATACAAACTCATTATATTTTGCAATTTTCACAAACATCATCACCAATTAAAAAAGCTTATAAGAAAATAATCGTGAATGTTGAAATTTGTAAGCCAATTATTTTTATTATATAAGGTAACATAACAAATTATATAAATTTAAAAAAAAAACATTCGTTTTGTGCCAATAGGGCACATCTCCGGAAGGTTGCAGTCCAAAGGAGGTACTCAACTGTGAGATTGCAAAATATGGAATATTTTATAAATAAAGTGAGTGTTCAACTTCGATAACATTAAAAACATTGAACCCTACTAGATGGACAAGACGTTTTGATGCTGTTTTTGCATTAAATGTTCTGTTTGTTTAAGTCCAAAAAGCGGAATTAAGATACTTCTCCCACGAAGAAGATGAAGAAGTATAATTTTATTATGAATATTTGCTTTTGTTTTTGCGACCTTTTAGTTTTTATCAAACAATCCTTTTTTGATCCTGGCTTTAGGTGAAAATGTATTGAAAACACATTAAACTCGATGTCTCGTTAAGTGATTAGCCCCTGATGACGATTTCCAAAGGAGATTATTGAAATTTATTGGGAATAGAAAAAGAACTGTCCATACATTTTGACCTGAATACGATATTTAAAAGGATTGTTTGATAACAATTATATGGTGTTATTGCTTTTTTATTGCAAATTTCTTTAAACAACCGATGCAGCCTCTGAAGCACTTCAGTCTAAAGCCGCCGATATTTCAAATGTCTTAAAACATTTGAAAATTAGCCGAGAAGAACTGGAAATTAATCGACATGAAATAGTAAATTAAAATATGGAAGGAAATATTTTGTAAGCAGACAAGTTTATTATCAACTTTGAATTTTCTAAAACGCGTCAGAGGAAGGTAAAACGCCATTATAGCAAACTTTGCAAAGATGAGCGTCTCCAATATCTGGAAAGATTGTTTATAATCAACATACTTCATTTATCGAATATTGGATATCATTATTAACTAACTGATTTCGCGTTTCCTTCCAATCAATGAAGTTGGCAACCTTCCACTTTGCGAAATGTAAGTGACTCTGATTTATTAAAAACAGTTTTAGAATTTGTTGAAATACAGTTCAAAAAAGACTGAACCATTTGCTAGGGAAATTCTCAGTTTCCGTCCATCTTCAGCGTAAAAGCGTACCTGTATCAGCGAACTTGTTAATGATTTTATGTCGCGCAGCTTTCCTGAAGTTTGTACTGCATTAATGTTATTTATTACAATTCCTAGGACTGCAGCTAGTGCTAAACGATCATTTGAGAAACGAAAATTAATGAAAATCTATTTAAGAATATCTATTGAGAAAGACAGGCTAAGTAAACTGGCTATTCTGTCCACTGGAAATTGTATGGCTCGATGTTATAACTTTGATTCTTTTGCGGAACAGAAAGCTCGGAAAAAAATTATTTGAGCTTATGCTTAAACCTTTATTCGCAAATAAGATTTTGACTCCAAATTAGAGCTACATATATCAACAGTAAAGAACGCGTTTCTTAAGACACCCTGCATATGTACATATACTCGCTTTTCACTTATATTGCATTTATATGACTTTGTTTATAACTAACATATAATGTTGCAGTAGTGCAATGTTTTAAGTTTTTATTTAAAAGATTGTCTGATTTCGTATAATTTGGTTTAGAGACAACCCGGTTTCGGCTGTGCACTCTTCAGTCGCAACAAAAATTGCTCTGAAAATATCACAGCTCTGAACCGGGTTTATCTCAAAACCAAATTATACGAAATCAGACAATCTTTTAAATAAAAACTTAAAATATAAATATTTGTACCACCAGGGTGCTTGCTGTGAAATTTTGCGTCCACCAAATGTATTAGATTTCAAAGAATTTGCTTGAGCTTATAACAATGCTTTTGAAGTGTTCGAGGTTCGAATCTCAGTCAAGGCAAGCAATATCTTAATCATAGAAAACGTTTTTTTCTAATAGCGGTCACCTCTCGGCAGGCAATGGCAAACCTCCGAGGGTATTTCTGCCATGAAAACGCTTCTCATAAAATACATCTGCCGGTCGGAGTCGGCACAAAATTTTAGGTTCCTCCATTTGCGGTAGAATATAGAGGCGCACACCACAAATAGTAGGAGAAGCTCGGCCAAACACTGGGCTATACAGTGTAAGCGCCAAATTATTAATTTTATTATTATCAGTTTCTTTAAAGAGTTTAACATTCGAAAAAATATGTTCCATATATACCGGTGCAACTTCAAGTAGACAAGGTTTATCCATATTCAACACACATAAAAATTCGGCAATTCCAGTACTGGAAGATGAGAAGTAATCAAAGGTAACTGAGTTCATGCCAATGTGCTAGTATAGATATATGTAAGTGTTTCAATGCTTTTTTGAACATATCGGGGGTATTGTCTGCAATAAATGAGAATTTAAATTGATTTCCATATTGTAGTATGTGCAGCATTAGAATTAATAATATATGTATTATTTTTATTGAATTGTAAGCCAAAGTTTTTAATAAATGTTTATTTTAATAACGTACGATAGTAAATCATTGGTAATAGATTGCAATACAATGAAACCACCAACCTGTACTTCAAACGAAGCATCAAGAGGCAGACGCATTATATAAGCGTAAGTTTTTATTTTTGTAATTTATTATGTAAACAGTTCTTGACAAATAAAAGAGCATATTTAAATAAAATAGGTATTTTAAATGCACTGTAACACTTCATCGCTAAAAAAAAATTAACTAATCTTGGCAGTTTAGAGAACAAAGTTATATAAAAAATAGGTGTTTTTTATATCCTCCTTCTTCCGATTTTAAAAAAGAATGTTTAGGCATCTTTATTTTACTAACAAATGTCATCTGTAACACGCTAATTGACGTTTTGAAATTCAGGGCTGCTCTAAAATTCGAATTTATTTCGCACCGGTTTGAATTTCCTATTCAAGTGATGCGTTTCGAGATGAGATGACCTTCGGCTACTGAATGGTTAGGTCCTGCAATAATTAAACAATTTCCTTTTAAACTCATTTATGTTGTTACATTTAATATCAATTTGCAATTCATTAAAACATTTTAATCTCTTGTAATACAAATTTAATTTATCTGCTTCTATTTTATAAGCCGGGAGATTAAAATCATTTCGAGTATTTTTGTAGTATGCATATTTAACAAATTTTATCTTTTAGCAATCAGGTAAGTTCCCCTCTATAATATTCTTAATAAACTTCATTACATTCTTAAAATAAAGTAATTAACTAAAACACACTAACAACAACCACACAAAAAGATCAGTTGCTCTTCTTTGTAGTTGGTTTGTTTAAGGAAGATGGAATAAACACGGCAGCCCACTCGGCTAGCGTAGCACAGTATGTAGCGTGTTGGCTCTGCAACTCCGAGCTCCTTGGTACAAAGCCTGGACATGTTGTGATAAAGAATAAAAAATATTAATAATTAACTAAAAAGAATTCTGATGAGGAAATGTGATTTCCAAAATAGTACTTTAACTTCTACCATTAAAAAACTGTTGTTGTTTTTTTTTACACACAAAATCTTTCATAAACAGGACGAGCTCAATAAAATTGGCCATTATTAAAACAATTTTTGTAGATCATAAAATTGTTAGATTGAAATCACTAAATATGAAACATTAGTTATTTGAACAAAATTTTTTTTATATGGAAAACACCACACAATTCCTTCGTCAAAAAAATAACAGAATTTTTATTGATATAACTACATACATATATGTATATTAGAAAAAATTGGTTAATATACCAGAATTTTATTAGTTTCGCCGCTGTATGTGAATATAACTATTATTATATAGGCTATTAAAAAAAATCATTGAATTTGTACAAATTCCTTAGATTTTTCAAATTTCACAAACTTAAAATATTTATAAGAAAATAATCTTGAATGTTGTAATTTGTAAGCCAATTATTTTAATTATATAAGGTAACATAACTAATTATATAAACTAAAATAAAATTAGACAAACCAATTTTTTTTAGTAAATTATCTTATATTCGATATTGTAACTGTATAATTTTATTGTTTTGTAATTTTTTTTTTAATATTATGTTATTTCATATAAAATAAATACAGAAAAAACTTAAAAAAATAAAATGCTTTCTTTGAAAAAAAAAAATATCAAAAAAAAAATTATCTGACCTGACCGGGGATCGAACCAACGACCAATGAATTTCATACATGCATAGAAAAATACTTCAATTGTGGTTCGATTATAAATAAACAAGGCTACTAGAAAACATACGAAAATGCTGTCAATTCGATTATTTAATGTAAGTAATGCTGAAATAATTTAAAAACTATAAAAAGGCAACAGTGTTGCCTGCCAAGCCATTTATAAGAAAAGTGCCAAATTTTCACGTGTTTGATAACATTAAGCTAAGCAGCTAGCTCTCTCACTCTTTGTCAAACGGCTCACAAAGCAAGACACTGTGTTGCTAACTCTTAAAAGTTGCAAGAATATTGGCGGAAAAAACAAATTTGTAGGACAAATATTTCCCCGTTAAATTGCGTAAGTTTTTCGATAAATTAATTTTATTTCAAAATAACATTATTTTCTAATACATCTCATTCAGCTAAGATTCGCATCGGAATGTGCTTTTATGTTATGATAAATTAATTCTAGTAAATTTATTAATACAGTTACTAGTTAAACAATAAAATATATAGAAAACAAGAACATAAACCCTTTAAATTTTGTTTTACATGCCAAAAAATGTTTCGGTTGGTGTGTGCTTTGAGTGCAATGTTTAAACATGTTTACATACTTGGAAGGTAGAAAAACAATTTAGTAAATCCAAAATGCCAAAAGCAAGCTGGAAATTATGCCATAAAACATGGCCACTAATAATGTATGCATTCTTTTTATCAGCTCCAAGTCAACTTTCGTTATACTTGCAGATAGTTCTGCATTTTGGAAGAAATGTCTGGCTGTATTTCCATCATTACTATTTCCACATCCAGGTTTTGGTTGATCAATGATTAATCCAGCTTTTTCTCTAAACTCCTTTATTATTAGATTTTTATTTTCATTTACGACTTTTTTATCACTTTCTGATCTGGCTTGCCATTTCTTTATTGGTAACTTATATGACAAGTGAAGAAGGCATTCGAAAAACCTTATCTATCCGTGTAATGTAGATAGTCCAAATTGTAAATTTTCTATTTTTACCTCCTTTTCGATCATTTTGTCAATTAAATTAAATTCTCTACTCATTCCGCCACACAAGTAGCACTTTTGGGTAGAGGATGTTTCTGTTAAGGCATTGGAAACTTTTCCGTCTACCATTGATAAAATTAAAGTGTGTCTCACTTCTACAAAGTTATCGCCATACGGTACAATAGAGCAAGAAAGATCCCTTATCTCCTCTTCTACTCCATTTTTTTCTGCTACTGAAACTCTTGCGGACTCTTTTTCAAATGACATTCTCAAAGGTCTGCAAAATCTGGTGGAAGAGGGTCGAGGATTTTGCCATATTATTTTTTCCTCACAAACCAATTTAACTAAAGCAATGGAAGTCATAAAAACCGATGAATTGCTTGCTTCTGCTCCATGGAAAGCTTGTTTATACAAACTATGACCTGAACTACCATCAAAGCCCCACTTCGTATACAAGCATAATTTAGACAACTTACTTTTATCTAGAGTGACGATAACTTCATTTTGAAGTAATAATAATCGTTCAACAGTGTGATTAAGCAGGGCTTGCAAGTCTACTACTGCTAAGTTTTCGAAAATATGAATGCTCTCAGTTCTAGGATAACATTTCTTCTTTGCAGATTGAACACCAGTGTATGAAGGAAATATTTTTGAAGCGGATTTTTTAACAACATTGTACTGATGACGAGTTAACTGAGCTTCAATCAACACAACTAATGCTTCTTCATTACTAATTTTCGTTACTTTTGACTCGTGAAAACTTTGTATATATTTAGAAGCCCTTGATGGAGATGCAGTTGTCAATTCATGGACAAGCTTTGATGCCTCAAGATTTCCTGAAGCTCTTAAATTTACCTGTGTAGCAAAAGCCAACATGGAAAGTGGAGTTTTTTCCCGTAGATCTTTAGTGGGTCAATGGTATCGATTGCAAATAATCGAGTACCCTGCATGAGTATTTTTATTCTCAACAAATTTAGGAATACTCACTGTAAAACCGAGTATTGTAGCGAAGCCAAGTTTGTTATTTCGATTCAAGTATTTCAGCACTTTTCGGGTTTTTTTTTTTTTGAATGCATTGCATGAGTACCTCGTACGGAACTAAGTCGAATTCAAAAAAAAAAAAAAAAAAAAATATTTTTCTTCTCAACGAATCGTAGTCGTTCGGGTGAAAAATACTCGATACGGTCGACGATATTGCATGATGCTATTCAGGTATCATTTGTGTTAGATAGTAATTTTCTATCTTTACTAAAATAACACTGTGTAACACTGAAAATGAACTTTGAAAGAGACCTAGCCTAGGCGTTAGGCCTTATAAAACTAAGAAAAACTGTATACTTGAAATTTGCGAAACACCCCCAAAATCTCATTTTAGTGCCAAAAAACTGTTTTTGAGGTCATTCGCTAGTCAATCATCAATATCTTTGCGAATTTTCATCCGATTCAAAAGTTGTTTATATATTTTGAAAGGTGACAAATCACTATTTTAATGGCGTATAACTCATCAAAATCAAACGAGAACTGACGAAGCTACAGAGAAAAAAAATCGTTACTTAATAAAAAAAAATTAATTTTGAAACTTTGACTACGATTTTACGATAGTCTTAATTCAGAAAGGTACCTATCAAAGACAATATTATTAAAGTGAATTTAGTACTGCTATTTAAACCGAAAATCGGTTGGAAATTGACAGAGTTATTACTATTTAAATTATTTTAGATGATGACCATATTTAAAAATTCATACATTTTGATTATCTTTCAACTTCAAATTTTTATTGTGACTGAAAATAAAAAAAAATTAATCATTAAAATGCTAAATAACTTTATAGCTAAAAATGTTTGCTTGATCTTCTGCGTTTATAAGACGAGTCATCTGTTTCACGTTTGAGTGACCAGCAGTAATTAGCTATCATCCTAACTTGGTTCTTTCCTGTAAACCGTTTTTCAATGTTGGAGATTTCTTGGTGACGAACAAGGTCGCTGAATTGACCAAGATTATCCGGGAAAAATTCCAAATGAGAATGCAAAAAGTAAATTTTTATAGACATGTTGCATCCCATTTCTCCATAAGCTTCCAAAAATTCATGGACCACCTCAACGTAATTTAAACTTCTCGTGTTTCCAAGAAAGTTTCGGCACAAAGAAATGAAACTCAGCCATGCTCTTTTCTCTACTGGGTTCAATTTTTTTATGAAGTCATCATCAGTCATAATCTTACGAATCTGCGGTCCAACGAAAACGCCTGTAATTCATGATCAAAATGTAAAAATAAATTAGGATGAATTCTTTTTGAAGAATTCTTGTTGGGAAATTTTTAAAGGTACCTTCTTTAATCTTGGCGTCACTCAACTTGGGGAATACAAGTTTCAGGTGTAGAAAAGCCTCGCTGTTTTTTTCGAGTCGTTTAACAAACTGTTTCATGTACCCCAATTTTAAATGCAATGGCGGCAAAATTACATGATCCGGCTTAACTAATGCAATATTGAGAACATTATTTTTGCCAATTTGAAACTTTCTCTTTGGCACGACTGTCCCATTCACAAAAGTAACAAGGATATTTAGTGTAGCCACCTTGCATTCCAAGTGGAATTGTCAGGACTTTAAGGTCCGAGACAATCTGCCAGCGAAATTTATTGTATTTAAGCAATCGTAGAATTTTTTCTATCGTTTGATAAGTATCTTTCATATCAGTAGCGTATGCCACTGAAACTGATGGCAATTCATTTCTGTTGTGCAGCAATACTGCTTTCAGACCTACGATGTTAGTCAATTGAAAATGAATTGATAAATTGTATTCAAATTTAGTTCTCTCACACTCATAACACATTAAGTACTTACTTTTGCAAGAACCGTCTAGAAATAATCGCCAATCTTGTGGACAGTGCACGTGATCGAGTGCAGCAAACAATTCATCCACATCAACGCAATAAACTAGTTTGTTATTGGTGTCATCAGCTTTGAAAATGTGTTCGAACGAAGATAGGTCTCTGTCTCGTGCAGACGTTACTTTAAAGTTACTGTCTACTATATTCCACTGCTTTAATCTGGAGGCCAGAATCTCTGTCTGTCTTATAGACAGATCCATATCCCGCACAAGATCACAATAATCGTGATTTGACACGAAATGACGTTCCGTTTCTATTGCTTTGGTTGGAAGGTACGGTTCGTCATTTACCTCATTAGAAGATTTGTGGCTTGAATCAGGAAATGTAGCTGGATTTTTGTCTTTAGTTCACTGATCTTGTTTTCCTCTTGGAATCGGTTTCGATACAGTCAACACATTGGCATATTCTATGAGGTGGCGACTTTTATAGTGGTGACCAGTGATTTTTGTTTGGCAAAAGTAGCAATCCTCCGGCTTGTGATATATTTGATAATGCCAAGCCAAAGGAGTCACAAACGGCAGACGCTGGTCATCGGATTTACCGGTTTTCCATTGTTTTAATGTTGTACAGCACATCGAACAAATATACTCGGGTTCATACCAAGCACTTTCCACGTATGAGCAACTGAAAAAGAGGTTGAACGCTTCAACCACAGCTTTATTTGTTCTTAAATCGAACCGATATTTCTTATCAACAAATAGACCGCAGGCGTAACAAAATTTGTTGCGCCTATCACACATTTTACCACACTTATTACACAATATAATTGCGAAGCGGTCGCAAGGTTGAATTGACGCCGTAAATTTATTAGATGACCCCTCAAAATTTTTGGAAATGAATGTGTTTAAAATAATTCCTCATACTTGCTATATTTCTAGTAAAATAACGCAATGAAATGCGGTCAAAGTAGAAAAATTAAAAAAAAAAAAAACTTTTCGCAAGGTAAATTTATTTAATAGCAGAAAAAATTTAATAGCTTCGTCAATTTTTATCCGATTTCATTGCATGAGCACTCAACATTTTTGTACATGAATGTACTTTCAAAATAATTCCTCATACTTGATATATTTTTAGTAAAATACTGCAATAAAATGCGGTCAAAACAGAAAAATTTGAAGAAAAAACAAATTTTCCAAGTTTACCCGATGAAAACTTACAACACGCTAGCTCAAAAAATAGATCTTTATATCTCAATTTAAAGGTATAATCCTAATCCAAAACATATTTCATATTGAAAATCGGTAAAGAAATGGCTAAGTAATGAAAAGATTAGCGCGTACACTTCCGAATAACGGTTTTTTAACGGTAAAGCAAGATTTTGAGGGTGTTACAAATTTTCCAAAAACAGTTTTGAGTTATATTCGACCAGGTGAACAATTTCCAATATGTCACTTTAAAAGTTCATTAAATTTTTTCCATTTTGTAACACTGTGTAATTTTTTACCAGAACCGATGTCAACAGGTACACAACAAAACAAGAGATTTAAAGATCAGCATATTTGAAAATAATCAATCCAAACTTCGCAATGATTGAGATATTCAGAATAAAAATAAATAAAATTACGATTTTTTAACTTGTGTACCCATGCAACTCTGGGCAACGACACCAGTGCTACCCATTATCCATAACGTATTACGAGCATTACACCGCGCTCACACGAGACATAATTGAGTAGCTGTATTAGGCCAAAATCACACTTGCCGCAATCAAAGTTTTCACTACAATTTCATGTAATGAAGGGAAATATCGCTCGCCACCCAACCAGTTACATATATATAAAAAAAAAAAAAAATTATACAAATCTAAACAAATGATTTTTTAGAAAATGACGCGCTACGCCGTCTTATTAAAAAGAGCTGGACAACAGGCTCACCGCTACCCTCAATCATGTCGCCTGTGCGAGGGCAAGCACCCAATCAGGCTCTGCCCCGTATTTCGGGCAAAACCCGTGGAAGAAAGGCTACGTGAGTCTATACTGGGCAAATACTGCGCTAACTGCCTTTCGCTAGCGCATCAGGCCGACGTGTGCTCAAGCGCGTCAAGATGCCACCGATGCAATGGCAAGCATCACACCCTGCTGCACGTTGACGAGGAGAGACCTACGAAAATCGGCACCAGGCCATGGAGCGAGCAAGTAGCGAGCGAAATGGACTCGGACACCGAGCTATCGATCCATGCCTCCGATTCCGGAATGGGAACGCGCTCAACGCACCCGGACCTTGAGGAAAGCGGAACGGCGACAGAAGTGGAAGCGCGATCCTTCCGCCCTTTGTGTTCAGCGACGTGGAGCGGAATCACGGACTTTTCGCCCACCTCTATCAGCACAACGTCGTCGTGGAGCGGAATCTCGGTCTTTCCGCCCACAACCCTCATCGCGCCGCCAGCTACCGGCGACTTTCCGAAGCCGCCATGATACTTTTGCGCTACAGCCCACCACGGCAATCGCTCCAACCGCCGTCGTCAAGATCGAGGCACAAGGGCGGCTGCACCTCGTTCGCGCACTCATCGACGTCTGTGGACCTACGTCGATTGTCTCAGCTGACTTGGCGCGGGACTTTAATCTTGAGAAAACTACCATTGGGAACGAGCGTGGCTGCATTCTGCGTCTGCGAGGGAAGTACGGTATAAATACCCAAGTAGCAACGCATGCCTTTGTAAAGCAACGTTTTGTGCGCATGTGCCCCAACAGCAGCATCGACCCGTCAGTTGCCACGAGCTACACACATATACGGCTAGCGGATCCAAAGTTCTATACTGCGGCCCCAGTTCGTTTGGTCCTCGGCGCCGACGTGTACCAAAACGTCATTTTGCCAGGAACGCTTCCTAGCACCTTCGGCTCACTCGTCGCCTAAAGTACGATCTTTGGGAGGATCTTATCGGGATCCGCTAGAAAATAATCGTTGAACAAAAAAAGGGATTTCTTTTTTTGGACACAAATACACTTAAAAATAAAACAGTAACACAATATATATATATACATATGAAAAAATAAAAAAAGGACAATAAACATAAATAAAAATTACAAATTTTATCCTCCTTTTTACGATATTAGCGTGCATTAAAGATAACCACGTACATTTTTTTCATAATTCACAATGCTTTCTCCCGCAGCATTCTAGGTTTAGAGAGGTGACGAGGTATGATACTGCGGATGCAAGATCCTGGCAATGGTGACAGAGGACAGCGTTTATTCAATATTCCTAATTTTCTTCATATGTATGTACGTGACGCTGGTAGCTCAAAGTTTTTACTCGTTTTGGACATGGTGCGTACCGCAATGGGGGCGGCATGTTTGGGCCAATAAGAAAAAAATTCAAATAAACCACCATTAAACGACCCACCCTAATGTGCAGCGGTCACACTTATTCACGGCTCTCATGTAGTTGTGTGTGTGTGTGGATGAGCACACACATAAGTTTACACACACGATACATGTTTGCATTTATACATTTTTGCATTTATACACTTTTGTGAGAGGACGTGTTTTTGTGTAAGCTCTCAAAAAGTGATTAAATTTTGGTGATATTTGTGGTAAAAAATTTATAATTTCCACCAAAAGTGCAGTGAAAAAGTGTGTCTACGTGGAGGCTGCAAGTCCCACTTCTGGAGGTAGAGGACTTTTTACTGTAAGTGTTTATTTTCCAGTTTTCTTTCAGGTGAGATTTGTTTTTTCAAAGTAGCAAACGAAGAAAAAACAAAAGGCTGAATCACGCCAAATCGGGCTGAAAACAGCTGAGCGAGTGGAGTAAGTTCAGCAAAGTGGTCCAATAAGCCAAGCTTTATTGAAACATCCTGTGCCTAATAAAGCCGAGCTTAAATAGCGGAGACACACACCCCCTACCGGCGTTGTTCTTAAATCACGGTAGGTGGCGCTGAGATCGCCACACAGTGGGCAGAAGCAACTAAATTAGAAGTAAAAGTAGTTGAATACGTGTATAAATATATAAATAATTATCTAATTATAATTATTAAAAATAATAATAATTACTAAATAAATAATAAAATAAATAATAAATAAATAGCATATAAAATAGCAATAAATATAACGAGTTACAGTAAATTAAAGTTAAATTAAATATATAGTAAGCAATTTAATAGGAAATCGATAAATATTAATTAATAATCAATTAATAAATAAATTAAAAGAAATAATAGCAAAAATTATTAAAAAATAGAAGCTTGCTTAAAATTAAAATGAGTGTCTCCCGGTCGCCCCCGGCAGGGCGAAATAATAAGGGAGTTTCGGGACCCCAAATAACCGGGAGTGAGTCATCCGAAGTAGGAACGACTCTCAACGTTTTTGGAAAGCGTCCTAGGTTGATGAGTTCGCCTCCAGAGATTTGTCCGGTGCCCAAAAATGTTTGTCTGACTCAAACAGATTATCAGCCATCAGCATGGGTTACCCTCGGAGCAAAGATTCGCGAGCTTGTTGACATGCTGGAGGATGGAAAAAGAAGATCCATCCATCAGCCCATGCGCGATGTTATAGGCGAACTCTCTGCTTTGTTTGAGAAAGCGAAACCCCCAACTCCGAAGGAAAAAACAAATACCGGGAGCCAAACAACCACGGTAAACCACTCTATTCGGCGATCTCAAAGGGGAGTCACAGACGCGTCATCACAGCCAAGCGTTCAACCCAGCAAGAATATGGAAGGAGAGGAGAGGGCAGATTGGCAAACCGTAGAAAGGAGGAAGAAGCCAAAACCTAAGCACCCACGGCCAGATGCTTTAATAATAAAGGATCGTGGGGGAAGGTCATACGCAGACATTTTGCGGGCTGTCAGGAACGAGCCAAAGCTGAAACACGTAGGAGAGATGGTAACAAAAATAAGGAAAACCACCAATGGGGACTTACTCATTCAGCTGGAGAAACCAACAGACTCGCACACTTCCGAGGTACAGCGAGCTGTCGAAGAAGCGCTTGGCGAAAGCGTCTCTGTCCAGACTCTCACCTCGCAAATTGCGTTAGAGGTTAAAGACCTGGATGAAGTATCAACGAAAGAAGAGATTTGCACCGCTTTTGAAAAAGAGTTCGAGGGGATAAAGTTTAAAGAAGACGCAGTAAAATCTATGCGAAAGGCATACAGTGGTACGAAGACAGCGACTATACTTCTCCCAGCTGCAGCCGCAAATAGAGTAATAGCAGCAGGAAAAATACGTATAGGATGGGTGGTTTGCCGAATTCGGCAAAAAACACAGCCGATGCAATGCTTTAAATGCTTAGAGTTTGGACACGTAGCACGAAACTGCAGATCTCCACACGATATGAAGGGATCGTGTTTCAACTGTGGTGACTCAAGTCATATGGCCCGTGATTGCAAGAAAGAGCTGAGGTGTGCCATTTGCACGAGGAAAAACTTGGCAGATTTGAAGCACAGAACAGGTGGAAGAGAATGCCCTTGTTATGTACAGGCAGTACAAAATACACGTAAAGAATGAAGGTTGGCCAACTAAATCTAAACCACTGTAAGGCGGCACAGGAATTGCTGCAGCAGTCGGTATTAGAACTGAATATCGACGTAGCTCTACTGAGTGAATCATACAAAGTGGTCGACTGTCAACTATGGGCCAAGGCCAGCGCAATGCGATCAGCGGTATGGAGTTGTGCCAAAAAACCACTCCCATTAGAAAAACTGAAATCGGAAGTAGGCTTCGTCTGCGTGAAAATTGCTGGCATCATACTGTACAGTTGCTACATACCACCTAGCTTCAACCTCGAGGAGTTTGAAACAATATTAGATAACTTGGTCACCGATGCTAGAACTAGAACGCCGGTTGTAATTGCAGGTGACTTCAATGCATGGGCCCAAGCATGGGGAAGCCGTAAAACAAATCCCAAAGGCAGAGCGCTCCTGACAGCTCTTTCGACCCTAGAAGTGGTGCTATTAAATTCCGGAAGTAAAGCTACATTCAAAAAAGACGGAAGTGAGTCTATAATAGACTTAACATTCATAACTAGTAGACTATCCCGAAATGTCCATTGGGAGGTTAGTGACGACTATACTCACAGCGATCACCAAGCAATTATCTTCACTATAAACGAACCAAAGCAAACAGGGTCTTGCACCGAAAGGAGAACAGTGGGCTGGAAAATCGACTCTCTAGATGAAGAAGCGCTAAAAGTTATGATGTCTGAAGTTACCCTAACACAAGGAGCTACGAATATGGCCAACAAGCTCATGACCACCATAGCAAACGCCTGTGATGCTTCAATGAGGAGAAGAGGAAGAAACCCATCGGGTAGACGTCCCTCAGTATACTGGTGGAATTCCCAGATAGCAGATGTTCGTCAACAATGCAATAGAGCAAGGCGCGACTACCAAAGGGCCAGAAAAACGGCAAATTATTTGGAACAACAAATACACTACAGGGCCAAGCGAAAGGAATTAAAGCAAACCATTAAGGCGAGCAAGAAGAAGTGTTTTCTCCAGCTTTGCGACAGTGCCGAACAAAATCCTTGGGGTATGGCATACAAAGTGGTTACTAAAAAGCTACAGGCATATGTCCAGCCGCAGCTCACAAGCGCCGACCAACTGGGTATAATAGTAAGCAAACTGTTTCCAGGCCAAAAATCATTCAGTAGAGAGATCCTCTCCCATGCTGAATGCAAATTCCCCCAGATCACCGCTGCAGAGGTGCTGCTTGCGGTTGATGAATTTAAAGACAGAAAGGCCCCAGGCCCTGATGCAATTCCGAATAAAGTTCTTAAACTAGCAGTGAAAGCGAATACTGAGGTTTTCGTTCACACGTTTAACGAATGCTTTACAGAGGGCGTATTTCCGAAAATATGGAAACGCCAGCGGCTCGTTCTACTACCAAAGGCGGGAAAATCTCCTGGGGATCCCTCTGCATATCGACCAATATGTATGCTTAATACAACAGGGAAGCTTCTGGAACGCATTACAGAAGCAATGGAGGCGAATGGAGGACTCTCCGAAACACAATTTGGATTTAGAAAAAGGCGGTCCACAGTTGATGCAGTCAATTTCATAAACAGAATAGCAGAAGATGCGATTAGCGGTGAGAGATGGAGATGGGGCTCAAAAGAATATTGTTTAATAATTACGCTCGACGTGAAAAACGCATTTAACACCGCAAGCTGGCGGAAAATAACAGAGGCGCTAATAACTTTCGATATTCCAGCATATCTCAGAAGAATCCTAAACAATTACTTGTCGGACAGACTTCTACTCTACGACACCGATGAAGGCAGAAAGAAATAGTGCTGGGTCCAACGCTATGGAACATAATGTATGATGGCATATTGAAACTACATCTACCAAAAGGGGCGAAAATAGTTGGTTTTGCTGATGACATAGCCATTGTGGTCGTAGCTAAGCACATAAAAGACATTGAAGAGAGTGCAAACAACTCGATCACTAGTGTTCAAAACTGGCTCCTCGATGCAGGTCTAGAGCTTGCACAGCAAAAAACCGAGACAGTGCTAATTAGCAGCAGGAAGATCCGAGAAGTGGCGAAAATAAACGTATGTGGCCATGAAATCGAATCAGCCCCAGATCTGAAATACCTCGGAATCATACTGGATGCTAGATTAACATTCAAGCGGCATATTGAATATGCAGTCGGAAAAGCGGAAAAAGTCGCAGTAGCGCTTTCGAGACTGATGCTTAACGTCGGAGGTCCAAAGCAACAGCGAAGGCAGTTATACGCCAATATAGTCAGAAGTGTCCTGCTATACGGGTTTCAAATCTGGGGTGAAGCCTTTAAGAAGACGTCATACGCACGCGAAGCGAAGTCTTTATACCGGCTCTGCGCGGTTAAGGTATGCTGCGCTTACCGAACTACATCGGAAGATGCTGCGTTGGTTATTGCTGGCCTATGTCCAATAGATATCCTGGCGACGCAGACGTTGGCAAGATCTGTAAACAAGGCGAATCGCCAAGCAGAAATCAAGATCTGCTGGCAACAGTGGCAATGCCGTTTGGACCAGACAGATAAAGGTCGCTGGACACACCGTCTCATACCATCAATAGAAAAATGGTTAAGCCGGAAACATGGAGAAGTAAACTTCCAGTTAACCCAAATGCTTACGGGGCATGGCTGTTTTAAATCTTACTTTTATAGATTTAAAATCGATGATGACCCTTACTGCACTCTCTGCGAAGAGGACGATATCCAAGATGCTGAACATTGCTTTTTTGCCTGCACATATTTTGAAGATGAACGAAACTGCCTAAACGTACAGGTAGGGCGGCTGACAAAAGTAGAGAATTTGATCGATATAATGCTCGAATCGATCGAAAACTGGTCTGCCGTCTGCAACATGGCAAATATGGTAATATCGAAACTACGTCAGGCGGAACGACTCCGCAGAAATACATAATCTTTTAATGTCGGTTGACGGCAACAAACTTCACACCGAATCGGCGGCTCGGAACCTAGTCCGTTTCGACTGCCTGCACTAATAAAAAAAAAATAAAAATAAAAAATGTAAGCAGTTTGGCTCTTTGGCCCTAAGCACAGCTCCCAACGAACAGCCCAAAGCGGTTACACACGGCCGGGTAGCCCGGAATCTCGTCCGTTCCGGCTACCAAGAAAGGTTAGTGCTCAATAAACTACTTTTGAGAAATTTATATATATATGTATGTTAAATCCTCAGCTATAAAATATTGTGTTTTTTCCAATAGTTCATACAAAGCAGAAAAAATCGAATTAAGTAAGTAGACGGCTCGGAATCCAGTCCGTTCCGACCGTTACAGAATAGTTGGAAACCATAAATTTTGAAAAACCAGACGAGAAGAAGTAAAGAGAGTAACAGAGCGGCTCGGAACCCAGTTCGTTCCGACCGGCGGGCAAGGTAATCTAAAATCGTAAATTATATTAAAATCAATAGTTTATATAATAGGAGAAATACCATGTTGAGCGGCTTGGAACCTCGTTCGCTCCAACCGGCAGTCAAGCAAAAAAAAAAAAAAAAAAAATGCTTGGAAATGAAACGGGGCAATTTAAACCCCCACGAAGATGTAACAAACAACAGTACAGAGGGCGGTACAAACAGACTTCACGTAGGTAGAGCGTAAGCTCAAGCCATCTCCCGACGAAATACCTGACGGTAGTACCGGGGAAATGGTACTCAGACAGTAGGAGGTTTAGTTAGGGTTAAAGTCCCACACTGACAAACCGGTGACGGTTAGGCTTTCGATGCTTCCTCCTCGTAAAAAAAAAAAAAAAAAAAAAAAAAAAAAAAAAAAAACACACGATACATGATACGGAGAGAGAGTGCGGGAGTGAAGGTCGTGTTTGTGTCGTTCCGTGATCTTATACAGTTTAATCGGGTAAACGCGAAAATTTAAAAACCAAATCATGGTGTAATTGAGGAAGAAAGCTGGCGGATTCGGCCCTGGAATGGAGACACCATAAATAACGATAAGCGCCATAAATTTATAAATTTATCAGTTTGTCTGTACACGTATGTATGTTATGTGGTTTGTTAATTTTATGTTCCACATTACTCCTTCCCCATCCCACTCTTCGAGTAAACTGTTCTAACTGCCGTTGAACGGACGGAGAGTGGGGAAGAAAGGAAAAAAAAAAATAATAAAAAAAAAAAACCAGCTGATGCTAAATAAGCGCACTCAACTACCGGCCAGCAGGTGTCACCCTGCTCCTCGCCCAGCTGATCTCTCTCTCCTTACAGTGCCCTGTTTGTCGTATCTTGCCCATGTGTGTTATGTCCTCGTCTTGTTTGTCTATCTATTTGTTTTTCTCGTCCCGCAGCGCTACCGCTGCGAGGTAGGGATGGGGAATGGATGCATACGGCAAATCGCAAATCAATCAACCCGCTTTGCCGGTACCGCGTGCGTGTGTGCCTGTGTGCGCGACGCTACACATTGCCGGCTAACCCTTCCGAGCACCGTTTATTGAGCAACGCGTTCAAAACATATTAATAGTTTCTATTGCCCCTTATTTAAAAAAGGAAAACTAATTCAACTTGGATCAATGCAAATGCTTTTTTTTTTTTTTTTTTTTTTTTTAAATAATACCTTTTCTTATTTTCGTATTAACAGGAATTCCGACACGTAAACTAAATTAACTAAATTAAAACTAAACTAAATTAAAATTTTTCTCAAACTAAAAATTTACTTCATTCCTTAGATTTTGGTCTATTTAATAAAACTAAATCAACCCACATTTCACCTTTTGTTGAACCATGTTCATTATTTGCATATTTACTTAATTTCTTAAACTCAAACTGTACTTAAATTAAACTCCAATCTAGTCCCTAAGGACTGATGAAAAGCGCGCGCACGGGGCTCTGCGTGCACGGGGCGCCAATGGGTTAAAAGCACTGAACGCCTATATGCTGGCGTGCATTCGTGCGTGTGGTTTGCGAGTGTATCCATGCGGGTGAGCACAGCTGTTCAGCTGAGGGCGCACCCCAGTAGGAAACACAAACCAGTTACCCAATAGGAATCGCCCTAAAGTAAGCGAATTAAATTACAATAAAAATCGAACCGGATTTTCACACTGAAACCCAGCCCAGTAAAGTTTCAGCTTATGGCATGCTGGAAACTACGCAATTTGGATATGTTTGCTTCGAGCTGGTGGTACTGGCATTCTGTTACCTGAGTATGCAGGAGTGATATCATGCAGAAATGGCTTTCGGGCTAATGTCAGTACCATCTCCGTCCCGTTAAAACCCTAGCAGGCCTCAGAAAACGCTCTTTATCCGTCACCATTAAGTTGGTCGCGCAGGCTCAGTTGAGGAAATCCTGACTAATACCGATCTGGCTCTGAACGCAATACCCCATAAAGGACTGCGTCAACCCATGTATGGCCTCCCTGTTTACAAAGATAACCATGCGATCATAAAGGTAACTGCGCATACGGCTACAGATAACGGCTCTGAGTGGGGACCCCTAAGAAAAAAATGGAACCAACTAAAAAAATAACGCCGATTAACACAAACGAAGCGGATACCGCTTCTAATACACCCGAAACGATGAACCGGGTGGAAAACGTAGAAAAGGGCACTGACCCATTTAAGAGAAGTGCAAGGCTTGCGCATTCTCCCCCGCTAACTCCAATGGGAGGAGCAGCATTATTCGAAACGGCGCAAGGTACGAAGGAGACTGATTCAGCCATAATCCAGGCTGGAACGTCAACCAACAAAAGAGAAAGCGCTTTTTGCAAGCTTGGGGTCGAGATAAATACTCTCCTTGGTATGCTCGAAGAAAACGAAGGTAAACGCCAGACCATCCACCAACCGATGAGAGATGCTTTCAGCAAAATCAAGCTTTTGTACAACAAAGCAAAAGTGGTGAGTTGCAGATGCAGCACCTATGGCGAAGCGAGCTCTGATAACAGCACGCAGACTTCGCCATGGTTCAGAGCCCCATTGGAACAACCTCGGAGGAAAGCAGGTGCAGAAGCTGCTGGCCCGCCTGTAAGTAAACGGACTAAGCAGTGCCCTAAGAACCAACCCCAGGCAAGCTCTAAAAGAGAAGTCACTGCCCAGGCTACAGTACAGCCAGCCAAGAAAATAAAACTCAACGAATGGGTTAAAGTAAAGACGAAGGCCAAGAACGACAAAAAAGTTGGTAGAGCAAATACCATTAAAAAAACAAGACCTGATGCGATTGTCATTGAAAAAACAGGACAGACGTCCTATGCTGACGTACTTAAAAAAATTAAAATGGACGATAAGTTCAAGGGATACGCTGACTCAGTGTCAAAAATCAGACGCACACAGAAGGGAGATCTTCTGATAGAGCTAACAAAAGCCTGCCAAAATTCAACTGACTTAAAAACTATCGTAGGAGCAGCGATAGGAGGCGAGGCCTCGGTCAAAGCACTGACGCACCGCATAACACTGGAGTGCAAGGATATAGACGAGGTTACTTCTAAAGATGAGGTACACTGCGCTATAAAAGCCCTCCCAGGGCTAGAAGATATTAATATATTAGACTTCGTTGGGCTAAGGGCTGCATATGCTGGAACTCAAACAGCTACCCTTAGCTTGCCAGCTCAAACAGCTCAGAAGCTTCTCCAGGTTGGCAAAATTAAAATAGGGTGGGTCATCTGCCGTATACGTGAACGTGTGCTCTTGCAAAAGAGCTTTAAATGCCTGGAGTATGGTCACGTGTCTCGAAACTGCACTAGCGAGATAGAAAGATCGAAGCAATGCAGAAAATGCGGCGTCGAGGGACATTTCGCAAAAGACTGCAAAAACAGCCCACACTGCGTCTTGTGCAAATCAAATAATAGGGATAACATTGACCATTTAGCAGGTAGCTATAAATGCGCTGCTTTCAGGAAGGCCTTAGCAAACCGACGCATATGAGAATTATACAAACAAATTTAAATCACTGCGAAGCTGCGCAAGATCTATTATCGCAGACGGTGAAAGATATAAGAGCTGACTTGGCAATCTACAGCGAACCGTACAAGTGCAAAGATGATGGAGCTTGGGCCAGCGACAAGAAAAAAAGCACAGCTATCTGGCTTTGCGGTGCATATGCATACCAAGAGATGCATAGCGCGGAAGAAGGATTCGTGCGTTGCAAAATAAATGGGACACACATCATCAGTTGCTATGCAAGGCCAAGCCTCTCAAAAAGAGAGTACCAAAAACTTTTGTGCGATATTGCCCTGGAAGCTCGCGGCAAGTCGCCATTAATCATCGCAGGGGACTTCAATGCCTGGGCAATAGAATGGGGCAGTAGAGTAACAAATAAGAGAGGTGAAATGCTTCTGGAAACATTTGCCCAGCTTGATGCCACGATCCTAAATACCGGATCTGCGCTAACCTTCAGAAAAATGGGAACGGGGTCTATAATAGATATATCCCTCGGAAGCGATTCACTGGCCAACAAAATCAAATGGAGGGTAAGCGAGGACTACATCCATAGTGATCACCAAGCCATTATAATGGACATAGCAGAGGAGAGACAAAAGCTAAAGCCAAAGTTCACAGGGCCAAAATGGAAAGAATATATGCTCGATAATGATGCTTTGGAGTATATAATCGAAGAGTATAAACCCATAGCAGGGCCGGCAGAAGACGTTGTGAGTAACTTAGCTTTGGGCCTAACTGAAGCATGCGATGCGTCGATGCCAAGAAGGTCACTTAACAAGAAATTCGTCCCGTGCTATTGGTGGAACAGGAATATAGCACTGATAAGAAAGAAATGTCTCAGTGCAAGACGTAAAATGCAACGCAGCAGAGGAAGTTCTGAATTTCCCAAAAACCTAGCTGCTCTGAGGAAGGCAAGGAAAGGCCTTAAAGCAGCCATAAAAGCAAGCAAACAGGAACATTTTAGAAAAATTTGCGACGAAGCAGACATCAATCCCTGGGGCCCCGCTTACAGAGTAGTGCTATCAAAAGCAAAAAGCGTAAAGTCACCAAACATTACTTGCCCAGTAATGTTGAGAAATATCATAACAACCCTTTTTCCTCAAAGGGTCGAAGACATCCCATCAGTCTTTCCACGTTATGAAACAAGCAAAATCCCAAGGGTAACTGAAGAGGAGTTGCTAACTGCATGCACGAAGATCCAAAATTGTAAAGCTCCAGGGCCGGACGGTATACCAAATAAGGCCCTGAAAGCCGCTATCATAAAGCACCCAGAAATATTTGTGCATGCATTCAACGCGTGTCTTAATGAAGGCTGTTTCCCAGCAACATGGAAGAAGCAAACATTAGTGCTGCTACCTAAAGGCAACAAGCCCCCAGATGAGCCGTCGTCGTACCGTCCGATATGTTTACTAGACACGCTTGGAAAAATTCTTGAAAGAATAGAATGCAACAGACTTACGTCGTTCGCCGAAGAAAATGGGTTCCTGTCGATAAACCAGCAATAGAAGGCACAAGGTGGCGTGGCGGGAAAAAAGAATACTGCGCCATTGTAACATTAGACGTTAAAACGCTTTCAATACCGCAAGCTGGCGAAACATCATGGATACATTATTAAGAAAAGGCACTCCAAGTTATATCCTCAAAATTATAGGAAGCTATTTTTCGCACCGCAAACTCCTCTACAGAAGCGATAACGGCCCAGAGGTTTATGACGTAAAAGCAGGCGTCCCACAAGGATCAGTCCTTGGACCACGTTTGTGGAACGTTATGTACGACGGCGTCTTTAACCTGGAAATGCCTCCACGCACAAAAGTCGTTGGTTTTGCAGACGATATCGCGGTTGTAATTGTTGCAAAACATTTGCAACAAATTGAAGCAGCAGCTGGCGAAGCTGTACTTAAAATCAAAACATGGCTTCAATCAATGCACCTAACGCTGGCCGACCATAAGAACGAGGTACTTTTTATAAGCAGCAGAAAGGCAGTGGAGTTTCTGAATATTCGCGTGGGGACAGAGGTAATCACATCCAAGCCTGTTATCAAATATTTGGGTGTGATGATAGACTCCCGACTCAATTTCAAGCCCCACTTGGAGTACGTCTCTAAGAAAGCATCTAGAGTGCAGTCAAGCTTATCGCGCATTATGCCAAATAACGGAGGACCGAGACACAGTAAACGAATCCTCTACAGTAGGGTTATTAGCTCAATCTTACTGTATGCGGCCCCAGTCTGGGCCGACGCGCTGCTGGTGAAAAGCTACGTGAAAAAGATAACAACTGTCTATCGGCTAAGCGCCTTACGAGCGGTTTGTGGATTCTGTACAATTTCAGACGAAGCATCTTATGTTATAGCTGGACAAATTCCAGTAGATATCATGGCTCATGGAATGAAACGAATTTATGAAAGGCTTTCCGGGAGTAACGGAACAATAAACCCAAACGAAGTAAAAGAGGAAGAAAGATGCCACAAAAGGCAGGTGGACATATAAGCTGATACCAAATATCAGCAAATGGTTGGAGAGAAACCATGGTGACACAAACTTTCACCTTACACAGTTCCTCTCGGGACATGGAGTTTATCGGAAGTAGTTCCCCTTGCTGCCCAACATGTAGAGACAGCGAAGAAGATGCGGAACACATTATGTTCCAATGTCCACGTTACGCTCCTCAAGTTCGTACAATCTTAGACGGAGTAAACATCATTGACTTCATGCTCCAGTCAAGCGAAAGGTGAGGAAAAATATGTGCTCTCGTATCGCGCATTCACATAGATCTTAGTCGTGCAGAGATGACAAGACGTAGCCAACAACACAGGTAAAGAGCGAGTAAGCTAACCAGCCCCGTGAGGTAATACCTCTTATGGAAGTTCCGCGAGGAGAGTGGTCGTGGTGCAGAGAGTTTAGTAACGTAGGTGTAGTCAAGAGACTGCAAGTCGTGCATGCTGCTATGGGAATAGCAGTACTCATGAGAGTTTTCTCTTCACGGGAGTATCCCAAAAAAAAAAAAAAAAACACACGTACAAATTAACACTTTCACTCAATTTCTTCCGTTTATATTTTCCCGCCGGATAAACATTTTCTCGTTAATTTCCCCCTGACTATTATTGTCGGAAGGTTCGGACACAAAACCGTTTTACTTTTGCTCTTCACTTCTTTTTGACCGAGTTCAAGTGAAGACATCGAGCTACCAGCCTCATCCAGGTAACATAATCTTTGTGAAATATTATCCATCAAAATATTTTAAATACACACAAACACATATATTTGTACCGAAGAACTAAACCATTGCGTTTTTTCTTTTATTTTTCTTACAATCACGCCGAATAAAACCCTGGTAAACCTGAGCTTACAAGCAAAGATTACCCGCGTTTTTACAGTATGGCTCGATGTTATAACTTTGATTCTTTTGCGGAACAGAAAGCTCGGAAAAAATAATTTGATTAATAAATATCTTATTGGAACTAAATTGCTAATTATTATTTATGAGTATAAGCATATACTTTAGAAAATAAAATGTATAACATATTTTACTAAAATGCACACAACATTATTATTAGTGGTGGGTAACTATTGAGGCGGTTCATTAAAATTAAATTATAACGTGACAATTGTTACAGAAAAAGCACCATATTGCCGCGGATGGTATAGTTACGACACTGCATTGGTGTTAACTAGATTATAAATGAGAGGAATGCACTGCGACCGATGGGTCTATTGTGCCCTCTACGGCTCATATCACAGTACTTCCATAAGCCCCAGCACCTCTAGAAAGCCTAGTATGGTTGTCGGGGGTAATGAGTGTAAGTGTTGCTCATCCGGCCTCGGCCGTCCAAAGGCCGTGCCTCTTTTGCGCGCCACAGCAACGCACTCCATGAGTAGATGCTGCGGGGTTTCTGTTTCTAAGTCACAGAAGCGACAGAGGTCGCTTGACCAGATCCCTAGGTTGTGTAGGTGGCCCCTTAATCTGCAATGACCCGTCAGAATTCCTGTCATGATTCTTAGTTTCTCCTTGGGGAGGCTCATCAGCAACCTGTGCCTTTTCCTATTGTATCCCCCAAGGAGAGACTTTGCCTGTCTAAGGCCTGCTATATTGCGCCATTGTTGGTTTCGCAGTCTGTTAGTTTCATCTCTCAGCATTTCTCTCACAGTGCTGGGACCTACAGCCAGGATCGGCTCTGGTCCAACCGGAGTAGCTAAGGCTGCTGTCCTGGCTAGGCGATCGGCTTCTTCGTTGCCATCAACCCCTCTATGTCCTGGTACCCAGAGGAGTTGGATTTGGTTCCTCTCCGCCAGGGCATTGAGTCTCTCAAAGCACTCCATTACCAATGATGATTTTATTTCATAGGAGGAGAGGGTGGTGTTAACTTAAAAGGTGTGGTAATTTAAAGATAATAAGAGCTTATGCTTTAACCTTAATTCGAATATGAGATTTTGACTCCAAATTAGAGCTACATACATATATTAACAGTAAAGAGTGCGTGTCTTAAGATACCCTGCGTATGTACATATACTCGTTTTTCATTAATATTGCATTAATATGACTTTGTTTATAACTAACTTATAATGTTGCAGTAGTGCAATGCTCAGAAGAAAGCATTAAATCTTTTCAAATTTGGTTTAGAGACAACCCGGTTTCTGCTGTGCACTCTTCAGTCGCAACAAAAATTGCTCTGAAAATATCACAGCGCTGAACCGGGTTTATCTCAAAACCAAATTATACGAAATCAGACAATCGTTTGTTATTATTATTATAACCCAACGGAAACCCACTTTCCCGCCCAACCGGCACGAGGGGCTCAATCCGCATAACGTACGGATGTTTTTTAAATATACAAATCTGAGGTGCCGAGTCGTGACAGAAGAAAGTTTGTTAAGCGTCGAGATCCCAAGCTGCTCAGCTACAGAATAAGAATTCATCAGCCGAATACAAAGTTAGAGAAATGCAAAGTAAGAAAATTGGATCGTTAGCTGTTATTAAGAGAGGATAGAATAGTTCTTTTAATTATAAAAAGTGAGTCCGATACATCAAAGGTGCTGGAATGATTGTTAAAGTCTTGGCATACACCCCGAAACAGTTCATTCAACTCAAAGTTAGTTCTGCATAGTTTCAAGAAAAGTGGTTTAAAGTTTCTCGTTGCACGGGAGGGTACATTAAAATTAATTTGCTCTAGAAAAAATGGACTTGAGATCCATCCATTGACTAATTTTACCAGAAATAGTATACCTAACATTTCTCTGCGACTCGAAAGAGTAGGAAAATTAATAAGTTTTAAACGACTAGTGTAAGGGGGAAGATTGTATGGCGAATCCCATCGAAGATTTCTCAAAGCAAAAAGTAAGAATTGTTTTTGTATTGACTCTAGTTGGTCTGAGTGGACCTGATAACGAGGATTCCAAACTATGGAACCATACTCCAGTATTGGTCTTACTAATGAAGTAAAAAGTGTTTTAGTTATATACGGGTCGCGGAATTCCTTTGACCAACGCTTTACAAACGCCAGTACACCCCTTGCTTTATTAACTGTGGAACTAATATGAAAATTAAAGTTGAGTTTACAATCCATCCCAACACCCAGGTCATCAAAACTGTTTACATGTTCTAGGACGTAGCTATTTATTTTGTAGGAGGCCGGCTGAATGGTTCGTCGAGAAAAGCACATGAATTTACATTTGTTAAGGTTAAGCGGCATATAATTAATGCTGCACCAATTGACTACGCTGTCCAAATCTTGCTGTAGCAAGGATCTTTCTTCAGCCGAGGCATAAGTCTTAAAAAGTTTAACATCATCCGCGTACATCAATATTTTAGAATACTTTACTACTGTAGAAATGTCGTTTATGAATAGCAGGAACAGAATCGGTCCGAGGTGGCTGCCCTGAGGAACTCCCGAGGAAACATCGATGATCCCAAAATGAAAATATTTAAAAACTACCTTTTGCGTCCTACCGGAGAGATACGAAGACATCCAACAGAGGATACCAGCTTGAAAACCAAGCAGATCTAGTTTGCGGATAAGTAAAGAGTGACATACTTTGTCAAATGCTTTCCTGAAATCGGTATACATACATATATAACATCAGTATCAATGCATTCCCTAAACCCAAGTAAATTTGTAATGGTTGATTTGCCCTTATAGAAGCCACGTTGGCAATTTGCTATTATTGAGGAAATCGGATAAGTCATTTGATTAGTAACAATAGCTTCAAACAACTTCGGGATAGAAGAGAGTTTAGCTATACCACGATAGTTTTCAATAGAAGACCTGCTTCCAGATTTATGAAGGGGGATTATCTAAGACTGTTTCCATATTGACGGAAAAACTCCTTGCTGGAGGGACAAATTAAACAAGTTCGATAATGGCAGGTACAGGTGCTTTGCACATTTTTTTAGGAAACATGTCGGGATCATGAAAAACATCATCTGATGATATGACTGGAATATTAATAGAGTTATTGGGGCTCAGCTTGTATGGATAGGAAATAGAGTTATATTTAAATTGAGTGGTGTAGTTAGATTTAAAGAACTGGGCAAATAGATTGGCAATAATCTCGTTATCACATGACACAGTATTTTGATATTTCATTGCGGAAGGGAATGCATTTACTCTGCGCTTAGAATTAACGAAACCATAGAAAGCTTTCGGGTCGTGGATAATGTTCATTTTCATTTTATTCAAGTATTTTTCATAACAGATTTTATTTAATTCTAGATATTTATGTCGCAAGACTGAATAATTAAGATAATCCACATGACGACCAGTACTTTTATATATTTTAAAAGAACGCGATTTTTTATTTTTTAAAGTTCTCAAGTCTTTAGTGAACCATAAAGGGGCTGATTCATCACGAATACAAGAACCTTTAGATACATGTTTAAGAAATAAGTTGTATAAAGTATTGTTGAAGTCCAAAACATTACGCTCAATATCGCCATTGTAGTAAGGCCAAGTTATTTTAGATAAGTCACAATTTAATTTTTTAAAAATAGCTTTTCTAAAATCGAAGCTGTCATTAGAATTAAAAGCTTTCGATCCAGAAACCCGCTCTCCGTCTATGATCTCGTATGACAATTCAATCGCAGGATGATATACATCCTCAGGTAAAACCAATGGATCACATCGATTTAAGGAGGCCCTGTACATGTTGTCAACAAAAACCAAATCCAAGACCCTCCCCAACTTGTTTTGTAGGGTATTAACTTGGTTCAGACAAAGTTCAGTCATCCCCTCCAGAAAGGCGTTGTTAATGGAAGGCACGATATGACCATCAATTATATTCCAAGAAATGTTTGGGAGATTAAAATCACCCAACACAATCAAAGAGTCGGGAGGCCTAAGCATTGAGTCCACAATCCCAAGTAAAGAAATATGATCACTATATACCGACAAATAGTCTGAGGAGGTATATAGCAGAGGGCTAAATAAATATAAGACTTGCTTAATTGCACTCGTATGCACTTAAATTCAGTAGACTCAATGATAGGGACGTTAACCACTTCAGATGGTAATGAAGAATGGACAGCAAAAAGAACACCTCCACCGATCCTGCACTCTCGATCATTTCTGTAAATATGATATTCACTGCAAAGAATCTCCGAATCAAAAACGTGAGGTTTAAGCCAAGTTTCAGTGAAAGCTATAATGTTAAAATTACAGTGATAACTCTTCAAAAGCAAGTCAGTTAGTTTTGTATTCAAGCCTCTAACATTTTGGTAATATATATCAAGTTTAGTTTTTATCAGTCTTTTGACTCCGGATTAGGATTAGAGATTTTTGCTAAGTTTTGATTATTTATGTTGGGTTTAAACTCGAATTCGCGAACAAAAGCCCCAGTCGGCCAAAAAGAGCTATTTAAAAGTATATTAAAGTTTTCGGAAGTTACATCGATTTTAAATGAAGAAATGTTTCTCTTGTAATTAATGTTAAATTTCCTGATAGTTATGTCATCAGTCTTAACCTTAGATGAAATGTGAAACTTGATATCCTCAACTGTGGTATCACTGGAAAATCTTGATATAAAAATAGATTTTCTCTGAGGAATCACAACCAGCCCCCTAGCAAGCGTCACAGAAACCCCAGCAGAATTTTTGCTTTCGCTGCTTTCCTTTTGAACTGATCTCTGTGCAGCAGCTTTTGATGTTGAAGGTTCAACAGCCTGAGGACAAGGTGAGGAGAAACTAATCAACTCCCCTGAGGAAGAAGAAAAATTTGTCGTCGAAATAGGATTTGGCTCAGCTTCGTCAGACGGACTCTCAATACGTTTCCGTTTACTATTACGGCTATTAGGAATACTCGTATTCTCTAAGCATTTAAAAGAATTAAATACGTTTTCGTAGTGTTTGAATTTTTCGGTAAGAACAATTAGCTCCTTATCAATCTCAGAGAAACCGTTCCTACACTGCCTAAAAAATTTAAAAAGATCAACTTCAGTTGACCTACATTTCAGACAAGACCAGCGGACACCCTTGCCATCATCAATCAAATCTAAATAAAAGCTTAAAATGTATTCAGAGACATATATATATAAACTTAAAATATAAATATTTGTACCACCAGGGTGCTTGCTGTGAAATTTTGCGTCCGCCAAATGTATTACATTTCAAAGAATTTTCTCGAGTTTATAACAATGCTTTTGAAGTGTTCTGTGCACAAGATTTGCATACCTATCCACCATCATGTGTTCCATGCATCAATGTTGTCTTTACTGTTAGGGTATCAGTTTATTTAAAGAATTTAACATTCGAAAAAAGATGTTCCAAGTATACCGGTACAACTTCAAGTAGACAAGGTATATCCCTATCGAACACACATTCGTCAATGCCAGTACTGGAATATGAACAGTAATCAAAGGTAAGTGAGGTCATGCCAATGTGTACAGATATAAGTGTTTCAATGCTTTTTTGAACATATCGAGCGTATTGGTCTGCAATAAATGAGAATGTAAGTTGATTTCCATATTGTAGTATGTGCAGCGTTAGAATTAAGAATATAGATATGTATTATTTTTATTGAATTGTAAGCCAAAGTTTTTAATAAAGGTTTATTTGAATAACGTACTATTATATTTTCCTTTAGTAAATCATTGGTAATAGATTGCAATACAATGAAACCAGCAACCTGTACTTCAAACGAAGCATCAAGAGGCAGAAACATTAGATAAGCGTAAGTTTTTATTTTTATAATTTATTATGTAAACAAATCTTGTCAGTTAAAAGATAATATTTAAATTAAATAGGTGTATTAAATGCACTGTAACACTTAATCGCTGAAAAAAAATTTAACTTATCTTAGCATATTAGAGAGCAAAGTTATATAAAAAATAGGTGGTTTTTATATCCTCCTTCTTCCGATTTTGAAGAAGAATGTTTTGGCATCTTTATTTTACTAACAAATGGCAACAAATGTTTGTACATATTTCTGTTGGCCTAGTAAATATTAATATTTTACAATTTTATTGAGCTCAAGGCCAGTTTATGGAAGATTTTTTTGTGAAAAAACAACAACAGTTTTTAATGGTTGAAGTTATAGTACTATTTCGGAAATCACCACATTTCCTCATCAGACTTCTTTTTGATTATTAAATTAAATTAATTTTTTTAATTTAATTTTTCATAACCACTTCTCTCAGGCTTTGAACCCGGGAGCTCGGAGTTGCAGAGCCAATACGCTACCTATTGTGCTACGCTAGCCGAGTTGGCTGTTGTGTTTATTTCATTTTCCTTAAACAAACCAACTACAAACAAGAGCAACTGATCTGCCGCTATTTAACTTGTTTGTGAGGTTGTTGTTTGTGTTTTTATTTTGCAAATTCTGTATAAGTATTTTACTTTATATTATAATGCATTTTTAAGGTGTGCTCATCCTTGTATACAAATGTTTGTTCATATTTCTGTTAGCCTAGTAAATGTTAATATTTTACAATTTTATTGAGCTCAAGGCCAGTTTATGGAAATATGAACAAACATTTGTATACAAGGATGTACATATGTAGTGTACATATTTAATAAATTTTATCTTTTAACAATCGGGTAAGTTCCCCTCTATAATATTCTTAATAAACTTCATTGCATTCTTAAAATAAAGTAATTAACTAAAACACACTAACAACGACCACACAAACAGATCAGTTGCTCTTCTTTGTAGTTGGTTTGTTTAAGGAAGATGGAATAAACACGGCAGCCCACTCGGCTAGAGTAGCACAGTATGTAGCGTGTTGGCTCTGCAACTCCGAGCTCCTTGGTACAAAGCCTGGACATATTGTGAAGAAGAATAAAAAACATTAATAATTAACTAAAAAGAATTCTGATGAGGAAATGTGATTTCCAAAATAGTACTATAACTTCTACCATTAAAAAACTGTTGTTGTTTTTTTCACACAAAATCTTCCATAAACAGGACGCGAGCTCAATAAAATTGACAATTATTAAAACAATTTTTGTAGATCATAAAATTGTTAGATTGAAGTCACAAAATATGAAACATTAGTTATTTGAACAAAATTTTTTTTATATGGAAAACACCACACAATTCCTTCGTCAAAAAAATAACAGAATTTTTATTGATATAACTACATACATATGCATATTAGAAAAAATTGGTTAATATACCCGAATTTTATTAGTTTCGCCGCTGTATGTGTATATAACTATTATTTAATATATTTAAATGCCAAAAACCCATTTATTTAATTTTCAATTAAAACGTACAGAAAATAGGCTATTAAAAAAAATCATTGAATTTTTACAAATTCCTTAGATTTTTCAAATTTCACAAACGTAAAATATTTATAAGAAAATAATCGTGAATGTTGTAATTTGTAAGCCAATTATTTTAATTATATAAGGTAACATAACAAATTATATAAACTAAAATAAAATTAGACAAACCAATTTTTTTTAGTAAATTATCTTCTATTCGATATTGTAACTGTATAATTTTATTGTTTTGTAATTTTTTTTTTAATATTATGTTATTTCATATAAAATAAATACAGAAAAAACTTAAAAAAATAAAATGCTTTCTTTGAAAAAAAAAATATCAAAAAAAAAATGATCTGACCTGACCGGGGATCGAACCAACGACCAATGAATTTCATACATGCACAGAAAAATATTTCAATTGTGGTTCGATTATAAATAAACAAGGCTACTAGAAAACATACGAAAATGCTTTAAATTCGATTATTTAATGTAAGGAATGCTGAAATAATTTAAAAACTATAAAAAGGCAACAGTGTTGCCTGCCAAGCCATTTATAAGAAAAGTGCCAATTTTCACGTGTTTGATAACATTAAGCTAAGCAGCTAGCTCTCTCTCTTTGTCAAACGGCTCACAAAGGAAGACACTGTGTTGCTAACTCTTAAAATTTGCAAGAATATTGGCGGAAAAAACAAATTTGTAGGACAAATATTTCCACGTTAAATTGCGTAAGTTTTTCGATAAATTAATTTTATTTCAAAATAACATTATTTTCTAATACATCTCATTCGCAGAGTAATTAATCTCAGCGTTCTTGTACGTTGTCTATTCAGCTTAGATCCGCATCGGAATGCGCTTTTATGTTATTAAAAATTAGTTCTAGTAAATTTATTAATACAGTTACTAGTTAAACAATAAAATATAAAGAAAACGAGAACATAAGCCCTTTAAATTTTGTTTTACATGCCAAAAAATGTTTCGGTTGGTGTGTGCTTTGAGTGCAATGTTTAAACATGTTTACATACTTGGAAGGTAGAAAAACAATTTAGTAAATCAAAAATGCCAAAAGCAAGCTGGAAATTGTGCCATAAAACATAGTATGAATACGACCCCGTGAACGATAATATTCGTCACCCATGCAACTATGTCCAAGTTGTGGTCGCATGAGGACTAAAGTCGTCATGAACCTTTTTTTTAAACAAGAATGTATCAATTAATTAAAAACCTGAATAAATTGATCGAAAACAAAATGTGGCAATAGTTTCTAAAAAAATCGTTCAAATTAATGCACATTGTTTTGTCTGTTCTTTGTCCTGTCTAAATTATCCATTATCGAAAAGCTAATTTTTTTCTAACAATTTTAAAAAGGGATTTTATTTTTGCCATTTCTCCATCCTTCTTTAATGCAACCTTTTACTTGGGAGTGTCAAGATTCATATGTCATTAGTGAGCAAACCTTTAATAATTGAATCGTGGGCTACCCTAAGGCAGCGTGCAAGAGTAAAACAACTGCCGAATTATCCAACTTTCAATGATTGAATCATGGGAAAAGCGTTATACAAATTTATATTCAACCTATTCGTTTTATGCAAAAAGGGCACATCTCCTTCCGAATTTTTCACAGTTTTTGAGCAAACATTGGTTTTATGTCAATAGGGCACATCTCCGGAAGGTTGGAGTCCAAAGGAGTTACTCAACTGTGAGATTGCAAAGTATGGAATATTTTATAACTAAAGTGAGTCTTTAACTGCGATAACATTAAAAACATTGAACCCTACTAGATGGACAAGACGTATTGATGCTATTTTTGCTTTAAAAGTTCTGATTGTTTAATTATATTATGTAGAACTATAATTTTATTATATTTTATATATTTGCTGTTATTATATATTTGCTGTTATTTTTGCGACTTTAAGTTTTTATCAAACAATCCTTTTTAATCACATTAAACTCGATGTCTCGTTAAGTGACTAGCCCTTGATGACGATCTCCAAAGGAGATTATTGAAATTTATTGGGAATAGAAGAATAAGTTTCTATACATTTTGACCTGAATACGTTATTTAAAAGGATTGTTTGATAACAATTATATTGTGTTATTGGTTTTTATTGCAAATTTCTTTAAACAACCGATGCAGCCCCTGAAGCACTTCAGTCTAAAGCCGCCGATATTTCAAGTGTCTTAAAACATTTGAAAATTTGCCGAGAAGAACTGGATATGAATCGACATGAAATGGTAAATTAAAATATGGAAGGAAATATTTTGTAAGCAGACAAATTTATCCTCAATTTTGAATTTTCTAAAACGCGTCAGAGGATGGTAAAACGTCATTATATCAAACTTTGCAAAGATGAGTGTCTCCAATATCTGAAAAGTTTGTTTATAGTAAACATACAAACTTAATTTATCGAATATTGGATATCATTATTAACTAACTGATTTCGCATTTCCTCCCTATCAATAAAGTTGTTTCCAACTTCAGTATTTTGCTACCTACCACTTTGCGAAAAGTAAGTGACTCTGATTTATTAAAAACAGTTTAAGAATTTGTTGATATACAGTTCAAAAGAGGCTGAACCATTTGCTAGGGAAATTCTCAGTTTCCGTCCATTTTCAGCGTAAAAGCGTACCTGTATTAGAGAACTTGTTGACGATTTTACGTCGCGCAGCTTTCCTGAAGTTTGTACTGCATTAATGTTATTTATTACAATTCCTGGGACTGCAGCTAGTGCTGAACGATCATTTGAGAAACTAAAATTAATAAAAATCTATTTAAGAATCTCTATGGGGAAAGACAGGCTACGTAAACTGGCTATTCTGTCCACTGGAAATTGTATGGCTCGATGTTATAACTTTGATTCTTTTGCGGAACAGAAAGCTCGGAAAAAAATAATTTCATTAATAAATATCTTATTGGAACTAAATTGCTAATTATTATTAATGTGTATAAGCCTATGTGGCCGCTGTGGTCGAGTTGGTAGCGGTGCGTGCTATAACTCGATAAGCCGGTGAGTTCGAGGTTCGAATCTCAGTCAGGGCAAGCAAAATCTTAATAATAGAAAAAGTTTTTTCTAATAGCGGTCACCCCTCGGCAGACAATGGCAAACCTCCGAGGGTATTTCTGCCATAAAAAAGCTTCTCATTAAATACATCTGCCGTTCGGAGTCGGCATAAAACTGTAGGTCCCTGCATTTGTGGTATAATATAAAGACGCACACCATAAATGGTAGGAGAAGCTCGGCCAAACACTGAGCTATATAATATATAATATTCAGCCATGGTAATTTAATGATAATAAGAACTAATGCTTAAACCTTTATTCGAAAATGAGATTTTGACTCCAAATTAAAGCTACATATATTAACAGTAAAGAGTGCGTGTCTTAAGATACCCTGCGTATGTACATATACTAGTTTTTCATTAATATTGAATTTATATGTCTTTGTTTATAACTAATTTATAATGTTGCAGTAGTGCAGTGTTCAGAAGAAAGAATTAAATCTTTTCAAATTTGGTTTAGAGAAAACCCGGTTTCTGCTGTGCACTCTTCAGTCGCACTGAAAATATCACAGCGCTGAACTGGGTTTATCTCAAAACCAAATTATACGAAATCAGACAATCGTTTAAATAAAAAGTTTAAACATATTCAGATACATATATATATAAACTTAAAATATATATATTTCTACCACCAGGGTGCTTGCTGTGAAATTTTGCGTCCGCCAAATGTATTATCTTTCAAAGAATTTTCTCGAGTTTATAACAATGTTTTTGAAGTGTTCTGTGCACAAGATTTGCATACCTATCCACCTTCCTGTGTTCCATGCATCAATGTTGTCTTTACTGATAGGGTATCAGTTTCATTAAATAATTTAAAAGATGTTCCAAGTATACCGATGCAACTTCAAGTAGACAAGGTCTATCCCTATCCAACACACATTCGGCAATGCCAGTACTGGAATATGAACAGTAATCAAAGGTAAGTGAGGTCATGCCAATGTGTACAGATATAAGTGTTTCAATGCTTTTTTGAACATATCGAGCGTATTTGTCTGCAATAAATGAGAATTTAAATTGATTTCTATATTGTAGTATGTGCAGCGTTAGAATAAATAATATATGTATTATTTTTATTGAATTGTAAGCCCAAGTTTTTAAAAAAGTTTTATTTGAATAACGTACTATTATATTTTCCTTTAGTAAATCATTGGTAATAGATTGCAATACAATGAACCTAGCAACCTGCACTTCAAACAAAGCATCAAGAGGCAGAAGCATTATATAAGCGTAAGTTTTTATTTTTGTAATTTATTATGTAAACAAATCTTGGCAGTAAAAAAAACATATTTAAATAAAAATAGGTGTTTTAAATGCACTGTAACACTTAATCTTTAAAAAAAAAGTTTAACTAATCTTAGCAGTTTAGAGAGCAAAGTTATATAAAAAATAGGTGTTTTTTATATCCTCCTTCTTCCGATTTTGAAGAAGAATGTTATTTTACTAACAAATGGCATCTGTAACACGCTAATTGATGTTTTGAATTTCAGGGCTGATGTAAAATTCGAGCGGAATTGATTTCGCACCGGTTTGAATTTTCTATTCGAAATAAGAAAGGTGATCCGGCAATCCTATCGAAATTGAGAAATTCGAACAAAACACAAATATATTTTAGTGAAGCGTTTCGAAATGAGATGACCTTCGGCTACTTAATGGTTGGGTCCTGCAATAATTGTACAATTTCCTTTTAAACTAATTTATGTTTTTACATTTAATATCAATTTGCAATTCATTAAAACATTTTAATCTTTTGTAATACAAATTTAATTTGTCTGCTTCTGTTTTATAAGCCGGGAGATTAAATCATTTCGAGTATTTTTGTAGTGTACGTATTTAACAAATTTTATCTTTTAGCAATCGGGTAAGTTTCCCTCTATAATATTCTTAATAAACTTCATTGCATTCTTAAAATAAAGTAATTAACTAAAATACACTAACAACAACCACACAATCAGATCAGTTGCTCTTCGGTTTCAAACAGATCAGTTTGTTTCGGTTCTCGGCTGGCGTAGCACAGTATGTAGCGTGTTGGCTCTGCAACTCCGAGCTCCTTGGTACAAAGCCTGGACAAGTGGTGATGAAGAATAAAAAATATTATTAATTAACTAAAAAGAAGTCTGAAGAGGAAATGTGGTGATTTCCAAAATAGTACTATAACTTCTACCATTAAAAAACTGTTGTGGTTTTTTTCACACAAAATCTTCTATAAAGTGGCCGCAAGCTCAATAAAATTGACAATTATTAAAACATTTAGAAAATAGAAAAATAACAAACAGTTCAAATATAATAACAATTTTTGTAGATCATAAAATTGTTAGATTCAAGTCACTAAATATGAAACATTAGTTGTTTGAACAAAATTTTTTTTATATGGAAAACACCACACAATTCCTTCGTCAAAAAAATAACAGAATTTCTATTGATATAACTACATATGTATGTTTATTAGGAACCTGTCAAAATTTGTCAAAATACCAGAAATTTATTAGTTTCGCCGCAGTGTGTGTATATAACTATTATTTAATTGATTTAAATGCCGAAAACCGATTTATTTAATTTTCAATTATAACGTACATAAAATAAACTATTAAAATAAAATCCTTGAGTTTATACAAACTCCTTTATAAGAAAATAATCGTGAATTTTGTAATTTGTAAGCCAATTATTTTAATTATATAAGGCAACATAACAAATTATATAAACTAAAATAAAATTAGACAAACCAATTTTTTTTAGAAAGTTATCTTCTATTCGATATTGTAATGGTATAATTTTATTGCTTTGTAATTTTTTTTTTAATTTTATGTTATTTCATGTAAAATAAATACAGAAAAAAACTTAAAAACTTTGTTTGAAAAAAAAAAATATAAAAAAAAAATGATCTGACCTGACCGGCGATCGAACCAACGACCAATGAATTTCATACATCCACAAAAAAATGTTTCAATTGTGGTCCGAATATAAATAAACAAGGCTACTAGAAAACATACGAAAATGCTGTCAGTTCGATTATTTAATGTAAGGAATGCTGAAATAATTTAAAAACTATAAAAAGGCAACAGTGTTGCCTACCAAGCCATTTATAAAAAAAGTGCCAATTTTCACGTGTTTGATAACATTAAGCTAAGCAGCTAGCTCCCTCAATCTTTGTCAAACGGCTCCCAAAGCAAGACACTGTGTTGCTAACTCTTAAAAGTTGCATGAATATTTTCGGAAAAACAAATTTGAAACAACCGAAAAAAAATGCATCTAATTGCTTTTGTGTGACTAGGATTGGGTCCTTTGATGTTTCATAGGATGTACCTTCACCAGGGTAAATTGTTGCAATTTTGTGTTTGACTCAGAAAAAATCAGAACAACCGGCTTCATTTTTGAAAGGAAATAAGTTGCTGGCGAAAGGTACCAAAGTAACAGCATATCGAAAACGCCAAAAAGAGATGTGAATGGTGCAAAAAATTTCGCTTATTGCAACGATATCGAAAAGTTAATGGAGACGATAGGGTTAACCTATAAAAAAGATGATTGGCGTTTATTCATCGATAGTTCAGTAATCAGCTTCAAAGTTGTGCTTTTGTACAAGACGAATAGAATGCCTTCTGTTCCAATTGCGTATAGCACTGACACTAATGAAAATTTCGATAATTTGAAACACATTCTGGAAGTAGTCAAATATAACGAACACCAGTGGCGCATTTGCTGCGACCTCAAAATAGTTTCATTGATTACAGGCTTAACAGCATCTGGCCGTCCAAAATATCCGTGTTTTTTATGCTGTATTCAACCACTTAAAAGACATTTTCCCAAGACTAAGTAACGCCAAAATTCAGGAAGGGGTTGTTAATGCTCCCGACATACGGAAACTAATGAGTCGTCAAGATTTTGACCAAGTTCTGACAGACAGAGAATTAAAGGTATGGCTCGCATTGAAAGCAGTCATTAAAGGACTTTTGGGTAGGGAACGCAAAGGCAACTACAGGCAATCTGTTGCAAACATGTTGGCAGCTTTTGATTAAATTGGGGTTAATATGTCGTACAAAATTCATCTCTTGCATCTTCATCTTGATCAACTCGCTCAACAGTTGCCAACTGAATCTGATGAGCAAGGCGAACGTTATAACCAAACTGCGCTTCCATTTGAAATAAGGTAACTATAGAGTGTGCATATTTTGAATTCCTAGATTTTTATAATATCTTTGTCAGAGTGGACATTTTAAACATCTTAACGATTGAAAACTATTTTCGTTTCAGGTACAGAGGAAAGAAATCTCCAGATGCAATACTCGCTGAAATTTGTTGGTGGTATAAAAACACCTTTGAAGAAGAGGAAGACGAGGAAAAAGAGGAAGAAGGGGAAGCCAAAGATGAAATTCCAGAATATCTGTTGGACGAAATTATCGACCTTTCTGATGATGATGACGATGACCGAGATATTAGAGAGAGCAGTGATGTTGATCTACAGCCGCCTGCTAAACGGCAACTTTCCAAATCATTAATTTAATTTTTTTAATTAAAACTTTTCATAACTAACATTTCAAAATTATATTTTTTTCCATATTTTTATAATTTCTTTTTCAATGTTTCTTCAAAACCAACACTGAAAAAATTGGTACATAAAAAATGAGAAGTAAATTAATATTAACCTGGAAAACGCAAGTTTGGTTTTATGATTGTTTTCTTTTCAAATTAAATTTATTGAAGAAACTGGGAAGCATATTATAGATCAAACAGAAAGCAAAAAAGACTTAGTTTTGTGGAAAGATTGAAAAAATATCAATTAGTCGACGAGTTATAGCAACCATATACACAATATGCTGAAAATCGGCATTTGACTGCAAAGTTCAAAGGTCGATTAAAAATAAAATTCGAACTAACATAAACAAACGCCGCGATACGGTTCTTCTAATTTAGCCTCTATTTTCACCCATCACTCTTAGAATCGACCTAACTTTTGCTAACGTGAATTAGTTCCACAGTGTAATTGAATCATGGGCTACCCTAAGGCAGCGTGCAAGAATGAGACAACTGCCTAATTATCCAACTTTCAATGATTGAATCATGGGAAAAGCGTTATACAAATTTGTATTCAACCTTTTCGTTTTATGCAAAAAGGGCACATCTCCTTCCGAATTTTTCACAGGTTTTGAGCAAACAGTCCTTCTTATGTAAATAGGGCACATCTCCGGAAGGTTGCAGTCCAAAGGAGTTCCTCAACTGTGAGATTGCAAAATATGGACAAAAAGTGAGAAGTTTCTATACATTTTGACCTGAATACGGTATTTAAAAGGATTGTTTGATAACAATTATATTGTGTTTGGTTTTTATTGTAAATTTCTTTAAACAATCGATGCAGCCTCTGAAGCACTTCAGTCTAAAGCCGCCGATCTTTCAATTGTCTTAAAACATTTGAAAATTTGCCGAGAACAACTGGATATGAATCGACATTAAATAGTAAATTAAAACATGGAAGGAAATATTTTGTAAGCAGACAAATTTATCCCCAACTTTGAATTTTCTAAAACGCGTCAGAGGAAGGTAATTTGTCATTATAGCAAACTTTGCAAAGATGAGCGTCTCCAATATCTGGAAAGTTTGTTTATAGTCAACATACTTATTTTATCGAATATTGGATATCATGATTAACTAACTGATTTCGCGTTTCCTTCCAATCAATAAAGTTGTTTCCAACTTCAGTATTTTGCAACCTACCACTTTGCGAAACGTAAGTGACCCTGAATTATTAAAAACAGTTTTAGAATTTGTTGATATACAGTTCAAAAGAGGCTGAACTATTTGCTAGGGAAATTCTCAGTTTCTGTCCATTTGCAGCGTAAAAGCGTACTTGTATTAGAGAACTTATTGACGATATTACGTCGCGCAGCTTTCCTGAAATTTGTACTACATTAATGTTATTTATTACAATTCCTGGGACTGCAGCTAGTGCTGAACGATCATTTGAGAAACTAAAATTAATAAAAATATATTTAAGAATATCTATAGGGAAAGACACGCTACGTAAACTGACTATTCTGTCCACTGGAAATTGTATGGCTCGATTCTTTTGCGGAACAGAAAGCTCGGAAAAAAATAATTTCATTAATAAATATCTTATTGGAACTAAATTGCTAATTATTATTAATGTGTATAAGCCTATGTGGCCGCTGTGGTCGAGTTGGTAGCGGTGCGTGCTATAACTCGATAAGCCGGTGAGTTCGAGGTTCGAATCTCAGTCAGGGCAAGCAAAATCTTAATAATAGAAAAAGTTTTTTCTAATAGCGGTCACCCCTCGGCATACAATGGCAAACCTCCGAGGGTATTTCTGCCATGAAAAAGCTTCTCATTAAATACATCTGCCGTTCGGAGTCGGCATAAAACTGTAGGTCCCTGCATTTGTGGTATAATATAAAGACGCACACCATAAATGGTAGGAGAAGCTCGGCCAAACACTGAGCTATATAGTGTACGCGCCAAAATTATATATATATAAGCCTATACTTTAGAAAATTAAATGTATAACATATTTTACTAAAACGCACACAACATTATTTTTAGTGGTGGGCAACTATTTAGGCGGTACATTAAAATTAAATTATAACGTGACAATTGTTACAGAAAAACCCCATCCTGCCTCGGATGGTATAGTAACGCCACTGCATTGGTGTTAATATAAAAGGTGTTGCAGGCAGTTTTTTTAAAATATTCAGTCATGGTAATTTAATGATAATAAGAACTTATGCTTGAACCTTTATTCGAAAAAGAGATTTTGACTCCAAATTAGAGCTACATATATCATCAGTAAAGAGCGCGTTCCTTAAGACACCCTGCGTATGTACATAAGTATACTCGTTTTTCATTAATATTGCATTTATATGACTTTGTTTATAACTAACTTATAATGTTGCAGTAGTGAAATGTTCAGAAGAAAGAATTAAATCTTTTCAAATTTGGTTTAGAGACAACCCGGTTTCTGCTGTGCACTCTTCAGTCGCAACAAAAATATATCAAAACCAAATTATACGAAATCAGACAATCGTTTAAATAAAAACTTAAAACATATTGAGATACATATATATGTATGTGGCGGGAGCGGTAGAGTAATAAAAATTACCTGCACTGGTGACTGTTGAAGAACGAATATAATTATTGTTTTATTTTCGTTCTCTCTATGCCTAGTTATTTTCGTAAATGAGATAGTACAGCGAGTGAATATTTGAAACAAAATTGCAGTGTTGTGCAATGTACAAAATGTGAGTGATTAACAACCTATTAATTTAATGCCTAGTTTACAATAAGGAAATACTCAAAAACTCATTGTATAAAAATTAATATTTCCAAAATGATAAGTGGGGGCCGCCACAGTACCCCTTTCCTAGAATTTCTTTCACGCGTTCTGTAGGAAAGCAACCCGTTTTTGCGGTCTGACGCAACCCAATGGTAGGGTTGTGGCGTTCTGAGTATTTTCTGTCTCATCTGTGAGAAAATACGCTGGTTTCAGGCGATCAACTGATACGACAACTTTCTTATTTCTGATAATGATTGTGAATGTTTTTTTGTATTTATTGGCGATTTTATAAGGTCCATCGTAGGGATCTGTCATAGATGGTTTAACTCTGTCGTTTCTGACATATATGTACGTGCGTTGACGACATCAAATTTTTATTGACGAACGGTGCATTTGGTGAATGCCAAGAAGTCTCCACTGGACGGATGCTTTGAAAATGTGTGCGTAGCTTATCAACGAAAACAGAACTTGGTTGAGCATTCTCGGTCGTAGTGAAAAATTCACCTGGAAGTCGCGTGGAGGTACCAAACAACATTTCTGAAGGCGAAACTTAATGTCATTTTTCACCGTATTTCGTAGGCCAAGTAGCGTTAACCCTAAGTTGTCGACCCAGTCCTCTTTTCCTGTAGCGAGGATGGCGCTTTTGAAAGTGCGATGCCATCGCTCGACCAGGCCATTCGTTTGTGGGTGGTATGGCGATGTTCGTTCGCGCTGTGTTTCTAATGTCTGGAGCATTTCCGTAAAGACGTTTGATTCGAACTGAACTCCTTGGTCAGTCACAATTTTCTTAGGTGCTCCGTAACGACCAACCCATTCAGTAAGGAAGGCTCTGCATACGGTTTCCGCTTGCATGTCGGTGAGAGGAATGGCTTCGGGCCACCTGGAGAAACGATCGACAAACGTTAAGCAGAAGCGAAAGCCGTGACGCAGTGGCAACGGACCAATTTTGTCAACGTGAACTACTTCGAAGCGTTGATCCGGCATCTCCATTCGAACCAATGGTGCTCTGTTGTGTTGGTGGATTTTGCAGCGGTTGCAACGGTTGCAGGCTCGAACGAATTGCTTGCAGTCTTTTCGCATGTTTAACCAAACAAAACGTTGTGAAACCATTTTCAGTGTTGCGTTCGCACCTGGGTGTGCTAGATCGTGAAGCGTGTGCAGAACTTGATAGCGGAAAGCATGCGGTACCACAGGTCTGGTATTGCTTGTGGAGACGTCACAAAGTATTTGAACTTGACTACCTGGTAACTGGAAAAGTTTGAATTTAAGTGAATGATACCTCTTACCATGTACTAGTGTGTTGATGTCGCGATCAGTTTTCTGCGCCGTGGCCATATCAAGATAGTTTATTGTAGTTAATGTGTTGATACGAGATAGCATATCTGCAGTTTGGTTCGCAGATCCGGGTATATGGCGGATGTCGGTGGTGAACTGACTGATGTAGTCCAAGTGTCGGATTTGCCGCGGTGATCCTTTGCCGGATCGTTGACCAAACGCATAGATCAGTGGCTTGTGGTCGGTAAATATTGTTGTAACGTTCGCCTCGATCATGAACTGGAAATATTTTACGGCTAAGTAAATTGCCAAGAGCTCTCTATCGTACGTAGAGTAGCGCTTTTCGGTATCAGAGAGGCGTCGTGAAAAGTATCCCAAGGGTTGTGGCTCGTTGTCAACTAATTGGTGTAGCACGGCCCCTACGGCGATGTCAGAGGCGTCGGTAGTTAGTTGTAACTGAGCACCAACCTTTGGGTAAGCCAAAGTAGCAGCACCAGCTAAGTCCCTTTTGCATTCGTCAAACGCGGAAATTGGTTCATCGTTCCATTCGATGGGGATTCTGTCGCTGCGCTTATTAGCATTGATAAGCTTTTGCAAAGGAGCTTGGCGCTGTGCAGCGCCAGGCAAAAATTTTCTATAAAAGTTGATGGTTGCTACGAAGCTATTTAGTTCTTTTGCGGTGGTTGGTCCCTGAACGCGCAAAATTGTTTCAACTTTTTCGGGTAAAGGTGTAATTCCATTTTTGGTGATGAGGTGACCCAAGAATCTGAGCTCCGTTTTTCCGAATTCGCATTTCGAAGGATTTATTGTGAGGCCTGTTTTGTGAAGTCGCTCAAAAACTAATCGAACGTGTTGGAAATGCTCTGAAATGTTCGATGAGGCGATGCATATGTCGTCCACATATGAAATGACGAAGTCTAAGCCACGGAGTGTTTCATGTACGAGGCGTTGAAAAGTTTGCGCCGCTTTTCGGAGCCCAAAAGTCATGTGGGTAAACTCAGTTAGACCAAATGGCGTCACTATGGCGGTCTTTTTTATTTTGTGAAGTCGCTCAAAAACTAATCGAACGTGTTGGAAATGCTCTGAAATGTTCGATGAGGCGATGCATATGTCGTCCACATATGAAATGACGAAGTCTAAGCCACGGAGTGTTTCATGTACGAGGCGTTGAAAAGTTTGCGCCGCTTTTCGGAGCCCAAAAGTCATGTGGGTAAACTCAGTTAGACCAAATGGCGTCACTATGGCGGTCTTTTTTATATCTTCGGGCTTAACTGGCACCTGATGAAATGCTCGCTGTAGATCAATCTTGCCGAAAATCGTTTTGCCGGTGAGTATCGCGGTGCAATCGTGTATCAATGGAATCGGGTACCTGTCGGGCACGGTTATTTTGTTTAGCGCCCGGTAATCCCCACATGGTCGCCAACTACCATCTGATTTTCGAACCATGTGGAGTGCGCTGGCCCAGTTACTTTTTGACGGGCGGCATACCCCGATTCGCATTAAATATTCGAATTCTGGTTTTGCTGCGGCAAGTTTTTCAAGATCTAGTTTTCGCACGCGACTGTGAACAGGCCGGCCAGTTGTTTCTATAACGTGGTGTACATCGGTAATGACAGGCCTGCGTTCCGAAGTCATGTCAGTTAGGTCTTTGAATTCTATCAGGAAATTTGCAAACAGGTCGTTATAATTGGAGGCCTTAATCTGCATATTCTCCCCGTTGCGAATAGTACACGGCGCTCCGAGACCAGTCGTTCTATCTATTAGCTTGTTATGTTTTAAACCAATAATTAAATCGTAATGGCGGATAAAGTCGCTTCCAATTATTGGGGTACTTACGTCAGCTACCATGAAACTCCATTCGAAGCTTCGTCGCAGACCAAGGTTCATACGACGGCGAATAATGCCATAAGTGTTGATTTCTGAGCCATTTGCCGCATAAAGTTTCACAGACGTTGGCTGCAAAGTAGCTGATGCAGGCATTCTTGGTAAGACACTAAAATCGGCACCGGTGTCGATCAGATATTTAACTTTAGACGATCGGTCATCAACGAATAATTGGTTAATGCCTGCGCTGCTTACGCTTTTAGTTGCCTTGCAGGACGGTGTTGATTGTCAATCTCGCCTGCTGCTATCGCGCTCGGTTCCATCTCGTTGACGGCGACTGCATGGACTGCGGCAGCGAGTTGCAGCGTCCCCAAATGTTCGGTGATACCAGCATTCCTGGAAATTTGGCGGTTCGGAGCGCTGACTGCTGCTTCGACGGCTGCGAGAACGCGTGCGATGATGATCGCGTTGGTGGCTGCGACGGCGGATACTCATGTCGTCAAACCTTTTTTTGCAATTGGTTAATAGCGCTTGTAATTTGCGCCAACGTAGCTGCTGCCTCTGTCGACGGGGCGTTCGTAATTGGTGCTTCTGAAACAGCACACACCTGGCGCTGAGACACTGTCTCCATTACTGCGTCGGCTACTGCAATCTGCACGTCAATTGGACCTTCGCGAGCAATTATGGATGCACGAACGAGTTCTGATAAACGTTGGATCCACATTGCGCGAAGAGTATCTTCCGAAAAGGAATTTCCAGCAACACGTCGCATTGCGTTGTATAGCTGACTGGGTCGTTGGTTACCGAGCACCATTTCTTCGAGTAAGCGCAGGATTCTCCGCTGTTGACTTTCGCCGAAGTACTTTAGTAATTCGCGTTTTTAATAGTCGTACATGCCTACGCCTGTGCTGAGTACACGCTCGGGATTTTCAGCGTTTTTGCAAATTTGTCCAGTTGTAGGCAGTGTAAGCGCATACCACGTTGCCATTACGTGGTAGTAGCGTTGAGTATCACTGCGCATATGCATGCTCTGAACCAGTAATCTACTGATGTAAACCAGGCGTCCATGTCGTTGGGTGTGATGCGCGGCATTGCAATTCGCGCATGGACTTCGTTTTGCATTGGCACGGATAACGGCGACTGTTGGGCCAACGGTAGCAGTGCGCTTCGCTGTTGTTGTTGATTTCGGTCTTGTTGTTGAGCCAACGGCAAATGTGTGATTTGTTGTTGGTCTTGGATCAACGTTCTATATTGCGGTACTGGCGGTAGGGGAGCGCTTTGCTGAGAATGCCCTAAAAGTACCGGTGCGGTTGGCTGTTGTACGCTAGGAGTCTCAATAATTGTTTGCCCTTGAGTTGTCACCTGCAGAGCACCGTTACGGAATTGGCTTGGCAACGCAGTAGAATCTTCTTGAATGCCATCACTTCCTGTGACCGTAGTGCTGTCTGTTCTCCGCAGTGCATTCTCCATTTCCAATCTCAGTGCGTACCAAAAGAAAAGATGTTTTCTTTCTATAAAACAATAATTCATTTGTTTAAGAAAATCGTCAGGCGCATTATTCATATGCTGTGTTGCAACCAACGCCGTTATCTTCAAACAGCACATCACCGAGTCCAACATATGGCCATGCCACACAAGTAAACATGTCGACAGTACCTTACCAAATTGAGCGCATCATCCCACCAGAAGAAGACGTCCCCAATACTGAACTTCAAACAGAAGCAGCTACAGTAGGCGAATATTTGCAACACTTTTCATTATTATAAGCAATTTTTTTTTTAATTATGTTTTTAAGTACTGAATTATTGAATTGATTGTACAGAATTATTGAATTTATTGTATTGAATTATTATGAATATTTATGAAATAAATGGTTGATTTGAATTGTTAAAAACATTTTTTTATCTTTTAAACTTCTTACCTGTATATTTCCCTTTAAGGCTTCAATGATAGATTGCCATGTTTCCAGAATAATGTTCGACAACGTACAAGGAGCAATAGCACATGTAAACTTCAAATCTTCTAACTCCATTCCAGACGCTAAATATCTTAATGTAATTGAAAGCCTTTGATATGTCGGAATGGCCTTGCGCATTACAGTATCTTGTTTTTGAATTTTAGGCCTTATCAGCTCCAATAAGTGATTAAAAGCTGAATCATCCATTCGAAGGAAATTTCAGGTTCTGTGTCACGAAGATGGCGCAGTAAATGCTCATGTGTAAAACGATTTCTCAGCATTTACCACTCCTTTGACCAGCGCTTTTGTCGTTTCTTTTTCAGGGTTTTCATTTCACACACAGCCAAAGTAATGGTGAGAAAAGCTAAATCTCTATTGGACACCATTGTTTTTATTTGGAGAAACAATCACAAAGTATTTTCAAACTCTTTTAAAATTTAAAAAACTGCGCGAAAAAAGGCAAGCTACCCATGCAACGAACAGTCTCACACTAAAACATCGTATTGACAGAGCTGGTATTGAAGCAATATTGAAGCATATTGATGCACCTTCAATAATATTGATCAATACGTATTGATCAATAATATTGATCATCTACGGGCTACTTAACAAAGATTTCTTCTCCTTGACTGTACTGTTTTAATTCTAATTTATTTTTATTATGGTAGGTGAGGTCAATAATTTGCTTTTCTCTAAGCTTACTTGATATTTCTAACCTATGTTTATCTAATAAAATGGCTCTCCTTCCAAAAAATGATTCAACTGGTTTTTCTCCTGTAGTGGAATGCACAGAGTGATTATATTCTCTAACCGATTTTTCTAAAAGTTCACTGAAAGATTGGTGAGCTTTATCACACTGTAGGCATCGCATTATTTCTTGCAAGGTGGAGTGAAAACGTTCGACTTGACCGTTGGAGCAACTTGTATATGGAGCAGTTTGGTGAATTTCTATACCAAATTCATTTTCCATCATACAGTTAATCGTTTCTGATTTAAAGGTTTTTTCGTGATCCATTACCACGGTTTCTGGTATAAGGGAGAATAGGATATCTCTTAAAGGTGGCCTTATGTCCTCCGCTGCCTTGGATCGAATGAGTTTTACGACTGGGTATTTAGAAAATGTATCCACCGCTGTTGTCGAGTTGGTAGCGGTGCGTGCTATAACTTGATATGCCGGTGAGTTCGAGGTTCGAATCTCAGTCAGGGCAAGCAAAATCTTAATAATAGAAAAAGTTTTTTCTAATAGCGGTCACCCCTCGGCAGGCAATGGCAAACCTCCGAGGGTATTTCTGCCATGAAAAAGCTTCTCATAAAATACATCTGCCGTTCGGAGTCGGCACAAAACAGTAGGTCCCTCCATTTGTGGTATAATATAAAGACGCACACCACAAATGGTAGGAGAAGCTCGGCCAAACACTGAGCTATATAGTGTACGCGCCAAAATTATATTATATTATATCCACCGCTGTTAGGGTGTCTTTGATGGGGGTGATCGACTTTCACACACGCGACACTCCAAATCGTCGACTCGTAGGTGCTCAGTCACTCGGTGGCTGACACCCCCCTTGTACTAGGGGCCTCCCCGTGGTGACACCCGGTAACGCTTTGGCGGCTAAATCGAGCGGCGACCCCTCCAAAACCCCCTCACACCCGCAATTCCTACCCAGGCCTACTCCAATACCCAACTTTCCCTCCCTTTTTATCTATTTACAGGGCCGGATCAATGTGTCATACGACCCGTGCCGAGGATCAGCCTGGCTGGGGGCCCTTACAAAGCCCAGTCTCAAACGGAGTGCTCCGGATACCGGGCAACCTTCGGAGGTAACTAGCCTTACCCGGGTACAGCGGATCTCTGCCCGGGTGGACGTTTCCCTTTCTCCGCCACTCGTGGGACATTATTATGGATTCAAAAAAGAAAAACACAACACCAACAAGGGAGTGCGGCGCTCCCAAGCAAAGGCCGACAGGAGCTACAACCTCCGCAACTCATACAGCTACGGCACCACCGAGCTTAAGAGCACACAACCTTCAACAAAGGCAAACTTGGACAAATGTACCCCCTGGTCCGAGAAGCCCGAAGGCTAATGCCACTCGCAAGAGTGGTACGAGCCAGGAGGCCGAAACTGTCGCCAGCGGGCACCCTGCGCCTTCCTGCAGCAATCTCGTCACTCAGCGACCAGCGGCTGGCGGGGAGACTGTAGTGAGACCCAGGCAAGGCCCGTTGACGAGCAATAGGGCGAAGGAATTCGCACGTCCAAACCCGTCGAAGGTCACCCACCAAGATAGACGAAAAGCCTCACGGATTCTTCGTCGTCAAGCCACCTCACCGATCAGGGAGGATCAGATGTACAAAGCGGCCATCGACAAGGTTGGCGAAGTGTACCCCGGAGCCTGCCTCAAAGTAGTGGATGCGAAGGATATACCGTCACGCCCAAGAGCAAGAGCCTGGGTACCAGTTACACCATCGGACCCAGTGGAGATCCTGGAGATGGTGCAACTATTCAACCCAAACCTACCTACACAAAATTGGAGAGTGGTAAACACCGAACCGACAGACCGGGCGACGATGCAGGTGGTTCTCCTGCTAAATAATGAGAGCATAGAAATCCTGGCTAAATGCGAAAACAGGATAAACTATGGCTTCGGGAAGATTACCCTTAAGGTTTACAAAACCGGCACCGAAGCCCTAGTGAACCTGGCAAAATGTGTGGAAGCGGAGGAACCACCAAGCGACCACGAGATAGAGGCAGAAGAGAAGATGAAGGAAGATCTTAGCGGATACACCTCATCCGGATCGGAAGGAGGCGCGGCCCTAAGTAGGCTATATGCGGAGTGCGAGCTACTCAGTGATGAGGAAGCGGACACGACAATCGTGGAGAAGGTGGTACCGTGTGATGAAGGTTGTTCAGATAAACCTTCATCACAGTAAAGCAGCGTCCGCTGCGCTTCTACTTCAACTGGCGTCAGGAGAAGTAGACATAGCTCTGGTCCAGGAGCCATGGATCACTGGTGATAGGATCCGTGGCCTGAAGACCCCGAAATATGCTCTGTTCGGAGCTCAAGCCCCGTACCTGTATTCTAGTTTAAACTATTATAAACTCTTTTATTCTACCACAGTATAGCAATGGAGACATAACCACAGTCAGCATTGAACTGGCGCAGAAAAGGCTCAGGGTGGCCTCCTTTTATCTGGCTCATGACCACGAGGGGCCTCTGCCGCTAAAACTTATGAGGGAACTAGTGAGGGACACAAACCCACTAAGTGCAACGCTAATTATGGGAGGAGACGCTAACGCCCATCACACGCAATGGGGTAGCTCCAACATCAACGAACGAGGTGAGTCACTCTTTAACTACTTACTTAATACAAATCTAGCCTTATGCAATAATGGCATTAACCCAACATTTATAACAGCCAATCGTAAAGAAGTCCTAGATATTACCCTTTGTACTGATAAGTTTAGTAACCACATAATTAACTGGAAGGTCCTGAAAGAGCACTCATTTTCGGACCATAGGTTTATGGAATTCAGTATATCAGACTCGCCACCCACCCCTAAGGTGACGCAGAATATAAAAAAAACAAACTGTGGTTACTATAGAAGACTGCTGCTCAAGAGACTCCCTTCGGAACCACCCACTAAGCCAAAGACGCCAGAGGAACTCGACCATTTAGTAGGTGTCTTTGTTCAAAACTGCAACGCAGCACTGCAAAAAGCATGCCCCATTAAGAAAGTAAAACAAACATACAGACCCCCCTGGTGGACCTCAGACCTAAATAGACTACGTAAAGAATGTAGGAAAGCATTTAATGCTGCTAAGCATGATGCCCAGGAGTCTTCCTGGGCGCATTATAAAGCAATACTAAGACTCTATAAAAAAGACACACGGAATGCAAAGCGAAATTCATGGAATAATTTCTTCAGCGCGATAGAGACCACAACCGAAGCCTCAAGACTTCGAAAAGTTCTGGCAAAATCACCGACAGCACCCAGTTTTCTTCAAAAGCAAGATGGAACCTGGACCGAATCTAGCGTTGAAACAGTTAACCTGCTTCTAGACAACCATTTCTCCGAGTACACCAATGATCTTGGAAATGAGTCAGAACAAAGGAATGTCAGACCGCAACTTATAAACGAGATAATAAGCGACAGAAGTATATGCTGGGCCATAGACAAATTCGAACCCTACAAAAGTCCGGAGCCAGACTGTATTTACCCAGCTCAGCTACAACATACCATGGAGCGCACCAAACCTTGGTTAAAAACAATCTTTACCTGCTGCTTAAGACTCGCCTATATACCCATTTTATGGAGAGAAGTTAAGGTGGTGTTTATACCAAAAGCAGGTAGAGCCTCACACACTAAACCAAATGACTTTAGGCCTATAAGCCTCCTCTTTTCTACTTAAAACTTTCGAAAGACTAATTGAGATGTATATTAGGATCTCGATTAGTCCTTCCCTACTGTCTAATGCGCAGCATGCCTATATCAAATGCAAGTCCACGGAAACAGCACTCCTTTCACTAGTTTCCAAGCTTGAAAAATCCCTAGAAGAAAAAGAATTCGCACTTGTTGCATTTCTCGACATTGCGGGGGCATTCAACAATGTAACCCCTCGAGCGATTACCTCGGTTCTCAGGGATCTGCGAGTGGACAGCTCTCTAGTTGGACTCATTCACCAAATGCTCACCAGCAGGGAAGTGTGTTCGCAGCTGGGGGAAAGCACCGTTCGCAGACCCGTAAACAGAGGCACTCCACAAGGAGGAGTTCTATCTCCACTTTTATGGGTGGTAACTGTAAATAAGCTCTTGCGACGCATGGAAGGAAATGGTTATCAGGTGATCGCGTACGCCGACGATGTTGCGGTAATTGTGAGAGGAAAATTTCCTCAGACGCTATGCGAACTCATGGAAACAGCTCTCACTTCACTTGTCACCTGGACCAAAGACTGTGGTCTAGAAGTGAATCCTGATAAAACAGAACTAGTGCTATTCACCAGAAGGTATAAGATACCCACTCTCACACTACCGAAACTTGATGGCAAAAGCCTAATTCTTGAAAGTACCGCGAAGTACCTGGGTCTGATTTTAGACAATAAGCTGTACTGGAAAGACAACACAAGGGAGCGAATAAGGACAGCCACTACGGCGCTTCTCACTTGCAAAAAACCTATTGGTGTAAAATGGGGTTTCTCGCCTAAGATAGTACACTGGATCTATACAGCCATCGTCCGCCCAATCCTATTATACGGAGCCTTGGTCTGGTGGCCCACTCTAAAAAAATCAACAACGCTTAAACAACTGCAGAGAGTACAAAGAAGCGCTGAGCTCTGCATAAGTGGAGCCCTAAGCTCCTCACCCACTGAGGCTCTAAACGCCATACTACACCTGCCACCTCTTGACGTAGTAGCTCAAGAGGTAGCCACTATCACAGCTTTAAGACTTAGAGAAGCTGGGTTCTGGACCCAGAGCACACTTGGCCACACAGAAATTCTAAGAAAAATGGCTCCAATTCAAATACCAACAAATACGGACTACTGTACACCATCAGCTTCCTTTAAAAAGGACTATGAAGTCATAGTACCAACCCGACAGGATTGGTACACAAGACCACACCATATGCCTAAGGCCATCAACATTTACACTGATGGCTCCAAACTCAACGGAAAAGTCGGGGGAGGTGTATTCTCCCCTGAACTAAAACTTGAAACATCGTTCAGACTCCCCGACCACTGTAGCGTGTACCAAGCGGAAGTGCTGGCCATCCAGGAGGCTACGTAGCACCTAATCAAAAACCCTAAAGAAAGCAAACAGGTCTTTATCTTTTCTGACAGCCAAGCTGCACTGAAGGCGCTAGACTCCTGTATAGACAATACGAAGTCTCTCACTGAATGCCGCAGATCTCTAAACGAGATGGCTCAGCATTATAGAATTCAACTCATATGGGTGCCTGGACACCGCGATATCGAGGGCAACTGCAAAGCGGATGAGCTGGCAAGGAATGGTACGACCACCCCGATCCTTCCGAGTAGGAACAGGTTAGGTATACCACTTGCCACTTTTAAACTACAAATCAAGCATAACACCATAAAGGTGGCAAATGAACGTTGGGGTAGTCACCCACACTGCGAAATATCCAAACTCACGTGGCCGTCTTACGATAAAAGGCGCACATCAAACCTTCTGGGGCTAAAAAGAAGCGAAGTCTCTACCTTAACAAGAACCCTCACAGGGCACTGTCTAATCGGTACTCATGCGAAAAGACTAGGAGTAAATGCTCCGGAGCACTGTCGCAGTTGCGACGAAGAAGAAGAAAACGTGGAACACCTACTTTGCCAATGTCCAGCTTTAAGCAGAAGAAGACTTCGCACGCTTGGCAGACCAACTCTACAAAGCCTCGCGGAGATAGCGCTAATAAACCCAAAAGCACTGTCGAAATTTATCAAGTCAACAAAATGGTTTGAACCCGATGTGCAGGAGAATTGAGAAGCGAACTCACATATGGCAGTACAATGGGCCACGCTAGGCCTAAGTGCAAGGGAGGGTTCTCTTCCCAGCCATTCCAACCTAACCTAACCTATATAAAACAGTTAATTAAGGTGCAAAACGTAGAGCTGTGCTTTGTCTCAACTTTACGTGTTACTAAACGCAGGCAGAAGTAAAGGGACTTCTGACACCAATGTGGCGTGAGCGGTAGCGTAATAAAAATTACCTGCACTGGTGACTGTTGAAGAACGAATAGAATTATTGTTTTATTTTCGCTCTCTCTATGCCTACTTATTTTCGTAAATGAGATAGTACAGCGAGTGAATATTTGAAACAAAATTTTAGTGTTGTGCAATGTACAAACTGTGAGTGATTAACAACCTATTAATTAAATACTTAGTTTACAATAAGGAAATACGCAAAAACTCATTGTATAAAAATTAATATTTCCAAAATGATAAGTGTGGCCGCCACATATATATATAAACTTAAAAAATATATATTTCTACCACCAGGGTGCTTGCTGTGAAATTTTGCGTCTGCCAAATGTATTATCTTTCAAAGAATTTTCTCGCGTTTATAACAATGCTTCTGAAGTGTTCTGTGCACAAGATTTGCATACCTATCCACCATCATGTGTTCCATGCATCAATGTTGTATTTACTGATAGGGTATCAGTTTCTTTAAAGAATTTAAGTTCCAAGTATACCGGTACAACTTCAAGTAGACAAGGTCTATCCCTATCCAACACACATTCGGCAATGCCAGTACTGGAATATGAACAGTAATCAAAGGTAAGTGAGGTCATGCCAATGTGTACAGATATAAGTGTTTCAATGCTTTTTTGAACATATCGAGCGTATTGGTCTGCAACAAATGAGAATGTAAGTTGATTTCCATATTGTAGTATGTGCAGCGTTAGAATGAATAATATATGTATTATTTTTATTGAATTGTAAGCCAAAGTTTTTAATTAATGTTTGTTTCAATAACGTACTATTATATTTTCCTTAAGTAAATCATTGGTAATAGATTGCAATACAATGAAACCAGCAACCTGTACTTCAAACAAAGCATCAAGAGGCAGAAGCCATATATAAGCGTAAGTTTTTATTTTTATAATTTAATATGTGAACAAATATTGGCAGTTACAAGAGCATATTTAAATTTAATAGGTGTTTTAAATGCACTGTAACACTTAATCGCTAAAAAAAAAGTTTAACTAATCTTAGCAGTTTAGAGAGCAAAGTTATATAAAAAATAGGTGTTTTTTATATCCTCCTTCTTCCGATTTTAAAAAAGAATGTTTTGGCATCTTTATTTTACTAACAAATGGCGTCTGTAACACGCTAACTGATGTTTTGAAATTCAGGGCTGATCTAAAATTCGAGCGGAATTGATTTCGCACCGGTTTGAATTTCCTATTCGAAATAAGAAGGGTGATCGGCAATCCTATCGAAATTGAGAAATTCGAACAAAACACAATTTATATTTTAGTGATGCGTTTCGAGATGAGATGACCTTCGGCTACTTAATGGTTGGGTTCTGCAATAATTGTACAATTTCCTTTTAAACTTATTTATGTTGTTACATTTAATATCAATTTGCAATTCATTTTTCTGCTTCTGTTTTATAAGCCGGGAGATTAAAATCATTTCGCGTATTTTTGTAGAGTACATATTTAACAAATTTTTTTTTTTGCAATCGGGTAATTTCCCCTCTATAATATTCTTAATTAAACTTCATTGCATTCTTAAAATAAAGTAATGAACTAAAATACACTAACAACAACCACACAAACAGATCAGTTGCTCTTCTTTGTAGTTGGTTTGTTTCGGTTCTCGGCTAGCGTAGCACAGTATGTAGCGTGTTGGCTCTGCAACTCCGAGCTCCTTGGTACAAAGCCTGGACAAGTGGTGATGAAGAATAAAAAATATTATTAATTAACTAAAAAGAAGTCTGATGAGGAAATGTGGTGATTTCCAAAATAGTACTATAACTTCTACCATTAAAAAACTGTTGTTGTTTTTTTTCACACAAAATCTCCCATAAACTGGCCTCAAATTCAATAAAATTTACAATTGTTAAAACATTTATTAGCCCAATAGAAAAATAACAAACATTTAAAATATAATAACAATTTTTGTAGATCATAAAATTGTTAGATTGAAGTCACTAAATATGAAACATTAGTTGTTTGAACAAAATTTTTTTTATATGGACATTGGTCAAAATACCAGAGTTTTATTAGTTTCGCCGCCGTGTGTGTATATAACTATTATTTAATTTATTTAAATGATGAAAAACCATTTATTTAATTTTCAATTAAAACGTACAGTAAATAAAGTATTAAAATAAAATCCTTGAATTTATACAAACTCCTCAGATTTTGCAAATTTCACAAACTTCATCACCATTTAAACTTCATCACTGTAACACTTAATCGCTAAAAAAAAGTTTAACTTATCTTAGCATTTTAGAGGGCAAAGTTATATAAAACATAGGTGGTTTTTATATCCTCCTTCTTCCGATTTTGAAGAAGAATTGTTTTGGCATCTTTATTTTACTAACAAATGGCTACAAATGTTTGTTCATATTTCTGTTAGCCTAGTAAGTGTTAATATTTTACAATTTTATTGAGCTCAAGGTCAGTTTATGCAAATATGAACAAACATTTGTATACAAGGATGAGCACACCTTAAAAATGCATTATAATATAAAGTAAAATACTTATACAGAATTTGCAAAATAAAAACACAAACAACAACCTCACAAACAAGTTAAATAGCGGCAGATCAGTTGCTCTTCTTTGTAGTTGGTTTGTTTAAGGAAAATGAAATAAACACAACAGCCAAATCGGCTAGCGTAGCACAATAGGTAGCGTATTGGCTCTGCAACTCCGAGCTCCCGGGTTCAAAGCCTGAGAGAAGTGGTTATGAAAAATTTAATTAAAAAAATTAATTTAATTTAATAATCAAAAAAAGTCTGATGAGGAAATGTGGTGATTTCCGAAATAGTACTATAACTTCAACCATTAAAAACTGTTGTTGTTTTTTCACAAAAAAATCTTCCATAAACTGGCCTTGAGCTCAATAAAATTGTAAAATATTAACAAATGGCTACTGTAACACGCTAACTGATGTTTTGAAATTTAGGGCTGATCTAAAAATCGAGCGGAATTGATTTCGCACCGGTTTAAATTTCCTATTCGAAATAAGAAAAGTGATCGCAATCCTATCGAAATTGAGAAATTCAAACAGAACACAAATTATATTTTAGTGATGCGTTTCGAGATGAGACGACCTTCGGCTGCTTAATGGTTGGGTCCTGAAATAATTGAACAATTTCCTTTTAAACTTATTTATGTTGTTACATTTAATATCAATTTGCAATTCATTAAAACATTTTAATCTTTTGTAATACAAATTTAATTTGTCTGCTTCTGTTTTATAAGCCGGGAGATTAAAATCATTTCAAGTATTTTTGTAGTGTACATATTTAATAAATTTTATCTTTTAACAATCGGGTAAGTTCCCCTCTATAATATTCTTAATAAACTTCATTGCATTCTTAAAATAAAGTAAATAACTAAAATACACTAACAACAACCACACAAACAGATCAGTTGCTCTTCTTTGTAGTTGGTTTGTTTAAGGAAGATGGAATAAACACGGCAGCCCACTCGGCTAGCGTAGCACAGTATGTAGCGTGTTGGCTCTGCAACTCCGAGCTCCTTGGTACAAAGCCTGGACATGTTGTGATGAAGAATAAAAAATATTAATTATTAACTAAAAATAATTCTGATGAGGAAATGTGATTTCCAAAATAGTACTATAACTTCTACCATTAAAAAACTGTTGTTGTTTTTTTTCACACAAAATCTTCCATAAACAGGACGCGAGCTCAATAAAATTGACAATTATTAAAACAATTTTGGTAGATCATAAAATTGTTAGATTGAAGTCACTAAATATGAAACATTAGTTATTTGAACAAATATTTTTTTATATGGAAAACACCACACAATTCCTTCGTCAAAAAAATAACAGAATTTTTATTGATATAACTACATACATACATATGTATATTAGAAAAAATTGGTTAATATACCAGAATTTTATTAGTTTCGCCGCTGTATGTGTATATAACTATTATCTAATTTATTTAAATGCCGAAAACCCATTTATTTAATTTTCAATTAAAACGTACAGAAAATAGGCTATTAAAATAAAATCCTTGAATTTGTACAAATTCCTTAGATTTTTCAAATTTCACAAACTTAAAATATTTATAAGAAAATAATCGTGAATGTTGTAATTTGTATAGCCAATTATTTTAATTATATAAGGTAACATAACAAATTATATAAACTAAAATAAAATTAGACAAACCAATTTTTTTTCGTAAATTATCTTCTATTCTATATTGTAACTGTATAATTTTATTGTTTTTTAATTTATTTTTTTAATTTTATGTTATTTCATATAAAATAAATACAGGAAAAAAACTTAAGAAAATAAAATGCTTTCTTTGGAAAAAAAAATATCAAAAAAAAATGATCTGACCTGACCGGGGATCGAACCAACGACCAATGAATTTCATACATGCACAGAAAAATATTTCAATTGTGGTTCGATTATAAATAAACAAGGCTACTAGAAAACATACGAAAATGCTGTCAATTCGATTATTTAATGTAGGGAATGCTAAAATAATTTAAAAACTATAAAAAGGCAACAGTGTTGCCTGCCAAGCCATTTATAAAAAAAGTGCCAATTTTCACGTGTTTGATAACATTAAGCTAAGCAGCTAGCTCCCTCACTCTTTGTCAAACGGCTCCCAAAGCAAGACACTGTGTTGTTAACTCTTAAAAGTTGCATGAATATTGACGGAAAAACAAATTTGTAGGACAAATATTTCCACGTTAAACTGCGTAAGTTTTTTTTCAAAATATCATTAATTTCTAATACATCTCAGAGTAATTAATCTCAGCGTTCTTGTACGTTATCTATTCAGCTTAGATCCGCATCGGAATGTGCTGTTATGTTATTCGCGCAGGTTCTGGAATCCGAGTGATTGTGAATATGAAAATGAATCCAAAAACGAGTGAATGGAGTTTTGGTGTTCTGCAAAACGAACTATTTGTTCATTTCGGAGCTCGGTTTTGATTCACAGTAAAAATGAACATTCACAGCTGACAGCTGTCAATTTATCCAAAATAAATAACAAACTATTGGGAAAAATGAGTGCTCTAAACGTATTGGCGGCTATTTTAACTGAAAATGAAAGGAATAAAGAAGAAATTGCGAATAGAAGAATACTCCGGGATCATTCCAATCCATTAGATGTGTCTGAAATGGTGTAAGTATGTTATATTTGTAATTAGTTCCAATCTAAACAAGAAACAATTTTACTTAGTTTCGTGGCCAACTACCGCATCAACAAAGGCGTCTTCGTTATGCTGTTAAATGTTGTTGACCCATTCATCAAACACTCATCCATTCCAACTCAACTTCAATTGGCGGCAACATTAAGATTCCTAGCCGAAGGTGGTTTCCAAAGAGCAGTGGGAAAGGATAGCTACATTGCAATGGGGCGCAGCACGGTTGCAAAAGTTATACAACGGATGCTAAAAATTTTGGAAAGGCACTTATGTCCACGGTGGATAAAATTAAATATGACGGAAAATGAGGTGGCTAAATCGAAACAGCATTTCCAACAAAATTTTGGAATTCCGGGTGTCATAGGCTGCGTAGATGGAACGCATATACGCATAACAAAGCCGCATAAAGATCACAGTCTTTTTTATAACCGAAAAGGATACTTTAGCATCAATGCGATGATAGTAAGTATGCAAGCTTTTGAAAAAAAATCATTATCTAATGATGTACGATTTAAATATTATTTATAGATATGTGACTACAATATGGTTATTAGAGCAGTTGATGCGCGCCGCCCAGGGTCAAGTCATGATGCTTTAATTTGGAGCAGAGCTAACGACTATTTCCAACGGTGCTACGCAAACGGAGAACGCGGGTCTTGGCTTCTGGGTGATTCTGGGTATGGTCTTCAACCATTTTTGTTAACACCATTCCGAGACCCACACCCTGGCACAGCACATCATACTTTCAATCAAAAACATTCTTCGGCACGCAATGTTGTTCAGAGAACTATAGGTGTCTTAAAAAGCCGGTTTAGATGTTTGGCACGACCTCTTCAATACCAACCACAAAAAGTGATACAAATAACGAATGTTTGCTGTGCTTTGCATAATGTATGCAAACATTATAAAACGCAAGAAATAGTTGCTGCGGATCTCGTCCCCGAAGAAAATGAATTAACTTTTTTTGAAATAGTAGACGATGTCATACCTGATAGCGAAGCTGCAATAACGAGAGAGGAAATAGCGAATCGTCTTCACTTACACACTTAAAAAACAAAACCCAAAAGAAGAAATTTAAAAGAGTATGTGTCAATGCGTAAAAAAGTTGTTTTGTTTTTTTTTTATTTAAAAACTAAAATAAATTCATTTCACAAACTAAATTAATCTTACTCTTAAATAATTCAATATTACACTTTTAATAAATTTAAAGCCGAATTACGATGGGTGTCAATGGAAATCGTACGGCAATTTTTTGCTGCATCGTTGGTCAAGTTTTAATTCTTCCAGTTGCAACTCCTTCTGCTTCAACTCGTTGTCTTCTTGTCGAAGCCTTTCCATCTGGTAATGATGACGCATGTTTTCGACGTTACCTTCTTTAAAGGAGAATGTCAGTTCCTTCACTGCATCGCAAAGGCTGGAGAGGGTTTCATGGATTTTATTGGTTATGTCCAAATTTCCATTCAACCCATCCGCCAAAGACTTTATGGCGTTGGTCTGCTCGCTGATGTTAGCCATGCAGTCGGTTACAGCGAGTGCTTGCCTGCGGGACCGCCTTGCTGTCGCGGTTGTGCTGGTGGAGGGTTGAGGCTCTTCTTCATTTGGAGTGTCAGAAGAAGACTCAAGGTTTCCTTCTGATAAAACACCAAAGCTATGCGTACTTGGTACGCCTTCCACAACAGTGTAGATTCCGCACAATTGTGCAATCGCATCTTCCGTCGGAGTAAGGACATGCTTATTGAAAGGTCCCCCCCCTGTTGCTCTGGCCTCTGATGTATTGTGGGATACTTTCTTTCTTATAAATGCCTTCCAGTCCATCCAAACCTGCCATTTACATTTACATAAGAATATGCTATGCATAGGTATGTACGTTTATATATTTAAAAAAAGTCCTTACCTTTTTCCAGCCTGATACATCTTTTTCTGGAGGGCCATTTTTGTTAAGCTCGGCTACCAAATCCTTCCACAATGCGTCAACTTTCACCTTGTCACCTTTCACAAATCCCCGGGCGATGTTGCTGTGCTTCTCCATAAATTGAAGGAGGATTGCTTCCCGGGTTGTATTCTTGTGTTTTCCCCTTGAAAAATGTGTAACAGCTAGTGTTAAAACTCCAAAATTTTTGGTTTTTAATGACTTACATTTCTTTTTACACCAAATCCGCTAATTCAAACTGAAGTGAATGCTAACCGAACTTTTTCATGGGAATTCGTTTTCCAGAACATTCAAATTTCACGGAATTCATTTTGGGGAAAAATGTGAAATTGAAACAGTGAATGTGAAAAGCAGAACACCTAATGCCGAATTCACAGTGAATTTGATTGATATTCACTCGGATGTGAATGGCAGAACCTGCCTGATTATAAATTAGTTCTAGTAAATTTATTAATACAGTTACTAGTTAAACAATAAAATATAAAGAAAACAAGAACATAAGCCCTTTAAATTTTGTTTTACATGCCAAAAAATGTTTCGGTTGGTGTGTGCTTTGAGTGCAATGTTTAAACATGTTTACATACTTGGAAGGTAGAAAAACAATTTAGTAAATCCAAAATGCCAAAAGCAAGCTGGAAATTGTGCCATAAAACATGGTATGAATACGACCCCGTGAACGATAATATTCGTCATCTATGCAAATATGTCCAAGTTGTGGTCGCATGAGGACTAAAGTCGTCATGAACCTTTTTTTTAAACAAGAATGTATCAATTAATTAAAAACCTGAATAAATTGATCGGAAACAAAAGGTGGCTATAGTTTCTAAAAAAAATCGTTAAAATTAATGCACATTGTTTTGTCTGTTATTTGTCCTGTCTAAATTATCCATTATTGAAAAGCTAATTTTTTTCTTACAATTTTAAAAAAGGGATTTTATTTTTGCCATTTCTCCATCCTTCTTAAATGCAACCTTTTACTTGGGAGTGTCAAGATTCATATGTCATTAGTGAGCAAACCTTTAATAATTGAATCGTGGGCTACCCTAAGACAAGAGTGACACAACTGCGTAATTGTCCAACTTTCAATGATTGAATCATGGGAAAAGCGTTATACAAATTTATATTCAACCTATTCGTTTTATGCAAAAAGAGCACATCTCCGTCCGAATTTTTCACAGGTTTTGAGCACACATTCGTTTTATGTCAATAGGGCACATCTCCGGAAGGTTGCAGTCCAAAAGAGTTACTCAACTGTGAGATTGCAAAGTATGGAATATTTTATAAATAAAGTGAGTCTTTAACTGCGATAACACTAGATGGACAAGACGTATTGATGCTGTTTTTGCTTTAAAAGTTCTGTTTGTTTAATTATATTATGTAGAACTATAATTTTATTATGAATATTTGCTGTTATTTTTGCGACTTTTAGTTTTTATCAAACAATCCTTTTTGATCACATTAAACTCGATGTCTCGTTAAGTGACTAGCCCTTGATGACGATCTCCAAAGGAGATTATTGAAATTTATTGGGAATAGAAGAAGAAGTTTCTATACATTTTGACCTGAATACGTTATTTAAAAGGATTGTTTGATAACAATTATATTGTGTTATTGGTTTTTATTGCAAATTTATTTAAACAATCGATGCAGCCTCTGAAGCACTTCAGTCTAAAGCCGCCGATCTTTCAAATGTCTTAAAACATTTGAAAATTTGCCGAGAAGAACTGGATATGAATCGACATGAAATAATAAATTAAAATATGGAAGGAAATATTTTGTAAGCAGACAAATTTATCCTCAACTTTGAATTTTCTAAAACGCGTCAGAGGAAGGTAAAACGCCATTATATCAAACTTTGCAAAGATGAGCATCTGTAAAGTTTGTTTATAGTCAACATACTTCTTTTATCGAATATTGGATATAATTATTAACTAACTGATTTCGCATTTCCTTTAAATCAATAAAATTGTTTCCAACTTCAGTATTTTGCAACCTACCACTTTGCGAAACGTAAGTGACTCTGATTTATTAAAAACAGTTTAAGAATTTGTTGATATACAGTTCAAAAGAGGCTGAACCATTTGCTAGGGAAATTCTCAGTTTCCGTCCATTTTCAGCGTAAAAGCGTACTTGTATTAGAGAACTTGTTGACGATTTTACGTCGCGCAGCTTTCCTGAAGTTTGTATTGCATTAATGTTATTTATTACAATTCCTGGGACTGCCGCTAGTGCTGAACGATCATTTGAGAAACTAAAATTAATAAAAATGTATTTAAGAATCTCTATGGGGAAAGACAGGCTACGTAAACTGGCTATTCTGTCTACTGAAAATTGTATGGCTCGATGTTATAACTTTGATTCTTTTGCGGAACAGAAAGCTCGGAAAAAAATTATTTCATTTTACTAAAATGCACACAACATTATTATTATTGGTGGGTAACTATTTAGACGGTTCATTAAAATTAAATTATAACGTGCCAATTGTTATAGAAAAAAACCCATCCTGCCTCGGATGGTATAGTTACGCCACTGCATTGGTGTTAACTTAAAATGTGTTGCAGGCAGTTTTGTAAAAATATTCAGCCGTGGTAATTTACTTATGCTTAAACCTTTATTCGAAAATGAGATTTTGACTCCAAATTAGAGCTACACGTTTCTTAAGACACCCTGCGTATGTAGGTACATATACTCGTTTTTCATTAATATTGCATTTAAATGACTTTGTTTATAACTAACTTATAATGTTGCAGTAGTGAAATGTTCAGAAGAAAGAATTAAATATTTTCAAATTTGGTTTAGAGACAACCCGGTTTCTGCTGTGAGCTCTTCAGTCGCAACAAAAATTGCATTGAAAATATCACAGCGCTAAACCGGGTTTACCTCAAAACCAAATTATACGAAATCAGACAATCGTTTAAATAAAAACTTAAAACATATACATATACATATATATATAAACTTAAAAAATAAATATTTCTACCATGTAAAGTTTTGCGTCCGCCAAATATATTATTCCAAAGATTTTTTTCGAGTTTATAACATTGCGTATTTGTCTGTAATAAATGAGAATTTAAATTGACTTTCATATTGTAGTTTGTGCAGCGTTAGAATTAATAATATATGTATTATTTTTATTGAATTGTAAGCCAAAGGTTTTAATAAAGGTTTATTTGAATAACGTACTATTATATTTTCCTTTAGTAAATCATTGGTAATAGATTGCAATACAATGAACCTAGCAACCTGCTCTTCAAACAAAGCATCAAGAGGCAGAAGCCATATATAAGCGTAAGTTTTAAGTTTTATAATTTATTATGTAAACAAATATTGGCAGTTAAAAGAGCATATTTAAATAAAAATAGGTGTTTTAAATGCACTGTAACACTTAATCGCTAAAACAAAAGTTTAACTAATCTTAGCAGTTCAGAGAGCAAAGTTATATAAAAAATAGGTGTTTTTTATATCCTCCTTCTTCCGATTTTAAAGAAGAATGTTTTGGCATCTTTATTTTACTAACAAATGGCATCTGTAACACGCTAACTGATGTTTTAAAATTCTGGGCTGATCTAAAAATCGAGCGGAATTGATTTCGCACCGGTTTAAATTTCCTATTCGAAATAAGAAAAGTGATCGCAATCCTTTCGAAATTGAGAAATTCAAACAGAACACAAATTATATTTTAGTGATGCGTTTCGAGATGAGACGACCTTCGGCTGCTTAATGGTTGGGTCCTGCAACAATTGTACAATTTCCTTTTAAACTAATTTATGTTTTTACATTTAATATCAATTTGCAATTCATTAAAACATTTTAATCTTTTGTAATACAAATTTAATTTGTCTGCTTCTGTTTTATAAGCCGGGAGATTAAATCATTTCGAGTATTTTTGTAGTGTACATATTTAACAAATTTTATCTTTTAGCCATCGGGTAAGTTTCCCTCTATAATATTCTTAATAAACTTCATTGCATTCTTAAAATAAAGTAATTAACTAAAATACACTAACAGCAACCACACAAACAGATCAGTTGCTCTTCTTTGTAGTTGGTTTGTTTAAGGAAGATGGAATAACCACTGCAGCCCACTCGGCTAGCGTAGCACAGTATGTAGCGTGTTGGCTCTGCAACTCCGAGCTCCTTGGTACAAAGCCTGGACAAGTGGTGATGAAGAATAAAAAATATTATTACTTAATTACTTAATTGGCGCAACAACCGCCTAAGCGATTTTGGCCGAGGTCAACAAAGCACGCCAGCTGTCCCTAACTTTTGCTAACTGGCGCCAATTGGAAATCCCAAGTATAGCCAAGTCTTTTTCCACTTGGTCTTTCCAACGCAGAGGAGGTCTTCCTTTTCCTCTGCTACCACCAGCGGGTACCGCGTCAAAAACCTTCAGGGCTGGAGCTATTTCATCCATTCGTACGACGTGGCCTAGCCAGCGGAGCCGCAGAGCTGGTATTGAAGCAATATTGAAGCATATTGATGCACCTTCAATAATATTGATCAATACGTATTGATCAATAATATTGATCATCTACGGGCTACTTAACAAAGATTTCTTCTCCTTGACTGTACTGTTTTAATTCTAATTTATTTTTATTATGGTAGGTGAGGTCAATAATTTGTTTTTCTCTAAGCTTACTTGATATTTCTAACCTATGTTTATCTAATAAAATGGCTCTCCTTCCAAAAAATGATTCAACTGGTTTTTCTCCTGTAGTGGAATGCACAGAGTGATTATATTCTCTAACCGATTTTTCTAAAAGTTCACTGAAAGATTGGTGAGCTTTATCACACTGTAGGCATCGCATTATTTCTTGCAAGGTGGAGTGAAAACGTTCGACTTGACCGTTGGAGCAACTTGTATATGGAGCAGTTTGGTGAATTTCTATACCAAATTCATTTTCCATCATACAGTTAATCGTTTCTGATTTAAAGGTTTTTTCGTTATCCATTACCACGGTTTCTGGTATAAGGGAGAATAGGATATCTCTTAAAGGTGGCCTTATGTCCTCCGCTGCCTTGGATCGAATGAGTTTTACGACTGGGTATTTAGAAAATGTATCCACCGCTGTTGTCGAGTTGGTAGCGGTGCGTGCTATAACTTGATATGCCGGTGAGTTCGAGGTTCGAATCTCAGTCAGGGCAAGCAAAATCTTAATAATAGAAAAAGTTTTTTCTAATAGCGGTCACCCCTCGGCAGGCAATGGCAAACCTCCGAGGGTATTTCTGCCATGAAAAAGCTTCTCATAAAATACATCTGCCGTTCGGAGTCGGCACAAAACAGTAGGTCCCTCCATTTGTGGTATAATATAAAGACGCACACCACAAATGGTAGGAGAAGCTCGGCCAAACACTGAGCTATATAGTGTACGCGCCAAAATTATATTATATTATATCCACCGCTGTTAGGGTGTCTTTGATGGGGGTGATCGACTTTCACACACGCGACACTCCAAATCGTCGACTCGTAGGTGCTCAGTCACTCGGTGGCTGACACCCCCCTTGTACTAGGGGCCTCCCCGTGGTGACACCCGGTAACGCTTTGGCGGCTAAATCGAGCGGCGACCCCTCCAAAACCCCCTCACACCCGCAATTCCTACCCAGGCCTACTCCAATACCCAACTTTCCCTCCCTTTTTATCTATTTACAGGGCCGGATCAATGTGTCATACGACCCGTGCCGAGGATCAGCCTGGCTGGGGGCCCTTACAAAGCCCAGTCTCAAACGGAGTGCTCCGGATACCGGGCAACCTTCGGAGGTAACTAGCCTTACCCGGGTACAGCGGATCTCTGCCCGGGTGGACGTTTCCCTTTCTCCGCCACTCGTGGGACATTATTATGGATTCAAAAAAGAAAAACACAACACCAACAAGGGAGTGCGGCGCTCCCAAGCAAAGGCCGACAGGAGCTACAACCTCCGCAACTCATACAGCTACGGCACCACCGAGCTTAAGAGCACACAACCTTCAACAAAGGCAAACTTGGACAAATGTACCCCCTGGTCCGAGAAGCCCGAAGGCTAATGCCACTCGCAAGAGTGGTACGAGCCAGGAGGCCGAAACTGTCGCCAGCGGGCACCCTGCGCCTTCCTGCAGCAATCTCGTCACTCAGCGACCAGCGGCTGGCGGGGAGACTGTAGTGAGACCCAGGCAAGGCCCGTTGACGAGCAATAGGGCGAAGGAATTCGCACGTCCAAACCCGTCGAAGGTCACCCACCAAGATAGACGAAAAGCCTCACGGATTCTTCGTCGTCAAGCCACCTCACCGATCAGGGAGGATCAGATGTACAAAGCGGCCATCGACAAGGTTGGCGAAGTGTACCCCGGAGCCTGCCTCAAAGTAGTGGATGCGAAGGATATACCGTCACGCCCAAGAGCAAGAGCCTGGGTACCAGTTACACCATCGGACCCAGTGGAGATCCTGGAGATGGTGCAACTATTCAACCCAAACCTACCTACACAAAATTGGAGAGTGGTAAACACCGAACCGACAGACCGGGCGACGATGCAGGTGGTTCTCCTGCTAAATAATGAGAGCATAGAAATCCTGGCTAAATGCGAAAACAGGATAAACTATGGCTTCGGGAAGATTACCCTTAAGGTTTACAAAACCGGCACCGAAGCCCTAGTGAACCTGGCAAAATGTGTGGAAGCGGAGGAACCACCAAGCGACCACGAGATAGAGGCAGAAGAGAATATGAAGGAAGATCTTAGCGGATACACCTCATCCGGATCGGAAGGAGGCGCGGCCCTAAGTAGGCTATATGCGGAGTGCGAGCTACTCAGTGATGAGGAAGCGGACACGACAATCGTGGAGAAGGTGGTACCGTGTGATGAAGGTTGTTCAGATAAACCTTCATCACAGTAAAGCAGCGTCCGCTGCGCTTCTACTTCAACTGGCGTCAGGAGAAGTAGACATAGCTCTGGTCCAGGAGCCATGGATCACTGGTGATAGGATCCGTGGCCTGAAGACCCCGAAATATGCTCTGTTCGGAGCTCAAGGTAAAGGGAAGCCCCGTACCTGTATTCTAGTTTAAACTATTATAAACTCTTTTATTCTACCACAGTATAGCAATGGAGACATAACCACAGTCAGCATTGAACTGGCGCAGAAAAGGCTCAGGGTGGCCTCCTTTTATCTGGCTCATGACCACGAGGGGCCTCTGCCGCTAAAACTTATGAGGGAACTAGTGAGGGACACAAACCCACTAAGTGCAACGCTAATTATGGGAGGAGACGCTAACGCCCATCACACGCAATGGGGTAGCTCCAACATCAACGAACGAGGTGAGTCACTCTTTAACTACTTACTTAATACAAATCCAGCCTTATGCAATAATGGCATTAACCCAACATTTATAACAGCCAATCGTAAAGAAGTCCTAGATATTACCCTTTGTACTGATAAGTTTAGTAACCACATAATTAACTGGAAGGTCCTGAAAGAGCACTCATTTTCGGACCATAGGTTTATGGAATTCAGTATATCAGACTCGCCACCCACCCCTAAGGTGACGCAGAATATCAAAAAAACAAACTGTGGTTACTATAGAAGACTGCTGCTCAAGAGACTCCCTTCGGAACCACCCACTAAGCCAAAGACGCCAGAGGAACTCGACCATTTAGTAGGTGTCTTTGTTCAAAACTGCAACGCAGCACTGCAAAAAGCATGCCCCATTAAGAAAGTAAAACAAACATACAGACCCCCCTGGTGGACCTCAGACCTAAATAGACTACGTAAAGAATGTAGGAAAGCATTTAATGCTGCTAAGCATGATGCCCAGGAGTCTTCCTGGGCGCATTATAAAGCAATACTAAGACTCTATAAAAAAGACACACGGAATGCAAAGCGAAATTCATGGAATAATTTCTTCAGCGCGATAGAGACCACAACCGAAGCCTCAAGACTTCGAAAAGTTCTGGCAAAATCACCGACAGCACCCAGTTTTCTTCAAAAGCAAGATGGAACCTGGACCGAATCTAGCGTTGAAACAGTTAACCTGCTTCTAGACAACCATTTCTCCGAGTACACCAATGATCTTGGAAATGAGTCAGAACAAAGGAATGTCAGACCGCAACTTATAAACGAGATAATAAGCGACAGAAGTATATGCTGGGCCATAGACAAATTCGAACCCTACAAAAGTCCGGAGCCAGACTGTATTTACCCAGCTCAGCTACAACATACCATGGAGCGCACCAAACCTTGGTTAAAAACAATCTTTACCTGCTGCTTAAGACTCGCCTATATACCCATTTTATGGAGAGAAGTTAAGGTGGTGTTTATACCAAAAGCAGGTAGAGCCTCACACACTAAACCAAATGACTTTAGGCCTATAAGCCTCCTCTTTTCTACTTAAAACTTTCGAAAGACTAATTGAGATGTATATTAGGATCTCGATTAGTCCTTCCCTACTGTCTAATGCGCAGCATGCCTATATCAAATGCAAGTCCACGGAAACAGCACTCCTTTCACTAGTTTCCAAGCTTGAAAAATCCCTAGAAGAAAAAGAATTCGCACTTGTTGCATTTCTCGACATTGCGGGGGCATTCAACAATGTAACCCCTCGAGCGATTACCTCGGTTCTCAGGGATCTGCGAGTGGACAGCTCTCTAGTTGGACTCATTCACCAAATGCTCACCAGCAGGGAAGTGTGTTCGCAGCTGGGGGAAAGCACCGTTCGCAGACCCGTAAACAGAGGCACTCCACAAGGAGGAGTTCTATCTCCACTTTTATGGGTGGTAACTGTAAATAAGCTCTTGCGACGCATGGAAGGAAATGGTTATCAGGTGATCGCGTACGCCGACGATGTTGCGGTAATTGTGAGAGGAAAATTTCCTCAGACGCTATGCGAACTCATGGAAACAGCTCTCACTTCACTTGTCACCTGGACCAAAGACTGTGGTCTAGAAGTGAATCCTGATAAAACAGAACTAGTGCTATTCACCAGAAGGTATAAGATACCCACTCTCACACTACCGAAACTTGATGGCAAAAGCCTAATTCTTGAAAGTACCGCGAAGTACCTGGGTCTGATTTTAGACAATAAGCTGTACTGGAAAGACAACACAAGGGAGCGAATAAGGACAGCCACTACGGCGCTTCTCACTTGCAAAAAACCTATTGGTGTAAAATGGGGTTTCTCGCCTAAGATAGTACACTGGATCTATACAGCCATCGTCCGCCCAATCCTATTATACGGAGCCTTGGTCTGGTGGCCCACTCTAAAAAAATCAACAACGCTTAAACAACTGCAGAGAGTACAAAGAAGCGCTGAGCTCTGCATAAGTGGAGCCCTAAGCTCCTCACCCACTGAGGCTCTAAACGCCATACTACACCTGCCACCTCTTGACGTAGTAGCTCAAGAGGTAGCCACTATCACAGCTTTAAGACTTAGAGAAGCTGGGTTCTGGACCCAGAGCACACTTGGCCACACAGAAATTCTAAGAAAAATGGCTCCAATTCAAATACCAACAAATACGGACTACTGTACACCATCAGCTTCCTTTAAAAAGGACTATGAAGTCATAGTACCAACCCGACAGGATTGGTACACAAGACCACACCATATGCCTAAGGCCATCAACATTTACACTGATGGCTCCAAACTCAACGGAAAAGTCGGGGGAGGTGTATTCTCCCCTGAACTAAAACTTGAAACATCGTTCAGACTCCCCGACCACTGTAGCGTGTACCAAGCGGAAGTGCTGGCCATCCAGGAGGCTACGTAGCACCTAATCAAAAACCCTAAAGAAAGCAAACAGGTCTTTATCTTTTCTGACAGCCAAGCTGCACTGAAGGCGCTAGACTCCTGTATAGACAATACGAAGTCTCTCACTGAATGCCGCAGATCTCTAAACGAGATGGCTCAGCATTATAGAATTCAACTCATATGGGTGCCTGGACACCGCGATATCGAGGGCAACTGCAAAGCGGATGAGCTGGCAAGGAATGGTACGACCACCCCGATCCTTCCGAGTAGGAACAGGTTAGGTATACCACTTGCCACTTTTAAACTACAAATCAAGCATAACACCATAAAGGTGGCAAATGAACGTTGGGGTAGTCACCCACACTGCGAAATATCCAAACTCACGTGGCCGTCTTACGATAAAAGGCGCACATCAAACCTTCTGGGGCTAAAAAGAAGCGAAGTCTCTACCTTAACAAGAACCCTCACAGGGCACTGTCTAATCGGTACTCATGCGAAAAGACTAGGAGTAAATGCTCCGGAGCACTGTCGCAGTTGCGACGAAGAAGAAGAAAACGTGGAACACCTACTTTGCCAATGTCCAGCTTTAAGCAGAAGAAGACTTCGCACGCTTGGCAGACCAACTCTACAAAGCCTCGCGGAGATAGCGCTAATAAACCCAAAAGCACTGTCGAAATTTATCAAGTCAACAAAATGGTTTGAACCCGATGTGCAGGAGAATTGAGAAGCGAACTCACATATGGCAGTACAATGGGCCACGCTAGGCCTAAGTGCAAGGGAGGGTTCTCTTCCCAGCCATTCCAACCTAACCTAACCTATATAAAACAGTTAATTAAGGTGCAAAACGTAGAGCTGTGCTTTGTCTCAACTTTACGTGTTACTAAACGCAGGCAGAAGTAAAGGGACTTCTGACACCAATGTGGCGTGAGCGGTAGCGTAATAAAAATTACCTGCACTGGTGACTGTTGAAGAACGAATAGAATTATTGTTTTATTTTCGCTCTCTCTATGCCTACTTATTTTCGTAAATGAGATAGTACAGCGAGTGAATATTTGAAACAAAATTTTAGTGTTGTGCAATGTACAAACTGTGAGTGATTAACAACCTATTAATTAAATACTTAGTTTACAATAAGGAAATACGCAAAAACTCATTGTATAAAAATTAATATTTCCAAAATGATAAGTGTGGCCGCCACATATATATATAAACTTAAAATATATATATTTCTACCACCAGGGTGCTTGCTGTGAAATTTTGCGTCTGCCAAATGTATTATCTTTCAAAGAATTTTCTCGCGTTTATAACAATGCTTCTGAAGTGTTCTGTGCACAATATTTGCATACCTATCCACCATCATGTGTTCCATGCATCAATGTTGTATTTACTGATAGGGTATCAGTTTCTTTAAAGAATTTAAGTTCCAAGTATACCGGTACAACTTCAAGTAGACAAGGTCTATCCCTATCCAACACACATTCGGCAATGCCAGTACTGGAATATGAACAGTAATCAAAGGTAAGTGAGGTCATGCCAATGTGTACAGATATAAGTGTTTCAATGCTTTTTTGAACATATCGAGCGTATTGGTCTGCAACAAATGAGAATGTAAGTTGATTTCCATATTGTAGTATGTGCAGCGTTAGAATGAATAATATATGTATTATTTTTATTGAATTGTAAGCCAAAGTTTTTAATTAATGTTTGTTTCAATAACGTACTATTATATTTTCCTTAAGTAAATCATTGGTAATAGATTGCAATACAATGAAACCAGCAACCTGTACTTCAAACAAAGCATCAAGAGGCAGAAGCCATATATAAGCGTAAGTTTTTATTTTTATAATTTAATATGTGAACAAATATTGGCAGTTACAAGAGCATATTTAAATTTAATAGGTGTTTTAAATGCACTGTAACACTTAATCGCTAAAAAAAAAGTTTAACTAATCTTAGCAGTTTAGAGAGCAAAGTTATATAAAAAATAGGTGTTTTTTATATCCTCCTTCTTCCGATTTTAAAAAAGAATGTTTTGGCATCTTTATTTTACTAACAAATGGCGTCTGTAACACGCTAACTGATGTTTTGAAATTCAGGGCTGATCTAAAATTCGAGCGGAATTGATTTCGCACCGGTTTGAATTTCCTATTCGAAATAAGAAGGGTGATCGGCAATCCTATCGAAATTGAGAAATTCGAACAAAACACAATTTATATTTTAGTGATGCGTTTCGAGATGAGATGACCTTCGGCTACTTAATGGTTGGGTTCTGCAATAATTGTACAATTTCCTTTTAAACTTATTTATGTTGTTACATTTAATATCAATTTGCAATTCATTTTTCTGCTTCTGTTTTATAAGCCGGGAGATTAAAATCATTTCGCGTATTTTTGTAGAGTACATATTTAACAAATTTTTTTTTTTGCAATCGGGTAATTTCCCCTCTATAATATTCTTAATTAAACTTCATTGCATTCTTAAAATAAAGTAATCAACTAAAATACACTAACAACAACCACACAAACAGATCAGTTGCTCTTCGGTTTCAAACAGATCAGTTTGTTTCGGTTCTCGGCTAGCGTAGCACAGTATGTAGCGTGTTGGCTCTGCAACTCCGAGCTCCTTGGTACAAAGCCTGGACAAGTGGTGATGAAGAATAAAAAATATTATTAATTAACTAAAAAGAAGTCTGATGAGGAAATGTGGTGATTTCCAAAATAGGACTATAACTTCTACCATTAAAAAACTGTTGTTGTTTTTTTTCACACAAAATCTCCCATAAACTGGCCTCAAATTCAATAAAATTTACAATTGTTAAAACATTTATTAGCCCAATAGAAAAATAACAAACATTTAAAATATAATAACAATTTTTGTAGATCATAAAATTGTTAGATTGAAGTCACTAAATATGAAACATTAGTTGTTTGAACAAAATTTTTTTTATATGGACATTGGTCAAAATACCAGAGTTTTATTAGTTTCGCCGCCGTGTGTGTATATAACTATTATTTAATTTATTTAAATGATGAAAAACCATTTATTTAATTTTCAATTAAAACGTACAGTAAATAAAGTATTAAAATAAAATCCTTGAATTTATACAAACTCCTCAGATTTTGCAAATTTCACAAACTTCATCACCATTTAAACTTCATCACTGTAACACTTAATCGCTAAAAAAAAGTTTAACTTATCTTAGCATTTTAGAGGGCAAAGTTATATAAAACATAGGTGGTTTTTATATCCTCCTTCTTCCGATTTTGAAGAAGAATTGTTTTGGCATCTTTATTTTACTAACAAATGGCTACAAATGTTTGTTCATATTTCTGTTAGCCTAGTAAGTGTTAATATTTTACAATTTTATTGAGCTCAAGGTCAGTTTATGCAAATATGAACAAACATTTGTATACAAGGATGAGCACACCTTAAAAATGCATTATAATATAAAGTAAAATACTTATACAGAATTTGCAAAATAAAAACACAAACAACAACCTCACAAACAAGTTAAATAGCGGCAGATCAGTTGCTCTTCTTTGTAGTTGGTTTGTTTAAGGAAAATGAAATAAACACAACAGCCAAATCGGCTAGCGTAGCACAATAGGTAGCGTATTGGCTCTGCAACTCCGAGCTCCCGGGTTCAAAGCCTGAGAGAAGTGGTTATGAAAAATTTAATTAAAAAAATTAATTTAATTTAATAATCAAAAAAAGTCTGATGAGGAAATGTGGTGATTTCCGAAATAGTACTATAACTTCAACCATTAAAAACTGTTGTTGTTTTTTCACAAAAAAATCTTCCATAAACTGGCCTTGAGCTCAATAAAATTGTAAAATATTAACAAATGGCTACTGTAACACGCTAACTGATGTTTTGAAATTTAGGGCTGATCTAAAAATCGAGCGGAATTGATTTCGCACCGGTTTAAATTTCCTATTCGAAATAAGAAAAGTGATCGCAATCCTATCGAAATTGAGAAATTCAAACAGAACACAAATTATATTTTAGTGATGCGTTTCGAGATGAGACGACCTTCGGCTGCTTAACGGTTGGGTCCTGAAATAATTGAACAATTTCCTTTTAAACTTATTTATGTTGTTACATTTAATATCAATTTGCAATTCATTAAAACATTTTAATCTTTTGTAATACAAATTTAATTTGTCTGCTTCTGTTTTATAAGCCGGGAGATTAAAATCATTTCAAGTATTTTTGTAGTGTACATATTTAATAAATTTTATCTTTTAACAATCGGGTAAGTTCCCCTCTATAATATTCTTAATAAACTTCATTGCATTCTTAAAATAAAGTAAATAACTAAAATACACTAACAACAACCACACAAACAGATCAGTTGCTCTTCTTTGTAGTTGGTTTGTTTAAGGAAGATGGAATAAACACGGCAGCCCACTCGGCTAGCGTAGCACAGTATGTAGCGTGTTGGCTCTGCAACTCCGAGCTCCTTGGTACAAAGCCTGGACATGTTGTGATGAAGAATAAAAAATATTAATTATTAACTAAAAATAATTCTGATGAGGAAATGTGATTTCCAAAATAGTACTATAACTTCTACCATTAAAAAACTGTTGTTGTTTTTTTTCACACAAAATCTTCCATAAACAGGACGCGAGCTCAATAAAATTGACAATTATTAAAACAATTTTGGTAGATCATAAAATTGTTAGATTGAAGTCACTAAATATGAAACATTAGTTATTTGAACAAATATTTTTTTATATGGAAAACACCACACAATTCCTTCGTCAAAAAAATAACAGAATTTTTATTGATATAACTACATACATACATATGTATATTAGAAAAAATTGGTTAATATACCAGAATTTTATTAGTTTCGCCGCTGTATGTGTATATAACTATTATCTAATTTATTTAAATGCCGAAAACCCATTTATTTAATTTTCAATTAAAACGTACAGAAAATGGGCTATTAAAATAAAATCCTTGAATTTGTACAAATTCCTTAGATTTTTCAAATTTCACAAACTTAAAATATTTATAAGAAAATAATCGTGAATGTTGTAATTTGTATAGCCAATTATTTTAATTATATAAGGTAACATAACAAATTATATAAACTAAAATAAAATTAGACAAACCAATTTTTTTTCGTAAATTATCTTCTATTCTATATTGTAACTGTATAATTTTATTGTTTTTTAATTTATTTTTTTAATTTTATGTTATTTCATATAAAATAAATACAGAAAAAAAACTTAAGAAAATAAAATGCTTTCTTTGGAAAAAAAAATATCAAAAAAAAATGATCTGACCTGACCGGGGATCGAACCAACGACCAATGAATTTCATACATGCACAGAAAAATATTTCAATTGTGGTTCGATTATAAATAAACAAGGCTACTAGAAAACATACGAAAATGCTGTCAATTCGATTATTTAATGTAGGGAATGCTAAAATAATTTAAAAACTATAAAAAGGCAACAGTGTTGCCTTCCAAGCCATTTATAAAAAAAGTGCCAATTTTCACGTGTTTGATAACATTAAGCTAAGCAGCTAGCTCCCTCACTCTTTGTCAAACGGCTCCCAAAGCAAGACACTGTGTTGTTAACTCTTAAAAGTTGCATGAATATTGACGGAAAAACAAATTTGTAGGACAAATATTTCCACGTTAAACTGCGTAAGTTTTTTTTCAAAATATCATTAATTTCTAATACATCTCAGAGTAATTAATCTCAGCGTTCTTGTACGTTATCTATTCAGCTTAGATCCGCATCGGAATGTGCTGTTATGTTATTCGCGCAGGTTCTGGAATCCGAGTGATTGTGAATATGAAAATGAATCCAAAAACGAGTGAATGGAGTTTTGGTGTTCTGCAAAACGAACTATTTGTTCATTTCGGAGCTCGGTTTTGATTCACAGTAAAAATGAACATTCACAGCTGACAGCTGTCAATTTATCCAAAATAAATAACAAACTATTGGGAAAAATGAGTGCTCTAAACGTATTGGCGGCTATTTTAACTGAAAATGAAAGGAATAAAGAAGAAATTGCGAATAGAAGAATACTCCGGGATCATTCCAATCCATTAGATGTGTCTGAAATGGTGTAAGTATGTTATATTTGTAATTAGTTCCAATCTAAACAAGAAACAATTTTACTTAGTTTTGTGGCCAACTACCGCATCAACAAAGGCGTCTTCGTTATGCTGTTAAATGTTGTTGACCCATTCATCAAACACTCATCCATTCCAACTCAACTTCAATTGGCGGCAACATTAAGATTCCTAGCCGAAGGTGGTTTCCAAAGAGCAGTGGGAAAGGATAGCTACATTGCAATGGGGCGCAGCACGGTTGCAAAAGTTATACAACGGATGCTAAAAATTTTGGAAAGGCACTTATGTCCACGGTGGATAAAATTAAATATGACGGAAAATGAGGTGGCTAAATCGAAACAGCATTTCCAACAAAATTTTGGAATTCCGGGTGTCATAGGCTGCGTAGATGGAACGCATATACGCATAACAAAGCCGCATAAAGATCACAGTCTTTTTTATAACCGAAAAGGATACTTTAGCATAAATGCGATGATAGTAAGTATGCAAGCTTTTGAAAAAAAATCATTATCTAATGATGTACGATTTAAATATTATTTATAGATATGTGACTACAATATGGTTATTAGAGCAGTTGATGCGCGCCGCCCAGGGTCAAGTCATGATGCTTTAATTTGGAGGATTAGCAGAGCTAACGACTATTTCCAACGGTGCTACGCAAACGGAGAACGCGGGTCTTGGCTTCTGGGTGATTCTAGGTATGGTCTTCAACCATTTTTGTTAACACCATTCCGAGACCCACACCCTGGCACAGCACATCATACTTTCAATCAAAAACATTCTTCGGCACGCAATGTTGTTCAGAGAACTATAGGTGTCTTAAAAAGCCGGTTTAGATGTTTGGCACGACCTCTTCAATACCAACCACAAAAAGTGATACAAATAACGAATGTTTGCTGTGCTTTGCATAATGTATGCAAACATTATAAAACGCAAGAAATAGTTGCTGCGGATCTCGTCCCCGAAGAAAATGAATTAACTTTTTTTGAAATAGTAGACGATGTCATACCTGATAGCGAAGCTGCAATAACGAGAGAGGAAATAGCGAATCGTCTTCACTTACACACTTAAAAAACAAAACCCAAAAGAAGAAATTTAAAAGAGTATGTGTCAATGCGTAAAAAAGTTGTTTTGTTTTTTTTTATTTAAAAACTAAAATAAATTCATTTCACAAACTAAATTAATCTTACTCTTAAATAATTCAATATTACACTTTTAATAAATTTAAAGCCGAATTACGATGGGTGTCAATGGAAATCGTACGGCAATTTTTTGCTGCATCGTTGGTCAAGTTTTAATTCTTCCAGTTGCAACTCCTTCTGCTTCAACTCGTTGTCTTCTTGTCGAAGCCTTTCCATCTGGTAATGATGACGCATGTTTTCGACGTTACCTTCTTTAAAGGAGAATGTCAGTTCCTTCACTGCATCGCAAAGGCTGGAGAGGGTTTCATGGATTTTATTGGTTATGTCCAAATTTCCATTCAACCCATCCGCCAAAGACTTTATGGCGTTGGTCTGCTCGCTGATGTTAGCCATGCAGTCGGTTACAGCGAGTGCTTGCCTGCGGGACCGCCTTGCTGTCGCGGTTGTGCTGGTGGAGGCTTGAGGCTCTTCTTCATTTGGAGTGTCAGAAGAAGACTCAAGGTTTCCTTCTGATAAAACACCAAAGCTATGCGTACTTGGTACGCCTTCCACAACAGTGTAGATTCCGCACAATTGTGCAATCGCATCTTCCGTCGGAGTAAGGACATGCTTATTGAAAGGTCCCCCCCCTGTTGCTCTGGCCTCTGATGTATTGTGGGATACTTTCTTTCTTATAAATGCCTTCCAGTCCATCCAAACCTGACATTTACATTTACATAAGAATATGATATGCATAGGTATGTACGTTTATATATTTAAAAAAAGTCCTTACCTTTTTCCAGCCTGATACATCTTTTTCTGGAGGGCCATTTTTGTTAAGCTCGGCTACCAAATCCTTCCACAATGCGTCAACTTTCACCTTGTCACCTTTCACAAATCCCCGGGCGATGTTGCTGTGCTTCTCCATAAATTGAAGGAGGATTGCTTCCCGGGTTGTATTCTTGTGTTTTCCCCTTGAAAAATGTGTAACAGCTAGTGTTAAAACTCCAAAATTTTTGGTTTTTAATGACTTACATTTCTTTTTACACCAAATCCGCTAATTCAAACTGAAGTGAATGCTAACCGAACTTTTTCATGGGAATTCGTTTTCCAGAACATTCAAATATTCACGGAATTCATTTTGGGGAAAAATGTGAAATTGAAACAGTGAATGTGAAACGCAGAACACCTAATGCCGAATTCACAGTGAATTTGATTGATATTCACTCGGATGTGAATGGCAGAACCTGCCTGATTATAAATTAGTTCTAGTAAATTTATTAATACAGTTACTAGTTAAACAATAAAATATAAAGAAAACAAGAACATAAGCCCTTTAAATTTTGTTTTACATGCCAAAAAATGTTTCGGTTGGTGTGTGCTTTGAGTGCAATGTTTAAACATGTTTACATACTTGGAAGGTAGAAAAACAATTTAGTAAATCCAAAATGCCAAAAGCAAGCTGGAAATTGTGCCATAAAACATGGTATGAATACGACCCCGTGAACGATAATATTCGTCATCTATGCAAATATGTCCAAGTTGTGGTCGCATGAGGACTAAAGTCGTCATGAACCTTTTTTTTAAACAAGAATGTATCAATTAATTAAAAACCTGAATAAATTGATCGGAAACAAAAGGTGGCAATAGTTTCTAAAAAAAATCGTTAAAATTAATGCACATTGTTTTGTCTGTTATTTGTCTGTCTAAATTATCCATTATTGAAAAGCTAATTTTTTTCTTAAAATTTTAAAAAAGGGATTTTATTTTTGCCATTTCTCCATCCTTCTTAAATGCAACCTTTTACTTGGGAGTGTCAAGATTCATATGTCATTAGTGAGCAAACCTTTAATAATTGAATCGTGGGCTACCCTAAGACAAGAGTGACACAACTGCGTAATTGTCCAACTTTCAATGATTGAATCATGGGAAAAGCGTTATACAAATTTATATTCAACCTATTCGTTTTATGCAAAAAGAGCACATCTCCGTCCGAATTTTTCACAGGTTTTGAGCACACATTCGTTTTATGTCAATAGGGCACATCTCCGGAAGGTTGCAGTCCAAAAGAGTTACTCAACTGTGAGATTGCAAAGTATGGAATATTTTATAAATAAAGTGAGTCTTTAACTGCGATAACACTAGATGGACAAGACGTATTGATGCTGTTTTTGCTTTAAAAGTTCTGTTTGTTTAATTATATTATGTAGAACTATAATTTTATTATGAATATTTGCTGTTATTTTTGCGACTTTTAGTTTTTATCAAACAATCCTTTTTGATCACATTAAACTCGATGTCTCGTTAAGTGACTAGCCCTTGATGACGATCTCCAAAGGAGATTATTGAAATTTATTGGGAATAGAAGAAGAAGTTTCTATACATTTTGACCTGAATACGTTATTTAAAAGGATTGTTTGATAACAATTATATTGTGTTATTGGTTTTTATTGCAAATTTATTTAAACAATCGATGCAGCCTCTGAAGCACTTCAGTCTAAAGCCGCCGATCTTTCAAATGTCTTAAAACATTTGAAAATTTGCCGAGAAGAACTGGATATGAATCGACATGAAATAATAAATTAAAATATGGAAGGAAATATTTTGTAAGCAGACAAATTTATCCTCAACTTTGAATTTTCTAAAACGCGTCAGAGGAAGGTAAAACGCCATTATATCAAACTTTGCAAAGATGAGCATCTGTAAAGTTTGTTTATAGTCAACATACTTCTTTTATCGAATATTGGATATAATTATTAACTAACTGATTTCGCATTTCCTTTAAATCAATAAAATTGTTTCCAACTTCAGTATTTTGCAACCTACCACTTTGCGAAACGTAAGTGACTCTGATTTATTAAAAACAGTTTAAGAATTTGTTGATATACAGTTCAAAAGAGGCTGAACCATTTGCTAGGGAAATTCTCAGTTTCCGTCCATTTTCAGCGTAAAAGCGTACTTGTATTAGAGAACTTGTTGACGATTTTACGTCGCGCAGCTTTCCTGAAGTTTGTATTGCATTAATGTTATTTATTACAATTCCTGGGACTGCCGCTAGTGCTGAACGATCATTTGAGAAACTAAAATTAATAAAAATGTATTTAAGAATCTCTATGGGGAAAGACAGGCTACGTAAACTGGCTATTCTGTCTACTGAAAATTGTATGGCTCGATGTTATAACTTTGATTCTTTTGCGGAACAGAAAGCTCGGAAAAAAATTATTTCATTTTACTAAAATGCACACAACATTATTATTATTGGTGGGTAACTATTTAGACGGTTCATTAAAATTAAATTATAACGTGCCAATTGTTATAGAAAAAAACCCATCCTGCCTCGGATGGTATAGTTACGCCACTGCATTGGTGTTAACTTAAAATGTGTTGCAGGCAGTTTTGTAAAAATATTCAGCCGTGGTAATTTACTTATGCTTAAACCTTTATTCGAAAATGAGATTTTGACTCCAAATTAGAGCTACACGTTTCTTAAGACACCCTGCGTATGTAGGTACATATACTCGTTTTTCATTAATATTGCATTTAAATGACTTTGTTTATAACTAACTTATAATGTTGCAGTAGTGAAATGTTCAGAAGAAAGAATTAAATATTTTCAAATTTGGTTTAGAGACAACCCGGTTTCTGCTGTGAGCTCTTCAGTCGCAACAAAAATTGCATTGAAAATATCACAGCGCTAAACCGGGTTTACCTCAAAACCAAATTATACGAAATCAGACAATCGTTTAAATAAAAACTTAAAACATATACATATACATATATATATAAACTTAAAAAATAAATATTTCTACCATGTAAAGTTTTGCGTCCGCCAAATATATTATTCCAAAGATTTTTTTCGAGTTTATAACATTGCGTATTTGTCTGTAATAAATGAGAATTTAAATTGACTTTCATATTGTAGTTTGTGCAGCGTTAGAATTAATAATATATGTATTATTTTTATTGAATTGTAAGCCAAAGGTTTTAATAAAGGTTTATTTGAATAACGTACTATTATATTTTCCTTTAGTAAATCATTGGTAATAGATTGCAATACAATGAACCTAGCAACCTGCTCTTCAAACAAAGCATCAAGAGGCAGAAGCCATATATAAGCGTAAGTTTTAAGTTTTATAATTTATTATGTAAACAAATATTGGCAGTTAAAAGAGCATATTTAAATAAAAATAGGTGTTTTAAATGCACTGTAACACTTAATCGCTAAAACAAAAGTTTAACAAATCTTAGCAGTTCAGAGAGCAAAGTTATATAAAAAATAGGTGTTTTTTATATCCTCCTTCTTCCGATTTTAAAGAAGAATGTTTTGGCATCTTTATTTTACTAACAAATGGCATCTGTAACACGCTAACTGATGTTTTAAAATTCAGGGCTGATCTAAAAATCGAGCGGAATTGATTTCGCACCGGTTTAAATTTCCTATTCGAAATAAGAAAAGTGATCGCAATCCTTTCGAAATTGAGAAATTCAAACAGAACACAAATTATATTTTAGTGATGCGTTTCGAGATGAGACGACCTTCGGCTGCTTAATGGTTGGGTCCTGCAATAATTGTACAATTTCCTTTTAAACTAATTTATGTTTTTACATTTAATATCAATTTGCAATTCATTAAAACATTTAAATCTTTTGTAATACAAATTTAATTTGTCTGCTTCTGTTTTATAAGCCGGGAGATTAAATCATTTCGAGTATTTTTGTAGTGTACATATTTAACAAATTTTATCTTTTAGCCATCGGGTAAGTTTCCCTCTATAATATTCTTAATAAACTTCATTGCATTCTTAAAATAAAGTAATTAACTAAAATACACTAACAACAACCACACAAACAGATCAGTTGCTCTTCTTTGTAGTTGGTTTGTTTAAGGAAGATGGAATAACCACTGCAGCCCACTCGGCTAGCGTAGCACAGTATGTAGCGTGTTGGCTCTGCAACTCCGAGCTCCTTGGTACAAAGCCTGGACAAGTGGTGATGAAGAATAAAAAATATTATTACTTACTTACTTAATTGGCGCAACAACCGCCTAAGCGATTTTGGCCGAGGTCAACAAAGCACGCCAGCTGTCCCTATCTTTTGCTAACTGGCGCCAATTGGAAATCCCAAGTATAGCCAAGTCTTTTTCCACTTGGTCTTTCCAACGCAGAGGAGGTCTTCCTTTTCCTCTGCTACCACCAGCGGGTACCGCGTCAAAAACCTTCAGGGCTGGAGCTATTTCATCCATTCGTACGACGTGGCCTAGCCAGCGGAGCCGCTGGTTCTTAATCCGCTGCACTATATGTACGTCATTGTACAGCTCGTACAGCTCATCGACCCATCGTACACCGTATTCGCCGTCGCAAAGACGCAAAGGTCCATAAATCTTTCGAAGAATCTTTCTCTCGAACACTCCAAGAGCTCTCTCATCTGATGTTGTCATCGTCCATGCTTCTGCGCCATACAAGAGGACGGGAATGATGAGAGACTTATAGAGTATGGTATTTGTCCGTCGAGAGAGGACTTTACTGTGCAATTGCCTACTCAGTCCGAAGTAGCACTTGTTGGCAAGAGAGATTCTGCGTTGGATTTCAAGGCTGACGCTGTTATTGGTGTTAATGCTGGTTCCTAAGTAAACGAAGTCCTCTACTTTTTCGAAGTGGTAACTGTCAACAGTGATGTTTGATCCCAGTCGTGAATGTGCCGACTGTCTATTTGATGACAGGAGATACTTCGTCTTGCCCTCGTTCACCTCCAGACCCATTCGCTTCGCTTCTCTATCCAGTTTGGAGAAGGCAGAACTAACTGAGCGGTTGTTAAGATAAATGATGATGTCAATGTCATCGGCGTACGCCAGCAATTGTACACTCTTATAAAAGATGGTGCCTGACCGATTAAGTTCTGCAGCTCGAATTATCTTCTCCAGCATCAGGTTAAAGAAATCGCACGACAAAGAGTCACCCTGTCTGAAACCTCGTTTGGTATCAAAAGGCTCGTAGAGGTCCTTTCCGATTCTGACGGAGCTGGTGGTGTTGCTCAACGTCATTTTACATAGCCGTATAAGTTTTGTAAAGTTTCTTGTCGTGCTGTCGAAGGCGGCTTTGAAGTCGACAAAAAGATGGTGTGTGTCGATTCTTCTTTCTCGGGTCTTTTCCAAGATCTGGCGTATTGTGAATATCTGGTCGGTGGTAGATTTACCAGGTCTAAAGCCGCACTGATAAGGTCCAATCAGTTCATTGACGGTGGGCTTAAGTCTTTCACACAATACACTCAACAGAACCTTATATGCGATGTTAAGAAGACTAATCCCGCGATAGTTGGCGCAAACTGCAGGATCACCCTTTTTGTGGATTGGGCAGAGCACACTTAAGTTCCAATCAGTAGGCATGCGTTCTTCCGACCATATTCTAGAGATGAGCTCGTGCATGCACTTAACCAGCTTCTCTCCGCCGTACTTAAATAACTCAGCTGGTAACCCATCGGCCCCGGGGGCTTTGTTGTTCTTCAGCCGTGCTATCGCTTTCCGAATTTCGTCACAGTCGGGTGATGGTACATCGCGTCCATCATTATTGATTGGGGATTCGGGTTCAACATCTCCAGGGTTGCAGTTGCTTCCATTAAGCAGTGTGGAGAAGTGCTCCCTCCATAATTTAAGTATGCTGTGGACATCAGTCACCAGGTCACCGTTTTCATTCTTACAGGAATTCGCCCCGGTCTTAAAACCTTCTGTAAGCCGTCGAACTTTTTGCAAAAATTTTCGGGCGCTTTTCCTGTCGGCCAGCATCTCAAGCTCTTCGCACTCGCGCATTTCAGCCTCTCTGTTTTTCTCACGAAAAATGCGTCTTGCTTCCTTCTTCAGCTCACGATAATGCTCCCGCACAGCTCGCGTTGCGCCCGATCGCAGTGTGGCCCTGTAGGCAGCGTCTTTACGTTCCGTAGCGGCGCGACATTCCTCGTCATACCAGTTGTTCTTTCGGGCTCGCTGAAATCCGATGGATTCTTCAGCGGCGGTATTTAGACAGCGAGAAATATGGTTCCACTGCTCGGAAATATCGTTCTGTTGGTTATTGCTCTCAGAGAGCAGGTGTGCAAGTCGAGTGGCGAAGTGGGTAGCTGTCTGTTGCGATTGCAGCTTTCCGACGTCGAGCTTTCCTTGTGTCCATTTGCGTGCGCTTTTTGCTGCACAGAGGCGCGTGCGGATCTTAGCTGCCACAAGAAAATGATCCGAGTCGATGTTGGCTCCTCGGTTCGTGCGCACATTTAGGACACTGGAAGCATGCCTTCCGTCTATCACAACGTGGTCGATTTGGTTTCGTGTCTTACCATCTGGAGACAGCCACGTAGCCTGATGAATCTTCTTATGCTGGAACCTGGTACTACAGACTACCATGTTTCGGGCCCCAGCGAAGTCGATCAGTCTCAATCCGTTATCGGACGTTTCGTCGTGGAGACTGAATTTCCCGACTGTGGAACCAAAGATGCCCTCCTTGCCCACCTTGGCATTGAAGTCGCCAAGCACGATTTTTATATCGTGGTGCGGGCACCGCTCATACGTGCGGCCAAGGAGATCGTAGAAGCGATATTTAGTCCCATCGTCCTCCTCTTCCGTCGGGGCGTGGGCGCAAATTAGGGAGATGTTGAAGAATCTCGCCTTGATGCGGATTGTGGCAAGACGCTCGTCCACCGGAGTGAACGACAGTACTTTACGGCGCAGTCTCTCTCCCACCACAAATCCGACACCAAATTTGCGCTCCTTTACATGGCAGCTGTAGTAGATGTCGCAAGGGCCTATCACTTGTTTCCCTTGCCCCGTCCATCGCATCTCTTGGATGGCGGTGATGTCAGCCTTTGCTCTGCTGAGGACATCAACCAGCCGGGCAGAGGCACCTTCCCAATTAAGGGTTCGGACATTCCAGGTGCATGCCCTCAAATCATTGTCCTTTAAACGTTTGCTGTGGTCGTCATCAAAAAAGGGGGTCTCATCCGAGGCTTTGTTTTCTTTTTCATTGGATGTTGGTTTTTACGTGGCGGGTTCCAAGCCCTGCGCACAACCCATTGCTGGGGGTTGAAATTTTATATTCGTTTATATAGCGAGCCGTTTGCTCCAAGACAGACGCCCGCTTGCAGCCGCACCTCCTGGTGGACAGACGCTGCGGACTTTAGTGGACCCTTAAACCGAATATGTCGGAGTGGCTCCGCTAAAGCTCCCTCTCTATTAGCCGTGACCCATGGCTCCACACGGGTTGGTTACCGTATCTCGCACATGGGTTGCTCACGTTGCCCAGGGTGCACGAACGTGGACGTTAGAGTAGAGATTGAGTACAGCCGTGCAACTGTAACCGCATACCCAGAAGCACCACTGCACCCCATTACACCCCATTAATTAACTAAAAAGAAGTCTGATGAGGAAATGTGGTGATTTCCAAAATAGTACTATAACTTCTATCATTAAAAAACTGTTGTGGTTTTTTTCACACAAAATCTTCTATAAAGTGGCCGCAAGCTCAATAAAATTGACAATTATTAAAACATTTAGAAAATAGAAAAATAACAAACAGTTCAAATATATTGGATCATCGATGTTTCCTCGGGAGTTCCTCAGGGCACCCACCTCGGACCGATTCTGTTCCTGCTATTCATAAACGACATTTCTACAGTAGTAAAGTATTCTAAAATATTGATGTACGCGGATGATGTTAAACTTTTTAAGACTTATGCCTCGGCTGAAGAAAGATCCTTGCTACAGCAAGATTTGGACAGCATAGTCAATTGGTGCAGCATTAATTATATGCCGCTTAACCTTAACAAATGTAAATTCATGTGCTTTTCTCGACGAACCATTCAGCCAGCCTCCTACAAAATAAATAACTACGTCCTAGAACATGTAAACAGTTTTGTTGACCTGGGTGTTGGTATGGATTGTAAACTCAATTTTAATTTTCATATTAGTTCCACAGTTAATAAAGCAAGGGGTGTACTGGCTTTTGTAAAGCGTTGGTCAAAGGAATTCCGCGACCCGTATATAACTAAAACACTTTTTACTTCATTAGTAAGACCAATACTGGAGTATGGTTCCATAGTTTGGAATCCTCGTTATCAGGTCCACTCAGACCAACTAGAGTCAATACAAAAACAATTCTTACTTTTTGCTTTGAGAAATCTTCGATAGGATTCGCCATACAATCTTCCCCCTTACACTAGTCGTTTAAAACTTATTAATCTTCCTACTCTTTCGAGTCGCAGAGAAATGTTAGGTATAATATTTCTGGTAAAATTAGTCAATGGATGGATCTCAAGTCCATTTCTTCTAGAGCAAATTAATTTTAATGTACCCTCCCGTGCAACGAGAAACTTTAAACCACTTTTCTTGAAACTATGCAGAACTAACTTTGAGTTGAATGAACCGTTTCGGGGTTTATGCCAAGACTTTAACAATCATTCCAGCACCTTTGATGTATCGGACTCACTTTTTATAATTAAAAGAACTATTCTATCCTCTCTTAATAACAGCTAACGATCCAATTTTCTTACTTTGCATTTCTCTAACTTTGTATTCGGCTGATGAATTCTTATTCTGTAGCTGAGCAGCTTGGGATCTCGACGCTTAACAAACTTTCTTCTGTCACGACTCGGCACCTAAGATTTGTATATTTAAAAAACATCCGTACGTTATGCGGATTGAGCCCCTCGTGCCGGTTGGGCGGGAAAGTGGGTTTCCGTTGGGTTATAATAATAATAATAATAACAATTTTTGTGGATCATAAAATTGTTAGATTCAAGTCACTAAATATGAAACATTAGTTGTTTGAACAAAATTTTTTTTATATGGAAAACACCACACAATTCCTTCGTCAAAAAAATAACAGAATTTCTATTGATATAACTACATATGTATGTATGTATATTAGAAACCTGTCAAAATTGGTCAAAATACCAGAAATTTATTAGTTTCGCCGCAGTGTGTGTATATAACTATTATTTAATTTATTTAAATGCCGAAAAACCATTTATTTAATTTTCAATTATAACGTACATAAAATAAACTATTAAAATAAAATCCTTGAGTTTATACAAACTCCTTAGATATTGCAAATTTCACAAACTTCATCACCATTTAAAATATTTATAAGAAAATAATCGTGAATTTTGTAATTTGTAAGCCAATTATTTTAATTATGCCTTACAACATAACAAATTATATAAACTAAAATAAAATTAGACAAACCAATTTTTTTTAGTAAATTATCTTCTATTCGATATTGTAACTGTACTCGTATAATTTTATTGTTTTGTAATTTTTTTTTTAATTTTATGTTATTTCATATAAAATAAATACAGAGAAAAACTTAAAAACTTTGTTTGAAAAAAAAAATATCAAAAAAAAAATGATCTGACCTGATCGGCGATCGAACCAACGACCAATGAATTTCATACATCCACAGAAAAATGTTTCAATTGTGGTCCGAATATAAATAAACAAGGCTACTAGAAAACATACGAAAATGCTGTCAGTTCGATTATTTAATGTAAGGAATGCTGAAATAATTTAAAAACTATAAAAAGGCAACAGTGTTGCCTACCAAGCCATTTATAAAAAAAGTGCCAATTTTCACGTGTTTGATAACATTAAGCTAAGCAGCTAGCTCCCTCAATCTTTGTCAAACGGCTCCCAAAGCAAGACACTGTGTTGCTAACTCTTAAAAGTTGCATGAATATTTTCGGAAAAACAAATTTGAAACCAACGAAAAAAAATGCATCTAATTGCTTTTGTGTGACTAGGATTGGGTCCTTTGATGTTTCATAGGATGTACCTTCACCAGGGTAAATTTTTGCAATTTTGTGTTTGACTCAGAAAAAATCAGAACAACCGGCTTCATTTTTGAAAGGAAATAAGTTGCTGGCGAAAGGTACCAAAGTAACAGCATATCGAAAACGCCAAAAAGAGATGTGAATGGTGCAAAAAATTTCGCTTATTGCAACGATATCGAAAAGTTAATGGAGACGATAGGGTTAACCTATAAAAAAGATGATTGGCGTTTATTCATCGATAGTTCAGTAATCAGCTTCAAAGTTGTGCTTTTGTACAAGACGAATAGAATGCCTTCTGTTCCAATTGCGTATAGCACTGACACTAATGAAAATTTCGATAATTTGAAACACATTCTGGAAGTAGTCAAATATAACGAACACCAGTGGCGCATTTGCTGCGACCTCAAAATAGTTTCATTGATTACAGGCTTAACAGCATCTGGCCGTCCAAAATATCCGTGTTTTTTATGCTGTATTCAACCACTTAAAAGACATTTTCCCAAGACTAAGTAACGCCAAAATTCAGGAAGGGGTTGTTAATGCTCCCGACATACGGAAACTAATGAGTCGTCAAGATTTTGACCAAGTTCTGACAGACAGAGAATTAAAGGTATGGCTCGCATTGAAAGCAGTCATTAAAGGACTTTTGGGTAGGGAACGCAAAGGCAACTACAGGCAATCTGTTGCAAACATGTTGGCAGCTTTTGATTAAATTGGGGTTAATATGTCGTACAAAATTCATCTCTTGCATCTTCATCTTGATCAACTCGCTCAACAGTTGCCAACTGAATCTGATGAGCAAGGCGAACGTTATAACCAAACTGCGCTTCCATTTGAAATAAGGTAACTATAGAGTGTGCATATTTTGAATTCCTAGATTTTTATAATATCTTTGTCAGAGTGGACATTTTAAACATCTTAACGATTGAAAACTATTTTCGTTTCAGGTACAGAGGAAAGAAATCTCCAGATGCAATACTCGCTGAAATTTGTTGGTGGTATAAAAACACCTTTGAAGAAGAGGAAGACGAGGAAAAAGAGGAAGAAGGGGAAGCCAAAGATGAAATTCCAGAATATCTGTTGGACGAAATTATCGACCTTTCTGATGATGATGACGATGACCGAGATATTAGAGAGAGCAGTGATGTTGATCTACAGCCGCCTGCTAAACGGCAACTTTCCAAATCATTAATTTAATTTTTTTAATTAAAACTTTTCATAACTAACATTTCAAAATTATATTTTTTTCCATATTTTTATAATTTATTTTTCAATGTTTCTTCAAAACCAACACTGAAAAAATTGGTACATAAAAAATGAGAAGTAAATTAATATTAACCTGGAAAACGCAAGTTTGGTTTTTTTAATTAAAACTTTTCATAACTAACATTTCAAAATTATATTTTTTTCCATATTTTTATAATTTATTTTTCAATGTTTCTTCAAAACCAACACTGAAAAAATTGGTACATAAAAAATGAGAAGTAAATTAATATTAACCTGGAAAACGCAAGTTTGGTTTTATGATTGTTTTCTTTTCAAATTAAATTTATTGAAGAAACTGGGAAGCATATTATAGATCAAACAGAAAGCAAAAAAGACTTAGTTTTGTGGAAAATATGTTCAAAGGGCATGAAAAAAAAAATTTCCAACATTTTACTTCATAAGCACTACAAAAATTTTCTAACAAATCTTGGCAGTTAAAAAATGATATTTAAATTAAATAGGTGTATTAAATGCACTGTAACACTTAATCGCTAAAAAAAAGTTTAACTTATCTTAGCATTTTAGAGAGCAAAGTTATATAAAAAATAGGTGGTTTTTATATCCTCCTTCTTCCGATTTTGAAGAAGAATGTTTTGGCATCTTTATTTTACTAACAAATGGCTACAAATGTTTGTACATATTTCTGTTAGCCTAGTAAATGTTAATATTTTACAATTTTATTGAGCTCAAGGCCAGTTTATGCAAATATGAACAAACATTTGTATACAAGGATGAGCACACCTTAAAAATGCATTATAATATAAAGTAAAATACTTATACAGAATTTGCAAAATAAAAACACAAACAACAACCTCACAAACAAGTTAAATAGCGGCAGATCAGTTGCTCTTCTTTGTAGTTGGTTTGTTTAAGGAAAATGAAATAAACACAACAGCCAAATCGGCTAGCGTAGCACAATAGGTAGCGTATTGGCTCTGCAACTCCGAGCTCCCGGGTTCAAAGCCTGAGAGAAGTGGTTATGAAAAATTTAATTAAAAAAATTAATTTAATTTAATAATCAAAAAAAGTCTGATGAGGAAATGTGGTGATTTCCGAAATAGTACTATAACTTCAACCATTAAAAACTGTTGTTGTTTTTTCACAAAAAAATCTTCCATAAACTGGCCTTGAGCTCAATAAAATTGTAAAATATTAACAAATGGCTACTGTAACACGCTAACTGATGTTTTGAAATTTAGGGCTAATCTAAAAATCGAGCGGAATTGATTTCGCACCGGTTTAAATTTCCTATTCGAAATAAGAAAAGTGATCGCAATCCTATCGAAATTGAGAAATTCAAACAGAACACAAATTATATTTTAGTGATGCGTTTCGAGATGAGATGACCTTCGGCTGCTTAATGGTTGGGTCCTGAAATAATTGAACAATTTCCTTTTAAACTTATTTATGTTGTTACATTTAATATCAATTTGCAATTCATTAAAACATTTTAATCTTTTGTAATACAAATTTAATTTGTCTGCTTCTATTTTATAAGCCGGGAGATTAAAATCATTTCAAGTATTTTTGTAGTGTACATATTTAATAAATTTTATCTTTTAACATTCGGGTAAGTTCCCCTCTATAATATTCTTAATAAACTTCATTGCATTCTTAAAATAAAGTAAATAACTAAAATACACTAACAACAACCACACAAACAGATCAGTTGCTCTTCTTTGTAGTTGGTTTGTTTAAGGAAGATGGAATAAACACGGCAGCCCACTCGGCTAGCGTAGCACAGTATGTAGCGTGTTGGCTCTGCAACTCCGAGCTCCTTGGTACAAAGCCTGGACATGTTGTGATGAAGAATAAAAAATATTAATAATTAACTAAAAAGAATTCTGATGAGGAAATGTGATTTCCAAAATAGTACTATAACTTCTACCATTAAAAAACTGTTGTTGTTTTTTTTCACACAAAATCTTCCCTAAACACGACGCGAGCTCAATAAAATTGACAATTATTAAAACTATTTTGGTAGATCATAAAATTGTTTGATTGAAGTCACTAAATATGAAACATTAGTTATTTGAACAAATTTTTTTTTATATGGAAAACACCACACAATTCCTTCGTCAAAAAAATAACAGAGTTTTTATTGATATAACTACATACATATGTATATTAGAAAAAATTGGTTAATATACCAGAATTTTATTAGTTTCGCCGCTGTATGTGTATATAACTATTATCTAATTTATTTAAATGCCGAAAACCCATTTATTTAATTTTCAATTAAAACGTACAGAAAATAGGCTATTAAAATAAAATCCTTGAATTTGTACAAATTCCCTAGATTTTTCAAATTTCACAAACATAAAATATTTATAAGAAAATAATCGTGAATATCGTAATTTGTAAGCCAATTATTTTAATTATATAAGGTAAAATAACAAATTATATAAACTAAAATAAAATTAGACTAACCAATTTTTTTTCGTAAATTATCTTCTATTCGATATTGTAACTGTATAATTTTATTGTTTTGTAATTTTTTTTTTAATTTTATGTTATTTCATATAAAATAAATACAGAAAAAAACTTAAGAAAATAAAATGCTTTCTTTGAAAAAAAAAATATCAAAAAAAAATGATCTGACCTGACCGGGGATCGAACCAACGACCAATGAATTTCATACATGCACAGAAAAATATTTCAATTGTGGTTCGATTATAAATAAACAAGGCTACTAGAAAACATACGAAAATGCTGTCAATTCGATTATTTAATGTAGGGAATGCAAAATAATTTAAAAACTATAAAAAGGCAACAGTGTTGCCTGCCAAGCCATTTATAAAAAAAGTGCCAATTTTCACGTGTTTGATAACATTAAGCTAAGCAGCTAGCTCCCTCACTCTTTGTCAAACGGCTCCCAAAGCAAGACACTGTGTTGTTAACTCTTAAAAGTTGCATGAACATTGACGGAAAAAGAAATTTGTAGGACAAATATTTCCACGTTAAACTGCGTAAGTTTTTTTCAAAATATCATTAATTTTTAATACATCTCAGAGTAATTAATCTCAGCGTTCTTGTGCGTTGTCTATTCAGCTTAGATCCGCATCGGAATGTGCTGTTATGTTATTATAAATTAGTTCTAGTAAATTTATTAATACAGTTACTAGTTAAACAATAAAATATAAAGAAAACGAGAACATAAGCCCTTTAAATTTTGTTTTACATGCCAAAAAATGTTTCGGTTGGTGTGTGCTTTGAGTGCAATGTTTAAACATGTTTACATACTTGGAAGGTAGAGAAACAATTTAGTAAATCCAAAATGCCAAAAGCAAGCTGGAAATTGTGCCATAAAACATGGTATGAATACGACCCCGTGAACGATAATATTCGTCATCTATGCAAATATGTCCAAGTTGTGGTCGCATGAGGACTAAAGTCGTCATGAACCTTTTTTTTAAACAAGAATGTATCAATTAATTAAAAACCTGAATAAATTGATCGGAAACAAAAGGTGGCAATAGTTTATAAAAAAAATCGTTAAAATTAATGCACATTGTTTTGTCTGTTATTTGTCCTGTCTAAATTATCCATTATTGAAAAGCTAATTTTTTTCTTACAATTTTAAAAAAGGGATTTTATTTTTGCCATTTCTCCATCCTTCTTAAATGCAACCTTTTACTTGGGAGTGTCAAGATTCATATGTCATTAGTGAGCAAACCTTTAATAATTGAATCGTGGGCTACCTTAAGGCAGCGTGCAAGAGTGAAACAACTGCCTAATTATCCAACTTTTAATGATTGAATCATGGGAAAAGCGTTATACAAATTTATATTCAACCTATTCGTTTTATGCAAAAAGGGCACATCTCCGTCCGAATTTTTCACAGGTTTTGAGCAAACATTCGTTTTATGTCAATAGGGCACATCTCGGGAAGGTTGCAGTCCAAAAGAGTTACTCAACTGTGAGATTGCAGAGTATGGAATATTTTAAAAATAAAGTGAGTCTTTAACTGCAATAACATTAAAAACATTGAACCCTACTAGATGGACAAGACGTATTGATGCTGTTTTTGCTTTAAAAGTTCTGTTTGTTTAATTATATTATGTAGAACTATAATTTTATTATGAATATTTGCTGTTATTTTTGCGACTTTTAGTTTTTATCAAACAATCCTTTTTGATCACATTAAACTCGATGTCTCGTTAAGTGACTAGCCCTTGATGACGATCTCCAAAGGAGATTATTGAAATTTATTGGGAATAGAAGAAGAAGTTTCTATACATTTTGACCTGAATACGTTATTTAAAAGGATTGTTTGATAACAATTATATTGTGTTATTGGTTTTTATTGCAAATTTATTAAAACAATCGATGCAGCCTCTGAAGCACTTCAGTCTAAAGCCGCCGATCTTTCAAATGTCTTAAAACATTTGAAAATTTGCTGAGAAGAACTGGATATGAATCGACATGAAATAGTAAATTAAAATATGAAAGGAAATATTTTGTAAGCAGACAAATTTATCATCAACTTTGAATTTTCTAAAACGCGTCAGATGAAGGTAAAACGCCATTATAGCAAACTTTGCAAAGATGAGCGTCTCCAATATCTGTAAAGTTTGTTTATAGTCAACATACTTATTTTATCGAATATTGGATATCATTATTAACTAACTGATTTCGCATTTCCTTTAAATCAATAAAGTTGTTTCCAACTTCAGTATTTTGCAACATACCACTTTGCAAAATGTAAGTGACTGTGATTTATTAAAAACAGTTTTAGAATTTGTTGATATACAGTTCAAAAGAGGCTGAACTAGTTGCTAGGGAAATTCTCAGTTTCTGTCCATTTTCAGCGTAAAAGCGTACTTGTATTAGAGAACTTGTTGACGATTTTACGTCGCGCATCTTTCCTGAAGTTTGTACTACATTAATGTTATTTATTACAATTCCTGGGACTGCAACTAGTGCTGAACGATCATTTGAGAAACTAAAATTATTAAAAATATATTTAAGAATATCTATGGGGAAAGACACGCTACGTAAACTGACTATTCTGTCCACTGGAAATTGTATGGCTCGATGTTATAACTTTGATTCTTTTGCGGAACAGAAAGCTCGGAAAAAAATAATTTCATTAATAAATATATTATTGGAACTAAATTGCTAATTATTATTTATGTGTATAAGCCTATACTTTAGAAAATAAAATGTATAACATATTTAACTAAAACGCACACAACATTATTATTAGTGGAGGGTAACTATTTAGGCGGTTCATTAAAATTAAATTATAACGTGACAATTGTTACAGAAAAACCCCCATCCTGCCTCGGATGGTATAGTTACGCCACTGCATTGGTGTTAATATAAAAGGTGTTGCAGGCAGTTTTTTTTAAATATTCCGCCATGGTAATTTAAAGATAATAAGAACTTATGCTTGAACCTTTTTTCGAAAATGAGATTTTGACTTGAAATTAGAGCTACATATATCAACAGTAAAGAGCGCGTTTCTTAAGACACCCTGCGTATGTACATAAGTATACTCGTTTTTCATTAATATTGCATTTATATGACTTTGTTTATAACTAACTTATAATGTTGCAGTAGTGCAATGTTCAGAAGAAAGAATTAAATCTTTTCAAATTTGGTTTAGAGACAACCCGGTTTCTGCTGTGCACTCTTCAGTCGCAACAAAAATTGCTCTGAAAATATCACAGCGCTGAACCGGGCTTATATCAAAACCAAATTATACGAAATCAGACAATCGTTTAAATAAAAACTTAAAACATATTGAATAACATATATATATACAAACTTAAAATATATACTCCGAGCTCCTTGGTACAAAGCCTGGACAAGTGGTGATGAAGAATAAAAAATATTATTAATTAACTAAAAAGAAGTCTGATGAGGAAATGTAGTACTATAACTTCTACCATTAAAAAACTGTTGTTGTTTTTTTTCACACAAAATCTTCCACAAACTGAACTCAAATTCAATAAAATTTACAATTATTAAAACATTTATTAGCCCAATAGAAAAATAACAAACATTTCAAATATAATAACAATTTTTGTAGATCATAAAATTGTTAGATTGAAGTCACTAAATATGAAACATTAGTTGTTTGAACAAAATTTTTTTTATATGGAAATTGGTCAAAATACCAGAGTTTTATTAGTTTCGCCGCCGTGTGTGTATATAACTATTATTTAATTTATTTAAATGCCGAAAAACCATTTATTTAATTTTCAATTAAAACGTACAGTAAATAAAGTAATAAAATAAAATCCTTGAATTTATACAAACTGTTTAGATTTTGCAAATTTCACAAACTTCATCACCATTTAAAAATGTTTATAAGAAAATAATCGTGAATGTTGTAAGCCAATTATTTTAATTATATAAGGTAACATAACAAATTATATAAACTAAAAAAAAATTAGACAAACCCATTTTTTAGTAAATTCTATTCGATATTGTAACTGTATAATTTTATAGTTTTGTAATTTTTTTTTTTAATGTTATGTTATTTCATATAAAATAAATACAGAAAAAAACTTAAATAAATAAAATGCTTTCTTTGAAAAAAACATTTCAAAAAAAAAATGATCTGACCTGACCGGGGATCGAACCAACGACCTATCAATTTCATACATGCACAGAAAAATGTTTCAATTGTGGTTCGATGATAAATAAGCAAGGTTACTAGAAAACATACGAAAATGCCGTCAATTTGATTATTTAATGTAAGGAATGCTGAAATAATATAAAAACTATAAAAAAGAAACAGTGTGGCCTTCCAAGCCATTTATAAGAAAAGTTCATATTTCTACGTGTTTGATAACACTTTTTTTTCTTAAATTAAAAGTGATTAACACAGGCTAAGCAGCTAGCTCCCTCACTCTTTGTCAAACGGCTCCCAAAGCAAGACACTGTGTTGTTAACTCTTAAAAGTTGCATGAATATTGGCGGAAAAACAAATGTGTAGGACAAATATTTCGATGCTACCACTGCTGTTTTATTGTTGTTTACTTTTTACGTAATAACAGACATTTCGTTTTCTGAAAACGTCAATTTGCGTAAGTTTTTCAATAAATTAATTTTATTTCAAAATATCATTAATTTATAATACATCTCATTTGCAGAGTAATTAATCTCAGCGATCTTGTACGTTGTCTAAGCAGCTTAGATCCGCATCGGAATGTGCTTTTATGTTATGATAAATTTGTTCTAGTAAATTTATTAAAACAGTTACTAGTTAAACAATAAAATAAATAGAAAACAAGAACATAAGCCCTTTAAATTTTGTTTTACATGCCAAAAAATGTTTCGGTTGGTGTGTGCTTTGAGTGCAATGTTTAAACATGTTTACATACTTGGAAGGTAGAAAAACAATTTAGTAAATCCAAAATGCCAAAAGCAAGCTGGAAATTGTGCCATAAAACATGGTATGAATACGACCCCGTGAACGATAATATTCGTCACCCATGCAACTATGTCCAAGTTGTGGTCGCATGAGGACTAAAGTCGTCATGAACTTTTTTTTTAAACAAGAATGTATCAATTAATTAAAAACCTGAATAAATTGATCGGAAACAAAAGGTGGCAATAGTTTCTAAAAAAATCGTTAAAATTAATGCACATTGTTTTGTCTGTTCTTTGTCCTGTCTAAATTATCCATTATTGAAAAGCTAATTTTTTTCTTACAATTTTAAAAAAGGGATTTTATTTTTGCCATTTCTCCATCCTTCTTAAATGCAACCTTTTACTTGGGAGTGTCAAGATTCATATGTCATTAGTGAGCAAACCTTTAATAATTGCATCGTGGGCTACCCTAAGGCAGCGTGCAAGAGTGAAACAACTGCCTAATTATCCAACTTTTAATGATTGAATCATGGGTAAAGCGTTATACAAATTTATATTCAACCTATTCGTTTTATGCAAAAAGGGCACATCTCCGTCCGAATTTTTCACAGGTTTTGAGCAAACATTCGTTTTATATCAACAGGGCACATCTCCGGAAGGTTGCAGTCCAAAGGAGTTACTCAACTGTGAGATTGCAAAGTATGGAATATTTTATAAAGAAAGTAAGTATTTAACTGCGATAACATTAAAAACATTGAACCCGACTAGATGTACAAGACGTATTGATGCTGTTTTTGCTTTAAAAGTTCTGTTTGTTTAATTATATTGTGTAGAACTATAATTTTATTATTAATATTTGCTGTTATTTTTGCGACCTTTTAGTCTTAAAACATTTGAAAATTAGGAGATTATTGAAATTTATTGGGAATAGAAGAAGAAGTTTCTTTACATTTTGACCTGAATACGGTATTTAAAAGGTTTGTTTGATAACAATTATATTGTGTTATTGGTTTTTATTGCAAATTTCTTTAAACAATCGATGCAGCCTCTGAAGCACTTCAGTCTAAAGCCGCCGATCTTTCAAATGTCTTAACAAATTTGAAAATTTGCCGAGAAGAACTGGAAATGAATCGACATGAAATAGTAAATTAATATATGGAAGGAAATATTTTGTAAGCAGACAAATTTATCCTCAACTTTGAATTTTCTAAAACGCGTCAGAGGAAGGTAAAACGCCATTATAGCAAACTTTGCAAAGATGAGCATCTGTAAAGTTTGTTTATAGTCAACATACTTATTTTATCGAATATTGGATATCATTATTTACTAACTGATTTCGCATTTCCTTTAAATCAATAAAGTTGTTTCCAACTTCAGTATTTTGCAACATACCACTTTGCGAAACGTAAGTGACTCTGATTTATTAAAAACAGTTTTAGAATTTGTTGATCTACATTTCAAAAGAGGCTGAACCATTTGCTAGGGAAATTCTCAGTTTCCGTCCATTTTCAGCGTAAAAGCGTACCTGTATTAGAGAACTTGTTGACGATTTTACGTCGCGCAGCTTTCCTGAAGTTTGTATTGCATTAATGTTATTTATTACAATTCCTGGGACTGCCGCTAGTGCTGAACGATCATTTGAGAAACTAAAATGAATAAAAATCTATATAAGAATCTCTATGGGGAAAGACAGGCTACGTAGACTGGTTTGTTTATAGTCAACATACATACTTATTTTATCGAATATTGGATATCATACTAAGAACGCAAACGACAAGCTGTGTGGTTGTGTTTACTTTGCTCTCTTACAATATTGTTATAAAACAATTAGAATATCAAATTAATTAAAATAAATTTCATTAAATTGTGATTAAATCAATTTTGTGCACTTCAAGCTAAGTATAAAGTGATTTGGTGCAATATTCATTTTAAATTCTTTGACTTATAAACAATCTCATTTTAATCTTTGTTGTGTTGTGGGCCGAGTCATAATTTTTCTTGTAGTACAGTTGTTGTTGCCAATTGTTTTGTTTTTGCATTTGCGGCTGTTGCTGTTTGTGCGCGCAGTCTTTGTTACTCCTTTTAGCTTTCACAGCTGTTTGCGTGATTTGTTAAGTGTCAATAAAACTGTGTATCCCAAACTGTTCTAACTGCCTTACCGACTTCTATACTGCTTTTTTTGCTAAACTGCTTACCACTGTTAGATCCTTTCTTCTGCTAGTCCTATAAATTGTAATTTTAATTCTAATTATTTTTCTCCTAAATAATATACCATGTCTTGTAATTATCCTAACTGCCAAGTTAAGAGTGGGTCTGAACGCTTTGTGTCTTGCTGGCTTTGCGATGGGCTTGCCCACATGAAGCGTGCTGGATTGACAGGTAGAGTGTTAGATTTGATTGATGATGATAAGGGTGTCCGCTGGTCTTGTCTGAAATGTAGGTCAACCGAAGTTGATCTTTTTAAATTTTTTAGGCAGTGTAGGAACGGTTTCTCTGAGATTGGTAAGGAGCTAAATGTTCTTACCGAAAAATTCAAACACTACGAAAACGTATTTAATTCTTTTAAATGCTTAGAGAATACGAGTATTCCTAATAGCCGTAATAGTAAACGGAAACGTATTGAGAGTCCGTCTGACGAAGCTGAGCCAAATCCTATTCCGACGACAATTATTTCTTCTTCCTCAGGGGAGTTGATTAGTTTCTCCTCACCTTGTCCTCAGGCTGTTGAACCTTCAACATCAAAAGCTGCTGCACAGAGATCAGTTCAAAAGGAAAGCAGCGAAAGCAAAAATTCTGCTGGGGTTTCTGTGGCGCTTGCTAGGGGGCTGGTTGTGATTCCTCAGAGAAAATCTATTTTTATATCAAGATTTTCCAGTGATACCACAGTTGAGGATATCAAGTTTCACATTTCATCTAAGGTTAAGACTGATGACATAACCATCAGGAAATTTAACTTTAATTACAAGAGAAACATTTCTTCATTTAAAATCGATGTAACTTCCGAAAACTTTAATATACTTTTAAATAGCTCTTTTTGGCCGACTGGGGCTTTTGTTCGCGAATTCGAGTTTAAACCCAACATAAATAATCAAAACTTAGCAAAAATTTCTCATCCTAGTCCGGAGTCAAAAAACTGATAAAAACTAAACTTGATATATATTACGAAAATGTTAGAGGCTTGAATACAAAACTAACTGACTAGCTTTTGAAGAGTTATCACTGTAATTTGAACATTATAGCTTTCACTGAAACTTGGCTTAATCCTCACGTTTTTGCTTCGGAGATTCTTTGCAGTGAATATCATATTTACAGAAATGATCGAGAGTGCAGGATCGGTGGAGGTGTTATTTTTGCTGTCCATTCTTCATTACCATCTGAAGTGGTTAACGTCCCTATCATTGAGACTACTGAATTTAAGTGCATACGAGTGCAATTAAGCAAGTCTTATATTTATTTAGCCCTCTGCTATATACCTCCTCAGTCTGACTTGTCGGTATATAGTGATCATATTTCTTTACTTGGGATTGTGGACAATGCTTAGGCCTCCCGACTCATTGATTGTGTTGGGTGATTTTAATCTCCCAAACATTTCTTGGAATATAATTGATGGTCATATCGTGCCTTCCATTAACAACGCCTTTCTGGAGGGGATGACTGAACTTTGTCTGAACCAAGTTAATACCCTACAAAACAAGTTGGGGAGGGTCTTGGATTTGGTTTTTGTTGACAACATGTACAGGGCCTCCTTAAATCGATGTGATCCATTGGTTTTACCTGAGGATGTATATCATCCTGCGATTGAATTGTCATACGAGATCATAGACGGAGAGCGGGTTTCTGGATCGAAAGTTTTTAATTCTAATGAAAGCTTCGATTTTAGAAAAGCTTATTTTAAAAAATTAAATTGTGACTTATCTAAAATAACTTGGCCTTACTACAATGGCGATATTAAGCGTAATGTTTTGGACTTCAACAATACTTTATACAACTTATTTCTTAAACATGTACCTAAAGGTTCTTGTATTCGTGATGAATCAGCCCCTTTATGGTTCACTAAAGACTTGAGAACTTTAAAAAATAAAAAATCGCGTTCTTTTAAAATTTATAAAAGTACTGGTCGTCATGTGGATTATCTTAATTATTCAGTCTTGCGACATAAATATCTAGAATTAAATAAAATCTGTTATGAAAAATACTTGAATAAAATGAAAATGAACATTATCCACGACCCGAAAGCTTTATATGGTTTCGTTAATTCTAAGCGCAGAGTAAATGCATTCCCTTCCGCAATGAAATATCAAAATACTGTGTCATGTGATAACGAGATTATTGCCAATCTATTTGCCCAGTTCTTTAAATCTAACTACACCACTCAATTTAAATATAACTCTATTTCCTATCCATACAAGCTGAGCCCCAATAACTCTATTAATATTCCAGTCATATCATCAGATGATGTTTTTCATTATTTAATATATTTAAAAGAATCATTCAAGTACGGCCCTGATATGATCCCGACATGTTTCCTAAAAAAATGTGCAAGGCACCTGTACCTGCCATTATCGAAGTTTTTTAATTTGTCCCTCCAGCAAGGAGTTTTTCCGTCAATATGGAAACAGTCTTAGATAATCCCCCTTCATAAATCTGGAAGCAGGTCTTCTATTGAAAACTTTCGTGGTATACATAGCTAAACTCTCTTCTATCCCGAAGTTGTTTGAAGCTATTGTTACTAATCAAATGACTTATCCGATTTCCTCAATAATAGCAAATTGCCAACATGGCTTCTATAAGAACAAATCAACCATTACAAATTTACTTGTGTTTAGGGAATGCATTGATACTGATGTTATATATGTATGTATACCGATTTCAGGAAAGCATTTGACAAAGTATGTCACTCTTTACTTATCCGCAAACTAGATCTGCTTGGTTTTCAACCTGGTATCTATGTACGCGGATGATGTTAAACTTTTTAAGACTTATGCCTCGGCTGAAGAAAGATCCTTGCTACAGCAAGATTTGGACAGCGTAGTCAATTGGTGCAGCGTTAATTATATGCCGCTTAACCTTAACAAATGTAAATTCATGTGCTTTTCTCGACGAACCATTCAGCCGGCCTCCTACAAAATAAATAACTACGTCCTAGAACATGTAAACAGTTTTGATGACCTGGGTGTTGGGATGGATTGTAAACTCAACTTTAATTTTCATATTAGTTCCACAGTTAATAAAGCAAGGGGTGAGCTGGCTTTTGAAAAGCGTTGGTCAAAGAAATTCCGCGACCCGTAAATAACTAAAACACTTTTTACTTCATTGGTATGACCAATACTGGAGTATGGTTCCATAGTTTGGAATCCTCGTTATCAGGTCCACTTAGACCAACTAGAGTCAATACAAAAACAATTCTTACTTTTGCTTTGAGAAATCTTGGATGGGATTCGCCATACAATCTTCCCCCTTACACTAGTCGTTTAAAACTTATTAATCTTCCTACTCTTTCGAGTCGCAGAGAAATGTTAGGTATAATATTTCTGGTAAAATTAGTCAATGGATGGATCTCAAGTCCATTTCTTCTAGAGCAAATTAATTTTAATGTACCCTCCCGTGCAACGAGAAACTTTAAACCACTTTTCTTGAAACTATGCAGAACTAAAACGCTTCAGAGGAAGGTAAAACGCCATTATAGCAAACTTTGCAAAGATGAGCGTCTCCAATATCTGAAAAGTTTGTTTATAGTCAACATACTTATTTTATCGAATATTGGATATCATACTAAGAACGCAAACGTCAAGCTGTGTGGTTGTGTTTACTTTGCTCTCTTACAATATTGTTATAAAACAATTTAAATATCAAATTAATTAAAAGAAATTTCATTAACTTGTGATTAAATCAATTTTGTGCACTTCAAGCTAAGTGTAAAGTGATTTGGTGCAATATTCATTTTAAATTCTTTGACTTATAAACAATCTCATTTTAATCTTTGTTGTGTTGTGTGCCGAGTCATAATTTTTCTTGTAGTACAGTTGTTGTTGCCAATTGTTTTGTTTTTGCATTTGCGGCTGTTGCTGTTTGTGCGCGCAGTCTTTTTTTCAGTCCTTTTAGCTTTCACAGCTGTTTGCGTGATTTGTTAAGTGTCAATAAAACTGTGTATCCCAAACTGTTCTAACTGCCTTACCGACTTCTATACTGCTTTTTTTGCTAAACTGCTTACCACTGTTAGATCCTTTCTTCTGCTAGTCCTATAAATTGTAATTTTAATTCTAATTATTTTTCTCCTAAATAATATACCATGTCTTGTAATTCTCCTAACTGCCAAGTTAAGAGTGGGTCTGAACGCTTTGTGTCTTGCTGGCTTTGCGATGGGCTTGCCCACATGAAGCGTGCTGGATTGACAGGTAGAGTGTTAGATTTGATTGATGATGGTAAGGGTGTCCGCTGGTCTTGTCTGAAATGTAGGTCAACCGAAGTTGATCTTTTTAAATTTTTTAGGCAGTGTAGGAACGGTTTCTCTGAGATTGGTAAGGAGCTAAATGTTCTTACCGAAAAATTCAAACACTACGTAAACGTATTTAATCCTTTTAAATGCTTAGAGAATACGAGTATTCCTAATAGCCGTAATAGTAAACGGAAACGTATTGAGAGTCCGTCTGACGAAGCTGAGCCAAATCCTATTCCGACGACAATTATTTCTTCTTCCTCAGGGGAGTTGATTAGTTTCTCCTCACCTTGTCCTCAGGCTGTTGAACCTTCAACATCAAAAGCTGCTGCACAGAGATCAGTTCAAAAGGAAAGCAGCGAAAGCAAAAATTCTGCTGGGGTTTCTGTGGCGCTTGCTAGGGGGCTGGTTGTGATTCCACAGAGAAAATCTATTTTTATATCAAGATTTTCCAGTGATACCACAGTTGAGGATATCAAGTTTCACATTTCATCTAAGGTTAAGACTGATGACATAACTATCAGGAAATTTAACATTAATTACAAGAGAAACATTTCTTCATTTAAAATCGATGTAACTTCCGAAAACTTTAATATACTTTTAAATAGCTCTTTTTGGCCGACTGGGGCTTTTGTTCGCGAATTCGAGTTTAAACCCAACATAAATAATCAAAACTTAGCAAAAATTTCTCATCCTAGTCCGGAGTCAAAAAACTGATAAAAACTAAACTTGATATATATTACCAAAATGTTAGAGGCTTGAATACAAAACTAACTGACTAGCTTTTGAAGAGTTATCACTGTAATTTGAACATTATAGCTTTCACTGAAACTTGGCTTAATCCTCACGTTTTTGCTTCGGAGATTCTTTCCAGTGAATATCACATTTACAGAAATGATCGAGAGTGCAGGATCGGTGGAGGTGTTATTTTTGCTGTCCATTCTCCATTACCATCTGAAGTGGTTAACGTCCCTATCATTGAGACTACTGAATTTAAGTGCATACGAGTGCAATTAAGCAAGTCTTATATTTATTTAGCCCTCTGCTATATACCTCCTCAGTCTGACTTGTCGGTATATAGTGATCATATTTCTTTACTTGGGATTGTGGACTCAATGCTTAGGCCTCCCGACTCTTTGATTGTGTTGGGTGATTTTAATCTCCCAAACATTTCTTGGAATATAATTGATGGTCATATCGTGCCTTCCATTAACAACGCCTTTCTGCAAAACAAGTTGGGGAGGGTCTTGGATTTGGTTTTTGTTGACAACATGTACAGGGCCTCCTTAAATCGATGTGATCCATTGGTTTTACCTGAGGATGTATATCATCCTGCGATTGAATTGTCATACGAGATCATAGACGGAGAGCGGGTTTCTGGATCGAAAGTTTTTAATTCTAATGACAGCTTCGATTTTAGAAAAGCTAATTTTAAAAAATTAAATTGTGACTTATCTAAAATAACTTGGCCTTACTACAATGGTGATATTAAGCGTAATGTTTTGGACTTCAACAATACTTTATACAACTTGTTTCTTAAACATGTACCTAAAGGTTCTTGTATTCGTGATGAATCAGCCCCTTTATGGTTCACTAAAGACTTGAGAACTTTAAAAAATAAAAAATCGCGTTCTTTTAAAATTTATAAAAGTACTGGTCGTCATGTGGATTATCTTAATTATTCAGTCTTGCGACATAAATATCTAGAATTAAATAAAATCTGTTATGAAAAATACTTGAATAAAATGAAAATGAACATTATCCACGACCCGAAAGCTTTCTATGGTTTCGTTAATTCTAAGCGCAGAGTAAATGCATTCCCTTCCGCAATGAAATATCAAAATACTGTGTCATGTGATAACGAGATTATTGCCAATCTATTTGCCCAGTTCTTTAAATCTAACTACACCACTCAATTTAAATATAACTCTATTTCCTATCCATACAAGCTGAGCCCCAATAACTCTATTAATATTCCAGTCATATCATCAGATGATGTTTTTCATTATTTAATATATTTAAAAGAATCATTCAAGTACGGCCCTGATATGATCCCGACATGTTTCCTAAAAAAATGTGCAAAGCACCTGTACCTGCCATTATCAAAGTTGTTTAATTTGTCCCTCCAGCAAGGAGTTTTTTCGTCAATATGGAAACAGTCTTAGATAATCCCCCTTCATAAATCTGGAAGCAGGTCTTCTATTAAAAACTATCGTGGTATAGCTAAACTCTCTTCTATCCCGAAGTTGTTTGAAGCTATTGTTACTAATCAAATGACTTATCCGATTTCCTCAATAATAGCAAATTGCCAACATGGCTTCTATAAGTGCAAATCACCCATTACAAATTTACTTGGGTTTAGGGAATGCATTGATACTGATGTTATATATGTATGTATACCGATTTCAGGAAAGCATTTGACAAAGTATGTCACTCTTTACTTATCCGCAAACTAGATCTGCTTGGTTTTCAACCTGGTATCTATGTACGCGGATGATGTTAAACTTTTTAAGACTTATGCCTCGGCTGAAGAAAGATCCTTGCTACAGCAAGATTTGGACAGCGTAGTCAATTGGTGCAGCGTTAATTATATGCCGCTTAACCTTAACAAATGTAAATTCATGTGCTTTTTTCGACGAACCATTCAGCCGGCCTCCTACAAAATAAATAACTACGTCCTAGAACATGTAAACAGTTTTGATGACCTGGGTGTTGGGATGGATTGTAAACTCAACTTTAATTTTCATATTAGTTCCACAGTTAATAAAGCAAGGGGTGAGCTGGCTTTTGAAAAGCGTTGGTCAAAGAAATTCCGCGACCCGTAAATAACTAAAACACTTTTTACTTCATTGGTATGACCAATACTGGAGTATGGTTCCATAGTTTGGAATCCTCGTTATCAGGTCCACTTAGACCAACTAGAGTCAATACAAAAACAATTCTTACTTTTGCTTTGAGAAATCTTGGATGGGATTCGCCATACAATCTTCCCCCTTACACTAGTCGTTTAAAACTTATTAATCTTCCTACTCTTTCGAGTCGCAGAGAAATGTTAGGTATAATATTTCTGGTAAAATTAGTCAATGGATGGATCTCAAGTCCATTTCTTCTAGAGCAAATTAATTTTAATGTACCCTCCCGTGCAACGAGAAACTTTAAACCACTTTTCTTGAAACTATGCAGAACTAAAACGCTTCAGAGGAAGGTAAAACGCCATTATAGCAAACTTTGCAAAGATGAGCGTCTCCAATATCTGAAAAGTTTGTTTATAGTCAACATACTTATTTTATCGAATATTGGATATCATACTAAGAACGCAAACGTCAAGCTGTGTGGTTGTGTTTACTTTGCTCTCTTACAATATTGTTATAAAACAATTTAAATATCAAATTAATTAAAAGAAATTTCATTAACTTGTGATTAAATCAATTTTGTGCACTTCAAGCTAGGTGTAAAGTGATTTGGTGCAATATTCATTTTAAATTCTTTGACTTATAAACAATCTCATTTTAATCTTTGTTGTGTTGTGTGTCGAGTCATAATTTTTCTTGTAGTAGAGTTGTTGTTGCCAATTGTTTTGTTTTTGCATTTGCGGCTGTTGCTGTTTGTGCGCGCAGTCTTTTTTTCAGTCCTTTTAGCTTTCACAGCTGTTTGCGTGATTTGTTAAGTGTCAATAAAACTGTGTATCCCAAACTGTTCTAACTGCCTTACCGACTTCTATACTGCTTTTTTTGCTAAACTGCTTACCACTGTTAGATCCTTTCTTCTGCTAGTCCTATAAATTGTAATTTTAATTCTAATTATTTTTCTCCTAAATAATATACCATGTCTTGTAATTATCCTAACTGCCAAGTTAAGAGTGGGTCTGAACGCTTTGTGTCTTGCTGGCTTTGCGATGGGCTTGCCCACATGAAGCGTGCTGGATTGACAGGTAGAGTGTTAGATTTGATTGATGATGGTAAGGGTGTCCGCTGGTCTTGTCTGAAATGTAGGTCAACCGAAGTTGATCTTTTTAAATTTTTTAGGCAGTGTAGGAACGGTTTCTCTGAGATTGGTAAGGAGCTAAATGTTCTTACCGAAAAATTCAAACACTACGTAAACGTATTTAATCCTTTTAAATGCTTAGAGAATACGAGTATTCCTAATAGCCGTAATAGTAAACGGAAACGTATTGAGAGTCCGTCTGACGAAGCTGAGCCAAATCCTATTCCGACGACAATTATTTCTTCTTCCTCAGGGGAGTTGATTAGTTTCTCCTCACCTTGTCCTCAGGCTGTTGAACCTTCAACATCAAAAGCTGCTGCACAGAGATCAGTTCAAAAGGAAAGCAGCGAAAGCAAAAATTCTGCTGGGGTTTCTGTGGCGCTTGCTAGGGGGCTGGTTGTGATTCCACAGAAAAAATCTATTTTTATATCAAGATTTTCCAGTGATACCACAGTTGAGGATATCAAGTTTCACATTTCATCTAAGGTTAAGACTGATGACATAACTATCAGGAAATTTAACATTAATTACAAGAGAAACATTTCTTCATTTAAAATCGATGTAACTTCCGAAAACTTTAATATACTTTTAAATAGCTCTTTTTGGCCGACTGGGGCTTTTGTTCGCGAATTCGAGTTTAAACCCAACATAAATAATCAAAACTTAGCAAAAATTTCTCATCCTAGTCCGGAGTCAAAAAACTGATAAAAACTAAACTTGATATATATTACCAAAATGTTAGAGGCTTGAATACAAAACTAACTGACTAGCTTTTGAAGAGTTATCACTGTAATTTGAACATTATAGCTTTCACTGAAACTTGGCTTAATCCTCACGTTTTTGCTTCGGAGATTCTTTCCAGTGAATATCACATTTACAGAAATGATCGAGAGTGCAGGATCGGTGGAGGTGTTATTTTTGCTGTCCATTCTCCATTACCATCTGAAGTGGTTAACATCCCTATCATTGAGACTACTGAATTTAAGTGCATACGAGTGCAATTAAGCAAGTCTTATATTTATTTAGCCCTCTGCTATATACCTCCTCAGTCTGACTTGTCGGTATATAGTGATCATATTTCTTTACTTGGGATTGTGGACTCAATGCTTAGGCCTCCCGACTCTTTGATTGTGTTGGGTGATTTTAATCTCCCAAACATTTCTTGGAATATAATTGATGGTCATATCGTGCCTTCCATTAACAACGCCTTTCTGGAGGGGATGACTGAACTTTGTCTGAACCAAGTTAATACCCTACAAAACAAGTTGGGGAGGGTCTTGGATTTGGTTTTTGTTGACAACATGTACAGGGCCTCCTTAAATCGATGTGATCCATTGGTTTTACCTGAGGATGTATATCATCCTGCGATTGAATTGTCATACGAGATCATAGACGGAGAGCGGGTTTCTGGATCGAAAGTTTTTAATTCTAATGACAGCTTCGATTTTAGAAAAGCTAATTTTAAAAAATTAAATTGTGACTTATCTAAAATAACTTGGCCTTACTACAATGGTGATATTAAGCGTAATGTTTTGGACTTCAACAATACTTTATACAACTTGTTTCTTAAACATGTGCCTAAAGGTTCTTGTATTCGTGATGAATCAGCCCCTTTATGGTTCACTAAAGACTTGAGAACTTTAAAAAATAAAAAATCGCGTTCTTTTAAAATTTATAAAAGTACTGGTCGTCATGTGGATTATCTTAATTATTCAGTCTTGCGACATAAATATCTAGAATTAAATAAAATCTGTTATGAAAAATACTTGAATAAAATGAAAATGAACATTATCCACGACCCGAAAGCTTTCTATGGTTTCGTTAATTCTAAGCGCAGAGTAAATGCATTCCCTTCCGCAATGAAATATCAAAATACTGTGTCATGTGATAACGAGATTATTGCCAATCTATTTGCCCAGTTCTTTAAATCTAACTACACCACTCAATTTAAATATAACTCTATTTCCTATCCATACAAGCTGAGCCCCAATAACTCTATTAATATTCCAGTCATATCATCAGATGATGTTTTTCATTATTTAATATATTTAAAAGAATCATTCAAGTACGGCCCTGATATGATCCCGACATGTTTCCTAAAAAAATGTGCAAAGCACCTGTACCTGCCATTAATTTAATTTGTCCCTCCAGCAAGGACTTTTTTCGTCAATATGGAAACAGTCTTAGATAATCCCCCTTCATAAATCTGGAAGCAGGTCTTCTATTGAAAACTATCGTGGTATAGCTAAACTCTCTTCTATCCCGAAGTTGTTTGAAGCTATTGTTACTAATCAAATGACTTATCCGATTTCCTCAATAATAGCAAATTGCCAACATGGCTTCTATAAGGGCAAATCAACCATTACAAATTTACTTGGGTTTAGGGAATGCATTGATATTGATGTTATATATGTATGTATACCGATTTCAGGAAAGCATTTGACAAAGTATGTCACTCTTTACTTATCCGCAAACTAGATCTGCTTGGTTTTCAACCTGGTATCCTCTGTTGGATGTCTTCGTATCTCTCCGGTAGGACGCAAAAGGTAGTTTTTAAAAATTTTCATTCTGGGATCATCGATGTTTCCTCGGGAGTTCCTCAGGGCAGCCACCTCGGACCGATTCTGTTCCTGCTATTCATAAACGACATTTCTACAGTAGTAAGGTATTCTAAAATATTGATGTACGCGGATGATGTTAAACTTTTTAAGACTTATGCCTCGGCTGAAGAAAGATCCTTGCTACAGCAAGATTTGGACAGCGTAGTCAATTGGTGCAGCATTAATTATATGCCGCTTAACCTTAACAAATGTAAATTCATGTGCTTTTCTCGACGAACCATTCAGCCGGCCTTCTACAAAATAAATAACTACGTCCTAGAACATGTAAACAGTTTTGATGACCTGGGTGTTGGGATGGATTGTAAACTCAACTTTAATTTTCATATTAGTTCCACAGTTAATAAAGCAAGGGGTGAGCTGGCTTTTGAAAAGCGTTGGTCAAAGAAATTCCGCGACCCGTAAATAACTAAAACACTTTTTACTTCATTGGTATGACCAATACTGGAGTATGGTTCCATAGTTTGGAATCCTCGTTATCAGGTCCACTCAGACCAACTAGAGTCAACACAAAAACAATTCTTACTTTTGCTTTGAGAAATCTTGGATGGGATTCGCCATACAATCTTCCCCCTTACACTAGTCGTTTAAAACTTATTAATCTTCCTACTCTTTCGAGTCGCAGAGAAATGTTAGGTATAATATTTCTGGTAAAATTAGTCAATGGATGGATCTCAAGTCCATTTCTTCTAGAGCAAATTAATTTTAATGTACCCTCCCGTGCAACGAGAAACTTTAAACCACTTTTCTTGAAACTATGCAGAACTAACTTTGAGATGAATGAACCGTTTCGGGGTTCGTGCCGAGACTTTAACAATCATTCCAGCACCTTTGATGTATCGGACTCACTTTTTATAATTAAAAGAACTGTTCTATCCTCTCTTAATTCTCTAACTTTGTATTCGGCTGATGAATTCTTATTCTGTAGCTGAGCAGCTTGGGATCTCGACGCTTAACAAACTTTCTTCTGTCACGACTCGGCACCTCAGATTTGTATATTTAAAAAACATCCGTACGTTATGCGGATTGAGCCCCTCGTGTCGGTTGGGCGGCAAAGTGGGTTTCCGTTGGGTTATAATAATTATTAACTAACTGATTTCGCGTTTCCTTCCAATCAATAAAGTTGTTTCCAACTTCAGTATTTTGCAACCTACCACATTGCGAAAAGTAAGTGACTCTGATTTATTAAAAACAGTTTTAGAATTTGTTGATATACAGTTCAAAAGAGGCTGGACCATTTGCTAGGGAAATTCTCAGTTTCCGTCCATTCTCAGCGTACCTGTATTAGAGAACTTGTTGACGATATTACGTCGCGCAGCTTTCCTGAAGTTTGTACTACATTAATGTTATTTATTACAATTCCTGGGACTGCAGCTAGTGCTGAACGATCATTTGAGAAACTAAAATTAATAAAAATCTATTTAAGAATCTCTATGGGGAAAGACAGGCTACGTAAACTGGCTATTCTGTCTACTGGAAATTGTATGGCTCGATGTTATAACTTTGATTATTTTGCGGAACAGAAAGCTCGGAAAAAAATAATTTCATTAATAAATATCTTATTGGAACTAAATTGCTAATTATTATTAATGTGTATAAGCCTATACTTTAGAAAATAAAATGTATAACATATTTTCCTAAAATGCACACAACACTATTATTAGTGGTGGGTAACTATTTACGCGGTTCATTAAAATTAAATTATAACGTGACAATTGTTACAGAAAAAACCCCATCCTGCCTCGGATGGTATAGTTACGCCACTGCATTGGTGTTAACTTAAAAGGTGTTGCAGGCAGTTTTGTAAAAATATTCAGCCATGGTAATTTAATGATAATAAGAACTAATGCTTAAACCTTTATTCGAAAATGAGATTTTGACTCCAAATTAAAGCTACATATATTAACAGTAAAGAGTGCGTGTCTTAAGATACCCTGCGTATGTACATATACTAGTTTTTCATTAATATTGCATTTATATGTCTTTGTTTATAACTAACTTATAATGTTGCAGTAGTGCAGTGTTCAGAAGAAAGAATTAAATCTTTTCAAATTTGGTTTAGAGACAACCCGGTTTCTGCTGTGCACTCTTCAGTCGCACTGAAAATATCACAGCGCTGAACTGGGTTTATCTCAAAACCAAATTATACGAAATCAGACAATCGTTTAAATAAAAAGTTTAAACATATTCAGATACATATATATATAAACTTAAAATATAAATATTTCTACCACCAGGGTGCTTGCTGTGAAATTTTGCGTCCGCCAAATTTATTATCTTTCAAAAAATTTTCTCGAGTTTATAACAATGCTTTTGAAGTGTTCTGTGCACAAGATTTGCATACCTATCCACCATCATGTGTTCCATGCATCTATGTTGTCTTTACTAAAAGGGTATCAGTTTCTTTAATGAATTTAACATTCGAAAAAATATGTTCCAAGTATAACGGTGCAACTTCAAGTAGACAAGGTCTATCTCTATCCAGCACACATTCGGCAATGCCAGTACTGGAATATGAAGAGTAATCAAAGGTAACTGAGTTCATGCCAATGTGCTAGTATATATATAAGTGTTTCAATGCTTTTTTGAGCATATCGAGCATATTTGTCTGCAATAAATGAGAATGTAAATTGATCTACATATTGTAGTATGTGCAGCGTTAGAATTAATAATATATGTATTATTTTTATTGAATTGTAAGCCAAAGTTTTTAATAAATGTTTGTTTTAAAAACTAAAGTGCTATTATATTTTCCTTTAGTAAATCATTGGTAATAGATTGCAATACAATGAAACCAGCAACCTGTACTTCAAACAATGCATCAAGAGGCAGAAGCCATATATTTATTATGTAAACAAATATTGGCAGTTAAAAGAGCATATTTAAATTAAATAGGTGTTTTAAATGCACTGTAACACTTAATCGCTAAAACAAAAGTTTAACTAATCTTAGCAGTTCAGAGAGCAAAGTTATATAAAAAATAGCTGTACTTTATATCCTCCTTCTTCCGATTTTGATGAAGAATGTTTTGGCATCTTTATTTTACTAATAAATGGGATCTGTAACACGCTGACTGGTGTTTTGAAATTCAGGGCTGATCTTAAGTTCGAGCGGAATTGATTTCGCACCGGTTTGAATTTCCTATTCGAAATAAGAAAGGTGATCGGCAACCCTATCGAAATTGAGAAATTCGAACAAAACACAAATTATATTTTAGTGATGCGTTTTGAGATGAGATGACCTTCGGCTGCATAATGGTTGGGTCCTGCAATAATTGCACAATTTCCTTTTAAACTTATTTATGTTGTTACATTTAATATCAATTTGCAATTCATTAAAACATATTAATCTTGTGTAATACAAATTTAATTTGTCTGCTTCTGATTTATAAGCCGGGAGATTAAAATCATTTCGCGTATTTTTGTAGTGTACATGTTTAACAAATTTTATCTTTTAGCAATCGGGTAATTTCCCCTCTATAATATTCTTTATAAACTTCATTGCATTCTTAAAATAAAGTAATGAACTAAAATACACTAACAACAACCACACAAACAGATCAGTTGCTCTTCTTTGTAGTTGGTTTGTTTCGGTTCTCGGCTAGCGTAGCACAGTATGTAGCGTGTTGGCTCTGCAACTCCGAGCTCCTTGGTACAAAGCCTGGACAAGCGGTGATGAAGAATAAAAAATATTATTAATTAACTAAAAAGAAGTCTGATGAGGAAATGTGGTGATTTCCAAAATAGTACTAAAACTTCTACCATTAAAAAACTGTTGTTGTTTTTTTTAACACAAAATCTTCCATAAACTGGACTCGAGTTCAATAAAATTGACAATTATTAAAACATTTATTAGCCCAATAGAAAAATAACAAACATTTAAAAAAAATAACAATTTTTTTAGATCATAAAATTGTTAGATTGAAGTCACTAAATATGAAACATTAGTTGTTTGAACAAAATTTTTTTTATATGGAAATTGGTCAAAATACCAGAATTTTATTACTTTCGCCGCAGTGTGTGCATATAACTATTATTTAATTTATTTAAATGCCGAAAAACCATTTATTTAATTTTCAATTAAAACGTACAGAAAATAAAGTATAAAAATAAAATACTTGAATTTATACAAACTCCTCAGATTTTGCAAATTTCACAAACTTCATCACCATTTAAAAATGTTTATAAGAAAATAATCGTGAATGTTGTAAGCCAATTATTTTAATTATATAAGGTAACATAACAAATTATATAAACTAAAATAAAATTAGACAAACCAATTTTTTTAGTAAATTCTATTCGTTATTGTAACTGTATAGTTTTATAGTTTTGTAATTTTTTTTTTTAATTTTATGCTATTTCATATAAAATAAATACAGAAAAAAACTTAAAAAAATAAAATGCTTTCAGTGAAAAAAAAAATTTCAAAAAAAAAATGATCTGACCGGGGATCGAACCAACGACCTATCAATTTCATACATGCACAGAAAAATGTTTCAATTGTGGTTCGATGATAAATAAGAAAGGCTACTAGAAAACATACGAAAATGCCGTCAATTCGATTATTTAATGTAAGGAATGCTGAAATAATTTAAAAACTATAATAAGGCAACAGTGTTGCCTGCCAAGCCATTTATAAGAAAAGTGCATATTTCCACGTGTTTGATAACATTTTTTTTTTAATTAAAAGTGATTAACACAGGCTAAGCAGCTAGCTCCCTCACTCTTTGTCAAACGGCTCCCAAAGCAAGACACTGTGTTGTTAACTCTAAAAAGCTGCATGAATATTGGCGGAAAAACAAATTTGTAGGACAAATATTTCGATGCTACCACTGCTGTTTTATTGTTGTTAACTTTTAACATATTGACAGACATTTCGTTTTCTGAATGCGTTAATTTGCGTAAGTTTTTCAATAAATTAATTTTATTTCAAAATATCATCAATTTCTAATACATCTCATTTGCAGAGTAATTAATCTCAGCGATCTTGTACGTTTTCTAAGCAGCTTAGATCCGCATCGGAATGTGCTTTTATGTTATGATAAATTTGTTCTAGTAAATTTATTAAAACAGTTACTAGTTAAACAATAAAATAAATAGAAAACAAGAACATAAGCCCTTTAAATTTTGTTTTACATGCCAAAAAATGTTTCGGTTGGTGTGTGCTTTGAGTGCAATGTTTAAACATGTTTACATACTTGGAAGGTAGAAAAACAATTTAGTAAATCCAAAATGCCAAAAGCAAGCTGGAAATTGTGCCATAAAACATGGTATGAATACGACCCCGTGAACGATAATATTCGTCACCCATGCAACTATGTCCAAGGTGTGGTCGCATGAGGACTAAAGTCGTCATGAACCTTTTTTTTAAACAAGAATTAATTGATAATTAAAAACCTGAATAAATTGATCGGAAACAAAAGGTGGCAATAGTTTCTAAAAAAATCGTTAAAATTAATGCACATTGTTTTGTCTGTTCTTTGTCCTGTCTAAATTATCCATTATTGAAAAGCTAATTTTTTTCTTACAATTTTAAAAAAGGGATTTTATTTTTGCCATTTCTCCATCCTTCTTAAATGCAACCTTTTACTTGGGAGTGTCAAGATTCATATGTCATTAGTGAGCAAACCTTTAATAATTGCATCGTGGGCTACCCTAAGGCAGCGTGCAAGAGTGAAACAACTGCCTAATTATCCAACTTTTAATGATTGAATCATGGGAAAAGCGTTATACAAATTTATATTCAACCTATTCGTTTTATGCAAAAAGGGCACATCTCCGTCCGAATTTTTCACAGGTTTTGAGCAAACATTCGTTTTATATCAACAGGGCACATCTCCGGAAGGTTGCAGTCCAAAGGAGTTACTCAACTGTGAGATTGCAAAGTATGGAATATTTTATAAAGAAAGTAAGTATTTAACTGCGATAACATTAAAAACATTGAACCCGACTAGATGTACAAGACGTATTGATGCTGTTTTTGCTTTAAAAGTTCTGTTTGTTTAATTATATTGTGTAGAACTATAATTTTATTATTAATATTTGCTGTTATTTTTGCGACCTTTTAGTCTTAAAACATTTGAAAATTAGGAGATTATTGAAATTTATTGGGAATAGAAGAAGAAGTTTCTTTACATTTTGACCTGAATACGGTATTTAAAAGGTTTGTTTGATAACAATTATATTGTGTTATTGGTTTTTATTGCAAATTTCTTTAAACAATCGATGCAGCCTCTGAAGCACTTCAGTCTAAAGCCGCCGATCTTTCAAATGTCTTAACAAATTTGAAAATTTGCCGAGAAGAACTGGAAATGAATCGACATGAAATAGTAAATTAATATATGGAAGGAAATATTTTGTAAGCAGACAAATTTATCCTCAACTTTGAATTTTCTAAAACGCGTCAGAGGAAGGTAAAACGCCATTATAGCAAACTTTGCAAAGATGAGCATCTGTAAAGTTTGTTTATAGTCAACATACTTCTTTTATCGAATATTGGATATCATTATTAACTAACTGATTTCGCATTTCCTTTAAATCAATAAAGTTGTTTCCAACTTCAGTATTTTGCAACATACCACTTTGCGAAACGTAAGTGACTCTGAATTATTAAAAACAGTTTTAGAATTTGTTGATCTACAGTTCAAAAGAGGCTGAACCATTTGCTAGGGAAATTCTCAGTTTCCGTCCATTTTCAGCGTAAAAGCGTACCTGTATTAGAGAACTTGTTGACGATTTTACGTCGCGCAGCTTTCCTGAAGTTTGTATTGCATTAATGTTATTTATTACAATTCCTGGGACTGCCGCTAGTGCTGAACGATCAATTGAGAAACTAAAATGAATAAAAATCTATTTAAGAATCTCTATGGGGAAAGACAGGTTACGTAGACTGGCTATTCTGTCCACTGGAAATTGTATGGCTCGATGTTATAACTTTGATTCTTTTGCGGAAAAGCTCGGAAAAAAATTATTTCATTTTACTAAAATGCACACAACATTATTATTATTGGTGGGTAACTATTTAGACGGTTCATTAAAATTAAATTATAACGTGCCAATTGTTATAGAAAAAAACCCATCCTGCCTCGGATGGTATAGTTACGCCACTGCATTGGTGTTAACTTAAAATGTGTTGCAGGCAGTTTTGTAAAAATATTCAGCCATGGTAATTTACTTATGCTTAAACCTTTATTCGAAAATGAGATTTTGACTCCAAATTAGAGCTACACGTTTCTTAAGACACCCTGCGTATGTAGGTACATATACTCGTTTTTCATTAATATTGCATTTAAATGACTTTGTTTATAACTAACTTATAATGTTGCAGTAGTGAAATGTTCAGAAGAAAGAATTAAATATTTTCAAATTTGGTTTAGAGACAACCCGGTTTCTGCTGTGGGCGCTTCAGTCGCAACAAAAATTGCATTGAAAATATCACAGCGCTAAACCGGGTTTACCTCAAAACCAAATTATACGAAATCAGACAATCGTTTAAATAAAAACTTAAAACATACATTAATATATAAACTTAAAATATAAATATTTCTACCAACAGGGTGCTTGCTGTGAAGTTTTGCGTCCGCCAAATGTATTATCTTTCAAAGAATTTTCTCGAGTTTATAACAATGCTTCTGAAGTGTTCTGTGCACAAGATTTGCATACCTATCCACCATCCTGTGTTCCGTGCATCAATGTTGTCTTTACTGATAGCGTATCAGTTTCTTTAAAGAATTTAACATTCGAATAAATATGTTTCAAGTATACCGGTGCAACTTCAAGTAGACAAGGTCTATCTCTATCCAGCACACATTCGGCAATTCCCATACTGGAATATGAACAGTAATCAAAGGTAACTGAGTTCATGCCAATGTGCTAGTATATATATGTGTTTCAATGCTTTTTTGAACATATCGAGCGTATTTGTCTGCAACAAATGAGAATGTAAGTTGATTTCCATATTGTAGTATGTGCAGCGTTAGAATTAATAATATATGTATTATTTTTATTGAATTGTAAGCCAAAGTTTTTAATAAATGTTTGTTTCAATTACGTACTATTATATTTTCCTTTAGTAAATCATTGGTAATAGATTGCAATACAATGAAACCAGCAACCTGTACTTCAAACAAAGCATCAAGAGGCAGAAGCGTAACTTTTAATTTTTATAATTTATTATGTAAACAAATCTTGGCAGTTAAAAGAGCATATTTAAATTAAATAGGTGTTTTAAATGCACTGTAACACTTAATCGCTAAAACAAAAGTTTAACTAATCTTAGCAGTTCAGAGAGCAAAGTTATATAAAAAATAGGTGTTTTTTATATCCTCCTTCTTCCGATTTTAAAGAAGAATGGTTTGGCATCTTTATTTTAACTACTAACAAATGGCATCTGTAACACGCTAACTGATGTTTTGAAATTCAGGGCTGATCTAAAATTCGAGCGGAATTTCCTATTCGAAATAAGAAAGGTGATCGGCAATCCTATCGAAATTGAGAAATTCGAACAAAACACAAATTATATTTTAGTGATGCGTTTCGAGATGAGATGACCTTCGGCTACTTAATGGTTGGGTCCTGCAATAATTGTACAATTTCCTTTTAAACTTATTTATGTTGTTACATTTAATATCAATTTGCAATTCATTTGTCTGCTTCTGTTTTATCAGCCGGGAGATTAAAATCATTTCGCGTACTTTTGTAAAGTACATATTTAACAAATTTTTTTTTTTAGTAATCGGGTAATTTCCCCTCTATAATATTCTTAATAAACTTCATTGCATTCTTAAAATAAAGTAATTAACTAAAATACACTAACAACAACCACACAAACAGATCAGTTGCTCTTCTTTGTTGTTGGTTTGTTTCGGTTCTCGGCTAGCGTAGCACAGTATGTAGCGTGTTGGCTCTGCAACTCCGAGCTCCTTGGTACAAAGCCTGGACAAGTGGTGATGAAGAATAAAAAATATTATTAATTAACTAAAAAGAAGTCTGATGAGGAAATGTAGTACTATAACTTCTACCATTAAAAAACTGTTGTTGTTTTTTTTTCACACAAAATCTTCCACAAACTGAACTCAAATTCAATAAAATTTACAATTATTAAAACATTTATTAGCCCAATAGAAAAATAACAAACATTTCAAATATAATAACAATTTTTGTAGATCATAAAATTGTTAGATTGAAGTCACTAAATATGAAACATTAGTTGTTTGAACAAAATTTTTTTTATATGGAAATTGGTCAAAATACCAGAGTTTTATTAGTTTCGCCGCCGTGTGTGTATATAACTATTATTTAATTTATTTAAATGCCGAAAAACCATTTATTTAATTTTCAATTAAAACGTACAGTAAATAAAGTAATAAAATAAAATCCTTGAATTTATACAAACTGTTTAGATTTTGCAAATTTCACAAACTTCATCACCATTTAAAAATGTTTATAAGAAAATAATCGTGAATGTTGTAAGCCAATTATTTTAATTATATAAGGTAACATAATAAATTATATAAACTAAAATAAAATTAGCCAAACCCATTTTTTAGTAAATTCTATTCGATATTGTAACTGTATAATTTTATAGTTTTGTAATTTTTGATGTGTAAACATATATAGCCGCGGTAGGGCAAATCTCTTACGCTAATACTACCATAAAAACTCCATATAAAAAAAAGTAAGACGTTTTTGATTGGTCAGAACGACTCTGTGTGAAAATGCGTGTGCCGTCTGACGTATGTGTTAGTATTATATTGACCCAGAAAGCAAAATCAATTAACTTTGTGTTGCATGCAATTAGGCGCATAATTTTTATAAACTATGCGGCTTAAAGCATAGGGTGTTCTCTAAATTTAGATTGACACAGTTTAATCGGTTTGCTGGTGCAGGGGAATTAGGAAACAATTTTCAGTGGCATTCACTTATCTTGGGTGGAGATTTTAATTTTAATTTCGCGGAAACAGAAGCGGTACCACTCAATAAATTTTTGTTTGATGCATTCTTTCTATTATTCATAGTTTTATACTTAAGCACCAAAAAAATTCATTTCTCCTTGAAAAATTGCAAATTGCTCATTATTCTCTTCCCACTATTCTCCCCCTATTCTTTGTTTATTATTACTCAAGATATTTCATCCGCAACGGGATTGCGCAATCTTGTATTCTATCATTCTTGGTTTGATGGAACAAAAAACCTGTTTGATTTGTCCGAACATACACCTGTCCACTTGACAGCTTTGCCAGATAGAAATGCAGTGAAGAGAATAATGCACGAGTTAATGCCAATAAAGGCTGTTAATGCAGATAAGCTGCCATGTCTGCCTTGGGTATTATCTACGTTCTTTGGTATTGACACAAAAAGCAAAATTAATTATATTTAATCGGGAGCACCCTGTACCTTTTAGTTGCATGCAATAAGCGCAAATTTTTACAAACTGTGTGCAAAGGACGTACATTATCTACGTTCTTTGCTGAGTGAATTAGAGCACAGCGTGTTCTCTAAATTTTGATTGAAATTCCCTTATTCGCTTTGCGTTGGTACTACTTTTGAACAGCTGATCGCTTTGTGTTTCTACAACTCAGCTGATTGGTGTTCTTTAAAACATTAAATTAAACGTTTAAACTGGAGGTATATAACCGAAATGCAGGTAATATTCATGTTCCTAAATAAACTACAGGTCAAATACTAATATTAATTATTATTGTAGAGAACATCGCAATCATTATGAAGATCCAGAAACGCTGGATATCAACGTGCCTACCGAGAACGTCAACGCCAAAAAGAAATTAATAGGCTACGTGGACATTTACAGCAGCAACAACAACAGCAACAACAACATTTACAACAGCAACAACAACCAAAACATTGAATTGCAATATGAGCATTATCTTAACCATGTTAATGCCCATAAACAATTTAAATTAAAAATGATCGACAACGACTTTGGATACGCATGCGCTGTGTGTGATAGATTGTGGTTTAAAAACGACCTTAAAGCTATGCCTGCTGGCCGTTTTTTCCAGACTACTTACCAGTATTGAATCAAAGGTGTACGTTTCTTATTTTAGCTATCATAAGCCTATTTTAACTATTGCAACATAAATAATAAAATAAATTAAATTTTAAAAATTAAACAAGATAAGTATGTATGATTGACTTAACCCTTGAATGCCCATGATACCTTTAAAGATACAACTATTATTAACGAGATTGTAAAGTATTATATAGGGGTTAATATTTCTAAATACTGCAAATTTAACAGTTTACACATCTACCTTGAGTTCAAACACTCACATCTTTTTTTTTTTAATGTTATGTTATTTCATATAAAATAAATACAGAAAAAAACTTAAAAAAATAAAATGCTTTCTTTGAAAAAAAAATTTCAAAAAAAAAAATGATCTGACCTGACCGGGGATTGAACCAACGACCTATCAATTTCATACATGCACAGAAAAATGTTTCAATTGTGGTTCGATGATAAATAAGCAAGGTTACTAGAAAACATACGAAAATGCCGTCAATTTGATTATTTAATGTAAGGAATGCTGAAATAATTTAAAAACTATAAAAAGGCAACAGTGTGGCCTTCCAAGCCATTTATAAGAAAAGTTCATATTTCTACGTGTTTGATAACACTTTTTTTTCTTAAATTAAAAGTGATTAACACAGGCTAAGCAGCTAGCTCCCTCACTCTTTGTCAAACGGCTCCCAAAGCAAGACACTGTGTTGTTAACTCTTAAAAGTTGCATGAATATTGGCGGAAAAACAAATTTGTAGGACAAATATTTCGATGCTACCATTGCTGTTTTATTGTTGTTTACTTTTTACGTAATAACAGACATTTCGTTTTCTGAATACGTCAATTTGCGTAAGTTTTTCAATAAATTAATTTTATTTCAAAATATCATTAATTTCTAATACATCTCATTTGCAGAGTAATTAATCTCAGCGATCTTGTACGTTGTCTAAGGAGCTTAGATCCGCATCGGAATGTGCTTTTATGTTATGATAAATTTGTTCTAGTAAATTTATTAAAACAGTTACTAGTTAAACAATAAAATAAATAGAAAACAAGAACATAAGCCCTTTAAATTTTGTTTTACATGCCAAAAAATTTTTCGGTTGGTGTGTGCTTTGAGTGCAATGTTTAAACATGTTTACATACTTGGAAGGTAGAAAAACAATTTAGTAAATCCAAAATGCCAAAAGCAAGCTGGAAATTGTGCCATAAAACATGGTATGAATACGACCCCGTGAACGATAATATTCGTCACCCATGCAACTATGTCCAAGTTGTGGTCGCATGAGGACTAAAGTCGTCATGAACCTTTTTTTTAAACAAGAATGTATTAATTAATTAAAAACCTGAATAAATCGATCGGAAACAAAAGGTGGCAATAGTTTCTAAATAAATCGTTTAAATTAATGCACATTGTTTTGTCTGTTTTTTGCCCTGTCTAAATTATCCATTATCGAAAAGCTAATTTTTTTCTTACAATTTTAAAAAAGGGATTTTATTTCTCCATCCTTCTTAAATGCAAAAATTCATATGTCATTAGTGAGCAAACCTTTAATAATTGAATCATAGGCTACCCTAAGGCAGCGTGCAAGAGTGAGACAAATGCCTAATTATCCAACTTTCAATGATTGAATCATGGGAAAAGCGTTAAACAAATTTTTATTCAACCTTTGTCGTTTTATGCAAAAAGGGCACATATCCGTCCGAATTTTATACAGGTTTTGAGCAAACATTCATTTTATGCCAATAGGGCACATCTCCGGAAGATTGCAGTCCAGAAGAGTTACTCAACTGTGAGATTGCAAAGTATTTAATATTTTATAAAGAAAGTGAGTCTTTAACTGCGATAACATTAAAAACATTGAACCCTACTAGATGGACAAGACGTATTGATGCTGTTTTTGCTTTAAAAGTTCTGTTTGTTTAATTATATTATGTAGAACTATAATTTTATTATGACTATTTGCTGTATTTTCGCGAGCTTTAAGTTTTTATCAAACAATCTTTTTTGATCACTCGATGTCTCGTTAAGTGACTTGCTCTTGATGCCGATCTCCAAAGGAGATTATTGAAATTTATTGCGAATAGAAGAAGAAGTTTCTTTACATTTTGACCTGAATACGGTATTTAAAAGGATTGTTTGATAACAATTATATTGTCTTATTGGTTATTATTGCAAATTTCTTTAAACAATCGATGCAGCCTCTGAAGCACTTCAGTCTAAAGCCGCCGATCTTTCAAATGTCTTAAAACATTTGAAAATTTGCCGAGAAGAACTGGATATGAATCGACATTAAATAGTAAATTAATATATGGAAGGAAATATTTTGTACGCAGACAAATTTATCATCAACTTTGAATTTTCTAAAACGCGTCAGAGGAAGGTAAAACGCCATTATAGCAAACTTTGCAAAGATGAGCGTCTCCAATATCTGAAAAGTTTGTTTATAGTCAACATACTTATTTTATCGAATATTGGATATCATACTAAGAACGCAAACGTCAAGCTGTGTGGTTGTGTTTACTTTGCTCTCTTACAATATTGTTATAAAACAATTTAAATATCAAATTAATTAAAAGAAATTTCATTAAATTGTGATTACATCAATTTTGTGCACTTCAAGCTAAGTGTAAAGTGATTTGGTGCAATATTCATTTTAAATTCTTTGACTTATAAACAATCTCATTTTAATCTTTGTTGTGTTGTGTGCCGAGTCATCATTTTTCTTGTAGTACAGTTGTTGTTGCCAATTGTTTTGTTTTTGCATTTGCGGCTGTTGCTGTTTGTGCGCGCACTACGAAAACGTGTTTAATTCTTTTAAATGCTTAGAGAATACGAGTATTCCTAATAGCCGTAATAGTAAACGGAAACGTATTGAGAGTCCGTCTGACGAAGCTGAGCCAAATCCTATTCCGACGACAATTATTTCTTCTTCCTCAGGGGAGTTGATTAGTTTCTCCTCACCTTGTCCTCAGGCTGTTGAACCTTCAACATCAAAAGCTGCTGCACAGAGATCAGTTCAAAAGGAAAGCAGCGAAAGCAAAAATTCTGCTGGGGTTTCTGTGACGCTTGCTAGGGGGCCGGTTGTGATTCCTCAGAGAAAATCTATTTTTATATCAAGATTTTCCAGTGATACCACAGTTGAGGATATCAAGTTTCACATTTCATCTAAGGTTAAGACTGATGACATAACTATCAGGAAATTTAACTTTAATTACAAGAGAAACATTTCTTCATTTAAAATCGATGTAACTTCCGAAAACTTTAATATACTTTTAAATAGCTCTTTTTGGCCGACTGGGGCTTTTGTTCGCGAATTCAAGTTTAAACCCAACATAAATAATCAAAACTTAGCAAAAATTTCTCATCCTAATCCGGAGTCAAAAAACTGATAAAAACTAAACTGTATATATATTACCAAAATGTTAGAGGCTTGAATACAAAAGTAACTGAATAGCTTTTGAAGAGTTATCACTGTAATTTTAACATTATAGCTTTCACTGAAACTTGGCTTAAACCTCACGTTTTTGCTTCGGAGATTCTTTGCAGTGAATATCATATTTACAGAAATGATCGAGAGTGCAGGATCGGTGGAGGTGTTATTTTTGCTGTCCATTCTTCATTACCATCTGAAGTGGTTAACGTCCCTATCATTGAGACTACTGAATTTAAGTGCATACGAGTGCAATTAAGCAAGTCTTATATTTATTTAGCCCTCTGCTATATACCTCCTCAGTCTGACTTGTCGGTATATAGTGATCATATTTCTTTACTTGGGATTGTGGACTCAATGCTTAGGCCTCCCGACTCATTGATTGTGTTGGGTGATTTTAATCTCCCAAACATTTCTTGGAATATAATTGATGGTCATATCGTGCCTTCCATTAACAACGCCTTTCTGGAGGGGATGACTGAACTTTGTCTGAACCAAGTTAATACCCTACAAAACAAGTTGGGGAGGGTCTTGGATTTGGTTTTTGTTGACAACATGTACAGGGCCTCCTTAAATCGATGTGATTCATTGGTTTTACCTGAGGATGTATATCATCCTGCGATTGAATTGTCATACGAGATCATAGACGGAGAGCGGGTTTCTGGATCGAAAGTTTTTAATTCTAATGAAAGCTTCGATTTTAGAAAAGCTTATTTTAAAAAATTAAATTGTGACTTATCTAAAATAACTTGGCCTTACTACAATGGCGATATTAAGCGTAATGTTTTGGACTTCAACAATACTTTATACAACTTATTTCTTAAACATGTACCTAAAGGTTCTTGTATTCGTGATGAATCAGCCCCTTTATGGTTCACTAAAGACTTGAGAACTTTAAAAGATAAAAAATCGCGTTCTCTTAAAATATATAAAAGTACTGGTCGTCATGTGGATTATCTTAATTATTCAGTCTTGCGACATAAATATCTAGAATTAAATAAAATCTGTTATGAAAAATACTTGAATAAAATGAAAATGAACATTATCCACGACCCGAAAGCTTTCTATGGTTTCGTTAATTCTAAGCGCAGAGTAAATACATTCCCTTCCGCAATGAAATATCAAAATACTGTGTCATGTGATAACGAGATTATTGCCAATCTATTTGCCCAGTTCTTTAAATCTAACTACACCAGTCAATTTAAATATAACTCTATTTCCTATCCATACAAGCTGAGCCCCAATAACTCTATTAATATTCCAGTCATATCATCAGATGATGTTTTTCATTATTTAATATATTTAATATAATACAAAATATTTATGTTTCCTAAAAAAATGTGCAAAGCACCTGTACCTGCCATTATCGAAGTTGTTTAATTTGTCCCTCCAGCAAGGAGTTTTTCCGTCAATATGGAAACAGTCTTAGATAATCCCCCTTCATAAATCTGGAAGCAGGTCTTCTATTGAAAACTATCGTGGTATAGCTAAACTCTCTTCTATCCCGAAGTTGTTTGAAGCTATTGTTACTAATCAAATGACTTATCCGATTTCCTCAATAATAGCAAATTGCCAACATGGCTTCTATAAGGGCAAATCAACCATTACAAATTTACTTGGGTTTACTGATGTTATATATGTATGTATACCGATTTCAGGAAAGCATTTGACAAAGTATGTCACTCTTTACTTATCCGCAAACTAGATCTGCTTGGTTTTCAACCTGGTATCCTCTGTTGGATGTCTTCGTATCTCTCCGGTAGGACGCAAAAGGTGGTTTTTAAAAATGTTCATTCTGAAATCATCGATGTTACCTCGGGAGTTCCTCAGGGCAGCCACCTCGGACCGATTCTGTTCCTGCTATTCATAAACGACATTTCTACAGTAGTAAAGTATTCTAAAATATTGATGTACGCGGATGATGTTAAACTTTTTAAGACTTATGCCTCGGCTGAAGAAAGATCCTTGCTACAGCAAGATTTGGACAGCGTAGTCAATTGGTGCAGCATTAATTATATGCCGCTTAACCTTAACAAATGTAAATTCATGTGCTTTTCTCGACGAACCATTCAGCCGGCCTCCTACAAAATAAATAACTACGTCCTAGAACATGTAAACAGTTTTGATGACCTGGGTGTTGGGATGGATTGTAAACTCAACTTTAATTTTTATATTAGTTCCACAGTTAATAAAGCAAGGGGTGAGCTGGCTTTTGAAAAGCGTTGGTCAAAGAAATTCCGCGACCCGTAAATAATTAAAACACTTTTTACTTCATTGGTATGACCAATACTGGAGTATGGTTCCATAGTTTGGAAAACTCGTTATCAGGTCCACTCAGACCAACTAGAGTCAATACAAAAACAATTCTTACTTTAGCTTTGAGAAATCTTGGATGGGATTCGCCATACAATCTTCCCCCTTACACTAGTCGTTTAAAACTTATTAATCTTCCTACTCTTTCGAGTCGCAGAGAAATGTTAGCTATAATATTTCTGGTAAAATTAGTCAATGGATGGATCTCAAGTCCATTTCTTCTAGAGCAAATTAATTTTAATGAACCCTCCCGTGCAACGAGAAACTTTAAACCACTTTTCTTGAAACTATGCAGAACTAACTTTGAGATGAATGAACCGTTTCGGGGTTTATGCCGAGACTTTAACAATCATTCCAGCACCTTTGATGTATCGGACTCACTTTTTATAATTAAAAGAACTGTTCTATCCTCTCTTAATAACAGCTAACGATCCAATTTTCTAACTTTGCATTTCTCTAACTTTGTATTCGGCTGATGAATTCTTATTCTGTAGCTGAGCAGCTTGGGATCTCGACGCTTAACAAACTTTCTTCTGTCACGACTCGGCACCTCAGATTTGTATATTTAAAAAACATCCGTACGTTATGCGGATTGAGCCCCTCGTGTCGGTTGGGCGGCAAAGTGGGTTTCCGTTGGGTTATAATAATTATTAACTAACTGATTTCGCGTTTCCTTCCAATCAATAAAGTTGTTACCAACTTCAGTATTTTGCAACCTACCACATTGCGAAAAGTAAGTGACTCTGATTTATTAAAAACAGTTTTAGAATTTGTTGATATACAGTTCAAAAGAGGCTGATCCATTTGCTAGGGAAATTCTCAGTTTCCGTCCATTCTCAGCGTACCTGTATTAGAGAACTTGTTGACGATATTACGTCGCGCAGCTTTCCTGAAGTTTGTACTACATTAATGTTATTTATTACAATTCCTGGGACTGCAGCTAGTGCTGAACGATCTTTTGAGAAACTAAAATTAATAAAAATCTATTTAAGAATCTCTATGGGGAAAGACAGGCTACGTAAACTGGCTATTCTGTCTACTGGACATTGTATGGCTCGATGTTATAACTTTGATTTTTTTGCGGAACAGAAAGCTCGGAAAAAAATAATTTCATTAATAAATATCTTATTGGAACTAAATTGCTAATTATTATTAATGTGTATAAGCCTATACTTTAGAAAATAAAATGTATAACATATTTTCCTAAAATGCACACAACACTATTATTAGTGGTGGGTAACTATTAACGCGGTTCATTAAAATTAAACTATAACGTGACAATTGTTACAGAAAAAACCCCATCCTGCCTCGGATGGTATAGTTACGCCACTGCATTGGTGTTAACTTAAAAGGTGTTGCAGGCAGTTTTGTAAAAATATTCAGCCATTCGAAATGAGATTTCGAAAATGAGATTTTGACTCCAAATTAAAGCTACATATATTAACAGTAAAGAGTGCGTGTCTTAAGATACCCTGCGTATGTACATATACTAGTTTTTCATTAATATTGCATTTATATGTCTTTGTTTATAACTAACTTATAATGTTGCAGTAGTGCAGTGTTCAGAAGAAAGAATTAAATCTTTTCAAATTTGGTTTAGAGACAACCCGGTTTCTGCTGTGCACTCTTCAGTCGCACTGAAAATATCACAGCGCTGAACTGGGTTTATCTCAAAACCAAATTATACGAAATCAGACAATCGTTTAAATAAAAAGTTTGAACATATTCAGATACATATACATATATATAAACTTAAAATATAAATATTTCTACCACCAGGGTGCTTGCTGTGAAATTTTGCGTCCGCCAAATGTATTATCTTTCAAAGAATTTTCACGAGTTTATAACAATGCTTCTGAAGTGTTCTGTGCACAAGATTTGCATACCTATCCACCATCATGTGTTCCAGGCATCAATGTCGTATTTACTGATAGGGTATCAGTTTCTTTAAAGAATTTAAGTTCCAAGTATACCGGTGCAACTTCAAGTAGACAAGGTCTATCCCTATCCAACACACATTTGGCAATGCCAGTACTGGAATATGAACAGAAATCAAAGGTAACTGAGGTAATGCCAATGTGTACAGATATAAGTGTTTCAATGCTTTTTTAAACATATCGAGCGTATTTGTCTGCAACAAATGAGAATGTAAGTTGATTTCCATATTGTAGTATGTACAGCGTTAGAATTAATAATATATGTATTATTTTTATTGAATTGTAAGCCAAAGTTTTTAATAAATGTTTGTTTCAATAACGTACTATTATATTTTCCTTTAGTAAATCATTGGTAATAGATTGCAATACAATGAAACCAGCAACCTGTACTTCAAACAAAGCATCAAGAGGCAGAAGCGTAACTTTTAATTTTTATAATTTATTATGTAAACAAATATTGGCAGTTAAAAGAGCATATTTAAATTAAATAGGTGTTTTAAATGCACTGTAACACTTAATCGCTAAAACAAAAGTTTAACTAATCTTAGCAGTTCAGAGAGCAAAGTTATATAAAAAATAGGTGTTTTTTATATCCTCCTTCTTCCGATTTTAAAGAAGAATGGTTTGGCATCTTTATTTTACTAACAAATGGCATCTGTAACACGCTAACTGATGTTTTGAAATTCAGGGCTGATCTAAAATTCGAGCGGAATTTTCTATTCGAAATAAGAAAGGTGATCGGCAATCCTATCGAAATTGAGAAATTCGAACAAAACACAAATTATATTTTAGTGATGCGTTTCGAGATGAGATGACCTTCGGCTACTTAATGGTTGGGTCCTGCAATAATTGTACAATTTCCTTTTAAACTTATTTATGTTGTTACATTTAATATCAATTTGCAATTCATTAAAACATTTTAATCTTTTGTAATACAAATTTAATTTGTCTGCTTCTGTTTTATAAGCCGGGAGATTAAATCATTTCGAGTATTTTTGTAGTGTACATATTTAACAAATAATATTCTTAATAAACTTCATTGCATTCTTAAAATAAAGTAATGAACTAAAATACACTAACAACAACCACACAAACAGATCAGTTGCTCTTCTTTGTAGTTGGTTTGTTTCGGTTCTCGGCTAGCGTAGCACAGTATGTAGCGTGTTGGCTCTGCAACTCCGAGCTCCTTGGTACAAAGCCTGGACAAGTGGTGATGAAGAATAAAAAATATTATTAATTTACTAAAAAGAAGTCTGATGAGGAAATGTGGTGATTTCCAAAATAGTACTATAACTTCTACCATTAAAAAACTGTTGTTGTGTTTTTTAACACAAAATCTTCCATAAACTGGCCTCGAGTTCAATAAAATTGACAATTATTAAAACATTTATTAGCCCAATAGAAAAATAACAAACATTTCAAATATAATAACAATTTTTGAAGATCATAAAATTGTTAGATTGAAGTCACTAAATATGAAACATTAGTTGTTTGAACAAAATTTTTTTTATATGGAAATTGGTCAAAATACCAGAGTTTTATTAGTTTCGCCGCCGTGTGTGTATATAACTATTATTTAATTTATTTAAATGCCGAAAAACCATTTATTTAATTTTCAATTAAAACGTACAGTAAATAAAGTAATAAAATAAAATCCTTGAATTTATACAAACTGTTTAGATTTTGCAAATTTCACAAACTTCATCACCATTTAAAAATGTTTATAAGAAAATAATCGTGAATGTTGTAAGCCAATTATTTTAATTATATAAGGTAACATAACAAATTATATAAACTAAAATAAAATTAGACAAACCAATTTTTTTTCGTAAATTATCTTCTACAGTTACAATAGTATAATTTTATTGTTTTGTAACTTTTTTTTTAATGTTATGTTATTTCATATAAAATAAATACAGAAAAAAACTTAAGAAAATAAAATGCTTTCTTTGAAAAAAAAAATATCAAAAAAAATGATCTGACCTGACCGGGGATCGAACCAACGACCAATGAATTTCCTACATGCACAGAAAAATATTTCAATTGTGGTTCGATTATAAATAAACAAGGCTACTAGAAAACATACGAAAATGCTGTCAATTCGATTATTTAATGTAGGGAATGCTAAAATAATTTAAAAACTATAAAAAGGCAACAGTGTTGCCTGCCAAGCCATTTATAAAAAAAGTGCCAATTTTGACGTGTTTGATAACATTAAGCTAAGAAGCTAGCTCCCTCACTCTTTGTCAAACGGCTCCCAAAGCAAGACACTGTGTTGTTAACTCTTAAAAGTTGCATGAATATTGACGGAAAAACAAATTTGTAGGACAAATATTTCCACGTTAAACTGCGTAAGTTTTTTTCAAAATATCATTAATTTCTAATACATCTCAGAGTAATTAATCTCATCGTTCTTGTACGTTGTCTAAGCAGCTTAGATCCGCATCGGAATGTGCTTTTATGTTATGATAAATTTGTTCTAGTAAATTTATTAAAACAGTTACTAGTTAAACAATAAAATAAATAGAAAACAAGAACATAAGCCCTTTAAATTTTGTTTTACATGCCAAAAAATGTTTCGGTTGGTGTGTGCTTTGAGTGCAATGTTTAAACATGTTTACATACTTGGAAGGTAGAAAAACAATTTAGTAAATCCAAAATGCCAAAAGCAAGCTGGAAATTGTGCCAAAAAACATGGTATGAATACGACCCCGTGAACGATAATATTCGTCACCCATGCAACTATGTCCAAGTTGTGGTCGCATGAGGACTAAAGTCGTCATGAACCTTTTTTTTAAACAAGAATGTATCAATTAATTAAAAACCTGAATAAATCGATCGGAAACAAAAGGTGGCAATAGTTTCTAAAAAAATCGTTTAAATTAATGCACATTGTTTTGTCTGTTTTTTGCCCTGTCTAAATTATCCATTATCGAAAAGCTAATTTTTTTCTTACAATTTTAAAAAATGGATTTTATTTCTCCATCCTTCTTAAATGCAAAAATGCATATGTCATTAGTGAGCAAACCTTTAATAATTGAATCATAGGCTACCCTAAGGCAGCGTGCAAGAGTGAGACAAATGCCTAATTATCCAACTTTCAATGATTGAATCATGGGAAAAGCGTTAAACAAATTTTTATTCAACCTTTGTCGTTTTATGCAAAAAGGGCACATATCCGTCCGAATTTTACACAGGTTTTGAGCAAACATTCATTTTATGCCAATAGGGCACATCTCCGGAAGGTTGCAGTCCAAAAGAGTTACTCAACTGTGAGATTGCAAAGTATTTAATATTTTATAAAGAAAGTGAGTCTTTAACTGCGACAACATTAAAAACATTAAACCCTACTAGATGGAGAAGACGTATTGATGCTGTTTTTGCTTTAAAAGTTCTGTTTGTTTAATTATATTATGTAGAACTATAATTTTATTATGACTATTTGCTGTATTTTCGCGAGCTTTAAGTTTTTATCAAACAATCTTTTTTGATCACATTAAACTCGATGTCTCGTTAAGTGACTTGCCGATCTCCAAAGGAGATTATTGAAATTTATTGCGAATAGAAGAAGAAGTTTCTTTACATTTTGACCTGAATACGGTATTTAAAAGGATTGTTTGATAACAATTATATTGTCTTATTGGTTATTATTGCAAATTTCTTTAAACAATCGATGCAGCCTCTGAAGCACTTCAGTCTAAAGCCGCCGATCTTTCAAATGTCTTAAAACATTTGAAAATTTGCCGAGAAGAACTGGATATGAATCGACATTAAATAGTAAATTAATATATGGAAGGAAATATTTTGTACGCAGACAAATTTATCATCAACTTTGAATTTTCTAAAACGCGTCAGAGGAAGGTAAAACGCCATTATAGCAAACTTTGCAAAGATGAGCGTCTCCAATATCTGAAAAGTTTGTTTATAGTCAACATACTTATTTTATCGAATATTGGATATCATACTAAGAACGCAAACGTCAAGCTGTGTGGTTGTGTTTACTTTGCTCTCTTACAATATTGTTATAAAACAATTTAAATATCAAATTAATTAAAAGAAATTTCATTAAATTGTGATTAAATCAATTTTGTGCACTTCAAGCTAAGTGTTAAGTGATATGGTGCAATATTCATTTTAAATTCTTTGACTTATAAACAATCTCATTTTAATCTTTGTTGTGTTGTGTGCCGAGTCATCATTTTTCTTGTAGTACAGTTGTTGTTGCCAATTGTTTTGTTTTTGCATTTGCGGCTGTTGCTGTTTGTGCGCGCAGTCTTTGTTACTCCTTTTAGCTTTCACAGCTGTTTGCGTGATTTGTTAAGTGTCAATAAAACTGTGTATCCCAAACTGTTCTAACTGCCTTACCGACTTCTATACTGCTTTGTTTGCTAAACTGCTTACCACTGTTAGATCCTTTCTTCTGCTAGTCATATAAATTGTAATTTTAATTCTAATTAATTTTCTCCTAAATAATATACCATGTCTTGTAATTATCCTAACTGCCAAGTTAAGAGTGGGTCTGAACGCTTTGTGTCTTTCTGGCTTTGCGATGGGCTTGCCCACATGAAGCGTGCTGGATTGACAGGTAGAGTGTTAGATTTGATTGATGATGGTAAGGGTGTCCGCTGGTCTTGTCTGAAATGTAGGTCAACCGAAGTGGATCTTTTTAAATTTTTTAGGCAGTGTAGGAACGGTTTCTCTGAGAAAAATTCAAACACTACGAAAACGTATTTAATTCTTTTAAATGCTTAGAGAATACGAGTATTCCTAATAGCCGTAATAGTAAACGGAAACGTATTGAGAGTCCGTCTGATGAAGCTGAGCCAAATCCTATTCCGACGACAATTATTTCTTCTTCCTCAGGGGAGTTGATTAGTTTCTCCTCACCTTGTCCTCAGGCTGTTGAACCTTCAACATCAAAAGCTGCTGCACAGAGATCAGTTCAAAAGGAAAGCAGCGAAAGCAAAAATTCTGCTGGGGTTTCTGTGACGCTTGCTAGGGGACTGGTTGTGATTCCTCAGAGAAAATCTATTTTTATATCAAGATTTTCCAGTGATACCACAGTTGAGGATATCAAGTTTCACATTTCATCTAAGGTTAAGACTGATGACATAACTATCAGGAAATTTAACTTTAATTACAAGAGAAACATTTCTTCATTTAAAATCGATGTAACTTCCGAAAATTTTAATATACTTTTAAATAGCTCTTTTTGGCCGACTGGGGCTTTTGTTCGCGAATTCGAGTTTAAACCCAATATAAATAATCAAAACTTAGCAAAAATTTCTCATCCTAATCCGGAGTCAAAAAACTGATAAAAACTAAACTTGATATATATTACCAAAATGTTAGAGGCTTGAATACAAAACTAACTGACTAGCTTTTGAAGAGTTATCACTGTAATTTTAACATTATAGCTTTCACTGAAACTTGGCTTAAACCTCACGTTTTTGCTTCGGAGATTCTTTGCAGTGAATATCATATTTACAGAAATGATCGAGAGTGCAGGATCGGTGGAGGTGTTATTTTTGCTGTCCATTCTTCATTACCATCTGAAGTGGTTAACGTCCCTATCATTGAGACTACTGAATTTAAGTGCATACGAGTGCAATTAAGCAAGTCTTATATTTATTTAGCCCTCTGCTATATACCTCCTCAGTCTGACTTGTCGGTATATAGTGATCATATTTCTTTACTTGGGATTGTGGACTCAATGCTTAGGCCTCCCAAACATTTCTTGGAATATAATTGATGGTCATATCGTGCCTTCCATTAACAACGCCTTTCTGGAGGGGATGACTGAACTTTGTCTGAACCAAGTTAATACCCTACAAAACAAGTTGGGGAGGGTCTTGGATTTGGTTTTTGTTGACAACATGTACAGGGCCTCCTTAAATCGATGTGATTCATTGGTTTTACCTGAGGATGTATATCATCCTGCGATTGAATTGTCATACGAGATCATAGACGCAGAGCGGGTTTCTGGATCGATAGTTTTTAATTCTAATGACAGCTTCGATTTTAGAAAAGCTAATTTTAAAAAATTAAATTGTGACTTATCTAAAATAACTTGGCCTTACTACAATGGCGATATTAAGCGTAATGTTTTGGACTTCAACAATACTTTATACAACTTATTTCTTAAACATGTACCTAAAGGTTCTTGTATTCGTGATGAATCAGCCCCTTTATGGTTCACTAAAGACTTGAGAACTTTAAAAGATAAAAAATCGCGTTCTCTTAAAATATATAAAAGTACTGGTCGTCATGTGGATTATCTTAATTATTCAGTCTTGCGACATAAATATCTAGAATTAAATAAAATCTGTTATGAAAAATACTTGAATAAAATGAAAATGAACATTATCCACGACCCGAAAGCTTTCTATGGTTTCGTTAATTCTAAGCGCAGAGTAAATGCATTCCCTTCCGCAATGAAATATCAAAATACTGTGTCATGTGATAACGAGATTATTGCCAATCTATTTGCCCAGTTCTTTAAATCTAACTACACCACTCAATTTAAATATAACTCTATTTCCTATCCATACAAGCTGAGCCCCAATAACTCTATTAATATTCCAGTCATATCATCAGATGATGTTTTTCATGATCCCGACATGTTTCCTAAAAAAATGTGCAAAGCACCTGTACCTGCCATTATCGAACTTGTTTAATTTGTCCCTCCAGCAAGGAGTTTTTCCGTCAATATGGAAACAGTCTTAGATAATCCCCCTTCATAAATCTGGAAGCAGGTCTTCTATTGAAAACTATCGTGGTATAGCTAAACTCTCTTCTATCCCGAAGTTGTTTGAAGCTATTGTTACTAATCAAATGACTTATCCGATTTCCTCAATAATAGCAAATTGCCAACGTGGCTTCTATAAGGGCAAATCAACCATTACAAATTTACTTGGGTTTAGGGAATGCATTGATACTGATGTTATATATGTATGTATACCGATTTCAGGAAAGCATTTGACAAAGTATGTCACTCTTTACTTATCCGCAAACTAGATCTGCTTGGTTTTCAAGCTGGTATCCTCTGTTGGATGTCTTCGTATCTCTCCGGTAGGACGCAAAAGGTAGTTTTTAAATATTTTCATTTTGGGATCATCGATGTTTCCTCGGGAGTTCCTCAGGGCAGCCACCTCGGACCGATTCTGTTCCTGCTATTCATAAACGACATTTCTACAGTAGTAAAGTATTCTAAAATATTGATGTACGCGGATGATGTTAAACTTTTTAAGACTTATGCCTCGGCTGAAGAAAGATCCTTGCTACAGCAAGATTTGGACAGCGTAGTCAATTGGTGCAGCATTAATTATATGCCGCTTAACCTTAACAAATGTAAATTCATGTGCTTTTCTCGACGAACCATTCAGCCGGCCTCCTACAAAATAAATAGCTACGTCCTAGAACATGTAAACAGTTTTGATGACCTGGGTGTTGGGATGGATTGTAAACTCAACTTTAATTTTCATATTAGTTCCACAGTTAATAAAGCAAGGGGTGAGCTGGCTTTTGAAAAGCGTTGGTCAAAGAAATTCCGCGACCCGTAAATAACTAAAACACTTTTTACTTCATTGGTATGACCAATACTGGAGTATGGTTCCATAGTTTGGAATCCTCGTTATCAGGTCCACTCAGACCAACTAGAGTCAATACAAAAACAATTCTTACTTTAGCTTTGAGAAATCTTGGATGGGATTCGCCATACAATCTTCCCCCTTACACTAGTCGTTTAAAACTTATTAATCTTCTCAGTTTCCGTCCATTCTCAGCGTACCTGTATTAGAGAACTTGTTGACAATATTACGTCGCGCAGCTTTCCTGAAGTTTGTACTACATTAATGTTATTTATTACAATTCCTGGGACTGCAGCTAGTGCTGAACGATCATTTGAGAAACTAAAATTAATAAAAATCTATTTAAGAATCTCTATGGGGAAAGACAGGCTACGTAAACTGGCTATTCTGTCTACTGGAAATTGTATGGCTCGATGTTATAACTTTGATGTTATAACTTTGATTTTTTTGCGGAACAGAAAGCTCGGAGAAAAATAATTTCATTAATAAATATCTTATTGGAACTAAATTGCTAATTATTATTTATGTGTATAAGCCTATACTTTAGAAAATAAAATGTATAACATATTTTTCTAAAATGCACACAACACTATTATTAGTGGTGGGTAACTATTTACGCGGTTCATTAAAATTAAATTATAACGTGACAATTGTTACAGAAAAAACCCCATCCTGCCTCGGATGGTATAGTTACGCCACTGCATTGGTGTTAACTTAAAAGGTGTTGCAGGCAGTTTTGTAAAAATATTCAGCCATGGTAATTTAATAATAATAAGAACTAATGCTTAAACCTTTATTCGAAAATGAGATTTTGACTCCAAATTAAAGCTACATATATTAACAGTAAAGAGTGCGTGTCTTAAGATACCCTGCGTATGTACATATACTCGTTTTTCATTAATATTGCATTTATATGTCTTTGTTTATAACTAACTTATAATGTTGCAGTAGTGCAGTGTTCAGAAGAAAGAATTAAATCTTTTCAAATTTGGTTTAGAGACAACCCGGTTTCTGCTGTGCACTCTTCAGTCGCACTGAAAATATCACAGCGCTGAACTGGGTTTATCTCAAAACCAAATTATACGAAATCAGACAATCGTTTAAATAAAAAGTTTGAACATATTCAGATACATATACATATATATAAACTTAAAATATAAATATTTCTACCACCAGGGTGCTTGCTGTGAAATTTTGCGTCCGCCAAATGTATTATCTTTCAAAGAATTTTCACGAGTTTATAACAATGCTTCTGAAGTGTTCTGTGCACAAGATTTGCATACCTATCCACCATCATGTGTTCCATGCATCAATGTCGTATTTACTGATAGGGTATCAGTTTCTTTAAAGAATTTAAGTTCCAAGTATACCGGTGCAACTTCAAGTAGACAAGGTCTATCCCTATCCAACACACATTTGGCAATGCCAGTACTGGAATATGAACAGAAATCAAAGGTAACTGAGGTAATGCCAATGTGTACAGATATAAGTGTTTCAATGCTTTTTTGAACATATCGAGCGTATTTGTCTGCAACAAATGAGAATGTAAATTGATCTACATATTGTAGTATGTGCAGCGTTAGATTTAATAATATATGTATTATTTTTATTGAATTGTAAGCCAAAGTTTTTAATAAATGTTTGTTTTAAAAACTAAAGTGCTATTATATTTTCCTTTAGTAAATCATTGGTAATAGATTGCAATACAATGAAACCAGCAACCTGTACTTCAAACAATGCATCAAGAGGCAGAAGTATTATATAAGCGTAAGTTTTTATTTTTATAATTTATTATGTAAACAAATCTTGGCAGTTAAAAGATAATATTTAAATTAAATAGGTGTATTAAATGCACTGTAACACTTAATCTCTGAAAAGAAGTTTAACTAATCTTAGCATTTTAGAAAGCAAAGTTATATAAAAAATAGGTGTTCTTTATGTCCTCCTTCTTCCGATTTTGAAGAAGAATGTTTTGGCATATTTATTTTACTAATAAATGGCATCTGTAACACGCTAACTGATGTTTTGAAATTCAGGGCTGATCTTAAGTTCGAGCGGAATTGATTTGGAAGGTAGAAAAACAATTTAGTAAATCCAAAATGCCAAAAGCAAGCTGGAAATTATGCCATAAAACATGGTATGAATACGACCCCGTGAACGATAATATTCGTCACCCATGCAACTATGTCCAAGTTGTGGTCGCATGAGGACTAAAGTCGTCATGAACCTTTTTTTTAAGCAAGAATGTATCAATTAATTAAAAACCTGAATAAGTTGATCGAAAACAAAAGGTGGCAATAGTTTCTAAAAAAAATCGTTCAAATTAATGCACATTGTTTTGTCTGTCCTGTCTAAATTATCCATTATCGAAAAGCTAATTTTTTTCTTACAATTTTAAAAAAGAGATTTTATTTTTGCCATTTCTCCATCCTTCTTTAATGCAACCTTTTACTTGGGAGTGTCAAGATTCATATGTCATTAGTGAGCAAACCTTTAATAATTGAATCGTGGGCTACCTTAAGGCAGCGTGCAAGAGTGAAACAACTGCCTAATTATCCAACTTTTAATGATTGAATCATGGGAAAAGCGTTATACAAATTTTTATTCGACCTTTTCGTTTTATGCAAAAAGGGCACATCTCCGTCCGAATTTTTCACAGGTTTTGAGCAAACATTCGTTTTATATCAACAGGGCACATCTCCGAAAGGTTGCAGTCCAAAGGAGTTACTCAACTGTGAGATTGCAAAGAATGGAATATTTTATAAAGAAAGTAAGTATTTAACTGCGATAACATTAAAAACATTGAACCCGACTAGATGTACAAGACGTATTGATGCTGTTTTTGCTTTAAAAGTTCTGTTTGTTTAATTATATTATGTAGAACTATAATTTTATTATGACTATTTGCTGTATTTTCGCGAGCTTTAAGTTTTTATCAAACAATCTTTTTTGATCACATTAAACTCGATGTCTCGTTAAGTGACTTGCCCTTGATGCCGATCTCCAAAGGAGATTATTGAAATTTATTGCGAATAGAAGAAGAAGTTTCTTTACATTTTGACCTGAATACGGTATTTAAAAGGATTGTTTGATAACAATTATATTGTGTTATTGGTTTTTATTGCAAATTTCTTTAAACAATCGATGCAGCCTCTGAAGCACTTCAGTCTAAAGCCGCCGATCTTTCAAATGTCTTAAAACATTTGAAAATTTGCCGAAAAGAACTGGAAATGAATCGACATGAAATAGTAAATTAAAATATGGAAGGTAATATTTTGTAAGCAGACAAATTTACCCTCAACTTTGAATTTTCTAAAACGCGTCAGAGGAAGGTAATACGCCATTATAGCAAACTTTGCAAAGATGAGCGTCTCCAATATCTGTAAAGTTTGTTTATAGTCAACATACTTATTTTATCGAATATTGGATATCATTATTAACTAACTGATTTCGCATTTCCTTTAAATCAATAAAGTTGTTTCCAACTTCAGTATTTTGCAACATACCACTTTGCGAAACGTAAGTGACTCTGATTTATTAAAAACAGTTTTAGAATTTGTTGATCTACAGTTCAAAAGAGGCTGAACCATTTGCTAGGGAAATTCTCAGTTTCCGTCCATTTTCAGCGTAAAAGCGTACCTGTATTAGAGAACTTGTTGACGATTTTACGTCGCGCAGCTTTCCTGAAGTTTGTATTGCATTAATGTTATTTATTACAATTCCTGGGACTGCCGCTAGTGCTGAACGATCATTTGAGAAACTAAAATGAATAAAAATCTATTTAAGAAACTCTATGGGGAAAGACAGGCTACGTAGACTGGCTATTCTGTCCACTGGAAATTGTATGGCTCGATCTTATAACTTTGATTCTTTTGCGGAACAGAAAGCTCGGATAAAAATTATTTCATTAATAAATATCTTATTGGAACTAAATTGCTAATTATTATTTATGTGTATAAGCCTATACTTTAGAAAATAAAACGTTTAACATATTTTTCTAAAATGCACACAACACTATTATTAGTGGTGGGTAACTATTTACGCGGTTCATTAAAATTAAATTATAACGTGACAATTGTTACAGAAAAAACCCCATCCTGCCTCGGATGGTATAGTTACGCCACTGCATTGGTGTTAATATAAAAGGTGTTGCAGGTAGTTTTTTTTAAATATTCAGCCATGGTAATTTATTGATAATAATAACTTATGCTTGAACCTTTATTCGAAAATGAGATTTTGACTCCAAATTAGAGCTACATATATCGACAGTAAAGAGCGCGTTTCTTAAGACACCCTGCGTATGTACATATACTCGTTTTTCATTAATATTGCATTTATATGTCTTTGTTTATAACTAACTTATAATGTTGCAGTAGTGAAATGTTCAGAAGAAAGAATTAAATCTTTTCAAATTTGGTTTAGAGACAACCCTGTTTCTGCTGTGCACTCTTCAGTCGCAACAATATGCTCTGAAAATATCACAGCGCTGAACCGGGTTTCACAAACTTCATCACCATTTAAAATATTTATAAGAAAATAATCCTGAATGTTGTAATTTGTAAGCCAATTATTTTAATTATATAAGGAAGGTAACATAACAAATTATATAAACTAAAATAAAATTAGACAAACCAATTCTTTTTAGTAAATTATCTTCTATTCGATATTGTCACTGTATAATTTTATTGTTTTGTAATTTTTTTTTTAATTTTATGTTATTTCATATAAAATAAATACAGAAAAAAACTTAAAAAAATAAAATGATTTCTTTGAAAAAAAAAAAAAAATATCAAAAAAAAAATATCTGACCGGGGATCGAACCAACGACCTATGAATTTCATACATGCACAGAAAAATATTTCAATTGTGGTTCGATAATAAATAAACAAGGCTACTAGAAAACATACGAAAATGCTGTCAATTCGATTATTTAATGTAAGGAATGCTGAAATAATTTAAAAACTACTCCACTTTTGTTTTTGGCAATGAAGAGAGATGGAGAAGCACTTATAGGGGCAGCAGCAACAGCAGCAAATGAAGTAGACGAGGAAGATGAAAGGGCAGCAGTTACTGTTAAATTAAGAGAGGGCGAGGTCGATTGAGCAATAAGATTAGTTTTCTCTTGATTATCGTTAGCAGTCGCGTGCACTTAGCACATTGAATTTTTTTACGATGACTGCGGTCAACCTTCTGACCACAGGTACAAGGCATAGTAAAACTATATACAATATAAGTGTCCAAGCAACACGATCGAAGTACATAGGTATCGATCAAATGACTATCGCACAAGCTACGAGCTACAAACAAGCAAAACGGAGAGCTTAGTTAAAAACACGTCCGAACAGCGCAACGTATACATTTCCATTATGCGCAACCTCCATCGATCTTTCGCCCTTATTTGCGGTTTTCTGCCCCACTGGAGCAGCTAACTAGAAGTTGAGCATAATAGCATTTGAACACTCAATTTCTGCCAAAACCTCCGCACAAGCACCGGGCTGCGCCCGATTACAAAGATTCTCTGTTAGTTTGAACCTTTTCAGGATCCTGTTGGCAGCCTTCCTGTGTCGTGATTTTGCTGCCTGCGGGGGTGGCCTGTCGTCCGGCCTTGTGAACGCCGTAGGTGTTTGCGGTGTAGTCGCCATGGTAGCCAACTGCCTACCAGGTTCGCTCTGCTAGTGCCTGGAACTTGTCTCGAAGGCTTCACGCCCCCTATGCGTTTCTAGGGAGATACAGCCTCGGCATCACCAGAGGTTTACTGTCCTTCCCTTGCATGGCCACGTTGTGGCTGGTGGAGGGGATCTGCATCACACGGACCTCCTGTTTCTTGGGCGACTACCCTTCCGACATATTACGAGACGGTTTTTGTTGTCAATGTTGGTGTCGTTGTTGTGTCCATAGCTTAGATCCCACGAGTAGCGGAGAAAGGGGTTCGGCCACCCTAGGCAGAGATCCGCATTACCCGGGGTAGGGCCATTAATACAACTCGGTGCGTCCCGGTTCCCAAAAAGCGCCTTAAGCGACTGGGCTATTTGGGGGCCCCCAGCCAGGCTGATCTTCAGCACGGTATGCATGACACCTTGATCCAGCCTCTGCCTCAAGACTACGCTCAAAAATCATTTCTATGTGACAGAGCTATCAAGAAGCACATAGCAGTGATTTCTGGGCTTAGCTGAGCACCTTCCCGAAATTGTTCGGGATTTGCTCTGTTGTACTCATTACCAGTCGGCACCCTCGCGGAGGGTCCAGTCCGAGGATTTCTGCCACACCAAAGATTAAGACTTAAAATACTATCAATAAAATAAGATTCATGAGCTGAAATAACATTCAAAGGAGTGAGACCGGAGTTAGAAAAACAACAAGACCAACTCACATTACTTAGATTAAAGTCACCCAAAATGCATATTTGGCTATCACTTAACTTATTTATGACTATAGAGGTAATATTGTCAGCATGCAAGCGATAAAGAAATTGTCCACTATTTGCCGGAATATATAAAACCACAAAAAAAAATGAACTATGTGCTGTCGTACTTCTAACACAAACGTACAGTGGATCTATTAGAGAATCATCGTTCTCAAGCGAAACTAAATATGCATGAATTTTGCGTTGTACCGCAATAAGTACAACACCACCTCTTGCAGTAGGGAGAAGGAAACCCACCTTGAGGGGTTCCTCTGCTTGTACAGCATTCTAAAGGAGCCTCCGCCAACTGGTCCTTTACAACCCTGTCAACCAGTAGTTTCTGCACGAGGGACACCAGATGTTAATCAACGTCCAGCTTTGCCACAGCTCTTGTGATCGCCAAGGGTTCTTTTTTATTGAAGGCACCCTCAATACCTAGAAATTATATCAGTGTGTACTCCTTGACCTGTAGGGAGTTATCTATATACGACACAACTCGATGAAGCGCCATTTCAGTAGATTTCGTGGTCATGTATGCATGCTGGGAAGTCATTAGTTTGTGCGTTATTGAATCCGAAATGTGACAATCAATTGCCCGCTCCAATACCTTCAGCTAAAAGGAGCAGAGACTTATAGGCCTAAAATCTTTTGGATTGACATGGGATATTTCCCCTGCTTTGGGGATGAAAACAGTCCTCGATTCCTTCCACATTTTAGGAATGTGGTTGAGGTTTAGCACCCCTATATACATAGCATACAGCCAAGTTGCATTTAGATTCAGTGATTGTTGAAGCTGCACCGGTGAGACTTTAGTGATTGTTGAAGCTGCACAGGTGAGACTTCATCAGGACCCCGCCTTGTAGGGTTTAATCTCTCCTCTTCCAGGGCCTTCAATAGGTCATTAATAGCCACCATTCACATAAGGGGAGAAGGAGACCCACCTTGAGGAGTTTCTCTGCTGGTAAAGCGTTCTAAAGTTGCCTCCGCCAACTGGGCCCTCACAACCCTGTCAACCAGTAGTTTCTGCACGAGGGACACCAGATGTTGATTAACGCCTAGCTTCGCCAGAGCTCTTGTAATCGCCAAGGGTTCTATTTTATTGAAGGCACCCTCAATGTCTAGAAATGATATCAGTGTGTACTCCTTGACCTGTAGAGAGTTCTCTATATACGACACAACTCTATGAAGCGCCGTTTCAGTGGACTTCTTGGTCATGTATGCATGCTGGGAAGTCATTTGTTTGTGCGTTATTGAATCCCCTTCAGCTAAAAGGAGCAGATACTTATAGGCCTAAAGTCTTTCGGATTGACATGGGATATTCTCCCTGCTTTGTGGATGAAAACAACCCTCGATTCCTTCCACAATTAAGGAATGTGGTTGAGGTTTAGCACCCCTATATACATAGCATACAGCCAAGTTGCATTTAGATTCAGTGATTGTTGAAGCTGCACCGGTGAGACTTTATCTGGACCCGGCGCATTGTAGGGTTTAAATGACTAAATTGCCCAGGTCACCTTCTCTATTGTAAGGAAGTCAGCATCCACCGGTTTTTTGCTTACTGTAGTCGACCTGTTAAGAAGCACACCACGGTGCACGGAAAGTGTGTTGCTAGGAAAAGACTGAGAGTGTCCTCTGCCGACCCCGTCTACGTCCACGTCCCGTCCGACCTTAGCAAGCATCTCGGAGCTATTCGGGGGGAGCTGGAGAGAAACCTTCTCAGCCTTAATCCGTCTGACACAGATTCACAGAGCAGCAGAAGTCTTTCCAAGAAAACCTATTCGAATGCCTTAAAAGTTTTTGTATAGACTTGTAAATTTCCCATTGTGAGTCACTTTGGGTTCTTTTCGCTAGGTTAAATAAAGTTCGACAGAGTCTGCGAACCTTGTAGATATCTGCATTCCACCATGGTGGTTTCTTTTTGCCTCTTGGGTTCTTTATTGGACCGGCCTTATCCAGAGCCTTCTGACATGCCGTTGTAAACTGGTTGGCCTGAAAGTCGCTTATCTAGTTCTTCCATATATCTACACCAGCCAGCATTTTTTAAGTTTCTCAAGGGTAGCGCTGGAATGAATAGCCGGATATTCTCCAGAATACCCTCTGCCTCCGCACGCTCGGATTCCACCCATTCCAAAGGGTGCAAAGGATGGGCCCTGGGTTTGGACCCTTTTGGGTTTGTTATTTATTTATTTATTTATTTATTTGTAAAATAGCCTATGAATACAGAATTTATTCTTACAGACTAACAACGAGTGGTAGAAAATTATTCAAAAATAGAATATAGCGTATTCAAAAAGTCGTTTTTACAGACTGAGAAATCTATATCTCTACTGCTTGCTATGCGATTAAGATCAATTAAAGCTCTTGCGATGGGATCATTAAATGCATATACAGCTCTTCTGATGGGATCATTAAATGCATATACAGTTTTTATGGAACCAACATAAAATGTTTGAAAGTGACGTACATTTCGTAATGGTGTATTAAAGCGAATGCGTTCAAGAAGGGAAGCACAATCTACACCCGCATTGATGATATCGAACACGAAAGATAATGAGAGTATCACTCTTCTAAACTCTAGCGATTTTAGATTTATTAGCATACATCTTGCGTGATATGGGGGAATCGGGTCGCTAAAATGTATTCTTTGTAAGGCATATCGAATAAACACCTTTTGAATTTTTTCTATGCGATTAATGTAGCAAGCATGATAGGGCCTCCAAACAAACGAGGCATTCTCAAGTCTAGATATGATAAGGGCTGTAAAAAGTAACTTTAAAGTGTAAGGATCTGAGAATTCTGAACTATTCGGTCGCACGAAAGCCAGCATTGCTTACGACTTTGAAACTATAAAATTAATGTGATTGACGAAAGTAAATTTGCTATCAAAAATTACTCCTAAGTCCTTAATCTCATGGACTGATTTAAGATAGATGTTTGAAATACTATACGACGTTTGTAAGACAGTATTACGCTTATTTAAAGTAACGTGATAGCACTTTTCGATATTCAGTGATAAGCGATTTGTCTCACACCAGGTGTGAAGATTATTAAGCTCCGCTTGAAGCATCTGTGAATCCTCCGGTTTTTTTTATTGTAGAGAAGATTTTTAAGTCGTCAGCATATAGGAGAAATTTTGCCAAGGAGAAGCAACTACTTTAATGAATAAAATAAAAAATAGAGGTCCCAATACACTTCCTTGGGGCACCCCGGAGGAAGCAAAAAAGGGATGCGATAACGTTTTGTCCTCGTTAACGACACACTGGCGATTATTTAGATATGATTTTATCCATTTCAGAAAGGTGGAGTGAAAAACAATAGCTGTAAGTTTATTGACTAAAATTGAGTGAGACACTCTGTCGAAAGCTTTAGAAAAATCGGTGTAAACAACATCAGTCTGAAGACCATCTTGAAACCCAGATATGCAATAATCTGAAAAGACCGCTAGGTTAGACACAGTCGAACGATTTGGAATAAACCCATGCTGATTTTGGCAAATAATGCTTTTAACAGCAAAATATAATTTATTATAGACAATACATTCGAACATTTTCGAAATAGAAGAGAGCTTAGAAATGGGCCTATAATTCTTTACTTCGTTTTTGTTACCACTTTTGAAGATAGGGGTGATATAAGCAATTTTCCAGTCGTCAAGAAATACGCCTGAGGATAGCGATCTATTAAAGATTATACTATAGGTGCTAGAAAAGTTCTCGCTAAGATCAATACCTGAAGTAAAATTGGAATGGAAGAAATCAGCAAAGAGATTTGCGGCCTCAGTTGGTGAAGTTGCCGACTTCTCATTAAAAAATAAGTGCGAAGGAACACTAGAGCATGCTTTCTTTGAATTAATAAATCTCCAGAAAGCTTTGGGAATCGATTTTATGTTGGCTTCATAATTAAGAATGTAATTTCTGTATAAAAATTTATCAAGGCAATTATAGTTCTTGGCATAGTTTTTATATTGAAGAAAAAAAGAATAATTATTCGACTTTTTGAATTTCCTATTAAATTTATTTCTTAGATTTTTAAGTTTTCGTAATTTTATGGTATGCCAAGGCAGTTTGTATACTTTCTTGCGAATAGTTGGTATATTATTATGGCACAATTCAGACACTTTAGATTTAAAGATATGAACTATCCCAGTCTAAGCTTAAAAATTGCCTGTTTAGACTGGAAAAGTTGCATAATTTAAAGTTGTAACAAGTTGTTGTATTTTCACTTTTTAGACTAAGAAACGTATAAAAATTTATATTCAAAACTAAGGGAACGTGATGCATAACAGGTTCCTTGAAAGGAAAAATACACTCTAATAATTGATAGTTAATATTATTGCTAAGAAAGATTTTGTCCAAAAACCTCTGGAGCTTATTTGGAAAGTGATTAATTTGACTTATACCAATAATTAAGAAATTATAAATTAAATACATCTCACTACTCTTGTTTACGTTACTAGGCACAAGATTAGAGGTATTTGTAATATTAGACCATAATACATTATTTAAATTATAGTCACCTAAAACAAGAAGGTGATTATCTGGTTTACTTAGAGATAAAACATTATCTACATGTGCTTTATATAGCTCATCTGAGCTATTCGGTGGAATATATGAAGCGCAGATGTAGAGCAATTCTCGAGAGGTTTGAACACACACACAAAGTTGGTCAAGCAACGAATTATTATTGCTCAGTTCGTAGAATGATGCCTTATATTTTCGCTGGATCGCAATTAGGACACCACCACCTCTAACACATCCAGTTTTGGCTGCATCTCGGTCTTTACGGAATACTTCAAAAAGATTTGGGTCAAAGAATTCATGACTATAGAAGTTGCCATTTAGCCAAGTTTCTATGACAACAAAGATATCGTAATCCAGTTGCGAGCTCATAAGACGTATTGCATTAGATTTTGTCCTTAGGCCTGAGACATTTTGGAAGTATATGCTTGTGGTCTGCATTATCAAACGTTAGGTTTTTGTCTGCGAATCGCTGTTTTTTGGAAAAATTTCCAGACATCTGATTCCTGCTTTATATCAATATTTATATAAGGTTTATGTGAGTAGAAAGTAATTAATATGAAATTTATATAATTGGGTGAAAACTAAATAAAAAACAAAAGAAAACTGGATCGAATTAGTGAATTAGAGGAAGAAATAGAGCTTTTGCAAGGAGAAAGACTAGGCTCGTCTGTAGAATCATTGTCAGAATTATTTAGCAAATTGAGGCCACCAACTGTAACAATGGCTACAGCCGCGCAAGTGACAGAACTGATTCAGACCCATACGGCTCCCTTAAGAGAAACAATAGAGCGCTTAACACGCCAACTGACCCAATTAACAAGTACAAATGATGTACAAGAGTATACCGCCCAAAGAGTCGACGACAATGTTAGATGCGACGAACCACTAGACGTTATTAAATCCTTACCGTCTTTTAACGGAAACATTTTATATGTAAGTTGGCGTGAAGCCGCGAATAATTCCATGAGCTTATATACAAAGAACAGTCGTAAGTATTACGCAGCCCTGACAATCTTGAGAAATAAAGTGACTGAGGACGCCAACGACATTTTAACTAACCATGGCACTGTACTAAACTTGGACGCGATTTTAAGCCGATTAGATTTCGCTTACGCTGATAAGCGCCCTCCTCATATAATCGAACAAGAGCTCAGCGTAATGCGCCAAGGCTCCTTAACCATCATTGATTATTATAATGAAATCAACAAAAAGTTAACAGCATTGATCAATAAAACAATAATGACACATGGTCCTAATATTGTACTAACAAATGAATTAAATAAAAAGAACAGGCAGTACGCCTTAAGGGTATTTATAACTGGGCTAAACCCGCCATTAGCCAATATACTCTTTTCTCTATCCCCAAGCGACTTGCCAAACGCATTGGCCAAGGCACAAGAACTTGAGTCGAACAACCTTCGAGCAACCTTTGCTCAACAATATAGTCGGAATAATTATAATACGCAAAAATATAATAATTCTTTGCGTTTTCCGCAACGCAATCATAATCTTCAAAACCATAATTCCAAAAATCACCATCAACCCAAACCAGAACCAATGGAACTGGGTAGCGAAAACCACAGCAACATGTTAACCAGAAGACAAATTTCAATAATCGTCCAAATTATCCTAATTCTGGAACATATCAGCAAAACACTACTGCCTTTAATAACAAAAAAAAACAATAATAACCAACAAGGGTTCAAAAGGCAGTATGAAAGCGCTCAATTGAGCTATCAGCCAAACCAAAAAGAGCAAAGAATTAATAATATAGAAGAAGATGCTTTTTTAGATACAAGTCGGGTCTCCCCTACATTATCAAATCAGGAGACTCAGGACGCAGATATACAATTTTAATAGACAGTGGCGCTACTAGTTCTTACTGCAGCCCGAACTTATTTAAAAATCGGAAAGAATTAATTAATGGTTTTACTATCATAAGCCATTATTATGAAATAAAATTATTTGGTATCTTACAAAGATTTTACGAAATACTAAATCTCGAATCAGATATTTTAATAGGGTATAATTTCCTAAGAAGGGCAAATATTATTTTAGACTTTGAAGCAGGGACAATAACGTGCGTAAACCGTACAGAAAAATTTTAAAATTTCAAAAAAACAAGCGAGGTAGCTGATGAAGATAATAATCAGCAAACCAAAGAAAGTACGCTCGATAAAGGAAAGGTACAAAAAAAATCAAGAAATGAAAAAGAAAACGTTAAAAAAAATTTCTCCAATAAGGAAACTATCGAAGAAAATATTTTGAATAATTTGTATAATGAAAAATATACCGAAAATTATGTGGCATTACAGAAGTTACGTCAAAATATAGTGAATAATATATCAAAATTACACGCAGATATTGACACAAATTTACCCTTTAGAACCGATGTAAGGGCCGAGATAACAACAACAACTAATGACCCTGTGTGGAGTAAACAATACTCCTATCCTCTCTCCGTTAACTCCTTTGTAAATACCGAAATTGAAAAATTATTACAAGAGGGTATTATTCGCGAAAGTAAAGGTCCTTATAATGCACCAATTTGGGTTGTCCCAAAAAAGGGTATTAATGACGATGGCACGCAAAAATTGCGTATGGTCATCGACTATAAAAAATTGAATGAGAAAACAATTGCCTACAGGTATCCAATTCCTTACTGTAATGTAATACTATCAAACCTTGGAAAAGCGAGATTCTTTTCCACTATAGACCTCGAGTCAGGATTCCACCAAATACTTATGAAGGAGGCAGATATTTGTAAAACTGCTTTCTCGGTCAATAATGGGAAATATGAGTTTGTCCGTATGCCCTTTGGCCTGAAGAATGCTCCTAGCATATTTCAAAATGCCATGGATGATATTCTAAGAAATTTTGTTGGAAAATTCTGTCACGTATATATCGATGACATCTTTGTTTATTCCAACACACTAAAAGAACATATTGAACATTTAAACATAGTAATTAACACTCTTAAACAAGCAAACATGAAGATTTCAGTGGAAAGTCAAAATTTTTTAAGAAAGAAGTCGAATTTCTTGGCTACGTTATTGCGAATGAAGTCATCAAAACAGATCCAGGAAAAATAGAAACTATTAATAATTACCCTCAACCGCGAACTCTTAGACAACTTAGAAGCTTTTTAGGGATGACAGGCTATTACCGTAAATTTATTCAAAATTACGCCAAAGTGGCGAAACCTTTAAGCAAATTTCTCGCAGAAGACAATGGAAAAATATCCACAAACCAAACAAAACAGACGGTATCGCAGCATTCAACAAGCTTAAAACTCTTTTAGCTGGACAAGTAGAACTAGCTCAACCTGATTTCCAAAAGAAATTTGTTTTACCAACAAATGCGTCAAATGCCGCAATAGGCGCAGTTTTAACTCAGGATAATAAACCTCTTATATTTATATCTAAAACACTTAACTCTACAGAACTAAATTACGCCACTAACGAGAAAGAGCTGTATGCCATAGTTTGGGCACTAAAAACGCTCAGAAACTATTTATATGGCGTTTCCGATCTAGAAATACATACCGATCACCAACCGCTTACATTTTCAATCTCCAACAAAAATCCAAATGCCAAATTAAAAATATGGATGTCCTTTATAGAAGAGTACGCCCCAAAGTTTATATACAAACCCGGCGCAACAAATGACGTCGCCGATGCACTGTCCAGGCAAGTTTTAAACAATATTTCCTGTGATGAGTCCTTACACAGTACTCAACATTCAAAAGAAAGTAGTGACGATTTTGATATTCCAGAAGTATCGAAACCTCTTAATGAATTCAAACAGCAAATTTTGCTCAACAGAGCAACATTCTCTATTCATGAGCAAATCACAACCCTTAGCAGGACTCGACACATAATAGAGTTCGACACTAAAGAAAACCTGAAAAGAATTTTATTGGAATTTCTTAGGCCTGATGTAGTAACCGCAATCCATTGCTCAGCTGAAGATTTATACGAATTTAAAGAAACAGTTAAAGGCGTATTTAGGATTAAATTTGTCTACACAAGACTACTCGCCATTGATGTGATCAATCCCGACGATCGACATGCTATAGTAGAGCAAACACATATCCGCGCTCACAGGAGCTGCAAGGAAAATCATAAGCAGGTACTTGCCCAATACTACTGGCCATCAATGTTAAAATCTTTTAAGGAATATGCTAGACATTGTAATATATGCAATAAAGCAAAATACGATAGGAAACCTTGGAAAAGCGAGATTCTTTTCCACTATAGACCTCGAGTCAGGATTCCACCAAATACTTATGAAGGAGGCAGATATTTGTAAAACTGCTTTCTCGGTCAATAATGGGAAATATGAGTTTGTCCGTATGCCCTTTGGCCTGAAGAATGCTCCTAGCATATTTCAAAATGCCATGGATGATATTCTAAGAAATTTTGTTGGAAAATTCTGTCACGTATATATCGATGACATCTTTGTTTATTCCAACACACTAAAAGAACATATTGAACATTTAAACATAGTAATTAACACTCTTAAACAAGCAAACATGAAGATTTCAGTGGAAAGTCAAAATTTTTTAAGAAATAAGTCGAATTTCTTGGCTACGTTATTGCGAATGAAGTCATCAAAACAGATCCAGGAAAAATAGAAACTATTAATAATTACCCTCAACCGCGAACTCTTAGACAACTTAGAAGCTTTTTAGGGATGACAGGCTATTACCGTAAATTTATTCAAAATTACGCCAAAGTGGCGAAACCTTTAACCAAATTTCTCGCAGAAGACAATGGAAAAATATCCACAAACCAAACAAAACAGACGGTATCGCAGCATTCAACAAGCTTAAAACTCTTTTAGCTGGACAAGTAGAACTAGCTCAACCTGATTTCCAAAAGAAATTTGTTTTACCAACAAATGCGTCAAATGCCGCAATAGGCGCAGTTTTAACTCAGGATAATAAACCTCTTATATTTATATCTAAAACACTTAACTCTACAGAACTAAATTACGCCACTAACGAGAAAGAGCTGTATGCCATAGTTTGGGCACTAAAAACGCTCAGAAACTATTTATATGGCGTTTCCGATCTAGAAATACATACCGATCACCAACCGCTTACATTTTCAATCTCCAACAAAAATCCAAATGCCAAATTAAAAATATGGATGTCCTTTATAGAAGAGTACGCCCCAAAGTTTATATACAAACCCGGCGCAACAAATGACGTCGCCGATGCACTGTCCAGGCAAGTTTTAAACAATATTTCCTGTGATGAGTCCTTACACAGTACTCAACATTCAAAAGAAAGTAGTGACGATTTTGATATTCCAGAAGTATCGAAACCTCTTAATGAATTCAAACAGCAAATTTTGCTCAACAGAGCAACATTCTCTATTCATGAGCAAATCACAACCCTTAGCAGGACTCGACACATAATAGAGTTCGACACTAAAGAAAACCTGAAAAGAATTTTATTGGAATTTCTTAGGCCTGATGTAGTAACCGCAATCCATTGCTCAGCTGAAGATTTATACGAATTTAAAGAAACAGTTAAAGGCGTATTTAGGATTAAATTTGTCTACACAAGACTACTCGCCATTGATGTGATCAATCCCGACGATCGACATGCTATAGTAGAGCAAACACATATCCGCGCTCACAGGAGCTGCAAGGAAAATCATAAGCAGGTACTTGCCCAATACTACTGGCCATCAATGTTAAAATCTTTTAAGGAATATGCTAGACATTGTAATATATGCAATAAAGCAAAATACGATAGGAAACCAAATAAACTTCCAATTGGAGTGGCTCCAATTCCCGAAAAAGAGGGAGAGTTCCTTCATTTAGACATTTTTTACGCGCAAAATCAAAAGTTTATTACTTGCGTAGATGCTTACTCAAAATTTCTTGTCATAAGACACACGGAAGACAAACTTAACCTCGACCGGAAGGTTCAAGAAATCTTACAAACATTTCCGGCAGTAAAGAAACTGACACTAGACAATGAACCAGGTTTTTCGACTCATCAATTTAAGACACTAATGCAAAGACTTCAAATTCAACTTTTTTACTGTGACCCACGCCATAGTTCAACCAACGGACAGGTAGAAAGGGTACACTCAACGCTTATAGAAATTGCACGTTGCATAAAAGAGGAATTTCATTTAATAGATACTATAGAAATATTTTACAGAGCTGCACAACAGTATAATTTAACTATTCACTCTGTGACCAATAAAAAACTTTTGACATATTTCATAATAAAATTCCACATGCTGACGTAAAGGATAAAATGCGCCAAGCTCAAATAAAAATGTTAGAAAGAAACCAAAACACCAAGATTAAAACTTACCAACCCGACCAAGAGGTATATGAAAAACTAATAGGCGAAAGAGATAAACTAGATCATAGATACAAAAAACAAAAAATACACGTAGATTTAGGAAATAAAGTTAAAGTTCATAGTAGGAATAGAATTATACATAAAGAAAATATTAAATCATAAAAACATTCTTCTTTATAGACAATTCCGCCTGTGCTATTAATATTACTGACGATTTTTAAAATTTGTCAATCTGACGTACAGATATTTGACTACTCAAACTCACAGCTAATCCCTATACATTTGGGACAAGCTAAACTACAAAACGGAAACTTTAAACTGATACACGTACTAAACCTTACCAACTATGAATCCGCCATCAATCAACTAGAAACTGAAGTATATGCGAAAATTATGAGAAACAGTACCATACTGCCATTCCTTCTTCACGATATGACCCAAATGAAACAACAGCTAGAGATCAATAAACCCCGAAAAAAACGCTCGCTGGACATACTTGGTACAGCATGGAAATGGTTAGCTGGAGCCCCTGACCACGAAGACCATGAAATAGTGTTAGATAGAATCAAAGGACTTTTAGAAAACAATGAGAAACAAAGAATAATTAATAAGAATACAGTAGACCGCATTAATTCGATCACAAATAGTACAAATACAATAATCAAAGCGATCCAAACAATTGAAGAAGTTAGGAAAATTCAAGAAGATGCTATTGTTAATAAGTTAAGAATCTTAAAGGAAGAAATAATTAATGTAGAATATGCTTTACAATGGGCAAAGGTAGGAGTAATAAATTCATTTATCTTATCAGAAAAAGAAATTGAAGAGGCTAGAACCTTTTTGGATTTAGAAAAATTTCCATATAATGATATTGAGCAAGCCTTAAGCTTCGCTACCATTAAGATAGCAACAAATAATTTAGACATGATTTACATAATTAACTTACCAGCAATAGACAATAAAAATTGTGAAAGATTACTTATTAAACCAATTAAGAAAAATTATAGAATTATTAAACTAAATACCGAAAATGTAATTAAATGTGACAATGAAATTTATGAAATCAAAGAAGATTGTAAAGAATATAATAAGTTATGTATTTGCCCAAAACAGAATCTAGTTAACATAAGTGAATCAAATTGTATACCACCACTTTTATCAAGTAAAACTCATGATTGTGTGATCATAAATAATCAGCATATTGCCTCAATTCAAGAATTATATCCTGGAACAATATTGCTGAACCAATTTGAAGGTTTCATTAAATTCTCAAGCAACAAGACTAATGAATTGTCTGGAACCTATTTGTTACAGTTCCACAATGATACAGTTATCATTAACAATCACACTTTCGTCTCCAAAGAAATTTCAGGGTGGAAACCACTTCCTGCATTACAACAGCCAAACAATAACAACAAACGAATGGAAGAAGTTCTCTCATTAGAACTAATTAAAGACTTGCAAGCAAATAACATTGATAGTCTAAATCTGATATCAACCAAAGGAAAGGTTGTCTTCTCAATCAATTTAATCATTTCAATTATACTTATTATTTCCTTACTGGCAATTTCCTTAAAATTTTGGTCTAAAACAAAAAAGGGGCTTACTGTAAATAACATAATTAACGAAAGCATTCTGCCACAAACACCGAGTCACAGAGAAAACTGTGGTTCATTAGACCAACGTTGCGAGTTCCGCAGCATCAACGATCTCCCAATTTGTTAAACAATCGGGACGATTGATTTTACACAGGGGGGAGTTAAGGCAACGTACTATTACGTTGACAAAGCAATATGTATTTTTAATTTAAACAAACAAAATAATCATATTGCATTCGCTAATATTCTTCGCTGCAATGTGAATTACGACTTCAGCGCTACACGCGCAACAATTATTGCTAACGCAAGCGTCTGCAAATTAATTGCTACCAAAAATATTGGTAACAAGAAACAATATTTCGGATTTCCCACAACGTGACTTGAGAATGGAATGAAAGCGCAATGTGACAACGAGCCTATATAATGCTTGTTACCGGTTTGAGTCGAGGAGTTGATTAATGATCACATAAGAAGTATGTTAAACAACTATGTTAAGTGTATTAATGTATCAACTAATATATTGATATAAATGAATAAATAAATTAACTGGTGCTATGTTAAACAACTATGTTAAGTGTATTAATGTATCAACTTGAAATAAATGAATAAATAAATTCACTTGCATGCTGGGAAGTCATTTGTTTGTGAGTTATTGAATCCCAAATGTGACAATCAATTGCCCGCTCCAATACCTTCAGCTAAAAGGAGCAGATACTTATAGGCCTAAAATCTTTCGAATTGACATGGGATATTCTCCCTGCTTTGGGGATGAAAACAACCCTCGATTCCTTCCACAATTAAGGAATGTGGTTGAGGTTTAGCACCCCTATATACATAGCATACAGCCAAGTTGAATTTAGATTCAGTGATTGTTGAAGCTGCACCGGTGAGACTTTATCTGGACCCGGCGCCTTGTAGGGTTTAAATGACTCAATTGCCCAGGTCACCTTCTCTATTGTAAGGAAGTCAGCATCCCCCGGTTGTTCGCTTACTGTAGTCGACCTGTTAAGAAGCACACCACGGTGTACGGAAAGTGTGTTGCTAGGAAAAGACTGAGAGTGTCCTCTGCCGACCCCGTCCACGTCCACGTCCCGTCCGACCTTAGCAAGCATCTCGGAGCTATTCGGGGGGAGCTGGAGAGAAACCTTCTCCGCCTTAATCCCTCTGACACAGATTCACAGAGCAGCAGAAGTCTTTCCAAGAAAACCTATTCGAATGCCTTAAAAGTTTTTGTATAGACTTGTAAATTTCCCATTGTGAGTCACTTTGGGTTCTTTTCGCTAGGTTAAATAAAGTTCGACAGAGTCTGCGAGCCTTGTAGATATCTGCATTCCACCATGGTGGTTTCTTTTTGCCTCTTGGGTTCTTTATTGGACCGGCCTTATCCAGAGCCTTCTGACATGCCGTTGTAAACTGGTTGGCCTGAAAGTCGCTTATCTAGTTCTTTCCTATATCTACACCAGCCAGCATTTTTTAAGTTTCTCAAGGGTAGCGCTGGATTGAATAGCCGGATATTCTTCAGAATACCCTCTGGCTCCGCACGCTCGGATTCCACCCATTTCAATGGGCTCGCAGCACCGGTTCATCGCCGTGGGTTTCATCCACCACACCCAGTACGATATTTTCCTTTGCGGAAGTCGCCCTGGGTTTGGACCCTTTTGAGTTTGTTATTTATTTATTTATTTGTAAATTAGTTTATGAATACATAATTTATTCTTACAGACTAACAACGAGTGGTAGAAAATTATTCAAAAATAGAATATAGCGTATTCAAAAAGTCGTTTTTGCAGACTGAGAAATCTATATCTCTACTGCTTGCTATGCGATTAAGATCAATTAAAGCTCTTGTGATGGGAGCATTAAATGCATATACAGTTTTTATAGAACCATCATAAAATGTTTCAAAGTGACGTACATTTCGTAATGGTTAATTAAAGCGAATGCGTTCAAGAAGGGAAGCACAATCTACACCCGCATTGATGATATCAAACACGAAAGATAATGAGAGTATCACTCTTCTACTCTTTAGCGATTTTAGATTTATTAGCATACATCTAGCGTGATATGGGGGAATCGGGTTGCTAAAATGTATTCTTCGTAAGGCATATCGAATAAACACCTTTTGAATTTTTTCTATGCGATTAATGTAGCAAGCATGATAGGGCCTCCAAACAAAAGAGGCGTACTCAAGTATAGATCTAACAAGGGCTGTAAAAAGTAACTTTAAAGTGTAAGGAACTGAGAATTCTGAACTATTCCGTCGCACGAAAGCCAGCACTGCGTACGACTTTGAAACTATAAAATTAATGTGATTGACGAAAGTAAATTTGCTATCAAAAATTGCTCCTAAGTCATTAATCTCATGGAATGATTTAAGATAGATGTTTGAAAGACTATACGACGTTTGTAAGACACTATTACGCATACTAAAAGTAACGTGATAGCTCTTTTCGATATTCAGTGAAAAGCGATTTGTCTCACACCAGGTGTGAAGAATATTAAGCTCCGCTTGAAGCATCTGTGAATCCTCCGGTTTTTTTTATTGTAGAGAAGATTTTTAAGTCGTCAGCATATAGGAGAAATTTTGCCAAGGAGAAGCAACTACTTATATCATTAATGAATAAAACAAAAAATGGAGGTCCCAATACATTTACTTGGGGCACCCCGGAGGAAGCAAAAAAGGGATGCGATAACTTTTTGTCCACGTTAACGACACACTGGCGATTATTTAGATATGATTTTATCCATTTCAGAAAGGTGGAGTTAAAACCAATAGCTGCAAGTTTATTGACTAAAATTGAGTGAGACACTCTGTCGAAAGCTTTAGAAAAATCGGTATAAACAACATCAGTCTGAAGACCATCTTGGAACCCAGATATGCAATAATCTGAAAAGCCTAGCAGTCGAATGATTTGGAATAAACCCATGCTGATTTTGGCAAATAATGCTTTTAACTGCAAAATTTAATTTATTATAGACAATACATTCGAACAATTTCGAAATAGAAGACAGCTTAGAAATGGGCCTATAATTCTTTACATCGTTTTTGTTACCACTTTTGAAGATAGGGGTGATATAAGCAATTTTTCAGTCGTCAAGGAATACGCCTGAGGATAGCGATCTATTAAAGATTATACTTGAAGGATAAATGAGAGAATCGCAGCTTTTTATTAAGATTGAGGAAAGCCCGTCAACATCAGTTTGATTTGAAGGTTTAAGCCGTGCAATGCCGTTAATAAGATCTAGTGCAATCAAGGGTAGGGATCCGAAATTTAAAGACGATTCTAAGGTGCTAGAAAAGTTCTCGCTTGGATCAATACCTGAAGTAAAATTGGAATGGAAGAAATCAGCAAAGAGATTTGCGGCCTCAGTTGGTGAAGTTGCCGCCTTCTCATTCAAAAATATGTGCGAAGGAACACTAGAGCTTGCTTTCTTTGAATTAATAAATCTCCAGGAAGCTTTGGGATTCGATTTTATGTTGGCTTCATAATTAAGAAAGTAATTTCTGTATAAAAATTTATCAAGGCAATTATAGTCCTTGGCATAGTTTTTATACTGAAGAAAAAAAGAATAATTATTCGACTTTTTGAATTTCCTATAAAATTTATTTCTTAGATTTTTAAGTTTTCGTAATTTTATAGTATGCCAAGGCAGTTTGTATACTTTCTTGCGAATAGATGGTATATTATTATGGCACAATTCAGACACTTTAGATTTAAAGATATGAAAGCACGAAGACACGCTACGGTTAGAAGATTAGAGGTATTTGTAATATTAGACCATAATACATTATTTAAATTATAGTCACCTAAAACAAGAAGGTGATTATCTGGTTTACTTAGAGATAAAACATTATCTACACGTGCTTTATATAGCTCATCTGAGCTATTCGGCGGAATAAATGAAGCGCAGATGTAGAGCAATTCTCGAGAGCTTTGAACACACACACAAAGTTGGTCAAGCAACGAATTATTATTGCTCAGTTCGTAGAATGATGCCTTATATTTTCGCTGGATCGCAATTAGGACACCACCACCTCTAACACATCCAGTTTTGGCTGCATCTCGGTCTTTACGGAATACTTCAAAAAGTTTTGGGTCAAAGAATTCATGACTATAGAAGTTGCCATTTAGCCAAGTTTCTATGACAACAAAGATATCGTAATCCAGTTGCGAGCTCATAAGACGTATTGCATTAGATTTTGTCCTTAGGCCTGAGACATTTTGGAAGTATATTCTAATGTGCTTGTGGTCTGCATTATCAAACGTTAGGTTTTTGTCTGCGAATCGCTGTTTTTTAAATTGACGAACACCAACATTCACAGGCCATAAGTCAGGATTCAGAAGTTTTTCGTAATGCAAATTAGACACGCCCAATTTGAAATTAATTTTCTTAAAATTGTCTAAAGATACATATTTTTTAATTAAAGGTGAGCATAAGAGAATTTGACGATCAATGTGAGCATCTTTAGCTACATAATCAATAATGTTATCAGTTGTTACGTTAGGTGCAAACGACGAATGATGTAGCCATTTCATTTGAATTCACTCGCGCCAACAAAAATCAAAGGTTGTTTTGCTTTTTCTTTGCACTACCATCTCTCACGTCACTTTGCGATAAATGCATTAGTGGTGGTGTCGTACAGCAGGCAGCCTCAGAACTATAGGCAGGAATAACAGTAGATGCAGCAACCGAGTTGAGCGGTGCAGCTGATGTTTTTTTATTTTTGGCAATGAAGAGAGATGGAGAAGCACTTATAGGAGCAGCAGCAACAGCAGCAAATGAAGTAGACGAGGAAGATGAAAGGGCAGCAGTTACTGTTGAATTAAGAGAGAGCGAGGTCGATTGAGCAATAAGATTAGTTTTCTCTTGATTATCGTTAGCAGTCGCGTGCATGTTCACGCCCGAAATGACAGCAGTAACATCACAACTACACAATTGGCTGCGCACTGCCTGAAATTCAAGCTTAAGGTCGTCAACGTTTTTAAGAAGAAGTTTTTTATCACTCTCAAGAGATTTTATATAGGACAGTGCAAGAGCACCTTCAGCTTTAAGAGCAACAAGTTCATTGTAAATAGCTTGTAATGTTATTTCTTCTTTAGTACACTCATGATCTGTCGTGTCAGTTTCCCTGGTCGGACTTGCCGATATTACCGGATCACTATTAACAGCAACTATCTCTTTACATTGAGCTTTATTACGCGTTGGAGAGTAAAGAGATTTTCGACGCACAATTGTACATTGCTTGCATAATTGTACATTTGACTTTTGCGTAAGCACAATGTCAACTGGTAACAGATTAGCACAAACTAAGTGAAAGATTTCACTGCACTTAGCACATTGAATTTTTTTAGGATGACTGCGGTCAACCTTCTGACCACAGGTACAAGGCATAGTAAAAGTATATACAATATAAGTGTCCAAGCAACACTATCGAAGTACATAGGTATCGATCAAATGACTACCGCACAAGCTACGAGCTACAAACAAGCAAAACGGGGAGCTTAGTTAAAAACACGTCCGAACAGCGCGACGTATACATTTCCATTATGCGCAACCTCCATCGATCTTTCGCCCTTATTTGCGGTTTTCTGCCCCTCTGGAGCAGCTAACTAGAAGTTGAGCATAATAGCATTTGAACACTCAATTTCTGCCAAACCCTCCGCACAAGCACCGGGCTGCGCCCGATTACAAAGATTCTCTGTTAGTTTGAACCTTTTCAGGATCCTGTTGGCAGCCTTCCTGTGTCGTGATTTTGCTGCCTGCGGGGGTGGCCTGTCGTCCGGCCTTGTGAACGCCGTAGGTGTTTGCGGTGTAGTCGCCATGGTAGCCAACTGCCTACCAGGTTCGCTCTGCTAGTGCCTGGAACTTGTCTCGAAGGCTTCACGCCCCCTATGCGTTTCTAGGGAGATACAGCCTCGGCATCACCAGAGGTTTACTGTCCTTCCCTTGCATGGCCACGTTGTGGCTGGTGGAGGGGATCTGCATCGCATGGACCTCCTGTTTCTTGGGCGACTACCCTTCCGACATATTACGAGTCGGGTTTTGTTGTCAATGTTGGTGTTGTTGTTGTGTCCATAGTTAAGATCCCACGAGTAGCGGAGAAAGGGGTTCGTCCACCCTAGGCAGAGATCCGCATTACCCGGGATAAGGCAATTAATATAACTGGGTGCGTCCCGGTTCCCAAAAAGCGCCTTAAGCGACTGGGCTATTTGGGGGCGCCCAGCAAGGCTGATCTTCAGCACGGTACGCATGACACCTTGATCCAGCCTCTACCTCAAGACTACGCTCAAAAATCATTTCTATGTGACTGAGCTATCAAGAAGCACATAGCACTGATTTCTGGGCTTAGCTGAGCACCTTGCCGAAACTGTTCGGGATTTGCTCTGTAGTACTCATTACCAGTCGGCACCCTCGCGGAGGGTCCAGTCCGAGGATTTCTGCCACACCAAAAATTAAGACTTAAAATACTATCAATAAAATAAGACTCATGAGCTGAAATAACATTCAAAGGAGTGAGACCGGAGTTAAAAAAACAACAAGACCAACTCACATTACTTAGATTAAAGTCACCCAAAATGCATATTTGGCTATCACTTAACTTATTTATGACTACAGAGGTAATATTGTCAGCATGCAAGCGATAAAGAAATTGTCCACTATTTGCCGGAATATATGAAACCACAAAAAACAATGAACTATGTGCTGTCGTACTGCTAACAAACACGTACAGTTGAACTATTAGAGAATTATCGTTCTCAAGCGAAACGAAATATGCATGAATTTTGCGTTGTACCGCAATAAGAACACCACCACCTCTTGCAGTATGGAGAAGGAAACCCACCTTGAGGGGTTCCTCTGCTTGTACAGCGTTCTTAAGGTGCCTCCGCCAACTGGGCCCTCACAATCCTGTCAACCAGTAGTTTCTACACGAGGGACACCAAATGTTGATCAACGTCCAGCTTCGCCAGAGCTCTTGTGATCGCCAAGGGTTCTATTTTATTGAAGACACCCTCTATGTCTAGAAATGATATCAGTGTGTACTCCTTGACCTGTTGGGAGTTCGAAGACACAACTCGATGAAGCGCCGTTTCAGTGGATTTCTTGGTCATGTATGCATGCTGGGAAGTCATTAGTTTGTGCGTTATTGAATCCGAAATGTGCAAATCAACTGCCCGCTCCAATACCTTCAGCTAAAAGGAGCAGAGACTTATAGGCCTAAAATCTTTTGGATTGACATGGGATATTTTCCCTGCTTTGGGGATGAAAACAGTCCTCGATTCCTTCCACATTTTAGGAATGTGGTTGAGGTTTAGCACCCCTATATACATAGCATACAGCCAAGCTGCACTTAGATTCAGTGATTGTTGAAGCTGCACAGGTGAGACTTCATCAGGACCCGGCACCTTGTAGGGTTTAATCTCTCCTCTTCCAGGGCCTTCAATAGGTCATTAATAGCCACCATCCACATAAGGGGAGAAGGAAACCCACCTTGAGGTGTTCCTCTGCTGGTAAAGCGTTCTAAAGTTGCCTCCGCCAGCTGGGCCCTCACAACCCTGTCAACCAGTAGTTTCTGCACGAGGGACACCAGATGTTGATTAACGCCTAGCTTCGCCAGAGCTCTTGTAATCGCCAAGGGTTCTATTTTATTGAAGGCACCCTCAATGTCTAGAAATGATATCAGTGTGTACTCCTTGACCTAAAGAGAGTTCTCTATATACGACACAACTCGATGAAGCGCCGTTTCAGTGGACTTCTTGGTCATGTATGCATGCTGGGAAGTCATTTGTTTGTGCGTTATTGAATCCCAAATGTGACAATCAATTGCCCGCTCCAATACCTTCAGCTAAAAGGAGCAGATACTTATAGGCCTAAAATCTTTCGGATTGACATGGGATATTCTCCCTGCTTTGGGGATGAAAACAACCCTCGATTCCTTCCACAATTAAGGAATGTGGTTGAGGTTTAGCACCCCTATATACATAGCATACAGCCAAGTTGCCTTTAGGTTCAGTGATTGTTGAAGCTGCACCGGTGAGACTTTATCTGGACCCGGCGCCTTGTAGGGTTTAAATGACTAAATTGCCCAGGTCAGCTTCTCTATTGTAAGGAAGTCAGCATCCACGGGTTGTTCGCTTACTGTAGTCGACCTGTTAAGAAGCACACCACGGTGCACGGAAAGTGTGTTGCTAGGAAAAGACTGAGAGTGTCCTCTGCCGACCCCGTCCACGTCCACGTCCCGTCCGACCTTAGCAAGCATCTCGGAGCTATTCGGGGGGAGCTGGAGAGAACCCTTCTCAGCCTTAATCCGTCTGACACAGATTCACAGAGCAGCAGAAGTCTTTCCAAGAAAACTAATTCGAATGCCTTAAAAGTTTTTGTATAGACTTGTAAATTTCCCATTGTGAGTCACTTTGGGTTCTTTTCGCTAGGTTAAATAAAGTTCGACAGAGTCTGCGAGCCTTGTAGATATCTGCATTCCACCATGGTGGTTTCTTTTTGCCTCTTGGGTTCTTTATTGGACCGGCCTTATCCAGAGCCTTCTGACATGCCGTTGTAAACTGGTTGGCCTGAAAGTCGCTTATCTAGTTCTTTCCTATATCTACACCAGCCAGCATTTTTTAAGTTTCTCAAGGGTAGCGCTGGATTGAATAGCCGGATATTCTCCAGAATACCCTCTGGCTCCGCACGCTTCATCGGTAAACCTCTCCCAAACTGGCCACTGCCTTCTTTTATAGCTCCGCGGATCTGGTGTCATCGCATGCAACCACCTGTACACTTTCTTGGAACCAGCTGATTTATTAATTTGTAAATTAGTCTATGACTACATAATTTATTCTTACAGACTAACAACGAGTGGTAGAAAATTATTCAAAAATAGAATATAGCGTATTCAAAAAGTTGTTTTTGCAGACTAAGAAATCTATATCTCTACTGCTTGCTATGCGATTAAGATAATTAAAGATCTTGTGATGGGAGCATTAAATGCATATACAGTTTTTATGGAACCAACATAAAATGTTTCAAAGTGACAAAGAGTTTCAAATTTCGTAATGGTGTATTAAAGCGAATGCGTTCAAGAAGGGAAGCACAATCTACACCCGCATTGATGATATCGAACACGAAAGATAATGAGAGTATCACTCTTCTACTCTCTAGCGATTTTAGATTTATTAGCATACATCTAGCGTGATATTGGGGAATCGGGTTGCTAAAATGTATTCTTCGTAAGGCATATCGAATAAACACCTTTTGAATTTTTTCTATGCGATTAATGTAGCAAGCATGATAGGGCCTCCAAACAAAAGAGGCGTACTCAAGTCTAGATCTTACAAGGGCTGTAAAAAGTAACTGTAAAGTGTAAGGATCTGAGAATTCTGAACTATTCCGTCGCACGAAAGCCAGCATTGCTTACGACTTTGAAACTATAAAATTAATGTGATTGACGAAAGTAAATTTGCTATCAAAAATTACTCCTAAGTCCTTAATCTCATGGACTGATTTAAGATAGATGTTTGAAATACTATACGACGTTTGTAAGACAGTATTACGCTTACTTAAAGTAACGTGATAGCACTTTTCGATATTCAGTGATAAGCGATTTGTCTCACACCAGGTGTGAAGATTATTAAGCTCCGCTTGAAGCATCTGTGAATCCTCCGGTTTTTTTTATTGTAGAGAAGATTTTTAAGTCGTCAGCATATAGGAGAAATTTTGCCAAGGAGAAGCAACTACTTCTATCATTAATGAATAAAATAAAAAATAGAGGGCCCAATACACTTCCTTGGGGCACCCCGGAGGAAGCAAAAGAGGGATGCGATAACGTTTTGTCCTCGTTAACGACACACTGGCGATTATTTAGATATGATTTTATCCATTTCAGAAAGGTGGAGTGAAAACCAATAGCTGTAAGTTTATTGACTAAAATTGAGTGAGACACTCTGTCGAAAGCTTTAGAAAAATCGGTGCAAACAACATCAGTCTGAAGACCATCTTGGAACCCAGATATGCAATAATCTGAAAAGACCGCTAGGTTAGACACAGTCGAACGATTTGGAATAAACCCATGCTGATTTTGGCAAATAATGCTTTTAACAGCAAAATATAATTTATTATAGACAATACATTCGAACAATTTCGAAATAGAAGAGAGCTTAAAATGGGCCTATAATTCTTTACATCGTTTTTGTTACCACTTTTGAAGATAGGGGTGATATAAGCAATTTTCCAGTCGTCAAGAAATACGCCTGAGGATAGCGATCTATTAAAGATTATACTATAGGTGCTAGAAAAGTTCTCGCTAAGATCAATACCTGAAGTAAAATTGGAATGGAAGAAATCAGCAAAGAGATTTGCGGCCTCAGTTGGTGAAGTTGCCGACTTCTCATTCAAAAATAAGTGCGAAGGAACACTAGAGCATGCTTTCTTTGAATTAATAAATCTCCAGAAAGCTTTGGGATTCGATTTTATGTTGGCTTCATAATTAAGAACGTAATTTCTGTATAAAAATTTATCAAGGCAATTATAGTTCTTGGCATAGTTTTTATATTGAAGAAAAAAAGAATAATTATTCGACTTTTTGAATTTCCTATAAAATTTATTTCTTAGATTTTTAAGTTTTCGTAATTTTATAGTATGCCAAGGCAGTTTGTATACTTTCTTGCGAATAATATATAATAATAATAATTTTGGCGCTTACACTATGTACGGTCAAACTAGTTTTTTTGTCCGGCGGCAATGCTGAAATAAAACGCGACAACTAAATTTGTTGCAGAAACTGTCGGAGAAAAACTGACTAGCTTTATTTCATAATCTGCCTATTTTATAGTCGAAGGTAAACAAAAATTAATAGCGGTATGCGTCAATATGTATGCTCAGACATCCAAATGCATACAAACATACAAAGTTACTAGATTCCATATGTACGTACATACATACTTACGTACATATAAATTACAAGTTTGCAAAAGTAATATACCACTGGCTTTATGTGCAAAAATAATAGCTAAATATATGTATGAAAGCATATGTATGTGCATACGTACATACATACATAAATATGTACATTACTCCAAAATTCAAGTTCAAGGGCGATCAACTAGCGGCTTGCCGAATTCATATCACAGCAGCTGATGATGTTTAAGCGATTGTGGGACCATAGCAAAGTGTAAAAACTAATATGCAGTTCAGCGGCGGCTTACGGGGCGCATGTATTAAAGGGCACATACAATGTGACCCAACATCCCGGGCCCGTTAAAATAAATAACAAGCAGGTAGTAATGCTAATTTGTGTATTGGTCGACGCAATATTCCCTTTGATGTTTTTACATCAACAACTCTTGTACGACCATCGTTGCCAGGAATTTCCTTGATGACACGTCCCATGGTCCAACGTTGTGGAGGCGTGTTATCCTCGTGAACAATTACCATCGTTCCTTCAGACACATTTGGGTTACCAGTGTTCCACTTAGTTCGTGCTTGCAGACTGCTGATATAGTCACGTGACCATCTACGCCAAAAGAGTTGCTTCATCGCCGTGACACGAGCCCATTTGCTAATGTGATCTATATTGCAGTTTTCCTCGCGTTCTGGAATTGCCATAAGAGAACTGCCAATCAGAAAATGGCCAGGAGTGAGCGCCTCATAATCGCTTGGGTCTGCTGATAGAGATGATATCGGACGCGAGTTAAGTATCGCTTCGATGCTTATCATCACTGTGTTCATTTCTTCGAAGGTAAGTTGACTATTCGCCATGCTCCGGTTCAGATGCCCCTTCGCTGACTTCACAGCGGCCTCCCACAGGCCTCCAAAGTGTGGGGCCCTAGGAGAATAAAATGGAAATTTATGAATTGGTTAGCGCAATAATTTACAATTGATTCCTGATGTTTCTTCTCGATTAGAAATGACTTTAACTCTTGAAGCCTTCTGCTAGCACCTACAAAATTTGTTGCGTTATCGCAATATATATCGGTTGGTAAGCCTCGCCTGCCAATCATACGCTTAAGTGCGGCCAAAAATGCATCTGTTGATAGGTCAGACACAAGTTCTATGTGAACTGCCTTTGTTGAAAACATATAAATATTGCCACATAGGTCTTGTATGGCGTCTTGCCTCGAATGCGAAGATATGTGTTGAATGGCCCACAGAAATCAATGCCACAACGTGAAACTGGCCTTGGTGGAGTAAGACGTGCTACGGGGAGATTGCCCATTGTTTGTTGAAGTAACTTTGGCTTATATTTTACGCAATGAACACAGGCTCTCACGATGCGACGAGCTAGATCTCTCGCATTGATTACCCAAAATTGAAGACGTAGCAGTGCCACAAGTGCCTTTGCACCTGCGTGGTAATTTACGATGTGCAGATGCCGAATATACAGTTGCGTAAAGTGGCACTTGCTCGGAAGAATGATTGGGTGCCTTTGTGTGTATGCCAAGTCACCTAACTCCAAGCGTCCACCTACATTTAATAGACTGAAGCCATTATGACTTTGCATAAACGAGTTAAGAAATTTAAGCGGTCCAGATACTTCTTTGTTTTGTTTGATAGTGTGAAGTTCTTCGGCGAAATGTTGCTGTTGCACATTCTAAACAATGCACAACAACCCTTGTTGTAGATTTTGAGGCGATAGAATTCCTCTTTCCAAATTATTGGAGAACGATTTACTAGCTAATTGTTGGAACCGAAACATCCAAGCAATGATGCGTAGACAATGTGTGAATGTGCTGTATCTCTCAAGGACATTCAATATATAGTTTTTGCTAGATGTTGCCTTGAATGTTGACTTACGTTTTTCTCGAGCAACTTCGTCTAAGTCGACTGGGCCACCTTCGTTTATTGGCCAATGTTCCGATTCAAGTTCTAAGAACGCAGGTCCTGAAAGCCAATTGGAGTTACTGAGTTCCAATACAGGGCAGCCTCGTGATACAACATCAGCTGGGTTGCTCTTTGATGGTACATGCCGCCAGCAAACTCCCGTTGTGAGATCTTGGATCTCTGACACCCGATTTCCCACGAATGTTGAAAGCGTAGCCGAGTGCATTCTAAGCCAGTGAAGGACAATCTGTGAGTCAGTCCACAGAAATACAGGGACATCGGCAGGAAACAATGGTTTTATTTTTGCAAACAGCCTTGACAGGAGTAAGGCACCACACAACTCAAGTTTGGGTAGCGATTGCTTTTTTATTGGTGATACATGCGATTTGGCTGTCAATAGTACGACCGCAGTTTTGCCTTCCGCCGATTTAGAGCGAATATAAATGGAGCAGCCGTAAGCCCGAATAGACGAATCACAAATCCCGTGGACTTCCATTGAATGGTGTTTTCCTGCACCGCAATACCTTGGAACTGAAAGTGTATCGAGATTGCTTATATCTGCGAGGAATCGTTACCATGCCAATTGCAGGGTTTGAGGGACAGATTCGTCCCACTTCAGCTTTAAAAGCCACAGCTCTTGTAAAATTATCTTAGCAGTAATGATAACAGGTGCGATTAGTCCCAAAGGATCAAACAGCGCTGACGCAATAGACAAGATTGTTCTCTTTGTGATTCGCTCATTCACGGGCTGCTTAGGCTGAAACGAAAATAAGAGATTATCATTAAGCTGATTCCATTTGATACCTAACGTGCTGGTTGTCAAATCCTCGCCCAAATTTAGATTCTTCATGGTATCATCATCTTCAAACATGCGATGACTTGAATGCCACTTGGCCAAAGTGAGCCCACCGCCTCTCAGTATCTCCGTGACTTCGTGTTTGATTCGCGATAAATCGGCCGTAGTATCAGCGCCGCAAAGTAGATCGTCAAGATAGAAGGACGATTTAATAGTACTAGCACCAACAGGATACTCAGCTTCATACGTATCGGCAATGTAGTTGAGGCTCTGCACAGCAAGGTAAGGGGCAGATGCCGTCCCATATGTGACTGTGTTTAATTGGTAAGGGTGAATTTCTTCGTCAGGCGTGCTTCTCCATAAAATGCGTTGGAATTTGCGATCGTCTGCGTCAACTAAAACTTGTCTGTACATCTTAACTATATCTGCTGTGAGTGCGTAGCGACACAAGCGAAAACGTAAAAGCAAGATGTACAGTTCATTCTGCACAGTAGGCCCGACGGCCAAAATGTCATTAAGTGATTTCTGCGAAGTGGTTTTGCATGACGCGTCGAAGACAACTCTAAGTTTCGTTGTGGTGCTTGTTGGCTTTAGGACGTAATGATGTGGAATATAGTAGTGCGGCATATTGAGGTCCACCTTCTCAACGATGCTCATATGACCTAAGTCGCGATATTCGTTCATAAAGGCGATGTATTGTTGTTGTAAATCAGGGCAACGAGATAATCGCCGCTCTTGAGCAAGAAATCTTCGAAGCGCTGTTGTATGTGAATGACCAAGGCTGTTATGGTGCTCCTTAAACGGCAGCTTGACAACAACCCTCCCCTCGCTGTTCCTATGTACGGTCTGCATGTACCGCAGCACACAATTCTTCTGCTCAATAGTCCATATATCAGCCGATGATGCATCATCAAGCTTCCACAGTCGTTGTAAATTTGCATCCAACGATTCCTCAACAGAAAGCATGCATGTCGGTGGCGAAGTGGTTGTTGGTCTTTTGTACCTTCCAGACACAAACCATTCTAATAAGGTTTTTTGCAGTGATGGCAAATCCGATGCTAACTTTATCTGACCAACAGATAAAATATCGAAAAAGATTTCGGTACCGATGAGCAAATCCACACGGGTTGATTTGAAGAAGTTGTCATCTGCGAGCTTTATATTGGACGGCAAATTCCAAGAAGTTATGTCGATTTCAGCCTCTGGCTGGTAAGCGATATGCGAAGTCACATGAAATGATAAAGGTATCTCATAGCCAGACACTCTAGACTTGACAGTGGATGACGTTTTGTGTTTTATGTTGGTTACCGAATTTCCGATGCTCTGTATCTCGATGTGATGCCTGTCTCTTGGCAGACGCAGTTTTTGGGAAAACTCTTCGGTGATAAAGTTCACCTGTGAACATGAGTCGAGTAGCGCTCTACCCAACTGGTAGCACCCAGACGCATCTCTAATGAGCACTACGGCTGTTGCTAGAATGACTTGGTCTTGTGACGATTTTTCGTGATGTGTGTGTGCAGCTGCTGTAGTTACAGGTTCAGTAGTTTGTTCGACCAGGGATGTAGAGAGCGTTGCTGTCTGTGCACTATTTGAAGTGGTAGAACGATGTAAAAGGCTATGGTGTGAACGTGCGCAATGCCTACATTTGAACACCGATGAACAATGCGATAATTGGTGTTTTTGTGATAAGCAGTTTAGACACAGCCCCAATCGTTTTACCTCCTTAAAGCGATCTGAAACCTCCATCTGCTTAAAACGTGGACAGCTGCCAATCAAATGCTCTGAACTATAACATAAGACGCACGACCGTTTCGTGCACGAGAATGAATAACCCTTCCGTGAAGATTTGTTCTTGTTATCTGTTTTGATGCTCGTTTTGCCGGAGTCATTAAATGAAAGCGGGCCAGATGCGGATTCCAAAAACAGACAGCGTCGTTCAAGCACCTTTGCACACTCTTCCCATGTTGGCAGCGTTGTGAAGTCCAATGACTCTTTCCACTTGGTTTGTGTTTCTTCATCAACCTTGTCCATTACAATGTGGATTAGTAAGATCTGCGCAATATTTTTGTCCGAGCCAATTGATAACAGAGAACTATACAACGCCGACACATTATCGATCAAGCTGCGTAACTGCGACGCGTTCTGCCTTGCAGCCGTAGGAAGTTTGAATAGCGTTTTGATGTTTTCTACGAAGATCATTGTGCTGTTGTCAAAGCGAGCCTTTAACCTCTCCAGAGCCTTGGGGTAGTTCTCACTGGTGACCTGGAACGCCTTCACTGTCTCTAACGCCTGCCCTTGCAAGCAATTCAGAAGATGATTGAACTTCTCAATATTGGTTAAGGTAGCTTCCTTGTCGATGAGACTCATGAATGATGAGATGAAATTCTTGTACTCAGAGTACTATCCGCAGAATATTGGCAACTTTAAAACTGGTAACTTTGAATGCGTGTAAGGCATATGCACTGCCGGTTCACGAATTGATGAGTTGTGACCTTCATCTCCGAGCTGCGTTTGGATTGATGAGCGAATGCTGACGTAAAGGTCCTCTAAATCTCCGCGACCGTTGTCATCAGGATCGAGTTTCTCAATTTGCGTCTGATAACCAAGGCCCTGCTTAAAACAGGATTCTAAAATCCCAAGTCGGCATTTGAGCTCGATAGGTGAAAGTATTTTCCCAGTTTGGTTGGCGCTGGCGTCCACAATTGTCCTAATGCGCGACATATTATTGCGTGTTAGCGAACGCTGCTGCTTAACTTCCTCCAGCGACATAGTGACCAAACGGTTTGCAATAGCTGATGCGATGAAGTTGAAATTGTGGTTTCGAAATGTGCGAAGTAATGAAGCGAAGATGAACGGTTGTTTGATAAGCCGCTGCAATCAACACATGCAGATATATGCGATTATGCGAAATTAAATGCGAAAATAACTCGAACTTTTTCAGCAGTTGCCACAAAAAAAAAGGCACTAAAATGATTTCTCGTGCCCCACGTTGGGCGCCAAAATGTACGGTCAAACTAGTTTGTTTGTCCGGCGGCAATGCTGAAATAAAACGCGACAACTAAATTTGTTGCATAAACTGTCGGAGAAAAACTGACTAGCTTTATTTCATAATCTGCCTACTTTATAGTCGAAGGTAAACAAAAATTAATAGCGGTATGCGTCAATATGTATGCTCAGAAATCCAAATGCATACAAACATACAAAGTTACTAGATTCCATATGTACGTACATACATACTTACGTACATATAAATTACAAGTTTGCAAAAGTAATATACCACTGGCTTTATGTGCAAAAATAATAGCTAAATATATGTATGAAAGCATATGTATGTGCAAACGTACATACATACATAAATATGTACATTACTCCAAAATTCAAGTTCAAGGGCGATCAACTAGCGGCTTGCCGAATTCATATCACAGCAGCTGATGATGTTTAAGCGATTGTGGGACCATAGCAAAGTGTAAAAACTAATACGCAGTTCAGCGGCGGCTTACGGGGCGCATGTATAAAAGGGCACATACAATGTGACCCAACACACTATATAGCTCAGTGTTTGGCCGAGCTTCTCCTACCATTTGTGGTGTGCGTCTTTATATTATATCACAAATGGAGGGATCTACAGTTTTGTGCCGACTCCGAACGGCAGCTGTATTTAATGAGAAGCCTTTTCATGGCAGAAATACCCTCGGAGGTTTGCCATTGCCTGCCGAGGGGTGACCGCTATTAGAAAAAACTTTTTCTATGATTAAGATTTTGCTTGCCCTGACTGAGATTCGAACCTCGAACTCACCGGCATATCGAGTTATAGCACGCACCGCTACCAACTCGACCACAGCGGCGAATAGTTGGTATATTATTATGGCACAATTCAGACACTTTAGATTTAAAGATATGAAAGCATGAAGACGCGCTAAGGTTAGAAAACAAACTATCCCAGTCTAAGCTTAAAATTTGCCTGTTTAGACTGGAAAAGTTGCATAATTTAAAGTTGTAACAAGTTGTTGTATTTTCACTTTTTAGACTAAGAAACGTATAAAAATTTATATTGAAAACTAAGGAAACGTGATGCATATCAGGTTCCTTTAAAGGAAAAATACACTCTGATAATTTATAGTAAATAATATTGCTAAGAAAGATTAAGTCCAAAAACCTTTGGAGCTTATTTGGAAAGAGATTAATTTGACTTATACCAATAATTAAGAAATTATCAATTAAATACATCTTACTACTATTGTTTACGTTACTAGGCCCAAGATTAGAGGTATTTGTAATATTAGACCATAATACATTATTTGTATTATAGTCACCTAAAACAAGAAGGTGATTATCTGGTTTACTTAGAGATAAAACATTATCTACATGTGCTTTATATAGCTCATCTGAGCTATTCGGCGGAATATATGAAGCGCAGATGTAGAGCAATTCTCGAGAGCTTTGAACACACACACAAAGTTGGTCAAGCAACGAATTATTATTGCTCAGTTCGTAGAATGATGCCTTATATTTTCGCTGGATCGCAATTAGGACACCACCACCTCTAACACATCCAGTTTTGGCTGCATCTCGGTCTTTACGGAATACTTCAAAAAGATTTGGGTCAAAGAATTCATGACTATAGAAGTTGCCATTTAGCCAAGTTTCTTTGACAACAAAGATATCGTAATCCAGTTGCGAGCTCATAAGACGTATTGCATTAGATTTTGTCCTTAGGCCTGAGACATTTTGGAAGTATATGCTTGTGGTCTGCATTATCAAACGTTAGGTTTTTGTCTGCTAATCGCTGTTTTTTAAATTGACGAACACCAACATTCACAGGCCATAAGTCAGGATTCAGAAGTTTTTCGTAATGCAAATTAGACACGCCCAATTTGAAATTAATTTTATTAAAATTGTCTAAAGATACATATTTTTTAATTAAAGGTGAGCATAAGAACATAATCAATAATGTTATCAGTTGTTACGAATGATGTAGCCATTTCATTTGAATTCACTCGCGCCAACAAAAATCAAAGGTTGTTTTGCTTTTTCTTTGCACTACCACCTCTCACGCCACTTTGCGATAAATGCATTAGTGGTGGTGTCCAACAGCAGGCAGCCTCAGAACTATAGGCAGGAATAACAGTAGATGCAGCAACCGAGTTGAGCGGTGCAGCTGATGTTTTTTTATTTTTGGCAATGACGAGAGATGGAGAAGCACCTATAGGAGCAGCAGCAACAGCAGCAAATGAAGTAGACGAGGAAGATGAAAGGGCAGCAGTTACTGTTGAATTAAGAGAGGGCGAGGTCGATTGAGATATAAGATTAGTTTTCTCTTGATTATCGTTAGCAGTCGCGTGCATGTTCACGCCCCAAATGACAGCAGTAACATCACAACTACACAATTGGCTGCGCACTGCCTGAAGTTCAAGCTTAAGGTCGTCAACGTTTTTAAGAAGAAGTTTTTTATCACTCTCAAGAGATTTTATATAGGACAGTGCAAGAGCACCTTCAGCTTTAAGAGCAACAAGTTCATTGTAAATAGCTTGTAATGTTATTTCTTCTTTAGTACACTCATGATCTGTCGTGTCAGTTTCTCTGGTCGGACTTGCCGGTATTACCGGATCACTATTAACAGCAACTATCTCTTTACATTGAGCTTTATTACGCGTTGGAGAGTAAAGAGATTTTCGACGCACAATTGTACATTGCTTGCATAATTGTACATTTGACTTTTGCGTAAGCACAATGTCAACTGGTAACAGATTAGCACAAACTAAGTGAAAGATTTCACTGCACTTAGCACATTGAATTTTTTTAGGATGACTGCGGTCAACCTTCTGACCACAGGTACAAGACATAGTAAAAGTATATACAATATAAGTGTCCAAGCAACACTATCGAAGTACATAGGTATCGATCAAATGACTACCGCACAAGCTACGAGCTACAAACAAGCAAAACGGAGAGCTTAGTTAAAAACACGTCCGAACAGCGCGACGTATACATTTCCATTATGCGCAACCTCCATCGATCTTTCGCCCTTATTTGCGGTTTTCTGCCCCTCTGGAGCAGCTAACTAGAAGTTGAGCATAATAGCATTTGAACACTCAATTTCTGCCAAACCCTCCGCACAAGCACCGGGCTGCGCCCGATTACAAAGATTCTCTGTTAGTTTGAACCTTTTCAGGATCCTGTTGGCAGCCTTCCTGTGTCGAAATTTTGCTGCCTGCGGGGGTGGCCTGTCGTCCGGCCTTGTGAACGCCGTAGGTGTTTGCGGTGTAGTCGCCATGGTAGCCAACTGCCTACCAGGTTCGCTCTGCTAGTGCCTGGAACTTGTCTCGAAGGCTTCACGCCCCCTATGCGTTTCTAGGGAGATACAGCCTCGGCATCACCAGAGGTTTACTGTCCTTCCCTTGCATGGCCACGTTGTGGCTGGTGGAGGGGATCTGCATCGCATGGACCTCCTGTTTCTTGGGCGACTACCCTTCCGACATATTACGAGTCGGGTTTTGTTGTCAATGTTGGTGTTGTTGTTGTGTCCATAGTTAAGATCCCACGAGTAGCGGAGAAAGGGGTTCGTCCACCCTAGGCAGAGATCCGCATTCCCCGGGATAAGGCAATTAATATAACTGGGTGCGTCCCGGTTCCAAAAAAGCGCCTTAAGCGACTGGGCTATTTGGGGGCCCCCAGCAAGGCTGATCTTCAGCACGGTATGCATGACACCTTGATCCAGCCTCTACCTCAAGACTACGCTCAAAAATCATTTCTATGTGACTGAGCTATCAAGAAGCACATAGCACTGATTTCTGGGCTTAGCTGAGCAGCTTCCCGAAACTGTTCGGGATTTGCTCTGTAGTACTCATTACCAGTCGGCACCCTTGCGGAGGGTTCAGTCCGAGGATTTCTGCCACACCAAAAATTAAGACTTAAAATACTATCAATAAAATAAGATTCATGAGCTGAAATAACATTCAAAGGAGTGAGACCGGAGTTAGAAAAACAACAAGACCAACTCACATTACTTAGATTAAAGTCACCCAAAATTCATATTTGGCTATCACTTAACTTATTTATGACTACAGAGGTAATATTGTCAGCATGCAAGCGATAAAGAAATTGTCCACTATTTGCCGGAATATATGAAACCACAAAAAACAATGAACTATGTGCTGTCGTACTGCTAACAAACACGTACAGTTGATCTATTAGAGAATCATCGTTCTCAAGCGAAACTAAATATGCATGAAATTTGCGTTGTACCGCAATAAGTACACCACCACCTCTTGCTATTACCTTTGATCCTCTCTCCTCTTTCAGGGCCTTCCATAGGTCATTAATAGCCACCATCCACATAAGGGGAGACGGAAACCCACCTTGCGGAGTTCCTCTGCTTGTACAGCGTTCTAAAGTTGCCTCCACCAACTGGGCCCTCACAACCCTGTCAACCAGTAGTTTCTGCACGAGGGACACCAGATGTTGATTAACGCCTAGCTTCGCCAGAGCTCTTGTCATCGCCATGGGTTCTATTTTATTGAAGGCACCCTCAATGTCTAGAAATGATATCAGTGTCTACTCCTTGACCTGTAGAGAGTTCTCTATATACGACACAACTCGATGAAGCGTCGTTTCAGTGGACTTCTTGGTCATGTATGCATGCTGGGAAGTCATTAGTTTGTGCGTTAATGAATCCCAAATGTGACAATCAATTGCCCGCTCCAATACCTTCAGCTAAAAGGAGCAGATACTTATAGGCCTAAAATCTTTCGGATTGACATGGGATATTCTCCCTGCTTTGGGGATGAAAACAACCCTCGATTCCTTCCACATTTTAGGAATTTGGTTGAGGTTTAGCACCCCTATATACATAGCATACTGCCAAGTTGCATTTAGATTTAGTGATTGTTGAAGCTGCACCGGTGAGACTTCATCTGGACCCGGCGGGTTTAAATGACTCAATTGCCCAGGTCACCTTCTCTATTGTAAGGAAGTCAGCATCCACGGGTTGTTCGCTTACTGTAGTCGACCTGTTAAGAAGCACACCACGGTGCACGGAAAGTGTGTTGCTAGGAAAAGACTGAGAGTGTCCTCTGCCGACCCCGTCCACGTCCACGTCCCGTCCGACCTTAGCAAGCATCTCGGAGCTATTCGGGGGGAGCTGGAGAGAACCCTTCTCAGCCTTAATCCGTCTGACACAGATTCACAGAGCAGCAGAAGTCTTTCAAAGAAAACTAATTCGAATGCCTTAAAAGTTTTTGTATAGACTTGTAAATTTCCCATTGTGAGTCACTTTAGGTTCTTTTCGCTAGGTTAAATAAAGTTCGACAGAGTCTGCGAGCCTTGTAGATATCTGCATTCCACCATGGTGGTTTCTTTTTGCCTCTTGGGTTCTTTATTGGACCGGCCTTATCCAGAGCCTTCTGACATGCCGTTGTAAACTGGTTGGCCTGAAAGTCGCTTATCTAGTTCTTTCCTATATCTACACCAGCCAGCATTTTTTAAGTTTCTCAAGGGTAGCGCTGGATTGAATAGCCGGATATTCTCCAGAATACCCTCTGGCTCCGCACGCTTCATCGGTAAACCTCTCCCAAACTGGCAACTGCCTTCTTTTATAGCTCCGCGGATCTGGTGTCATCACATGCAACCACCTTTACACTTTCTTGGAACCAGCTGATTTATTAATTTGTAAATTAGTCTATGACTACATAATTTCTTCTTACAGACTAACAACGAGTGGTAGAAAATTATTCAAAAATAGAATATAGCGTATTCAAAAAGTTGTTTTTGCAGACTAAGAAATCTATATCTCTACTGCTTCCTATGCGATTAAGATAATTAAAGATCTTGTGATGGGAGCATTAAATGCATATACAGTTTTTATGGAACCAACATAAAATGTTTCAAAGTGACAAAGAGTTTCAAATTTCGTAATGGTGTATTAAAGCGAATGCGTTCAAGAAGGGAAGCACAATCTACACCCGCATTGATGATATCGAACACGAAAGATAATGAGAGTATCACTCTTCTACTCTCTAGCGATTTTAGATTTATTAGCATACATCTAGCGTGATATTGGGGAATCGGGTTGCTAAAATGTATTCTTCGTAAGGCATATCGAATAAACACCTTTTGAATTTTTTCTATGCGATTAATGTAGCAAGCATGATAAGGCCTCCAAACAAAAGAGGCGTACTCAAGTATAGATCTAACAAGGGCTGTAAAAAGTAACTTTAAAGTGTAAGGAACTGAGAATTCTGAACTATTCCGTCGCACGAAAGCCAGCACTGCGTACGACTTTGAAACTATAAAATTAATGTGATTGACGAAAGTAAATTTGCTATCAAAAATTGCTCCTAAGTCATTAATCTCATGGAATGATTTAAGATAGATGTTTGAAATACTATACGACGTTTGTAAGACACTATTACGCATACTAAAAGTAACGTCATAGCTCTTTTCGATATTAAGTGAAAAGCGATTTGTCTCACACCAGGTGTGAAGAATATTAGGCTCCGCTTGAAGCATCTGTGAATCCTCAGGTTTTTTTATTGTAGAGAAGATTTTTAAGTCGTCAGCATATAGGAGAAATTTTGCCAAGGAGAAGCAACTACTTATATCATTAATGAATAAAACAAAAAATGGAGGTCCCAATACATTTCCTTGGGGCACCCCAGAGGAAGCAAAAAAGGGATGCGATAACGTTTTGTCCACGTTAACGACACACTGGCGATTATTTAGATATGATTTTATCCATTTCAGAAAGGTGGAGTTAAAACCAATAGCTGCAAGTTTATTGACTAAAATTGAGTGAGACTCTGTCTAAAGCTTTAGAAAAATCGGTATAAACAACATCAGTCTGAAGACCATCTTGGAACCCAGATATGCAATAATCTGAAAAGCCTAGCAGTCGAATGATTTGGAATAAACCCATGCTGATTTTGGCAAATAATGCTTTTAACTGCAAAATATAATTTATTATAGACAATACATTCGAACAATTTCAAAATAGAAAACAGCTTAGAAATGGGCCTATAATTCTTTACATCGTTTTTGTTACCACTTTTGAAGATAGGGGTGATATAAGCAATTTTTCAGTCGTCAAGAAATACGCCTGAGGATAGCGATCTATTAAAGATTATACTTGAAGGATAAATGAGAGAATCGCAGCTTTTTATTAAGATTGAGGAAAGCCCGTCAACATCAGTTTGATTTGAAGGTTTAAGCCGTGCAATGCCGTTAATAATATCTAGTACAATCAAGGGTAGGGATCCGAAATTTAAAGACGATTCTAAGGTGCTAGAAAAGTTCTCGCTAGGATCAATACCTGAAGTAAAATTGGAATGGAAGAAATCAGCAAAGAGATTTGCGGCCTTAGTTGGTGAAGTTGCCGCCTTCTCATTCAAAAATATGTGCGAAGGAACACTAGAGCTTGCTTTCTTTGAATTAATAAATCTCCAGGAAGCTTTGGGATTCGATTTTATGTTGGCTTCATAATTAAGAAAGTAATTTCTGTATAAAAATTTATCAAGGCAATTATAGTTCTTGGCATAGTTTTTATACTGAAGAAAAATGGAATAATTATTCGACTTTTTGAATTTCCTATAAAATTTATTTCTTAGATTTTTAAGTTTTCGTAATTTTATAGTATGCCAAGGCAGTTTGTATACTTTCTTGCGAATAGTTGGTATATTATTATGGCACAATTCAGACACTTTAGATTTAAAGATATGAAAGCACGAAGACACGCTACGGTTAGAAGATTAGAGGTATTTGTAATATTAGACCATAATACATTATTTAAATTATAGTCACCTAAAACAAGAAGGTGATTATCTGGTTTACTTAGAGATAAAACATTATCAACATGTGCTTTATATAGCTCATCTGAGCTATTCGGCGGATGTAGAGCAATTCCCGAGAGCTTTGAACACACACACAAAGTTGGTCAAGCAACGAATTATTATTGCTCAGTTCGTAGAATGATGCCTTATATTTTCGCTGGATCGCAATTAGGACACCACCACCTCTAACACATCCAGTTTTGGCTGCATCTCGGTCTTTACGGAATACTTCAAAAAGATTTGGGTCAAAGAATTCATGACTATAGAAGTTGCCATTTAGCCAAGTTTCTATGACAACAAAGATATCGTAATCCAGTTGCGAGCTCATAAGACGTATTGCATTAGATTTTGTCCTTAGGCCTGAGACATTTTGGAAGTATATTCTTATGTGCTTGTGGTCGGCATTATCAAACGGTAGGTTTTGTCTGCGAATCGCTGTTTTTTGGAAAAAACTTAAATTGACGAACACCAACATTCACAGGCCATAAGTCAGGATTCAGAAGTTTTTCGTAATGCAAATTAGACACGCCCAATTTGAAATTAATTTTCATAAAATTGCCTAAAGATACATCTTTTTTAATTAAAGGTGAGCACAAGAGAAATTGCCGATCAATGTGAGCATATTTAGCTACATAATCAATAATGTTATCAGCTGTTACGTTAGGTGCAAACGAAGAAAGATGTAGCTATTTCATTCGAATAGGTACGTTGAGCTCCGTGATAGCACTCGCACCAACAAAAATCAAAGGTTGTACCACCTCTCACGTCACTTTGCGATAAATGCATTAGTGGTGGTGTCGAAGAGCAGGCAGCCTCAGAACTAAAGGCAGGAATAACAGTAGATGCGGCTGCACCGCAACCGAGTTGAGCGGTGCAGAAGATGTTTTCTTATTAATACTCTTTGCTCCACTTTTGTTTCTGAAGGGAGATGGAGAAGCACTTATAGGAGCAGTAGCAACAGCAGCAACTGAAGTAGACGAGGAAGATGAAAGGGCAGCAGTTACTGTTGAATTAAGAGAGGGCGAGGTCGATTGAGCAATAAGATTAGTTTTCTCTTGATTATCGTTAGCAGTCGCGTGCATGTTCACGCCCGAAATGACAGCAGTAACATCACAACTACACAATTTGCTGCGCACTGCCTGAAGTTCAAGCTTAAGGTCGTCAACGTTTTTAAGAAGAAGTTTTTTATCACTCTGAAGAGATTTTATATAGGAAAGTGCAAGAGCACCTTCAGCTTTAAGAGCAACAAGTTCATTGTAAATAGCTTGTAATGTTATTTCTTCTTTAGTACACTCATGATCTGTCGTGCCAGTTTCCCTGGTCGGACTTGCGGATATTACCGGATCACTATTAACAGCAACTATCTCTTTACATTGAGTATTAGTACGCGTTGGAGAGTAAAGAGATTTTCGACGCACAATTGTACATTGCTTGCATAAAAACTATTTTTTTGACTTTTGCATAAATACAATGTCAACTGGTAACAGATTAGCACAAAGTATGTGAAAGATTTCACTGCACTTAGCACATTGAATTTTTTTAGGATGACTGCGGTCAACCTTCTGACCACAGGTACAAGGCATAGTAAAAGTATATACAATATAAGTGTCCAAGCAACACTATCGAAGTATATAGGTATCGATCAAATGACTATCGCACAAGCTACGAGCTACAAACAAGCAAAACGGAGAGCTTAGTTAAAAATACGTCCGAACAGCGCGACGTATACATTTCCATTATGCGCAACCTCCATCGATCTTTCGCCCTTATTTGCGGTTTTCTGCCCCTCTGGAGCAGTTAACTAGAAGTTGAGCATAATAGCATTTGAACACTCAATTTCTGCCAAAACCTCCGCACAAGCACCGGGCTGCGCCCGATTACAAAGATTCTCTGTTAGCTTGGACCTTTTCAGGATCCTGTTGGCAGCCTTCCTGTGCCGTGATTTTGCTGCCTCCAGGGCTGGCCTGTCGTCCGGCCTTGTGAACGCCGTAGGTGTTTGCGGTGTAGCCGCCATGGTAGGCAACTGCCTACCAGGTTCGCTCTGCTAGGGCCTGGAACTTGTCTCGAAGGCTTCACGCCGCCTATGCGTTTCTAGGGAGATACAAGCCTCGGCATCTCCAGAGGTTTACTGTCCATCCCTTACATGGCCACGTTGTGGCTGGTGGAGGGGATCTGCATCGCACGGACATCCTGTTTCTTGGGCGACTACCCTTCCGACATATTACGAGTCGGTTTTTGTTGTCAATGTTGGTGTTGTTGTTAAGTCCATAGTTTAGATCCCACGAGTAGCGGAGAAAGGGGTTCGTCCACCTTGGGCAGAGATCCGCATTACCCGGGATAAGGCAATTAATATAACTGGGTGCGTCCCGGTTCCCAAAAAGCGTCTTAAGCGACTGGGCTATTTGGGGAACCCCAGCAAGGCTGATCTTCAGCACGGTATGCATGATACCTTGATCCAGCCCCTACCTCAAGACTACGCTCAAAAATCATTTCTATGTGACAGAGCTATCAAGAAGCACATAGTACTGATTTCTTGGCTTAGCTGAGCACCTTGCCGAAACTGTTCGGGATTTGCTCTGTAGTACTCATTACCAGTCGGCACCCTCGCGGAGAGTCCAGTCCGAGGATTTCTGCCACACCAAAATATAATACTTAATATACTATCAATAAAATAAGATTCATGAGCTGAAATAACATTCAAAGGAGTGAGACCGGAGTTAGAAAAACAACCAGACCAACTCACATTACTTAGATTAAAGTCACCCAAAATGCATATTTGGCTATCACTTAACTTAGTTATGACTACAGAGGTAATATTGTCAGCATGCAAGCAATAAAGAAATTGTCCACTATTTGCCGGAATATATGAAACCACAAAAAACAATGAACTATGTGCTGTCGTACTGCTAACACAAACGTACAGTTGATCTATTAGAGAATCATCGTTCTCAAGCGAAACTAAATATGCATGAAATTTGCGTTGTACCGTAATAAGTACACCACCACCTCTTGCTACTCCCTTTAATCCTCTCTCCTCTTCCAGGGCCTTCCATAGGTCATTAATAGCCACCATCCACATAAGGGGAGAAGGAAACCCACCTTGCGGGGTTCCTCTGCTTGTACTGCGTTCTAAAGTTGCCACCGCCAACTGGGCCCTCACAATCCTGTCAACTAGTAGTTTCTGCACGAGGGACACCAGATGTTGATTAACGCCCAGCTTTGCCAGAGCTCTTGTCATCGCCATGGGTTCTATTTTATTGAAGGCACCCTCAATGTCTAGAAATGATATCAGTGTCTACTCCTTGACCTGTAGAGAGTTCTCTATATACGACACAACTCGATGAAGCGCCGTTTCAGTGGACTTCTTGGTCATGTATGCATGCTGGGAAGTCATTAGTTTGTGCGTTAATGAATCCCAAATGTGACAATCAATTGCCCGTTCCAATACCTTCAGCTAAAAGGAGCAGAGACTTATAGGCCTAAAATCTTTCGGATTGACATGGGATATTCAGGTTCCTTTAAAGGAAAAATACAATCTGATAATTGGTAGTTAATATTATTGCTAAGAAAGATTAAGTCCAAAAACCTCTGGAGCTTATTTGGAAAGTGAATAATTTGACTTATACTAACGCTTTAGAAATTATCAATTAAATAATTCTTGGCATAGTTTTTATACTGAAGAAAAAAGGAATAATTATTCGACTTTTTGAATTTCCTATAAAATTTATTTCTTAGATTTTTAAGTTTTCGTAATTTTATAGTATGCCAAGGCAGTTTGTATACTTTCTTGCGAATAGTTGGTATATTATTATGGCACAATTCAGACACTTTAGATTTAAAGATATGAAAGCACGAAGACACGCTACGGTTAGAAGATTAGAGGTATTTGTAATATTAGACCATAATACATTATTTAAATTATAGTCACCTAAAACAAGAAGGTGATTATCTGGTTTACTTAGAGATAAAACATTATCAACATGTGCTTTATATAGCTCATCTGAGCTATTCGGCGGATGTAGAGCAATTCCCGAGAGCTTTGAACACACACACAAAGTTGGTCAAGCAACGAATTATTATTGCTCAGTTCGTAGAATGATGCCTTATATTTTCGCTGGATCGCAATTAGGACACCACCACCTCTAACACATCCAGTTTTGGCTGCATCTCGGTCTTTACGGAATACTTCAAAAAGATTTGGGTCAAAGAATTCATGACTATAGAAGTTGCCATTTAGCCAAGTTTCTATGACAACAAAGATATCGTAATCCAGTTGCGAGCTCATAAGACGTATTGCATTAGATTTTGTCCTTAGGCCTGAGACATTTTGGAAGTATATTCTTATGTGCTTGTGGTCGGCATTATCAAACGGTAGGTTTTGTCTGCGAATCGCCGTTTTTTGGAAAAAACTTAAATTGACGAACACCAACATTCACAGGCCATAAGTCAGGATTCAGAAGTTTTTCGTAATGAAAATTAGACACGCCCAATTTGAAATTAATTTTCTTAAAATTGTCTAAAGATACATATTTTTTAATTAAAGGTGAGCATAAGAGAATTTGACGATCAATGTGAGCATCTTTAGCTACATAATCAATAATGTTATCAGTTGTTACGTTAGGTGCAAACGACGAATGATGTAGCTATTTCATTCGAATAGGTACGTTGAGCTCCGTGATAGCACTCACACCAACAAAAATCAAAGGTTGTACCACCTCTCACGTCACTTTGCGATAAATGCATTAGTGGTGGTGTCGAAGAGCAGGCAGCCTCAGAACTAAAGGCAGGAATAACAGTAGATGCGGCTGCACCGCAACCGAGTTGAGCGGTGCAGAAGATGTTTTCTTATTAATACTCTTTGCTCCACTTTTGTTTCTGAAGGGAGATGGAGAAGCACTTATAGGAGCAGTAGCAACAGCAGCAACTGAAGTAGACGAGGAAGATGAAAGGGCAGCAGTTACTGTTGAATTAAGAGAGGGCGAGGTCGATTGAGCAATAAGATTAGTTTTCTCTTGATTATCGTTAGCAGTCGCGTGCATGTTCACGCCCGAAATGACAGCAGTAACATCACAACTACACAATTTGCTGCGCACTGCCTGAAGTTCAAGCTTAAGGTCGTCAACGTTTTTAAGAAGAAGTTTTTTATCACTCTGAAGAGATTTTATATAGGAAAGTGCAAGAGCACCTTCAGCTTTAAGAGCAACAAGTTCATTGTAAATAGCTTGTAATGTTACAGCTTAGCACAAAGTATGTGAAAGATTTCACTGCACTTAGCACATTGAATTTTTTTAGGATGACTGCGGTCAACCTTCTGACCACAGGTACAAGGCATAGTAAAAGTATATACAATATAAGTGTCCAAGCAACACTATCGAAGTATATAGGTATCGATCAAATGACTATCGCACAAGCTACGAGCTACAAACAAGCAAAACGGAGAGCTTAGTTAAAAATACGTCCGAACAGCGCGACGTATACATTTCCATTATGCGCAACCTCCATCGATCTTTCGCCCTTATTTGCGGTTTTCTGCCCCTCTGGAGCAGTTAACTAGAAGTTGAGCATAATAGCATTTGAACACTCAATTTCTGCCAAAACCTCCGCACAAGCACCGGGCTGCGCCCGATTACAAAGATTCTCTGTTAGCTTGGACCTTTTCAGGATCCTGTTGGCAGCCTTCCTGTGCCGTGATTTTGCTGCCTCCAGGGCTGGCCTGTCGTCCGGCCTTGTGAACGCCGTAGGTGTTTGCGGTGTAGCCGCCATGGTAGGCAACTGCCTACCAGGTTCGCTCTGCTAGGGCCTGGAACTTGTCTCGAAGGCTTCACGCCGCCTATGCGTTTCTAGGGAGATACAAGCCTCGGCATCTCCAGAGGTTTACTGTCCATCCCTTACATGGCCACGTTGTGGCTGGTGGAGGGGATCTGCATCGCACGGACATCCTGTTTCTTGGGCGACTACCCTTCCGACATATTACGAGTCGGTTTTTGTTGTCAATGTTGGTGTTGTTGTTAAGTCCATAGTTTAGATCCCACGAGTAGCGGAGAAAGGGGTTCGTCCACCTTGGGCAGAGATCCGCATTACCCGGGATAAGGCAATTAATATAACTGGGTGCGTCCCGGTTCCCAAAAAGCGTCTTAAGCGACTGGGCTATTTGGGGAACCCCAGCAAGGCTGATCTTCAGCACGGTATGCATGATACCTTGATCCAGCCCCTACCTCAAGACTACGCTCAAAAATCATTTCTATGTGACAGAGCTATCAAGAAGCACATAGTACTGATTTCTTGGCTTAGCTGAGCACCTTGCCGAAACTGTTCGGGATTTGCTCTGTAGTACTCATTACCAGTCGGCACCCTCGCGGAGAGTCCAGTCCGAGGATTTCTGCCACACCAAAATATAATACTTAATATACTATCAATAAAATAAGATTCATGAGCTGAAATAACATTCAAAGGAGTGAGACCGGAGTTAGAAAAACAACCAGACCAACTCACATTACTTAGATTAAAGTCACCCAAAATGCATATTTGGCTATCACTTAACTTATTTATGACTACAGAGGTAATATTGTCAGCATGCAAGCAATAAAGAAATTGTCCACTATTTGCCGGAATATATGAAACCACAAAAAACAATGAACTATGTGCTGTCGTACTGCTAACACAAACGTACAGTTGATCTATTAGAGAATCATCGTTCTCAAGCGAAACTAAATATGCATGAAATTTGCGTTGTACCGTAATAAGTACACCACCACCTCTTGCTACTCCCTTTAATCCTCTCTCCTCTTCCAGGGCCTTCCATAGGTCATTAATAGCCACCATCCACATAAGGGGAGAAGGAAACCCACCTTGCGGGGTTCCTCTGCTTGTACTGCGTTCTAAAGTTGCCACCGCCAACTGGGCCCTCACAATCCTGTCAACTAGTAGTTTCTGCACGAGGGACACCAGATGTTGATTAACGCCCAGCTTCGCCAGAGCTCTTGTCATCGCCATGGGTTCTATTTTATTGAAGGCACCCTCAATGTCTAGAAATTATATCAGTGTCTACTCCTTGACCTGTAGAGAGTTCTCTATATACGACACAACTCGATGAAGCGCCGTTTCAGTGGACTTCTTGGTCATGTATGCATGCTGGGAAGTCATTAGTTTGTGCGTTAATGAATCCCAAATGTGACAATCAATTGCCCGTTCCAATACCTTCAGCTAAAAGGAGCAGAGACTTATAGGCCTAAAATCTTTCGGATTGACATGGGATATTCAGGTTCCTTTAAAGGAAAAATACAATCTGATAATTGGTAGTTAATATTATTGCTAAGAAAGATTAAGTCCAAAAACCTCTGGAGCTTATTTGGAAAGTGATTAATTTGACTTATACTAACGCTTTAGAAATTATCAATTAAATACATCTCACTACTCTTGTTTACGTTACTAGGCCCAAGATTAGAGGTATTTGTAATATTAGACCATAATACATTATTTGTATTATAGTCACCTAAAACAAGAAGGTGATTATCTGGTTTACTTAGAGATAAAAGATTATCTACATGTGCTTTATATAGCTCATCTGAGCTATTCGGCGGAATATATGAAGCGCAGATGTAGAGCAATTCTCGAGAGCTTTGAACACACACACAAAGTTGGTCAAGCAACGAATTATTATGTCTCAGTTCGTAGAATGATGCCTTATATTTTCGCTGGATCGCAATTAGGACACCACCACCTCTAACACATCCAGTTTTGGCTGCATCCCGGTCTTTACGGAATACTTCAAAAAGATTTGGGTCAAAGAATTCATGACTATAGAAGTTGCCATTTATCCAAGTTTCTATGACAACAAAGATATCGTAATCCAGTTGCGAGCTCATAAGACGTATTGCATTAGATTTTGTCCTTAGGCCTGAGACATTTTGGAAGTATATGCTTGTGGTCTGCATTATCAAACGTTAGGTTTTTGTCTGCTAATCGCGGTTTTTTAAATTGACGAACACCAACATTCACAGGCCATAAGTCAGGATTCAGAAGTTTTTCGTAATGAAAATTAGACACGCCCAATTTGAAATTAATTTTCTTAAAATTGTCTAAAGATACATATTTTTTAATTAAAGGTGAGCATAAGAGAATTTGACGATCAATGTGAGCATCTTTAGCTACATAATCAATAATGTTATCAGTTGTTACGTTAGGTGCAAACGACGAATGATGTAGCCATTTCATTTGAATTCACTCGCGCCAACAAAAATCAAAGGTTGTTTTGCTTTTTCTTTGCACTACCACCTCTCACGTCACTTTGCGATAAATGCATTAGTGGTGGTGTCGAACAGCAGGCAGCCTCAGAACTATAGGCAGGAATAACAGTAGATGCAGCAACCGAGTTGAGCGGTGCAGCTTTTGTTTTTTTTTTTTGGCAATGACGAGAGATGGAGAAGCACCTATAGGAGCAGCAGCAACAGTTTTGGCTGCATCTCGGTCTTTACGGAATACTTCAAAAAGATTTGGGTCAAAGAATTCATGACTATAGAAGTTGCCATTTATCCAAGTTTCTATGACAACAAAGATATCGTAATCCAGTTGCGAGCTCATAAGACGTATTGCATTAGATTTTGTCCTTAGGCCTGAGACATTTTGGAAGTATACGCTTGTGGTCTGCATTATCAAACGTTAGGTTTTTGTCTGCTAATCGCGGTTTTTTAAATTGACGAACACCAACATTCATGAAAATTAGACACGCCCAATTTGAAATTAATTTTCTTAAAATTGTCTAAAGATACATATTTTTTAATTAAAGGTGAGCATAAGAGAATTTGACGATCAATGTGAGCATCTTTAGCTACATAATCAATAATGTTATCAGTTGTTACGTTAGGTGCAAACGACGAATGATGTAGCCATTTCATTTGAATTCACTCGCGCCAACAAAAATCAAAGGTTGTTTTGCTTTTTCTTTGCACTACCACCTCTCACGTCACTTTGCGATAAATGCATTAGTGGTGGTGTCGAACAGCAGGCAGCCTCAGAACTATAGGCAGGAATAACAGTAGATGCAGCAACCGAGTTGAGCGGTGCAGCTGATGTTTTTTTATTTTTGGCAATGACGAGAGATGGAGAAGCACCTATAGAAGCAGCAGCAACAGCAGCAAATGAAGTAGACGAGGAAGATGAAAGGGCAGCAGTTACTGTTGAATTAAGAGAGGGCGAGGTCGATTGAGCAATAAGATTAGTTTTCTCTTGATGATCGTTAGCAGTCGCGTGCATGTTCTCTCCCGAAATGACAGCATTAACATCACAACTCCACAATTGGCTGCGCACTGCCTGAAGTTCAAGCTTAAGGTCGTCAACGTTTTTAAGAAGAAGTTTTTTATCACTCTCAAGAGATTTTATATAGGACAGTGCAAGAGCACCTTCAGCTTTAAGAGCAACAAGTTCATTGTAAATAGCTTGTTATGTTATTTCTTCTTTAGTACACTCATGATCTGTCGTGCCAGTTTCCCGGGTCGTACTTGCTGATATTACCGGATCACTATTAACAGCAACTATCTTTTTACATTGAGCATTAGTACGCGTTGGAGAGTGAAGAGATTTTCGACGCACAATTGTACATTGCTTGCATTAAAACTGTGTTTTTGACTTTTGCATAAATTCAATGTCAACTGGTAACAGATTAGCACAAACTAAGTGAAAGATTTCACTGCACTTAGCACATTGAATTTTTTTAGGATGACTGCGGTCAACTTTCTGACCACAGGTACAAGGCATAGTAAAACTATATACAATATAAGTGTCCAAGCAACACGATCGAAGTACATAGGTATCGATCAAATGACTATCGCACAAGCTACGAGCTACAAACAAGCAAAACGGAGAGCTTAGTTAAAAACACGTCCGAACAGCGCGACGTATACATTTCCATTATGCGCAACCTCCATCGATCTTTCGCCCTTATTTGCGGTTTTCTGCCCCACTGGAGCAGCTAACTAGAAGTTGAGCATAATAGCATTTGAACACTCAATTTCTGCCAAAACCTCCGCACAAGCACCGGGCTGCGCCCGATTACAAAGATTCTCTGTTAGTTTGAACCTTTTCAGGATCCTGTTGGCAGCCTTCCTGTGCCGTGAGCTAAAATGCGTTTCTGGGGAGATACCAGACTCGGCATCACCACGTTGTGGCTGGTATAAGGGATCTGCATCACACGGACCTCCTGGTTCTTGGGCGACTACCCTTCCGACATATTACGAGTCGGTTTTAGTTGTCAATGTTGTTGTTGTTGTGTCCATAGTTTAGATCCCACGAGTAGCGGTGAAAGGGGTTCGTCCACCCTAGGCAGAGATCCGCATTACCCGGGGTAAGGTTATTAATACAACTAGGTGCGTCCCGGTTCCCAGAAAGCGCCTTAAGCGACTGGGCTATTTGGGGGCCCCCAGCCAGGCTGATCTTCAGCATGGTACGCATGACACCTTGATCCAGCCCCTATCTCAAGACTACGCTCAAAAATTATTTCTATGTGACAGAGGTATCAAGAAGCTTAAGCACATAGCACTGATTTCTGGGCTTAGCTGAGCACCTTCCCGAAACTGTTCGGGATTTGCTCTGTAGTACTCATTACCAGTCGGCACCCTTGCGGAGGGTTCAGTCCGAGGATTTCTGCCACACCAAAAATTAAGACTTAAAATACTATCAATAAAATAAGATTCATGAGCTGAAATAACATTCAAAGGAGTAAGACCGGAGTTAGAAAAACAATCAGACCAACTCACATTACTTAGATTAAAGTCACCCAAAATGCATATTTGGCTATCACTTAACTTATTTATGACTACAGAGGTAATATTGTCAGCATGCAAGCGATAAAGATATTATCCACTATTTGCCGGAATATATGAAACCACAAAAAACAATGAGCTATGTGCTGTCGTACTGCTAACACAAATGCACAGTTGATCTATTAGAGAATCATCGTTCTCAAGCGAAACTAAATACGCATGAAATTTGCGTTGTACCGCAATAAGTACACCACCACCTCTTGCTATTACCTTTGATCCTCTCTCCTCTTCCAGGGCCTTCAATAGGTCATTAATAGCCACCATCCACATTAAGGGGAGACGGAAACCCACCTTGCGGAGTTCCTCTGCCTGTACAGCGTTCTAAAGTTGCCTCCGCCAACTGGGCCGTCACAATCCTGTCAACTAGTAGTTTCTACACGAGGGACACCAGATGTTGATTAACGCCCAGCTTCGCCAGAGCTCTTGTCATCGCCAAGGGTTCTATTTTATTGAAGGCACCCTCAATGTCTAGAAATTATATCAGTGTGTACCCCTTGACCTGTAGAGAGTTCTCTATATACGACACAACTCGATGAAGCGCCGTTTCAGTGGACTTCTTGGTCATGTATGCATGCTGGGAAGTCATTAGTTTTTGCGTTATTGAATTCCAAATGGGACAATCAATTGCCCGCTCCAATACCTTCAGCTAAAAGGAGCAGAGACTTATAGGCCTAAAATCTTTCGGATTGATATGGGATATTCTCCCTGCTTTCGGAATGAAAACAACCCTCGATTCCTTCCACATTTTAGGAATTTGGTTGAGGTTTAGCACCCCTATATACATAGCATACTGCCAAGTTGCATTTAGATTTGGTGATTGTTGAAGCTGCACCGGTGAGACTTCATCTGGACCCGGCGGGTTTAAATGACTCAATTGCCCAGGTCACCTTCTCTATTGTAAGGAAGTCAGCATCCACCGGTTGTTCGCTTACTGTAGTCGACCTGTTAGGAAGCACACCACAGTGCACGGAAAGTGTGTTGCTAGGAAAAGACTGAGAGTGTCCTCTGCCAACCCCGTCCACGTCCACGTCCCGTCCGACCTTAGCAAAGCATCTCGGAGCTATTCGGGGGGAGCTGGAGAGAAACCTTCTCAGCCTTAATCCATCTGACACAGATTCACAGAGCAGCAGAATTCCCTCCAAGAAAACCTCTTCGAATGCCTTAAAAGAATCCCTAAAAGAGACCTGTACATTTTGAATTGTGAGTCACTTTGGGTTCTTTTCGCTAGGTTAAATAAATTTCGACAGAGTCTGCGAGCCTTGTAGATATCTAAATTCCACCATGGTGGTTTCTTTTTGCCTCTTGGGTACTTTATTGGACCGGTCTTATCCAGAGCCTTCTGACATGCCGTTGTAAACTGGTTGGCCTGAAAGTCATTTATCTAGTTCTTTCCTATATCTACACCAGTCATCATTTTTTAAATTTTTCTCAAGGGTAGCGCTGGATCGAATAGCCGGATATTCTCCAGAATACCCTCTGACTCCGCACGCTTCATCGGTAAACCTCTCCCAAACTGGCCACTGCCTTCTTTTATAGCTCCGCAGATCTGGTGTCATCGCATGCAACCACCTTTACACTTCCTTGGAACCAGCCCGCATCTTTAAAAGACGGTGGTGGTCCAGGGTTCGTGCGAACACTCTTACCACAATGCCCGATAACTCGGATTCCACCCTTTCTAATGGGCTCGCAGCACCGGTTCATCGCCGTGGGTTTCATCCACCACACCCAGTATGATCTTTTCCTTTGCGAATTCCGCAAAGGATGGGCCCTGGGTTTGGACCCTTTTGGGTTTGTTATTTATTTATTTATTTGTAAAATAGCCTATGAATACAGAATTTATTCTTACAGACTAACAACGAGTGGTAAAAAATTATTCAAAAATAGAATACAGCGTATTCAAAAAGTCGTTTTTACAGACTGAGAAATCTATATCTCTACTGCTTGCTATGCGATTAAGATCAATTAAAGCTCTTGCGATGGAATCATTAAATGCATATACAGCTCTTCTGATGGGATCATTAAATGCATATACAGTTTTTATGGAACCAACATAAAATGTTTGAAAGTGACGTACATTTCGTAATGGTGTATTAAAGCGAATGCGTTCAAGAAGGGAAGCACAATCTACACCCGCATTGATGATATCGAACACGAAAGATAATGAGAGTATCACTCTTCTAAACTCTAGCGATTTTAGATTTATTAGCATACATCTTGCGTGATATGGGGGAATCGGGTCGCTAAAATGTATTCTTTGTAAGGCATATCGAATAAACACCTTTTGAATTTTTTCTATGCGATTAATGTAGCAAGCTTGATAGGGCCTCCAAACAAACGAGGCATTCTCAAGTCTAGATATGATAAGGGCTGTAAAAAGTAACTTAAAGTGTAAGGATCTGAGAATTCTGAACTATTCCGTCGCACGAAAGCCAGCATTGCTTACGACTTTGAAACTATAAAATTAATGTGATTGACGAAAGTAAATTTGCTATCAAAAATTACTCCTAAGTCCTTAATCTCATGGACTGATTTAAGATAGATGTTTGAAATACTATACGACGTTTGTAAGACAGTATTACGCTTATTTAAAGTAACGTGATAGCACTTTTCGATATTCAGTGATAAGCGATTTGTCTCACACCAGGTGTGAAGATTATTAAGCTCCGCTTGAAGCATCTGTGAATCCTCCGATTTTTTTTATTGTAGAGAAGATTTTTAAGTCGTCAGCATATAGGAGAAATTTTGACAAGGAGAAGCAACTACTTTAATGAATAAAATAAAAAATAGAGGTCCCAATACACTTCCTTGGGGCACCCCGGAGGAAGCAAAAAAGGGATGCGATAACGTTTTGTCCTCGTTAACGACACACTGGCGATTATTTAGATATGATTTTATCCATTTCAGAAAGGTGGAGTGAAAAACAATAGCTGTAAGTTTATTGACTAAAATTGAGTGAGACACTCTGTCGAAAGCTTTAGAAAAATCGGTGTAAACAACATCAGTCTGAAGACCATCTTGAAACCCAGATATGCAATAATCTGAAAAGACCGCTAGGTTAGACACAGTCGAACGATTTGGAATAAACCCATGCTGATTTTGGCAAATAATGCTTTTAACAGCAAAATATAATTTATTATAGACAATACATTCGAACAATTTCGAAATAGAAGAGAGCTTAGAAATGGGCCTATAATTCTTTACATCGTTTTTGTTACCACTTTTGAAGATAGGGGTGATATAAGCAATTTTCCAGTCGTCAAGAAATACGCCTGAGGATAGCGATCTATTAAAGATTATACTATAGGTGCTAGAAAAGTTCTCGCTAAGATCAATACCTGAAGTAAAATTGGAATGGAAGAAATCAGCAAAGAGATTTGCGGCCTCAGTTGGTGAAGTTGCCGACTTCTCATTAAAAAATAAGTGCGAAGGAACACTAGAGCATGCTTTCTTTGAATTAATAAATCTCCAGAAAGCTTTGGGATTCGATTTTATGTTGGCTTCATAATTAAGAATGTAATTTCTGTATAAAAATTTATCAAGGCAATTATAGTTCTTGGCATAGTTTTTATATTGAAGAAAAAAAGAATAATTATTCGACTTTTTGAATTTCCTATAAAATTTATTTCTTAGATTTTTAAGTTTTCGTAATTTTATAGTATGCCAAGGCAGTTTGTATACTTTCTTGCGAATAATATATAATAATAATAATTTTGGCGTTTACACTATGTACGGTCAAACTAGTTTGTTTGTCCGGCGGCAATGCTGAAATAAAACGCGACAACTAAATTTGTTGCAGAAACTGTCGGAGAAAAACTGACTAGCTTTATTTCATTATCTGCCTATTTTATAGTCGAAGGTAAACAAAAATTAATAGCGGTATGCGTCAATATGTATGCTCAGACATCCAAATGCATACAAACATACAAAGTTACTAGATTCCATATGTACGTACATACATACTTACGTACATATAAATTACAAGTTTGCAAAAGTAATATACCACTGGCTTTATGTGCAAAAATAATAGCTAAATATATGTATGAAAGCATATGTATGTGCATACGTACATACATACATAAATATGTACATTACTCCAAAATTCAAGTTCAAGGGCGATCAACTTGCGGCTTGCCGAATTCATATCACAGCAGCTGATGATGTTTAAGCGATTGTGGGACCATAGCAAAGTGTAAAAACTAATATGCAGTTCAGCGGCGGCTTACGGGGCGCATGTATAAAATGGCACATACAATGTGACCCAACATCCCGGGCCCGTTAAAATAAATAACAAGCAGGTAGTAATGCTAATTTGTGTATTGGTCGACGCAATATTCCCTTTGATGTTTTTACATCAACAACTCTTGTACGACCATCGTTGCCAGGAATTTCCTTGATGACACGTCCCATGGTCCAACGTTGTGGAGGCGTGTTATCCTCGTAAACAATTACCATCGTTCCTTCAGACACATTTGGGTTACCAGTGGTCCACTTAGTTCGTGCTTGCAGACTGCTGATATAGTCACGTGACCATCTACGCCAAAAGAGTTGCTTCATCGCCGTGACACGAGCCCATTTGCTAATGTGATCTATATTGCAGTTTTCCTCGCGTTCTGGAATTGCCATGAGAGAACTGCCAATCAGAAAATGGCCAGGAGTGAGCGCCTCATAATCGCTTGGGTCTGCTGATAGAGATGATATCGGACGCGAGTTAAGTATCGCTTCGATGCTTATCATCACTGTGTTCATTTCTTCGAAGGTAAGTTGACTATTCGCCATGCTCCGGTTCAGATGCCCCTTCGCTGACTTCACAGCGGCCTCCCACAGGCCTCCAAAGTGTGGGGCCCTAGGAGGAATAAAATGGAAATTTATGAATTGGTTAGCGCAATAATTTACAATTGATTCCTGATGTTTCTTCTCGATTAGAAATGACTTTAACTCTTGAAGCCTTCTGCTAGCACCTACAAAATTTGTTGCGTTATCGCAATATATATCGGTTGGTAAGCCTCGCCTGCCAATCATACGCTTAAGTGCGGCCAAAAATGCATCTGTTGATAGGTCAGACACAATTTCTATGTGAACTGCCTTTGTTGAAAACATATAAATATTGCCACATAGGTCTTGTATGGCGTCTTGCCTCGAATGCGAAGATATGTGTTGAATGGCCCACAGAAATCAATGCCACAACGTGAAACTGGCCTTGGTGGAGTAAGACGTGCTACGGGGAGATTGCCCATTGTTTGTTGAAGTAACTTTGGCTTATATTTTACGCAATGAACACAGGCTCTCACGATGCGACGAGCTAGATCTCTCGCATTGATTACCCAAAATTGAAGACGTAGCAGTGCCACAAGTGCCTTTGCACCTGCGTGGTAATTTACGATGTGCAGATGCCGAATATACAGTTGCGTAAAGTGGCACTTGCTCGGAAGAATGATTGGGTGCCTTTGTGTGTATGCCAAGTCACCTAACTCCAAGCGTCCACCTACATTTAATAGACTGAAGCCATTATGACTTTGCATAAACGAGTTAAGAAATTTAAGCGGTCGAGATACTTCTTTGTTTTGTTTGATAGTGTGAAGTTCTTCGGCGAAATGTTGCTGTTGCACATTTTAAACAATGCACAACAACCCTTGTTGTAGATTTTGAGGCGATAGAATTCCTCTTTCCAAATTATTGGAGAACGATTTACTAGCTAATTGTTGGAACCGAAACATCCAAGCAATGATGCGTAGACAATGTGTGAATGTGCTGTATCTCTCAAGGACATTCAATATATAGTTTTTGCTAGATGTTGCCTTGAATGTTGACTTACGTTTTTCTCGAGCAACTTCGTCTAAGTCGACTGGGCCACCTTCGTTTATTGGCCAATGTTCCGATTCAAGTTCTAAGAACGCAGGTCCTGAAAGCCAATTGGAGTTACTGAGTTCCAATACAGGGCAGCCTCGTGATACAACATCAGCTGGGTTGCTCTTTGATGGTACATACCGCCAGCAAGCTCCCGTTGTGAGATCTTGGATCTCTGACACCCGATTTCCCACGAATGTTGAAAGCGTAGTCGAGTGCATTCTAAGCCAGTGAAGGACAATCTGTGAGTCAGTCCACAGAAATACAGGGACATCGGCAGGAAACAATGGTTTTATTTTTGCAAACAGCCTTGACAGAAGTAAGGCACCACACAACTCATGTTTGGGTAGCGATTGCTTTTTTATTGGTGCTACATGCGATTTGGCTGTCAATAGTACGACAGCAGTTTTGCCTTCCGCCGATTTAGAGCGAATATAAATGGAGCAGCCGTAAGCCCGAATAGACGAATCACAAATCCCGTGGACTTCCATTGAATGGTGTTTTCCTGCACCGCAATACCTTGGAACTGAAAGTGTATCGAGATTGCTTATATCTGCGAGGAATCGTTCCCATGCCAATTGTAGGGTTTGAGGGACAGATTCGTCCCACTTCAGCTTTAAAAGCCACAGCTCTTGTAAAATTATCTTAGCAGTAATGATAACAGGTGCGATTAGTCCCAAAGGATCAAACAGCGCTGACGCAATAGACAAGATTGTTCTCTTTGTGATTCGCCCATTCACGGGCTGCTTAGGCTGAAACGAAAATAAGAGATTATCATTAAGCTGATTCCATTTGATACCTAACGTGCTGGTTGTCAAATCCTCGCCCAAATTTAGATTCTTCATGGTATCATCATCTTGAAACATGCGATGACTTGAATGCCACTTGGCCAAAGTGAGCCCACCGCCTCTCAGTATCTCCGTGACTTCGTGTTTGATTCGCGATAAATCGGCCGTAGTATCAGCGCCGCAAAGTAGATCGTCAAGATAGAAGGACGATTTAATAGTACTAGCACCAACAGGATACTCAGCTTCATACGTATCGGCAATGTAGTTGAGGCTCTGCACAGCAAGGTAAGGGGCAGATGCCGTCCCATATGTGACTGTGTTTAATTGGTAAGTGTGAATTTCTTCGTCAGGCGTGCTTCTCCATAAAATGCGTTGGAATTTGCGATCGTCTGCGTCAACTAAAACTTGTCTGTACATCTTAACTATATCTGCTGTGAGTGCGTAGCGACACAAGCGAAAACGTAAAAGCAAGATGTACAGTTCATTCTGCACAGTAGGCCCGACGGCCAAAATGTCATTAAGTGATTTCTGCGAAGTGGTTTTGCATGACGCGTCGAAGACAACTCTAAGTTTCGTTGTGGTGCTTGTTGGCTTTAGGACGTAATGATGTGGAATATAGTAGTGCGGCATATTGAGGTCCACCTTCTCAACGATGCTCATATGACCTAAGTCGCAATATTCGTTCATAAAGGCGATGTATTGTTGTTGTAAATCAGAGCAACGAGGTAATCGCCGCTCTTGAGCAAGAAATCTTCGAAGCGCTGTTGTATGTGAATGACCAAGGCTGTTATGGTGCTCCTTAAACGGCAGCTTGACAACAACCCTCCCCTCGCTGTTCCTATGTACGGTCTGCATGTACCGCAGCACACAATTCTTCTGCTCAATAGTCCATATATCAGCCGATGATGCGTCATCAAGCTTCCACAGTCGTTGTAAATTTGCATCCAACGATTCCTCAACAGAAAGCATGCATGTCGGTGGCGAAGTGGTTGTTGGTCTGTTGTACCTTCCAGACACAAACCATCCTAATAAGGTTTTTTGCAGTGATGGCAAATCCGATGCTAACTTTATCTGACCAACAGATAAAATATCGAAAAAGATTTCGGTACCGATGAGCAAATCCACACGGGTTGATTTGAAGAAGTTGTCATCTGCGAGCTTTATATTGGATGGCAAATTCAAAGAAGTTGTGTCGATTTCAGCCTCTGGCTGGTAAGCGATATGCGAAGTCACATGAAATGATAAAGGTATCTCATAGCCAGATACTCTAGACTTGACAGTGGATGACGTTTTGTGTTTTATGTTGGTTACCGAATTTCCGATGCTCTGTATCTCGATGTGATGCCTGTCTCTTGGCAGACGCAGTTTTTGGGAAAACTCTTCGGTGATAAAGTTCACCTGTGAACATGAGTCGAGTAGCGCTCTACCCAACTGGTAGCACCCAGACGCATCTCTAATGAGCACTACGGCTGTTGCTTGAATGACTTGGTCTTGTGACGATTTTTCGTGATGTGTGTGTGCAGCTGCTGTAGTTAAAGGTTCAGTAGTTTGTTCGACCAGGGATGTAGAGAGCGTTGCTGTCTGTGCACTATTTGAAGTGGTAGAACGATGTAAAAGGCTATGGTGTGAACGTGCGCAATGCCTACATTTGAACACCGATGAACAATGCGATAATTGGTGTTTTTGTGATAAGCAGTTTAGACACAGCCCCAATCGTTTTACCTCCTTAAAGCGATCTGAAACCTCCATCTGCTTAAAACGTGGACAGCTGCCAATCAAATGCTCTGAACTATAACATAAGACGCACGACCGTTTCGTGCACGAGAATGAATAACCCTTCCGTGAAGATTTGTTCTTGTTATCTGTTTTGATGCTCGTTTTGCACACTCTTCCCATGTTGGCAGCGTTGTGAAGTCCAATGACTCTTTCCACTTGGTTTGTGTTTCTTCATCAACCTTGTCCATTACAATGTGGATTAGTAACATCTGCGCAATATTTTTGTCCGAGCCAATTGATAACAGAGAACTATACAACGCCGACACATTATCGATCAAGCTGCGTAACTGCGACGCGTTCTGCCTTGCAGCCGTAGGAAGTTTGAATAGCGTTTTGATGTTTTCTACGAAGATCATTGTGCTGTTGTCAAAGCGAGCCTTTAACCTCTCCAGAGCCTTGGGGTAGTTCTCACTGGTGACCTGGAACGCCTTCACTGTCTCTAACGCCTGCCCTTGCAAGCAATTCAGAAGATGATTGAACTTCTCAATATTGGTTAAGGTAGCTTCCTTGTCGATGAGACTCATGAATGATGAGATGAAATTCTTGTACTCAGAGTACTATCCGCAGAATATTGGCAACTTTAAAACTGGTAACTTTGAATGCGTGTAAGGCATATGCACTGCCGGTTCACGAATTGATGAGTTGTGACCTTCATCTCCGAGCTGCGTTTGGATTGATGAGCGAATGCTGACGTAAAGGTCATCTAAATCTCCGCGACCGTTGTCATCAGGATCGAGTTTCTCAATTTGCGTCTGATAACCAAGGCCCTGCTTAAAATAGGATTCTAAAATCCCAAGTCGGCATTTGAGCTCGATAGGTGAAAGTATTTTCCCAGTTTGGTTGGCGCTGGCGTCCACAATTGTCCTAATGCGCGACATATTCTTGCGTGTTAGCGAACGCTGCTGCTTAACTTCCTCCAGCGACATAGTGACCAAACGGTTTGCAATAGCTGATGCGATGAAGTTGAAATTGTGGTTTCGAAATGTGCGAAGTAATGAAGCGAAGATGAACGGTTGTTTGATAAGCCGCTGCAATCAACACATGCAGATATATGCGATTATGCGAAATTAAATGCGAAAATAACTCGAACTTTTTCAGCAGTTGCCACAAAAAAAAGGCACTATAATGATTTCTCGTGCCCCACGTTGGGCGCCAAAATGTACGGTCAAACTAGTTTGTTTGTCCGGCGGCAATGCTGAAATAAAACGCGACAACTAAATTTGTTGCATAAACTGTCGGAGAAAAACTGACTAGCTTTATTTCAGAAATCCAAATGCATACAAACATACAAAGTTACTAGATTCCATATGTACGTACATACATACTTACGTACATATAAATTACAAGTTTGCAAAAGTAATATACCACTGGCTTTATGTGCAAAAATAATAGCTAAATATATGTATGAAAGCATATGTATGTGCATACGTACATACATACATAAATATGTACATTACTCCAAAATTCAAGTTCAAGGGCGATCAACTAGCGGCTTGCCGAATTCATATCACAGCAGCTGATGATGTTTAAGCGATTGTGGGACCATAGCAAAGTGTAAAAACTAATACGCAGTTCAGCGGCGGCTTACGGGGCGCACGTATAAAAGGGCACATACAATGTGACCCAACACACTATATAGCTCAGTGTTTGGCCGAGCTTCTCCTACCATTTGTGGTGTGCGTCTTTATATTATATCACAAATGGAGGGACCTACAGTTTTGTGCCGACTCCGAACGGCAGCTGTATTTAATGAGAAGCCTTTTCATGGCAGAAATACCCTCGGAGGTTTGCCATTGCCTGCCGAGGGGTGACCGCTATTAGAAAAAACTTTTTCTTTGATTAAGATTTTGCTTGCCCTGACTGAGATTCGAACCTCGAACTCACCGGCATATCGAGTTATAGCACGCACCGCTACCAACTCGACCACAGCGGCGAATAGTTGGTATATTATTATGGCACAATTCAGACACTTTAGATTTAAAGATATGAAAGCATGAAGACGCGCTAAGGTTAGAAAACAAACTATCCCAGTCTAAGCTTAAAATTTGCCTGTTTAGACTGGAAAAGTTGCATAATTTAAAGTTGTAACAAGTTGTTGTATTTTCACTTTTTAGACTAAGAAACGTATAAAAATTTATATTCAAAACTAAGGAAACGTGATGCATATCAGGTTCCTTTAAAGGAAAAATACACTCTGATAATTTATAGTAAATAATATTGCTAAGAAAGATTAAGTCCAAAAACCTTTGGAGCTTATTTGGAAAGAGATTAATTTGACTTATACCAATAATTAAGAAATTATCAATTAAATACATCTCACTACTCTTGTTTACGTTACTAGGCCCAAGATTAGAGGTATTTGTAATATTAGACCATAATACATTATTTAAATTATAGTCACCTAAAACAAGAAGGTGATTATCTGGTTTACATAGAGATAAAACATTATCTACATGTGCTTTATATAGCTCATCTGAGCTATTCGGCGGAATATATGAAGCGCAGATGTAGAGCAATTCTCGAGAGCTTTGAACACACACACAAAGTTGGTTAAGCAACGAATTATTATTGCTCAGTTTGTAGAATGATGCCTTATATTTTCGCTGGATCGCAATTAGGACACCACCACCTCTAACACATCCAGTTTTGGCTGCATCTCGGTCTTTACGGAATACTTCAAAAAGATTTGGGTCAAAGAATTCATGACTATAGAAGTTGCCATTTAGCCAAGTTTATATGACAACAAAGATATCGTAATCCAGTTGCGAGCTCATAAGACGTATTGCTTTAGATTTTGTCCTTAGGCCTGAGACATTTTGGAAGTATATTCCTATGTGCTTGTGGTCTGCATTATCAAACGTTAGGTTTTTGTCTGCGAATCGCTGTTTTTTGGAAAAAACTTAAATTGACGAACACCAACATTCACAGGCCATAAGTCTGGATTCAGAAGTTTTTCGTAATGCAAATTAGAAACGCCCAATTTAAAATTAATTTTCTTAAAATTGTCTAAAGATACATCTTTTTTAATTAAAGTTGAGCATAAGAGAAATTGACGATCAATGTGAGCATGTTTAGCTACATAATCAATAATGTTATCAGCTGTTACGTTAGGTGCAAACGAAGAAAGATGTAGCCATTTCATTCGAATAGGTACGTTGAGCTCCGTGATAGCACTCGCACCAACAAAAATCAAAGGTTGTACCACCTCTCACGTCACTTTGCGATAAATGCATTAGTGGTGGTGTCGAAGAGCAGGCAGCCTCAGAACTAAAGGCAGGAATAACAGTAGATGCGGCTGCACCGCAACCGAGTTGAGCGGTGCAGAAGATGTTTTCTTATTAATACTCTTTGCTCCACTTTTGTTTCTGAAGAGAGATGGAGAAGCACTTATAGGAGCAGCAGCAACAGCAGCAACTGAAGTAGACGAGAAAGATGAAAGGGCAGCAGTTACTGTTGAATTAAGAGAGGGCGAGGTCGATTGAGCAATAAGATTAGTTTTCTCTTGATTATCGTTAGCAGTCGCGTGCATGTTCACGCCCCAAATGACAGCAGTAACATCACAACTACACAATTGGCTGCGCACTGCCTGAAGTTCAAGCTTAAGGTCGTCAACGTTTTTAAGAAGAGGTTTTTTATCACTCTGAAGAGATTTTATATAGGAAAGTGCAAGAGCACCTTCAGCTTTAAGAGCAACAAGTTCATTGTAAATAGCTTGTAATGTTATTTCTTCTTTAGTACACTCATGATCTGTCGTGCCAGTTTCCCTGGTCGGACTTGCCGATATTACCGGATCACTATTAACAGCAAATATCTCTTTACATTGAGTATTAGTACGCGTTGGAGAGTAAAGAGATTTTCGACGCACAATTGTACATTGCTAGCATAAAAACTATTTTTTTGACTTTTGCATAAATACAATGTCAACTGGTAACAGATTAGCACAAAGTATGTGAAAGATTTCACTGCACTTAGCACATTGAATTTTTTTAGGATGACTGCGGTCAACCTTCTGACCACAGGTACAAGGCATAGTAAAAGTATATAAAATATAAGTGTCCAAGCAACACTATCGAAGTACATAGGTATCGATCAAATGACTATCGCACAAGCTACGAGCTACAAACAAGCAAAACGGAGAGCTTAGTTAAAAATACGTCCGAACAGCGCGACGTATACATTTCCATTATGCGCAACCTCCATCGATCTTTCGCCCTTATTTGCGGTTTTCTGCCCCTCTGGAGCAGTTAACTAGAAGTTGAGCATAATAGCATTTGAACACTCAATTTCTGCCAAAACCTCCGCACAAGCACCGGGCTGCGCCCGATTACAAAGATTCTCTGTTAGCTTGGACCTTTTCAGGATCCTGTTGGCAGCCTTCTTGTGCCGTGATTTTGCTGCCTCCAGGGCTGGCCTGTCGTCCGGCCTTGTGAACGCCGTAGGTGTTTGCGGTGTAGCCGCCATGGTAGGCAACTGCCTACCAGGTTCGCTCTGCTAGGGCCTGGAACTTGTCTCGAAGGCTTCACGCCGCCTATACCTTTCTAGGGAGATACAAGCCTCGGCATCACCAGAGGTTTACTGTCCATCCCTTACATGGCCAAGTTGTGGCTGGTGGAGGGGATCTGCATCGCACGGACATCCTGTTTCTTGGGCGACTACCCTTCCGACATATTACGAGTCGGTTTTTGTTGTCAATGTTGGTGTTGTTGTTGTGTCCATAGTTTAGATCCCACGAGTAGCGGAGAAAGGGGTTCGTCGACCTTAGGCAGAGATCCGCATTAACCGGGATAAGGCAATTAATATAACTGGGTGCGTCCCGGTTCCCAAAAAGCGTCTTAAGCGACTGGGCTATTTGGGGACCCCCAGCAAGGCTGATCTTCAGCACGGTATGCATGACACCTTGATCCAGCCTCTACCTCAAGACTACGCTCAAAAATCATTTCTATGTGACAGAGCTATCAAGAAGCACATATCACTGATTTCTTGGCTTAGCTGAGCACCTTGCCGAAACTGTTCGGGATTTGCTCTGTAGTACTCATTACCAGTCGGCACCCTCGCGGAGAGTCCAGTCCGAGGATTTCTGCCACACCAAAATATAATACTTAATATACTATCAATAAAATAAGATTCATGAGCTGAAATAACATTCAAAGGAGTGAGACCGGAGTTAGAAAAACAACCAGACCAACTCACATTACTTAGACTAAAGTCACCCAAAATGCATATTTGGCTATGACTTAACTTATTTATGACTACAGAGGTAATATTGTCAGCATGCAAGCAATAAAGAAATTGTCCACTATTTGCCGGAATATATGAAACCACAAAAAACAATGAACTATGTGCTGTCGTACTGCTAACACAAACGTACAGTTGATCTATTAGAGAATCATCGTTCTCAAGCGAAACTAAATATGCATGAAATTTGCGTTGTACCGCAATAAGTACACCACCACCTCTTGCTACTCCCTTTAATCCTCTCTCCTCTTCCAGGGCCTTCCATAGGTCATTAATAGCCACCATCCACATAAGGGGAGAAGGAAACCCACCTTGCGGGGTTCCTCTGCTTGTACTGCGTTCTAAAGTTGCCACCGCCAACTGGGCCCTCACAATCCTGTCAACTAGTAGTTTCTGCACGAGGGACACCAGATGTTGATTAACGCCCAGCTTCGCCAGAGCTCTTGTCATCGCCATGGGTTCTATTTTATTGAAGGCACCCTCAATGTCTAGAAATGATATCAGTGTCTACTCCTTGACCTGTAGAGAGTTCTCTATATACGACACAACTCGATGAAGCGCCGTTTCAGTGGACTTCTTGGTCATGTATGCATGCTGGGAAGTCATTAGTTTGTGCGTTAATGAATCCCAAATGTGACAATCAATTGCCCGTTCCAATACCTTCAGCTAAAAGGAGCAGAGACTTATAGGCCTAAAATCTTTCGGATTGACATGGGATATTCAGGTTCCTTTAAAGGAAAAATACAATCTGATAATTGGTAGTTAATATTATTGCTAAGAAAGATTAAGTCCAAAAACCTCTGGAGCTTATTTGGAAAGTGATAAATTTGACTTATACTAACGCTTTAGAAATTATCAATTAAATACATCTCACTACTCTTGTTTACGTTACTAGGCCCAAGATTAGAGGTATTTGTAATATTAGACCATAATACAATATTTGTATTATAGGCACCTAAAACAAGAAGGTGATTATCTGGTTTACTTAGAGATAAAACATTATCTACATGTGCTTTATATAGCTCATCTGAGCTATTCGGCGGAATATATGAAGCGCAGATGTAGAGCAATTCTCGAGAGCTTTGAACACACACACAAAGTTGGTCAAGCAACGAATTATTATTGCTCAGTTCGTAGAATGATACCTTATATTTTCGCTGGATCGCAATTAGGACACCACCACCTCTAACACATCCAGTTTTGGCTGCATCTCGGTCTTTAAGGAATATCTCAGGTGTGTGAAAACATTCGCGCCGAGCGGTCGTGTTTTGCTATTGTTATTAGAAAGAAGTGGTTACTTATCTCTTCTTTCAAACCGTCTGTATCTGAAGAGAATGTTATCTCCTATGTTTCACGACATTCTGGCATTCAAAGTAATCATTTGGCATGCTATAAATTGATTAAGAAAGATGCTTCTGTAGACAACTTGCGTAGTATAAATTTTAAACTTGGGGTTTTGCCGTCATTTTATTCGAAAGTACTACATCCAACCATTTGGCCATCTGATATAAAGGTTCGTCCTTTTCGTTTTTTTCAAAAGGAGGAAAATACAGAAAAACTCAAGTAGTCAATAACTCTCTTAATAAATCTCTTAGAATTTATTTTCAAAATATGTCCGGAATGCGGACCAAATCCAAAGATATTTTTCTAGCAACTTCTCGCTGAATATGACATTTACGTTTTTGTTGAAACCTGGCTTAACAAGGATTTTTTCGATGGTGAATTTTTTGATTCAAATCAATTTGTTGTATATAGGAAAGACAGGGATGCGTTAAAAACTGCACACTTTAAGGGTGGGGGTGTTATTATCGCTGTAAAGAGTAGTTTACAGTCTTCAATACAACAGTTAACAAATGATGGCACTCTTTTTGATCAACTTTGCGTCTGCATTCTTAGCAGTTTTCGTAAACTATTTATATGCGTATCCTACATTCCTCCGAATAGCTTAGATAGTTTATATAATGAACATGCAGAAAATATTGTTAATCTTTGCGAAAAAAACGAGGATTGTAATTTTTGCATATTAGGTGATTTCAATCATAGCGATTTCGTTTGGTCTGCCCTACAATATAATGGTATCTTAACACCAACTAATGTTAATAGATCTCATGAAATGTACCTTTTAGATAGCCTTCTTAGTCTAAACCTTATCCAAATCAATACCTTATTTAATAATTTAAGTAAACTTTTGGATCTTGTATTCGTTGATGAAAACATAATATATAATTTATTTGAATGCTCGTTTCCAATAAGTAGAACGGATAAACATCATGTGCCTCTTATCATAATGTTGGAATTCTATAGTGTTGTTGATTACTGTAAAGAAAAGTGCATTTCTTTCAATTTTCGAAATGCTAATTATAAAAAGTTAAATGCTGCCTTAACAGAAATAAATTGGGACTCCGTTCTTAACACTAGTGATGTGTCTGATTGTTTTGAAAGTTTTTTATACAAAACTAGCGATGTTTTTTCGAAGAACCTTTCAATTTTTCCACCTCGTATTCATAAATTACCTTGGTATAACAAAAATCTAAAAAAGTTAAAAAATCAAAGAAACAAGTTCTACAAATTATATAAAGCTCAAAGTAATAATTTAAATTTAAAAGAAAAATAAATTTTTTATATGAATCAGTTCAATGTTCTAGATAAGTTTTTATACAATCAATACATTTGTAGATTTGAAACTGAACTTAAGGACAACCCCAAAGCTTTTTGGAAATACGTTCGTTCCAAAAGGGGTTGTACCAATATTCCAACATGCATGAATTTCAATGGGTTGCTTTCACAATCTCTGCCTGAGTCTGTAAATTTTTTTGCAGACTTTTTCAAGTCAAATTTTGTAGCTGATGATGACTCTGTTTGTACGCCCGTCGGTGTTGACTCTACCCAATCATTGGACTTTGGGTTTCTGTCTGTCTCTGAAATAGATGTTCTGAATGGTATAACTGCCCTAAAGACCTCATTGAAACCCGATATTGATGATTTCTGCTCTTATTTTCTAAAGCAATGTAAATTTTCTATTTGTGGGCCTCTATGTTCGATCATTAATCTATCTCTTTCTACTGGTGTGTTTATAGATCGATGGAAGGTCGCCTCCATTACCCCTATTTATAAATCAGGTAGTAGGAATAACATAAACAATTATAGACCAATTTCTAAGTTAACAGTTTTTTCAAAGCTTTTTGAACAGGTGGTTAAAGAAAAAATTACTTTCGCTACAAAATCCATTTTAGAGCCACATCAACATGAATTTGTTAGTGGGCGTTCTTCCGTCAGTAATTTAGCCATTTTCTCTCAATACTGCATCTCAGCATTTAAATGTGGGCTACAAATAGACACCATTTATACAGACTTCTCTAAAGCCTTTGATAGAGTTTCCCATGCAATTTTATTGCATAAACTCAAATGTATTGTTTTCCACTCTGTTTTTTTGGTTTGGCTAAAATCTTATCTATCGAATCGGTTATTATTTGTTGAAATAGAAAATTGCAAGTCGCATTCTTTTGTTGCGTCCTCGGGTGTCCCACAAGGTAGCATTCTTGGCCCAATTTTATTTATTCTCTCCATTAATGACATTGGTTCCTGTTTTAAAAGTTCAAATTTTTTGCTTTATGCTGATGATTTGAAGTTTTTTCGTAGTATAACCTGCGAGACTGATTATCATCTCCTACAACAGGACTTAAATAATCTTGTCGAATGGAGTCGCAGGAATAAACTTTCATTGAATATTAATAAATGTTTCCATATGTCTAATCACCAACTTATTTCAGTTAAAGATTTTGTCGATCTTAGAGTTGTGTTCGATAACCGTTTTACTTTCAGAAATCACATATGTTATCTCCTACCTAAGGTTTACAGTAATCTTGCATTTTTACGCCGCTACTCAAAAGATTTTAAAGATCCGTATACTAGGAAACTTGTGTACAGTACCTCTGTTCGTTCAAAGCTTGAGTATGCCGCTATTATATGGAATCCGATTTATAATTGCCATGCTACTCGAATTGAAAGGGTGCAACGTAAGTTTATTCGCTTTGCCCTTCAATAGATAAAATTTGAAGAGCCGCTGCCCCCATATAATGCTCGCTGTATGTTAATAAGCTTGAAATCACTTGAGAGTAGAAGAATAATCCAGTCTCTAATGTTTGTATATGATGTAATTAATAGTTTCGTTGACTGTTCCGAATTACTCGGTCTGACCAGTTTTAATATACCCAGCAAAGTTCTTCGTTTTCAAAAACCATTTTATCTTCATGTGGTCACAGCCAATTATTTTTTTCATGCACCAATATTTAGGGCGCGTTTAGAGTTTAATAAAATTTCAAAGAGATTAAATATTGATTTTTCATCACCGAGATCTGTTTTTAAATCAGCCATTGACGATCTGTATCGTTAGTTTTAAGAAAATTGTATATGTATATACCTCTAGTCTGTAAGATATACTATGTCATAGACTGAATAAATAAATAAAATAAATAAATAAAAAGATTTGGGTCAAAGAACTCATGACTATAGAAGTTGTCATTTAGCCAAGTTTCTATGACAACAAAGATATCGTAATCCAGTTGCGAGCTCATAAGACGTATTGCTTTAGATTTTGTCCTTAGGCCTGAGACATTTTGGAAGTATATTCTTATGTGCTTGTGGTCGGCAGTATCAAACGTTAGGTTTTTGTCTGCGAATCGCTGTTTTTTTAAAAAAACTTAAATTGACGGCCACCAACATTCACAGGCCATAAGTCAGGATTCAGAAGTTTTTCGTAATGCAAATTAGACACGCCCAATTTGAAATTAATTTTCATAAAATTGCCTAAAAATACATCTTTTTTAATTAAAGGTGAGCACAAGAGAAATTGCCGATCAATGTGAGCATATTTAGCTACATAATCAATAATGTTATCAGCTGTTAAGTTAGGTGCAAACGAAGAAAGATGTAGCCATTTCATTCGAATAGGTACGTTGAGCTCCGTGCTAGCACTCGCGCCAACAAAAATCAAAGGTTGTTTTTGCTTTTTCTTTGCACTTCCACCTCTCACGTCACTTTGCAAATGCATTAGTGGTGGTGTCGAACAGCAGGCAGCCTCAGAACTATAGGCAGGAATAACAGTAGATGCAACAACCGAGTTGAGCGGTGCAGCCGATGTTTTCTTATTAATACTCTTTGCTCCACTTTTGTTTTTGGCAATGAAGAGAGATGGAGAAGCACTTATAGGAGCAGCAGCAACAGCAGCAAATGAAGTAGACGAGGAAGATGAAAGGGCAGCAGTTACTGTTAAATTAAGAGAGGGCGAGGTCGATTGAGCAATAAGATTAGTTTTCTCTTGATTATCGTTAGCAGTCGCGTGCATGTTCTCGCCCGAAATGACAGCAGTAACATCACAACTCCACAATTGGCTGCGCACTGCCTGAAGTTCAAGCTTAAGGTCGTCAACGTTTTTAAGAAGAAGTTTTTTATCACTCTCAAGAGATTTTATATAGGACAGTGCAAGAGCACCTTCAGCTTTAAGAGCAACAAGTTCATTGTAAATAGCTTGTTATGTTATTTCTTCTTTAGTACACTCATGATCTGTCGTGCCAGTTTCCCTGGTCGGACTTGCCGATATTACCGGATCACTATTAACAGCAACTATCTCTTTACATTGAGCATTAGTACGCGTTGGAGAGTAAAGAGATTTTCGACGCACAACTGTACATTGCTTGCATAAAAACTGTTTTTTTGACTTTTGCATAAATTCAATGTCAACTGGTAACAGATTACCACAAACTAAGTGAAAGATTTCACTGCACTTAGCACATTGATTTTTTTTAGGATGACTGCGGTCAACCTTCTGACCACAGGTACAAGGCATAGCAAAACTATATACAATATAAGTGTCCAAGCAACACTATTGAAGTACATAGGTATCGATCAAATGACTATCGCACAAGCTTCGAGCTACAAACAAGCAAAACGGAGAGCTTAGTTAAAAATACGTCCGAACAGCGCGACGTATACATTTCCATTATGCGCAACCTCCATCGAGCTTTCGCCCTTATTTGCGGTTTTCTGCCCCTCTGGAGCAGTTAACTAGAAGTTGAGCATAAAAGCATTTGAACACTCAATTTCTGCCAAAACCTCCGCACAAGCACCGGGCTGCGCCCGATTACAAAGATTCTCTGTTAGTTTGAACCTTTTCAGGATCCTGTTGGCAGCCTTCCTGTGCCGTGGACTGAAATTCGTTTCTGGGGAGATACAAGCCTCGGCATCACCAGAGGTTTACTGTCCTTCCCTTACATGGCCACGTTGTGGCTGGTATACGGGATCTGCATCGCATGGACCTCCTGTTTCTTGGGCGACTACCCTTCCGACATATTATGAGTCGGTTTTTGTTATCAATGTTGTTGTTGTGTCCATAGTTTAGATCCCACGAGTAGCGGAGAAAGGGGTTCGTCCACCCTAGGCAGAGATCCGCATTACCTGGGGTAAGGCCATTAATACAACTGGGTGCGTACCGATTCCCAGAAAGCGCCTTAAGCGACTGGGCTATTTTGGGGCCCCCAGCCAGGCTGATCTTCGGCACGGTACGCATGACACCTTGATCCAGCCCCTATCTCAAGACTACGCTCAAAAATTATTTCTATGTGACAGAGCTATCAAGAAGCTTAAGCACATAGCACTGATTTCTGGGCTTAGCTGAGCACCTTCCCGAAACTGTTCGGTATTTGCTCTGTAGTACTCATTACCAGTCGGCACCCTTGCGGAGGGTTCAGTCCGAGGATTTCTGCCACACCAAAAATTAAGACTTAAAATACTATCAATAAAATAAGATTCATGAGCTGAAATAACATTCAAAGGAGTAAGACCGGAGTTAGAAAAACAATCAGACCAACTCACATTGCTTAGATTAAAGTCACCCAAAATGCATATTTGGCTATCACTTAACTTATTTATGACTACAGAGGTAATATTGTCAGCATGCAAGCGATAAAGATATTATCCACTATTTGCCGGAATATATGAAACCACAAAAAACAATGAGCTATGTGCTGTCGTACTGCTAACACAAATGCACAGTTGATCTATTAGAGAATCATCGTTCTCAAGCGAAACTAAATACGCATGAAATTTGCGTTGTACCGCAATAAGTACACCACCACCTCTTGCTATTACCTTTGATCCTCTCTCCTCTTCCAGGGCCTTCAATAGGTCATTAATAGCCACCATCCACATTAAGGGGAGACGGAAACCCACTTTGCGGAGTTCCTCTGCCTGTACAGCGTTCTAAAGTTGCCTCCGCCAACTGGGCCGTCACAATCCTGTCAACTAGTAGTTTCTACACGAGGGACACCAGATGTTGATTAACGCCCAGCTTCGCCAGAGCTCTTGTCATCGCCAAGGGTTCTATTTTATTGAAGGCACCCTCAATGTCTAGAAATTATATCAGTGTGTACCCCTTGACCTGTAGAGAGTTCTCTATATACGACACAACTCGATGAAGCGCCGTTTCAGTGGACTTCTTGGTCATGTATGCATGCTGGGAAGTCATTAGTTTGTGCGTTATTGAATTCCAAATGGGACAATCAATTGCCCGCTCCAATACCTTCAGCTAAAAGGAGCAGAGACTTATAGGCCTAAAATCTTTCGGATTGACATGGGATATTCTCCCTGCTTTCGGAATGAAAACAACCCTCGAGTCCTTCCACATTTTAGGAATGTGGTTGAGGTTTAGCACCCCTATATACATAGCATACTGCCAAGTTGCATTGAGATTTAGTGATTGTTGAAGCTGCACCGGTGAGACTTCATCTGGACCCGGCGCCTTGTAGGGTTTAAATGACTCAATTGCCCAGGTCACCTTCTCTATTGTAAGGAAGTCAGCATCCACCGGTTGTTCGCTTACTGTAGTCGACCTGTTAGGAAGCACACCACAGTGCACGGAAAGTGTGTTGCTAGGAAAAGACTGAGAGTGTCCTCTGCCAACCCCGTCCACGTCCACGTCCCGTCCGACCTTAGCAAGCATCTCGGAGCTATTCGGGGAGAGCTGGAGAGAAACCTTCTCAGCCTTAATCCATCTGACACAGATTCACAGAGCAGCAGAATTCCCACCAAGAAAACCTCTTCGAATGCCTTAAAAGAATCCCTAAAAGAGACCTGTACATTTTGAATTGTGAGTCACTTTGGGTTCTTTCGCTAGGTTAAATAAATTTCGACAGAGTCTGCGAGCCTTTTAGATATCTGCATTCCACCATGGTCGTTTCTTTTTGCCTCTTGGGTACTTTATTGGACCGGTCTTATCCAGAGCCTTCTGACATGCCGTTGTAAACTGGTTGGCCTGAAAGTCATTTATCTAGTTCTTTCCTATATCTACACCAGTCATCATTTTTTAAATTTTTCTCAAGGGTAGCGCTGGACCGAATAGCCGGATATTCTCCAGAACACCCTCTGGCTCCGCACGCTTCATCGGTAAACCTCTCCCAAACTGGCCACTGCCTTCTTTTATAGCTCCGCAGATCTGGTGTCATCGCATGCAACCACCTTTACACTTCTTTGGAACCAGCCCGCATCTTTAAAAGACGGTGGTGGTCCAGGGTTCGTGCGAAGCACTCTTACCACAATGCCCGATAACTCGGATCCCACCCTTTCTAATGGGCTCGCAGCACCGGTTCATCGCCGTGGGTTTCATCCACCACACCCAGTATGATCTTTTCCTTTGCGAATTCCGCAAAGGATGGGCCCTGGGTTTGGACCCTTTTGGGTTTGTTATTTATTTATTTATTTGTAAAATAGCCTATGAATACAGAATTTATTCTTACAGACTAACAACGAGTGGTAGAAAATTATTCAAAAATAGAATATAGCGTATTCAAAAAGTCGTTTTTACAGACTGAGAAATCTATATCTCTACTGCTTGCTATGCGATTAAGATCAATTAAAGCTCTTGCGATGGGATCATTAAATGCATATACAGCTCTTCTGATGGGATCATTAAATGCATATACAGTTTTTATGGAACCAACATAAAATGTTTGAAAGTGACGTACATTTCGTAATGGTGTATTAAAGCGAATGCGTTCAAGAAGGGAAGCACAATCTACACCCGCATTGATGATATCGAACACGAAAGATAATGAGAGTATCACTCTTCTAAACTCTAGCGATTTTAGATTTATTAGCATACATCTTGCGTGATATGGGGGAATCGGGTCGCTAAAATGTATTCTTTGTAAGGCATATCGAATAAACACCTTTTGAATTTTTTCTATGCGATTAATGTAGCAAGCATGATAGGGCCTCCAAACAAACGAGGCATACTCAAGTCTAGATCTGATAAGGGCTGTAAAAAGTAACTTTAAAGTGTAAGGATCTGAGAATTCTGAACTATTCGGTCGCACGAAAGCCAGCATTGCGTACGACTTTGAAACTATGAAATTAATGTGATTGACGAAAGCAAATTTGCTATCATATTAATGTATACATGTTTGTATTTTTGTACTTATGTATATGTATGCATGTACCTATATTTATACTGTCATATCGAAGGTTTTTCGTAGTTTTCCTTCGAAACAACCCATATTAAATAAAGTTGATAAAATTTTGTCTACACTGTAGGGATCCAAAATTTAAAGACGATTCTAAGGTGCTAGAAAAGTTCTCGCTAGGATCAATACCTGAAGTAAAATTAGAATGGAAGAAATCAGAAAAGAGATTTGCGGCCTCAGTTGGTGAAGTTGCCGACTTCTCATTCAAAAATAAGTGCGACGGAACACTAGAGCATGCTTTCTTTGAATTAATAAATCTCCAGGAAGCTTTGGGATTCGATTTATGTTGGCTTCATAATTAAGAACGTAATTTCTGTATAAAAATTTATCAAGGCAATTATAGTTCTTGGCATAGTTTTTATATTGAAGAAAAAAATAATAATTATTCGACTTTTTGAATTTCCGATAAAATTTATTTCTAAGATTTTTAAGTTTTCGTAATTTTATAGTATGCCAAGGCAGTTTGTATACTTTCTTGCGAATAGTTGGTATATTATTATGGCACAATTCAGACACTTTAGATTTAAAGATATGAAAGCATGAAGACACGCTACGGTTAGAAAACAAACTATCCCAGACTAAGCTTAAAAATTGCCTGTTTAGACTGGAAAAGTTGCATAATTTAAAGTTGTAACAAGTTGTTGTATTTTCACTTTTTAGACTAAGAAACGTATAAAAATTTATATTCAAAACTAAGGGAACGTGATGCATATCAGGTTCCTTTAAAGGAAAAATACACTCTAATAATTGATAGTTAATATTATTGCTAAGAAAGATTTTGTCCAAAAACCTCTGGAGCTTATTTGGAAAGTGATTAATTTGACTTATACCAATAATTAAGAAATTATAAATTAAATACATCTCACTACTCTTGTTTACGTTACTAGGCACAAGATTAGAGGTATTTGTAATATTAGACCATAATACATTATTTAAATTATAGTCACCTAAAACAAGAAGGTGATTATCTGGTTTACTTAGAGATAAAACATTATCTACATGTGCTTTATATAGCTCATTTGAGCTATCCGGCGGAATATATGAAGCGCAGATGTAGAGCAATTCTCGAGAGCTTTGAACACACACACAAAGTTGGTCAAGCAACGAATTATTATTGCTTAGTTCGTAGAATGATGCCTTATATTTTCGCTGGATCGCAATTAGGACACCACCACCTCTAACACATCCAGTTTTGGCTGCATCTCGGTCTTTACGGAATACTTCAAAAAGATTTGGGTCAAAGAATTCATGACTATAGAAGTTGCCATTTAGCCAAGTTTCTATGACAACAAAGATATCGTAATCCAGTTGCGAGCTCATAAGACGTATTGCTTTAGATTTTGTCCTTAGGCCTGAGACATTTTGGAAGTATGTTCTTATGTGCTTGTGGTCTGCATTATCAAATGTTAGGTTTTTGTCTGCGAATCGCTGTTTTTTGGAAAAAACTTAAATTGACGAACACCAACATTCACAGGCCATAAGTCAGGATTCAGAAGTTTTTCGTAATGCAAATTAGAGACGCCCAATTTAAAATTAATTTTCTTAAAATTGTCTAAAGATACATCTTTTTTAATTGAAGGTGAGCATAAGAGAAATTGACGATCAATGTGAGCATGTTTAGCTACATAATCAATAATGTTATCAGCTGTTACGTTAGGTTCAAACGAAGAAAGATGTAGCCATTTCATTCGAATAGGTACGTTGAGCTCCGTGATAGCACTCGCACCAACAAAAATCAAAGGTTGTACCACCTCTCACGTCACTTTGCGATAAATGCATTAGTGGTGGTGTCGAAGAGCAGGCAGCCTCAGAACTAAAGGCAGGAATAACAGTAGATGCAGCAACCGAGTTGAGCGGTTCAGCCGATGTTTTCTTATTAATACTATTTGCTCCACTTTTGTTTCTGAAGAGAGATGGAGAAGCACTTATAGGAGCAGTAGCAATAGCAGCAAATGAAGTAGACGAGGAAGATGAAAGGGCAGCAGTTACTGTTGAATTAAGGGAGGGCGAGGTCGATTGAGCAATAAGATTATTTTTCTCTTGATTATCGTTAGCAGTCGCGTGCATGTTCACGCCCGAAATGACAGCAGTAACATCACAACTACACAGTTGGCTGCGAACTGCCTGAAGTTCAAGCTTAAGATCGTCAACTTTTTTTATCACTCTGAAGAGATTTTATATAGGACAGTGCAAGAGCACCTTCAGCTTTAAGAGCAACAAGTTCATTGTAAATAGCTGTAATGTTATTTCTTCTTTAGTACACTCATGATCTGTCGTGCCAGTTTCCCGGGTCGTACTTGCTGATATTACCGGATCACTATTAACAGCAACTATCTCTTTACATTGAGCATTAGTACGCGTTGAAGAGTGAAGAGATTTTCGACGTACAATTATACATTGCTTGCATTAAAACTGTTTTTTTGACTTTTGCATAAATTCAATGTCAACTGGTAACAGATTACCACAAACTAAGTGAAAGATTTCACTGCACTTAGCACATTAAATTTTTTTAGGATGACTGCGGTCAACCTTCTGACCACAGGTACAAGGCATAGTAAAAGTATATACAATATAAGTGTCCAAGCAACACGATCGAAGTACATAGGTATCGATCAAATGACTATCGCACAAGCTACGAGCTACAAACAAGCAAAACGGAGAGCTTAGTTAAAAACACGTCCGAACAGCGCGACGTATACATTTCCATTATGCGCAACCTCCATCGACCTTTCGCTCCTCTGGAGCAGTTAACTAGAAGTTGAGTATAATAGCATTTGAACACTCAATTTCTGCCAAAACCTCCGCCCAAGCACCGGGCTGCGCCTGATTACAAAGATTCTCTGTTAGTTTGAACCTTTTCAGGATCCTGTTGGCAGCCTTCCTGTGCCGTGAGCTGAAATGCGTTTCTGGGGAGATACAAGCCTTGGCATCACCAGAGGTTTACTCCTGTTTCTTGGGCGACTACCCTTCCGACATATTACGAGTCGGTTTTAGTTGTCAATGTTGTTGTTGTTGTTGTGTCCATAGTTTAGATCCCACGAGTAACGGAGAAATGGGTTCGTCCACCCTAGGCAGAGATCCGCATTACCCGGGGTAAGGCCATTAATACAACTGGGTGCGTCCCGGTTCCCAGAAAGCGCCTTCAGCGACTGGGCTATTTGGGGGCCCCCAGCCAGGCTGATCACAAACAACAATGAGCTATGTGCTGTCGTACTGCTAACACAAACGCACAGTTGATCTATTAGAGAATCATCGTTCTCAAGCGAAACTAAATATGCATGAAATTTGCATTGTACCGCAATAAGTACACCACCACCTCTTGCTACTACCTTTGGTCCTCTTTCCTCTTTCAGGGCCTTCAATAGGTCATTAATAGCCACCATCCACATAAGGGGAGAAGGAAACCCACCTTGCGGAGTTCCTATGCTTGTACAGCGTTTTAAAGTTGCCTCCGCCAACTGGGCAGTCACAACCCTGTCAACTAGTAGTTTCTGCACGAGGGACACCAGATGTTGATTAACGCCCAGCCTCGCCAAAGCTATTGTCATCGCCAGGGGTTATATTTTATTGAAGGCACCTTCAATGTCTAGAAATGATATCAGTGTGTACTCCTTGACCTGTAGAGAGTTCTCTATATACGACACAACTCGATGAAGCGCCGTTTCAGTGGACTTCTTGGTCATATATGCATGCTGGGAAGTCATTAGTTTGTGCGTTATTGAATCCCAAATGTGACAATCAACTGCCCACTCCAATACCTTCAGCTAAAAGGAGCAGAGACTTATAGGCCTAAAATCTTTCGGATTGGCATGGGATATTCTCCCTGATTTCGGAATGAAAACAACCCTCGATTCCTTCCACATTTTAGGAATGTGGTTGAGGTTTAGCACCCCTATATACATAGCATACTGCCAAGTTGCATTTAGATTCAGTGATTGTTGAAGCTGCACCGGTCAGACTTCATCTGGACCCGGCGCCTTGTAGGGTTTAAATGACTCAATTGCCCAGGTCACCTTCTCTATTGTAAGGAAGTCAGCATCCACCGGTTGTTCGCTAACTGTAGTCGACCTGTTAGGAAGCACACCACGGTGCACGGAAAGTGTGTTACTAGGAAAAGACTGAGAGTGTCCTCTGCCGACCCCGTCCACGTCCACGTCCCGTCCGACCTTAGCAAGCATCTCGGAGCTATTCAGGGGGAGCTGGAGAGAAACCTTTTCAGCCTTAGTCCTTCTGACACAAATTCACAGAGCAGCAGAAGTCTTTCCAAGAAAACCTTGGAACCAGCCCGCATCTTTAAAAGATGGTGGTGGTCCAGGGTTCGTGCGAAGCACTCTTACAGCAATTCCCGATAACTCGGATTCCACCCTTTTCAATGGGCTCGCAGCACCGGGGTTTCATCCACCACACCCAGTACGATCTTTACGATCTTTGCGCATTGATGATATCGAACACGAAAGATAATGAGAGTATCACTCTTCTACTCTCTAGCGATTTTAGATTTATTAGCATACATCTAGCGTGATATTGGGGAATCGGGTTGCTAAAATGTATTCTTCGTAAGGCATATCGAATAAACACCTTTTGAATTTTTTCTATGCGATTAATGTAGCAAGCATGATAGGGACTCCAAACAAAAGAGGCGTACTCAAGTCTAGATCTGACAAGGGCTGTAAAAAGTAACTTTAAAGTGTAAGGATCTGAGAATTCTGAACTATTCCGTCGCACGAAAGCCAGCATTCCCTACGACTTTGAAACTATAAAATTAATGTGATTGACGAAAGTAAATTTGCTATCAAAAATTACTCCTAAGTCCTTAATCTCATGGACTGATTTAAGACAGATGTTTGAAATACTATACGACGTTTGTAAGACAGTATTACGCTTACTAAAAGTAACGTGATAGCACTTTTCGATATTCAGTGATAAGCGATTTGTCTCACACCAGGTGTGAAGATTATTAAGTTCCGCTTGAAGCATCTGCGAATCCTCCAGTTTTTTTTATTGTAGAGAAGATTTTTAAGTCGTAGGAAGCAAAAAAGGGATGCGATATCGTTTTGTCCACGTTAACGACACACTGGCGATTATTTAGATATGATTATATCCATTTCAGAAAGGTGGAGTGAAAACCAATAGCTGTAAGTTTATTGACTAAAATTGAGTGAGACACTCTGTCGAAAGCTTTAGAAAAATCGGTATAAACAACATCAGTCTGAAGACCATATTGGAACCCAAATGGGCCTATAATTCTTTACATCGTTTTTGTTACCACTTTTCAAGATAGGGGTGATATAAGCAATTTTCCAGTCGTCAAGAAATACGCCTGAGGATAGCGATCTATTAAAGATTATACTTGAAGGATAAATGAGAGGATCGCAGCTTTTTATTAAGATTGAGGAAAGCCCGTCAACATCAGTTTGATTTGAAGGTTTAAGCCGTGCAATGCCGTTAATAATATCTAGTGCAGTCAAGGGTAGGGATCCGAAATTTAAAAACGATTCTAAGGTGCTAGAAAAGTTCTCGCTAGGATCAATACCTGAAGTAAAATTAGAATGGAAGAAATCAGAAAAGAGATTTGCGGCCTCAGTTGGTGAAGTTGCCGACTTCTCATTCAAAAATAAGTGCGACGGAACACTAGAGCATGCTTTCTTTGAATTAATAAATCTCCAGGAAGCTTTGGGATTCGATTTATGTTGGCTTCATAATTAAGAACGTAATTTCTGTATAAAAATTTATCAAGGCAATTATAGTTCTTGGCATAGTTTTTATATTGAAGAAAAAAATAATAATTATTCGACTTTTTGAATTTCCGATAAAATTTATTTCTTAGATTTTTAAGTTTTCGTAATTTTATAGTATGCCAAGGCAGTTTGTATACTTTCTTGCGAATAGTTGGTATATTATTATGGCACAATTCAGACACTTTAGATTTAAAGATATGAAAGCATGAAGACACGCTACGGTTAGAAAACAAACTATCCCAGACTAAGCTTAAAAATTGCCTGTTTAGACTGGAAAAGTTGCATAATTTAAAGTTGTAACAAGTTGTTGTATTTTCACTTTTTAGACTAAGAAACGTATAAAAATTTATATTCAAAACTAAGGGAACGTGATGCATATCAGGTTCCTTTAAAGGAAAAATACACTCTAATAATTGATAGTTAATATTATTGCTAAGAAAGATTTTGTCCAAAAACCTCTGGAGCTTATTTGGAAAGTGATTAACTTGACTTATACCAATAATTAAGAAATTATAAATTAAATACATCTCACTACTCTTGTTTACGTTACTAGGCACAAGATTAGAGGTATTTGTTATATTAGACCATAATACATTTTTTAAATTATAGTCACCTAAAACAAGAAGGTGATTATCTGGTTTACTTAGAGATAAAACATTATCTACATGTGCTTTATATAGCTCATTTGAGCTATTCGGCGGAATATATGAAGCGCAGATGTAGAGCAATTCTCGAGAGCTTTGAACACACACACAAAGTTGGTCAAGCAACGAATTATTATTGCTCAGTTCGTAGAATGATGCCTTATATTTTCGCTGGATCGCAATTAGGACACCACCACCTCTAACACATCCAGTTTTGGCTGCATCTCGGTCTTTACGGAATACTTCAAAAAGATTTGGGTCAAAGAATTCATGACTATAGAAGTTGCCATTTAGCCAAGTTTCTATGACAACAAAGATATCGTAATCCAGTTGCGAGCTCATAAGACGTATTGCATTAGATTTTGTCCTTAGGCCTGAGACATTTTGGAAGTATACGCTTGTGGTCTGCATTATCAAACGTTAGGTTTTTGTCTGCTAATCGCGGTTTTTTAAATTGACGAACACCAACATTCATGAAAATTAGACACGCCCAATTTGAAATTAATTTTCTTAAAATTGTCTAAAGATACATATTTTTTAATTAAAGGTGAGCATAAGAGAATTTGACGATCAATGTGAGCATCTTTAGCTACATAATCAATAATGTTATCAGTTGTTACGTTAGGTGCAAACGACGAATGATGTAGCCATTTCATTTGAATTCACTCGCGCCAACAAAAATCAAAGGTTGTTTTGCTTTTTCTTTGCACTACCACCTCTCACGTCACTTTGCGATAAATGCATTAGTGGTGGTGTCGAACAGCAGGCAGCCTCAGAACTATAGGCAGGAATAACAGTAGATGCAGCAACCGAGTTGAGCGGTGCAGCTGATGTTTTTTTATTTTTGGCAATGACGAGAGATGGAGAAGCACCTATAGAAGCAGCAGCAACAGCAGCAAATGAAGTAGACGAGGAAGATGAAAGGGCAGCAGTTACTGTTGAATTAAGAGAGGGCGAGGTCGATTGAGCAATAAGATTAGTTTTCTCTTGATTATCGTTAGCAGTCGCGTGCATGTTCTCTCCCGAAATGACAGCATTAACATCACAACTCCACAATTGGCTGCGCACTGCCTGAAGTTCAAGCTTAAGGTCGTCAACGTTTTTAAGAAGAAGTTTTTTATCACTCTCAAGAGATTTTATATAGGACAGTGCAAGAGCACCTTCAGCTTTAAGAGCAACAAGTTCATTGTAAATAGCTTGTTATGTTATTTCTTCTTTAGTACACTCATGATCTGTCGTGCCAGTTTCCCGGGTCGTACTTGCTGATATTACCGGATCACTATTAACAGCAACTATCTTTTCACATTGAGCATTAGTACGCGTTGGAGAGTGAAGAGATTTTCGACGCACAATTGTACATTGCTTGCATTAAAACTGTGTTTTTGACTTTTGCATAAATTCAATGTCAACTGGTAACAGATTAGCACAAACTAAGTGAAAGATTTCACTGCACTTAGCACATTGAATTTTTTTAGGATGACTGCGGTCAACTTTCTGACCACAGGTACAAGGCATAGTAAAACTATATACAATATAAGTGTCCAAGCAACACGATCGAAGTACATAGGTATCGATCAAATGACTATCGCACAAGCTACGAGCTACAAACAAGCAAAACGGAGAGCTTAGTTAAAAACACGTCCGAACAGCGCGACGTATACATTTCCATTATGCGCAACCTCCATCGATCTTTCGCCCTTATTTGCGGTTTTCTGCCCCACTGGAGCAGCTAACTAGAAGTTGAGCATAATAGCATTTGAACACTCAATTTCTGCCAAAACCTCCGCACAAGCACCGGGCTGCGCCCGATTACAAAGATTCTCTGTTAGTTTGAACCTTTTCAGGATCCTGTTGGCAGCCTTCCTGTGCCGTGAGCTAAAATGCGTTTCTGGGGAGATACCAGACTCGGCATCACCACGTTGTGGCTGCTATAAGGGATCTGCATCACACGGACCTCCTGGTTCTTGGGCGACTACCCTTCCGACATATTACGAGTCGGTTTTAGTTGTCAATGTTGTTGTTGTTGTGTCCATAGTTTAGATCCCACGAGTAGCGGTGAAAGGGGTTCGTCCACCCTAGGCAGAGATCCGCATTACCCGGGGTAAGGTTATTAATACAACTAGGTGCGTCCCGGTTCCCAGAAAGCGCCTTAAGCGACTGGGCTATTTGGGGGCCCCCAGCCAGGCTGATCTTCAGCATGGTACGCATGACACCTTGATCCAGCCCCTATCTCAAGACTACGCTCAAAAATTATTTCTATGTGACAGAGGTATCAAGAAGCTTAAGCACATAGCACTGATTTCTGGGCTTAGCTGAGCACCTTCCCGAAACTGTTCGGGATTTGCTCTGTAGTACTCATTACCAGTCGGCACCCTTGCGGAGGGTTCAGTCCGAGGATTTCTGCCACACCAAAAATTAAGACTTAAAATACTATCAATAAAATAAGATTCATGAGCTGAAATAACATTCAAAGGAGTAAGACCGGAGTTAGAAAAACAATCAGACCAACTCACATTACTTAGATTAAAGTCACCCAAAATGCATATTTGGCTATCACTTAACTTATTTATGACTACAGAGGTAATATTGTCAGCATGCAAGCGATAAAGATATTATCCACTATTTGCCGGAATATATGAAACCACAAAAAACAATGAGCTATGTGCTGTCGTACTGCTAACACAAATGCACAGTTGATCTATTAGAGAATCATCGTTCTCAAGCGAAACTAAATACGCATGAAATTTGCGTTGTACCGCAATAAGTACACCACCACCTCTTGCTATTACCTTTGATCCTCTCTCCTCTTCCAGGGCCTTCAATAGGTCATTAATAGCCACCATCCACATTAAGGGGAGACGGAAACCCACCTTGCGGAGTTCCTCTGCCTGTACAGCGTTCTAAAGTTGCCTCCGCCAACTGGGCCGTCACAATCCTGTCAACTAGTAGTTTCTACACGAGGGACACCAGATGTTGATTAACGCCCAGCTTCGCCAGAGCTCTTGTCATCGCCAAGGGTTCTATTTTATTGAAGGCACCCTCAATGTCTAGAAATTATATCAGTGTGTACCCCTTGACCTGTAGAGAGTTCTCTATATACGACACAACTCGATGAAGCGCCGTTTCAGTGGACTTCTTGGTCATGTATGCATGCTGGGAAGTCATTAGTTTTTGCGTTATTGAATTCCAAATGGGACAATCAATTGCCCGCTCCAATACCTTCAGCTAAAAGGAGCAGAGACTTATAGGCCTAAAATCTTTCGGATTGATATGGGATATTCTCCCTGCTTTCGGAATGAAAACAACCCTCGATTCCTTCCACATTTTAGGAATTTGGTTGAGGTTTAGCACCCCTATATACATAGCATACTGCCAAGTTGCATTTAGATTTGGTGATTGTTGAAGCTGCACCGGTGAGACTTCATCTGGACCCGGCGGGTTTAAATGACTCAATTGCCCAGGTCACCTTCTCTATTGTAAGGAAGTCAGCATCCACCGGTTGTTCGCTTACTGTAGTCGACCTGTTAGGAAGCACACCACAGTGCACGGAAAGTGTGTTGCTAGGAAAAGACTGAGAGTGTCCTCTGCCAACCCCGTCCACGTCCACGTCCCGTCCGACCTTAGCAAAGCATCTCGGAGCTATTCGGGGGGAGCTGGAGAGAAACCTTCTCAGCCTTAATCCATCTGACACAGATTCACAGAGCAGCAGAATTCCCTCCAAGAAAACCTCTTCGAATGCCTTAAAAGAATCCCTAAAAGAGACCTGTACATTTTGAATTGTGAGTCACTTTGGGTTCTTTTCGCTAGGTTAAATAAATTTCGACAGAGTCTGCGAGCCTTGTAGATATCTAAATTCCACCATGGTGGTTTCTTTTTGCCTCTTGGGTACTTTATTGGACCGGTCTTATCCAGAGCCTTCTGACATGCCGTTGTAAACTGGTTGGCCTGAAAGTCATTTATCTAGTTCTTTCCTATATCTACACCAGTCATCATTTTTTAAATTTTTCTCAAGGGTAGCGCTGGATCGAATAGCCGGATATTCTCCAGAATACCCTCTGACTCCGCACGCTTCATCGGTAAACCTCTCCCAAACTGGCCACTGCCTTCTTTTATAGCTCCGCAGATCTGGTGTCATCGCATGCAACCACCTTTACACTTCCTTGGAACCAGCCCGCATCTTTAAAAGACGGTGGTGGTCCAGGGTTCGTGCGAACACTCTTACCACAATGCCCGATAACTCGGATTCCACCCTTTCTAATGGGCTCGCAGCACCGGTTCATCGCCGTGGGTTTCATCCACCACACCCAGTATGATCTTTTCCTTTGCGAATTCCGCAAAGGATGGGCCCTGGGTTTGGACCCTTTTGGGTTTGTTATTTATTTATTTATTTGTAAAATAGCCTATGAATACAGAATTTATTCTTACAGACTAACAACGAGTGGTAAAAAATTATTCAAAAATAGAATACAGCGTATTCAAAAAGTCGTTTTTACAGACTGAGAAATCTATATCTCTACTGCTTGCTATGCGATTAAGATCAATTAAAGCTCTTGCGATGGAATCATTAAATGCATATACAGCTCTTCTGATGGGATCATTAAATGCATATACAGTTTTTATGGAACCAACATAAAATGTTTGAAAGTGACGTACATTTCGTAATGGTGTATTAAAGCGAATGCGTTCAAGAAGGGAAGCACAATCTACACCCGCATTGATGATATCGAACACGAAAGATAATGAGAGTATCACTCTTCTAAACTCTAGCGATTTTAGATTTATTAGCATACATCTTGCGTGATATGGGGGAATCGGGTCGCTAAAATGTATTCTTTGTAAGGCATATCGAATAAACACCTTTTGAATTTTTTCTATGCGATTAATGTAGCAAGCTTGATAGGGCCTCCAAACAAACGAGGCATTCTCAAGTCTAGATATGATAAGGGCTGTAAAAAGTAACTTAAAGTGTAAGGATCTGAGAATTCTGAACTATTCCGTCGCACGAAAGCCAGCATTGCTTACGACTTTGAAACTATAAAATTAATGTGATTGACGAAAGTAAATTTGCTATCAAAAATTACTCCTAAGTCCTTAATCTCATGGACTGATTTAAGATAGATGTTTGAAATACTATACGACGTTTGTAAGACAGTATTACGCTTATTTAAAGTAACGTGATAGCACTTTTCGATATTCAGTGATAAGCGATTTGTCTCACACCAGGTGTGAAGATTATTAAGCTCCGCTTGAAGCATCTGTGAATCCTCCGATTTTTTTTATTGTAGAGAAGATTTTTAAGTCGTCAGCATATAGGAGAAATTTTGACAAGGAGAAGCAACTACTTTAATGAATAAAATAAAAAATAGAGGTCCCAATACACTTCCTTGGGGCACCCCGGAGGAAGCAAAAAAGGGATGCGATAACGTTTTGTCCTCGTTAACGACACACTGGCGATTATTTAGATATGATTTTATCCATTTCAGAAAGGTGGAGTGAAAAACAATAGCTGTAAGTTTATTGACTAAAATTGAGTGAGACACTCTGTCGAAAGCTTTAGAAAAATCGGTGTAAACAACATCAGTCTGAAGACCATCTTGAAACCCAGATATGCAATAATCTGAAAAGACCGCTAGGTTAGACACAGTCGAACGATTTGGAATAAACCCATGCTGATTTTGGCAAATAATGCTTTTAACAGCAAAATATAATTTATTATAGACAATACATTCGAACAATTTCGAAATAGAAGAGAGCTTAGAAATGGGCCTATAATTCTTTACATCGTTTTTGTTACCACTTTTGAAGATAGGGGTGATATAAGCAATTTTCCAGTCGTCAAGAAATACGCCTGAGGATAGCGATCTATTAAAGATTATACTATAGGTGCTAGAAAAGTTCTCGCTAAGATCAATACCTGAAGTAAAATTGGAATGGAAGAAATCAGCAAAGAGATTTGCGGCCTCAGTTGGTGAAGTTGCCGACTTCTCATTAAAAAATAAGTGCGAAGGAACACTAGAGCATGCTTTCTTTGAATTAATAAATCTCCAGAAAGCTTTGGGATTCGATTTTATGTTGGCTTCATAATTAAGAATGTAATTTCTGTATAAAAATTTATCAAGGCAATTATAGTTCTTGGCATAGTTTTTATATTGAAGAAAAAAAGAATAATTATTCGACTTTTTGAATTTCCTATAAAATTTATTTCTTAGATTTTTAAGTTTTCGTAATTTTATAGTATGCCAAGGCAGTTTGTATACTTTCTTGCGAATAATATATAATAATAATAATTTTGGCGTTTACACTATGTACGGTCAAACTAGTTTGTTTGTCCGGCGGCAATGCTGAAATAAAACGCGACAACTAAATTTGTTGCAGAAACTGTCGGAGAAAAACTGACTAGCTTTATTTCATTATCTGCCTATTTTATAGTCGAAGGTAAACAAAAATTAATAGCGGTATGCGTCAATATGTATGCTCAGACATCCAAATGCATACAAACATACAAAGTTACTAGATTCCATATGTACGTACATACATACTTACGTACATATAAATTACAAGTTTGCAAAAGTAATATACCACTGGCTTTATGTGCAAAAATAATAGCTAAATATATGTATGAAAGCATATGTATGTGCATACGTACATACATACATAAATATGTACATTACTCCAAAATTCAAGTTCAAGGGCGATCAACTTGCGGCTTGCCGAATTCATATCACAGCAGCTGATGATGTTTAAGCGATTGTGGGACCATAGCAAAGTGTAAAAACTAATATGCAGTTCAGCGGCGGCTTACGGGGCGCATGTATAAAATGGCACATACAATGTGACCCAACATCCCGGGCCCGTTAAAATAAATAACAAGCAGGTAGTAATGCTAATTTGTGTATTGGTCGACGCAATATTCCCTTTGATGTTTTTACATCAACAACTCTTGTACGACCATCGTTGCCAGGAATTTCCTTGATGACACGTCCCATGGTCCAACGTTGTGGAGGCGTGTTATCCTCGTAAACAATTACCATCGTTCCTTCAGACACATTTGGGTTACCAGTGGTCCACTTAGTTCGTGCTTGCAGACTGCTGATATAGTCACGTGACCATCTACGCCAAAAGAGTTGCTTCATCGCCGTGACACGAGCCCATTTGCTAATGTGATCTATATTGCAGTTTTCCTCGCGTTCTGGAATTGCCATGAGAGAACTGCCAATCAGAAAATGGCCAGGAGTGAGCGCCTCATAATCGCTTGGGTCTGCTGATAGAGATGATATCGGACGCGAGTTAAGTATCGCTTCGATGCTTATCATCACTGTGTTCATTTCTTCGAAGGTAAGTTGACTATTCGCCATGCTCCGGTTCAGATGCCCCTTCGCTGACTTCACAGCGGCCTCCCACAGGCCTCCAAAGTGTGGGGCCCTAGGAGGAATAAAATGGAAATTTATGAATTGGTTAGCGCAATAATTTACAATTGATTCCTGATGTTTCTTCTCGATTAGAAATGACTTTAACTCTTGAAGCCTTCTGCTAGCACCTACAAAATTTGTTGCGTTATCGCAATATATATCGGTTGGTAAGCCTCGCCTGCCAATCATACGCTTAAGTGCGGCCAAAAATGCATCTGTTGATAGGTCAGACACAATTTCTATGTGAACTGCCTTTGTTGAAAACATATAAATATTGCCACATAGGTCTTGTATGGCGTCTTGCCTCGAATGCGAAGATATGTGTTGAATGGCCCACAGAAATCAATGCCACAACGTGAAACTGGCCTTGGTGGAGTAAGACGTGCTACGGGGAGATTGCCCATTGTTTGTTGAAGTAACTTTGGCTTATATTTTACGCAATGAACACAGGCTCTCACGATGCGACGAGCTAGATCTCTCGCATTGATTACCCAAAATTGAAGACGTAGCAGTGCCACAAGTGCCTTTGCACCTGCGTGGTAATTTACGATGTGCAGATGCCGAATATACAGTTGCGTAAAGTGGCACTTGCTCGGAAGAATGATTGGGTGCCTTTGTGTGTATGCCAAGTCACCTAACTCCAAGCGTCCACCTACATTTAATAGACTGAAGCCATTATGACTTTGCATAAACGAGTTAAGAAATTTAAGCGGTCGAGATACTTCTTTGTTTTGTTTGATAGTGTGAAGTTCTTCGGCGAAATGTTGCTGTTGCACATTTTAAACAATGCACAACAACCCTTGTTGTAGATTTTGAGGCGATAGAATTCCTCTTTCCAAATTATTGGAGAACGATTTACTAGCTAATTGTTGGAACCGAAACATCCAAGCAATGATGCGTAGACAATGTGTGAATGTGCTGTATCTCTCAAGGACATTCAATATATAGTTTTTGCTAGATGTTGCCTTGAATGTTGACTTACGTTTTTCTCGAGCAACTTCGTCTAAGTCGACTGGGCCACCTTCGTTTATTGGCCAATGTTCCGATTCAAGTTCTAAGAACGCAGGTCCTGAAAGCCAATTGGAGTTACTGAGTTCCAATACAGGGCAGCCTCGTGATACAACATCAGCTGGGTTGCTCTTTGATGGTACATACCGCCAGCAAGCTCCCGTTGTGAGATCTTGGATCTCTGACACCCGATTTCCCACGAATGTTGAAAGCGTAGTCGAGTGCATTCTAAGCCAGTGAAGGACAATCTGTGAGTCAGTCCACAGAAATACAGGGACATCGGCAGGAAACAATGGTTTTATTTTTGCAAACAGCCTTGACAGGAGTAAGGCACCACACAACTCATGTTTGGGTAGCGATTGCTTTTTTATTGGTGCTACATGCGATTTGGCTGTCAATAGTACGACAGCAGTTTTGCCTTCCGCCGATTTAGAGCGAATATAAATGGAGCAGCCGTAAGCCCGAATAGACGAATCACAAATCCCGTGGACTTCCATTGAATGGTGTTTTCCTGCACCGCAATACCTTGGAACTGAAAGTGTATCGAGATTGCTTATATCTGCGAGGAATCGTTCCCATGCCAATTGTAGGGTTTGAGGGACAGATTCGTCCCACTTCAGCTTTAAAAGCCACAGCTCTTGTAAAATTATCTTAGCAGTAATGATAACAGGTGCGATTAGTCCCAAAGGATCAAACAGCGCTGACGCAATAGACAAGATTGTTCTCTTTGTGATTCGCCCATTCACGGGCTGCTTAGGCTGAAACGAAAATAAGAGATTATCATTAAGCTGATTCCATTTGATACCTAACGTGCTGGTTGTCAAATCCTCGCCCAAATTTAGATTCTTCATGGTATCATCATCTTGAAACATGCGATGACTTGAATGCCACTTGGCCAAAGTGAGCCCACCGCCTCTCAGTATCTCCGTGACTTCGTGTTTGATTCGCGATAAATCGGCCGTAGTATCAGCGCCGCAAAGTAGATCGTCAAGATAGAAGGACGATTTAATAGTACTAGCACCAACAGGATACTCAGCTTCATACGTATCGGCAATGTAGTTGAGGCTCTGCACAGCAAGGTAAGGGGCAGATGCCGTCCCATATGTGACTGTGTTTAATTGGTAAGTGTGAATTTCTTCGTCAGGCGTGCTTCTCCATAAAATGCGTTGGAATTTGCGATCGTCTGCGTCAACTAAAACTTGTCTGTACATCTTAACTATATCTGCTGTGAGTGCGTAGCGACACAAGCGAAAACGTAAAAGCAAGATGTACAGTTCATTCTGCACAGTAGGCCCGACGGCCAAAATGTCATTAAGTGATTTCTGCGAAGTGGTTTTGCATGACGCGTCGAAGACAACTCTAAGTTTCGTTGTGGTGCTTGTTGGCTTTAGGACGTAATGATGTGGAATATAGTAGTGCGGCATATTGAGGTCCACCTTCTCAACGATGCTCATATGACCTAAGTCGCAATATTCGTTCATAAAGGCGATGTATTGTTGTTGTAAATCAGAGCAACGAGGTAATCGCCGCTCTTGAGCAAGAAATCTTCGAAGCGCTGTTGTATGTGAATGACCAAGGCTGTTATGGTGCTCCTTAAACGGCAGCTTGACAACAACCCTCCCCTCGCTGTTCCTATGTACGGTCTGCATGTACCGCAGCACACAATTCTTCTGCTCAATAGTCCATATATCAGCCGATGATGCGTCATCAAGCTTCCACAGTCGTTGTAAATTTGCATCCAACGATTCCTCAACAGAAAGCATGCATGTCGGTGGCGAAGTGGTTGTTGGTCTGTTGTACCTTCCAGACACAAACCATCCTAATAAGGTTTTTTGCAGTGATGGCAAATCCGATGCTAACTTTATCTGACCAACAGATAAAATATCGAAAAAGATTTCGGTACCGATGAGCAAATCCACACGGGTTGATTTGAAGAAGTTGTCATCTGCGAGCTTTATATTGGATGGCAAATTCAAAGAAGTTGTGTCGATTTCAGCCTCTGGCTGGTAAGCGATATGCGAAGTCACATGAAATGATAAAGGTATCTCATAGCCAGATACTCTAGACTTGACAGTGGATGACGTTTTGTGTTTTATGTTGGTTACCGAATTTCCGATGCTCTGTATCTCGATGTGATGCCTGTCTCTTGGCAGACGCAGTTTTTGGGAAAACTCTTCGGTGATAAAGTTCACCTGTGAACATGAGTCGAGTAGCGCTCTACCCAACTGGTAGCACCCAGACGCATCTCTAATGAGCACTACGGCTGTTGCTTGAATGACTTGGTCTTGTGACGATTTTTCGTGATGTGTGTGTGCAGCTGCTGTAGTTAAAGGTTCAGTAGTTTGTTCGACCAGGGATGTAGAGAGCGTTGCTGTCTGTGCACTATTTGAAGTGGTAGAACGATGTAAAAGGCTATGGTGTGAACGTGCGCAATGCCTACATTTGAACACCGATGAACAATGCGATAATTGGTGTTTTTGTGATAAGCAGTTTAGACACAGCCCCAATCGTTTTACCTCCTTAAAGCGATCTGAAACCTCCATCTGCTTAAAACGTGGACAGCTGCCAATCAAATGCTCTGAACTATAACATAAGACGCACGACCGTTTCGTGCACGAGAATGAATAACCCTTCCGTGAAGATTTGTTCTTGTTATCTGTTTTGATGCTCGTTTTGCACACTCTTCCCATGTTGGCAGCGTTGTGAAGTCCAATGACTCTTTCCACTTGGTTTGTGTTTCTTCATCAACCTTGTCCATTACAATGTGGATTAGTAACATCTGCGCAATATTTTTGTCCGAGCCAATTGATAACAGAGAACTATACAACGCCGACACATTATCGATCAAGCTGCGTAACTGCGACGCGTTCTGCCTTGCAGCCGTAGGAAGTTTGAATAGCGTTTTGATGTTTTCTACGAAGATCATTGTGCTGTTGTCAAAGCGAGCCTTTAACCTCTCCAGAGCCTTGGGGTAGTTCTCACTGGTGACCTGGAACGCCTTCACTGTCTCTAACGCCTGCCCTTGCAAGCAATTCAGAAGATGATTGAACTTCTCAATATTGGTTAAGGTAGCTTCCTTGTCGATGAGACTCATGAATGATGAGATGAAATTCTTGTACTCAGAGTACTATCCGCAGAATATTGGCAACTTTAAAACTGGTAACTTTGAATGCGTGTAAGGCATATGCACTGCCGGTTCACGAATTGATGAGTTGTGACCTTCATCTCCGAGCTGCGTTTGGATTGATGAGCGAATGCTGACGTAAAGGTCATCTAAATCTCCGCGACCGTTGTCATCAGGATCGAGTTTCTCAATTTGCGTCTGATAACCAAGGCCCTGCTTAAAATAGGATTCTAAAATCCCAAGTCGGCATTTGAGCTCGATAGGTGAAAGTATTTTCCCAGTTTGGTTGGCGCTGGCGTCCACAATTGTCCTAATGCGCGACATATTCTTGCGTGTTAGCGAACGCTGCTGCTTAACTTCCTCCAGCGACATAGTGACCAAACGGTTTGCAATAGCTGATGCGATGAAGTTGAAATTGTGGTTTCGAAATGTGCGAAGTAATGAAGCGAAGATGAACGGTTGTTTGATAAGCCGCTGCAATCAACACATGCAGATATATGCGATTATGCGAAATTAAATGCGAAAATAACTCGAACTTTTTCAGCAGTTGCCACAAAAAAAAGGCACTATAATGATTTCTCGTGCCCCACGTTGGGCGCCAAAATGTACGGTCAAACTAGTTTGTTTGTCCGGCGGCAATGCTGAAATAAAACGCGACAACTAAATTTGTTGCATAAACTGTCGGAGAAAAACTGACTAGCTTTATTTCAGAAATCCAAATGCATACAAACATACAAAGTTACTAGATTCCATATGTACGTACATACATACTTACGTACATATAAATTACAAGTTTGCAAAAGTAATATACCACTGGCTTTATGTGCAAAAATAATAGCTAAATATATTTTTTTTTTTTTTTTTTTTTTGGGGAACTCCCGTGAAGAGAAAACTCTCATGAGTACTGCTATTCCCATAGCAGCATGCACGACTTGCAGTCTCTTGACTACACCTACGTTACTAAACTCTCTCCACCACGACCACTCTCCCCGCGGAACTGCCAAAAGAGGTATTACCTCACGGGGCTGGTTAGCTTACTCGCTCTTTACCTGTGTTGTTGGCTACGTCTTGCCATCTCTGCACGCCTAAGGTCTATGTGAATGCGCGATACGAGAGCACATATTTGTCCCCACCTTTCGCTTGACTGCTGCGGGATTGGCGTAGCAGACAGTGTGGAACATGTATTCTTGAGATGCCCACGCTTCAACGACCAAAGGGCCATACTGCAAAGACAAATTTGCGAAATCCTTTCGCCGGAAGCAATTGTGAACTACATGCTAAGAGGCAAAGACGAATGGAACCTAGCCAATGCCATTATTTCAACAACGATGAAGATTCTTAGAAGAGAAGAAAGACAAAGACGCAGAAGCGCCAACGCAACAGTGACACTGTAGTAACGGCACCATAAGAGTGGTAGTAAGTGTTAGATCGGAATCTAGGCCTTTCCGACTGCACTTAGCTTACTAAAAAAGGTCCTAGGCATCTCAGCGGAGTGGAACCTAGGCCGTTCCAACCGCCAAATGGCGCTCTCAGATGGCTCGCCTGACTCAACAAAATGGGTAGATCGGAATCTCGGACTTTCCGACTGCGCATGCGGAATTAGAGCTGATTTTCTAGGCTCACGAGCGTGCCGAAACATTCACATTCAGCCGTCAATGCGGATTGGAACCTAGGACGTTCCAACCGTAAAATTAAGCAACGAAAAGCTACAGTGATGTAAAAGTTTAATGTTTCTCAGATATACTTAAATACAGTCAAAGAATAAAGAATGTAAAGCGTCCTGGCGGATTGGAACCCAGGCCGTTCCAACCGTCAAGAGCTACAGACGCAAAAAACTGGGCTATTTTCCCCTTTGAGCAAAAAAAAAAAAAAATATATATATGGAATACAGCTTGTGTTGCAAAGACAGAAGCAAAATGGCGTAGCAGGGCCGACTAACCGCCCTTCCCCCCCATGATGTTATGCTTGACGGCAGTCCCGTGGGGAGTGGAATTCGACGGAAAACAGGCTTATCCTGGTTTCAAAGGGCCACTTGAGGGTAGCGCGCTACCACAACGCCCATGGAGAAAAAAAAAAAAAAAAAAAAAAAAACCTTTCGCTTGACTGGAGCATGAAGTCAATGATGTTTACTCCGTCTAAGATTGTACGAACTTGAGGAGCGTAACGTGGACATTGGAACATAATGTGTTCCGCATCTTCTTCGCTGTCTCTACATGTTGGGCAGCAAGGGGAACTATCATGACCAAATTTAGTTAAGTACTTCCGATATACTCCATGTCCCGAGAGGAACTGTGTAAGGTGAAAGTTTGTGTCACCATGGTTTCTCTCCAACCATTTGCTGATATTTGGTATCAGCTTATATGTCCACCTGCCTTTTGTGGAGCTATTCCAACGATTCTGCCAGGTGTTCATTGATCGGCATCTTTCTTCCTCTTTTACTTCGTTTGGGTTTATTGTTCCGTTACTCCCGGAAAGCCTTTCATAAATTCGTTTCATTTCATGAGCCATGATATCTACTGGAATTTGTCCAGCTATAACATAAGATGCTTCGTCTGAAATTGTACAGAATCCACAAACCGCTCGTAAGGCGCTTAGCCGATAGACAGTTGTTATCTTTTTCGCGTAGCTTTTCACCAGCAGCGCGTCGGCCCAGACTGGGGCCGCATACAGTAGGATTGAGCTAATAACCCTACTGTAGAGGATTCGTTTACTGTGTCTCGGTCCTCCGTTATTTGGCATAATGCGCGATAAGCTTGACTGCACTCTAGATGCTTTCTTAGAGACGTACTCCAAGTGGGGCTTGAAATTGAGTCGGGAGTCTATCATCACACCCAAATATTTGATAACAGGCTTGGATGTGATTACCTCTGTCCCCACTCGAATATTCAGAAACTCCACTGCCTTTCTGCTGCTTATTAAAAGTGCCTCGGTCTTATGGTCGGCCAGCGTTAGGTGCATTGATTGAAGCCATCTTTTGATTTTAAGTACAGCTTCGCCAGCTGCTGCTTCAATTTGTTGCAAATGTTTTGCAACAATTACAACCGCGATATCGTCTGCAAAACCAACGACTTTTGTGCGTGGAGGCATTTCCAGGTTAAAGACGCCGTCGTACATAAGGTTCCACAAAATTGGTCCAAGGACTGATCCTTGTGGGACGCCTGCTTTTACGTCATAAACCTCTGGGCCGTTATCGCTTCTGTAGAGGAGTTTGCGGTGCGAAAAATAGCTTCCTATAATTTTGAGGATATAACTCGGAGTGCCTTTTCTTAATAATGTATCCATGATGTTTCGCCAGCTTGCGGTATTGAAAGCGTTTTTAACGTCTAATGTTACAATGGCGCAGTATTCTTTTTTCCCGCCACGCCACCTTGTGCCTTCTATTGCTTTAGCCGCAACGTCAACTACTGTTTTGATTGCATCTATCGTGGAACGGGATTTTCTGAAGCCGAACTGGTTTATCGACAGGAACCCATTTTCTTCGGCGAACGACGTAAGTCTGTTGCATACTATTCTTTCAAGAATTTTTCCAAGCGTGTCTAGTAAACATATCGGACGGTACGACGACGGCTCATCTGGGGGCTTGTTGCCTTTAGGTAGCAGCACTAATGTTTGCTTCTTCCATGTTGCTGGGAAACAGCCTTCAATAAGACACGCGTTGAATGCATGCACAAATATTTCTGGGCGCTTTATGATAGCGGCTTTCAGGGCCTTATTTGGTATACCGTCCGGCCCAGGAGCTTTACAATTTTGGATCTTCGTGCATGCAGTTAGCAACTCCTCTTCAGTTACCCTTGGGATTTCACTTGTTTCATAACGTGGAAAGACTGATGGGATGTCTTCGACCCTTTGAGGAAAAAGGGTTGTTATGATATTTCTCAACATTACTGGGCAAGTTATGTTTGGTGACTTTACGCTTTTTGCTTTTGATAGCACTACTCTGTAAGCGGTGCCCCAGGGATTGATGTCTGCTTCGTCGCAAATTTTTCTAAAATGTTCCTGTTTGCTTGCTTTTATGGCTGCTTTAAGGCCTTTCCTTGCCTTCCTCAGAGCAGCTAGGTTTTCGGGAAATTCAGAACTTCCTCTGCTGCGTTGCATTTTACGTCTTGCACTGAGACATTTCTTTCTTATCCGTGCTATATTCCTGTTCCACCAATAGCACGGGACGAATTTCTTGTTAAGTGACCTTCTTGGCATCGACGCATCGCATGCTTCAGTTAGGCCCAAAGCTAAGCTACTCACAACGTCTTCTGCCGGCCCTTCTATGGGTTTATACTCTTCGATTATATACTCCAAAGCATCATTATCGAGCATAGATTCTTTCCATTTTGGCCCTGTGAACTTTGGCTTTAGCTTTTGTCTCTCCTCTGCTATGTCCATTATAATGGCTTGGTGATCACTATGGGTGTACTCCTCGCTTACCCTCCATTTGATTTTGTTGGCCAGTGAATCGCTTGCGAGGGATATATCTATTATAGACCCCGTTCCCATTTTTCTGAAGGTTAGCGCAGATCCGGTATTTAGGATCGTGGCATCAAGCTGGGCAAATGTTTCCAGCAGCATTTCACCTCTCTTATTTGTTACTCTACTGCCCCATTCTATTGCCCAGGCATTGAAGTCCCCTGCGATGATTAATGGAGACTTGCCGCGAGCTTCCAGGGCAATATCGCACAAAAGTTTTTGGTACTCTGTTTTTGAGAGGCTTGGCCTTGCATAGCAACTGATGATGTGTGTCCCATTTATTTTGCAACGCACGAATCCTTCTTCCGCGCTATGTATCTCTTGGTATGCATATGCACCGCAAAGCCAGATAGCTGTGCTTTTTTTCTTGTCGCTGGCCCAAGCTCCATCATCTTTGCACTTGTACGGTTCGCTGATGATTGCCAAGTCAGCTCTTATATCTTTCACCGTCTGCGATAATAGATCTTGCGCAGCTTCGCAGTGATTTAAATTTATTTGTATAATTCTCATATGCGTCGGTTAGCTAAGGCCTTCCTGAAAGCAGCGCATTTATAGCTACCTGCTACATGGTCTATGTTATCCCTATTATTTGATTTGCACAAGACGCAGTGTGGGCTGTTTTTGCAGTCTTTTGCGAAATGTCCCTCGACGCCGCATTTTCTGCATTGCTTCGATCTATCTATCTCGCTAGTGCAGTTTCGAGACACGTGACCATACTCCAGGCATTTAAAGCACTTTTGCAAGAGCACCCGTTCACGTATACGGCAGATGACCCACCCTATTTTAATTTTGCCAACCTGGAGAAGCTTCTGGGCTGTTTGAGCTGGCAAGCTAAGGGTAGCTGTTTGAGTTCCAGCATATGCAGCCCTTAGCCCCACGATGTCTGATAAATTAATATCTTCTAGCCCTGGGATGGCTTTTATAGCGCAGTGTACCTCATCTTTAGAAGTAACCTCGTCTATATCCTTGCACTCCAGTGTTATGCGGTGCGTCAGTGCTTTGACCGAGGCCTCGCCTCCTATCGCCGCTCCTACGATAGTTTTTAAGTCAGTTGAATTTTGGCAGGCTTTTGTTAGCTCTATCAGAAGATCTCCCTTCTGTGTGCGTCTGATTTTTGACACTGAGTCAGCGTATCCCTTGAACTTATCGTCCATTTTAATTTTTTTAAGTATGTCAGCATAGGACGTCTGTCCTGTTTTTTCAATGACAATCGCATCAGGTCTTGTTTTTTTAATGGTATTTGCTCTACCAACTTTTTTGTCGTTCTTGGCCTTCGTCTTTACTTTAACCCATTCGTTGAGTTTTATTTTCTTGGCTGGCTGTACTGTAGCCTGGGCAGTGACTTCTCTTTTAGAGCTTGCCTGGGGTTGGTTCTTAGGGCACTGCTTAGTCCGTTTACTTACAGGCGGGCCAGCAGCTTCTGCACCTGCTTTCCTCCGAGGTTGTTCCAATGGGGCTCTGAACCATGGCGAGGTCTGCGTGCTGTTGTCAGAGCTCGCTTCGCCATAGGTGCTGCATCTGCAACTCACCATTTTTGCTTGATTGTACAAAAGCTTGATTTTGCTGATAGCATCTCTCATCGGTTGGTGGATGGTCCGGCGTTTACCTTCGTTTTCTTCGAGCATACCAAGGAGAGTATTTATCTCGACCCCAAGCTTGCAAAAAGCGCTTTCTCTTTTGTTGGTTGACGTTCCAGCCTGGATTTTGGCTGAATCAGTCTCCTTCGTACCTTGCGCCGTCTCGAATAAGGCTGCTCCTCCCATGGGAGTTAGCGGGGGAGAATGCGCAAGCCTTGCACTTCTCTTAAATGGGTCAGTGCCCTTTTCTACGTTTTCCACCCGGTACATCGTTTCGGGTGTATTAGAAGCAGTATCCGCTTCGTTTGTGTTAATCGGCGTTATTTTTTTAGTTGGTTCCATTTTTTTCTTAGGGGTCCCCACTCAGAGCCGTTATCTGTAGCCGTATGCGCAGTTACCTTTATGATCCCATGGTTATCTTTGTTAACAGGGAGGCCATGCATGGGTTGACGCAGTCCTTTATGGGGTATTGCGTTCAGAGCCAGATCGGTATTAGTCAGGATTTTCTCAACTGAGCCTGCGCGACCAACTTAATGGTGACGGATAAAGAGCGTTTTCTGAGGCCTGCTAGGGTTTTAACGGGACGGAGATGGTACTGACATTAGCCCGAAAGCCATTTCTGCATGATATCACTCCTGCATACTCAGGTAACAGAATGCCAGTACCACCAGCTCGAAGCAAACATATCCAAATTGCGTAGTTTCCAGTATGCCATAAGCTGAAACTTTACTGGGCTGGGTTTCAGTGTGAAAATCCGGTTCGATTTTTATTGTTATTTAATTCGCTTACTTTAGGGCGATTCCTATTGGGTAACTGGTTTGTGTTTCCTACTGGGGTGCGCCCTCAGCTGAACAGCTGTGCTCACCCGCATGGATACACTCGCAAACCACACGCACGAATGCACGCCAGCAAATAGGCGCTCAGTGCTTTTAACCCATTGGCGCCCCGTGCACGCAGAGCCCCGTGCGCGCGCTTTTCATCAGTCCTTAGTGACTAAATTGGAGTTTAATTTAAGTACAGTTTGAGTTTAAGAAATTAAGTAAATATGCAAATATTGAACATGGTTCAACAAAAGGTGAAATGTGGGTTGATTTAGTTTTATTAAATAGACCAAAATCTAAGGTATGAAGTAAATTTTTAGTTTGAGAAAAATTTTAATTTAGTTTAGTTTTAATTTAGTTAATTTAGTTTACGGTAGTTTTCCTTTTTTAGATAAGGGGCAATAGAAACTATTAATATGTTTTGAACGCGTTGCTCATGCGATACACGGTGCTCGGAAGGGTTAGCCGGCAGTGTGTAGCGTCGCGCACACAGGCAAACACGCACACACGCACGCATGCAAGAACCCGGCGGTACCGGCAAAGCGGGTTGATTGATTTGCGATTTGCCGTATGCATCCATCCCCCATCCCCACCTCGCAGCGGTAGCGCTGCGGGACGAGAAAAACAAATAGATAGACAAACAAGACGAGGACATAACACACATGGGCAAGATACGACAAACAGGGCACTGTTAGGAGAGAGAGATCAGCTGGGCGAAGAGCAGGGTGACACCTGCTGGCCGGTAGTTGAGTGCGCCCATTTAGCATCTAGCATCAGCTGGTTTTTTTTTTTTTTTTTTTTTTTTTTTTTTCCTTTCTTCCCCACTCTCCGTCCGTTCAACGGCAGCTAGAACAGTTTACTCGAAGAGTGGGATGAGGAAGAAGTAATGTGGAACATAAAATTAACAAACCACATAACATACATACGTGTACAGACAAACTGATAAATTTATAAATTTATGGCACTTATCGTTATTTATGGTGTCTCCATTCCAGGGCCGAATCCGCCAGCTTTCTTCCTCAATTACACCATGATTTGGTTTTTAAATTTTTGCGTTTACCCGATTAAACAGTATAAGATCACGGAACGACACAAACACGACCTTCACTCCCGCACTCTCTCTCTACCTACATAGCTAAATATATGTATGAAAGCATATGTATGTGCATACGTACATACATACATAAATATGTACATTACTCCAAAATTCAAGTTCAAGGGCGATCAACTAGCGGCTTGCCGAATTCATATCACAGCAGCTGATGATGTTTAAGCGATTGTGGGACCATAGCAAAGTGTAAAAACTAATACGCAGTTCAGCGGCGGCTTACGGGGCGCACGTATAAAAGGGCACATACAATGTGACCCAACACACTATATAGCTCAGTGTTTGGCCGAGCTTCTCCTACCATTTGTGGTGTGCGTCTTTATATTATATCACAAATGGAGGGACCTACAGTTTTGTGCCGACTCCGAACGGCAGCTGTATTTAATGAGAAGCCTTTTCATGGCAGAAATACCCTCGGAGGTTTGCCATTGCCTGCCGAGGGGTGACCGCTATTAGAAAAAACTTTTTCTTTGATTAAGATTTTGCTTGCCCTGACTGAGATTCGAACCTCGAACTCACCGGCATATCGAGTTATAGCACGCACCGCTACCAACTCGACCACAGCGGCGAATAGTTGGTATATTATTATGGCACAATTCAGACACTTTAGATTTAAAGATATGAAAGCATGAAGACGCGCTAAGGTTAGAAAACAAACTATCCCAGTCTAAGCTTAAAATTTGCCTGTTTAGACTGGAAAAGTTGCATAATTTAAAGTTGTAACAAGTTGTTGTATTTTCACTTTTTAGACTAAGAAACGTATAAAAATTTATATTCAAAACTAAGGAAACGTGATGCATATCAGGTTCCTTTAAAGGAAAAATACACTCTGATAATTTATAGTAAATAATATTGCTAAGAAAGATTAAGTCCAAAAACCTTTGGAGCTTATTTGGAAAGAGATTAATTTGACTTATACCAATAATTAAGAAATTATCAATTAAATACATCTCACTACTCTTGTTTACGTTACTAGGCCCAAGATTAGAGGTATTTGTAATATTAGACCATAATACATTATTTAAATTATAGTCACCTAAAACAAGAAGGTGATTATCTGGTTTACATAGAGATAAAACATTATCTACATGTGCTTTATATAGCTCATCTGAGCTATTCGGCGGAATATATGAAGCGCAGATGTAGAGCAATTCTCGAGAGCTTTGAACACACACACAAAGTTGGTTAAGCAACGAATTATTATTGCTCAGTTTGTAGAATGATGCCTTATATTTTCGCTGGATCGCAATTAGGACACCACCACCTCTAACACATCCAGTTTTGGCTGCATCTCGGTCTTTACGGAATACTTCAAAAAGATTTGGGTCAAAGAATTCATGACTATAGAAGTTGCCATTTAGCCAAGTTTATATGACAACAAAGATATCGTAATCCAGTTGCGAGCTCATAAGACGTATTGCTTTAGATTTTGTCCTTAGGCCTGAGACATTTTGGAAGTATATTCCTATGTGCTTGTGGTCTGCATTATCAAACGTTAGGTTTTTGTCTGCGAATCGCTGTTTTTTGGAAAAAACTTAAATTGACGAACACCAACATTCACAGGCCATAAGTCTGGATTCAGAAGTTTTTCGTAATGCAAATTAGAAACGCCCAATTTAAAATTAATTTTCTTAAAATTGTCTAAAGATACATCTTTTTTAATTAAAGTTGAGCATAAGAGAAATTGACGATCAATGTGAGCATGTTTAGCTACATAATCAATAATGTTATCAGCTGTTACGTTAGGTGCAAACGAAGAAAGATGTAGCCATTTCATTCGAATAGGTACGTTGAGCTCCGTGATAGCACTCGCACCAACAAAAATCAAAGGTTGTACCACCTCTCACGTCACTTTGCGATAAATGCATTAGTGGTGGTGTCGAAGAGCAGGCAGCCTCAGAACTAAAGGCAGGAATAACAGTAGATGCGGCTGCACCGCAACCGAGTTGAGCGGTGCAGAAGATGTTTTCTTATTAATACTCTTTGCTCCACTTTTGTTTCTGAAGAGAGATGGAGAAGCACTTATAGGAGCAGCAGCAACAGCAGCAACTGAAGTAGACGAGAAAGATGAAAGGGCAGCAGTTACTGTTGAATTAAGAGAGGGCGAGGTCGATTGAGCAATAAGATTAGTTTTCTCTTGATTATCGTTAGCAGTCGCGTGCATGTTCACGCCCCAAATGACAGCAGTAACATCACAACTACACAATTGGCTGCGCACTGCCTGAAGTTCAAGCTTAAGGTCGTCAACGTTTTTAAGAAGAGGTTTTTTATCACTCTGAAGAGATTTTATATAGGAAAGTGCAAGAGCACCTTCAGCTTTAAGAGCAACAAGTTCATTGTAAATAGCTTGTAATGTTATTTCTTCTTTAGTACACTCATGATCTGTCGTGCCAGTTTCCCTGGTCGGACTTGCCGATATTACCGGATCACTATTAACAGCAAATATCTCTTTACATTGAGTATTAGTACGCGTTGGAGAGTAAAGAGATTTTCGACGCACAATTGTACATTGCTAGCATAAAAACTATTTTTTTGACTTTTGCATAAATACAATGTCAACTGGTAACAGATTAGCACAAAGTATGTGAAAGATTTCACTGCACTTAGCACATTGAATTTTTTTAGGATGACTGCGGTCAACCTTCTGACCACAGGTACAAGGCATAGTAAAAGTATATAAAATATAAGTGTCCAAGCAACACTATCGAAGTACATAGGTATCGATCAAATGACTATCGCACAAGCTACGAGCTACAAACAAGCAAAACGGAGAGCTTAGTTAAAAATACGTCCGAACAGCGCGACGTATACATTTCCATTATGCGCAACCTCCATCGATCTTTCGCCCTTATTTGCGGTTTTCTGCCCCTCTGGAGCAGTTAACTAGAAGTTGAGCATAATAGCATTTGAACACTCAATTTCTGCCAAAACCTCCGCACAAGCACCGGGCTGCGCCCGATTACAAAGATTCTCTGTTAGCTTGGACCTTTTCAGGATCCTGTTGGCAGCCTTCTTGTGCCGTGATTTTGCTGCCTCCAGGGCTGGCCTGTCGTCCGGCCTTGTGAACGCCGTAGGTGTTTGCGGTGTAGCCGCCATGGTAGGCAACTGCCTACCAGGTTCGCTCTGCTAGGGCCTGGAACTTGTCTCGAAGGCTTCACGCCGCCTATACCTTTCTAGGGAGATACAAGCCTCGGCATCACCAGAGGTTTACTGTCCATCCCTTACATGGCCAAGTTGTGGCTGGTGGAGGGGATCTGCATCGCACGGACATCCTGTTTCTTGGGCGACTACCCTTCCGACATATTACGAGTCGGTTTTTGTTGTCAATGTTGGTGTTGTTGTTGTGTCCATAGTTTAGATCCCACGAGTAGCGGAGAAAGGGGTTCGTCGACCTTAGGCAGAGATCCGCATTAACCGGGATAAGGCAATTAATATAACTGGGTGCGTCCCGGTTCCCAAAAAGCGTCTTAAGCGACTGGGCTATTTGGGGACCCCCAGCAAGGCTGATCTTCAGCACGGTATGCATGACACCTTGATCCAGCCTCTACCTCAAGACTACGCTCAAAAATCATTTCTATGTGACAGAGCTATCAAGAAGCACATATCACTGATTTCTTGGCTTAGCTGAGCACCTTGCCGAAACTGTTCGGGATTTGCTCTGTAGTACTCATTACCAGTCGGCACCCTCGCGGAGAGTCCAGTCCGAGGATTTCTGCCACACCAAAATATAATACTTAATATACTATCAATAAAATAAGATTCATGAGCTGAAATAACATTCAAAGGAGTGAGACCGGAGTTAGAAAAACAACCAGACCAACTCACATTACTTAGACTAAAGTCACCCAAAATGCATATTTGGCTATGACTTAACTTATTTATGACTACAGAGGTAATATTGTCAGCATGCAAGCAATAAAGAAATTGTCCACTATTTGCCGGAATATATGAAACCACAAAAAACAATGAACTATGTGCTGTCGTACTGCTAACACAAACGTACAGTTGATCTATTAGAGAATCATCGTTCTCAAGCGAAACTAAATATGCATGAAATTTGCGTTGTACCGCAATAAGTACACCACCACCTCTTGCTACTCCCTTTAATCCTCTCTCCTCTTCCAGGGCCTTCCATAGGTCATTAATAGCCACCATCCACATAAGGGGAGAAGGAAACCCACCTTGCGGGGTTCCTCTGCTTGTACTGCGTTCTAAAGTTGCCACCGCCAACTGGGCCCTCACAATCCTGTCAACTAGTAGTTTCTGCACGAGGGACACCAGATGTTGATTAACGCCCAGCTTCGCCAGAGCTCTTGTCATCGCCATGGGTTCTATTTTATTGAAGGCACCCTCAATGTCTAGAAATGATATCAGTGTCTACTCCTTGACCTGTAGAGAGTTCTCTATATACGACACAACTCGATGAAGCGCCGTTTCAGTGGACTTCTTGGTCATGTATGCATGCTGGGAAGTCATTAGTTTGTGCGTTAATGAATCCCAAATGTGACAATCAATTGCCCGTTCCAATACCTTCAGCTAAAAGGAGCAGAGACTTATAGGCCTAAAATCTTTCGGATTGACATGGGATATTCAGGTTCCTTTAAAGGAAAAATACAATCTGATAATTGGTAGTTAATATTATTGCTAAGAAAGATTAAGTCCAAAAACCTCTGGAGCTTATTTGGAAAGTGATAAATTTGACTTATACTAACGCTTTAGAAATTATCAATTAAATACATCTCACTACTCTTGTTTACGTTACTAGGCCCAAGATTAGAGGTATTTGTAATATTAGACCATAATACAATATTTGTGATATAGGCACCTAAAACAAGAAGGTGATTATCTGGTTTACTTAGAGATAAAACATTATCTACATGTGCTTTATATAGCTCATCTGAGCTATTCGGCGGAATATATGAAGCGCAGATGTAGAGCAATTCTCGAGAGCTTTGAACACACACACAAAGTTGGTCAAGCAACGAATTATTATTGCTCAGTTCGTAGAATGATACCTTATATTTTCGCTGGATCGCAATTAGGACACCACCACCTCTAACACATCCAGTTTTGGCTGCATCTCGGTCTTTAAGGAATATCTCAGGTGTGTGAAAACATTCGCGCCGAGCGGTCGTGTTTTGCTATTGTTATTAGAAAGAAGTGGTTACTTATCTCTTCTTTCAAACCGTCTGTATCTGAAGAGAATGTTATCTCCTATGTTTCACGACATTCTGGCATTCAAAGTAATCATTTGGCATGCTATAAATTGATTAAGAAAGATGCTTCTGTAGACAACTTGCGTAGTATAAATTTTAAACTTGGGGTTTTGCCGTCATTTTATTCGAAAGTACTACATCCAACCATTTGGCCATCTGATATAAAGGTTCGTCCTTTTCGTTTTTTTCAAAAGGAGGAAAATACAGAAAAACTCAAGTAGTCAATAACTCTCTTAATAAATCTCTTAGAATTTATTTTCAAAATATGTCCGGAATGCGGACCAAATCCAAAGATATTTTTCTAGCAACTTCTCGCTGAATATGACATTTACGTTTTTGTTGAAACCTGGCTTAACAAGGATTTTTTCGATGGTGAATTTTTTGATTCAAATCAATTTGTTGTATATAGGAAAGACAGGGATGCGTTAAAAACTGCACACTTTAAGGGTGGGGGTGTTATTATCGCTGTAAAGAGTAGTTTACAGTCTTCAATACAACAGTTAACAAATGATGGCACTCTTTTTGATCAACTTTGCGTCTGCATTCTTAGCAGTTTTCGTAAACTATTTATATGCGTATCCTACATTCCTCCGAATAGCTTAGATAGTTTATATAATGAACATGCAGAAAATATTGTTAATCTTTGCGAAAAAAACGAGGATTGTAATTTTTGCATATTAGGTGATTTCAATCATAGCGATTTCGTTTGGTCTGCCCTACAATATAATGGTATCTTAACACCAACTAATGTTAATAGATCTCATGAAATGTACCTTTTAGATAGCCTTCTTAGTCTAAACCTTATCCAAATCAATACCTTATTTAATAATTTAAGTAAACTTTTGGATCTTGTATTCGTTGATGAAAACATAATATATAATTTATTTGAATGCTCGTTTCCAATAAGTAGAACGGATAAACATCATGTGCCTCTTATCATAATGTTGGAATTCTATAGTGTTGTTGATTACTGTAAAGAAAAGTGCATTTCTTTCAATTTTCGAAATGCTAATTATAAAAAGTTAAATGCTGCCTTAACAGAAATAAATTGGGACTCCGTTCTTAACACTAGTGATGTGTCTGATTGTTTTGAAAGTTTTTTATACAAAAATAGCGATGTTTTTTCGAAGAACCTTTCAATTTTTCCACCTCGTATTCATAAATTACCTTGGTATAACAAAAATCTAAAAAAGTTAAAAAATCAAAGAAACAAGTTCTACAAATTATATAAAGCTCAAAGTAATAATTTAAATTTAAAAGAAAAATAAATTTTTTATATGAATCAGTTCAATGTTCTAGATAAGTTTTTATACAATCAATACATTTGTAGATTTGAAACTGAACTTAAGGACAACCCCAAAGCTTTTTGGAAATACGTTCGTTCCAAAAGGGGTTGTACCAATATTCCAACATGCATGAATTTCAATGGGTTGCTTTCACAATCTCTGCCTGAGTCTGTAAATTTTTTTGCAGACTTTTTCAAGTCAAATTTTGTAGCTGATGATGACTCTGTTTGTACGCCCGTCGGTGTTGACTCTACCCAATCATTGGACTTTGGGTTTCTGTCTGTCTCTGAAATAGATGTTCTGAATGGTATAACTGCCCTAAAGACCTCATTGAAACCCGATATTGATGATTTCTGCTCTTATTTTCTAAAGCAATGTAAATTTTCTATTTGTGGGCCTCTATGTTCGATCATTAATCTATCTCTTTCTACTGGTGTGTTTATAGATCGATGGAAGGTCGCCTCCATTACCCCTATTTATAAATCAGGTAGTAGGAATAACATAAACAATTATAGACCAATTTCTAAGTTAACAGTTTTTTCAAAGCTTTTTGAACAGGTGGTTAAAGAAAAAATTACTTTCGCTACAAAATCCATTTTAGAGCCACATCAACATGGATTTGTTAGTGGGCGTTCTTCCGTCAGTAATTTAGCCATTTTCTCTCAATACTGCATCTCAGCATTTAAATGTGGGCTACAAATAGACACCATTTATACAGACTTCTCTAAAGCCTTTGATAGAGTTTCCCATGCAATTTTATTGCATAAACTCAAATGTATTGTTTTCCACTCTGTTTTTTTGGTTTGGCTAAAATCTTATCTATCGAATCGGTTATTATTTGTTGAAATAGAAAATTGCAAGTCGCATTCTTTTGTTGCGTCCTCGGGTGTCCCACAAGGTAGCATTCTTGGCCCAATTTTATTTATTCTCTCCATTAATGACATTGGTTCCTGTTTTAAAAGTTCAAATTTTTTGCTTTATGCTGATGATTTGAAGTTTTTTCGTAGTATAACCTGCGAGACTGATTATCATCTCCTACAACAGGACTTAAATAATCTTGTCGAATGGAGTCGCAGGAATAAACTTTCATTGAATATTAATAAATGTTTCCATATGTCTAATCACCAACTTATTTCAGTTAAAGATTTTGTCGATCTTAGAGTTGTGTTCGATAACCGTTTTACTTTCAGAAATCACATATGTTATCTCCTACCTAAGGTTTACAGTAATCTTGCATTTTTACGCCGCTACTCAAAAGATTTTAAAGATCCGTATACTAGGAAACTTGTGTACAGTACCTCTGTTCGTTCAAAGCTTGAGTATGCCGCTATTATATGGAATCCGATTTATAATTGCCATGCTACTCGAATTGAAAGGGTGCAACGTAAGTTTATTCGCTTTGCCCTTCAATAGATAAAATTTGAAGAGCCGCTGCCCCCATATAATGCTCGCTGTATGTTAATAAGCTTGAAATCACTTGAGAGTAGAAGAATAATCCAGTCTCTAATGTTTGTATATGATGTAATTAATAGTTTCGTTGACTGTTCCGAATTACTCGGTCTGACCAGTTTTAATATACCCAGCAAAGTTCTTCGTTTTCAAAAACCATTTTATCTTCATGTGGTCACAGCCAATTATTTTTTTCATGCACCAATATTTAGGGCGCGTTTAGAGTTTAATAAAATTTCAAAGAGATTAAATATTGATTTTTCATCACCGAGATCTGTTTTTAAATCAGCCATTGACGATCTGTATCGTTAGTTTTAAGAAAATTGTATATGTATATACCTCTAGTCTGTAAGATATACTATGTCATAGACTGAATAAATAAATAAAATAAATAAATAAAAAGATTTGGGTCAAAGAACTCATGACTATAGAAGTTGTCATTTAGCCAAGTTTCTATGACAACAAAGATATCGTAATCCAGTTGCGAGCTCATAAGACGTATTGCTTTAGATTTTGTCCTTAGGCCTGAGACATTTTGGAAGTATATTCTTATGTGCTTGTGGTCGGCAGTATCAAACGTTAGGTTTTTGTCTGCGAATCGCTGTTTTTTTAAAAAAACTTAAATTGACGGCCACCAACATTCACAGGCCATAAGTCAGGATTCAGAAGTTTTTCGTAATGCAAATTAGACACGCCCAATTTGAAATTAATTTTCATAAAATTGCCTAAAAATACATCTTTTTTAATTAAAGGTGAGCACAAGAGAAATTGCCGATCAATGTGAGCATATTTAGCTACATAATCAATAATGTTATCAGCTGTTAAGTTAGGTGCAAACGAAGAAAGATGTAGCCATTTCATTCGAATAGGTACGTTGAGCTCCGTGCTAGCACTCGCGCCAACAAAAATCAAAGGTTGTTTTTGCTTTTTCTTTGCACTTCCACCTCTCACGTCACTTTGCGATAAATGCATTAGTGGTGGTGTCGAACAGCAGGCAGCCTCAGAACTATAGGCAGGAATAACAGTAGATGCAACAACCGAGTTGAGCGGTGCAGCCGATGTTTTCTTATTAATACTCTTTGCTCCACTTTTGTTTTTGGCAATGAAGAGAGATGGAGAAGCACTTATAGGAGCAGCAGCAACAGCAGCAAATGAAGTAGACGAGGAAGATGAAAGGGCAGCAGTTACTGTTAAATTAAGAGAGGGCGAGGTCGATTGAGCAATAAGATTAGTTTTCTCTTGATTATCGTTAGCAGTCGCGTGCATGTTCTCGCCCGAAATGACAGCAGTAACATCACAACTCCACAATTGGCTGCGCACTGCCTGAAGTTCAAGCTTAAGGTCGTCAACGTTTTTAAGAAGAAGTTTTTTATCACTCTCAAGAGATTTTATATAGGACAGTGCAAGAGCACCTTCAGCTTTAAGAGCAACAAGTTCATTGTAAATAGCTTGTTATGTTATTTCTTCTTTAGTACACTCATGATCTGTCGTGCCAGTTTCCCTGGTCGGACTTGCCGATATTACCGGATCACTATTAACAGCAACTATCTCTTTACATTGAGCATTAGTACGCGTTGGAGAGTAAAGAGATTTTCGACGCACAACTGTACATTGCTTGCATAAAAACTGTTTTTTTGACTTTTGCATAAATTCAATGTCAACTGGTAACAGATTACCACAAACTAAGTGAAAGATTTCACTGCACTTAGCACATTGATTTTTTTTAGGATGACTGCGGTCAACCTTCTGACCACAGGTACAAGGCATAGCAAAACTATATACAATATAAGTGTCCAAGCAACACTATTGAAGTACATAGGTATCGATCAAATGACTATCGCACAAGCTTCGAGCTACAAACAAGCAAAACGGAGAGCTTAGTTAAAAATACGTCCGAACAGCGCGACGTATACATTTCCATTATGCGCAACCTCCATCGAGCTTTCGCCCTTATTTGCGGTTTTCTGCCCCTCTGGAGCAGTTAACTAGAAGTTGAGCATAAAAGCATTTGAACACTCAATTTCTGCCAAAACCTCCGCACAAGCACCGGGCTGCGCCCGATTACAAAGATTCTCTGTTAGTTTGAACCTTTTCAGGATCCTGTTGGCAGCCTTCCTGTGCCGTGGACTGAAATTCGTTTCTGGGGAGATACAAGCCTCGGCATCACCAGAGGTTTACTGTCCTTCCCTTACATGGCCACGTTGTGGCTGGTATACGGGATCTGCATCGCATGGACCTCCTGTTTCTTGGGCGACTACCCTTCCGACATATTATGAGTCGGTTTTTGTTATCAATGTTGTTGTTGTGTCCATAGTTTAGATCCCACGAGTAGCGGAGAAAGGGGTTCGTCCACCCTAGGCAGAGATCCGCATTACCTGGGGTAAGGCCATTAATACAACTGGGTGCGTACCGATTCCCAGAAAGCGCCTTAAGCGACTGGGCTATTTTGGGGCCCCCAGCCAGGCTGATCTTCGGCACGGTACGCATGACACCTTGATCCAGCCCCTATCTCAAGACTACGCTCAAAAATTATTTCTATGTGACAGAGCTATCAAGAAGCTTAAGCACATAGCACTGATTTCTGGGCTTAGCTGAGCACCTTCCCGAAACTGTTCGGTATTTGCTCTGTAGTACTCATTACCAGTCGGCACCCTTGCGGAGGGTTCAGTCCGAGGATTTCTGCCACACCAAAAATTAAGACTTAAAATACTATCAATAAAATAAGATTCATGAGCTGAAATAACATTCAAAGGAGTAAGACCGGAGTTAGAAAAACAATCAGACCAACTCACATTGCTTAGATTAAAGTCACCCAAAATGCATATTTGGCTATCACTTAACTTATTTATGACTACAGAGGTAATATTGTCAGCATGCAAGCGATAAAGATATTATCCACTATTTGCCGGAATATATGAAACCACAAAAAACAATGAGCTATGTGCTGTCGTACTGCTAACACAAATGCACAGTTGATCTATTAGAGAATCATCGTTCTCAAGCGAAACTAAATACGCATGAAATTTGCGTTGTACCGCAATAAGTACACCACCACCTCTTGCTATTACCTTTGATCCTCTCTCCTCTTCCAGGGCCTTCAATAGGTCATTAATAGCCACCATCCACATTAAGGGGAGACGGAAACCCACCTTGCGGAGTTCCTCTGCCTGTACAGCGTTCTAAAGTTGCCTCCGCCAACTGGGCCGTCACAATCCTGTCAACTAGTAGTTTCTACACGAGGGACACCAGATGTTGATTAACGCCCAGCTTCGCCAGAGCTCTTGTCATCGCCAAGGGTTCTATTTTATTGAAGGCACCCTCAATGTCTAGAAATTATATCAGTGTGTACCCCTTGACCTGTAGAGAGTTCTCTATATACGACACAACTCGATGAAGCGCCGTTTCAGTGGACTTCTTGGTCATGTATGCATGCTGGGAAGTCATTAGTTTGTGCGTTATTGAATTCCAAATGGGACAATCAATTGCCCGCTCCAATACCTTCAGCTAAAAGGAGCAGAGACTTATAGGCCTAAAATCTTTCGGATTGACATGGGATATTCTCCCTGCTTTCGGAATGAAAACAACCCTCGAGTCCTTCCACATTTTAGGAATGTGGTTGAGGTTTAGCACCCCTATATACATAGCATACTGCCAAGTTGCATTGAGATTTAGTGATTGTTGAAGCTGCACCGGTGAGACTTCATCTGGACCCGGCGCCTTGTAGGGTTTAAATGACTCAATTGCCCAGGTCACCTTCTCTATTGTAAGGAAGTCAGCATCCACCGGTTGTTCGCTTACTGTAGTCGACCTGTTAGGAAGCACACCACAGTGCACGGAAAGTGTGTTGCTAGGAAAAGACTGAGAGTGTCCTCTGCCAACCCCGTCCACGTCCACGTCCCGTCCGACCTTAGCAAGCATCTCGGAGCTATTCGGGGAGAGCTGGAGAGAAACCTTCTCAGCCTTAATCCATCTGACACAGATTCACAGAGCAGCAGAATTCCCACCAAGAAAACCTCTTCGAATGCCTTAAAAGAATCCCTAAAAGAGACCTGTACATTTTGAATTGTGAGTCACTTTGGGTTCTTTCGCTAGGTTAAATAAATTTCGACAGAGTCTGCGAGCCTTTTAGATATCTGCATTCCACCACGGTCGTTTCTTTTTGCCTCTTGGGTACTTTATTGGACCGGTCTTATCCAGAGCCTTCTGACATGCCGTTGTAAACTGGTTGGCCTGAAAGTCATTTATCTAGTTCTTTCCTATATCTACACCAGTCATCATTTTTTAAATTTTTCTCAAGGGTAGCGCTGGACCGAATAGCCGGATATTCTCCAGAACACCCTCTGGCTCCGCACGCTTCATCGGTAAACCTCTCCCAAACTGGCCACTGCCTTCTTTTATAGCTCCGCAGATCTGGTGTCATCGCATGCAACCACCTTTACACTTCTTTGGAACCAGCCCGCATCTTTAAAAGACGGTGGTGGTCCAGGGTTCGTGCGAAGCACTCTTACCACAATGCCCGATAACTCGGATCCCACCCTTTCTAATGGGCTCGCAGCACCGGTTCATCGCCGTGGGTTTCATCCACCACACCCAGTATGATCTTTTCCTTTGCGAATTCCGCAAAGGATGGGCCCTGGGTTTGGACCCTTTTGGGTTTGTTATTTATTTATTTATTTGTAAAATACCCTATGAATACAGAATTTATTCTTACAGACTAACAACGAGTGGTAGAAAATTATTCAAAAATAGAATATAGCGTATTCAAAAAGTCGTTTTTACAGACTGAGAAATCTATATCTCTACTGCTTGCTATGCGATTAAGATCAATTAAAGCTCTTGCGATGGGATCATTAAATGCATATACAGCTCTTCTGATGGGATCATTAAATGCATATACAGTTTTTATGGAACCAACATAAAATGTTTGAAAGTGACGTACATTTCGTAATGGTGTATTAAAGCGAATGCGTTCAAGAAGGGAAGCACAATCTACACCCGCATTGATGATATCGAACACGAAAGATAATGAGAGTATCACTCTTCTAAACTCTAGCGATTTTAGATTTATTAGCATACATCTTGCGTGATATGGGGGAATCGGGTCGCTAAAATGTATTCTTTGTAAGGCATATCGAATAAACACCTTTTGAATTTTTTCTATGCGATTAATGTAGCAAGCATGATAGGGCCTCCAAACAAACGAGGCATACTCAAGTCTAGATCTGATAAGGGCTGTAAAAAGTAACTTTAAAGTGTAAGGATCTGAGAATTCTGAACTATTCGGTCGCACGAAAGCCAGCATTGCGTACGACTTTGAAACTATGAAATTAATGTGATTGACGAAAGCAAATTTGCTATCATATTAATGTATACATGTTTGTATTTTTGTACTTATGTATATGTATGCATGTACCTATATTTATACTGTCATATCGAAGGTTTTTCGTAGTTTTCCTTCGAAACAACCCATATTAAATAAAGTTGATAAAATTTTGTCTACACTGTAGGGATCCAAAATTTAAAGACGATTCTAAGGTGCTAGAAAAGTTCTCGCTAGGATCAATACCTGAAGTAAAATTAGAATGGAAGAAATCAGAAAAGAGATTTGCGGCCTCAGTTGGTGAAGTTGCCGACTTCTCATTCAAAAATAAGTGCGACGGAACACTAGAGCATGCTTTCTTTGAATTAATAAATCTCCAGGAAGCTTTGGGATTCGATTTATGTTGGCTTCATAATTAAGAACGTAATTTCTGTATAAAAATTTATCAAGGCAATTATAGTTCTTGGCATAGTTTTTATATTGAAGAAAAAAATAATAATTATTCGACTTTTTGAATTTCCGATAAAATTTATTTCTAAGATTTTTAAGTTTTCGTAATTTTATAGTATGCCAAGGCAGTTTGTATACTTTCTTGCGAATAGTTGGTATATTATTATGGCACAATTCAGACACTTTAGATTTAAAGATATGAAAGCATGAAGACACGCTACGGTTAGAAAACAAACTATCCCAGACTAAGCTTAAAAATTGCCTGTTTAGACTGGAAAAGTTGCATAATTTAAAGTTGTAACAAGTTGTTGTATTTTCACTTTTTAGACTAAGAAACGTATAAAAATTTATATTCAAAACTAAGGGAACGTGATGCATATCAGGTTCCTTTAAAGGAAAAATACACTCTAATAATTGATAGTTAATATTATTGCTAAGAAAGATTTTGTCCAAAAACCTCTGGAGCTTATTTGGAAAGTGATTAATTTGACTTATACCAATAATTAAGAAATTATAAATTAAATACATCTCACTACTCTTGTTTACGTTACTAGGCACAAGATTAGAGGTATTTGTAATATTAGACCATAATACATTATTTAAATTATAGTCACCTAAAACAAGAAGGTGATTATCTGGTTTACTTAGAGATAAAACATTATCTACATGTGCTTTATATAGCTCATTTGAGCTATCCGGCGGAATATATGAAGCGCAGATGTAGAGCAATTCTCGAGAGCTTTGAACACACACACAAAGTTGGTCAAGCAACGAATTATTATTGCTTAGTTCGTAGAATGATGCCTTATATTTTCGCTGGATCGCAATTAGGACACCACCACCTCTAACACATCCAGTTTTGGCTGCATCTCGGTCTTTACGGAATACTTCAAAAAGATTTGGGTCAAAGAATTCATGACTATAGAAGTTGCCATTTAGCCAAGTTTCTATGACAACAAAGATATCGTAATCCAGTTGCGAGCTCATAAGACGTATTGCTTTAGATTTTGTCCTTAGGCCTGAGACATTTTGGAAGTATGTTCTTATGTGCTTGTGGTCTGCATTATCAAATGTTAGGTTTTTGTCTGCGAATCGCTGTTTTTTGGAAAAAACTTAAATTGACGAACACCAACATTCACAGGCCATAAGTCAGGATTCAGAAGTTTTTCGTAATGCAAATTAGAGACGCCCAATTTAAAATTAATTTTCTTAAAATTGTCTAAAGATACATCTTTTTTAATTGAAGGTGAGCATAAGAGAAATTGACGATCAATGTGAGCATGTTTAGCTACATAATCAATAATGTTATCAGCTGTTACGTTAGGTTCAAACGAAGAAAGATGTAGCCATTTCATTCGAATAGGTACGTTGAGCTCCGTGATAGCACTCGCACCAACAAAAATCAAAGGTTGTACCACCTCTCACGTCACTTTGCGATAAATGCATTAGTGGTGGTGTCGAAGAGCAGGCAGCCTCAGAACTAAAGGCAGGAATAACAGTAGATGCAGCCACCGAGTTGAGCGGTTCAGCCGATGTTTTCTTATTAATACTATTTGCTCCACTTTTGTTTCTGAAGAGAGATGGAGAAGCACTTATAGGAGCAGTAGCAATAGCAGCAAATGAAGTAGACGAGGAAGATGAAAGGGCAGCAGTTACTGTTGAATTAAGGGAGGGCGAGGTCGATTGAGCAATAAGATTATTTTTCTCTTGATTATCGTTAGCAGTCGCGTGCATGTTCACGCCCGAAATGACAGCAGTAACATCACAACTACACAGTTGGCTGCGAACTGCCTGAAGTTCAAGCTTAAGATCGTCAACTTTTTTTATCACTCTGAAGAGATTTTATATAGGACAGTGCAAGAGCACCTTCAGCTTTAAGAGCAACAAGTTCATTGTAAATAGCTGTAATGTTATTTCTTCTTTAGTACACTCATGATCTGTCGTGCCAGTTTCCCGGGTCGTACTTGCTGATATTACCGGATCACTATTAACAGCAACTATCTCTTTACATTGAGCATTAGTACGCGTTGAAGAGTGAAGAGATTTTCGACGTACAATTATACATTGCTTGCATTAAAACTGTTTTTTTGACTTTTGCATAAATTCAATGTCAACTGGTAACAGATTACCACAAACTAAGTGAAAGATTTCACTGCACTTAGCACATTAAATTTTTTTAGGATGACTGCGGTCAACCTTCTGACCACAGGTACAAGGCATAGTAAAAGTATATACAATATAAGTGTCCAAGCAACACGATCGAAGTACATAGGTATCGATCAAATGACTATCGCACAAGCTACGAGCTACAAACAAGCAAAACGGAGAGCTTAGTTAAAAACACGTCCGAACAGCGCGACGTATACATTTCCATTATGCGCAACCTCCATCGACCTTTCGCTCCTCTGGAGCAGTTAACTAGAAGTTGAGTATAATAGCATTTGAACACTCAATTTCTGCCAAAACCTCCGCCCAAGCACCGGGCTGCGCCTGATTACAAAGATTCTCTGTTAGTTTGAACCTTTTCAGGATCCTGTTGGCAGCCTTCCTGTGCCGTGAGCTGAAATGCGTTTCTGGGGAGATACAAGCCTTGGCATCACCAGAGGTTTACTCCTGTTTCTTGGGCGACTACCCTTCCGACATATTACGAGTCGGTTTTAGTTGTCAATGTTGTTGTTGTTGTTGTGTCCATAGTTTAGATCCCACGAGTAACGGAGAAATGGGTTCGTCCACCCTAGGCAGAGATCCGCATTACCCGGGGTAAGGCCATTAATACAACTGGGTGCGTCCCGGTTCCCAGAAAGCGCCTTCAGCGACTGGGCTATTTGGGGGCCCCCAGCCAGGCTGATCACAAACAACAATGAGCTATGTGCTGTCGTACTGCTAACACAAACGCACAGTTGATCTATTAGAGAATCATCGTTCTCAAGCGAAACTAAATATGCATGAAATTTGCATTGTACCGCAATAAGTACACCACCACCTCTTGCTACTACCTTTGGTCCTCTTTCCTCTTTCAGGGCCTTCAATAGGTCATTAATAGCCACCATCCACATAAGGGGAGAAGGAAACCCACCTTGCGGAGTTCCTATGCTTGTACAGCGTTTTAAAGTTGCCTCCGCCAACTGGGCAGTCACAACCCTGTCAACTAGTAGTTTCTGCACGAGGGACACCAGATGTTGATTAACGCCCAGCCTCGCCAAAGCTATTGTCATCGCCAGGGGTTATATTTTATTGAAGGCACCTTCAATGTCTAGAAATGATATCAGTGTGTACTCCTTGACCTGTAGAGAGTTCTCTATATACGACACAACTCGATGAAGCGCCGTTTCAGTGGACTTCTTGGTCATATATGCATGCTGGGAAGTCATTAGTTTGTGCGTTATTGAATCCCAAATGTGACAATCAACTGCCCACTCCAATACCTTCAGCTAAAAGGAGCAGAGACTTATAGGCCTAAAATCTTTCGGATTGGCATGGGATATTCTCCCTGATTTCGGAATGAAAACAACCCTCGATTCCTTCCACATTTTAGGAATGTGGTTGAGGTTTAGCACCCCTATATACATAGCATACTGCCAAGTTGCATTTAGATTCAGTGATTGTTGAAGCTGCACCGGTCAGACTTCATCTGGACCCGGCGCCTTGTAGGGTTTAAATGACTCAATTGCCCAGGTCACCTTCTCTATTGTAAGGAAGTCAGCATCCACCGGTTGTTCGCTAACTGTAGTCGACCTGTTAGGAAGCACACCACGGTGCACGGAAAGTGTGTTACTAGGAAAAGACTGAGAGTGTCCTCTGCCGACCCCGTCCACGTCCACGTCCCGTCCGACCTTAGCAAGCATCTCGGAGCTATTCAGGGGGAGCTGGAGAGAAACCTTTTCAGCCTTAGTCCTTCTGACACAAATTCACAGAGCAGCAGAAGTCTTTCCAAGAAAACCTTGGAACCAGCCCGCATCTTTAAAAGATGGTGGTGGTCCAGGGTTCGTGCGAAGCACTCTTACAGCAATTCCCGATAACTCGGATTCCACCCTTTTCAATGGGCTCGCAGCACCGGTTCATTGCTGTGGGTTTCATCCACCACACCCAGTACGATCTTTACGATCTTTGCGCATTGATGATATCGAACACGAAAGATAATGAGAGTATCACTCTTCTACTCTCTAGCGATTTTAGATTTATTAGCATACATCTAGCGTGATATTGGGGAATCGGGTTGCTAAAATGTATTCTTCGTAAGGCATATCGAATAAACACCTTTTGAATTTTTTCTATGCGATTAATGTAGCAAGCATGATAGGGACTCCAAACAAAAGAGGCGTACTCAAGTCTAGATCTGACAAGGGCTGTAAAAAGTAACTTTAAAGTGTAAGGATCTGAGAATTCTGAACTATTCCGTCGCACGAAAGCCAGCATTCCCTACGACTTTGAAACTATAAAATTAATGTGATTGACGAAAGTAAATTTGCTATCAAAAATTACTCCTAAGTCCTTAATCTCATGGACTGATTTAAGACAGATGTTTGAAATACTATACGACGTTTGTAAGACAGTATTACGCTTACTAAAAGTAACGTGATAGCACTTTTCGATATTCAGTGATAAGCGATTTGTCTCACACCAGGTGTGAAGATTATTAAGTTCCGCTTGAAGCATCTGCGAATCCTCCAGTTTTTTTTATTGTAGAGAAGATTTTTAAGTCGTAGGAAGCAAAAAAGGGATGCGATATCGTTTTGTCCACGTTAACGACACACTGGCGATTATTTAGATATGATTATATCCATTTCAGAAAGGTGGAGTGAAAACCAATAGCTGTAAGTTTATTGACTAAAATTGAGTGAGACACTCTGTCGAAAGCTTTAGAAAAATCGGTATAAACAACATCAGTCTGAAGACCATATTGGAACCCAAATGGGCCTATAATTCTTTACATCGTTTTTGTTACCACTTTTCAAGATAGGGGTGATATAAGCAATTTTCCAGTCGTCAAGAAATACGCCTGAGGATAGCGATCTATTAAAGATTATACCTGAAGGATAAATGAGAGGATCGCAGCTTTTTATTAAGATTGAGGAAAGCCCGTCAACATCAGTTTGATTTGAAGGTTTAAGCCGTGCAATGCCGTTAATAATATCTAGTGCAGTCAAGGGTAGGGATCCGAAATTTAAAAACGATTCTAAGGTGCTAGAAAAGTTCTCGCTAGGATCAATACCTGAAGTAAAATTAGAATGGAAGAAATCAGAAAAGAGATTTGCGGCCTCAGTTGGTGAAGTTGCCGACTTCTCATTCAAAAATAAGTGCGACGGAACACTAGAGCATGCTTTCTTTGAATTAATAAATCTCCAGGAAGCTTTGGGATTCGATTTATGTTGGCTTCATAATTAAGAACGTAATTTCTGTATAAAAATTTATCAAGGCAATTATAGTTCTTGGCATAGTTTTTATATTGAAGAAAAAAATAATAATTATTCGACTTTTTGAATTTCCGATAAAATTTATTTCTTAGATTTTTAAGTTTTCGTAATTTTATAGTATGCCAAGGCAGTTTGTATACTTTCTTGCGAATAGTTGGTATATTATTATGGCACAATTCAGACACTTTAGATTTAAAGATATGAAAGCATGAAGACACGCTACGGTTAGAAAACAAACTATCCCAGACTAAGCTTAAAAATTGCCTGTTTAGACTGGAAAAGTTGCATAATTTAAAGTTGTAACAAGTTGTTGTATTTTCACTTTTTAGACTAAGAAACGTATAAAAATTTATATTCAAAACTAAGGGAACGTGATGCATATCAGGTTCCTTTAAAGGAAAAATACACTCTAATAATTGATAGTTAATATTATTGCTAAGAAAGATTTTGTCCAAAAACCTCTGGAGCTTATTTGGAAAGTGATTAACTTGACTTATACCAATAATTAAGAAATTATAAATTAAATACATCTCACTACTCTTGTTTACGTTACTAGGCACAAGATTAGAGGTATTTGTTATATTAGACCATAATACATTTTTTAAATTATAGTCACCTAAAACAAGAAGGTGATTATCTGGTTTACTTAGAGATAAAACATTATCTACATGTGCTTTATATAGCTCATTTGAGCTATTCGGCGGAATATATGAAGCGCAGATGTAGAGCAATTCTCGAGAGCTTTGAACACACACACAAAGTTGGTCAAGCAACGAATTATTATTGCTCAGTTCGTAGAATGATGCCTTATATTTTCGCTGGATCGCAATTAGGACACCACCACCTCTAACACATCCAGTTTTGGCTGCATCTCCGTCTTTACGGAATACTTCAAAAAGATTTGGGTCAAAGAATTCATGACTATAGAAGTTGCCATTTAGCCAAGTTTCTATGACAACAAAGATATCGTAATCCAGTTGCGAGCTCATAAGACGTATTGCATTAGATTTTGTCCTTAGGCCTGAGACATTTTGGAAGTATATTCTTATGTGCTTGTGGTCTGCATTATCAAATGTTAGGTTTTTGTCTGCGAATCGCTGTTTTTTCGAAAAAACTTAAATTGACGAACACCAACATTCACAGGCCATAAGTCAGGATTCAGAAGTTTTTCGTAATGCAAATTAGAGACGCCCAATTTAAAATTAATTTTCTTAAAATTGTCTAAAGATACATCTTTTTTAATTGAAGGTGAGCATAAGAGAAATTGACGATCAATGTGAGCATGTTTAGCTACATAATCAATAATGTTATCAGCTGTTACGTTAGGTGCAAACGAAGATGTAGCCATTTCATTCGAATAGGTACGTTGAGCTCCGTTATAGCACTCGCACCAACAAAAATCAAAGGTTGTACCACCTCTCACGTCACTTTGCGATAAATGCATTAGTGGTGGTGTCGAAGAGCAGGCAGCCTCAGAACTAAAGGCAGGAATAACAGTAGATGCAGAAACCGAGTTGAGCGGTTCAGCCCATGTTTTCTTATTAATACTATTTGCTCCACTTTTGTTTCTGAAGAGAGATGGAGAAGCACTTATAGGAGCAGTAGCAATAGCAGCAAATGAAGTAGACGAGGAAGATGAAAGGGCAGCAGTTACTGTTGAATTAAGGGAGGGCGAGGTCGATTGAGCAATAAGATTATTTTTCTCTTGATTATCGTTAGCAGTCGCGTGCATGTTCACGCCCGAAATGACAGCAGTAACATCACAACTACACAATTGGCTGCGAACTGCCTGAAGTTCAAGCTTAAGATCGTCAACTTTTTTTATCACTCTGAAGAGATTTTATATAGGACAGTGCAAGAGCACCTTCAGCTTTAAGAGCAACAAGTTCATTGTAAATAGCTGTAATGTTATTTCTTCTTTAGTACACTCATGATCTGTCGTGCCAGTTTCCCGGGTCGTACTTGCTGATATTACCGGATCACTATTAACAGCAACTATCTCTTTACATTGAGCATTAGTACGCCTTGAAGAGTGAAGAGATTTTCGACGTACAATTGTACATTGCTTGCATAAAAACTATTTTTTTGACTTTTGCATAAATTCAATGTCAACTGGTAACAGATTACCACAAACTAAGTGAAAGATTTCACTGCACTTAGCACATTAAATTTTTTTAGGATGACTGCGGCAACCTTCTGACCACAGGTACAAGGCATAGTAAAAGTATATACAATATAAGTGTGCAAGCAACACGATCGAAGTACATAGGTATCAATCAAATGACTATCGCACAAGCTACGAGCTACAAACAAGCAAAACGGAGAGCTTAGTTAAAAACACGCCCGAACAGCGCGACGTATACATTTCCATTATGCGCAACCTCCATCGACCTTTCGCTCCTCTGGAGCAGTTAACTAGAAGTTGAGTATAATAGCATTTGAACACTCAATTTCTGCCAAAACCTCCGCCCAAGCACCGGGCTGCGCCTGATTACAAAGATTCTCTGTTAGTTTGAACCTTTTCAGGATCCTGTTGGCAGCCTTCCTGTGCCGTGAGCTGAAATGCGTTTCTGGGGAGATACAAGCCTTGGCATCACCAGAGGTTTACTCCTGTTTCTTGGGCGACTACCCTTCCGACATATTACGAGTCGCTTTTTGTTGTCAATGTTGTTGTTGTTGTTGTGTCCATAGTTTAGATCCCACGAGTAGCGGAGAAAGGGATTCGTCCACCCTAGGCAGAGATCCGCATTACCCGGGGTAAGGCCATTAATACAACTGGGTGCGTCCCGGTTCCCAGAAAGCGCTTTCAGCGACTGGGCTATTTGGGGGCCCCCAGCCAGGCTGATCTTCAGCACGGTATGCATGATACCTTGATCCAGCCCCTACCTCAAGACTAAGTTCAAAAAGTATTTCTATGTGACAGAGCTATCAAGAAGCTTAAGCACATAGCACTGATTACTGGGCTTAGCTGAGCACCTTCCCGAAACTGTTCGGGATTTGCTCTGTAGTATTCATTACCAGTCGGCACCCTCGCGGAGGGTTCAGTCCGCGGATTTCTGTCACACCAAAAATTAAGACTTAAAATACTATCAATGAAATAAGATTCATGCGCTGAAATAACATTCAAAGGAGTGAGACCGGAGTTGGAAAAAAAAAACAGACCAACTCACATTACTTAGATTAAAGTCACCCAAAACGTATATTTGGCTACCACTAAACTTATTTATGACTACAGAGGTAATATTGTCAGCATGCAAGCGATACAGAAATTATCCACTATTTGCCGGAATATATGAAACCACAAACCACAATGCGCTATGTGCTGTCGTACTGCTAACACAAACGCACAGTTGATCTATTAGAGAATCATCGTTCTCAAGCGAAACTAAATATGCATGAATTTTGCGTTGTACCGCAATAAGAACACCACCTTCTCTTGCAGTAGGGAGAAGGAAACCCACCTTAGGGGTTCCTCTGCTTGTACAGCGTTCTTAAGAAGCCTCAACGAACTGGGCCGTCACAATCCTGTCAAATAGTAGTTTCTGCACGAGGGACACCAGATGTTGATTAACGCCCAGCTTCGCCAGAGCTCTTGTCATCGCCAAGGGTTCTATTTTATTGAAGGCACCCTTAATGTCTAGAAATGATATCAGTGTGTACTCCTTGACCTGTAGATAGTTCTCTATATACGACACAACTCGATGAAGCGCCGTTTCAGTGGACTTCTTGGTCATGTATGCATGCTGGGAAGTCATTAGTTTGTGCGTTATTGAATCCCAAATGTGACAATCAATTGCCCGCTCCAATACCTTCAGCTAAAAGGACCAGAGACTTATAGGCCTAAAATCTTTCGGATTGACGTGGGATATTCTCCCTGCTTTCGGGATGAAAACAACCCTCGATTCCTTCCACATTTTAGGAATAAAGTTGAGGTTTAGCACCCCTATATACATAGCATACAGCCATGTTGCATTTAAGTTTTGTGGTTGTTGAAGCTGCACCGGTGAGACTTCATCTGGACCCGGCGCCTTGTAGGGTTTAAATGACTCAATTGCCCAGGTCACCTTCTCTATTGTAAGGAAGTCAGCATCCACCGGTTGTTCGCTTACTGTAGTCGACCTGTTAGGAAGCACACCACGGTGCACGGAAAGTGTGTTACTAGGAAAAGACTGAGAGTGTCCTCTGCCGACCCCGTCCACGTCCCGTCCGACCTTAGCAAGCATCTCGGAGCTATTCAGGGGGAGCTGGAGAGAAACCTTCTCAGCCTTAATCCTTCTGACACAGATTCACAGAGCAGCAGAAGTCTTTCCAAGAAAACGTATCTTTAAAAGACGGTGGTGGTCCAGGGTTCCTGCGAAGCACTCTTACCGCAGTGCCCGATAACCCGGATTCCACCCTTTTCAATGGGCTCGCAGCACCGGTTCCATGCCGTGGGTTTCATCCACCACACCCAGTACGATCTTTTCCTTTGCGGCTTCCGCAAAGGATGGGCCCTGGGTTTGGACCCTTTTCGGTTTATTATTTATTTACTTATTTATTTATTTGTAAAATAGTCTATGAATTCATAATTTATTCTTACAGACTAACAACGAGTGGTAGAAAATTATTCAAAAACAGAATATAGCGTATTCAAAAAGTCGTTTTTGCAGACTGAGAAATCTATATCTCTACTGTTTGCTATGCGATTAAGATCATTAAAGCTCTTATGATGGGAGCATTAAATGCATATACAGTTTTTATGGAACCAACATTAAATGTTTCAAACTGACGTACATTTCGTAATGGTGTATTAAAGCGAATGCGTTCAAGAAGGGAAGCGCAATCTACACCCGCATTGATGATATCGAACACGAAAGATAATGAGAGTATCACTCTTCTACTCTCTAGCGTTTTTAGATTTATTAGCATAAATCTAGCGTGATATGGGGGAATCGGGTTGCTAAAATGTATTCTATGTAAGGCATATTGAATTTTTTCTATCCGATTAATTTAGCAAGCATGATAGGGCCTCCAAACAAAAGAGGCGTACTCAAGTCTAGATCTAACCAGGGCTGTAAAAAGTAACTTAAAGTGTAAGAAACTGAGAATTCTGAACTATTCCGTCGCACGAAAGCCAGCATTGCGTAAGACTTTGAAACTATAAAATTAATGTGATTGACGAAAGTAAATTTGCTATCAAAAATTACTCCTAAGTCCTTAATCTCATGGACTGATTTAAGATAGATGTTTGAAATACTATACGACGTTTGTAAGACAGTATTACGCATACTAAAAGTAACGTGATAGCACTTTTCGATATTCAGTGATAAGCGATTTGTCTCACACCAGGTGTGAAGATTATTAAGTTCCGCTTGAAGCATCTGCGAATCCTCCGGTTTTTTTTATTGTAGAGAAGATTTTTAAGTCGTAGGAAGCAAAAAAGGGATGCGATAACGTTTTGTCCACGTTAACGACACACTGGCGATTATTTAGATATGATTTTATCCATTTCAGAAAGGTGGAGTTAAAACCAATAGCTGCAAGTTTATTGACTAAAATTGAGTGAGACACTCTGTCGAAAGCTTTAGAAAAATCGGTATAAACAACATCAGTCTGAAGACCATCTTGGAACCCAGATATGCAATAATCTGAAAAGCCTAGCAGTCGAATGATTTGGAATAAACCCATGCTGATTTTGGCAAATAATGCTTTTAACTGCAAAATATAATTTATTATAGACAATACATTCGAACAATTTCGAAATAGAAGACAGCTTAGAAATGGGCCTATAATTCTTTACATCGTTTTTGTTACCACTTTTGAAGATAGGGGTGATATAAGAAATTTTCCAGTCGTCAAGAAATACGCCTGAGGATAGCGATCTATTAAAGATTATACTTGAAGGATAAATGAGAGAATCGCAGCTTTTTATTAAGAAAGTAATTTCTGTATAAATATTTATCAAGGCAATTATAGTTCTTGGCATAGTTTTTATATTGAAGAAAAAAATAATAATTATTCGACTTTTTGAATTTCCTATAAAATTTATTTCTTAGATTTTTAAGTTTTCGTAATTTTATAGTATGCCAAGGCACTTTGTATACTTTCTTGCGAATAGTTGGTATATTATTATGGCACAATTCAGACACTTTAGATTTAAAGATATGAAAGCACGAAGACACGCTACGGTTAGAAGATTAGAGGTATTTGTAATATTAGACCATAATACATTATTTAAATTATAGTCACCTAAAACAAGTCGGTGATTATCTGGTTTACTTAGAGATAAAACATTATCTACATGTGCTTTATATAGCTCATCTGAGCTATTCGGCGGAATATATGAAGCGCAGATGTAGAGCAATTCTCGAGAGCTTTGAACACACACACAAAGTTGGTCAAGCAACGAATTATTATTGCTCAGTTCGTAGAATGATGCCTTATATTTTCGCTGGATCGCAATTAGGACACCACCACCTCTAACACATCCAGTTTTGGCTGCATCTCGGTCTTTACGGAATACTTCAAAAAGATTTGGGTCAAAGAATTCATGACTATAGAAGTTGCCATTTAGCCAAGTTTCTATGACAACAAAGATATCGTAATCCAGTTGCGAGCTCATAAGACGTACTGCTTTAGATTTTGTCCTTAGGCGTGAGACATTTTGGAAGTATATTCTTATGTGCTTGTGGTCTGCATTATCAAACGTTAGTTTTTGTCTGCGAATCGCCGTTTTTTTAGAAAAAACTTTAATTGACGAACACCAACATTCACAGGCCATAAATCGGGATTCAGAAGTTTTTCGTAATGCAAATTAGAAACGCCCAATTTAAAAATAATTTTCCTAAAATTGTCTAAAGATACATCTTTTTTAATTAAAGGTAAGTATAAAAGAAATTGACGATCAATGTGAGCATGTTTAGCTACATAATCAATAATGTTATCAACTGTTACGTTAGGTGCAAACGAAGAAAGATGTAGCCATTTCATTCGAATAGGTACGTTGAGCTCCGTGCTAGCACTCGCGCCAACAAAAATCAAAGGTTGTACCACCTCTCACGTCACTTTGCGATAAATGCATTAGTGGTGGGGTCGAAGAGCAGGCAGCTTCAGAACTATAGGCAGGAATAACAGTAGATGCGGCTGCACCTCAACCGAGTTGAGCGGTGCAGCCGATGTCTTCTTATTAATACTATTTGCTCCACTTTTGTTTTTGGCAATGACGAGAGATGGAGAAGCACTTATAGGAGCAGCAGCAACAGCAGCAAATGAAGTAGACGAGGAAGATGAAAGGGCAGCAGTTACTGTTGAAGTAAGAGAGGGCGAGGTCGATTGAGCAATAAGATTAGTCAGCAGTAACATCACAACTACACAATTGGCTGCGCACTGCCTGAAGTTCAAGCTTAAGGTCGTCAATTTTTTTAGAAGAAGTTTTTTATCACTCTGAAGAGATTTTATATAGGACATAGCACATAGCACTGATTTCTGGGCTTAGCTGAGCACCTTCCCGAAACTGTTCGGGATTTGCTCTGTAGTATTCATTACCAGTCGGCACCCTCGCGGAGGGTTCAGTCCGCGGATTTCTGTCACACCAAAAATTAAGACTTAAAATACTATCAATAAAATAAGATTCATGCGCTGAAATAACATTCAAAGGAGTGAGACCGGAGTTGGAAAAAAAATCAGACCAACTCACATTACTTAGATTAAAGTCACCCAAAACGTATATTTGGCTACCACTAAACTTATTTATGACTACAGAGGTAATATTGTCACCATGCAAGCGATACAAAAATTATCCACTATTTGCCGGAATATATGAAACCACAAACCACAATGCGCTATGTGCTGTCGTACTGCTAACACAAACGCACAGTTGATCTATTAGAGAATCATCGTTCTCAAGCGAAACTAAATATGCATGAATTTTGCGTTGTACCGCAATAAGAACACCACCTTCTCTTGCAGTAGGGAGAAGGAAACCCACCTTAGGGGTTCCTCTGCTTGTACAGCGTTCTTAAGAAGCCTCAACGAACTGGGCCGTCACAATCCTGTCAACTAGTAGTTTCTGCACGAGGGACACCAGATGTTGATTAACGCCCAGCTTCGCCAGAGCTCTTGTCATCGCCAAGGGTTCTATTTTATTGAAGGCGCCCTTAATGTCTAGAAATGATATCAGTGTGTACTCCTTGACCTGTAGATAGTTCTCTATATACGACACAACTCGATGAAGCGCCGTTTCAGTGGACTTCTTGGTCATGTATGCATGCTGGGAAGTCATTAGTTTGTGCGTTATTGAATCCCAAATGTGACAATCAATTGCCCGCTCCAATACCTTCAGCTAAAAGGACCAGAGACTTATAGGCCTAAAATCTTTCGGATTGACGTGGGATATTCTCCCTGCTTTCGGGATGAAAACAACCCTCGATTCCTTCCACATTTTAGGAATAAAGTTGAGGTTTAGCACCCCTATATACATAGCATACAGCCATGTTGCATTTAAGTTTTGTGGTTGTTGAAGCTGCACCGGTGAGACTTCATCTGGACCCGGCGCCTTGTAGGGTTTAAATGACTCAATTGCCCAGGTCACCTTCTCGATTGTAAGGAAGTCAGCATCCACCGGTTGTTCGCTTACTGTAGTCGACCTGTTAGGAAGCACACCACGGTGCACGGAAAGTGTGTTGCTAGGAAAAGACTGAAAGTGTCCTCTGCCGACCCCGTCCACGTCCACGTCCCGTCCGACCTTAGCAAGCATCTCGGAGCTATTCAGGGGGAGCTGGAGAGAAACCTTCTCAGCCTTAATCCCTCTGACACAGACTCACAGAGCAGCAGAAGTCTTTCCAAGAAAACCTTGGAACCAGCCCGCATCTTTAAAAGACGGTGGTGGTCCAGGGTTTGTGCGAAGCACTCTTACCGCAGTGCCCGATAACTCTGATACCACCCTTTCCAATGGGCTCGCAGCACCGGTTCATCGCCGTGGGTTTCATCCACCACACCCAGTACGACATTTTCCTTTGCGACTTCCGCAAAGGATGGGCCCTGGGTTTGGACCCTTTTCGGTTTATTATTTATTTACTTATTTATTTATTTGTAAAATAGTCTATGAATACATAATTTATTCTTACAGACTAACAACGAGTGGTAGAAAATTATTCAAAAATAGAATATAGCGTATTCAAAAAGTCGCTTTTGCAGACTGAGAAATCTACATATATCTCTACTGCTTGCTATGCGATTAACATCAATTAAAGCTCTTGTGATGGGAGCATTAAATGCATATACAGTTTTTATGGAACCAACATAAAATGTTTGAAAGTGACGTACATTTCGTAATGGTGTATTAAAGCGAATGCGTTCAAGAAGGGAAGCACAATCTACACCCGCATTGATGAGATCGAACACGAAAGATAATGAGAGAATCACTCTTCTACTCTCTAGCGATTTTAGATTTATTAGCATATATCTAGCGTGATGTTGGGGAATCGGGTCGCTAAAATGTATTCTTCGTAAGACATATCGAATAAACACCTTTTGAATTTTTTCTATGCGATTAATGTAGCAAGCATGATAGGGACTCCAAACAAAAGAGGCGTACTCAAGTCTAGATCTGACAAGGGCTGTAAAAAGTAACTTTAAAGTGTAAGGATCTGAGAATTCTGAACTATTCCGTCGCAAGAAAGCCAGCATTCCGTACGACTTTGAAACTATAAAATTAATGTGATTGACGAAAGTAAATTTGCTATCAAAAATTACTCCTAAATCCTTAATCTCATGGACTGATTTAAGATAGATGTTTGAAATACTATACGACGTTTGTAAGACAGTATTACGCTTACTAAAAGTAACGTGATAGCACTTTTCGATATTCAGTGATAAGCGATTTGTCTCACACCAGGTGTGAAGATTATTAAGTTCCGCTTGAAGCATCTGCGAATCCTCCGGTCTTTTTTATTGTAGAGAAGATTTTTAAGTCGTAGGAAGCAAAAAAGGGATGCGATAACGTTTTGTCCACGTTAACGACACACTGGCGATTATTTAGATATGATTCTATCCATTTCAGAAAGGTGGAGTGAAAACCAATAGCTGTAAGTTTATTGACTAAAATTGAGTGAGACACTCTGTCGAAAGCTTTAGAAAAATCGGTATAAACAACATCAGTCTGAAGACCATCTGGGAACCCAAATGGGCCTATAATTCTTCACATCGTTTCTGTTACCACTTTTGAAGATAGGGGTGATGATAAGCAATTTTCCTGTCGTCAGGAAATACGCCTGAGAATAGCGATCTATTAAAGATTATACTTAAAGGATAAATGATAAAATAGCAGCTTTTTATTAAGATTGAGGAAAGCCCGTCAACATCAGTTTCATTTGAAGGTTTAAGCCGTGCAATGCCGTAAATAATATCTAGTGCAGTCAAGGGTAGGGATCCGAAGTTTAAAGACGATTCTAAGGTGCTAGAAAAGTTCTCGCTAGGATCAATACCTTATGAGGTGGGTTTTGTCGAGGGCTGAGGTGAGCTCAGTCTGTCCAGAGTCAAGTGAAGGTCCCACTAACCCCCACCAAATAAAACACAGTATTTATGTGCTTAAGTTGGACACACACACACGCGCGCGCTATGGCTTAGTAATCTGCAGCTTTATGTCCCTGCTGAGAGGAGAGAGGGGAAGAACGAGCGTAGCTGAAGGGAGGTAATTTTGATGGCTCTCGGTGAGCTCGCTAGCAACGCGTTAAATGGGCCTGTCGGCAACGGCGAGGCGGTTAGGTAGCGTGACGGTGAGTTCTCTGAGGTGGTCGGAAGATCAGAGAGTAACAGGCGGAGCGCGGTACTTATCGTGCTAGCACCACGCTGATGAATCTCGGTAGCGGTCTCGGCAGCTGGAGCGTAGTATGGATCGTGCTAGCAGCACGCTGATGAATCTCGGTAGCGGTCTCGGCAGCTGGGGCGTAGTGGGCGTTGTGCTAGCAGCACGCTGGTGAATCTTGGTGGCGGTCCTATCAGCTGGCGTCTCCTATCTAGCAAGACTCGGTCGGTTAGCAGTAGCGGGAGCGGGGGCGTAGGAAGGCTCCTGGTCGCGAACCGCTCTCCGGGTGTCTGTTGGGGTGCGTTAATTGTATCGTAGTAAAATGCTACGTAACAGTCCCCCTCCCACTTCGGGGACAAAAAGCTGTGGTGGTGGTGGTTCGGCGTGTGTGTGTGTGGTTGCATTTTTATTGAAATTCAACGTAAGTAATTCAAATAAATTCACAAATTGTTTGCTTATTCTAATGGTTCTAATGATAAATATATGTATATAATAATAATTATTATTATTGTTGAAGCCAAAAGCCTTCAATGGTTGGGAACTGCTGGTGGTTTTCCCGCACAGTGGGTCGCGACAAAGCTGCACCGCTGCTGGAAAGCAACCGGTGGTTTGTTTCAAAGTTGCAAACGATGAGAGGCGAGTCCCGCTGATCCGTTGAGTCTGTTATTCAGTCGTGATATCGAGACAGCGGAGTGCGGACTTGCCATCAGCGAATATAGGTAAATTATACATTAAAATACTCTTATAAAGTAACTATACCTAATTAAATCCATGCATATTTTCTTATGCATATATATGTACATATTTTCTTATGCATATATCTGTACATATGTTCATATCTATATGAAATAATATGAATAAATATTAAAAACTAATACCCCCATTTTATTATTCTTTGTTACATCTCATTTTCCGCAATTGTTGGGGAGTTTGTATCGGCGAAACTCTTACGTGTTTAAGGCAAACATTTTGGTCCTTCGAAGACCATCCGCTGTCTCTTATAAATAGGTGGCAGAAATTGAAAGCTTTGAGCCAACAGCATTCTCTTCGATGGAAGGAAGAATATTTAAAGGAACTTCACAAAAGATATAGATGGAAATTTCCTCAAAAGGAGATAGCAGTAGATGACATGGTCGTAGTTCGCCAAGAAACTCTCCCTCCCAATGAGTGGCGTTTGGGCAGGGTAACGAAGGTATATCACGGCAGTGATAAACGAGTTAGAGTGGCGGATATTCGAACACAAAAGGGGGTGTTAACGCGTCCTATCGTTAAATTAGTCGTCCTACCAAAATAGGTGATCACCAAATTATTAAGTATCTTCTACCATTTTTAGTTAACAAACATGGAATTGGTACCACTAGCGTCTAACATCAACACTGCACCTCCAACTTCGCCACCCGCTTGTGCGGAATCACATATCAAAACAAAGACAACCTACCAACCGGTAAAATGCAGAGTCTGTCATCGAAGTCACCCATTACGGTATTGTAAGCGGTTTATCGCCGCGAATTATGAACGTCGCCTCCGGTTAGTCCTTATCCACAGCTATTGTTCTCGGTGCTTAGCGTATTCTCATACAGCTAAAGGATGCCGTAGTAAGGGAATGTGCTCATACTGCAACGAAAAGCACCACACACTGCTCCATGCCAACGATCGCCTCTCTCCACATCGACCACTACCACCGCTTCTTAGCCAACTATCGAGAACAGTGACGGTGTTGCCAACGGTTGCGGTGTATGTCCACGTCGGTAATCGCAGGTTCTTAACCCGAGCTCTGCTCGATCCTTGTTCTCAAACAAGTAAGGTGTGCGAGTCGCTTATCAAGAAACTTCGTATTCCAACCATGCCCGTCGCCAACATCCAAATGTGTGAGTTTATGATGAGCTCGTTGCATGACCCGTGCGTTAGGCTTTCACATACGGCAAGGGTTATTGCGGAGATCGGGTTGAGAACGCCTGCTCGCCACCTGAATCCGACCGTTCGTGATAAGTTCACCAACATGAAATTGGCAGATCCAAATTTTAGCACGTCGTGCGCAGTGGCCTTAATTTTTGGAGGCGACATCTACCACAAATTTATACGCTGCGAGACCATCGCTCATCCTGGGTACCCTACTGCCCAGAACACCATTTTCGGTTGGGTCCTTTCTGGCCCATGTACCCTTTAAGGTACAACAACCCCTTACTGGGTCACGAAGTTTTAAATCATTTTTTATTTATAATATCTTTATACATTGAATTTAAATAAACTTAATCACACTGAAATTTAATAACAACAAAAGAAAAATAAAAGAAGCTCAACAATTTGTTTTTACATGCCCAATTGAATTTGTAGAATAAAAGTATTGTAAGAAATGTACATATATATGAACACGTTAATTTACCATTGGTGATTTTATGTGCTTAAGTAAGTTTCCTTTTCTTGCAATTCCTAAGTATTGCAAGGCTGGCGGCAATGTTGAAGCCAAAAGCCTTCAATGGTTGGGAACTACTGGTGGTTTTCCCGCAGTGGGTCGCGACAAAGCTGCACCGCTGCTGGAAAGCAACCGGTGGTTTGTTTCGAAGTTGCAAACGATGAGAGGCGAGTCCCGCTGATCCGTTGAGTCTGTTATTCAGTCGTGATATCGAGACAGCGGAGTGCGGACTTGCCATCAGCGAATATAGGTAAATTATACATTAAAATACTCTTATAAAGTAACTATACCTATGTAATTAAATCCATGCATATTTTCTTATGCATATATATGTACATATTTTCTTATGCATATATCTGTACATATGTTCATATCTATATGAAATAATATGAATAAATTTTTTTTTTTTTTTTTTTTTGTTGCTTATTCTTATGGTTCTAATGATAAATATCTGTATATTATTATTATAAATTTTTTTTTTTGTTTTTTATTTACATACAACAATGTTCATTTTGTTACATAACTATAACTTATCTCATGTTTTATATTTATTTAAAACGTTGCGTGCGCGGATGTGATCTCGACATCGAATTTTACGATGACTTTGTGGCCCTGGTACTTCACGCAGGCGTGGTCGTTCCTCACCTGAGTTACCCACACGGTGCGGCGTTTGAATGTCGTCATCCATCGCTTCTTGTTCGTCGTTGGACGTCGTAGGACGAACCCTTCCAAGATGTTTGGAATGGGAGGGGTGTCTGCCGTTTCTTCCTCCGTGTCCATCGCTCGTTCCACTTCTCGTAAGCTGTTTGTTGGGCCGTCGGTATCTAGTGCTTGTTTAAACGTCGCGGGGGCGGAGTGTAAACCGATTGGCATTACTTTCCACTCGAAAAGTCCCCGGTCCGGGACGGTGAAGGCAGTGTACGGGCGGGATTGCTTGGCCAGTGGTATCTGCCAGTAATAGTTTTTCAGGTCCAGAGTGGAGATGTACTTTCTTTCCTTGAGTTGGTCGAGGATAGCTCCGATCTGGGGTAGCGGATACGCATCGGCTTCGCTTGCCGCGTTGAGTTGGCGATAATCGATGCACGTCCTCCAGCTTCCTTGCTTTTTCCAGCACTAGGATAAGCGGTGAACTATACGCGCTTCTCGACGGCTCGATGCGCTTGGCTGCGAGCAGCTCGTCGACTTCATCGTTGATGACCTGCTGCATGGCGGGATTACGGTCGTAGTAGCGTTGCTTTAGTGGTCGTTTGTGCTTAAGAGTGATGATATGCATGGCGGCTATGATTGGCCCAGTGATTCCGCTAAATACCTTCTGGTGACTCATCAGGAATTCGGTCAATCGTTTGTTTTGGTCTGCAGTCAGATGTTCCCTCTCGGTGAGCGCGGACAGCTTGTTAAGCAGTTGTGGTTTCTTAGGAGCGCCTGCTATCAGGGGTAGATCATCCAGCGTGATGGTCATTCCTCTTTTCCTGAGGAAATTCAGCCCCAATATCATGTGCTCGGCGAGGTTGCTGAGTGTTGATACCACAATGGACGTTGCCTTTCCATGGTACGTTATCGTCACGGGGTATGTTTGCGAGCTTACGGCGCAGGTTTGGTTCGCAAGTTGTATGCTTTGGTGGCTGGGCCATGATCGGATCTTCCTTCTCTCGAGGTGCTGGCGCACGGTCTCGCCGGGATAGGTGAGTGTGGCGCCGGTGTCTATTAAAGCTCGTACCCTCATGCCTTCCACATCTACGTTGGCATAGAAGCGTCCGTCCATCTTCTCTTCAGGCATCATGATGGCTGCGGGGGCGGCGGCGCTCGGCTTTGATTTTGGGCTACCCCACTCGGCAGGGGGCTCCTCCTTGGGCGAGCTAAGGGTGTCGCACTGACAGTTTCTTGAGAGGATGTTGTCTCGGCCACTTCGGGAGCAGAACAACCTTCTAATTCGTCGGCAGTACCGACGGTGGTGGCCTCTCCGTTTACATCGCTAACAGGTTATTTCGCTGTTATACTCCTCGGTCAGGGGGACTAGGCTGTGTACCGGTGGTCTGTTCTGTCTGGCCTCCTCACTTTTCAATAGCTCGAATTCGTCAGTGAGCTCCATCAGCTCTTCAATTGACGAAAACTCGGCTCGCTTGATGAAAAGACGGTACTCCACTCGCAACCCTTCGTATATGCGTTCGAGATGACTCTCTTTGACCATCGTCGGGTGCTGACGTACCAGCGTTTGTAGGGCCATATTGTAATCTTTGGCCTTTTCTCGGCTATGTTGCTTCCGCTGCCGGATGGCATCTTCCAGTTGGTTGATGTGCCTCCTCGGCAAAAAAAATCGCTCCGCTTCTGCGCGAAATTCTCCCCACGAGCGGAGTTGTGTCTTCCGGACACGGTACCACATCAACGCTTTCCCGCGAAAAATCTCAGGAAGGGGCGAGAGGAGCTTGTCCAGCGGGATACGATATCACTCGGCTAACTCTTCAATTCTTTCTAGGAATTCGAAAAATGCGTCGCCTCCTGAAAAATGTACGTCCCATCGGCGGACTGTACTCATTATCTCCACCTCGCTCATCTCGTTGCGATTTGCCTCGTTCTTCTCTCTCTTTGGGGCGGGAGGGGAGTTATAAATATGGATGGAGGGGGCGTTGGTTGTTGATTCAGCAGGGCGCTCCTCCTTGGCGTTTACTTCCCGCTCAAGTTCCCCTAATATATTCTCTGTTGACCGGCGGCTGCGCTTTGCTTTTACGAAGGCGCTCAATGTGTTGTGTAATTCGGCAACCGTGTGCCCCCTGCAAAAATACGATGCCGCTTGCAGTCTTCAACCAGTTTCTCTTTCTTTAACAGGTATATCCAGCCAAGGGAGTGCGTATTCAGCGTCCTGGTGTCATTGACGCTCTCGTGTGTGTTCTCTCTTTCCTCGTGTGTGTCCCGTGATCCCGCTACCACAGCGTTGGTGTTTGTTGTCGGTTTTACACAGTCGCCTGTAGAGACGGGTCCCTGCTCGGGCGCCATTTATGAGGTAGGTTTTGTCGAGGGCTGAGGTGAGCTCAGCCTGTCCAGAGTCAAGTGAAGGTCCCACTAACCCCCACCAAATAAAACACAGTATCGATGTGCTTAAGTTGGACACACACGCGCTCTGGCTTAGTAATGTGCAGCTTTATGTCCTGGCTGAGAGGAGAGAGGGGAAGAACGAGCGTAGCTGAAGGGAGGTAATTTTGATGGCTCTCGGTGAGCACGCTAGCAACGCGTTAAGGGGGCGGTTAGGGAGCGTGACGGTGAGCTCTCTGAGATGGTCGGAGGATCAGAGAGTAACAGGCGGAGCGCCGTACTTATCGTGCTAGCAGCACGCTGATGAATCTCGGTAGCGGTATCGGCAGCTGGAGCGTAGTATGGATCGCGCTAGTAGCACGCTGGTGAATCTCGGTAGCGGTCTCGGCAGTTGCAGCGTAGTACGGATCGTGCTAGCAGCACGCTGATGAATCTCGGTAGCGGTCTAGGCAGCTTGGGCGTAGTGGGCGTTGTGCTAGCAGCACGCTGGTGAATCTTGGTGGCGGTCCTATCAGCTGGCGTCTCCTATCTAGCAAGACTCGGTTGGTTAGCAGCAGCGGGAGCGGCAGCGTAGGAAGGCTCCTGGTCGCGAACCGCTCTCCCTGTGGTAAAATACCACCAAGGACGGTGGTACCAGGAGTGGGAGTGGAGGAGTGGGTTGGTCAGAGGGGAGCGCTGGACATGCCCAAAGACATGTCGCCACGTCTCTCATGACCTACCCGGGGGAGAAAATGCCATCCCGTAGTTGCACGCTACGTATGTAGGGGCTGGAACGGTGCTGGCGAGGATTAGGAAGAAGATATGTCGGCGCGTCTCCCAGACGGTCGACCAGGAGTAGGCTGGCGGGGATTAGGAGTGGAATGTGGTCGACCAGTAGGGAGCGCTAGACCTATCCGAAGATATGTCGGCGCGTCTCCCAGCCGGTCGACCGGGAGTAGGCTGAGCCAGGAGGAAGCGCTAGACGCGTCAAAAGACACGTCGGCGCGTCTTCTACCCAGCTTGCCTAGAGGAGGTCGGCCAAGGAGCTGTAGTTAGGTTATCATTTCAATGAGTTATCAGCGAACTTGAATTAACCTCTTGCGAAGCATAAGATGATACTTACGGGAATGTACGGACGCTTTTTCTACTTCAGAGGATCGGTTTACTGAAATTTTCGACTTTCAAGTGAATATGCAGACTTGTTTTAAATTAAATCGAAGAATTTTTGTTGCAAAGGAAATGAAGTTGTGGTTTGTCAAAAATTGTAAGCATTGCGATTTTTTGTAGCATTGCGATTTTTCGTCCAAGATGCTATGTATGTATGTGGACATATGTTCACAAACCCATATGTATTTGTATGAATATTTGAACATTAACTTAATTTTGCATTTAATGAACTGATATTTTTTAAGTAAGCAACCGAAGCTCAGTGGGACCCGACTTCTTACTCTAGCTTGCGGATGCATTAGGAGAATTGCCAATATCATGGACAAAAACTTGTTACCTAAATATACAAAATTTCCATAAACAGTTTGTTATGGTCCACTAGATGGCAGCATTTCCCGAATTTGTGAACTGGCAATGCCGCTAAAGCCCACAGGTTCGGGGTGCTGCCAGATCGTCATGCACAAGAGTTTAGAAGGATGCCAGAAGAGGAGGAGACAGGAATAGTGGAAGAAGTGGAGAACGCAATAAACCATGGCGGGAAAATCGCGCGTCACCGTGGTGGCGTGAATTTACGGTTAGCAAAAAGGGAGGAGAGCGAAAAGAAAAATTAACTGGTCTGATCGTTCTAGGGGTGGGTGTCCACCGATATCCTCCGATATGTGGCGTTGTGAGTGTTTTACCAAATTTTATTGAATTCCCTTTCGCACACGTCAAGCTGTGTGGTTGTGTTTACTTTGCTCCCTTACAAATATTGTTATAAAACAATTTAAATATCAAATTAATTAAAAGAAATTTCAGTAAATTGTGATTAAATCAATTTTGTGCACTTCAAGCTAAGTATAAAGTGATTTGGTGCAATATTCATTTAATAATCTTTGACTTATAAACAATCTCATATAAATCTTTGTTGTGTTGTGTGCCGAGTCATCATTTTTCTTGTAGTACAGTTGTTGTTGCCAATTGTTTTGTTTTTGCATTTGCGGCTGTTGCTGTTTGTGCGCGCACTCTTCTTTGTTACTCCTTTTAGCTTTCACAGCTGTTTGCGTGATTTGTTAAATGTCAATAAAACTGTGTATCCCAAACTGCCTTACCGACTTCTAAACTGCTTTTTTCGCTAAACTGCTTACCACTGTTAGATCCTTTCTTCTGCTAGTCCTATAAACTGTAATTTTAATTCTAATTAATTTTCTCCTAAATAATATACCATGTCTTGTAGTTATCCTAACTGACAAGTTAAGAGTGGGTCTGAACGCTTTGTGTCTTGCTGGCTTTGCGATGGGCTTGCCCACATGAAGTGTGCTGGATTGACAGGTAGAGTGTTAGATTTGATTGATGATGGTAAGGGTGTCCGCTGGTCTTGTCTGAAATGTAGGTCAACTGAAGTTGATCTTTTTAAATTTTTTAGGCAGTGTAGGAACGGTTTCTCTGAGATTGGTAAAGAGCTAAATGTTCTTACCGAAAAATTCAAACACTACGAAAACGTATTTAATTCTTTTAAATGCTTAGAGAATACGAGTATTCCTAATAGCCGTAATAGTAAACGGAAACGTATTGAGAGTCCGTCTGACGAAGCTGAGCCAAATCCTATTCCGACGACAATTATTTCTTCTCCCTCAGGGGAGTTGATTAGTTTCTCCTCACCTTGTCCTCAGGCTGTTGAACCTTCAACATCAAAAGCTGCTGCACAGAGATCAGTTCAAAAGGAAAGCAGCGAAAGCAAAAATTCTGCTGGGGTTTCTGTGGCGCTTGCTAGGGGGCTGGTTGTGGTTCCTCAGAGAAAATCTATTTTTATATCAAGATTTTCCAGTGATACCACAGTTGAGGATATCAAGTTTCACATTTCATCTAAGGTTAAGACTGATGACATAACTATCAGGAAATTTAACTTTAATTACAAGAGAAACATTTCTTCATTTAAAATCGATGTAACTTCCGAAAACATTAATATACTTTTAAATAGCTCTTTTTGGCCGACTGGGGCTTTCGTTCGCGAATTCGAGTTTAAACCCAACATAAATAATCAAAACTTAGCAAAAATTTCTCATCCTAATCCGGAGTCAAAAAACTGATAAAAACTAAACTTGATATATATTACCAAAATGTTAGAGGCTTGAATACAAAACTAACTGACTAGCTTTTGAAGAGTTATCACTGTAATTTTAACATTATAGCTTTCACTGAAACTTGGCTTAAACCTCACGTTTTTGCTTCGGAGATTCTTTGCAGTGAATATCATATTTACAGAAATGATCGAGAGTGCAGGATCGGTGGAGGTGTTATTTCTTCATTACCATCTGAAGTGGTTAACGTCCCTATCATTGAGACTACTGAATTTAAGTGCATACAAGTGCAATTAAGCAAGTCTTATATTTATTTAGCCCTCTGCTATATACCTCCTCAGTCTGACTTGTCGGTATATAGTGATCATACTTCTTTACTTGGGATTGTGGACAATGCTTAGGCCTCCCGACTCATTGATTGTGTTGGGTGATTTTAATCTCCCAAACATTTCTTGGAATATAAGTGATGGTCATATCGTGCCTTCCATTAACAACGCCTTTCTGGAGGGGATGACTGAACTTTGTCTAAACCAAGTTAATACCCTACAAAACAAGTTGGGGAGGGTCTTGGATTTGGTTTTTGTTGACAACATGTACAGGGCCTCCTTAAATCGATGTGATCCATTGGTTTTACCTGAGGATGTATATCATCATGCGATTGAATTGTCATACGAGATCATAGACGGAGAGCGGGTTTCTGGATCGAAAGTTTTTAATTCTAATGACAGCTTCGATTTTAGAAAAGCTAATTTTAAAAAATTAAATTGTGACTTATCTTAAATATCTTGGCCTTACTACAATGGTGATCTTAAGCGTAATGTTTTGGACTTCAACAATACTTTATACAACTTATTTCTTAAACATGTACCTAAAGGTCCTTGTATTCGTGATGAATCAGCCCCTTTATGGTTCACTAAAGACTTGAGAACTTTAAAAAATAAAAAATCGCGTTCTTTTAAAATATATAAAAGTACTGGTCGTCATGTGGATTATCTTAATTATTCATTCTTGCGACATAAATATCTAGAATTAAATAAAAACTGTTATGAAAAATACTTGAATAAAATGAAAATGAACATTAGCTTTCTATGGTTTCGTTAATTCTAAGCGCACAGTAAATGCATTCCCTTCCGCAATGAAATATGAAAATACTGTGTCATGTGTTCTTTAAATCTAACTACACCACTCAATTTAAATATAACTCTATTTCCTATCCATACAAGCTGAGCCCCAATAACTCTATTAATATTCCAGTCATATCATCAGATGATGTTTTTCATTATTTAATATATTTAAAAGAATCATTCAAGTACGGCCCTGATATGATCCCGACATGTTTCCTAAAAAAATGTGCAAAGCACCTGAACCTGCCATTATCGAAGTTGTTTAATTTGTCCCTCCAGCAAGGAGTTTTTCCGTCAATATGGAAACAGTCTTAGATAATCCCCCTTCATAAATCTGGAAGCAGGTCTTCTATTGAAAAATATCGTGGTATAGCTAAACTCTCTTCTATCCCGAAGTTGTTTGAAGCTATTGTTACTAATCAAATGACTTATCCGATTTCCTCAATAATAGCAAATTGCCAACATGGCTTCTATAAGGGCAAATCAACCATTACAAATTTACTTGGGTTTAGGGAATGCATTGATACTGATGTTATATATGTATGTATACCGATTTCAGGAAAGCATTTGACAAAGTATGTCACTCTTTACTTATCCGCAAACTAGATCTGCTTGGTTTTCAACCTGGTATCCTCTGTTGCATGTCTTCGTATCTCTCCGGTAGGACGCAAAAGGTAGTTTTTAAAAATGTTCATTGTGGGATCATCGATGTTTCCTCGGGAGTTCCTCAGGGCAGCCACCTCGGACCGATTCTGTTCCTGCTATTCATAAACGACATTTTTACAGTAGTAAAGTATTCTAAAATATTGATGTACGCGGATGATGTTAAACTTTTTAAGACTTATGCCTCGGCTGAAGAAAGATCCTTGCTACGTCCTAGAACATGTAAACAGTTTTGATGACCTGGGTGTTGGGATGGATTGTAAACTCAACTTTAATTTTCATATTAGTTCCACAGTTAATAAAGCAAGGGGTGAGCTGGCTTTTGAAAAGCGTTGGTCAAAGAAATTCCGCGACCCGTAAATAACTAAAACACTTTTTACTTCATTGGTATGACCAATACTGGAGTATAGTTCCATAGTTTGGAATCCTCGTTATCAGGTCCACTCAGACCAACTAGAGTCAATACAAAAACAATTCTTACTTTTGCTTTGAGACATCTTGGATGGGATTCGCCATACAATCTTCCCCCTTACACTAGTCGTTTAAAACTTATTAATCTTCCTACTCTTTCGAGTCGCAGAGAAATTTTAGCTATAATATTTCTGGTAAAATTAGTCAATGGATGGATCTCAAGTCCATTTCTTCTAGAGCAAATTAATTTTAATGTACCCTCCCGTGCAACGAGAAACTTTAAACCACTTTTCTTGAAACTATGCAGAACTAACTTTGAGATGAATGAACCGTTTCGGGGTTTATGCCGAGACTTTAACAATCATTCCAGCACCTTTGATGTATCGGACTCACTTTTTATAATTAAAAGAACTGTTCTATCCTCTCATAATAACAGCTAACGATCCAATTTTCTAACTTTGCATTTCTCTAACTTTGTATTCGGCTGATGAATTCTTATTCTGTAGCTGAGCAGCTTGGGATCTCGACGCTTAACAAACTTTCTTCTGTCACGACTCGGCACCTCAGATTTGTATATTTAAAAAACATCCGTACGTTATGCGGATTGAGCCCCTCGTGTCGGTTGGGCGGCAAAGTGGGTTTCCGTTGGGTTATAATAATTATTAACTAACTGATTTCGCGTTTCCTTCCAATCAATAAAGTTGTTTCCAACTTCAGTATTTTGCAACCTACCACATTGCGAAAAGTAAGTGACTCTGATTTATTAAAAACAGTTTTAGAATTTGTTGATATATAGTTCAAAAGAGGCTGAACCATTTGCTAAGGAAATTCTCAGTTTCCGTCCATTCTCAGCGTACCTGTATTAGAGAACTTGTTGACGATATTACGTCGCGCTGCTTTCCTGAACTTTGTACTGTATTGATGTTATTTATTACAATTCCTGTGACTGCATCTAGTGCTGAACGATCATTTGAGAAACTAAAATGAATAAAAATCTATTTAAGAATCTCTATGGGGAAAGACAGGCTACGTAAACTGGCTATTCTGTCTACTGGAAATTGTATGGCTCGATGTTATAACTTTGATTATTTTGCGGAACAGAAAGCTCGGAAAAAAATAATTTCATTAATAAATATCTTATTGGAACTAAATTGCTAATTATTATTTATGTGTATAAGCCTATACTTTAGAAAATAAAATGTATAACATATTTTACTAAAATGCACACAACAATATTATTAGTGGTGGGTAACTATTTACGCGGTTCATTAAAATTAAATTATAACGTGACAATTGTTACAGAAAAACCCCCATCCTGCCCCGGATGGTATAGTTACGCCACTGCATTGGTGTTAACTTAAAAGGTGTTGCAGGCAGTTTTGTAAAAATATTCAGCCATGGTAATTTAATGATAATAAGAACTAATGCTTAAACCTTTATTCGAAAATGAGATTTTGACTCCAAATTAAAGCTACATATATTAACAGTAAAGAGTGCGTGTCTTAAGATACCATGCGTATGTACATATACTAGTTTTTCATTAATATTGCATTTATATGTCTTTGTTTATAACTAACTTATAATGTTGCAGTAGTGCAGTGTTCAGAAGAAAGAATTAAATCTTTTCAAATTTGGTTTAGAGACAACCCGGTTTCTGCTGTGCACTCTTCAGTCGCACTGAAAATATCACAGCGCTGAACTGGGTTTATCTCAAAACTAAATTATACGAAATCAGACAATCGTTTAAATAAAAAGTTTAAACATATTCAGATACATATATATATAAACTTAAAATATTAATATTTCTACCACCAGGGTGCTTGCTGTGAAATTTTGCGTCCGCCAAATGTATTATCTTTCAAAGAATTTTCACGAGTTTATAACAATGCTTCTGAAGTGTTCTGTGCACAAGATTTGCATACCTATCCACCATCATGTGTTCCATGCATCAATGTCGTATTTACTGATAGGGTATCAGTTTCTTTAAAGAATTTAAGTTCCAAGTATACCGGTGCAACTTCAAGTAGACAAGGTCTATCTCTATCCAGCACACATTCGGCAATTCCCATACTGGAATATGAACAGTAATCAAAGGTAACTGAGTTCATGCCAATATGCTAGTATATATATAAGTGTTTCAATGCTTTTTTGAGCATATCGAGCATATTTGTCTGCAATAAATGAGAATGTAAATTGATCTACATATTGTAGTATGTGCAGCGTTAGAATTAATAATATATGTATTATTTTTATTGAATTGTAAGCCAAAGTTTTTAATAAATGTTTGTTTTAAAAACTAAAGTGCTATTATATTTTCCTTTAGTAAATCATTGGTAATAGATTGCAATACAATGAAACCAGCAACCTGTACTTCAAACAAAGCATCAAGAGGCAGAAGCCATATATAAGCGTAAGTTTTTATTTTTATAATTTATTATGTAAACAAATATTGGCAGTTAAAAGAGCATATTTAAATTAAATAGGTGTATTAAATGCACTGTAGCACTTAATCTCTGAAAAGAAGTTTAACTAATCTTAGCATTTTAGAGAGCAAAGTTATATAAAAAATAGGTGTTCTTTATGTCCTCCTTCTTCCGATTTTGAAGAAGAATGTTTTGGCATATTTATTTTACTAATAAATGGCATCTGTAACACGCTAACTGATGTTTTGAAATTCAGGGCTGATCTTAAGTTCGAGCGGAATTGATTTCGCACCGGTTTGAATTTCCTATTCGAAATAAGAAAGGTGATCGGCAACCCTATCGAAATTGAGAAATTCGAACAAAACACAAATTATATTTTAGTGATGCGTTTTGAGATGAGATGACCTTCGGCTGCTTAATGGTTGGGTCCTGCAATAATTGCACAATTTCCTTTTAAACTTATTTATGTTGTTACATTTAATATCAATTTGCAATTCATTAAAACATTTTAATCTTGTGTAATACAAATTTAATTTGTCTGCTTCTGTTTTATAAGCCGGGAGATTAAAATCATTTCGCGTATTTTTGTAGTGTACATGTTTAACAAATTTTATCTTTTAGCAATCGGGTAATTTCCCCTCTATAAAATTATTTATAAACTTCATTGCATTCTTAAAATAAAGTAATGAACTAAAATACACTAACAACAACCACACAAACAGATCAGTTGCTCTTCTTTGTAGTTGGTTTGTTTCGGTTCTCGGCTAGCGTAGCACAGTATGTAGCGTGTTGGCTCTGCAACTCCGAGTTCCTTGGTACAAAGCCTGGACAAGCGGTGATGAAGAATAAAAAATATTATTAATTAACTAAAAAGAAGTCTGATGAGGAATTGTGGTGATTTCCAAAATAGTACTATAACTTCTACCATTAAAAAACTGTTGTTGTTTTTTTTAACACAAAATCTTCCATAAACTGGCCTCGAGTTCAATAAAATTGACAATTATTAACACATTTATTAGCCCAATAGAAAAATAACAAACATTTCAAATATAATAACAATTTTTGTAGATCATAAAATTGTTAGATTGAAGTCACTAAATATGAAACATTAGTTGTTTGAACAAAATTTTTTTTATATGGAAATTGGTCAAAATACCAGAATTTTATTACTTTCGCCGCCGTGTGTGTATATAACTATTATTTAATTTATTTAAATGCCGAAAAACCATTTATTTACTTTTCAATTAAAACGTACAGAAATAAAGTATAAAAATAAAATCCTTGAATTTATACAAACTCCTCAGATTTTGCAAATTTCACAAACTTCATCACCATTTAAAAATGTTTATAAGAAAATAATCGTGAATGTTGTAGGCCAATTATTTTAATTATATAAGGTAACATAACAAATTATATAAACTAAAATAAAATTAGACAAACCAATTTTTTTAGTAAATTCTATTCGATATTGTAACTGTATAGTTTTATAGTTTTGTAATTTTTTTTTTTTAATTTTATGCTATTTCATATAAAATAAATACAGAAAAAAACTTAAAAAAATAAAATGCTTTCAGTGAAAAAAAAATTTAAAAAAAAAATGATCTGACCGGGGATCGAACCAACGACCTATCAATTTCATACATGCACAGAAAAATGTTTCAATTGTGGTTTGATGATAAATAAGAAAGGCTACGAAAATGCCGTCAATTCGATTATTTAATGTAAGGAATGCTGAAATAATTTAAAAACTATAATAAGGCAACAGTGTTGCCTGCCAAGCCATTTATAAAAAAAGTGCATATTTCCACATGTTTGATAACATTTTTTTTTTTAATTAAAAGTGATTAACACAGGCTAAGCAGCTAGCTCCCTCACTCTTTGTCAAACGGCTCCCAAAGCAAGACACTGTGTTGTTAACTCTAAAAAGCTGCATGAATATTGGCGGAAAAACAAATTTGTAGGACAAATATTTCGATGCTACCACTGCTGTTTTATTGTTGTTAACTTTTAACATATTGACAGACATTTCGTTTTCTGAATGCGTTAATTTGCGTAAGTTTTTCAATAAATTAATTTTATTTCAAAATATCATCAATTTCTAATACATCTCATTTGCAGAGTAATTAATCTCAGCGATCTTGAACGTTTTCTAAGCAGCTTAGATCCGCATCGGAATGTGCTGTTATGTTATTATAAATTAGTTCTAGTAAATTTATTAATACAGTTTGTTCAGAGCGCCAATGCATAAACTAGTGGCATCACCTACTACAATTTCTACCTTGAACACGGCAAACCTGGTATATGTATACATACATAACTTTGTAAGAAATATGAAAATAAAAGATTCATTCGTTTTTATAACGTGTACAAGAGAACACAACTTTGGCATTTTATTTAATTTGCTATTCTTCGCTATTCGCTAGAGCGCAAAAAATCTTGCGCGACTACCTACATTTTTTGGTGACCCCGACGTGATACATAGGCACGGCTACTTGCATTCGTTTTGTACATAAGCGCGATCGCTCTGTACATAAGCACCGTGTAAAAATCACCTGATTCAACCGCTAACGCTGCGCAATTGTTGTTGGACAATTTGGTTGGTCGTTGCTGTGCAAAAGAGCAATGAGGATATAAATCACGCCACTTTACAGCTAGCGTAGTAGGAAAATATTAATGTTGCTGCGTGTTAAGAAAAGCAGGTACCACACAACCATCATTTGTTTCAACTAAATTAGAGTTCGGCGTAATTATCAAATTCCTTCGACTATATTGTACCTACATCGGAAATAAAATAAAAAATAAAAATGTCATTTTTAAAGAGGAAAATCAAAGCCTTGCTTCGCGAACTCGATTCCACACCACTAAGTTCAGAGGAACTTCACGCAATGGATCACGCCGAGCTTTCAGTGAGATTGGAGCAACTCGATCGCATCCAGAATCAATTCGAAACAACACAATCTCAACTGGAAGAGGAAGATCCCAACGAGCTGGAAACCAGCACTCGTCATGAATTCGCTTCCACTTTCATTCGAACTAAGGCAGCAATTACAAGAGAATTGCGTAAGATGGATCCACAGTTATTGTCTTCAACAAGGAATCCTCCACCTCAAGAGCAGTCATCTGTTATTGTAGTAAAGCAACCAAAGTCTCGCCTTCCGCAGTTACAGTTGCCATCGTTTGGGGGAGCGTACACAGAATGGCCGAATTTTTTTGGAATGTTCCAAACAGTTGTTCATAATGACACCGAGCTGTCAAACCTGGAAAGGTTTTAGCACCTTCGTTCGTGTCTGAAGGGTGCCGCACTGGACACCATTCAGTCGCTTGAAATTCGGGATGAAAACTACATAATTGCATTAAATCTACTTGTTCAAAGATTTGATAATCGACGTCTAATTTTTCAGGCACACATTCAAGAGCTATTCGACCGACAAAGGGTGAGCGCTGACAAGAAATCAGGAGAATTACGAGTGCTTGTGGACAAAGTTGTTTCGCATGTTCGAGCATTGCAATCGCTGGGCAGCTCCGAACAAATAGCCGATTGTTTGCTGCAGTACATTACGACTCTGAAATTAGATGCTGCCACTCATACGCTGTGGGAAGAAAAGGTGCCAGCTGACAAACTGCCCACTTGGACGGACATGGTAACGTTTTTGCAGAGAAGATGCCAGACCATAGAGAATATGACTCATGCTGTAGTATCAAAGGCACCCAGCACGCAGGTGAGCAATGTCAAGTTTCGCAAAAACTCTTTCGTTATTTCGAAGGCTACTCAAAAGACATGTGTGGTCTGTAGTAAGCCTGACCACGTCATATATTCTTGCCCATCATTTGCCAATTTGAGTCCAAACCAGCGCTGGAAGGAAGCCAAGGGGGCACAATTGTGCATAAATTGCCTTAAACCAGGCCACCATGTACAGCAATGCAAGTCTTCAGCATGTCGTCGTTGTTCACTAAAGCACCACACGCTATTGCATTTTACTCAAGTAGATCAAGCAAAGCCTAGTGCATCTGAAAACTCAACTACTTCACCACAACAAGCAGCGCTCGTTGCCATGACAACAAGCGCCGACTCTTGTTCATCCCACCCACACGTTGGCTCAAATGAATGTGTGCTTCTTGCGACTGCGATTGTATTAATTCGGAACAGCGTTGGATCGCTTATACCATGTCGCGCCATTCTTGATTCTGCTTCACAGCTTAACTTTATAACAACGAGACTTTCTAATCAGTTGCAGCTTAAAGGGTCTAAGACGCCGGTAGCGGTTTCAGGTATTGGAGAGTCAGAACTCATTGTTAATTCTAGCGTGAACATTACCATTCAGTCACTACATAACAGTTTTACCGCGAACATTAGCTCTGCTATAACTCCAACAATCACCGATTATCAACCAAATTATACGCTCGACATCACTGGATGGGACATTCCGGCAAATCTCAACCTCGCTGATCCTGAATTCTACAAGACGCAACGGGTAGACCTTCTTATTGGAGCAAGCATATTTTTTGATTTACTTTGCATTGGGCAAATTCGTCTACACAATAATCACATCTTGCAAAAAACTCGTCTTGGCTGGGTGGTGTCTGGAGGGCAAAGTATATCGTCAAAGCTATTATCGCTTACAACTACAGCAACAAATTCTCTTGAACCAAAAACTGAATATGAAAGCATCAATCACATAGTGCGGTCTTTTTGGGAAATAGACAACAGCTTCGAGCCCATTTGGAAGGCTACAAAGGAGGAAATTGATTGCGAAGCACATTTCAAAGCGAACTACAGACGCTTGGCAACTGGCGAGTATTCTGTTCGTCTGCCTGTAAGGTCCAGCGTAAACCTACTTGGGGATTCGTACCAGCAGGCCTTGCGACGATTCCTGATTCTTGAAAAACGTCTTCAACGCAACGATGATTTGAAATCACAATACGTATCGTTCATGAGGGAGTATCGCGAACTTCAACACATGTCTCTAATATCAAAGCCACTGCCATCAGTACCTACATACTTTATGCCTCATCATTGCGTATTCAAGAATGAAAGCACAACAACAAAGCTTAGAGTCGTATTTGACGGCTCAGCTCCGACTACAACTGGACATTCGTTAAACGCAGTATTAATGATTGGTCCTACAATACAGGAAAAATTAGCAGACACTCTTATTCGTTTTCGCTCACATCAGGTTGCTCTAACCGGGGATATTTGCAAAATGTATCGGTGCGTCCGAATGACTGCACCCGATAATTATTTGCAGTGCATACTATGGAGAGATGATCCGCAGGATGAAATCCAAATATTTAAGCTCGACACGGTCACTTACGGTACAAAATCTGCACCTTTCTTGGCAGTCCGTACGATGCATCAACTTGCAACCGATGAAGCAGCTTTGTATCCCCTCGGCTCTCGAGTTGTTTTGAGCGACTTCTACGTTGATGACCTAATTACCGGCGCTGACACCATTGATGAAGTAAGACAGATTATGCATCAAACATCTGAACTGCTGGGAAAGGGAAGGTTTAAAATAAGGAAATGGTGTTCAAACATACCAGAAGTTCTAAGCAATGTACCAGATATGGACAGGGAGAAGCTCATCAAATTCGATGATGACAGTTATATAACAAAGACTCTTGGACTCCAGTAGAACCCTGACGCGGACATGTTCATTTTTTCATTCAATGGAACACAGGTACATAAAACAGTTACTAAACGCTTAGTTTTGTCTATCATAGCTCAACTCTATGATCCATTGGGATTAATTGGGCCCATAGTATGTAAGGCAAAAATATTCCTTCAACGTCTGTGGACAGAGAAATTTGACTGGGACGAAAGTCTACCAATGAGTTTTCAAACAGCGTGGCAACAGCTCTATGGAGAATTTAGTAGTATAGATAAACTCACTTTTCCTCGATACGTGGCCAGCCCAAATGCTAGCCTTGAGTTGCATGCATTTTGTGACGCCAGCATGGCAGCATACGGCGTATGTGTCTATATTGTCGCTCGCTTGGATAAACACGTTCGTTCTTCGCTACTCTGTTCGAAATCGAGGGTTGCGCCATTAAAGACTGCCACAGTCCCGAAGTTGGAGCTATGTGCCGCTGCGCTACTGGCCCAAGTAGTTAATTCGCTTAACGATTTGAAGATTTTCAGTTGTCCGTTTTTTTTGCTGGTCAGACTCCACAACAGTTTTGTCATGGATCAAAGAGGAGCCTTCGAGTTTTAATGTTTTCGTCGCCAATCGCATCTCAAGCATACAACAGTTAACACGTGGAATGAAGTGGAGATATGTTCCAACAAACCTAAACCCAGCGGACATTTTATCAAGAGGTGCTTATCCCACTGAGCTGTCAAACTCAGTGATCTGGAACATAGGACCACCATTTCTGCGGGACTCAGAAAAAGGTTGGCCAAAATGTAGTGCTCGAATTGAAAATTTGCCTGAACGACGGAAATTTGCATTGGTGTCTTCAGCTTCAATCAATGATACTTCACTGAATTGTAAATACATAAATTCTTTTGCAGCAATGCAGCGCATATATGGTTATGTTCATATGTTCATCAAAAAGGATCACTCTGGCATACTCAATGCAGAACACATTCAACAAGGAACTTGGCATTTACTTCGCATGGTGCAAAGAGCACATTTTCCGTCGGAATACAGGGACCTGAAAGGATCACGGCCAGTATGTCAGTCAAGCGCTCTGGCAACCCTATCACCATTTCTGGACTCGTTTGGACTCCTCCGAGTAGGGGGTCGATTAAGAAACGCTTTGTTGAATTTCCAGTCTCGACATCCTATCGTGCTACCCAAAGGACATCCCCTTACTAATTCCATTATATCACATTTTCACCACCAACATTTACATGCAGGACCCCAGGCGCTACTGGCTGCAATACGACAACAGTACTGGCCACTCGGTGGAAAGAAGGCAATAAGTCGTGTCATAAACAAGTGCGTGAGATGTTTTAGACTCAGGCCTAAGGTGTGCGAACAAATTATGGCAGATTTACCACAACACCGCGTCCGACCCAACCGACCGTTTCTCATTACTGGAGTTGATTATTGCGGACCATTTCACTATCGATCTGAAATAAGAAGCAGACCATCAACAAAATGTTACATAAGTCTGTTTATATGCTTTACTACGAAAGCGGTTCATATGGAATTAGTAAAGGACCTATCTACAGAGTCATTTCTAGCTGCTTTGCGTCGTTTTTATTGCACTCGCGGCAAACCGATGGTTATTTGGTCGGATAATGCAACAAATTTTGTTGGGGCCAAAAATGAGTTGGCTGAATTACAGCAGAACTTTCTCAAGCAACAACACGTTGAAAATGTTCACAGGCAGTGTCTCATCGAAGGTATTGATTGGAAATTTATTCCACCAAGATCTCCGCATTTTGGAGGCCTTTGGGAGGCCTCAATTAAGACAGCGAAATTCCACTTCTGGCGAACTGTTGGTTCAGCGTTACTCACCTTTGACGAACTAAGAACGCTTATATGTCAGATTTCCGCAGTAATTAATTCTCGACCACTTTGTCCACTTACAGAAAATCCTGAAGACTTAGACGTGCTTACACCGGGCCACTTCTTGATTGGTGCTCCGCTTTCATCTATACCAGAACCAAATCTTTCAACACTAAACACTAGTAGGCTTGGCCATTGGCAGCTAATCCAGTTCATGCAACAGACATTCTGGAACAGATGGAGTTCTGAATATCTGTCGCTCTTGCAACAACGTTCACGTTGGCGATCTATAAGAGACAATGTCTCAATCGGAACTCTTGTCCTCATCAAGGACGAAGCGCTACCTCCACTCAAGTGGCCACTTGGAAGAATCACTCAGGTCTTCAAGGGGGACGATGGTAGGGTTCGTGTGGCCGAAGTCAGAACGGAAAACGGAACTTGCAAACGAGCCATCGCTAAATTGTGCGCTCTTCCCATCGATGACGGTGTAGTTGGCGGCATAGCCTGCCACCGGGGGGAGGATGTTCAGAGCGCCAATGCATAAACTAGTGGCATCACCTACTACAATTTCTACCTTGAACACGGCAAACCTGGTATATGTATACATACATAACTTTGTAAGAAATATGAAAATAAAAGATTCATTCGTTTTTATAACGTGTACAAGAGAACACAACTTTGGCATTTTATTTAATTTGCTATTCTTCGCTATTCGCTAGAGCGCAAAAAATCTTGCGCGACTACCTACACAGTTACTAGTTAAACAATAAAATATAAAGAAAACAAGAACATAAGCCCTTTAAATTTTGTTTTACATGCCAAAAAATGTTTCGGTTGGTGTGTGCTTTGAGTGCAATGTTTAAACATGTTTACATACTTGGAAGGTAGAAAAACAATTTAGTAAATCCAAAACGCCAAAAGCAAGCTGGAAATTGTGCCATAAAACATGGTATGAATACGACCCCGTGAACGATAATATTCGTCACCCATGCAACTATGTCCAAGTTGTGGTCGCATGAGGACTAAAGTCGTCATGAACCTTTTTTTTAAACAAGAATGTATCAATTAATTAAAAACCTGAATAAATTGATCGAAAACAAAAGGTGGCAATAGTTTCAAAAAAAAATCGTTCAAATTAATGCACATTGTTTTGTCTGTCCTGTCTAAATTATCCATTATCGAAAAGCTAATTTTTTTCTTACAATTTTAAAAAAGAGATTTTATTTTTGCCATTTCTCCATCCTTCTTTAATGCAACCTTTTACTTGGGAGTGTCAAGATTCATATGTCATTAGTGAGCAAACCTTTAATAATTGAATCGTGGGCTACCCTAAGGCAGCGTGCAAGAATGAAACAACTGCCTAATTATCCAACTTTTAATGATTGAATCATGGGAAAAGCGTTATACAAATTTTTATTCGACCTTTTCGTTTTATGCAAAAAGGGCACATCTCCGTCCGAATTTTTCACAGGTTTTGAGCAAACATTCGTTTTATATCAATAGGGCACATCTCCGGAAGGTTGCAGTCCAAAGGAGTTACTCAACTGTGAGATTGCAAAGTATGGAATATTTTATAAAGAAAGTAAGTATTTAACTGCGATAACATTAAAAACATTGAACCCGACTAGAGGAACAAGACGTATTGCTGCTGTTTTTGCTTTAAAAGTTCTGTCTGTTTAATTATATTGTGTAGAACTATAATTTTATTATTAATATTTGCTGTTATTTTTGCGACCTTTTAGTCTTAAAACATTTGAAAATTAGGAGATTATTGAAATTTATTGGGAATAGAAGAAGAAGTTTCTTTACATTTTGACCTGAATACGGTATTTAAAAGGATTGTTTGATAACAATTATATTGTGTTATTGGTTTTTATTGCAAATTTCTTTAAACCATCGATGCATCCTCTGAAGCACTTCAGTCTAAAGCCGCCGATCTTTCAAATGTCTTAACAAATTTGAAAATTTGCGAGAAGAACTGGAAATGAATCGACATGAAATAGTAAATTAAAATATGGAAGGAAATATTTTGTAAGCAGACAAATTTACCCTCTACTTTGAATTTTCTAAAACGCGCCAGAGAAAGGTAAAACGCCATTATAGCAAACTTTGCAAAGATGAGCGTCTCCAATATCTGAAAAGTTTGTTTATAGTCAACATACTTATTTTATCGAATATTGGATATCATACTAAGAACGCAAACGTCAAGCTGTGTGGTTTTGTTTACTTTGCTCTCTTACAATATTGTTATAAAACAATTTAAATTCAAATTAATTAAAAGAAATTTCATTAAATTGTGATTAAATCAATTTTGTGCACTTCAAGCTAAGTGTAAAGTGATTTGGTGCAATATTAATTTTAAATTCTTTGACTTATAAACAATCTGATTTTAATCTTTGTTGTGTTGTGTGCCGAGTCATCATTTTTCTTGTAGTACAGTTGTTGTTGCCAATTGTTTTGTTTTTGCATTTGCGGCTGTTGCTGTTTGTGCGCGCAGTCTTTGTTACTCCTTTTAGCTTTCACAGCTGTTTGCGTGATTTGTTAAGTGTCAATAAAACTGTGTATCCCAAACTGTTCTAACTGCCTTACCGACTTCTATACTGCTTTTTTTGCTAAAGTGCTTACCACTGTTAGATCCTTTCTTCTGCTAGTCATATAAATTGTAATTTTAATTCTAATTAATTTTCTCCTAAATAATATACCATATCTTGTAATTATCCTAACTGCCAAGTTAAGAGTGGGTCTGAACGCTTTGTGTCTTGCTGGCTTTGCGATGGGCTTGCCCACATAAAGCGTGCTGGATTGACAGGTAGAGTGTTAGATTTGATTGATGATGGTAAGGGTGTCCGCTGGTCTTGTCTGAAATGTAGGTCAACTGAAGTGGATCTTTTTAAATTTTTTAGGCAGTGTAGGAACGGTTTCTCTGAGATTGGTAAGGAGCTAAATGTTCTTACCGAAAAATTCAAACACTACGAAAACGTATTTAATTCTTTTAAATGCTTAGAGAATACGAGTATTCCTAATAGCCGTAATAGTAAACGGAAACGTATTGAGAGTCCGTCTGACGAAGCTGAGCCAAATCCTATTCCGACAACAATTATTTCTTCTTCCTCAGGGGAGTTTATTAGTTTCTCCTCACCTTGTCCTCAGGCTGTTGAACCTTCAACATCAAAAGCTGCTGCACAGAGATCAGTTCAAAAGGAAAGCAGCGAAAGCAAAAATTCTGCTGGGGTTTCTGTGGCGCTTGCTAGGGGCTGGTTGTGATTCCTCAGAGAAAATCTATTTTTATATCAAGATTTTCCAGTGATACCACAGTTGAGGATATCAAGTTTCACATTTCATCTAAGGTTAAGACTGATGGCATAACTATCAGGAAATTTAACTTTAATTACAAGAGAAACATTTCTTCATTTAAAATCGATGTAACTTCCGAAAACTTTAATATACTTTTAAATAGCTCTTTTTGGCCGACTGGGGCTTTTGTTCGCGAATTCGAGTTTAAACCCAACATAAATAATCAAAACTTAGCAAAAATTTCTCATCCTAATCCGGAGTCAAAAAACTGATAAAAACTAAACTTGATATATATTACCAAAATGTTAGAGGCTTGAATACAAAACTAACTGACTAGCTTTTGAAGAGTTATCACTGTAATTTTAACATTATAGCTTTCACTGAAACTTGGCTTAAACCTCACGTTTTTGCTTCGGAGATTCTTTGCAGTGAATATCATATTTACAGAAATGATCGAGAGTGCAGGATCGGTGGAGGTGTTATTTCTTCATTACCATCTGAAGTGGTTAACGTCCCTATCATTGAGACTACTGAATTTAAGTGCATACGAGTGCAATTAAGCAAGTCTTATATTTATTTAGCCCTCTGCTATATACCTCCTCAGTCTGACTTGTCGGTATATAGTGATCATATTTCTTTACTTGGGATTGTGGACTCAATGCTTAGGCCTCCCGACTCATTGATTGTGTTGGGTGATTTTAATCTCCCAAACATTTCTTGGAATATAATTGATGGTCATATCGTGCCTTCCATTAACAACGCCTTTCTGGAGGGGATGACTGAACTTTGTCTGAACCAAGTTAATACCCTACAAAACAAGTTGGGGAGGGTCTTGGATTTGGTTTTTGTTGACAACATGTACTGGGCCTCCTTAAATCGATGTGATCCATTGGTTTTACCTGAGGATGTATATCATCCTGCGATTGAATTGTCATACGAGATCATAGACGGAGAGCGGGTTTCTGGATCGAAAGCTTTTAATTATAATGACAGCTTCGATTTTAGAAAAGCTAATTTTAAAAAATTAAATTGTGACTTATCTAAAATATCTCGGCCTTACTACAATGGTAATATTAAGCGTAATGTTTTGGACTTCAACAATACTTTATACAACTTATTTCTTAAACATGTACCTAAAGGTTCTTGTATTCGTGATGAATCAGCCCCTTTATGGTTCACTAAAGACTTGAGAACTTTAAAAAATAAAAAATCGCGTTCTTTTAAAATATATAAAAGTACTGGTCGTCATGTGGATTATCTTAATTATTCAGTCTTGCGACATAAATATCTAGAATTAAATAAAATCTGTTATGAAAAATACTTGAATAAAATGAAAATGAACATTATCCACGACCCGAAAGCTTTCTATGGTTTCGTTAATTCTAAGCGCAGAGTAAATGCATTCCCTTCCGCAATGAAATATCAAAATACTGTGTCATGTGATAACGAGATTATTGCCAATATATTTGCCCAGTTCTTTAAATCTAACTACACCACTCAATTTAAATATAACTCTATTTCCTATCCATACAAGCTGAGCCCCAATAACTCTATTAATATTCCAGTCATATCATCAGATGATGCTTTTTATGATCCCGACATGTTTCCTAAAAAAATGTGCGAAGCACCTGTACCTGCCATTATCGAAGTTGTTTGATTTGTCCCTCCAGCAAGGAGTTTTTCCGTCAATATGGAAACAGTCTTAGATAATCCCCCTTCATAAATCTGGAAGCAGGTCTTCTATTGAAAACTATCGTGTTATAGCTAAACTCTCTTCTATCCCGAAGTTGTTTGAAGCTATTGTTACCAATCAAATGACTTATCCGATTTCCTCAATAATAGCAAATTGCCAACATGGCTTCTATAAGGGCAAATCAACCATTACAAATTTACTTGGGTTTAGGGAATGCATTGATACTGATGTTATATATGTATGTATACCGATTTCAGGAAAGCATTTGACAAAGTATGTCAGTCTTTACTTATCCGCAAACTAGATCTGCTTGGTTTTCAACCTGGTATCCTCTGTTGGATGTCTTCGTATCTCTCCGGTAGGACGCAAAAGGTAGTTTTTAAAAATGTTCATTCTGGGATCATCGATGTTTCCTCGGGAGTTCCTCAGGGCAGCCACCTCGGACCGATTCTGTTCCTGCTATTCATAAACGACATTTCTACAGTAGTAAAGTATTCTAAAATATTGATGTACGCGGATGATGTTAAACTTTTTAAGACTTATGCCTCGGCTGAAGAAAGATCCTTGCTACAGCAAGATTTGGACAGCGTAGTCAATTGGTGCAGCATTAATTATATGCCGCTTAACCTTAACAAATGTAAATTCATGTGCTTTTCTCGACGAACCATTCAGCCGGCCTCCTACAAAATAAATAACTACGTCCTAGAACATGTAAACAGTTTTGATGACCTGGGTGTTGGGATGGATTGTAAACTCAACTTTAATTTTCATATTAGTTCCACAGTTAATAAAGCAAGGGGTGAGCTGGCTTTTGTAAAGCGTTGGTCAAAGAAATTCCGCGACCCGTAAATAACTAAAACACTTTTTACTTCATTGGTATGACCAATACTGGAGTATGGTTCCATAGTTTGGAATCCTCGTTATCAGGTCAACTCAGACCAACTAGAGTCAATACAAAAACCATTCTTACTTTTGCTTTGAGACATCGTGGATGGGATTCGCCATACAATCTTCCCCCTTACACTAGTCGTTTAAAACTTATTAATCTTCCTACTCTTTCGAGTCGCAGGGAAATGTTAGGTATAATATTTCTGGTAAAATTAGTCAATGGATGGATCTCAAGTCCATGTCTTCTAGAGCAAATAAATTTTAATGTACCCTCCCGTGCAACGAGAAACTTTAAACCACTTTTCTTGAAACTATGCAGAACTAACTTTGAGATGAATGAACCGTTTCGGGGTTTATGCCGAGACTATAACAATCATTCCAGCACCTTTGATGTATCGGACTCACTTTTTATAATTAAAAGAACTGTTCTATCCTCTCTTAATAACAGCTAACGATCCAATTTTCTAACTTTGCATTTCTCTAACTTTGTATTCGGCTGATGAATTCTTATTCTGTAGCTGAGCAGCTTGGGATCTCGACGCTTAACAAAATTTCTTCTGTCACGACTCGGCACCTCAGATTTGTATATTTAAAAAAACATCCGTACGTTATGCGGATTGAGCCCCTCGTGTCGGTTGGGCGGCAAAGTGGGTTTCCGTTGGGTTATAATAATTATTAACTAACTGATTTCGCGTTTCCTTCCAATCAATAAAGTTGTTTCCAACTTCAGTATTTTGCAACCTACCACATTGCGAAAAGTAAGTGACTCTGATTTATTAAAAACAGTTTTAGAATTTGTTGATATATAGTTCAAAAGAGGCTGAACCATTTGCTAAGGAAATTCTCAGTTTCCGTCCATTCTCAGCGTACCTGTATTAGAGAACTTGTTGACGATATTACGTCGCGCAGCATTCCTGAAGTTTGTACTACATTAATGTTATTTATTACAATTCCTGGGACTGCAGCTAGTGCTGAACGATCATTTGAGAAACTAAAATTAATAAAAATCTATTTAAGAATCTCTATGGGGAAAGACAGGCTACGTAAACTGGCTATTCTGTCTACTGGAAATTGTATGGCTCGATGTTATAACTTTGATTTTTTTGCGGAACAGAAAGCTCGGAAAAAAATAATTTCATTAATAAATATCTTATTGGAACTAAATTGCTAATTATTATTTATGTGTATAAGCCTATACTTTAGAAAATAAAATGTATAACATATTTTTCTAAAATGCACACAACACTATTATTAGTGGTGGGTAACTATTTACGCGGTTCATTAAAATTAAATTTATTTTTATTTATTTATTCATTTATCAAACACACAACCAAAAGTTATTTTACAGTGTTTGAAATTAAATAACTGATCTTAATATTAACATAGAGTAAGTTCATAGTGGATAAGAAGCGAATTAGCAGAAGAACTAAGTAGGAATAGTAAAGTATAAAGAAGATTGTTTGTATATGGAATGTTAAGATTGTGAATATATAAAAGACAAAGAAAGAAGGATTTACGTACATATTAGCAATTACTTTGCAAAGTAGTGTTGCAGCTCACTCCTAAAGCGCACTGTGCTTCTGATTATTTTAATTTTTTGCGGTAGGAGGTTCCAAAGACGGACAGCGAAAACAAAGAACTGACGTTCGGTTACACGGCAGCTATATCTCATACCAAGTAAGTTCAGGGATCGAGGAGATTTAGTAAATTGAAGTCGCTCCATAAGATATTTGGGTTCTTGGGCAATAACCACTTTATGAAGAAGTGTTAGACATTTTAACTTTAGCAAATCGTCAAATTGTACAGTAAATAATAATTTGGAAAAGTGCGTTATGTGTTCGTGGCGTTTTATACAATAAACGTATCTGGCAATATTGTTATAAAGGACATTGAGTTTACTCCGACACAGACTATCACAACTAGCATACAGTTCACACCCGTATAGTAATGTTGGTAATAGGAATGTTTTTGCTAAACTCAGACGAATTTTCACTGGGGTGAAGTGCTGAGTGGTCCACAATGATCGCAGCATGCCATAGACTTTGCCTATTGCACTATAAATGTGGTTATTCCATGTCAGAGTTCTATTGAAAATTAATCCTAGGTTCTTTGCTGTGTCAACGAATTTTATAACGGAATTGCTCAATTTCACTTCATTGCAGTCGTCAAGTTGAAAAGTCTTTTTGTAAATCACAATGCACTGGGATTTGTTTGGGTTTAAGAGCAACCCATTATCGCGGGCCCACTTATTAACACTCTCTAAGTCGGTGTTTAGATTATTTATACAATTATTGACGGACACAATGGGACAGCTAACATATAATTGAACATCATCGGCATAAACATGAATATTACAGTATTTTAGTACGTTCTGAAGATCATTAACATATAGTACAAACAAAAGCGGGCCAAGAATAGAGCCTTGTGGAACACCCTTTTTTATGGGTAAATAGCTAGATATGATGCTATTAGCACATACAGCTTGCATACGACCACTGAGGTATGATTTTATTAAATTCAGTGCTGGACCTGAAAAGTTAAATAAATTTTTAAGTTTCAATCCAAGTAGTCCGTGATCCACGGAGTCGAATGCTTTGGAGTGGTCCAGAAGTGTTAGAAAAGTTGCGAGATTGTTGTCAATGTTAAGTCTGATATCGTCTGAAACCTTAATAAGCGCCGTAGTGCAGCTTCTGTTTGATGTAAAACCGGATTGGTACGGACTTACTAATGTGTTGCGACTCAGGAAAGAGTTTATCTGGGAATGCATTATCCGCTCGAGTACTTTTGAAAGGAAAGGTAATATTGTGATTGGTCTATAATCTCCATCAGATTTCTTAATTGGAATGACCTTACCCACCTTCCAAAAATTCGGGAAGACAGACGTAGTCAAAATGGTATTTAAGGCATAAGTAATATACGGAAGAATTTTTGGTAGTATACATTTAAAGAATTTAGGATGGATGCCGTCTAGACCCATAGCATTAGACTTTACACCAATTACGGACTTAACAACTTCACAATCATCGACATTTATGAAACAGAAACCGGGTATCGTACCATAAATACACTCTCTGTACCGTTCATGACATATATTACTATTGGTATCAGACAATTGTACAAATTTCTCATTCAATTCATAACCATTTACTTGTTCGGAAACATTATAGCATTTATTACCGATCCCAATCTCAGGAATACATTTCCAAGTTTTTTTGGAACCTATCGCCATGCTAAATTGATACTCATAGTATTTGAGTTTTTGTAATTTAATGGCTCTGGTGACTTCTCTTCTGGTAGTCTTAAAAGCACTATAAGTTGTCTCACACTTGCATCGTTTCCACTTGCGATACGCCATGTTGCGCTTGTGAATGAGGCCCTTTATGTGTCTGTTGAACCAAGGACGGTTGCGAGCGTTGTTAGATTTAGTTACAAGCGGTACATATTGTTCAAAAAGGGCATTTATATTCGTTTGAAGAAATGCGATCTGCTCGTTAGAGGATATGTAACTATTAATTGATGTCCATGGTATTGCATCAACAGCTTCTTCAAGTTGTTCATAGTCTATATGCATAAAATCTCGATACGAGTAGGAGACTGTATTACTTGTGACCCTAAAGTCAATTGTGGTAAAAATTAAGTCATGCTTTGAAAAACTTGGGACTGAAAGCTGATTGAATATAAGAATTTTCGATTTATCACTAACAAAAAATATGTCCAAGAGAGTGCTGCTGGATTGGGTGAAATGCGTAGGGGCCAAGGTATTTACAGGAAATAAGCCAAGATTATGCATAGCATAAGAAAATTTTCTTTCAGTGAGCAGGTCGCTGTTAAAATCCCCAGCCAGTATAATATTGCTAAATCTAAGGTAAAGATTTTCTGTAAAGTCAATAAATTGTTCATAAGGGGTCTTCTTATTTGGCCTGTATACACAACCTACGAGAATTTTATCATTACTTGATATTAATTCTATAAATAGATACTCAATCGAATTTTTGGGCTCCGAGGTACAAACAATTTTACAGGACAAACTAGATTTGACAAATATAGCAACACCACCACCATTCCCAATTCTATCCGAACGAAAGAGCTTATAACCATCAACACAAAACAAACTATCACTATGCCACGCAGAGAACCATGTCTCAGAAACACACACAACATCAATACCAGACGATTCAAAAATGTATCTAAACTCATCGATTTTAGCTGGTAGGCTTTGCGCGTTTAGATGGCATATTTTTAAACCTTCTCTTTGCCTACCCAGTATGCGTATCATATTATATGTGCTGTCATTGTCATTGAAACCAAAGCGGCTTCTAGAATGCATAATAATAATAATAATGAATACACTGCACCTTAATAGCGAACAATACAACACAACTAATGGCAACCAAATTGCAATATGTAAAAGCAGAGTGAAGTAAGATGATAGATGAGAGAAAGGATAGATTGATTAAAAGTAAGGAAAAAAGGAAAAAAGATACGAGCACATATTGAACAAAAAATTTATAAAATTAAAACTATGTTAAATTCTAAACTTATCTCTAAGAGAAAACAAAAACTCGTTGATAAAATATAAATTATTTTTAAGAGCGTATTTACTTTTTATTTGTTGTGCTAATAAGAGCATTCACATCTGCTCTGGTGCACACCAGTTGGCACTCTTCATTAGGCTTCCGTCTAATATATACTTTCCCTCTGATAGAGAACGCAGATGCTAACAATTTCTGTCGCCGGAGTTCTGACGCATATGACATTACCTCACGCAACACTTTGGGCAAGCTCTCATGCAGGTAAATGTTTCCATAGCCGGGCTGGCCAATATCTGAGAGAGCGAGCGATCGCTTACGGGATTTACAGACAGCAGCGATGTTTTTAAATAGCTGAGTCCGATCATTGGGAGAGAACAGCTTTACGACAATGGGCGCATGGTCGTTGTTTCTTTTGCTCTTGCTCTGCAAGCGAAACGCATCACGCAGTGGTGGTGCTTTGTGCTGCGCTGCACTGCATACCTTGGCGAAAATGTCAGGCAAGTTTTCATCAGTGGCTTGTGGGATGCCGTTGATTATGACGTCGGTAGCGACTGCACTGCTTTGAACTTCAGTAAGCTGTGCACGAACCGCAGCAACTTCACCGCGTAAAGTTAGAATGTCGGCGCAAGAGTTCTCAACTGCAGTTACTCTCTTCTCCATAGCGGTTAGTGAATGCTTTAGATTTGCAATGTCACCGGCCAACTCACTGAACTTCTGCATTACTCTTTCCTCTGAGCTCTTAATAACAGCTGTCAGCTCTGCAACTATGGAAGCTCTCTGGTCATCAATTTTACCTTCCATGTTTATGACTGCAGATGGAGTAATTAAAGGTGTTTTTGGCGATGCTGGTTTGCGAGATGGATTTTTCCGTGTTGTGGACATGGTAAAGAAGCAATTGTTACAGGAAAAACCCCATCCTGCCTCGGATGGTATAGTTACGCCACTGCATTGGTGTTAACTTAAAAGGTGTTGCAGGCAGTTTTGTAAAAATATTCAGCCATGGTTATTTAATGATAATAAGAACTAATGCTTAAACCTTTATTCGAAAATGAGATTTTGACTCCAAATTAAAACTACATATATTAACAGTAAAGAGTGCGTGTCTTAAGATACCCTGCGTATGTACATATACTAGTTTTTCATTAATATTGCATTTATATGTCTTTGTTTATAACTAACTTATAATGTTGCAGTAGTGCAGTGTTCAGAAGAAATAATTAAATCTTTTCAAATTTGGTTTAGAGACAACCCAGTTTCTGCTGTGCACTCTTCAGTCGCACTGAAAATATCACAGCGCTGAACTGGGTTTATCTCAAAACCAAATTATACGAAATCAGACAATCGTTTAAATAAAAAGTTTAAACATATTCAGATACATATATGTATATATAAACTTAAAATATAAATATTTCTACCACCAGGGTGCTTGCTGTGAAATTTTGCGTCCGCCAAATGTATTATCTTTCAAAGAATTTTCACGAGTTTATAACAATGCTTCTGAAGTGTTCTGTGCACAAGATTTGCATACCTATCCACCATCATGTGTTCCATGCATCAATGTCGTATTTACTGATAGGGTATCAGTTTCTTTAAAGAATTTAAGTTCCAAGTATACCGGTGCAACTTCAAGTAGACAAGGTCTATCCCTATCCAACACACATTTGGCAATGCCAGTACTGGAATATGAACAGAAATCAAAGGTAACTGAGGTAATGCCAATGTGTGCAGATATAAGTGTTTCAATGCTTTTTTGAACAAATCGAGCGTATTTGTCTGCAACAAATGAGAATGTAAATTGATCTACATATTGTAGTATGTGCAGCGTTAGATTTAATAATATATGTATTATTTTTATTGAATTGTAAGCCAAAGTTTTTAATAAATGTTTGTTTTAAAAACTAAAGTGCTATTATATTTTCCTTTAGTAAATCATTGGTAATAGATTGCAATACAATGAAACCAGCAACCTGTACTTCAAACAATGCATCAAGAGGCAGAAGCATTATATAAGCGTAAGTTTTTATTTTTATAATTTATTATGTAAACAAATCTTGGCAGTTAAAAGATAATATTTAAATTAAATAGGTGTATTAAATGCACTGTAACACTTAATCTCTGAAAAGAAGTTTAACTAATCTTAGCATTTTAGAAAGCAAAGTTGTATAAAAAATAGGTGTTCTTTATGTCCTCCTTCTTCCGATTTTGAAGAAGAATGTTTTGGCATATTTATTTTACTAATAAATGGCATCTGTAACACGCTAACTGATGTTTTGAAATTCAGGGCTGATCTTAAGTTCGAGCGGAATTGATTTCGCACCGGTTTGAATTTCCTATTCGAAATAAGAAAGGTGATCGGCAACCCTATCGAAATTGAGAAATTCGAACAAAACACAAATTATATTTTAGTGATGCGTTTTGAGATGAGATGACGTTCGGCTGCTTAATGGTTGGGTCCTGCAATAATTGCACAATTTCCTTTTAAACTTATTTATGTTGTTACATTTAATATCAATTTGCAATTCATTAAAACATTTTAATCTTGTGTAATACAAATTTAATTTGTCTGCTTCTGTTTTATAAGCCGGGAGATTAAAATCATTTCGCGTATTTTTGTAGTGTACATGTTTAACAAATTTTATCTTTTAGCAATCGGGTAATTTCCCCTCTATAAGATTATTTATAAACTTCATTGCATTCTTAAAATAAAGTAATGAACTAAAATACACTAACAACAACCACACAAACAGATCAGTTGCTCTTCTTTGTAGTTGGTTTGTTTCGGTTCTCGGCTAGCGTAGCACAGTATGTAGCGTGTTGGCTCTGCAACTCCGAGCTCCTTGGTACAAAGCCTGGACAAGCGGTGATGAAGAATAAAAAATATTATTAATTAACTAAAAAGAAGTCTGATGAGGAAATGTGGTGATTTCCAAAATAGTACTATAACTTCTACCATTAAAAAACTGTTGTTGTTTTTTTTAACACAAAATCTTCCATAAACTGGCCTCGAGTTCAATAAAATTGACAATTATTAACACATTTATTAGCCCAATAGAAAAATAACAAACATTTCAAATATAATAACAATTTTTGTAGATCATAAAATTGTTAGATTGAAGTCACTAAATATGAAACATTAGTTGTTTGAACAAAATTCTATTCGATATTGTAACTGTATAGTTTTATAGTTTTGTAATATTTTTTTTTTTAATTTTATGCTATTTCATATAAAATAAATACAGAAAAAAACTTAAAAAAATAAAATGCTTTCAGTGAAAAAAAAAATTTCAAAAAAAAAATTATCTGACTGGGGATCGAACCAACGACCTATCAATTTCATACATGCACAGAAAAATGTTTCAATTGTGGTTCGATGATAAATAAGAAAGGCTACTAGAAAACATACGAAAATGCCGTCAATTCGATTATTTAATGTAAGGAATGCTGAAATAATTTAAAAACTATAATAAGGCAACAGTGTTGCCTGCCAAGCCATTTATAAGAAAAGTGCATATTTCCACGTGTTTGATAACATTTTTTTTTTTAATTAAAAGTGATTAACACAGGCTAAGCAGCTAGCTCCCTCACTCTTTGTCAAACGGCTCCCAAAGCAATACACTGTGTTGTTAACTCTAAAAAGCTGCATGAATATTGGCGGAAAAACAAATTTGTAGGACAAATATTTCGATGCTACCACTGCTGTTTTATTGTTGTCAACTTTTAACATATTGACAGACATTTCGTTTTCTGAATGCGTTAATTTGCGTAAGTTTTTCAATAAATTAATTTTATTTCAAAATATCATCAATTTCTAATACATCTCATTTGCAGAGTAATTAATCTCAGCGATCTTGTACGTTTTCTAAGCAGCTTAGATCCGCATCGGAATGTGCTTTTATGTTATGATAAATTTGCTCTAGTAAATTTATTAATACAGTTACTAGTTAAACAATAAAATAAATAGAAAACAAGAACATAAGCCCTTTAAATTTTGTTTCACATGCCAAAAAATGTTTCGGTTGGTGTGTGCTTTGAGTGCAATGGTTAAACATGTTTACATACTTGGAAGGTAGAAAAACAATTTAGTAAATCCAAAATGCCAAAAGCAAGCTGGAAATTATGCCATAAAACATGGTATGAATACGACCCCGTGAACGATAATATTCGTCACCCATGCAACTATGTCCAAGTTGTGGTCGCATGAGGACTAAAGTCGTCATGAACTTTTTTTTTAAACAAGAATGTATCAATTAATTAAAAACCTGAATAAATTGATCGAAAACAAAAGGTGGCAATAGTTTCTAAAAAAAATCGTTCAAATTAATGCACATTGTTTTGTCTGTCCTGTCTAAATTATCCATTATCGAAAAGCTAATTTTTTTCTTACAATTTTAAAAAAGAGATTTTATTTTTGCCATTTCTCCATCCTTCTTTAATGCAACCTTTTACTTGGGAGTGTCAAGATTCATATGTCATTAGTGAGCAAACCTTTAATAATTGAATCGTGGGCTACCCTAAGGGAGCGTGCAAGAATGAAACAACTGCCTAATTATCCAACTTTTAATGATTGAATCATGGGAAAAGCGTTATACAAATTTTTATTCGACCTTTTCGTTTTATGCAAAAAGGGCACATCTCCGTCCGAATTTTTCACAGGTTTTGAGCAAACATTCGTTTTATATCAATAGGGCACATCTCCGGAAGGTTGCAGTCCAAAGGAGTTACTCAACTGTGAGATTGCAAAGTATGGAATATTTTATAAAGAAAGTAAGTATTTAACTGCGATAACATTAAAAACATTGAACCCGACTAGATGTACAAGACGTATTGATGCTGTTTTTGCTTTAAAAGTTCTGTTTGTTTAATTATATTGTGTAGAACTATAATTTTATTATTAATATTTGCTGTTATTTTTGCGACCTTTTAGTCTTAAAACATTTGAAAATTAGGAGATTATTGAAATTTATTGGGAATAGAAGAAGAAGTTTCTTTACATTTTGACCTGAATACGGTATTTAAAAGGATTGTTTGATAACAATTATATTGTGTTATTGGTTTTTATTGCAAATTTCTTTAAACCATCGATGCATCCTCTGAAGCACTTCAGTCTAAAGCCGCCGATCTTTCAAATGTCTTAACAAATTTGAAAATTTGCGAGAAGAACTGGAAATGAATCGACATGAAATAGTAAATTAAAATATGGAAGGAAATATTTTGTAAGCAGACAAATTTACCCTCTACTTTGAATTTTCTAAAACGCGTCAGAGGAAGGTAAAACGCCATTATAGCAAACTTTGCAAAGATGCGCGTCTCCAATATCTGTTGTCACAGAACGGCACCTACCGCATAAACGTATTATATGTTTTTACATGTTTTAATAATGCTAATATGGCAACACTTTTTGTACACTTATCGCTGTTTGCCTGCCTCCCGTTCTGAATTTCGTTCGCACGCCATTCGTTGGCAAGCAACCGGACAAGGCACACAGCGGTGAGTATTAGTTAGGAATATATGTAAATACTATTAATTTATTATAATCCTATAGAAATAAACCACCACCATCATTACTATTCAGTAGAAATGAATGTGCGTTAAATTCGCTAAGTATATCCGGGCCAACGAAATCTGTAAAGTTTGTTTATAGTCAACATACTTATTTTATCGAATATTGGATATCATTATTAACTAACTGATTTTGCATGACCTTTAAATCAATAAAGTTGTTTCCAACTTCAGTATTTTGCAACATACCACTTTGCGAAACGTAAGTGACTCTGATTTATTAAAAACAGTTTTAGAATTTGTTGATCTACAGTTCAAAAGAGGCTGAACCATTTGCTAGGGAAATTCTCAGTTTCCGTCCATTTTCAGCGTAAAAGCGTACCTGTATTAGAGAACTTGTTGACGATTTTACGTCGCGCAGCTTTCCTGAAGTTTGTATTGCATTAATGTTATTTATTACAATTCCTGGGACTGCCGCTAGTGCTGAACGATCATTTGAGAAACTAAAATGAATAAAAATCTATTTAAGAATCTCTATGGGGAAAGACAGGCTACGTAGACTGGCTATTCTGTCCACTGGAAATTGTATGGCTCGATCTTATAACTTTGATTCTTTTGCGGAACAGAAAGTTCGGAAAAAAATTGTTTCATTAATAAATATCTTATTGGAACTAAATTGCTAATTATTATTTATGTGTATAAGCCTATACTTTAGAAAATAAAACGTATAACATATTTTTCTAAAATGCACACAAAAATTATTATTAGTGGTGGGTAACTATTTACGCGGTTCATTAAAATTAAATTATAACGTGACAATTGTTACAGAAAAAACCCCATCCTGCCTCGGATGGTATAGTTACGCCACTGCATTGGTATTAATATAAAAGGTGTTGCAGGTAGTTTTTTTTTAATATTCAGCCATGGTAATTTAATGATAATAATAACTTATGCTTGAACCTTTATTCGAAAATGAGATTTTGACTCCAAATTAGAGCTACATATATCAACAGTAAAGAGCGCGTTTCTTAAGACACCCTGCGTATGTAAATATACTCGTTTTTCATTAATATTGCATTTATATGACTTTGTGTATAACTAACTTATAATGTTGCAGTAGTGCAGTATTCAGAAGAAAGAATTAAATCTTTTCAAATTTGGTTTAGAGACAACCCTGTTTCTGCTGTGCACTCTTCAGTCGCAACAAAATGCTCTGAAAATATCACAGCGCTGAACCGGGTTTCACAAACTTCATCACCATTTAAAATATTTATAAGAAAATAATCGTGAATGTTGTAATTTGTAAGCCAATTATTTTAATTATATAAGGAAGGTAACATAACAAATTATATAAACTAAAATAAAATTAGACAAACCAATTCTGTTTAGTAAATTATCTTCTATTCGATATTGTCACTGTATAATTTTATTGTTTTGTAATTTTTTTTTTAATTTTATGTTAGTTCATATAAAATAAATACAGAAAAAAACTTAAAAAAATAAAATGCTTTCTTTGAAAAAAAAAAAATATCAAAAAAAAATTATCTGACCGGGGATCGAACCAACGACCTATGAATTTCATACATGCACAGAAAAATATTTCAATTGTGGTTCGATAATAAATAAACAAGGCTACTAGAAAATGCTGAAAATAATTTAAAAACTACTCCACTTTTGTTTTTGGCAATGAAGAGAGATGGAGAAGCACTTATAGGAGCAGCAGCAACAGCAGCAAATGAAGTAGACGAGGAAGATGAAAGGGCAGCAGTTACTGTTACATTAAGAGAGGGCGAGGTCGATTGAGCAATAAGATTAGTTTTCTCTTGATTATCGTTAGCAGTCGCGTGCATGTTCACGCCCCAAATGACAGCAGTAACATCACAACTACACAATTGGCTGCGCACTGCCTGAAGTTCAAGCTTAAGGTCGTCAGCGTTTTTAAGAAGTTTTTTATCACTCTGAAGAGATTTTAGATAGGACAGTGCAAGAGCACCTTCAGCTTTAAGAGCAACAAGTTCATTGTAAATAGCTTGTAATGTTATTTGTTCTTTAGTACACTTGACTTGACACGGACTTGCCGATATTACCGGATCACTATTAACAGCAACTATCTCTTTACATTGAGCATCAGTACGCGTTGGAGAGTGAAGAGATCTTCGACGCACAATTGTACATTGCTTGCATAAAAACTGTTTTTTTGACTTTTGCATAAATTCAATGTCAACTGGTAACAGATAAGCACAAAGCAAGTGAAAGATTTCACTGCACTTAGCACATTGAATTTTTTTAGGATGACTGCGGTCAACCTTCTGACCACAGGTACAAGTCATAGTAAAAGTATATACAATATAAGTGTCCAAACAACACTATCGAAGTACATAGGTATCGATCAAATGACTATCGCACAAGCTACGAGCTACAAACAAGCAAAACGGAGAGCTTAGTTAAAAACACGTCCGAACAGCGCGACGTATACATTTCCATTATGCGCTACCTCCATCGATCTTTCGCCCTTATTTGCGGTTTTCTGCCTCTCTGGAGCAGTTAACTAGAAGTTGAGCATAATAGCATTTGAACACTAAATTTCTGCCAAAACCTCCGCCCAAGCACCGGGCTGCGCCTGATTACAAAGATTCTCTGTTAGTTTGAACCTTTTCAGGATCCTGTTGGCAGCCTTCCTGTGCCGTGAGCTGAAATGCGTTTCTGGGGAGATACAAGCCTCGTCATTCCAAGAGGTTTACTCCTGTTTCTTGGGCGACTACCCTTCCGACATATTACCAGACGGTTTTTGTTGTCAATGTTGGTGTCGTTGTTGTGTCCATAGCTTAGATCCCACGAGTAGCGGTGAAAGGGGTTCGGCCACCCTAGGCAGAGATCCGCATTACCCGGGGTAGGGCCATTAATACAACTGGGTGCGTCCCGGTTCCCAAAAAGCGCCTTAAGCGAAAGGGCTATTTGGGGGCCCCCAGCCAGGCTGATCTTCAGCACGGTATGCATGACACCTTGATCCAGCCTCTGCCTCAAGACTACGCTCAAAAATCATTTCTATGTGACAGAGCTATCAAGAAGCACATAGCAGTGATTTCTGGGCTTAGCTGAGCACCTTCCCGAAACTGTTCGGGATTTGCTCTGTTGTACTCATTACCAGTCGGCACCCTCGCGGAGGGTCCAGTCCGAGGATTTCTGCCACACCAAAAATTAAGACTTAAAATACTATCAATAAAATAAGATTCATGAGCTGAAATAACATTCAAAGGAGTGAGACCGGAGTTAGAAAAACAACAAGACCAACTCACATTACTTAGATTAAAGTCACCCAAAATGCATATTTGGCTATCACTTAACTTATTTATGACTACAGAGGTAATATTGTCAGCATGCAAGCGATAAAGAAATTGTCCACTATTTGCCGGAATATATAAAACCACAAAAAACAATGAACTATGTGCTGTCGTACTTCTAACACAAACGTACAGTTGATCTATTAGAGAATCATCGTTCTCAAGCGAAACTAAATATGCATGAATTTTGCGTTGTACCGCAATAAGTACACCACCACCTCTTGCAGTAGGGAGAAGGAAACCCACCTTGAGGGGTTCCTCTGCTTGTACAGCATTCTTAAGGAGCCTCCGCCAACTGGGCCTTCACAACCCTGTCAACCAGTAGTTTCTGCCCGAGGGACACCAGATGTTAATCCACGTCCAGCTTTGCCACAGCTCTTGTGATCGCCAAGGGTTCTATTTTATTGAAGGCACCCTCAATACCTAGAAATGATATCAGTGTGTACTCCTTGACCTGTAGGGAGTTATCTATATACGACACAACTCGATGAAGCGCCATTTCAGTGGATTTCGTGGTCATGTATGCATGCTGGGTAGTCATTAGTTTGTGCGTTATTGAATCCGAAATGTGACAATCAATTGCCCGCTCCAATACCTTCAGCTAAAAGGAGCAGAGACTTATAGGCCTAAAATCTTTTGGATTGACATGGGATATTTCCCCTGCTTTGGGGATGAAAACAGTCCCCGATTCCTTCCACATTTTAGGAATGTGGTTGAGGTTTAGCACCCCTATATACATAGCATACAGCCAAGTTGTATTTAGATTCAGTGATTGTTGAAGCTGCACCGGTGATACTTTAGTCATTGTTGAAGCTGCACACGTGACACTTCATCAGGACCCGGCGCTATGTAGGGTTTAATCTCTCCTCTTCCAGGGCCTTCAATAGGTCATTAATAGCCACCATCCACATAAGGGGAGAAAGAAACCCACCTTGAGGGGTTTCTCTGCTGGTAAAGCGTTCTAAAGTTGCCTCCGCCAACTGGGCCCTCACAACAATGTCAACCAGTAGTTTCTGCCCGAGGGACACCAGATGTTGATAAACGCCTAGCTTCGCCAGAGCTCTTGTAATCGCCAAGGGTTCTATTTTATTGTAGGCACCCTCAATGTCTAGAAATGATATCAGTGTGTACTCCTTGACCTGAAGAGGTCATGAAGCGCCGTTTCAGTGGACTTCTTGGTCATGTATGCATGCTGGGAAGTCATTTGTTTGTGCGTTATTGAATCCCCTTCAGCTAAAAGGAGCAGATACTTATAGGCCTAAAGTCTTTCGGATTGACATGGGATATTCTCCCTGCTTTGGGGATGAAAACAGTCCTCGATTCCTTCCACAATTAAGGAATGTGGTTGAGGTTTAGCACCCCTATATACATAGCATACAGCCAAGTTGCATTTAGATTCAGTGATTGTTGAAGCTGCACCGGTGAGACTTTATCTGGACCCGGCGCCTTGTAGGGTTTAAATGACTAAATTGCCCAGGTCACCTTCTCTATTGTAAGGAAGTCAGCATCCACCGGTTTTTTGCTTACTGTAGTCGACCTGTTAAGAAGCACACCACGGTGCACGGAAAGTGTGTTGCTAGGAAAAGACTGAGAGTGTCCTCTGCCGACCCCGTCCACGTCCACGTCCCGTCCGACCTTAGCAAGCATCTCGGAGCTATTCGGGGGGAGCTGGAGAGAAACCTTCTCAGCGTTAATCCGTCTGACACAGATTCACAGAGCAGCAGAAGTCTTTCCAAGAAAACCTATTCGAATGCCTTAAAAGTTTTTGTATAGACTTGTAAATTTCCCATTGTGAGTCACTTTGGGTTCTTTTCGCTAGGTTAAATAAAGTTCGACAGAGTCTGCGAGCCTTGTAGATATCTGCATTCCACCATGGTGGTTTCTTTTTGCCTCTTGGGTTCTTTATTGGACCGGCCTTATCCAGAGCCTTCTGACATGCCGTTGTAAACTGGTTGGCCTGAAAGTCGCTTATCTAGTTCTTTCCTATATCTACACCAGCCAGCATTTTTTAAGTTTCTCAAGGGTAGCGCTGGATTGAATAGCCGGATATTCTCCAGAATACCCTCTGGCTCCGCACGCTTCATCGGTAAACCTCTCCCAAACTGGCCACTGCCTTCTTTTATAGCTCCGCAGATCTGGTGTTTTCGCATGCAACTTACACTTCCTTGGAACCAGCTGATTTATTAATTTGTAAATTAGTCTATGAATACATAATTTATTCTTACAGACTAACAACGAGTGGTAGAAAATTATTAAAAAATAGAATATAGCGTATTCAAAAAGTCGTTTTTGCAGACTGAGAAATCTATATCTCTACTGCTTGCTATCCGATTAAGATCACTTAAAGCTCTTGTGATGGGAGCATTAAATGCATATACAGTTTTTATAGAACCAACATAAAATGTTTCAAAGTGACGTACATTTCGTAATGGTGTATTAAAGCGAATGCGTTCAAGAAGGGAAGCACAATCTACACCCGCATTGATGATATCAAACACGAAAGATAATGAGAGTATCACTCTTCTACTCTCTAGCGATTTTAGATTTATTAGCATACATCTAGCGTGATATGGGGGAATCGGGTTGCTAAAATGTATTCTATGTAAGGCATATCGAATAAACACCTTTTGAATTTTTTCTATCCGATTAATTTAGCAAGCATGATAGGGCCTCCAAACAAAAGAGGCGTACTCAAGTCTAGATCTAACCAGGGCTGTAAAAAGTAACTTAAAGTGTAAGAAACTGAGAATTCTGAACTATTCCGTCGCACGAAAGCCAGCATTGCGTACGACTTTGAAACTATAAAATTAATGTGATTGACGAAAGTAAATTTGCTATCAAAAATTACTCCTAAGTCCTTAATCTCATGGACTGATTTAAGATAGATGTTTGAAATACTATACGACGTTTGTAAGACACTATTACGCATACTAAAAGTAACGTGATAGCACTTTTCGATATTCAGTGATAAGCGATTTGTCTCACACCAGGTGTGAAGATTATTAAGCTCCGCTTGAAGCATCTGTGAATCCTCCGTTTTTTTTTATTGTAGAGAAGATTTTTAAGTCGTCAGCATATAGGAGAAATTTTGCTAAGGATAAGCAACTACTTATATCATTAATGAATAAACAAAAAATGGAGGTCCCAATACATTTCCTTGGGGCACCCCGGAGGAAGCAAAAAAGGGATGCGATAACGTTTTGTCCACGTTAACGACACACTGGCGATTATTTAGATATGATTTTATCCATTTCAGAAAGATGGAGTTAAAACCAATAGCTTCAAGTTTATTGACTAAAATTTAGTGAGACACTCTGTCGAAAGCTTTAGAAAAATCGGTATAAACAACATCAGTCTGAAGACCATCTTGGAACCCAGATATGCAATAATCTGAAAAGCCTAGCAGTCGAACGATTTGGAATAAAACTATGCTGATTTTGGCAAATAATGCTTTTAACTGCAAAATGTAATTTATTATAGACAATACATTCGAACAATTTCGAAATAGAAGAGAGCTTAGAAATGGGCCTACAATTCTTTACATCGTTTTTGTTACCACTTTTGAAGATAGGGGTGATATAAGCAATTTTCCAGTCGTCAAGAAATACGCCTGAGGATAGCGATCTATTAAAGATTATCCTTGGAGGATAAATGAGAGAATCGCAGCTTTTTATTAAGATTGAGGAAAGCCCGTCAACATCAGTTTGATTTGAAGGTTTAAGCCGTGCAATGCCGTTAATAATATCTAGTGCAGTCAAGGGTAGGGATCCGAAGTTTAAAGACGATTCTAAGGTGCTAAAAAAGTTCTCGCTAGGATCAATACCTGAAGTAAAATTGGAATGGAGGAAATCAGCAAAGAGATTTGCGGCCTCAGTTGGTGAAGTTGCCGACTTCACATTCACAAATAAGTGCGAAGGAACACTAGAGCATGCTTTCTTTGAATTAATAAATCTCCAGAAAGCTTTGGGATTCGATTTTATGTTGGCTTCATAATTAATTAATTAAGTTTTCGTAATTTTATAGTATGCCAAGGCAGTTTGTATACTTTCTTGCGAATAGTTGGTATATTATTCTGGCACAATTCAGACACTTTAGATTTAAAGATATGAAAGCACGAAGACACGCTACGGTTAGAAGATTAGAGGTATTTGTAATATTAGACCATAATACATTATTTAAATTATAGTCACCTAAAACAAGAAGGTGATTATCTGGTTTACTTAGAGATAAAACATTATCTACATGTGCTTTATATAGCTCATTTGAGCTATTCGGCGGAATATATGAAGCGCAGATGTAGAGCAATTCTCGAGAGCTTTGAACACACACACAAAGTTGGTCAAGCAACGAATTATTATTGCTCAGTTCGTAGAATGATGCCTTATATTTTTGCTGGATCGCAATTAGGACACCACCACCTCTAACACATCCAGTTTTGGCTGCATCTCGGTCTTTACGGAATACTTCAAAAAGATTTGGGTCAAAGAATTCATGACTATAGAAGTTGCCATTTAGCCAAGTTTCTATGACAACAAAGATATTGTAATCCAGTTGCGAGCTCATAAGACGTATTGCATTAGATTTTGTCCTTAGGCCTGAGGCATTTTGGAAGTATATGCTTGTGGTCTGCATTATGGAGAGAAACCTTCTCAGCCTTAATCCGTCTGACACAGATTCACAGAGCAGCAGAAGTCTTTCCAAGAAAACCTTTTCGAATGCCTTAAAAGTTTTTGTATAGACTTGTAAATTTCCCATTGTGAGTCACTTTGGGTTCTTTTCGCTAGGTTAAATAAAGTTCGACAGAGTCTGCGAGCCTTGTAGATATCTGCATTCCACCATGAAGGTTTCTTTTTGCCTCTTGGGTTCTTTATTGGACCGGCCTTATCCAGAGCCTTTCTGCAGCGTTTTTCAAGCTGAAATAGCTGCCATCAAGAAAGCAGCAGACCACTTGCGTCGCGGCACTACTAACACACAGAAGGTGGTAAGCATATACTCGGACAGGCAAGCTGCAATCAGGGCCCTGGGATCGCTGACTCTCCGGTCGAAACTGGTCGGAGAGTGCCTGGCCTCCTTATCGGCCGCCTCGGAAACCTTCCGCATTCGACTGATTTGGGTACCAGGTCACAGCGACATTGCGGGAAACTGTCGCGCGGACGAGCTGGCTCGTCAGGGCACTTCAGAAGAAATCACTCCCGGAAGGAAGGGCATTTGAGTTCCCATGTCAACATGCGGTCTGCTTCTGGAAAAATGGGCCTTCAGTAGGCTCAGCAAACGCTGGGCGGAAACCCCGACGTGCAAAGTTGCAAGGTCCTTTTGGCCGGCTGTGGACCGCAGACGGTCTGGGGAATTATTAAGCTCTTCAAGAGCATTACTCTCGGCTCTGATCGGTGTTCTGACAGGGCACTGCCCGATGGGGACCCACGCTGTCAGGCTGGGCATCATTTCTGACCCAAGTTGTGGGTGCTGTATGGAGGATGATGAGGTGGAGTCATCTCAACATTACCTTCTTAGCTGCCCCGCTTTCGCTAGGCTTAGATGCAGACACCTTGGCTCATACTTTTTCGATACTCCCGAGGGGCTCTCCGATGTATCCATCGAAAGTCTACGCTCCTTCGTAAAGAACACGCGACGTTTCTCTTAACGCTTACCAGCGGGTCCTTCAGTTCAGGGAAGGGGAGAACTGCATAGTGGTATCACAATGGACTATAAATTAAAGTCTAAGTGAGCCCTTTTCGGGCTGCCACCTAACCTAACCTAACCTAACCTATCCAGAGCCTTCTGACATGCCGTTGTAAACTGGTTGGCCTGAAAGTCGCTTATCTAGTTCTTTCCTATATCTACACCAGCCAGCATTTTTTAAGTTTCTCAAGGGTAGCGCTGGATTGAATAGCCGGATATTCTCCAGAATACCCTCTGGCTCCGCACGCTTCATCGGTAAACCTCTCCCAAACTTGCCACTGCCTTCTTTTATAGCTCCGCAGATCTGGTGTCTTCGCATGCAACCACCTTTACAATTCCTTGGAACCAGCTGATTTATTAATTTGTAAATTAGTCTATGAATACATAATTTATTCTTACAGACTAACAACGAGTGGTAGAAAATTATTAAAAAATAGAATATAGCGTATTCAAAAAGTCGTTTTTGCAGACTAAGAAATCTATATCTCTACTGCTTGCTATCCGATTAAGATCAATTAAAGATCTTGTGATGGGAGCATTAAATGCATATATAGTTTTTATGGAACCAACATAAAATGTTTCAAAGTGACAAGGAGTTTCAAATTTCGTAATGGTGTATTAAAGCGAATGCGTTCAAGAAGGGAGGCACAATCTACACCCGCATTGATGATATCGAACACGAAAGATAATGAGAGTATCACTCTTCTACTCTCTGGCGATTTTAGATGTATTAGCATACATCTAGCGTGATATTGGGGAATCGGGTTGCTAAAATGTATTCTTCGTGAGGCATATCTGAATTTTTTCTATGCGATTGATGTAGCAAGCATGATAGGGACTCCAAACAAAAGAGGCGTACTCAAGTCTAGATCTAACCAGGGCTGTAAAAAGTAACTTTAAAGTGTAAGGAACTGAGAATTCTGAACTATTCCGTCGCACGAAAGCCAGCATTGCTTACGACTTTGAAACTATAAAATTAATGTGATTGACGAAAGTAAATTTGTAAATTTATTGACTAAAATTGAGTGAGACACTCTGTCGAAAGCTTTAGAAAAATCGGTGTAAACAACATCAGTCTGAAGACCATCTTGGAACCCAGATATGCAATAATCTGAAAAGACCGCTAGGTTAGACACAGTCGAACTATGTGGAATAAACCCATGCTGATTTTGGCAAATAATGCTTTTAACAGCAAAATATAATTTATTATAGACAATACATTCGAACAATTTCGAAATAGAAGAGAGCTTAGAAATGGGCCTACAATTCTTTACATCGTTTTTGTTACCACTTTTGAAGATAGGGGTGATATAAGCAATTTTCCAGTCGTCAAGAAATACGCCTGAGGATAGCGATCTATTAAAGATTATCCTTGGAGGATAAATGAGAGAATCGCAGCTTTTTATTAAGTTTGAAGAAAGCCCGTCAACATCAGTTTGATTTGAAGGTTTAAGCCGTGCAATGCCGTTAATAATATCTAGTGCAGTCAAGGGTAGGGATCCGAAGTTTAAAGACGATTCTAAGGTGCTAAAAAAGTTCTCGCTAGGATCAATACCTGAAGTAAAATTGGAATGGAAGAAATCAGCAAAGAGATTTGCGGCCTCAGTTGGTGAAGTTGCCGACTTCACATTCACAAATAAGTGCGAAGGAACACTAGAGCATGCTTTCATTTATTTTATTTATTTATTTAATTAATCACACACAACAACCAGTAGTTATATTTACAGTGTATGATATCTTACAATCTAAAATATAAACTTATAGCTAGTACATATAACATATTAGAGCATACAAAGAGAATAAATATTAAAAAATGAGAAGAGACGAAAGATGGCGAGGAAAAAGACAGGAAGAGAGGTAGAGACCTATAATATTCATTTGGCAAAATGACGCATTACTTCGTTTTTAAAATGGTTAGTATTTTTCAAAAATCTTATCGCCGCGGGCAGGGTATTCCAAAGACGGATTGAGAAAACGAAAAACTGACGTTCAGATACTAAGCACGTAAATTTAATATTGCTTATAGAAAGAGATCGAGAAGATTTGGTGAATTGGAATCGATCTTTCAAATAATCGGGGTCCTGTGTGACTATGACTTTGTGTAGCAATGTCAAACATCTAAGCTTCAATAAGTCGCCGAACGGAATATTATAAATCCTTAAGGCAAAAGCAGAAATATGTTCATGACGGCTAATGCTGTAAATATATCGAGCAATGTTGTTGTACAGGATATTAATCTTTCTATTGCATACGCTGTCACAGCTGGCATACAATTCACAGCCGTAAAGTAATGTAGGTAGAAGGTAAGTTTTGGCCAGAAGCAATCGAATCTTCACTGGAGTAAAGTACTGAATACTCCATAGTGATCGCAGCATTCCATAAACTTTGCCGATTGCACTAAAAATGTGATTGTTCCATGTCAGCGTTCTATTAAAAATTACACCCAAATTCTTAGCAGTGTCCACAAATTTGATCACACAGTTATTTAATTTTACTTTATTGCACTGATCAAGGTTAAATTTTTTCTTATAGATAGCAATGCATTGGGACTTATTGGGATTCAGAACCAGGCCATTATCACAGGCCCACGTATTTACTTCATCTAGGTCAATGTTTAAGTTTTCAATACAGGAATTGATAGAGTCCATAGGACAACCAAGGTACAACTGGACGTCATCTGCGTATAGATGAACATTACAATGTTTTAGCACATTTTGGAGGTCATTGACATATAACACAAATAACAATGGACCAAGAATTGATCCTTGTGGAACACCTTTAGTTAGATTCAGGGGCCTTGATATAGAGTCTTTTACACACACTGCTTGTGAACGGCCATGGAGATAAGCTTTAACTAAGCCTAGTGCTGACAGTGAGAAATTAAATAAATTCTTAAGTTTTAAGCACAAAAGTGCATGATCCACGGAGTCGAAGGCCTTAGAGTGATCAAGCAGGGTTAAAAAGGTTACGTTGTTATGGTCAATATTTACCCTTATGTCATCTGAGACTTTGAGGAGTGCTGTGACACAGCTCCTGTTTTTCCGAAAACCAGATTGATATTGGCTTACCAGTGAATTTTCACTAACGAAATGATTAATCTGAGTGTGCATGATGCGCTCTAGAACTTTTGATAAATAAGGTAAAATAGCGATTGGTCTATAATCACCAGTAGATTTCATGATAGGAATGATTTTGGCCTTTTTCCAGCAGTCAGGAAAGGCCGACATGGTCAAGACGGTATTGAAGGCGTAAGTAAGGTACGGTAAAATTTTTGGCAGTAAGCATTTCACAAATTTCGGATTAATTCCATCAAAACCAGTGGCATTCGATTTGATACCAAGTATAGTCTGGACAACATCACAATTATCAACACACTTAAAACAAAAACTAGGCACAACAACACTTATTTTATCACTGTAACGATCGTAATATATAGTACCATTATAAGTAGACGACTCAACAAATTTTTCGTTTAACTCATTTGCATCTAAAGGTTCGTGGGCAAAATTGTTTTTCTTTCCAATGCCAATTTCGCGGATACGTCTCCATGTTTGGTTTGACCCTATGGCTGTGCTAAATTGCCGTTCATAATACGCTGATTTTTGCAATTTAATGGCTTTAGTGACTTCTCTTCTCCGATTTTTAAAGTCACTATATGTCGCATCCGATTTGCATCGCTTCCATTTTGAATATGCCTCATTTCGTTTAACAATTAGGTTTTTTATGTGGTGATTAAACCAAGGACGACTCTTGACAGAGGTGGGTTTCGTTACGAGTGGCACAAATCGTTCATAAAGTATGTTAATATTAGACTGGAGAAAGTGTATCTGTTCATTTGCTGATGTCATGGTATAAATTGACCCCCAATATACTGCATCAACAGCTTGCTCTAACTGGTGATAATCAATATTTATAAAATCCCGATATGTGTAAGAGAGATAATTACAAGTTAAATGGAAGTCATAAGTAAGAAAAACTAGATCATGCTTAGAAAAGTTCGGCACTGATAATTGGTCATACATAAGTACTTTTGATCTTGAATCTACAAAAAATACATCGAGAAGTGTGCTATTAGTCCGAGTGAAGTGTGTAGGCGTCGTAACATTGACAGGCAGAAGACCGAGATTTTGCATACAAAATGAAAACTTATTGTCAGTAAGCAAGTCACTATTGAAGTCGCCAGTCAAAACAATATCACTGTATCCGAGTATGCTATTTTCGATAAACTCTACAAAATTAATATAATTAATGTGTCTATTGGGTCTGTAAACACAACCGATAAGCATTTTATTCATTCTAGATGCTACTTCCACAAAGATGTACTCGATAGACTCAGTAGCTACTGATACACATTTTAGTTTACATGAGATGCACGATTTTACATATATAGCGACACCCCCACCATGTCCAAGCCTATCTGAGCGATAAAGTTTATACCCATCTACATTAAACAAACCATCATTTTGACACGCAGAGAACCAAGTCTCAGACACACACACAACATCTACGTTCGAACATTCAAATATGTATCTAAACTCATCAATTTTTGATGGAAGACTTTGAGCATTAATGTGACATATCTTAAATCCGGTTTTTTGTTTACTCAGTATGCGTATCATATTATAAGTGCAGCCTCTAGAACCGCCGCAGCGATTATCAATATTATTGTTTAACAACATCGAAATTGCAGACTTTGCCAAATGTATTAAAGGTGATAGAAATAGCAATGAGAGAGAGGAAGTGTAGGAAAAGAGAAGCTACGTTGGAAAGTGAGAAAACATTGCACAAATACTTAAAAACTGCAATCTTGCTTAAAAATAATATAAACGTAAAGTATATAAGCATAGAAGAATACAATGATTGTCACTTGTTGCATCGAATTAGTTTGTTAATGTCTTCTTTGCTAAGCACCTTAACTGCAGTTTCTCTCGGCTGCTTTCGAACGAATACTCTTCCCTTTATTGAGAAGGCAGATGATAAACGCTTCTGCTTTTTCAACTGTGTGGCGAACTGCATTATTTCACGAGTAGATTTAGTGAGACACTCGTTTAGAAAAACTCTCTCCTCTGATATACGACCAATGTCGCGAAGTTGAAGACCTCTCTTGTTAATTTTATAGAAGTTGCCCGCTGCTTTTAATAACAAAGCGCGATCGTAAGGAGAAGCAAGCTTTGCTATGAGTGGTGCAGTTGTTGCGTTGTTAGTGCGCACACGGAAGGCCGCTCGTATAGGGATATTGTCGACTTTTAATGCTTCGCAGATTTTGTTTACAATTTTGACTGCGTTTTCATCTTTTTCGCGCGGAATGCCACTTAGAATGACGTCCGCTGCGACGCCACCATTCTCTTGCTCAGCAAGTTCTACCCTTAATCGCTGTATGTCATTACGCAGAATCATACTTTGTGCACATTCACGCTCGGCCTTAGTTATTCTGACCTCAAAATTGCTCATACTCAGCTTGACATTGGCCAGATCAGCAGTTATCTCACCTATTCTCTGCATTACTCTCTCCTCCACTTCCTTCATACGAGTGGTTATCTGCTCCGCTATGCTATCGATTTTATTTTCCAGACGTGATAGCCAAGCAGGAGATGGCTCGCCGTCAGGTTTGCACGATTTGAGTTGAGGTGTTGATTTGTGCGGCGATGTGCCTACTAGGCGAGCAGATTTAGTGCGTGTTGACATGATACTCATATGAAATTCGTTAAAAAAGCTCACAACAACACTGTGACAGCGGTAGAAAAAATAAAAAAAAGAGCGCAATAGTGATGCTAGGAACTGAAGCGGTAAACTCTGGAGTGAACGCAGAACGAACAGAGCGTAAGCGACTACGATGATAGAGGTGCTGATGCGAATAAAACAGCAATGAAAACAGCGTTAGTGACGTACATATGTACATATGTACATAGATGTATGTATGTAGATGTGGTGGACGGCTAACTCAGCACAAGAATTTGGATACACCAGCTATTGGCAAGTAAAACTTCTTCCACACAAGTAGCAGCTTTGCAGAAGTAATTAACACAAAATACGATTTTTATTTTATGTTTCTTATGTTTTTTATTCGCCGGACTATCACTTTTAACAACTATTATTCACTTTTATTTCACGGAGCGCATAGAAGCACATCTGTTCACATCAACAAACTTTTATTTATGCTTTCTTTGAATTAATAAATCTCCAGAAAGCTTTGGGATTCGATTTTATGTTGGCTTCATAATTAAGAACGTAATTTCTGTATAAAAATTTATCAAGGCAATTATAGTTCTTGGCATAGTTTTTATATTGAAGAAAAAAATAATAATTATTCTACTTTTTGAATTTCCGATAAAATTTATTTCTTAGATTTTTAAGTTTTCGTAATTTTATAGTATGCCAAGGCAGTTTGTATACTTTCTTGCGAATAGTTGGTATATTATTCTGGCACAATTCAGACACTTTAGATTTAAAGATATGAAAGCATGAAGACACGCTACGGTTAGAAAACAAACTATCCTAGTCTAAGCTTAAAAATTGCCTGTTTAGACTGGAAAAGTTGCATAATTTAAAGTTGTAACAAGTTGTTGTATTTTCACTTTTTAGACTAAGAAACGTATAAAAATTTATATTCAAAACTAAGGAAACGTGATGTATATCAGGTTCCTTTAAAGGAAAAATACACTCTAATAATTGATAGTTAATATTATTGCTAAGAAAGATTTTGTCCAAAAACCTCTGGAGCTTATTTGGAAAGTGATTAATTTGACTTATACCAATAATTAAGAAATTATAAATTAAATACATCTCACTACTCTTGTTTACGTTACTAGGCACAAGATTAGAGGTATTTGTAATATTAGACCACAATACATTATTTAAATTATAGTCACCTAAAACAAGAAGGTGATTATCTGGTTTACTTAGAGATAAAACATTATCTACATGTGCTTTATATAGCTCATTTGAGCTATTCGGCGGAATATATGAAGCGCAGATGTAGAGCAATTCTCGAGAGCTTTGAACACACACACAAAGTTGGTCAAGCAACGAATTATTATTGCTCAGTTCGTAGAATGATGCCTTATATTTTCGCTGGATCGCAATTAGGACACCACCAACTCTAACACATCCAGTTTTGGCTGCATCTCGGTCTTTACGGAATACTTCAAAAAGATTTGGGTCAAAGAATTCATGACTATAGAACTTGCCATTTAGCAAAGTTTCTATGACAACAAAGATATCGTAATCCAGTTGCGAGCTCATAAGACGTATTGCTTTAGATTTTGTCCTTAGGCCTGAGACATTTTGGAAGTATATTCTTATGTGCTTGTGGACTGCATTATCAAATGTTAGGTTTTTGTCTGCGAATCGCTGTTTTTTGGAAAAAACTTAAATTGACGAACACCAACATTCACAGGCCATAAGTCAGGATTCAGAAGTTTTTCGTAATGCAAATTAGAGACGCCCAATTTAAAATTAATTTTCTTAAAATTGTCTAAAGATACATCTTTTTTAATTGAAGGTGAGCATAAGAGAAATTGACGATCAATGTGAGCATGTTTAGCTACATAATCAATAATGTTATCAGCTGTTACGTTAGGTGCAAACGAAGATGTAGCCATTTCATTCGAATAGGTACGTTGAGCTCCGTTATAGCACTCGCACCAACAAAAATCAAAGGTTGTACCACCTCTCACGTCACTTTGCGATAAATGCATTAGTGGTGGTGTCGAAGAGCAGGCAGCCTTCTGACCACAGGTACAAGGCATAGTAAAAGTATATACAATATAAGTGTCCAAGCAACACTATCGAAGTACATAGGTATCGATTAATGACTACCGCACAAGCTACGAGCTACAAACAAGCAAAACGGAGAGCTTAGTTAAAAACACGTCCGAACAGCGCGACGTATACATTTCCATTATGCGCAACCTCCATCGATCTTTCGCCCTTATTTGCGGTTTTCTGCCCCTCTGGAGCAGCTAACTAGAAGTTGAGCATAATAGCATTTGAACACTCAATTTCTGCCAAACCCTCCGCACAAGCACCGGGCTGCGCCCGATTACAAAGATTCTCTGTTAGTTTGAACCTTTTCAGGATCCTGTAGGCAGCCTTCCTGTGTCGTGATTTTGCTGCCTGCGGGGGTGGCCTGTCGTCCGGCCTTGTGAACGCCGTAGGTGTTTGCGGTGTAGTCGCCATGGTAGCCAACTGCCTACCAGGTTCGCTCTGCTAGTGCCTGGAACTTGTCTCGAAGGCTTCACGCCCCCTATGCGTTTCTAGGGAGATACAAGCCTCGGCATCACCAGAGGTTTACTGTCCTTCCCTTGCATGGCCACGTTGTGGCTGGTGGAGGGGATCTGCATCGCATGGACCTCCTGTTTCTTGGGCGACTACCCTTCCGACATATTACGAGTCGGGTTTTGTTGTCAATGTTGGTGTTGTTGTTCTGTCCATAGTTAAGATCCCACGAGTAGCGGAGAAAGGGGTTCGTCCACCCTAGGCAGAGATCCGCATTACCCGGGATAAGGCAATTAATATAACTGGGTGCGTCCCGGTTCCAAAAAAGCGCCTTAAGCGACTGGGCTATTTGGGGGCCCCCAGCAAGGCTGATCTTCAGCACGGTATGCATGACACCTTGATCCAGCCTCTACCTCAAGACTACGCTCAAAAATCATTTCTATGTGACTGAGCTATCAAGAAGCACATAGCACTGATTTCTGGGCTTAGCTGAGCACCTTGCCGAAACTGTTCGGGATTTGCTCTGTAGTACTCATTACCAGTCGGCACCCTCGCGGAGGATTTCTGCCACACCAAAAATTAAGACTTAAAATACTACCAATAAAATAAGATTCATGAGCTGAAATAACATTCAAAGGAGTGAGACCGGAGTTAGAAAAACAACAAGACCAACTCACATTACTTAGATTAAAGTCACCCAAAATGCATATTTGGCTATCACTTAACTTATTTATGACTACAGAGGTAATATTGTCAGCATGCAAGCGATAAAGAAATTGTCCACTATTTGCCGGAATATATGAAACCACAAAAAAACAATGAATTATGTGCTGTCGTACTTCTAACACAAACGTACAGTTGATCTATTAGAGAATCATCGTTCTCAAGCGAAACTAAATATGCATGAATTTTGCGTTGTACCGCAATAAGTACACCACCACCTCTTGCAGTAGGGAGAAGGAAACCCACCTTGAGGGGTTCCTCTGCTTGTACAGCGTTCTTAAGAAGCCTCGGCCAACTGGGCCTTCACAACCCTGTCAACCAGTAGTTTCTGCCCGAGGGACACCAGATGTTAATCCACGTCCAGCTTTGCCACAGCTCTTGTGATCGCCAAGGGTTCTATTTTATTGAAGGCACCCTCAATACCTAGAAATGATATCAGTGTGTACTCCTTGACCTGTAGGGAGTTATCTATATACGACACAACTCGATGAAGCGCCATTTCAGTGGATTTCGTGGTCATGTATGCATGCTGGGTAGTCATTAGTTTGTGCGTTATTGAATCCGAAATGTGACAATCAATTGCCCGCTCCAATACCTTCAGCTAAAAGGAGCAGAGACTTATAGGCCTAAAATCTTTTGGATTGACATGGGATATTTCCCCTGCTTTGGGGATGAAAACAGTCCCCGATTCCTTCCACATTTTAGGAATGTGGTTGAGGTTTAGCACCCCTATATACATAGCATATAGCCAAGCTACACTTAGATTCAGTGATTGTTGAAGCTGCACAGGTGAGACTTCATCAGGACCCGGCGCCTTGCAGGGTTTAATCTCTCCTCTTCCAGGGCTTTCAATAGGTCATTAACAGCCACCATCCACATAAGGGGAGAAGGAAACCCACCTTGAGGGGTTCCTCTGCTGGTAAAGCGTTCTAAAGTTGCCTCCGCCAACTGGGCCCTCACAACCCTGTCAACCAGTAGTTTCTGCACGAGGGACACCAGATGTTGATTAACGCCTAGCTTCGCCAGAGCTCTTGTAATCGCCAAGGGTTCTATTTTATTGAAGGCACCCTCAATGTCTAGAAATGATATCAGTGTGTACTCCTTGACCTGTAGAGAGTTCTCTATATACGACACAACTGGATGAAGCGCCGTTTCAGTGGACTTCTAGGTCATGTATGCAAGTTAAGGCAACGTACTATTACGTTGACAAAGCAATATGTATTTTTAATTTAAACAAACAAAAGAATCATATTGCATTCGCTAATATTCTTCGCTGCATTGTGAATTACGACTTCAGCGCTACACGCGCAACAACGTGACTTGAGAATGGAATGAAAGCGCAATGTGACAACGAGCCTATATAATGCTTGTTACCGGTTTGAGTCGAGGAGTTGATTAATGATCACATAAGAAGTATGTTAAAGAACTATGTTAAGTGTATTAATGTATCAACTAATATATTGAAATAAATGAATAAATAAATTAACTGGTGCTATGTTAAACAACTATGTTAAGTGTATTAATGTATCAACTAATATATTGAAATAGGTATGTAGGTATGAGTGGCTGTCACCGCTAATCCAGCGACTCACTTAGGCCATTAGTAGAGGCCCGTTGTGATACCACAAGCTTAACGCTCACTCCCTCTTGCTGAACCATTTCGAATTCTTGACGAAGCTCGTCAAGCATCTTGGGTCTATTTCACCTAATTCTCCAAGGTTCCTAAAAACAGGTGCCCCTAGAAACCGTAGCCTGCTTCTGGCTAGAGCTGGACAGATACAGAGAAGATGCAGGACCGTTTCTTCCTCCTCATAATTTTTGCAGCTTCTACAGCATCTAAAGAAGGGTACTCCAAGACGACCAGCATGGTTGCCTATGAGGCAGTGCCCTGATAAAGCGCCAATTACTTGGGAAATATCGTCCCGTTTTAAGGTATAAAGACTACGCGACCGTTTTCGGTCCCATCTAGGCCAAGTCAGCCTTGAGATCCTACAGGTTGTGATATGTGTCCATCTGTCGCTCGCACGAGCATAAGTAGATTCTTTTAAGAGCAGCTTGCAAGTGTTAAAGGGCATACCAATGCATTCTTTACTGGGAAGAATCTGCTTGGTTGTTCCTTCCCTCGCAAGTTCATCCGCAATGCAGTTACCCTCGATGTCCCTGTGCCAGGAACCCAAATGAGGTTGAGCCTGTTCTGCTTGGCCATCTCCTACAGAGATCGGCTGCAATCCAGTACACTCTTTGATCTAATTATAGCTGCGCTCACAGCTCTGATTGCCGCTTGGCTAGCACTAAATATAAAGATATCATTGCCTTTCAAAGCGGTCTGTAACAGGTCTTTAGCCTCCTTTATGGCTAGAACCTCAGCCTGAAAAACACTACAGTGATCCGGCAGCCGAAAAAAACAGTTCAGAGATAGGTCCTGCGAGTAGACCCCTCCTCCCACTCTGCCATTCAGTTTCGAGCCATCTGTGAAGATCGTGAGACTTCCAGGTGGAGTGTAGAAATCTCTCGACCACGCATCCCTACCTGGGATTACCATCGCGAAATTCCTGTCCGGGACCGCAGTATCAACACAACGGTCTGTGTATCCCGGAAGCATTATATATTTGTTCAGTATGCTTGAGTGCCTACGCAAGCTAGACTCCCATTAACCTGTCTCCCTTAACCAAAGCGCGGCAAGAGCCGCCATTTGCTGACCCACTAAGTCTAAGGGTAAAAGGTCCAGGAAGACATTCAAGGCGTCGCTTGGTGTTGTTCGCAACGCTCCACTAATGCAGATCATACCCGCTCTCTGCACCTTGCTAAGTAGATTGAGATTAGCAGCTCTGCTTAGTGCAGGCCACCAAACGATTGCTCCGTAGAGGAGAATCGGCCTAACCACTGATGTGTAAATCCAGCGGCAAACGCTTGGATTCAGACCCCATCTCTTCCCAATGGCCCTTTTACAAGAGTATAGGGCCACAGAAGCCTTCTGGTATCGCTGGATCATATTATTCCTCCAGCTAAGCTTCATGTCCAATGTGACGCCAAGGAACTTGGCCTCCCTCTTTGTGTTCAGACGGATTCCATTAAGTTCCGGCGTAGTTACATGCGGAACTTTATATTTCCTAGTGAAGAGCACCAGCTCCACTTTTTCTGAGTTGACTCTGAGACCACATCGCGTGAACCAGTTGCTCACTTCGCGGAGTGTCCCTTGCATCAAGTCACACAAGGTCTGAGCGAATTTGCCCATATATGCAATGGCGATGTCGTCTGCATATGCGACAACTCTGGCAGCACCCCATTCCGACTCCTGCAGGAAAGAATTAACGGTCAGATTCCATAGAAGAGGTGAAAGTACACCACCCTGCGGCGTACCTCGAGATACCCGTCTCGAAACACGGTTTGCACCGACCTCTGCTGTAATCTTTCTTCCCAAGAGCATTTGCTCTATAAATTCAACCAGGGAGCTTTCCACACAGAGCCCTCCTAAGGCATGTGTTATGGCCTCAGGGCTAATGTTGTTAAAAGCACCCTCAATGTCAAGAAAAGCTACAAGGCAAAATTGCTTGTAGCTGAAGGACCTTTCGATATAGCTCACCAGGGAATGCAGTGCAGTGTCCGTGGACCTTCCCTTAAGGTAAGCGTGCTGATTATTACACAATAGTATTTTGTCAATTGTAAGAGAGAGAAAGTTATTTATAAGCCTTTCTAAAGTTTTAAGAACATAGGATGAGAGACTAATAGGTCTAAAGTCCTTTGGGTTCGCATGTGTTGCTTTTCCAGCCTTGGGTATGAAGACCACAGAAACAGATCTCCATACCGTCGGTACGTAGTTTAGCTTGCAGCATGCTCTAAACATACTTAGTAGCCAATTTGTAGATGTATCAATCGTTGCAACCAATTGAGCCGGTATAATACCATCTGGCCCGGCAGCCTTATAGGGTTTGAAGCTTTTTATCGCCGAAGTGATACTTTCTTTTGAGAGAGGGAGATTTACCATTGCGCCCGAAGAGGAACAATCTATTTCCATTGTCTGTAAACTACCAGGAAAGTGTGTGTCGAGAAGTAGTTCGACCGTTTCTTTTCCCGTCGCTGTCCGTGAACCATCCTGTCTCTGTGGAGACCCAATTGGGTTTGTTGTACCTGACAAGATTTTTCGTAGTCTGGCAGTTTCGCCAACGCCCTCCACGCCAGTGCAAAAATCCCTCCATGAGGATCTTTTTGCTTCACGCAGGGCTTTTTTGTAGGACCGCAGAACTTGTTTATAGGTCTGCCATTCAGATTCCTGACTCAGCCCTTTCCCCCTGTTAAACTGTCTCCTGCAATCTCTCCGCCGAGAGTCCAGCGCATGGGACCACCAGTGGGGCCTTCGTTTTCCCCACGGTTTGGGATCAGGACAGGCTTTGGCCAGTGCCCGCGAGCAGATCATGGTAAAACAGTTTACCATGTCTTCCAATTTTCCAACGGTACCGGGCTATGCCGGTACCGGACGTGGTAGGTTATTCTCAAGAGTTTCCCTGTAAAGAGTCCAGTCAGTGTTCCTCAGGTTCTTACGAACCTTTGGAGCACCCATGGACATATCTAGAATTGTCTCAATATACCTATGGTCTGAAAAAGAGTGTTCGTCGAGAACCTTCCAGTTCATTACCATATCATGCAGATTTTCACTACATAGCGTGAGGTCTATGACCTCCCTACGGTTTTTGACAATAAATGTGGGCTCTGCTCCCCTATTGCAAATTACTAGGTTAGTAGTTAGGAGATAGTTGAAAAGAGACTCACCCCGATTGTTTATGTTGGTGCTTCCCCACTGCACATGGTGGGCGTTAGCATCGCAACCGATAAGAACTAAGCTCGCCGCGTGGTCGCTCATTAGCCTGCGGAGTTGACTTTGAGGGGGATCCTCAGCCTCGTACGCCATGTATGCTGAGGCTATCAGCAAAGACTTCCCTCCAATCTCCAGCAGCGTTGTCGTCATGTCTCCATCACTATAATAGGGTAGAAGAAAAATGTTTAAATCTTTCTTTGCCATTACACAGGTTCTTATTTTACCTTTACCACGCTCAACCATTAGCTTATAGCCCACCGCACCTAAACCACAGACCCCCGAGTTATTAACCCAGGGCTCCTGGATAAGTGCGATGTCTACGTCAATAGAGCAGCGGATGCTGCCCTAGAGCGGTGGAGATTTATTTGTAGAACCCTCATTAGAGGTTTCCACCGACTCCTCCACCGCAACGACAGTGACGTTTGCGCTGTCTTCCCCATCGCTGTAAAGCAGCTCCTCCTCGCCATACATCCTATGCATCGCAGATGCCAGGGTCGACTGCGAGGAGGCTCTGCTCTCCGCATCGGAGAAGTCAGCCTCCGGTTCAGGCTCCTCAATGTCCACATCCATTGAGGTGCTTGCTCCGGAGGCACGCTGCGCATCACCACGATAGACTCTTAGAGTCACTTCATCTAGGCCGTAGTAGACCCGGCCCTGTCTTTTCTCCAGGAGCTCCAAAGAGTCCCTTTTCAGCGACAGGACCACTTGTCTTGAGGACCCTTCCGGATCCTCTACTTTTAGGACCTTCCAATCACCTGTCGGCAATGTCGGATTCATCACCTGAAGCATCTTTAAAATATTTTCAGGTGACGATGGTGTGACAGGCACCCACGCCCTCGCTCTGGGCCTGACTGGAATATCCTTCCAGTCAACCACCTCAAGTCTAGCCCCAGGGTAGACATCCCCAACCCTAGCGACGGCGGCCTTGTACAGCGCCGCCGACCTCGAGTCGTCGCAGGCCACAACCTTAATGTGGCCCTGGAACCAGCCGGCATCTCTGCACGCGGGAGGGGCTCCAGGGTGCTCCAGCAGGACGTCAAGGATGACGTTTGCCAGAGCCGCCTTCACCCATCTCCACTGGTGCCTTGGTATTGACCCGAGCTCATTGCCGCGGTCCAGAACCCCTATCAGGATTCTGTTCCTGGCGACATCAGCAAAGCTGGGTTTGGCCACCCCGGGACGGATACATTTTTTCTTTGGAGCTGGTTGTTGCTCCTCAAACGATCTCTGTCTTTTGGAGAGGGGTGCTTTGCCTTCAACCGAGGCCCCAGTTGTGCTTTGGTAGTTGGGTAGCAGGGCTTTCGCTCTATCCACCGCATCCTTTGCACTCTGGGGCAACGTTTCCAACGGCACCCCCTCATATTTTTTGAGCGTTCTGGCAGCCCTCCGCTTTTCAGCGTGTGTGGACCGCCCGCCCGACCGACCGTGGATGGAATTGCCCGTAGTTGCCATCGCGACATTTCCCTGGTTTGCCTCGGCTGCTATCCGCCCATCCCCAGTTGGGCCAGGTCGTGAGACCTTCGTCCGCATGGGTGTAGGCTTTGCAGCCGTGCCGGCATTTGATGGGCGCTCCGCGCCAGTGGCTACAGGACGACCTGCCGTTTCCAGCACAATCCCTGCAGCTTTACTGGTGCTTGGCCCCACCATAACGCCCGTGATCACGGGACGCCCTGGGGTCGCCCCCAAAGCAGACCCGGAGGTGCTCGCTGTGCGAAGAGGTGCCTTTCGCGCATGCGCCGGCACTCTCTTGCCCCGTGGAGGGGAAGACGAAAGGTTTTTTTGTTTTGTGTTAGTTGGCCTTTCCATTCTATTTGGGTCCCCACTCGAAGCAGCTATCCTCCCTCGATGTTGTAGTCGCTATGGGATCCCATGGTTATCTATGAAGAAGGCGATCAGGGAGGCCATGCGAGGGTTGGCACCCCCCCTTATGAGGTAGGGTGCTCAAAACCAGATCCAGCGCAAAAACGGGAGGGTCGCCTCAACCCGTACGTACAACCACCAACTGAATGGCGACGAGATCGGAACGTACTTCGAGGCCTGCCAGGGTTTTAACGGGACGGGGGCAGTCACGGCATTAGCCTGAAAGCCATTTCTGCAGGGTATCAACCCTGCATTCTCAGGTAACAGAATACCGCAACCACCAGCTCGATATCGACTAAATACAATCAGTAAAGGAGGGGGTAGTCCGAGGACGAAGCAGAGGTCAGGCCAAATGCGGGGAGTGTTCTCACCTTCCTTTATCAGTTCCCCAGCCGAGGCTTAGGTTAAAAGTGCTACCAGACGTGAAGGAAAAAGAAGGAGATTGATAGTGAGAGGTGGAGAGGCGTCACATCCGAAGATCAGCCATCGTGTTGCACTTCACTACCCTTTTAGCACCTATATTGAAATAAATTAATAAATAAATTAACTGGGGGCTCAACCGGGATGCCCTATCGTGTAACGTCGTGAAAATAAAAAGTAATGACTCGATAGCAAGCATCCGCCAAAGTAAAAATAAGTATCCTTCAAAAAAAAAAGGAGAAAAAAAAATTTTAAAACCAACAAAAAAAAAAAAAACATTCAACTGACAAAAAGTATATAGTAAATAAGTATGCTTCAAAAAAAAAGGAGAAAAAATTTAAAAAACCAACAAAAAACATTCAACTGACAAAAAGTATCCTTGAGAAAGGAGAAAAAAATTAAAAGTGTAAATAAGTATCCTTCAAAAAAAAAAAGGAGAAAAAATTTAAAAACCAACAAAAACATTCAACTGACAAAAAGTATCCTTCAAAAAGGAGAAAAAAATAAAAACCCAACAAAAAACATTAAACTGACAAAAAGTATCCTTCCAAAAGGAAAAAAGGAAGGAAAAATTAAAGTGAAAATAAGCATCCTTCGAAAAAAAGGAAAACAAAAAACATTAAACTAGCAAAAAGCATCCTTCGAAAGGCGATAAATAGATTCCTGATTCCAGTCAACTGATTCCTGATTCCAGTCAACTGATTCCTGATTCCAGTCAACTAATTGCAGTTTCCAGACATCTGATTCCTGCTTTATACCAATATTTATATAAGGTTTATGTGAGTAAAAAGTAATTAATATAAAATTTATATAAGTGGGTGAAAACTTAATAAAAAACAAAAGAAAACTGGATCGAATTAGTGAATTAGAGGAAGAAATAGAGCTTTTGCAAGGAGAAAGACTAGGCTCGTCTGTAGAATCATTGTCAGAATTATTTAGCAAATTGAGGCCACCAACTGTAACAATGGCTACAGCCGCGCAAGTGACAGAACTGATTCAGACCCATACGGCTCCCTTAAGAGAAACAATAGAGCGCTTAACACGCCAACTGACCCAATTAACAAGTACAAATGATGTACAAGAGTATACCGCCCAAAGAGTCGACGACAATGTTAGATGCGACGAACCACTAGACGTTATTAAATCCTTACCGTCTTTTAACGGAAACATTTCATATGTAAGTTGGCGTGAAGCCGCGAATAATTCCATGAGCTTATATACAAAGAACAGTCGTAAGTATTACGCAGCCCTGACAATCTAGAGAAATAAAGTGACTGATGACGCCAACGACATTTTAACTAACCACGGCACTGTACTAAAATTGGACGCGATTTTAAGCCGATTAGATTTCGCTTACGCTGATAAGCGCCCTCCTCATATAATCGAACAAGAGCTCAGCGTAATGCGCCAAGGCTCCTTAACCATCATTGATTATTATAATGAAATCAACAAAAAGTTAACAGCATTGATCAATAAAACAATAATGACACATGGTCCTAATATTGTACTAACAAATGAATTAAATAAAAAGAACAGGCAGTACGCCTTAAGGGTATTTATAACTGGGCTAAACCCGCCATTAGCCAATATACTCTTTTCTCTATCCCCAAGCGACTTGCCAAACGCATTGGCCAAGGCACAAGAACTTGAGTCGAACAACCTTCGAGCAACCTTTGCTCAACAATATAGTCGGAATAATTATAATACGCAAAAATATAATAATTCTTTGCGTTTTCCGCAACGCAATCATAATCTTCAAAACCATAATTCCCAAAATCACCATCAACCCAAACCAGAACCAATGGAACTGGGTAGCTCTTCCAATGTTGTGCGAAAACCACAGCAACATGTTAACCAGAAGACAAATTTCAATAATCGTCCAAATTATCCTAATTCTGGAACATATCAGCAAAACACTACTGCCTTTAATAACAAAAAAAAACAATAATAACCAACAAGGGTTCAAAAGGCAGTATGAAAGCGCTCAATTGAGCTATCAGCCAAACCAAAAAGAGCAAAGAATTAATAATATAGAAGAAGATGCTTTTTTAGATACAAGTCGGGTCTCCCCTACATTATCAAATCAGGAGACTCAGGACGCAGATATACAATTTTAATAGACAGTGGCGCTACTAGTTCTTACTGCAGCCCGAACTTATTTAAAAATCGGAAAGAATTAATTAATGGTTTTACTATCATAAGCCATTATTATGAAATAAAATTATTTGGTATCTTACAAAGATTTTACGAAATACTAAATCTCGAATCAGATATTTTAATAGGGTATAATTTCCTAAGAAGGGCAAATATTATTTTAGACTTTGAAGCAGGGACAATAACGTGCGGAAACCGTACAGAAAAATTTTAAAATTTCAAAAAAACAAGCGAGGTAGCTGATGAAGATAATAATCAGCAAACCAAAGAAAGTACGCTCGATAAAGGAAAGGTACAAAAAAAATCAAGAAATGAAAAAGAAAACGTTAAAAAAAATTTCTCCAATAAGGAAACTATCGAAGAAAATATTTTGAATAATTTGTATAATGAAAAATATACCGAAAATTATGTGGCATTACAGAAGTTACGTCAAAATATAGTGAATAATATATCAAAATTACACGCAGATATTGACACAAATTTACCCTTTAGAACCGATGTAAGGGCCGAGATAACAACAACAACTAATGACCCTGTGTGGAGTAAACAATACCCCTATCCTCTCTCCGCTAACTCCTTTGTAAATACCGAAATTGAAAAATTATTTCAAGAGGGTATTATTCGCGAAAGTAAAGGTCCTTATAATGCACCAATTTGGGTTGTCCCAAAAAAGGGTATTAATGACGATGGCACGCAAAAATTGCGTATGGTCATCGACTATAAAAAATTGAATGAGAAAACAATTGCCTACAGGTATCCAATTCCTTACTGTAATGTAATACTATCAAACCTTGGAAAAGCGAGATTCTTTTCCACTATAGACCTCGAGTCAGGATTCCACCAAATACTTATGAAGGAGGCAGATATTTGTAAAACTGCTTTCTCGGTCAATAATGGGAAATATGAGTTTGTCCGTATGCCCTTTGGCCTGAAGAATGCTCCTAGCATATTTCAAAATGCCATGGATGATATTCTAAGAAATTTTGTTGGAAAATTCTGTAACGTATATATCGATGACATCATTGTTTATTCCAACACACTAAAAGAACATATTGAACATTTAAACATAGTAATTAACACTCTTAAACAAGCAAACATGAAGATTTCAGTGGAAAAGTCAAAATTTTTTAAGAAAGAAGTCGAATTTCTTGGCTACGTTATTGCGAATGAAGTCATCAAAACAGATCCAGGAAAAATAGAAACTATTAATAATTACCCTCAACCGCGAACTCTTAGACAACTTAGAAGCTTTTTAGGGATGACAGGCTATTACCGTAAATTTATTCAAAATTACGCCAAAGTGGCGAAACCTTTAACCAAATTTATCGCAGGAGACAATGGAAAAATATCCACAAACCAATCAAAAAAGGTCATTATTGAACTCGATACAGACGGTAGCATTCAACAAGCTTAAAACTCTTTTAGCTGGACAAGTAGAACTAGCTCAACCTGATTTCCAAAAGAAATTTGTTTTAACAACAGATGCGTCAAATGCCGCAATAGGCGCAGTTTTAACTCAGGATAATAAACCTCTTATATTTATATCTAAAACACTTAACTCTACAGAACTAAATTACGCCACTAACGAGAAAGAGCTGTATGCCATAGTTTGGGCACTAAAAACGCTCAGAAACTATTTATATGGCGTTTCCGATCTAGAAATACATACCGATCACCAACCGCTTACATTTTCAATCTCCAACAAAAATCCAAATGCGAAATTAAAAATATGGATGTCCTTTATAGAAGAGTACGCCCCAAAGTTTATATACAAACCCGGCGCAACAAATGTCGTCGTAGTAGGAATAGAATTATACATAAAGAAAATATTAAATCATAAAAACATTCTTCTTTATAGACAATGACACCCGTGCTTTTAATATTACTGACGATTTTTAAAATTTGTCAATCTGACGTACAGATATTTGACTACTCAAACTCACAGCTAATCCCTAAACATTTGGGACAAGCTAAACTACAAAACGGAAACTTTAAACTGATACACGTACTAAACCTTACCAACTATGAATCCGCCATCAATCAACTAGAAACTGAAGTATATGCGAAAATTATGAGAAACAGTACCATACTGCCATTCCTTCTTCACGATATGACCAAAATGAAACAACAGCTAGAGATCATTAAACCCCGAAAAAAACGCTCGCTGGACATACTTGGTATAGCATGGAAATGGTTAGCTGGAACCCCTGACCACGAAGACCATGAAATAGTGTTAGATAGAATCAAAGGACTTTTAGAAAACAATGAGAAACAAAGAATAATTAATAAGAATACAGTAGACCGCATTAATTCGATCACAAATAGTACAAATACAATAATCAAAGCGATCCAAACAATTGAAGAAGTTAGGAAAATTCAAGAAGATGCTATTGTTAATAAGTTAAGAATCTTAAAGGAAGAAATAATTAATGTAGAATATGCTTTACATTGGGCAAAGGTAGGAGTAATAAATTCATTTATCTTATCAGAAAAAGAAATTGAAGAGGCTAGAACCTTTTTGGATTTAGAAAAATTTCCATATAATGATATTGAGCAAGCCTTAAGCTTCGCTACCATTAAGATAGCAACAAATAATTTAGACATGATTTACATAATTAACTTACCAGCAATAGACAATAAAAATTGTGAAAGATTACTTATTAAACCAATTAAGAAAAATTATAGAATTATTAAACTAAATACCGAAAATGTAATTAAATGTGACAATGAAATTTATGAAATCAAAGAAGATTGTAAAGAATATAATAAGTTATGTATATGCCTAAAACAGAATCTAGTTAACATAAGTGAATCAAATTGTATACCACCACTTTTATCAAGTAAAACTCATGATTGTGTGATCATAAATAATCAGCATATTGCCTCAATTCAAGAATTATATCCTGGAACAATATTGCTGAACCAATTTGAAGGTTTCATTAAATTCTCAAGCAACAAGACTAATGAATTGTCTGGAACCTATTTGTTACAGTTCCACAATGATACAGTTATCATTAACAATCACACTTTCGTCTCCAAAGAAATTTCAGGGTGGAAACCACTTCCTGCATTACAACAGCCAAACAATAACAACAAACGAATGGAAGAAGTTCTCTCATTAGAACTAATTGAAGACTTGCAAGCAAATAATATTGATAGTCTAAATCTGATATCAACCAAAGGAAAGGTTATCTTCTCAATCAATTTAATCATTTCAATTATACTTATTATTTCCTTACTGGCAATTTCCTTAAAATTTTGGTCTAAAACAAAAAAGGGGCTTACTGTAAATAACATAATTAACGAAAGCATTCTGCCACAAACACCGAGTCAAAGAGAAAACTGTGGTTCATTAGACCAACGTTGCGAGTTCCGCAGCATCAACGATCTCCCAATTTGTTAAACAATCGGGACGATTGATTTTACATAGGGGGGAGTTAAGGCAACGTACTATTACGTTGACAAAGCAATATGTATTTTTAATTGAATTAGGACTTCAGCGCTACACGCGCAACAATTATTGCTAACGCAAGCGTCTGCAAATTAATTGCTACCGAAAATATTGGTAACAAGAAACCATATTTCGGATTTCCCACAACGTGACTTGAGAATGGAATGAAAGCGCAATGTGACAACGAGCCTATATAATGCTTGTTACCGGTTTGAGTCGAGGAGTTGATTAATGATCACATAAGAAGTATGTTAAACAACTATGTTAAGTTTATTAATGTATCAACTAATATATTGAAATAAATGAATAAATAAATTAACTGGTGCTATGTTAAACAACTATGTTAAGTGTATTAATGTATCAACTAATATATTGAAATAAATGAATAAAGAAATTCACTTGCATGCTGGGAAGTCATTTGTTTGTGCGTTATTGAATCCCAAATGTGACAATCAATTGCCCGCTCCAATACCTTCAGCTAAAAGGAGCAGATACTTATAGGCCTAAAATCTTTCGGATTGACATGGGATATTCTCCCTGCTTTGGGGATGAAAACAACCCTCGATTCCTTCCACAATTAAGGAATGTGGTTGAGGTTTAGCACCCCTATATACAAAGCATACAGCCAAGTTGCATTTAGATTCAGTGATTGTTGAAGCTGCACCGGTGAGACTTTATCTGGACCCGGCGCCTTGTAGGGTTTAAATGACTCAATTGCCCAGGTCACCTTCTCTATTGTAAGGAAGTCAGCATCCACCGGTTGTTCGCTTACTGTAGTCGACCTGTTAAGAAGCACACCACGGTGCACGGAAAGTGTGTTGCTAGGAAAAGACTGAGAGTGTCCTCTGCCGACCCCGTCCACGTCCACGTCCCGTCCGACCTTAGGAAGCATCTCGGAGCTATTCGGGGGGAGCTGGAGAGAAACCTTCTCAGCCTTAATCCCTCTGACACAGATTCACAGAGCAGCAGAAGTCTTTCCAAGAAAACCTATTCGAATGCCTTAAAAGTTTTTGTATAGACTTGTAAATTTCCCATTGTGAGTCACTTTGGGTTCTTTTCGCTAGGTTAAATAAAGTTCGACAGAGTCTGCGAGCCTTGTAGATATCTGCATTCCACCATGGTGGTTTCTTTTTGCCTCTTGGGTTCTTTATTGGACCGGCCTTATCCAGAGCCTTCTGACATGCCGTTGTAAACTGGTTGGCCTGAAAGTCGCTTATCTAGTTCTTTCCTATATCTACACCAGCCAGCATTTTTTAAGTTTCTCAAGGGTAGCGCTGGATTGAATAGCCGGATATTCTTCAGAATACCCTCTGGCTCCGCACGCTCGGATTCCACCCATTCCAATGGGCTCGCAGCACCGGTTCATCGCCGTGGGTTTCATCCACCACACCCAGTACGATATTTTCCTTTGCGGAAGTCGCCCTGGGTTTGGACCCTTTTGGGTTTGTTATTTATTTATTTATTTGTAAATTAGTCTATGAATACATAATTTATTCTTACTGTTAGTCTGTAGAAAAGTGGTAGAAAATTATTCAAAAATAGAATATAGCGTATTCAAAAAGTCGTTTTTGCAGACTGAGAAATCTATATCTCTACTGCGATTAAGATCAATTAAAGCTCTTGTGATGGGAGCATTAAATGCATATACAGTTTTTACAGAACCATCATAAAATGTTTCAAAGTGACGTACATTTCGTAATGGTTTATTAAAGCGAATGCGTTCAAGAAGGGAAGCACAATCTACACCCGCATTGATGATATCAAACACGAAAGATAATGAGAGTATCACTCTTCTACTCTCTAGCGATTTTAGATTTATTAGCATACATCTAGCGTGATATGGGGGAATCGGGTTGCTAAAATGTATTCTTCGTAAGGCATATCGAATAAACACCTTTTGAATTTTTTCTATGCGATTAATGTAGCAAGCATGATAGGGCCTCCAAACAAAAGAGGCGTACTCAAGTATAGATCTAACAAGGGCTGTAAAAAGTAACTTTGAAGTGTAAGGAACTGAGAATTCTGAACTATTCCGTCGCACGAAAGCCAGCATTGCTTACGACTTTGAAACTATAAAATTAATGTGATTGACGAAAGTAAATTTGCTATCAAAAATTACTCCTAAGTCCTTAATCTCATGGACTGATTTAAGATAGATGTTTGAAATACTATACGACGTTTGTAAGACACTATTACGCATACTAAAAGTAACGTGATAGCTCTTTTCGATATTCAGTGAAAAGCGATTTGTCTCACACCAGGTGTGAAGAATATTAAGCTCCGCTTGAAGCATCTGTGAATCCTCAGGTTTTTTTATTGTAGAGAAGATTTTTAAGTCTTCAGCATATAGGAGAAATTTTGCCAAGGAGAAGCAACTACTTATATCATTAATGAATAAAACAAAAAATGGAGGTCCCAATACATTTCCTTGGGGCACCCCAGAGGAAGCAAAAAAGGGATGCGATAACGTTTTGTCCACGTTAACGACACACTGGCGATTATTTAGATATGATTTTATCCATTTCAGAAAGGTGGAGTTAAAACCAATAGCTGCAGGTTTATTGACTAAAATTGAGTGAGACTCTGTCTAAAGCTTTAGAAAAATCGGTATAAACAACATCAGTCTGAAGACCATCTTGGAACCCAGATATGCAATAATCTGAAAAGCCTAGCAGTCGAATGATTTGGAATAAACCCATGCTGATTTTGGCAAATAATGCTTTTAACTGCAAAATATAATTTATTATAGACAATACATTCGAACAATTTCAAAATAGAAAACAGCTTAGAAATGGGCCTATAATTCTTTACATCGTTTTTGTTACCACTTTTGAAGATAGGGGTGATATAAGCAATTTTTCAGTCGTCAAGAAATACGCCTGAGGATAGCGATCTATTAAAGATTATACTTGAAGGATAAATGAGAGAATCGCAGCTTTTTATTAAGATTGAGGAAAGCCCGTCAACATCAGTTTGATTTGAAGGTTTAAGCCGTGCAATGCCGTTAATAATATCTAGTACAATCAAGGGTAGGGATCCGAAATTTAAAGACGATTCTAAGGTGCTAGAAAAGTTCTCGCTAGGATCAATACCTGAAGTAAAATTGGAATGGAAGAAATCAGCAAAGAGATTTGCGGCCTTAGTTGGTGAAGTTGCCGCCTTCTCATTCAAAAATATGTGCGAAGGAACACTAGAGCTTGCTTTCTTTGAATTAATAAATCTCCAGGAAGCTTTGGGATTCGATTTTATGTTGGCTTCATAATTAAGAAAGTAATTTCTGTATAAAAATTTATCAAGGCAATTATAGTTCTTGGCATAGTTTTTATACTGAAGAAAAATGGAATAATTATTCGACTTTTTGAATTTCCTATAAAATTTATTTCTTAGATTTTTAAGTTTTCGTAATTTTATAGTATGCCAAGGCAGTTTGTATACTTTCTTGCGAATAGTTGGTATATTATTATGGCACAATTCAGACACTTTAGATTTAAAGATATGAAAGCACGAAGACACGCTACGGTTAGAAGATTAGAGGTATTTGTAATATTAGACCATAATACATTATTTAAATTATAGTCACCTAAAACAAGAAGGTGATTGTGAGCATGTTTAGCTACATAATCAATAATGTTATCAGCTGTTACGTTAGGTGCAAACGAAGAAAGATGTAGCCATTTCATTCGAATAGGTACGTTGAGCTCCGTGATAGCACTCGCACCAACAAAAATCAAAGGTTGTACCACCTCTCACGTCACTTTGCGATAAATGCATTAGTGGTGGTGTCGAAGAGCAGGCAGCCTCAGAACTAAAAGCAGGAATAACAGTAGATGCGGCTGCACCGCAACCGAGTTGAGCGGTGCAGAAGATGTTTTCTTATTAATACTCTTTGCTCCACTTTTGTTTTTGGCAATGAAGAGAGATGGAGAAGCACTTATGTATAGGAGCAGTAGCAACAGCAGCAACTGAAGTAGACGAGAAAGATGAAAGGGCAGCAGTTACTGTTGAATTAAGAGAGGGCGAGGTCGATTGAGCAATAAGATTAGTTTTCTCTTGATTATCGTTAGCAGTCGCGTGCATGTTCACGCCCGAAATGACAGCAGTAACATCACAACTACACAATTGGCTGCGCACTGCCTGAAGTTCAAGCTTAAGGTCGTCAACGTTTTTAAGAAGAAGTTTTTTATCACTCTGAAGAGATTTTATATAGGAAAGTGCAAGAGCACCTTCAGCTTTAAGAGCAACAAGTTCATTGTAAATAGCTTGTAATGTTATTTCTTCTTTAGTACACTCATGATCTGTCGTGCCAGTTTCCCTGGTCGGACTTCCCGATATTACCGGATCACTATTAACAGCAACTATCTCTTTACATTGGGTATTAGTACGCGTTGGAGAGTAAAGAGATTTTCGACGCACAATTGTACATTGCTTGCATAAAAACTATTTTTTTGACTTTTGCATAAATACAATGTCAACTGGTAACAGATTAGCACAAAGTATGTGAAAGATTTCACTGCACTTAGCACATTGAATTTTTTTAGGATGACTGCGGTCAACCTTCTGACCACAGGTACAAGGCATAGTAAAAGTATATACAATATAAGTGTCCAAGAAACACTATCGAAGTACATAGGTATCGATCAAATGACTATCGCACAAGCTACGAGCTACAAACAGGCAAAACGGAGAGCTTAGTTAAAAATACGTCCGAACAGCGCGACGTATACATTTCCATTATGCGCAACCTCCATCGATCTTTCGCCCTTATTTGCGGTTTTCTGCCCCTCTGGAGCAGTTAACTAGAAGTTGAGCATAATAGCATTTGAACACTCAATTTCTGCCAAAACCTCCGCACAAGCACCGGGCTGCGCCCGATTACAAAGATTTTCTGTTAGCTTGGACCTTTTCAGGATCCTGTTGGCAGCCTTCCTGTGCCGTGATTTTGCTGCCTCCAGGGCTGGCCTGTCGTCCGGCCTTGTGAACGCCGTAGGTGTTTGCGGTGTAGCCGCCATGGTAGCCAACTGCCTACCAGGTTCGCTCTGCTAGGGCCTGGAACTTGTCTCGAAGGCTTCACGCCGCCTATGCGTTTCTAGGGAGATACAAGCCTCGGCATCACCAGAGGTTTACTGTCCTTCCCTTACATGGCCACGACCATCCTGTTTCTTGGGCGACTACCATTGCGACATATTACGAGTCGGTTTTTGTTGTCAATGTTGGTGTCGTTGTTGTGTCCATAGCTTAGATCCCACGAGTAGCGGAGAAAGGGGTTCGTCCACCTTAGGCAGAGATCGGCATTACCCGGGATAAGGCAATTAATATAACTGGGTGCGTCCCGGTTCCCAAAAAGCGTCTTAAGCGACTGGGCTATTTGGGGACCCCCAGCAAGGCTGATCTTCAGCACGGTATGCATGACACCTTGATCCAGCCTCTACCTCAAGACTACGCTCAAAAATCATTTCTATGTGACAGAGCTATCAAGAAGCACATAGCACTGATTTCTTGGCTTAGCTGAGCACCTTGCCGAAACTGTTCGGGATTTGCTCTGTAGTACTCATTACCAGTCGGCACCCTCTCGGAGAGTCCAGTCCGAGGATTTCCGCCACACCAAAATATAATACTTAATATACTATCAATAAAATAAGATTCATGAGCTGAAATAACATTCAAAGGAGTGAGACCGGAGTTAGAAAAACAACCAGACCAACTCACATTACTTAGATTAAAGTCACCCAAAATGCATATTTGGCTATCACTTAACTTATTTATGACTACAGAGGTAATATTGTCAGCATGCAAGCGATACAGAAATTATCCACTATTTGCCGGAATATATGAAATAAGAACACCACCGTCACAATCCTGTCAACTAGTAGTTTCTGCACGAGGGACACCAGATGTTGATTAACGCCCAGCTTCGCCAGAGCTCTTGTCATCGCCATGGGTTCTATTTTATTGAAGGCACCCTCAATGTCTAGAAATGATATCAGTGTCTACTCCTTGACCTGTAGAGAGTTCTCTATATACGACACAACTCGATGAAGCGCCGTTTCAGTGGACTTCTTGGTCATGTATGCATGCTGGGAAGTCATTAGTTTGTGCGTTAATGAATCCCAAATGTGACAATCAATTGCCCGTTCCAATACCTTCAGCTAAAAGGAGCAGAAACTTATAGGCCTAAAATCTTTCGGATTGACATGGGATATTCAGGTTCCTTTAAAGGAAAAATACACTCTGATAATTGGTAGTTAATATTATTGCTAAGAAAGATTAAGTCCAAAAACCTCTGGAGCTTATTTGGAAAGTGATTAATTTGACTTATACTAACGCTTTAGAAATTATCAATTAAATACATCTCACTACTCTTGTTTACGTTACTAGGCCCAAGATTAGAGGTATTTGTAATATTAGACCATAATACAATATTTAAATTATAGTCACCTAAAACAAGAAGCTGATTATCTGGTTTACTTAGAGATAAAACATTATCTACCTGTGCTTTATATAGCTCATCTAAGCTATTCGGCGGAATATATGAAGCGCAGATGTAGAGCAATTCTCGAGAGCTTTGAACACACACACAAAGTTGGTCAAGCAACGAATTATTATTGCTCAGTTCGTAGAATGATACCTTATATTTTCGCTGGATCGCAATTAGGACACCACCACCTCTAACACATCCAGTTTTGGCTGCATCTCGGTCTTTACGGAATACTTCAGGTGTGTGAAAACATTCGCGTCGAGCGGTCGTGTTTTGCTATTGTTATTAGAAAGAAGTGGTTACATATCTCTTCTTTCAAACCGTCTGTATCTGAAGAGAATGTTATCTCCTATGTTTCACGACATTCTGGCATTCAAAGTAATCATTTGGCATGCTATAAATTGATTAAGAAAGATGCTTCTGTAGACAACTTGCGTAGTATAAATTTTAAACTTGGGGTTTCGCCGTCATTTTATTCGAAAGTACTAAATCCAACCATTTGGCCATCTGATATAAAGGTTCGTCCTTTTCGTTTTTTTCAAAAGGAGGAAAATACAGAAAAACTCAAGTAGTCAATAACTCTCTTAATAAATCTCTTAGAATTTATTTTCAAAATATGTCCGGAATGCGGACCAAATCCAAAGATATTTTTCTAGCAACTTCTCGCTGAATATGACATTTACGTTTTTGTTGAAACCTGGCTTAACAAGGATTTTTTCGATGATGAATTTTTTGATTCAAATCAATTTGTTGTATATAGGAAAGACAGGGATGCGTTAAAAACTGCACACTTCAAGGGTGTGGGTGTTCTGATCGCTGTAAAGAGTAGTTTACGGTCTTCAATACAACAGTTAACAAATAATGACACTCTTTTTGATCAACTTTGCGTCTGCATTCTTAGCAGTTTTCGTAAACTATTTATATGCGTATCCTACATTCCTCCGAATAGCTTAGATAGTTTATATAATGAACATGCAGAAAATATTGTTAATCTTTGCGAAAAAAACGAGGATTGTAATTTTTGCATATTAGGTGATTTCAATCATAGCGATTTCGTTTGGTCTGCCCTACAATATAATGGTATCTTAACACCAACTAATGTTAATAGATCTCATGAAATGTACCTTTTAGATAGCCTTCTTAGTCTAAACCTTATCCAAATCAATACCTTATTTAATAATTTAAGTAAACTTTTGGATCTTGTATTCGTTGATGAAAACATAATATATAATTTATTTGAATGCTCGTTTCCAATAAGTAGAACGGATAAACATCATGTGCCTCTTATCATAATGTTGGAATTCTATAGTGTTGTTGATTACTGTAAAGAAAAGTGCATTTCTTTCAATTTTCGAAATGATAATTATGAAAAGTTAAATGCTGCCTTAACAGAAATAAATTGGGACTCCGTTCTTAACACTATTGATGTGTCTGATTGTTTTGAAAGTTTTTTATTCAAAACTAGCGATGTTTTTTCGAAGAACCTTTCAATTTTTCCACCTCGTATTCATAAATTACCTTGATATAACAAAAATCTAAAAAAGTTAAAAAATCAAAGAAACAAGTTCTACAAATTATATAAAGCTCAAAGTAATAATTTAAATTTAAAAGAAAAATACATTTTTTATATGAATCAGTTCAATGTTCTAGATAAGTTTTTATACAATCAATACATTTGTAGATTTGAAACTGAACTTAAGGACAACCCCAAAGCTTTTTGGAAATACGTTCGTTCCAAAAGGGGTTGTACCAATATTCCAACATGCATGAATTTCAATGGGTTGCTTTCACAATCTCTGCCTGAGTCTGTCAATTTTTTTGCAGACTTTTTCAAGTCAAATTTTGTAGCTGATGATGACTCTGTTTGTACGCCCGTCGGTGTTGACTCTACCCAATCATTGGACTTTAGGTTTCTGTCTGCCTCTGAAATAGATGTTCTGAATGGTATAACTGCCCTAAAGACCTCATTTAAACCCGATATTGATGGTTTCTGCTCTTATTTTCTAAAGCAATGTGAATTTTCTATTTGTGGGCCTCTATGTTCGATCATTAATCTATCTCTTTCTACTGGTGTGTTTATAAATCGATGGAAGGTCGCCTTCATTACCCCTATTTATAAATCAGGTAGTAGGAATAACATAAACAATTATAGACCAATTTCTAAGTTAACAGTTTTTTCAAAGCTTTTTGAACAGGTGGTTAAAGAAAAAATTACTTTCGCTACAAAATCCATTTTAGAGCCACATCAACATGGATTTGTTAGTGGGCGTTCTTCCGTCAGTAATTTAGCCATTTTCTCTCAATACTGCATCTCAGCATTTAAATGTGGGCTACAAATAGACACCATTTATACAGACTTCTCTAAAGCCTTTGATAGAGTTTCCCATGCAATTTTATTGCATAAACTCAAATGTATTGTATTCCACTCTGTTTTTTTGGTTTGGCTAAAATCTTATCTATCGAATCGGTTATTATTTGTTGAAATAGAAAATTGCAAGTCGCATTCTTTTGTTGCGTCCTCGGGTGTCCCACAAGGTAGCATTCTTGGCCCAATTTTATTTATTCTCTCCATTAATGACATTGGTTCCTGTTTTAAAAGTTCAAATTTTTTGCTTTATGCTGATGATTTGAAGTTTTTTCGTAGTATAACCTGCGAGACTGATTCTCATCTCCTACAACAGGACTTAAATAATCTTGTCGAATGGAGTCGCAGGAATAAACTTTCATTGAATATTAATAAATGTTTCCATATGTCTATTTCTAAATCTCCGGAGTTTCGGCAATCGAGATATTTTATTTTTAATCACCAACTTATTTCAGTTAAAGATTTTGTCGATCTTAGAGTTGTGTTCGATAACCGTTTTACTTTCAGAAATCACATATGTTATCTCCTACCTAAGGTTTACAGTAATCTTGCATTTTTACGCCGCTACTCAAAAGATTTTAAATATCCGTATACTAGGAAACTTCTCTACAGTACCTTTGTTCGTTCAAAGCTTGAGTATGCCGCTATTATATGGAATCCGATTTATAATTGCCATGCTACTTGAATTGAAAGGGTGCAACGTAAGTTTATTCGCTTTGCCCTTCAATAGATAAAATTTGAAGAGCCGCTGCCCCCATATAGTGCTCGCTGTATGTTAATAAGCTTGAAATCACTTGAGAGTAGAAGAATAATCCAGCCTCTAATGTTTGTATATGATGTAATTAATAGTTTCGTTGACTGTTCCGAATTACTCGGTCTGACCAGTTTTAATATACCCAGCAAAGTTCTTCGTTTTCAAAAACCATTTTATCTTCATGTGGTCACAGCCAATTATTTTTTTCACGCACCAATATTTAGGGCGCGTTTAGAGTTTAATAAAATTTCAAAGAGATTAAATATTGATTTTTCATCACCGAGATCTGTTTTTAAATCAGCCATTGACGATCTGTATCGTTAGTTTTAAGAAAATTGTATATGTATATACCTCTAGTCTGTAAGATATACTATGTCATAGACTGAATAAATAAATAAATAAATAAAATAAATAAATAAAAAGATTTGGGTCAAAGAACTCATGACTATAGAAGTTGTCATTTAGCCAAGTTTCTATGACAACAAAGATATCGTAATCCAGTTGCGAGCTCATAAGACGTATTGCTTTAGATTTTGTCCTTAGGCCTGAGACATTTTGGAAGTATATTCATATGTGCTTGTGGTCGGCAGTATCAAACGTTAGGTTTTTGTCTGCGAATCGCTGTTTTTTGAAAAAAACTTAAATTGACGAACACCAACATTCACAGGCCATAAGTCAGGATTCAGAAGTTTTTCGTAATGCAAATTAGACACGCCCAATTTGAAATTAATTTTCTTAAAATTGCCTAAAGATACATCTGTTTTAATTAAAGGTGTGCACAAGAGAAATTGACGATCAATGTGAGCATATTTAGCTACATAATCAATAATGTTATCAGCTGTTAAGTTAGGTGCAAACGAAGAAAGATGTAGCCATTTCATTCGAATAGGTACGTTGAGCTCCGTGCTAGCACTCGCGCCACCAAATATCAAAGGTTGTTTTTGCTTTTTCTTTGCACTTCCACCTCTCACGTCACTTTGCGATAAATGCATTAGTGGTGGTGTCGAACAGCAGGCAGCCTCAGAACTATAGGCAGGAATAACAGTAGATGCAACAACCGAGTTGAGCGGTGCAGCCGATGTTTTCTTATTAATACTCTTTGCTCCACTTTTGTTTTTGGCAATGAAGAGAGATGGAGAAGCACTTATAGGAGCAGCAGCAACAGCAGCAAATGAAGTAGACGAGGAAGATGAAAGGGCAGCAGTTACTGTTAAATTAAGAGAGGGCGAGGTCGATTGAGCAATAAGATTAGTTTTCTCTTGATTATCGTTAGCAGTCGCGTGCATGTTCTCGCCCGAAATGACAGCAGTAACATCACAACTCCACAATTGGCTGCGCACTGCCTGAAGTTCAAGCTTAAGGTCGTCAACGTTTTTAAGAAGAAGTTTTTTATCACTCTCAAACCTCCAAAACCTCCGCACAAGCAGCACAAGGATCTGCATCGCATGGACCTCCTGTTTCTTGGGCGACTACCCTTCCGACATATTATGAGTCGGTTCCCACGAGTAGCGGAGAAAGGGGTTCGTCCACCCTAGGCAGAGATCCGCATTACCTGGGGTAAGGCCATTAATACAACTGGGTGCGTCCCGATTCCCAGAAAGCGCCTTAAGCGACTGGGCTATTTTGGGGCCCCCAGCCAGGCTGATCTTCAGCACGGTACGCATGACACCTTGATCCAGCCCCTATCTCAAGACTACGCTCAAAAATTATTTCTATGTGACAGAGGTATCAAGAAGCTTAAGCACATAGCACTGATTTCTGGGCTTAGCTGAGCACCTTCCCGAAACTGTTCGGTATTTGCTCTGTAGTTCTCATTACCAGTCGGCACCCTCGCGGAGGGTTCAGTCCGCGGATTTCTGCCACACCAAAAATTAAGACTTAAAATACTATCAATAAAATAAGATTCATGAAATAACATTCAAAGGAGTAAGACCGGAGTTAGAAAAACAATCAGACCAACTCACATTACTTAGATTAAAGTCACCCAAAATGCATATTTGGCTATCACTTAACTTATTTATGACTACAGAGGTAATATTGTCAGCATGCAAGCGATAAAGAAATTATCCGCTATTTGCCGGAATATATGAAACCACAAAATGCAATGAGCTATGTGCTGTCGTACTGCTAACACAAACGCACAGTTGATCTATTAGAGAATCATCGTTCTCAAGCGAAACTAAATATGCATGAAATTTGCGTTGTACCGCAATAAGTACACCACCACCTCTTGCTATTACCTTTGATCCTCTCTCCTCTTCCAGGGCCTTCAATAGGTCATTAATAGCCACCATCCACATAAGGGGAGACGGAAACCCACCTTGCGGAAGTCCTTTGCTTGTACAGCGTTCTAAAGTTGCCTCCGCCAACTGGGCCGTCACAATCCTGTCAACTAGTAGTTTCTGCACGAGGGACACCAGATGTTGATTAACGCCCAGCTTCGCCAGAGCTCTTGTCATCGCCAAGGGTTCTAATTTATTGAAGGCACCCTTAATGTCTAGAAATGATATCAGTGTGTACTCCTTGACCTGTAGAGAGTTCTCTATATACGACACAACTCGATGAAGCGCCGTTTCAGTGGACTTCTTGGTCATGTATGCATGCTGGGAAGTCATTAGTTTGTGCGTTATTGAATTCTAAATGGGACAATCAATTGCCCGCTCCAATACCTTCAACTAAAAGGAGCAGAGACTTATAGGCCTAAAATGTTTCGGATTGACATGGGATATTCTCCCTGCTTTCGGAATGAAAACAACCCTCGATTCCTTCCACATTTTAGGAATGTGGTTGAGGTTTAGCACCCCTATATACATAGCATACTGCCAAGTTGCATTTAGATTTAGTGATTGTTGAAGCTGCACCGGTGAGACTTCATCTGGACCCGGCGCCTTGTAGGGTTTAAATGACTCAATTGCCCAGGTCACCTTCTCTATTGTAAGGAAGTCAGCATCCACCGGTTGTTCGCTTACTGTAGTCGACCTGTTAGGAAGCACACCACAGTGCACGGAAAGTGTGTTGCTAGGAAAAGACTGAGAGTGTCCTCTGCCAACCCCGTCCACGTCCACGTCCCGTCCGACCTTAGCAAGCATCTCTGAGCTATTCGGGGGGAGCTGGAGAGAAACCTTCTCAGCCTTAATCCATCTGACACAGATTCACAGAGCAGCAGAATTCCCTCCAAGAAATCCTCTTTGAATGCCTTAAAATAATCCCTAAAAGAGACCTGTACATTTTCAATTGTGAGTCACTTTGGGTTCTTTTCGCTAGGTTAAATAAATTTCGACAGAGTCTGCGAGCCTTGTAGATATCTGCATTCCACCAGGGTGGTTTCTTTTTGCCTCTTGGGTACTTTATTGAACCGGTCTTATCCAGAGCCTTCTGACATGCCGTTGTAAACTGGTTGGCCTGAAAGTCATTTATCTAGTTCTTTCCTATATCTACACCAGTCACCATTTTTTAAATTTTTCTCAAGGGTAGCGCTGGATCGAATAGCCGGATATTCTCCAGAATACCCTCTGGCTCCGCACGCTTCATCGGTAAACCTCTCCCAAACTGGCCCACTGCCTTCTTTTATAGCTCCGCAGATCTGGTGTCATCGCATGCAACCACCTTTACACTTCCTTGGAACCAGCCCGCATCTTTAAAAGACGGTGGTGGTCCAGGGATCGTGCGAAGCACTCTTACCACAATGCCCGATAACTCGGATTCCACCCTTTCCAATGGGCTCGCAGCATCGGTTCATCGCCGTGGGTTTCATCCACCACACCCAGTATGATCTTTTCCTTTGCGAATTCCGCAAAGGATGGGCCCTGGGTTTGGACCCTTTTGGGTTTGTTATTTATTTATTTATTTATTTATTTGTAAAATAGCCTATGAATACAGAATTTATTCTTACAGACTAACAACGAGTGGTAGAAAATTATTCAAAAATAGAATATAGCGTATTCAAAAAGTCGTTTTTACAGACTGAGAAATCTATATCTCTACTGCTTGCTATGCGATTAAGATCAATTAAAGCTCTTGCGATGGGATCATTAAATGCATATACAGCTCTTCTGATGGGATCATTAAATGCATATACAGTTTTTATGGAACCAACATAAAATGTTTGAAAGTGACGTACATTTCGTAATGGTGTATTAAAGCGAATGCGTTCAAGAAGGGAAGCACAATCTACACCCGCATTGATGATATCGAACACGAAAGATAATGAGAGTATCACTCTTCTAAACTCTAGCGATTTTAGATTTATTAGCATACATTTTGCGTGATATGGGGGAATCGGGTTGCTAAAATGTATTCTTTGTAAGGCATATCGAATAAACACCTTTTGAATTTTTTCTATGCGATTAATGTAGCAAGCATGATAGGGACTCCAAACAAAAGAGGTGTACTCAAGTCTAGATCTGACAAGGGCTGTAAAAAGTAACTTTAAAGTGTAAGGTTCTGAGAATTCTGAACTATTCCGTCGCACGAAAGCCAGCATTCCGTACGACTTTGAAACTATAAAATTAATGTTATTGACGAAAGTAAATTTGCTATCAAAAATTACTCCTAAGTCCTTAATCTCATGGACTGATTTAAGATAGATGTTTGAAATACTATACGACGTTTGTAAGACAGTATTACGCTTACTAAAAGTAACGTGATAGCACTTTTCGATATTCAGTGATAAGCGATTTGTCTCACACCTGGTGTGAAGATTATTAAGTTCCGCTTGAAGCATCTGCGAATCCTCCGGTTTTTTTTATTGTAGAGAAGATTTTTAAGTCGTAGGAAGCAAAAAAGGGATGCGATAACGTTTTGTCCACGTTAACGACACACTGGATATTATTTAGATATGATTTTATCCATTTCAGAAAGGTGGAGTGAAAACCAATAGCTGTAAGTTTATTGACTAAAATTGAGTGAGACACTCTGTCGAAAGCTTTAGAAAAATCGGTATAAACAACATCAGTCTGAAGACCATCTGGGAACCCAAATGGGCCTATAATTCTTCACATCGTTTTTGTTACCACTTTTGAAGATAGGGGTGATATAAGCAATTTTCCAGTCGTCAAGTAATACGCCTGAGGATAGCGATCTATTAAAGATTATACTTGAAGGATAAATGAGAGGATCGCAGCTTTTTATTAAGATTGAGGAAAGCCCGTCAACATCAGTTTGATTTGAAGGTTTAAGCCGTGCAATGCCGTTAATAATATCTAGTGCAGTCAAGGGTAGGGATCCGAAATTTAAAGACGATTCTAAGGTGCTAGAAAAGTTCTCGCTAGGATCAATACCTGAAGTAAAATTGGAATGGAAGAAATCAGCAAAGAGATTTGCGGCCTTAGTTGGTGAAGTTGCCGCCTTCTCATTCAAAAATATGTGCGAAGGAACACTAGAGCTTGCTTTCTTTGAATTAATAAATCTCCAGGAAGCTTTGGGATTCGATTTTTGTTGGCTTCATAATTAAGAACGTACCTTCTGTATAAAAATTTATCAAGGCAATTATAGTTCTTGGCATAGTTTTTATATTGAAGAAAAAAATAATAATTATTCGACTTTTTGAATTTCCGATAAAATTTATTTCTTAGATTTTTAAGTTTTCGTAATTTTATGGTATGCCAAGGCAGTTTGTATACTTTCTTGCGAATAGTTGGTATATTATTATGGCACAATTCAGACACTTTAGATTTAAAGATATGAACTATCCCAGTCTAAGCTTAAAAATTGCCTGTTTAGACTGGAAAAGTTGCATAATTTAAAGTTGTAACAAGTTGTTGTATTTTCACTTTTTAGACTAAGAAACGTATAAAAATTTATATTCAAAACTAAGGGAACGTGATGCATATCAGGTTCCTTTAAAGGAAAAATACACTCTGATAATTGATAGTTAATATTATTGCAAGGAAAGATTTTGTCCAAAAACCTCTGGAGCTTATTTGGAAAGTGACTAATTTGACTTATACCAATAATTAAGAAATTATAAATTAAATACATCTCACTACTCTTGTTTACGTTACTAGGCACAAGATTAGAGGTATTTGTAATATTAGACCATAATACATTATTTAAATTATAGTCACCTAAAACAAGAAGGTGATTATCTGGTTTTCTTAGAGATAAAACATTATCTACATGTGCTTTATATAGCTCATCTGAGCTATTCGGTGGAATATATGAAGCGCAGATGTAGAGCAATTCTCGAGAGCTTTGAACACACACACAAAGTTGGTCAAGCAACGAATTATTATTGCTCAGTTCGTAGAATGATGCCTTATATTTTCGCTGGATCGCAATTAGGACACCACCACCTCTAACACATCCAGTTTTGGCTGCATCTCGGTCTTTACGGAATACTTCAAAAAGATTTGGGTCAAAGAATTCATGACTATAGAAGTTGCCATTTAGCCAAGTTTCTATGACAACAAAGATATCGTAATCCAGTTGCGAGCTCATAAGACGTATTGCTTTAGATTTTGTCCTTAGGCCTGAGACATTTTGGAAGTATATTCTTATGTGCTTGTGGTCTGCATTATCAAATGTTAGGTTTTTGTCTGCGAATCGCTGTTTTTTCGAAAAAACTTAAATTGACGAACACCAACATTCACAGGCCATAAGTCAGGATTCAGAAGTTTTTCGTAATGCAAATTAGAAACGCCCAATTTAAAATAAATTTTCTTAAAATTGTCTAAAGATACATCTTTTTTAATTAAAGGTGAGCATAAGAGAAATTGACGATCAATGTGAGCATGTTTAGCTACATAATCAATAATGTTATCAGCTGTTACGTTAGGTGCAAACGAAGAAAGATGTAGCCATTTCATTCGAATAGGTACGTTGAGCTCCGTGATAGCACTCGCACCAACAAAAATCAAAGGTTGTACCACCTCTCACGTCACTTTGCGATAAATGCATTAGTGGTGGTGTCGAAGAGCAGGCAGCCTCAGAACTAAAAGCAGGAATAACAGTAGATGCAGCAACCGAGTTGAGCGGTTCAGCCGATGTTTTCTTATTAATACTATTTGCTCCACTTTTGCTTCTGAAGAGAGATGGAGAAGCACTTATAGGAGCAGTAGCAATAGCAGCAAATGAAGTAGACGAGGAAGATGAAAGGGCAGCAGTTACTGTTGAATTAAGGGAGGGCGAGGTCGATTGAGCAATAAGATTATTTTTCTCTTGATTATCGTTAGCAGTCGCGTGCATGTTCACGCCCGAAATGACAGCAGTAACATCACAACTACACAATTGGCTGCGAACTGCCTGAAGTTCAAGCTTAAGATCGTCAACTTTTTTTATCACTCTGAAGAGATTTTATATAGGACAGTGCAAGAGCACCTTCAGCTTTAAGAGCAACAAGTTCATTGTAAATAGCTGTAATGTTATTTCTTCTTTAGTACACTCATGATCTGTCGTGCCAGTTTCCCGGGTCGTACTTGCTGATATTACCGGATCACTATTAACAGCAACTATCTCTTTACATTGAGCATTAGTACGCCTTGAAGAGTGAAGAGATTTTCGACGTACAATTATACATTGCTTGCATAAAAAAAACTATTTTTTTGACTTTTGCATAAATTCAATGTCAACTGGTAACAGATTACCACAAACTAAGTGAAAGATTTCACTGCACTTAGCACATTAAATTTTTTTAGGATGACTGCGGTCAACCTTCTGACCACAGGTACAAGGCATAGTAAAAGTATATACAATATAAGTGTGCAAGCAACACGATCGAAGTACATAGGTATCGATCAAATGACTATCGCACAAGCTACGAGCTACAAACAAGCAAAACGGAGAGCTTAGTTAAAAACACGCCCGAACAGCGCGACGTATACATTTCCATTATGCGCAACCTCCATCGACCTTTCGCTCCTCTGGAGCAGTTAACTAGAAGTTGAGTATAATAGCATTTGAACACTCAATTTCTGCCAAAACCTCCGCCCAAGCACCGGGCTGCGCCTGATTACAAAGATTCTCTGTTAGTTTGAACCTTTTCAGGATCCTGTTGGCAGCCTTCCTGTGCCGTGAGCTGAAATGCGTTTCTGGGGAGATACAAGCCTTGGCATCACCAGAGGTTTACTCCTGTTTCTTGGGCGACTACCCTTCCGACATATTACGAGTCGCTTTTTGTTGTCAATGTTGTTGTTGTTGTTGTGTCCATAGTTTAGATCCCACGAGTAGCGGAGAAAGGGATTCGTCCACCCTAGGCAGAGATCCGCATTACCCGGGGTAAGGCCATTAATACAACTGGGTGCGTCCCGGTTCCCAGAAAGCGCTTTCAGCGACTGGGCTATTTGGGGGCCCCCAGCCAGGCTGATCTTCAGCACGGTATGCATGATACCTTGATCCAGCCCCTACCTCAAGACTAAGCTCAAAAAGTATTTCTATGTGACAGAGCTATCAAGAAGCTTAAGCACATAGCACTGATTTCTGGGCTTAGCTGAGCACCTTCCCGAAACTGTTCGGGATTTGCTCTGTAGTATTCATTACCAGTCGGCACCCTCGCGGAGGGTTCAGTCCGCGGATTTCTGTCACACCAACAATTAAGACTTAAAATACTATCAATAAAATAAGATTCATGCGCTGAAATAACATTCAAAGGAGTGAGACCGGAGTTGGAAAAAAAAAACAGACCAACTCACATTACTTAGATTAAAGTCACCCAAAACGCATATTTGGCTACCACTTAACTTATTTATGACTACAGAGGTAATATTGTCAGCATGCAAGCGATACAGAAATTATCCACTATTTGCCGGAATATATGAAACCACAAACCACAATGCGCTATGTGCTGTCGTACTGCTAACACAAACGCACAGTTGATCTATTAGAGAATCACCGTTCTCAAGCGAAACTAAATATGCATGAAATTTGCGTTGTACCGCAATAAGTACACCACCACCTCTTGCTATTACCTTTGATCCTCTCTCCTCTTCCAGGGCCTTCAATAGGTCATTAATAGCCACCATCCACATAAGGGGAGAAGGAAACCCACCTTGCGGAGTTCCTATGCTTGAACAGCGTTCTAAAGTTGCCTCCGCCAACTGGGCCCTCACAACCCTGTCAACCAGTAGTTGCTGCACGAGGGACACCAGATGTTGATTAACGCCCAGCCTCGCCAGAGCTATTGTCATCGCCAGGGGTTCTATTTTATTGAAGGCACCCTCAATGTCTAGAAATGATATCAGTGTGTACACCTTGACCTTAGAGAGTTCTCTCTATACGACACAACTGGATGAAGCGCCGTTTCAGTGGACTTCTTGGTCATATATGCATGCTGGTAAGTCATTAGTTTGTGCGTTATTGAATCCCAAATGTGACAATCAATTGCCCACTCCAATACCTTCAGCTAAAAGGAGCAGAGACTTATTGGCCTAAAATCTTTCGGATTGACATGGGATATTCTCCCTGATTTCGGAATGAAAACAACCCTCGATTCCTTCCACATTTTAGGAATGTGGTTGAGGTTCAGCACCCCTATATACATAGCATACTGCCAAGCTGCATTTAGATTCAGTGATTGTTGAAGCTGCACCGGTGAGACTTCATCTGGACCCGGCGCCTTGTAGAGTTTAAATGACTCAATTGCCCAGGTCACCTTCTCTATTGTATGGAAGTCAGCATCCACCGGTTGTTCGCTTACTGTAGTCGACCTGTTAGCAAGCACACCACGGTGCACGGAAAGTGTGTTACTAGGAAAAGACTGAGAGTGTCGTCTGCCGACCCCGTCCACGTCCACGTCCCGTCCGACCTTAGCAAGCATCTCGGAGCTATTGAGGGGAGCTGGAGAGAAACCTTCTCAGCCTTAATCCTTCTGACACAAATTCACAGAGCAGCAGAAGTCTTTCCAAGAAAACCTTGGAACCAGCCCGCATCTTTAAAAGACGGTGGTGGTCCAGGGTTCGTGCGAAGCACTCTTACCGCAATGCCCGATAACTCGGATTCCCCCCTTTGCAATGGCCTCGCAGCACCGGTTCATTGCTGTGGGTTTCATCCACCACACCCAGTACGATCTTTTCCTTTGCGCATTGATGATATCGAACACGAAAGATAATGAGAGTATCACTCTTCTACTCTCTAGCGATTTTAGATTTATTAGCATACATCTAGCGTGATATGGGGGAATCGGGTTGCTAAAATGTATTCTTCGTAAGGCATATCGAATAAACACCTTTTGAATTTTTTCTATGCGATTAATGTAGCAAGCATGATAGGGACTCCAAACAAAAGAGGTGTACTCAAGTCTAGATCTGACAAGGGCTGTAAAAAGTAACTTTAAAGTGTAAGGTTCTGAGAATTCTGAACTATTCCGTCGCACGAAAGCCAGCATTCCGTACGACTTTGAAACTATAAAATTAATGTTATTGACGAAAGTAAATTTGCTATCAAAAATTACTCCTAAGTCCTTAATCTCATGGACTGATTTAAGATAGATGTTTGAAATACTATACGACGTTTGTAAGACAGTATTACGCTTACTAAAAGTAACGTGATAGCACTTTTCGATATTCAGTGATAAGCGATTTGTCTCACACCTGGTGTGAAGATTATTAAGTTCCGCTTGAAGCATCTGCGAATCCTCCGGTTTTTTTTATTGTAGAGAAGATTTTTAAGTCGTAGGAAGCAAAAAAGGGATGCGATAACGTTTTGTCCACGTTAACGACACACTGGCGATTATTTAGATATGATTTTATCCATTTCAGAAAGGTGGAGTGAAAACCAATAGCTGTAAGTTTATTGACTAAAATTGAGTGAGACACTCTGTCGAAAGCTTTAGAAAAATCGGTATAAACAACATCAGTCTGAAGACCATCTGGGAACCCAAATGGGCCTATTATTCTTCACATCGTTTCTGTTACCACTTTTGAAGATAGGGGTGATGATAAGCAATTTTCCTGTCGTCAGGAAATACGCCTGAGAATAGCGATCTATTAAAGATTATACTTAAAGGATAAATGATAAAATAGCAGCTTTTTATTAAGATTGAGGAAAGCCCGTCAACATCAGTTTGATTTGAAGGTTTAAGCCGTGCAATGCCGTTAATAATATCTAGTGCAGTCAAGGGTAGGGATCCGAAATTTAAAGACGATTCTTAGGTGCTAGAAAAGTTCTCGCTAGGATCAATACCTGAAGTAAAATTGGAATGGAAGAAATCAGCAAAGAGATTTGCGGCCTCAGTTGGTGAAGTTGCCGACTTCTCATTCAAAAATAAGTGCGAAGGAACACTAGAGCATGCTTTCTTTGAATTAATAAATTACAAGGAAGCTTTGGGATTCGATTTTATGTTGGCTTCATAATTAAGAAAGTAATTTCTGTATAAATATTTATCAAGGCAATTATAGTTCTTGGCATAGTTTTTATATTGAAGAAAAAAATAATAATTATTCGACTTTTTGAATTTCCTATAAAATTTATTTCTTAGATTTTTAAGTTTTCGTAATTGTATAGTATGCCAAGGCAGTTTGTATACTTTCTTGCGAATAGTTGGTATATTATTATGGCACAATTCAGACACTTTAGATTTAAAGATATGAAAGCACGAAGACACGCTACGGTTAGAAGATTAGAGGTATTTGTAATATTAGACCATAATACATTATTTAAATTATAGTCACCTAAAACAAGAAGGTGATTATCTGGTTTACTTAGAGATAAAACATTATCTACATGTGCTTTATATAGCTCATCTGAGCTATTCGGTGGAATATATGAAGCGCAGATGTAGAGCAATTCTCGAGAGCTTTGAACACACACACAAAGTTGGTCAAGCAACGAATTATTATTGCTCAGTTCGTAGAATGATGCCTTATATTTTCGCTGGATCGCAATTAGGACACCACCACCTCTAACACATCCAGTTTTGGCTGCATCTCGGTCTTTACGGAATACTTCAAAGAATTCATGACTATAGAAGTTGCCAGTTAGCCAAGTTTCTATGACAACAAAGATATCGTAATCCAGTTGCTAGCTCATAAGACGTACTGCTTTAGATTTTGTCCTTAGGCCTGAGACATTTTGGAAGTATATTCTTATGTGCTTGTGGTCTGCATTATCAAACGTTAGTTTTTGTCTGCGAATCGCCGTTTTTTTAGAAAAAACTTAAATTGACGAACACCAACATTCACAGGCCATAAGTCGGGATTCAGAAGTTTTTCGTAATGCAAATTAGAAACGCCCAATTTAAAATTAATTTTCTTAAAATTGTCTAAAGATACATCTTTTTTATTTGAAGGTGAGCATAAGAGAAATTGACGATCAATGTGAGCATGTTTAGCTACATAATCAATAATGTTATCAGCTGTTACGTTAGGTGCAAACGAAGAAAGATGTAGCCATTTCATTCGAATAGGTACGTTGAGCTCCGTTATAGCACTCGCACCAACAAAAATCAAAGGTTGTACCACCTCTCACGTCACTTTGCGATAAATGCATTAGTGGTGGTGTCGAAGAGCAGGCAGCCTCAGAACTAAAGGCAGGAATAACAGTAGATGCAGCAACCGAGTTGAGCGGTTCAGCCGATGTTTTCTTATTAATACCATTTGCTCCACTTTTGTTTCTGAAGAGAGATGGAGAAGCACTTATAGGAGCAGTAGCAATAGCAGCAAATGAAGTAGACGAGGAAGATGAAAGGGCAGCAGTTACTGTTGAATTAAGGGAGGGCGAGGTCGATTGAGCAATAAGATTAGTCAGCAGTAACATCACAACTACACAATTGGCTGCGAACTGCCTGAAGTTCAAGCTTAAGGTCGTCAATTTTTTTAAGAAGAAGTTTTTTATCACTCTGAAGAGATTTTATATAGGACAGTGCAAGAGCAGCTTTAAGAGCAACAAGTTCATTTCAAATAGCTGTAGTGTTATTTCTTCTTTAGTACACTCATGATCTGTCGTGCCAGTTTCCCTGGTCGGACTTGCCGATATTACCGGATCACTATTAACAGCAACTATCTCTTTACATTGAGCATTAGTACGCGTTGGAGAGTGAAGAGATTTTCGACGCACAATTGTACATTGCTTGCATAAAAACTGTTTTTTTTTGACTTTTGCATAAATTCAATGTCAACTGGTAACAGATTAGCACAAACTAAGTGAAAGATTTCACTGCACTTAGCACATTACATTTTTTTGGGATGACTGTGGTCAACCTTCTGACCACAGGTACAAGGCATAGTAAAAGTATATACAATATAAGTGTCCAAGCAACATGATCGAAGTACATAGGTATCGATCAAATGACTATCGCACAAGCTACGAGCTACAAACAAGCAAAACGGAGAGCTTAGTTAAAAACACGTCCGAACAGCGCGACGTATACATTTCCATTATGCGCAACCTCCATCGATCTTTCGCTCCTCTGGAGCAGTTAACTAGAAGTTGAGCATAATAGCATTTGAACACTCAATTTCTGCCAAAACCTCCGCACAAGCACCGGGCTGCGCCCGATTACAAAGATTCTCTGTTGTTTGAACCTTTTCAGGATCCTGTTGGCAGCCTTCCTGTGCCGTGAGCTGAAATGCGTTTCTGGGGAGATACAAGCCTTGGCATCACCAGAGGTTTACTCCTGTTTCTTGGGCGACTACCCTTCCGACATATTACGAGTCGGTTTTTGTTGTCAATGTTGTTGTTGTTGTTGTGTCCATAGTTTAGATCCCACGAGTAGCGGAGAAATGGGTTCGTCCACCCTAGGCAGAGATCCGCATTACCCGGGGTAAGGCCATTAATACAACTGGGTGCGTCCCGGTTCCCAGAAAGCGCTTTCAGCGACTGGGCTATTTGGGGGCCCCCAGCCAGGCTGATCTTCAGCACGGTACGCATGATACCTTGATCCAGCCCCTACCTCAAGACTAAGCTCAAAATTATTTCTATGTGACAGAGCTATCAAGAAGCTTAAGCACATAGCACTGATTTCTGGGCTTAGCTGAGCACCTTCCCGAAACTGTTCGGGATTTGCTCTGTAGTATTCATTACCAGTCGGCACCCTCGCGGAGGGTTCAGTCCGCGGATTTCTGTCACACCAAAAATTAAGACTTAAAATACTATCAATAAAATAAGATTCATGCGCTGAAATAACATTCAAAGGAGTGAGACCGGAGTTGGAAAAAAAATCAGACCAACTCACATTACTTAGATTAAAGTCACCCAAAACGCATATTTGGCTACCACTTAACTTATTTATGACTACAGAGGTAATATTGTCAGCATGCAAGCGATACAGAAATTATCCACTATTTGCCGGAATATATGAAACCACAAACCACAATGCGCTATGTGCTGTCGTACTGCTAACACAAACGCACAGTTGATCTATTAGAGAATCATCGTTCTCAAGCGAAACTAAATATGCATGAATTTTGCGTTGTACCGCAATAAGAACACCACCTTCTCTTGCTATTACCTTTGATCCTCTCTCCTCATCCAGGGCCTTCAATAGGTCATTAATAGCCACCATCCACATAAGGGGAGACGGAAACCCACCTTGCGGAGTTCCTCTGCTTGTACAGCGTTCTAAAGTTGCCTCCGCCAACTGGGCCGTCACAATCCTGTCAACTAGTAGTTTCTGCACGAGGGACACCAGATGTTGATTAACACCCAGCTTCGCCAGAGCTCTTGTCATCGCCAAGGGTTCTATTTTATTGAAGGCACCCTTAATGTCTAGAAATGATATCAGTGTGTACTCCTTGACCTGTAGAGAGTTCTCTATATACGACACAACTCGATGAAGCGCCGTTGCAGTGGACTTCTTGGTCATGTATGCATGCTGGGAAGTCATTAGTTTGTGCGTTATTGAATCCCAAATGTGACAATCAATTGCCCACTCCAATGCCTTCAGCTAAAAGGAGCAGAGACTTATAGGCCTAAAATCTTTCGGATTGACGTGGGATATTCTCCCTGCTTTCGGGATGAAAATAACCCTCGATTCCTTCCACATTTTAGGAATAAAGTTGAGGTTTAGCACCCCTATATACATAGCATACAGCCATGTTGCATTTAGGTTTAATGGTTGTTGAAGCTGCACCGGTGAGACTTCATCTGGACCCGGCGCCTTGTAGGGTTTAAATGACTCAATTGCCCAGGTCACCTTCTCGATTGTAAGGAAGTCAGCATCTACCGGTTGTTCGCTTACTGTAGTCGACCTGTTAGGAAGCACACCACGGTGCACGGAAAGTGTGTTGCTAGGAAAAGACTGAAAGTGTCCTCTGCCGACCCCGTCCACGTCCACGTCCCGTCCGACCTTAGCAAGCATCTCGGAGCTATTCAGGGGGAGCTTGAGAGAAACCTTCTCAGCCTTAATCCCTCTGACACAGACTCACAGAGCAGCAGAAGTCTTTCCAAGAAAACCTTGGAACCAGCCCGCATCTTTAAAAGACGGTGGTGGTCCAGGGTTCGTGCGAAGCACTCTTACCGCAATGCCCGATAACTCGGATACCACCCTTTCCAATGGGCTCGCAGCACCGGTTCATCGCCGTGGGTTTCATCCACCACACCCAGTACGATCTTTTCCTTTGCGACTTCCGCAAAGGATGGGCCCTGGGTTTGGACCCTTTTCGGTTTATTATTTATTTACTTATTTATTTATTTGTAAAATAGTCTATGAATACATAATTTATTCTTACAGACTAACAACGAGTGGTAGAAAATTATTCAAAAATAGAATATAGCGTATTCAAAAAGTCGCTTTTGCAGACTGAGAAATCTACATATATCTCTACTGCTTGCTATGCGATTTAGATCAATTAAAGCTCTTGTGATGGGAGCATTAAATGCGTATACAGTTTTTATGGAACCAACATAAAATGTTTCAAAGTGACGTACATTTCGTAATGGTGTATTAAAGCGAATGCGTTCAAGAAGGGAAGCACAATCTACACCCGCATTGATGATATCGAACACGAAAGATAATGAGAGTATCACTCTTCTACTCTCTAGCGATTTTAGATTTATTAGCATACATCTAGCGTGATGTTGGGGAATCGGGTTGCTAAAATGTATTCTTTGTAAGGCATATCGAATAAACACCTTTTGAATTTTTTCTATGCGATTAATGTAGCAAGCATGATAGGGCCTCCAAACAAAAGAGGCGTACTCTCGTAGATCTTACAAGGGCTGTAAAAAGTAACTTTAAAGTGTAAGGAACTGAGAATTCTGAACTATTCCGTCGCACGAAAGCCAGCATTGCTTACGACTTTGAAACTATAAAATTAATGTGATTGACGAAAGTAAATTTGCTATCAAAAATTACTCCTAAGTCCTTAATCTCATGGACTGATTTAAGATAGATGTTTGAAATACTATACGACGTTTGTAAAACAGTATTACGCTTACTAAAAGTAACGTGATAGCACTTTTCGATATTCAGTGATAAGCGATTTGTCTCACACCAGGTGTGAAGATTATTAAGTTCCGCTTGAAGCATCTGCGAATCCTCCGGTTTTTTTTATTGTAGAGAAGATTTTTAAGTCGTAGGAAGCAAAAAAGGGATGCGATAACGTTTTGTCCCCGTTAACGACACACTGGCGATTATTTAGATATGATTTTATCCATTTCAGAAAGGTGGAGTGAAAACCAATAGCTGTAAGTTTATTGACTAAAATTGAGTGAGACACTCTGTCGAAAGCTTTAGAAAAATCGGTATAAACAACATCAGTCTGAAGACCATCTGGGAACCCAGATATGCAATAATCTGAAAAGACGTCTAGGTTAGACACAGTCGAACGATTTGGAATAAACCCATGCTAATTTTGGCAAATAATGAGCTCAGCCTGTCCAGAGTCAAGTGAAGGTCCCACTAACCCCCACCAAATAAAACACAGTATTTATGTGCTTAAGTTGGACACACACCCACGCGCGCGCTCTGGCTTAGTAATCTGCAGCTTTATGTCCTGGCTGAGAGGAGAGAGGGGAAGAACGAGCGTAGCTGAAGGGAGGTAATTTTGATGGCTCTCGGTGAGCTCGCTAGCAACGCGTTAAATGGGCCTGTCGGCAACGGCGAGGCGGTTAGGTAGCGTGACGGTGAGATCTCTGAGGTGGTCGGAAGATCAGAAAGTAACAGGCGGAGCGCCGTACTTATCGTGCTAGCACCACGCTGATGAATCTCGGTAGCGGTCTCGGCAGCTGGAGCGTAGTATGGATCGTGCTAGCAGCACGCTGATGAATCTCGGTAGCGGTCTCGGCAGCTGGGGCGTAGTGGGCGTTGTGCTAGCAGCACGCTGGTGAATCTTGGTGGCGGTCCTATCAGCTGGCGTCTCCTATCTAGCAAGACTCCGTCGGTTAGCAGCAGCGGGAGCGGCAGCGTAGGAAGGCTCCTGGTCGCGAACCGCTCTCCGGGTGTCTGTTGGGGTGCGTTAATTGTATCGCAGTAAAATGCTACGTAACAGTCCCCCTCCCACTTCGGGGACAAAAAGCTGTGGTGGTGGTGGTTCGGCGTGTGTGTGTGTGGTTGCATTTTTATTGAAATTCAACGTAAGTAATTCAAATACATTCACAAATTGTTTGCTTATTCTAATGGTTCTAATGATAAATATATGTATATAATTATTATTATTATTATTGTTGAAGCCAAAAGCCTTCAATGGTTGGGAACTGCTGGTGGTTTTCCGGCACAGTGGGTCGCGACAAAGCTGCACCGCTGCTGGAAAGCAACCGGTGGTTTGTTTCAAAGTTGCAAACGATGAGAGGCGAGTCCCGCTGATCCGTTGAGTCTGTTATTCAGTCGTGATATCGAGACAGCGGAGTGCGGACTTGCCATCAGCGAATATAGGTAAATTATACATTAAAATACTCTTATAAAGTAACTATACCTAATTAAATCCATGCATATTTTCTTATGCATATATATGTACATATTTTCTTATGCATATATCTGTACATATGTTCATATCTATATGAAATAATATGAATAAATATTAAAAACTAATACCCCCATTTTATTATTCTTTGTTACATCTCATTTTCCGCAATTGTTGGGGAGTTTGTATCGGCGAAACTCTTACGTGTTTAAGGCAAACATTTTGGTCCTTCGAAGACCATCCGCTGTCTCTTATAAATAGGTGGCAGAAATTGAAAGCTTTGAGCCAACAGCATGCTCTTCGATGGAAGGAAGAATATTTAAAGGAGCTTCACAAAAGATATAGATGGAAATTTCCTCAAAAGGAGATAGCAGTAGATGACATGGTCGTAGTTCGCCAAGAAACTCTCCCTCCCAATGAGTGGCGTTTGGGCAGGGTAACGAAGGTATATCACGGCAGTGATAAACGAGTTAGAGTGGCGGATATTCGAACACAAAAGGGGGTGATAACGCGTCCTATCGTTAAATTAGTCGTCCTACCAAAATAGGTGATCACCAAATTATTAAGTATCTTCTACCATTTTTAGTTAACAAACATGGAATTGGTACCACTAGCGTCTAACATCAACACTGCACCTCCAACTTCGCCACCCGCTTGTGCGGAATCACATATCAAAACAAAGACAACCTACCAACCGGTAAAATGCAGAGTCTGTCATCGAAGTCACCCATTACGGTATTGTAAGCGGTTTATCGCCGCGAATTATGAACGTCGCCTCCGGTTAGTCCTTATCCACAGCTATTGTTCTCGGTGCTTAGCGTATTCTCATACAGCTAAAGGATGCCGTAGTAAGGGAATGTGCTCATACTGCAACGAAAAGCACCACACACTGCTCCATGCCAACGATCGCCTCTCTCCACATCGACCACTACCACCGCTTCTTAGCCAACTATCGAGAACAGTGACGGTGTTGCCAACGGTTGCGGTGTATGTCCACGTCGGTAATCGCAGGTTCTTAACCCGAGCTCTGCTCGATCCTTGTTCTCAAACAAGTAAGGTGTGCGAGTCGCTTATCAAGAAACTTCGTATTCCAACCATGCCCGTCGCCAACATCCAAATGTGTGAGTTCATGATGAGCTCGTTGCATGACCCGTGCGTTAGGCTTTCACATACGGCAAGGGTTATTGCGGAGATCGGGTTGAGAACGCCTGCTCGCCACCTGAATCCGACCGTTCGTGATAAGTTCACCAACATGAAATTGGCAGATCCAAATTTTAGCACGTCGTGCGCAGTGGCCTTAATTTTTGGAGGCGACATCTACCACAAATTTATACGCTGCGAGACCATCGCTCATCCTGGGTACCCTACTGCCCAGAACACCATTTTCGGTTGGGTCCTTTCTGGCCCATGTACCCTTTAAGGTACAACAACCCCTTACTGGGTCACGAAGTTTTAAATCATTTTTTATTTATAATATCTTTATACATTGAATTTAAATAAACTTAATCACACTGAAATTTAATAACAACAAAAGAAAAATAAAAGAAGCTCAACAATTTGTTTTTACATGCCCAATTGAATTTGTAGAATAAAAGTATTGTAAGAAATGTACATATATATGAACACGTTAATTTACCATTGGTGATTTTATGTGCTTAAGTAAGTTTCCTTTTCTTGCAATTCCTAAGTATTGCAAGGCTGGCGGCAATGTTGAAGCCAAAAACCTTCAATGGTTGGGAACTGCTGGTGGTTTTCCCGCACAGTGGGTCGCGACAAAGCTGCACCGCTGCTGGAAAGCAACCGGTGGTTTGTTTCGAAGTTGCAAACGATGAGAGGCGAGTCCCGCTGATCCGTTGAGTCTGTTATTCAGTCGTGATATCGAGACAGCGGAGTGCGGACTTGCCATCAGCGAATATAGGTAAATTATACATTAAAATACTCTTATAAAGTAACTATACCTAATTAAATCCATGCATATTTTCTTATGCATATATATGTACATATTTTCTTATGCATATATCTGTACATATGTTCATATCTATATGAAATAATATGAATAAATTTTTTTTTTTTTTTTTTTTTTGTTGCTTATTCTTATGGTTCTAATGATAAATATCTGTATATTATTATTATAAATTTTTTTTTTTGTTTTTTATTTACATACAACAATGTTCATTTTGTTACATAACTATAACTTATCTCATGTTTTATATTTATTTAAAACGTTGCGTGCGCGGATGTGATCTCGACATCGAATTTTACGATGACTTTGTGGCCCTGGTACTTCACGCAGGCGTGGTCGTTCCTCACCCGAGTTACCCACACGGTGCGGCGTTTGAATGTCGTCATCCATCGCTTCTTGTTCGTCGTTGGACGTCGTAGGACGAACCCTTCCAAGATGTTTGGAATGGGAGGGGTGTCTGCCGTTTCTTCCTCCGTGTCCATCGCTCGTTCCACTTCTCGTAAGCTGTTTGTTGGGCCGTCGGTATCTAGTGCTTGTTTAAACGTCGCGGGGGCGGAGTGTAAACCGATTGGCATTACTTTCCACTCGAAAAGTCCCCGGTCCGGGACGGTGAAGGCAGTGTACGGGCGGGATTGCTTGGCCAGTGGTATCTGCCAGTAATAGTTTTTCAGGTCCAGAGTGGAGATGTACTTTCTTTCCTTGAGTTGGTCGAGGATAGCTCCGATCTGGGGTAGCGGATACGCATCGGCTTCGCTTGCCGCGTTGAGTTGGCGATAATCGATGCACGTCCTCCAGCTTCCTTGCTTTTTCCAGCACTAGGATAAGCGGTGAACTATACGCGCTTCTCGACGGCTCGATGCGCTTGGCTGCGAGCAGCTCGTCGACTTCATCGTTGATGACCTGCTGCATGGCGGGATTACGGTCGTAGTAGCGTTGCTTTAGTGGTCGTTTGTGCTTAAGAGTGATGATATGCATGGCGGCTATGATTGGCCCAGTGATTCCGCTAAATACCTTCTGGTGACTCATCAGGAATTCGGTCAATCGTTTGTTTTGGTCTGCAGTCAGATGTTCCCTCTCGGTGAGCGCGGACAGCTTGTTAAGCAGTTGTGGTTTCTTAGGAGCGCCTGCTATCAGGGGTAGATCATCCAGCGTGATGGTCATTCCTCTTTTCCTGAGGAAATTCAGCCCCAATATCATGTGCTCGGCGAGGTTGCTGAGTGTTGATACCACAATGGACGTTGCCTTTCCATGGTACGTTATCGTCACGGGGTATGTTTGCGAGCTTACGGCGCAGGTTTGGTTCGCAAGTTGTATGCTTTGGTGGCTGGGCCATGATCGGATCTTCCTTCTCTCGAGGTGCTGGCGCACGGTCTCGCCGGGATAGGTGAGTGTGGCGCCGGTGTCTATTAAAGCTCGTACCCTCATGCCTTCCACATCTACGTTGGCATAGAAGCGTCCGTCCATCTTCTCTTCAGGCATCATGATGGCTGCGGGGGCGGCGGCGCTCGGCTTTGATTTTGGGCTACCCCACTCGGCAGGGGGCTCCTCCTTGGGCGAGCTAAGGGTGTCGCACTGGCAGTTTCTTGAGAGGCCACTTCGGGAGCAGAACAACCTTCTAATTCTTCGGCAGTACCGACGGTGGTGGCCTCTCCGTTTACATCGCCAACAGGTTATTTCGCTGTTATACTCCTCGGTCAGGGGGACTAGGCTGTGTACCGGTGGTCTGTTCTGTCTGGCCTCCTCACTTTTCAATAGCTCGAATTCGTCAGTGAGCTCCATCAGCTCTTCAATTGACGAAAACTCGGCTCGCTTGATGAAAAGACGGTACTCCACTCGCAACCCATCGTATATGCGTTCGAGATGACTCTCTTTGACCATCGTCGGGTGCTGACGTACCAGCGTTTGTAGGGCCATAATGTAATCTTTGGCCTTTTCTCGGCTATGTTGCTTCCGCTGCCGGATGGCATCTTCCAGTTGGTTGATGTGCCTCCTCGGCAAAAAAAATCGCTCCGCTTCTGCGCGAAATTCTCCCCACGAGCGGAGTTGTGTCTTCCGGACACGGTACCACATCAACGCTTTCCCGCGAAAAATCTCAGGAAGGGGCGAGAGGAGCTTGTCCAGCGGGATACGATATCACTCGGCTAACTCTTCAATTCTTTCTAGGAATTCGAAAAATGCGTCGCCTCCTGAAAAATGTACGTCCCATCGGCGGACTGTACTCATTATCTCCACTTCGCTCATCTCGTTGCGATTTGCCTCGTTCTTCTCTCTCTTTGGGGCGGGAGGGGAGTTATACATCCGGATGGAGGGGACGTTGGTTGTTGATTCAGCAGGGCGCTCCTCCTCGGCGTTTACTTCCCGCTCAAGTTCCCCTAATATATTCTCTGTTGACCGGCGGCTGCGCTTTGCTTTTACGAAGGCGCTCAATGTGTTGTGTAATTCGGCAACCGTGTGCCCCCTGCAAAAATACGATGCCGCTTGCAGTCTTCAACCAGTTTCTCTTTCTTTAACAGGTATATCCAGCCAAGGGAGTGGGTATTCAGCGTCCTGGTGTCATTGACGCTCTCGTGTGTGTTCTCTCTTTCCTTGTGGGTGTCCCGTGATCCCGCTACCACAGCGTTGGTGTTTGTTGTCGGTTTTACACAGTCGCCTGTGGAGACGGGTCCCTGCTCGGGCGCCATTTATGAGGTGGGGTTTGTCGAGGGCTGAGGTGAGCTCAGCCTGTCCAGAGTCAAGTGAAGGTCCCACTAACCCCCACCAAATAAAACACAGTATTGATGTGCTTAAGTTGGACACACACACACACACGCGCTCTGGCTTAGTAATCTGCAGCTTTATGTCCTGGCTGAGAGGAGAGAGGGGAAGAACGAGCGTAGCTGAAGGGAGGTAATTTTGATGGCTCTCGGTGAGCACGCTAGCAACGCGTTAAGGGGCCTGTCGGCAACTGCGAGGCGGTTAGGGAGCGTGACGGTGAGCTCTCTGAGATGGTCGGAAGATCAGAGAGTAACAGGCGGAGCGCCGTACTTATCGTGCTAGCAGCACGCTGATGAATCTCGGTAGCGGTCTCGGCAGTTGCAGCGTAGTACGGATCGTGCTAGCAGCACGCTGATGAATCTCGGTAGCGGTCTCGGCAGCTGGGGCGTAGTGGGCGTTGTGCTAGCAGCACGCTGGTGAATCTGGTGGCGGTCCTATCAGCTGGCGTCTCCTATCTAGCAAGACTCGGTTGGTTAGCAGCAGCGGGAGCGGCAGCGTAGGAAGGCTCCTGGTCGCGAACCGCTCTCCCTGTGATAAAATACCACCAAGGACGGTGGTACCAGGAGTGGGAGTGGAGGAGTGGGAGTGGAGGAGTGGGTTGGTCAGAGGGGAGCGCTGGACATGCCCAAAGACATGTCGCCGCGTCTCTCATGACCTACCCGGGGGAGAAAATGCCATCCCGTAGTTGCACGGTACGTATTTAGGGGCTGGAACGGTGCTGGCGGGGATTAGGAGTGGAATGTGGTCGACCAGTAGGGAGCGCTAGACCTATCCGAAGATATGTCGGCGCGTCTCCCAGCCGGTCGACGGGATTAGGCTGAGCCAGGAGGAAGCGCTAGACGCGTCAAAAGACACGTCGGCGCGTCTTCCACCCAGCTTGCCAAGAGGAGGTCGGCCAAGGAGCTGTAGTTAGGTTAACCTGGCCAGGGAGGCGCGCTGGACGCGCCGAATGGCACGTCGCCGCTTTCCCCCCCCTGGTCAGGTCAGATCAACTCAGTCAGAAAGGAGCGCTGGACATGCCCGACGGTATATCGCCGCGTCTTCTTGCTGACTAAGTGCTCAACCTACCTAGCAAGACTCGGTGGTTGTGTGCACACTAGCCCCTTTAAGTTCGATGTTACTAGTAACAGGTTGAGAATTCCTGCCTTAAGTGCTATGGGCAGTAACGCGAGCGAAATAGTGGGCCGACAGGTGGTCGTGTGCGTGTGCTGTTCGTATGTATGGGTGTATGCTTGCCGTCTGCCGTCAGGTGCAAGAACTTAATACGGGTGTCTGTTGGGGTGCGTTAATTGTATCGTAGTAAAATGCTACGTTAGTAAAATTGGAATAGAAGAAATCAGCAAAGAGATTTGCGGCCTCAGTTGGTGAAGTTGCCGACTTCTCATTCAAAAATAAGTGCGAAGGAACACTAGAGCATGCTTTCTTTGAATTAATAAATTACAAGGAAGCTTTGGGATTCGATTTTATGTTGGCTTCATAATTAAGAAAGTAATTTCTGTATAAATATTTATCAAGGCAATTATAGTTCTTGGCATAGTTTTTATATTGAAGAAAAAAATAATAATTATTCGACTTTTTGAATTTCCTATAAAATTTATTTCTTAGATTTTTAAGTTTTCGTAATTGTATAGTATGCCAAGGCAGTTTGTATACTTTCTTGCGAATAGTTGGTATATTATTATGGCACAATTCAGACACTTTAGATTTAAAGATATGAAAGCACGAAGACACGCTACGGTTAGAAGATTAGAGGTATTTGTAATATTAGACCATAATACATTATTTAAATTATAGTCACCTAAAACAAGAAGGTGATTATCTGGTTTACTTAGAGATAAAACATTATCTACATGTGCTTTATATAGCTCATCTGAGCTATTCGGTGGAATATATGAAGCGCAGATGTAGAGCAATTCTCGAGAGCTTTGAACACACACACAAAGTTGGTCAAGCAACGAATTATTATTGCTCAGTTCATAGAATGATGCCTTATATTTTCGCTGGATCGCAATTAGGACACCACCACCTCTAACACATCCAGTTTTGGCTGCATCTCGGTCTTTACGGAATACTTCAAAGAATTCATGACTATAGAAGTTGCCATTTATCCAAGTTTCTATGACAACAAAGATATCGTAATCCAGTTGCTAGCTCATAAGACGTATTGCATTAGATTTTGTCCTTAGGCCTGAGACATTTTGGAAGTATATTCTTATGTGCTTGTGGTCGGCATTATCAAACGGTAGGTTTTGTCTGCGAATCGCTGTTTTTTGGAAAAAACTTAAATTGACGAACACCAACATTCACAGGCCATAAGTCAGGATTCAGAAGTTTTTCGTAATGCAAATTAGAAACGCCCAATTTAAAATTAATTTTCTTAAAATTGTCTAAAGATACATCTTTTTTAATTGAAGGTGAGCATAAGAGAAATTTACGATCAATGTGAGCATGTTTAGCTACATAATCAATAATGTTATCAGCTGTTACGTTAGGTGCAAACGAAGAAAGATGTAGCCATTTCATTCGAATAGGTACGTTGGGCTCCGTGCTAGCACTCGCGCCTACAAAAATCAAAGGTTGTACCACCTCTCACGTCACTTTGCGATAAATGCATTAGTGGTGGTGTCGAAGAGCAGGCAGCTTCAGAACTATAACCAGGAATAACAGTAGATGCAGCAACCGAGTTGAGCAGTGCAGCCGATGTCTTCTTATTAATACTATTTGCTCTACTTTTGTTTTTGGCAATGACGAGAGATGGAGAAGCACTTATAGGAGCAGCAGCAACAGCAGCAAATGAAGTAGACGAGGAAGATGAAAGGGCAGCAGTTACTGTTACATTAAGAGAGGGCGAGGTCGATTGAGCAATAAGATTAGTTTTCTTTTGATTATCGTTAGCAGTCGCGTGCACGTTCACGCCCGAAATGACAGCAGTAACATCACAACTACACAATTGGCTGCGCACTGCCTGAAGTTCAAGCTTAAGGTCGTCAACGTTTTTAAGAAGAAGTTTTTTATCACTCTCAAGAGATTTTATATAGGACAGTGTAAGAGCACCTTCAGCTTTAAGAGCAACAAGTTCATTGTAAATAGCTTGTTATGTTATTTCTTCTTTAGTACACTCATGATCTGTCGTGCCAGTTTCCCTGGTCGGACTTGCCGATATTACCGGATCACTATCAACAGCAACTATCCCTTTACATTGAGCATTAGTACGCGTTGGAGAGTGAAGAGATCTTCGACGCACAATTGTACATTGCTTGCATAAAAACTGTTTTTTTGACTTTTGCATATATTCAATGTCAACTGGTAACAGATTACCACAAACTAAGTGAAAGATTTCACTGCACTTAGCACATACAATTTTTTTTAGGATGACTGTGGTCAACCTTCTGACCACAGGTACAATGCATAGTAAAAGTATATACAATATAAGTGTCAAAGCAACACGATCGAAGTACATAGGTATCGATCAAATGACTATCGCACAAGCGACGAGCTACAAACAAGCAAAACGGAGAGCTTAGTTAAAACACGTCTGCTAGTGCCTGGAACTTGTCTCGAAGGCTTCACGCCCCTATGCGTTTCTGGGGAGATAAAAGCCTCGGCATCACCAGAGGCTTATTGTCCTTCCCTTGCATGGCCACCTCGTGGCTAGTGGAGGGGACCTGCAGTGGACGGACCTCCTGTTTCTTGGGCGACTACCCCTCCGACATATTACGAGTCAGTTTTTGTTGTCAATGTTGGTGTTGTTGTGTTTATAGTTTAGATCCAACGAGTAGCGGAGAAAGGGGTGCGTCCACCCCAGGCAGAGATCCGCATTACCCGGGGTAAAGCCATTAATACAACTGTGTGCGACCCGGTTCCCAGAGAGCGCCTAAAGCGACTGGGCTATTTGTGGGCCCCCAGCCAGGCTGATCTTCAGCACGGTACGCATGACACCTTGATCCAGCCCCTACCTCAACACTACGCTCAAAAACCATTTCTATGTGTCAGAGCTATCAAGAAGCACATAGCACATAGCTCTGATTTCTGGGCTTAGCTGAGCACCTTCCCGAAACTGTTCGGGATTTGCTCTGAAGTACTCATTACCAGTCGGCACCCTTGCGGAGGGTTCGGTCCGAGGATTTCTGCCACACCAAAAATTAAAACTCAAAATACTATCAATAAAATAAGATTCATGAGCTGAAATAACATTCAAATGAGTAAGACCGGAGTTAGAAAAACAATCAGACCAACTCACATTACTTAGATTAAAGTCACCCAAAATGCATATTTGGCTATCACTTAACTTATTTATGACTACAGAGGTAATATTGTCAGCATGCAAGCGATAAAGAAATTATCCACTATTTGCCAGAATATATGAAACCACAAAAAACAATGAGCTTTGTGCTGTCGTACTGCTAATACAAACGCACAGTTGATCTATTAGAGAATCATCGTTCTTAAGCGAAACTAAATTTGCATGAAATTTGCATTGTACCGCAATAAGTACACCACCACCTCTTGCTACTACCTTTGATCCTCTCTCCTCTTACAGGGCCATCAATAGGTCATTAATAGCCACGATCCACATAAGGGGAAAGGAAACCCACCTTGCGGAGTTCCTCTGCTTGTACAGCGTTCTAAAGTTGCCTCCGCCAACTGGGCCCTCACAATCCTGTCAACTAGTAGTTTCTGCACGAGGGACACCAGATGTTGATTAACGCCCAGCTTCAACACAGCTGTTGTGATCGCCAAGGGTTCTATTTTATTGAAGGCACCCTCAATGTCTAGAAATGATATCAGTGTATACTTCTTAAGGGTAGCGCTGGATTGAATAGCCGGATATTCTCCAGAATACCCTTTGGCTCCGCAGGCTTCGTCGGTAAAACTCTCCCAAAATGGCCACTGCCTTCTTTTATAGATTCGCAGATCTGGTGTCATCGCATGCAACCACCTTTACACTTCCCTGAAACCAGCCCATATCTTTAAAAGTAGATGGTGGTCCAGGGTTCGTGCGAAGCACTCTTACCGCGAAGCCCGATAGCTCGGATTCCAGCCTTTCCAATGGGCTCGCAGCAGCGCTCGCAAAGAAGATCCAGCATCAACACCAGGTTTGTCAGGTACAACAGCAGCAGACTCCTGCAAAACTTTTTCAGCTTGCACCGAAGTGCACGTAGGCGACAGACCAGCAATAGCAGCAGCAAGAGAAGTGGAAGTAAAAGTACGCAAAGAAGAAACAAAATTATCACCAACAACTGCACGTGAATATAATAAAGCCGAGAGAGCATTCGTATTATTACTGACACCAGTATAAGAAACAGCACCTGAAGGCGAAATGATGGGCATGGACGAGTCATCCTTAGCAGCAACAATTGATGTTTTAGTAGTAGCAATTTTATCAAAATTTACAGCACTTCTAATCAGCTTCGAGAGTAAGACTTTTAGGTCATTAGCCTCCATAGTCAGATATACAATTGATGACAACAAGTTTGAAGAGTTATGCAGGCAATTATCGCAATTAAATACAATGTGTGTATAATTAGCAAGCAGTTCACACATTTCCTGCCTATCAACCTTATCACAAATTTTATGATACTTATTATTACAAGCATGGCAAGATATTTCATAGCCAACACGGATTTGATTAAGCAGTTGCTGTAAAAAAACACTATATGTGATTCCATGAAGATGCGCTCTTATATTCGTCCGTACTAGTTTTAGTCTCCAGCAAATACCAAAGTAATCCCTCCCATGAGAGTAGAGAACTTTCTAAGATCTTTTAAGATTCTGTCCACGGCCTCTATATGTGCTCTATGATTCATGGTACATTCATCCCACATAAGCAATGAGCCGTATTGTAATAGTTTACCAAGAGGCCCATTTTTGCGAATAGAACATATTGATTGTTGCTCAAGATTTCCGGATAGCGGAAGTTTAAAAGTTGAATGAGTAGTTTTTCCATCCTTTGAAAGAGTTGCAGTAATTCCTGAAGAATCAAGAGCTATCGCTATCTTCCGATTGTCTTATCTTGCAAGAAACGTCATCCAGTGCAACCTGGCGCATCAAACAAAAAAAATTATGTTTTTGTAATTATTTACGCTTTCGATTATTATGACAAAAGAATATTTTGATTTTCTTCTGATTTTCCGACAGAGTGGAAATTTGATGTATGTTGGAACGATTTTCCGTCTTTCGAACGAAAACGACACTGAAGATGGAACAACGCCGAAACCGGTATGTCACAAAACCAAATTTGACAAGGGATGACGGAAAATCGTTCCAACATACATCACAAAAGAATATATTTGATCTGGAACTAATTTGGCAGATTTTCATTAACAAAAGCGGTAAATTTACTTTTTTTATAGTGCTGTGCTGTATTTGTACCATTGTTTTGTGTACGAACTGCGGACGGTATTTCAAAATCACATAGGCTTTTATCATTTCGTTGTACAAGTTTGTTGTCTATTTGTATCAAACATTTATTACCAATGTCCTCACTATATGGTAAGGGAAGTCTTGATTTTTCTGTCGGAGTCTATGTCTAATATCTTGACATAATTCGTCTTTGAAATTGTCCCATAATTTTAATGGTTCCGATGGCTGACAAAAAAAATGTATCACCACAAACAACTCTCTCAGTTGTACTGGACATTGCGGCCTTTCAATCGTCATGATTTCAAGAGTATTTCATTTAAAGATGAAGAAATTCATAAATATATTCACGAAAGATGAAATATTCGGCAAAGTAAAATGTTATATGGCAAGTGTGGAGTGGCAGAAACGAGCTTTACCACAATGTCATTTGCTGTTTTGGCTGGAAAGAAAAATCCAACCAAACGAAATTAACAGTGTCTTAGTTTCATAACTGCCCAATTAACAAAACGACCCGATATTGTACGATATCGTTACTAAAAATATGGTAAGCGGACCATGCGGAGAGCATAACTTTACAGCACCATGCATGAAAAACGGTATTTGTACAAAAAAGCACCCTCGTCGTTTCGTCAACGATACCCAAACCGGAGAAGACGGATATCCAGTTCATTGTCGCCGTGATATCGACAATGGAGGACAGAGTGCTACATTAAATATTAAAGGAAGTAAGTTCAATATAGATAATAGATGAGTTGTCCCTTATTATCCTCTATTGTGTAGGACATTTAACGCTCACATAAATGTAGAATACTGCCACTCCGTTCAAGCCATTAAATCCATTTTTAATATATCAATAAAGGATCTGACCAAGTTACTTTTAGCGTCAGAAACCCAAATGATGAAGTGAAAAACTATATAAATGGCCGGTACATAAGTACTTTCGAAGGTGCCTGGTGAATATTTGAATTTCCGATCCACGAGCGGCATCCTACAGTCCTGCAGTTAGCTGTCCACTTAGAAAATGGCCAAAGGCTGTATATCACCGCAGAAACGGCTCAACAAGTGGCCCAAAACCCACGAAAAACTACTTTGATGGCTTTCTTTGAGCTTTGTAACGAAGATGAATTCGCAAAGACACTTCTGTACCACCAAGTCCCGCAATACTACACATCAACCTAATCTCCTTCATTGGATATCTTCTTACCTCATGGACAGAACACAACGAGTTCTTTTTAAAAATAGTTCCTCAAACATTATTCATGTATCTTCAGGGGTCCCGCAAGGAAGTCACCTTGGTCCGATTCTGTTTTTACTTTTTATAAATGACATACCTTCTGTAATTAACTATTCAAAAATTTTATTGTATGCTGATGATGTAAAACTTTTTAGATCGTATCATTCTGTTGAGGAAAGGTCCTTACTACAGGCGGATTTAAATAGCATGACTAACTGGTGTGAAGTAAATAACATGCCGCTAAACCTTAAAAAATGTAAGGTAATGTGCTTTTCTCGAAGGGCACTTCAACCGGCTTCTTATGACATATGTAACCATAACCTCGAACAAGTGTTTAACTTTGTTGATCTTGGAATTACAATGGATCCGAAACTTAATTTTAATCTTCACATTAATGTTACAGTTAACAAAGCCAAGGGTGTTTTTGCATTTGTAAAACGATGGTCAAAAGAATTCAATGACCCATACATTACGAAGGCTCTATTCACAACGTTAGTGAGGCCAATACTGGAATATGGATCTGTTGTTTGGCACCCGCGCTATCAAGTTCATTCCGACCGAATAGAGTCAATTCAAAAACAATTTCTGCTTTTTGCTTTAAGAAATTTTCGTTGGGATTCTCAGTACAACCTGCCCCCATATATAAGTCGTTTAAAACTCATTAATCTTCCTACACTTGCTAGTCGTAGAGAAATGCTAGGCGTAGTATTTTTAGTGAAGTTACTGACAGGCTTGATCTATAGCCCATCTCTTCTTGGTGAAATAAAACTAAACGTTCCCTCCCGAATTTCAAGACATTTCCGGCCTCTTTTTCTGAAGCCATGTAAAAGTAATTTTGAGTTAAATGAGCCACTCCGTAGTTTGTGCCAGGATTTTAACACTCATTCCGGTTCTTTTGATACTTCAGACTCACTTTTTTACGTAAAGAAAACTATACTCAATGCTCTCAATAATTGATACAAACATACTTATATATTACTACTCGATCAGCTGATGAGCATTTGTTCTGTAGCTGAACAGTTTTAGATCTCGACACTTAACAAACTTCTGCCTTTCATGACTCGGCGCAGCATATGTATATGAAAAAAAAATTTTTTTTTTTTATATTTCCGTGCGTCATACGGATGCGCCCCTCGCGTCGGTCGGGCGGGTATGGAGGGAAAAAAAACCGTTGGGATTATTATTATTATTATTATTATTAATATCATTCTCAATCAGAGTGTCATTATCTTAGGATGTTGCTGCATCACGTACGCGGTCCAAACTCATTCGAGTACTTAAAAATCATAGACGGAGTTATCAAAGAGACCTATAAAGCAGCTTCCCGTGACAGGGGTGTGCTAGAAAACAATGACCATTGGGAAAATATCCTGAGAGAAGCATTGCTTTCGCAATGTCCAGTACAACTGAGAAGGTTGTTTGTGGTGATACATGTATTTTGTCAGCCAACCATTAAAATTATAGGAAAATTTCAAAGACGAATTATGTCAAGATATTAGACATAGACTCCGACAGGAAAATCAAGACTTCGCCTCACAATACAGTGAGCAAATTTGAATGAAGGTTTGATACAAATAGAAAATAAACTTTTTTATTATTATTATAACATTTTGTTGTAAATGATAAAAGCCTATGTAATTTTGAATTACCGTCTTCAGTTCGTACACCAAACAAAGTTACAAATACAAATACAATGGCACAGCACTATAACAAAAATAATTTAACCGCTTTTGTTAATGAAAATCTGCCAAAATTAGTTCCAGATCAAAGATATGCTTTTGTCATAATAATCGATAGCGTGAATAATAACAAAAGCAAATTTTTTTTTTGGATGCGCCAGGTGGCACTGGAAAGACGTTTCTTGCAAATTTATTAATTGCTAAGATAAGACAATCAGGGAAGATAGCGATAGCAGTTGCTGGAATTGCTGCAAATCTTTTAAAGGATGGAAAAACTACTCATTCAACTTTTAAACAGAACTCGTTGTGTTCTGTCAATGAGATAAGAAGACATCCAACGAAGGAGATTAATTTGAAAACCAAGGAGATCGAGTTTATGGATCAGTAAAGAGTGACTTACTCTGTCGAATGCTTTACTAAAATCAGTGTATATAACATCAGTGTGCATAAATTCTCTGAATCCATTTGAAACATGAGTTTTGAACTCAAGCAAGTTTGTAACGGTAGATTTACCCTTAGAGAACCCATGTTGTGTGCTAGAAATTGTAGAGGATATGGAACACGTAAAATGGTCAACAACAATAGCTTCGAATAATTTAGGAATAGCAGAAAGCTTAGCTATACCGCGGTAATTTTCTATAGAGGACCTACTCCCGGTCTTATAAAGGGGTATAACGAATGATTCTTTCCAAGCTGAAGCGAAAATCCCAAGCTTAAGAGAAAGATTAAATAAATTAGTTAAGGGCACATAAATATGTTTAGCACAGTTTATGAGGAAACACGTCGGGATCGAATCGGGGCCAGCCTTAAATGATTCTTTTAAGTTACTCAAATAATAAAATACTTCCTCGGAAGATATCTGCGGAATAATAGCAGAGGTGAGGGAACAGAGTTTATATGGATAAGGTTTGCTCAGAGGCGAGTTAATGGAGTAATTTGACTTGAAGGATTGGGCAAACATGTTGGAAATTGATTGGGAGTCACAAGAAACGGTATTTTGATATTTCATAGCAGACGGAAAACTAGTCACTGCGCCTAGAGTTAACGAAGTCATAAAATGATTCAGGGTTTTTTATTAGATTCCTTTTAACTTTGCACAAATAAGATCTGTAGCATTTTTTATTTAATTCAAAATAAGCGTGTCGGATAACTGAGTATTTAATATAGTTAGTGTGCAAACCAGTTTTTTTGTACAATTTAAACGATCGCGACTTCTTATTTTTTAAATTTTTTAGTTCTTTAGTAAACCAAGGTTGTGACTGCTCCTTTTGTACGCAAACCCGTTTTGGTACAAACTTTTGAAATAAGCTAAATATAGTGTTATTAAAATGCTGGACGCAACGTTCAACATCATCTTTATACGTCGGCCATTATAATTTTGATAATTCTCGATCTAATTTCTTGAAATTGGCTTTCGCGAAAAGAAAACGAGCGTTTGAGCTACTTGATTTATCAACATTATTTCCAAAATCACCAATAACCTCGTAATTTACCTCAATCGGAGGGTGATAAGAGTCCTCTGGAATAACCAAGGGTTCGCACATCTTCATAGATGACTTAGATACGTCATCAACAAAAACAAGATCCAGAATGGTGCCAAAATTGTTTGGAGTTAAATTGATCTGATTTAGACAGAGCTCAGCCATATCTTCTAAAAACACATTGTATCTATCCTTTGATGATATTGGAACGATAACGTCGTCTATAAGAGTCCATGATATGCCTGGCATATTGAAGTCACCAAGTACAATCATCGAGTCATGAGCAGTAATCATTGAACTTAAAGATCTAAGTAACGCAATATGTTGAGTATAAACCGATAAGTCAGAGTTAGGAGGGATGTAGCAAGCAGCTAAATAAAAGAAACCATTTCCTACCATAACTCATATGGCTTTAAATTCGATTGACTCGATGAGAGGGATATTAACATCTTCGGATGGTATTGAAGAATGAACTGCAAAAAGAACACCCCCACCGATTCTGTCCTTACGGTCATTTCTATAAATTTGATATTGATTAGGAAGGATCTCTGAATTAAAAATATGTGGTTCAAGCCAGGTTTCAGTAAAGCAAATTACGTTATAGTCACAGTCTAAGCCTTTTAAATATATGTATATCGTTCAATTTAGTATTTAAACCTCTAACGTTTTGGTAGAAAATACTTAAAGTAGAATTTAAAATTAGTTTTTTGGCTCAGTGTCACGATTAGGAATTGAAGCTAAGTTATTTATTTTATTTTTATTTTTATGTGGCTTGTATTCAAATTCGCGAACAAATGCCCCGGTTGGCCAAAAAGAATTGTCAAGCAAAGTATCAAAAACTTCAGGTGCCACACCAATTTTAAAAGATGATACGTTACGTTCGTATTTAAAGTTAAATTTTCGGATTGCTAAGTTACAAGTCTTAATTTTTGATGAAATGTAAAACTCTATATCATCAGAAGAAGTGTCCCTAGCAAATCTAGAAACAAAAATCGGTTTTCTCAAAGGAACCACAACCAGCTACTTTGCAGAGCAGTCAGCCTCATCCAATGGTGCTACAGTTTTTGCAACAATAGGAACAGATTGGGATGGTGGAAGCGATTGAGGCGGTGATGGACCCACCTCAGATGAAGATGCCTGTAAGTTCTCATGATCAGAATTGCTTTTATTAGAGGAAGAAGCGCGAGTGCAGATAGCTCTTGATGAAGTTGAAGAAGACGGGCCCTAAAGCGGAGGGACAGGAGACAAAAGATTAATTAGCTCAATTTGTTGGGGTTGAGGCAAAATATTTTTTTGATGTAATGTTAGAGGAGCCACAATACTTTCCTTGGGTGGACTGTGTGTTCGTTTGCATTTGGTCTCTCTTACAGGTTGCGAAGTTTGTTTATCTAGGCACTTAAATGATTTAAACACGTTTTCATAACGTTTAAATTTATCATTAAGTGCCCGAAGGTCTTTGCCGATTTCGAAAAATCCATTTCTGGTTTCTCTAAAAAATTGGAAAAGTTCAACCTCAGTTGATCTGCATTTTAAACAAGACCAACGAATACCTCTTCCTTCATTTATTAAGTCTAGGACTTTACCAGTCAATCCGGCACATTTTATATGAGCAATGCCATCGCACAACCAGCATGCAACAGAGCGTTGCTCATTATCGCTTTTATTTTTGCAGTTGTCAAAAATGCAAGACATAATTGAAACAGTAAAATTCAATATGAGTAAAAACTAAAATTGTATTAATAAATCAAAGAAGAAAGCAGTTTGCAAGGTAGGGCAAGTTTTATAATTATTTAAGGTTTGAGAGCTATTTATGCAACGAACAGTTTTAGATGCACAGTAATAGACACCTAAAAAACTAAACGCAAACAGCTGTTTAAAGAATGACAATCAAAAAGAGAAAAGAAAATGCGCGCAAACTTAAACAAATACACAAAGTTTAAAGCGAAAAAAGAAGCAAAAACAATGTAAATAAGAAACAATAACAATGCAAATCAACTAATGACTCGGCAATTGAAAACTAAATTAAAGTGTATAAAATCAATTCAAAAAATGCTCAACATATATTGTACTTAGCTTTAAATGCGCACAGATTAATCTCCAAAACTTTTATCACTAAATTATTAATTTATATACAAAGAAATAATGAAATTTCAATATAAAAATCAGTAGCACAGGGAAAACACAACTATACAGCTTGACGTTTGCTTGATATGTTTTATTATTACAAGACGCCTTTTTGTTTATGTAGGATAAATTTACCATGAGCCATAGAGCACATATAGAGACCGTGGACAGAATCTTAAAAGATCTTAGAAAGTCCTCTGCTTTTATTAAAAGAGGTACGCGAGCAGATATTATTAAAGCATGCTTAAAATCGACGCCCTTATGGACTACGATTGAAAATATAAAATTATGGACGAAAATGAGAGCTCATCTTTATGGAACCACAGATAATGATTTTTCACAGCAACATAGGAAGGAATTTTCCTCACTCCCAATTTAAGCGGAAATTATAAAATCCTTCTAGATGAGTCTCAATACCAGATAGTCCATAGTTTATAATTTTTAATAATGCAGAATAGCCTGACATCGAGAATTTACACGAAAAAGACTTTCATTGGTTGTGTTCTAGGGAACAATAGTGTCACCTAGGAAGGATAGTGTTAACGAAGTAAGCAATCTGTTTATTCAAAAAGTTCCCTGCCAAGTAACAAATTACATTAACAATCGACACCGGACTAATATCGGAGACGCAGTTCATTATCCACAGGAATTTTTAAATTCACTAAGCCCTTCTGACGTTAAAAAATGGAATTCCAATAATGCTTTTGAGAAATTTAAACCCTTCGAACATGTGCAACGAGGCAACTTATTACGAAGGCTACTATTTAAGGACAATTTAATTGTCGCAACCAATATCACCCGCCCAGCAGCTGGCCAACTAGCTTATATACCGAGGATACCGATGAACCGAACTATCAATCCCATTTAAACGGTTTCAATTCCCAGTTAAAACATATTGCCCGTTAACTATCTACAAGTCCCAAGGCCAAACGTTCGAATTAGTAGAGATCGACCTACGAAAATAATGTTTTACTCATGGCCAACGCTATGTTAGCCTACCGCGGTCGGTGCTCCTGAAAATCAATTTATTTTGCTGCCACAAAATAAAACAACATCTATTAACGTTTACAGAGAAGCTCTGACTCAATAAATTTAAACGCTTTTGTTTTGAAGATCTTAAATTTGTAAAATTTTTTAAAAACATTTGAAATAAAAATAAACTAATTAAATATTAAGAAAAACCAAATAAAACTTAATAATAAAAAAAATAAAAAAATTAATTAACAGAAATAGGTAAAAAAAAATACCTAATATCCGAATTTTCTTTATAATTTTACACTTTTTTAGTAACCCCACGCACAAAAAAAAGAGAGTATGAGTGTGTGTTTTAAAATTTATAACATGAAATTTTTTTTTTAATACCCGTGCGAAGCCCTACAGCTACAAAACCCATTTTTGATGTTAAATTATACATTTATTGGATTTTTTTTGTGTTTTGCAAAACGGAGTGTGATTTTGAAGGTAAGAAAAATAAAATTTCAATGAAACATGTTTGTGTTTGTCATTTACTTTTGTTGAATATTGCGATACACACTATCTTGCGCACTTCATTACTTTTACATAAAATTATAGTAAAGGGTGTGAAAGTTTCGGAATCATTCAGATTCGTGCTACAGATTGTTTTTATCGTGGCAATTTTTTACTTTATTTTTCGATTGAGTAACCTCAAAAACCTTTGCACTCAATTTTAGGTCTTAAATATACTTTTTTTCCGAAAAACTGTCCACCATATCTCTCATCTCTTAAAACACGTCGTTTTTGAAATCTGGGAATTAAAATCCTTAAAGATATATGCACTTGACGGAAAATAATGTTGTTGCTTCGTTTCATCCAGAATTTTCCAATTTCCGCCCACTGTGCACTGTCACGAATTAGTGGCCTACAGAATCAAACATTACTTATTCTAGGAAACGGAAACGAAACTTTGTGTTTACAAACAAAAGTCTAAAATAACTAAAATGTACACTCTCTCTTTCTTTCTTCTTTGAACATTAAGTTTTGCTGTTTTTTGCTCTTAATCAGAACCTAATAATTTGTTTTTTTTCTGTATTCGAATTTAATTTATTTACATTTTAAATGCTTTAATACATCAATTGTATATCTGAGAGAACCAAACAGTTGTATTTTATTCGCAAAAAAACGTGGGCAACGTGACTGCAGCTGGTTAAATTTATTCCTATCCTTGATGGAAGGAAACCCACCTTCGGCTGGAGATTTTTTGTACGCATTGTTCTAAAAGCTCTGAGGCTTTGTCTGATAGCTGCGTGGTAAGGGCCTTTAAGTCGTGTTGGTAAGATTTTTGAGCATTTCCCCTAGATCGGTAGGCCATAGTCAATTTTTTAAAGGATTGTAAGTTTAGTCACGTTAATGAGGGTGTTAGTATGCATTTGTCTTTTATTCGAGGATAGGTATTTGATGATATTTAATTAGCCAGCTAGGATCGTCCTTAAACTATTACAGTGTTTGTTAAAATTATGTTTAAAGTCAAAGATTAAACCAAAGATTTTTAAATATTGTACATTATCAATGCAATGAGTATTATGTGGAATAACAATATTATTACAATTGCGTTTTTGGCACACATGTAGCTAACGAAATTTTCGCTCCACTACGCTGCGACCAATTATTTATAGTACGTAAAGCGCCTTCAAAATGGGCAGAAATCTCATTTGGAACTTTGCTGTTTCAAGTTAGGTACAAATCGTCCGTGTAGAGGCATTCTGACTGTTCTTGGAAAATCCTACATACATACATAAATATAAAGATCTATGTACATATGTATGTATATTAATCTTATTTACAACAGAAGATAAATATGCTTCTACCTGGAAACTCCATGCAGGAAACTGTAAAAATGCGACATATTTTTAACTTTCTATCAGAAAAATAAATTCCCCATTTGTTTCCAATAAAAAAGCAAAATACAAGGATATTATAAATACATACAAATGTATGTAAGTTTACCAAAAAATCCAAATCTATTTATATAAAACAGTATGTGTGTATGTATGTAACGTATGGACTCCAAAACGGCTGGGCCGATTTTGATGAAATTTTTAGGGAATCTTCAGAATATTAAGGCGGGTGACATTGTGAAGTCTGATTTTTGATTTTCGGTCTGCGGCGGAGGGGCGTGGCAAAATCCAATTTTCATATTGCACCACCATATAAATATTTTAATTTATTTTGCTTTTTTTTGTTTTTTTTTTTCTTGAAAGCCGTTGTCATGTTTTTCAAAACGAGCTATCAAACTCTTAAATCGGTTATGGTGTTCCGAAGATATTTACAAAAAACCTATGTTAATAATGATCCAATATCAAAATTTTAAAACTTTCGAAATGTTGCATTCAAAAATCCGTGTTTTCGGTTTATTTACAAAATATTTACATCATTCGATAACACAAGATATCCCGCGCTTACTAAGGTGCAACATTGTACAATAAGTTAAAAATAATATAGAATATATAAAGAAGTTACTTACATTTGTTAACCTACGAAACCAACTGCAATATGTGAAAGAGACAATCGGCGGTTGCTTGCTACGTACGCTCTGATCACTTGTATGATGCCAAAGCATCTGAAAAACAAACATATGCACATAAGTACATATCTAACAGTGTGTATCAAAGTTATCATTTCGCCTTGCATCTGTTTATCAACGAAGTCAACATCAGATCTCTCTAAACATAGCCGAACGAAGTAGTTGATTTACTACTCACACAATTACACATCTTCCCGCTACGATACTGATTTTACATTCGGTTGTAGCAATGACGTACTTTGTGTAAAAAATTTTAAAACTTTGCACTTAAATATTTCAGAAATGAATGAGCTTATTCCTAATTTAAGTAGTGTTCGAGGCTGTGGCTCGAAATGTGAAAATTTAGTGCCGAGTGCACTGATTAAAATTTGAATAAAATAGTCACTGGAGTTAGTGCTAATGTACAAAATTGCGTTTATTCAAAATTCAAATGGTTTGTGTGGATATGCCAAAGTGGCTATGAAACTAGTAAGTAAAATTGATGTGGTTGCGGTGGCGGTCACGGTGCGATTAAATAAAAGCGATAAAAGTATTTTAATTGCGGATGTCTGGTACCGCTTACAAAAGCAAAGATATGAAAAGTATTACAGTTTACGATAAGTTTGCCGGCCGCCCGCAAAATAAATGAATTTGATAAAAGAATTTAGCAAGTACATTGAATTAATCGAATACTTATTGCTAATCGAAGGAGATGAGATTCATGTTCTCAACATGCCGGCCCGCCTGCGCCGGAGCGACATTGAGTAGTTGTTGCAGCTTCTCCAAAGTTGATACTGCTTTGCTGTACAGGTCGCGGATGCGCCGCTGGGCTGACGTGCGGTCCGGTGTCTGCTTCTTCTTCTGGATCGCTCTGCTGGTCGAAGCTACTCCGCGATTATCCGTTTGCCGGCGAGGTTCGTGGCGACGCCTCTCTGGTGGTGGTGACGTTGAGCTGTGTAACAGTGTGTGGTGCGCTTTGCCACAGCGGTGACAGCTGTCAGGGGAACTACAGGCTCCGGTGGTGTGAGATGTAGCCAAACAATTCACACAGTAGCGGTGCCCCTTTGCCGACTCATACCTTTCTTCCGGCGTCATCGCGATGAAGGCGTGGCAAAAACGTAGACTGTGGAACCGGCAGCACAATCGACATTGGTTGGCTTCCATGCTGACGGGGTATCTATGGAAGAGAATTTCAAGCAACGAGATTAGTTGTTGTGAATATGAGGAGCATGAGCCTGAGGCGGAAGTGTGGTTATAAAGGAGTATGAATAAGGGAGTGTGAGAATAATATGGGTAGTTTGATAATTAATTTGAGGGCAAAATGCAAAGTTTTGTAATACTACGGGTAACTATGCCAGCTTGCGTACGAATATCTACCACCCGCACATGTTCGTCAGCCCCTAAATGGAGTTTGGTGACTCGACCAAGTCGCCAGTCGTATGGGGGAAGAAGATCGTCCTTGATTACCACCAGGTCTCCTTCGCTTATATTCCGTTGCGGGTGTTTCCATTTGTATCTTTTGTGCAATTCTTGTAGGTATTCGTTTCTCCACCGGGAGCTGAACTGGTGATGGAGAACCTTTAATTTTTGCCATTTCGTGGTAGGAGATAAATTTTTGGCATCCGGTTCTGGTAGAGAAACTAAAGGAGCGCCGCGGAGGAAATGGCCTGGCGTTAGAGCAAGTACTTCGTTTGGGTCTTGTGACATGGAGGAGAGAGGGCGTGAGTTAAGCACAGCTTCAATTCGAATGAGGAGAGTGGTTAATTCTTCGAAAGTGAATTTGTGGTTTCCCGCGACCTTGGTGAAGTGGGTCTTGAAGCTTTTTACGGCGGCTTCCCATAAACCACCCATGTGCGGGGCGTAAGGTGGTATGAACTGCCAAGAGAGTCCTTGTACCGCATATTTTTCTGCTACATCAGACGCCGCTTCTTTGAGGAACTGGGCGAAATCTCGCTGAAGCGCCCGTTGTGCTCCGATAAAGGTTTTCCCATTATCGGACATGATTTTGTGGGGTAATCCGCGCCGACCTACGAATCGAGTAAATGCGGCCTTGAATGCTTCCGTGGTTTAATCGGTGCATGTCTCTAAATGTACAGCTTTTGTGGAAAAACATACAAAAACGCAAACGTAGGCTTTGAGATAGGGAGCTTTTCGGAGGGGAGAAGTTTTTACCATAAATGGCCCAGCGAAGTCAACACCAGTAGTATGAAATGGTACAGAGTAAGTTGTTCGCTCGGGAGGGAGTGCGGCCATAATTTGCGATCGCATATTTTGCTTATATATTGTACAAGTCTTACAGTGGAAGATGCACCCTTTTACCTTCTGCTTAAGTCGAGGTATGTAATATTCTTGCTGTACCATGCGTACCATCAGCTGTTTTTCAGCGTGAAGCAAAGTCTTATGGAGGAAGTCTAGCAGCAGTGAGCAAAATTTGGAGTTATCGGGAATAATTATCATATGGCGTTCATTATAACTAAGAGCGGCGTAAGCTAGACGACCATTCACTCTTAGAACACCTGATTTGTCCAGCATTGGGTTCGAGGTTAATAATGAACTTTTTTTGTTAATGGAGTTTGAGGACTCCAGGGCATTCATTTCGTCAGCGAAATATTTGCGTTGAGTTATGGCTATTATTCTTATTTTGGTGAAATTAAGCTCCTCCTGAGTGAGTGCTAAAGAAGTGGGAGTTCGAGATTTTTGTGAATTGTGGATAAACCGATATATATAAGATACAACTCGTAAAGCTCGTGAGAATGAGGAAAATCTATCAAGAATATCTGTGCAGTCTACCGTGTGAAGAGTGCACGTCTTTTTCTGTTCCGGTGGCGAAGCGTTAGAGGGGTCTGCTTTGGGCCAAAACGTGGATGGTTTGGAGAGCCATTCTGGCCCGTGCCACCATAGAGAACATTCTGCTAAATCTTGTGGCTTGCATCCACGAGTTCCTAAATCTGCTGGGTTGTCTCCACTTGGCACGTGTCGCCAGGTAGTGTTGCTGACATTTTGGAGGATCTGCGTGATCCGGTTGGCCACATACGTTTTCCATTTATGGGGTGGTTTCTCGAGCCAAGCCAACACGATAGAGGAGTCTGACCAGAGTGTCAGTTCGTGAGGTGGCAGGTTGAGATGGGAACGGGTATAAGAGATCAATTTTGACAGCAATACAGCGCCGCAGAGCTCTAACCGTGGCAAGCTTATCGTTTGCAAGGGGGCAACTTTGGTTTTTGCAACAAAAAGGTGAGTAGCGACAGAGTTTTCTTCGTGTTGCACAGTTATATAAACGCAAGCACAAAATTCCTTTTCGGAAGCGTCCGAGAAACCATGCAATTGTATGTGTTTATCTGGTATGAACTGCACCCACCGGGGAATTTTAATAGAGTTTATAGCGTGAAGGCTTTCGCGAAATGTGTTCCACTTGTGGAAAGTCAAGGGTTTCACGTGTTCGTCCCAGTCGGTTCCTTCTAACCAGAGTTCTTGGAGGAGAATTTTGGCAAGGATCATTACTGGCGATAGCCATCCTGCCGGGTCGAAAAGTTTCGCTACAGCCGACAATATTTGTCGCTTTGTGCTTGATTTTGAAGCGGGTAAAGGATCGTATGAGTAAGAGAATGAGTCTTCTAGGGCATTCCATCTTATTCCGAGTGTTTTAGTGGAACTCGTATTTTGGAATTTGAGAAATTCAGTATCTAGAACATCAGAGTCTGGGATTAACTCGAGAATCTTCGGGTGATTCGCGGTTAATTTCCTGAGTGGAAAGCGTGCCGATTTCAAAGCTTCGATAGTTTGGGTCATTGAGTTTATAGTGGACTGTATGTTGTGTCCGCCGGAGAGTACATCATCTACGTATGTTTCGTGTAGAATGATGTTTTTGGCGACAGGAAATCATTCTTGGCAATCGTTGGCTAATTGGTGGAGCGTACGGATTGCAAGATATGGGGCGCAGTTAACACCGAAAGTGACGGTTTTTAACGTAAAGTCTTCGATCGGCAGGTGGGGAGCTTTCCTAAAGAGAATTCTTTGAAAATTTTGATGTTCTTTAGAAACGAGAATTTGGCGATACATTTTTTCTATATCGCCATTGAAAACAAACTTGTAGAGACGCCATTTGAGGATTATAGCGGTCAAGTCGTTTTGGAGTATTGGGCCTGTAAACAGTACGTCATTCAGAGAGTTTCCTGAATGTGAGATTTTGGATGCGTTAAATACGACTCGTACTTTTGTTGTTTGGACTGCGTGATGGGGCAAATAGAAAGAGAGATATTTTCCATTTTTGATAACTTCCATGGGCGTGGAGGGCTCCATGTGGTCCATCTCTAAGTACTCATTCAGCACTTCCGAGTACTTATCGCGTAATTCTGGTTTTTTCTCCAGAGTCCTTTCTATGCTGACGTATTGCTGTTGTGCTGCTGGGCGGGAGTGGCCTAAAGCGATAGAATCCGGGAAACTGGGCTTAAAGGGGAGTTTGACTTCGTATCGTCCGTCCTCCCGTCTGGTGGTCGTGGTCTTGTAGAGTTTTTCGCAGAACTCGTCCTCTACTGACCTGGGTTGTGTGACTTCAATCTCCTCCTGCTCCCAAAACCTTTTGAGTAGTGAGCTGAGTTCCGGTTGTGGAGCTTCTGAGACTTGAGTGGAAAACGCTGAGACTTGTTCCCTGACGGGGCCGCTGAGTATCCATCCGAATATCGTGCTCTGTGCTACTAAGGTCCGGTGAATGTTGTGCTGAAGGCCTTCCAGGAGAATTTGGGGTGTGATGTCACTGCCGATGACCATGTCAATTTTCGCCGGTGTAAAACAGTTGGAGTCCGCAAGTTGTAAGGAACCGAATTCATTTAAATTTACATTTGAGACTTTGAAGGTTGGCAGAAAATGTGTGAGTTTTGGGAGAATAATAACGCTAGTGGTGATTTTTCGGGACAAATCGGAAGAGCAAAGCGTTATTTCACTAGTTTTGTTCGAGTTTTGAACAATACTTCCTCCCATTCCAGAGATTTCGTAGTGATTTTCTCTGGTGGGTAGGCCTAGTAATTTCTGTATTGGTGAGGCCAAAAAGGTTTTCTGTGACCCTTGATCAATGAGAGCGGGGATTTTGTGGTATTCGCCAGCGAAGTATATGGGGACTATCGCTGTGGGGAGTAATGTAGTCGTACTGCTACTAGAAAAGTGTGATGAGGTCTTTTCAGGTAGGTTTTTTGTCGAGGCATTCATAGCAGCCTGTTTGGATGTCGAGGGCTTTTCGCTGTCTGTTCGACTTTGAGCCACTTGACTGAATGTTTTTTGGGGCCTGATATCGTTTTTGTGGATTGTAATTGGGGTTGAAAGTGAAGGAGAGAGTGATGTCTCCTTTGACAGTAGACGCACAGAAAACTACTTTGACATGCATTTTTGAGGTGAGAGTATGAGAGACAATTTTCACAGTAAATATTCTCTCGTACGAACTCCAGGCGCTCGTTTATGGGAAGCACTTTGAATTTCACGCAATTTTTCATTGGGTGATTGGAGTTACATAATTTGCATGAGACTTGCTGATTGAGTTCAGCGTGAAAATTGTTTGTTTTATTTCTATTTAGAAAAGTCGAGTTATGATTTGCTGCTCTGGGTGTAAAATTTGGTAAGGGCGCTCTTGGTTTACCTGGGCGGTAAGTACTCAGTCTCTCCACAACTTCATATCGAGTTGTTAAGAATTTGTTCATGTCTTCCCAGAGTGGAAGCTCTTTCCGAGAGGTGAGCGATTGTTCCCATAGAGAGAGGGTTTCGCTGGGAAGTTTTGAGGAGCATATATACACAAGGATGGGGTCCCAGTCGGAGGTTGGGATTCCTTGTGCTGCCAGAGTGGATAGGCAGTTATTTATTGTGGTTTGCATTTTCTGAATATGCTCACCATTCTCGGTATATATTGGGGGTAAGTTAAACAGGGGTTTTAACTGATTATCCACCAATATTCTGCGGTTTTCATACCGCGCCTTCAGAGCATCCCATGCCAGATTGAAGCTTGCGTCTGTGAGCGGGTATTGCTTCACCAATTGCCCAGCTTGGCCTTATGTTTTTTGACGCAGGTGGTATAACTTCTGAGCAGGTGTCAGCTTGGGATGGTTACCGTAGACTGCCGTGAACATATCACGAAAGGCTGGCCAGTCTTCGTACCCACCGTGAAAGACTTCGGTGTCACACGGTGGTACCTTGAGATAACCTTCTGAGCTAGTGGAAGAATTTGCGGGGTTACGGGAGTGTGCTGTGGGTTGTAAAAGTTGCTGAGCATCTAGAATCTGAGCTAAGCAATTTTCATAACTCTCTGAGCATTTCATATATTTTTTTTCAATTGAGCTAATTGAATCATCGTGATCGCCGGAGAGAGAAACTCCTCTGTAGCTTTCAACGAGTGATTCCCACAGTCTTTCGAGCTGTTGTATCTTCACTTTGAGAAGGGATTCTGTGTGGTCAGATACCAGTGTGCCTGACCAAGTTGAGTAAAATGCCTCCAATCTGTCGCTTTCGAAGATGAAAGCCTGAAGACTTGTATTTGAATCTATATTAGAGGTATGAGCTGACGTTTTGTTTTCCATAATGTGAGGAAATTAAATGGAGAACTAGTAAAAGGTGAAATTTGTGAATTTGTGAATTTTTTTTTTTTTTTTTTTTTTCAAAAAGGGGTGAAAAAATAATTATTTTAAGTTATTTTAAATGTATTAATTTATTTATATATTTAATTTATTTAATCGCGTTAATTTTTTATTTAATATAATTTATTTTAATTTGAGTAATATTTAAATCGTCTTGTCCCACTGTGATTTTGTACTGTTTCGTCCCACTGTACTACCTTAGCGCGGCTAAGTGTAGTATATATGCAGTGAGAGTGAGAGAAGGCGGAGCTTATTATTACGTACACGTGTATGTATGTGTATGTATGTGTGTGCACAATTACTAGATGTAATATAATTTGAAAAGCTGGGCTGAGAGAGATGAGAAATTAAGAAAAAAGGGTGGGCAGTACCAATATTTATTTGCCCGATCAGCTTATATTCGAGCGAGAGACTTGCACTTATACACGTATGTATGTAACTATATATATACTGAATGTATATATATGTATGTATGTCCTGACGTAGTTTTGGGTAAAATAATAGGGTGGGTCGTTTTGGAAAATTTTAAGAGTATTTTCTTTAGTCGGGAGTTAGGGATTATAGACGTGAGATAATCGAATATAAATATATAATATAAATAATGGAGTACGAGATTATATGAGGTAATATAAATGTATGTTTAAAATAAATATATGTATATACATATATGTTTATAAACGTATGTATGTATAGATATTTATTTATTTATTTTTTTTTCCAATGTGCAATTAGAACTTAGCTTTGTGTTGCCTTAGCGCGTCTAAGTGAGAAAATGAGAGAATGAGAACAACTATGTATAAATGTATATATGTAAGTATATTATATTTTTTTTTCCCGCGGTTTTCTAGATGGGGAAACTGCGAATTTATATACATATGTGTGTATATGTATGTACCATGAGGTGTTTAATTATTTACATACATATGTGAATATTTGGGCGCGAATTTGTAGCGTCACAAAATTTAGCAGTTTAAAAAGTACCGTTTGGTAAAAGCGTTAGATGCCCGATGAGAAATTCGGGACTTTGTGATAAATGAGGGTTATGTATGTATATTAATAAACATATGTACACACATGTATGTATGTATGTATTCAATTATATGTATATGTAGAGTAACGGATGTTTTTGAGAATTTTAGGGAATGGAAATATGTATATTTTTTAACGGATTTTGTAAAGGAGGAATTATCTGACCCGTTTTAGATATCCGTTAAAAAATATGTACGTACATATGAACATGTAAAATGAAAGTATATGGGTTTTAAATTTCGCATTGGGTAGAAGCGTATATGTGCATATGTATGTACATTAGGGTGACAGTTAATTTCGAAAGTGATATTTTCTTTGGTCTCAGTATTTTTTTGTGTGTAGTTTTATTTAAAAAAAATTCTAGTAAAATTTCAAGGTCGTAGGAAGAGGATTAGGGGGCGCGTCGGCCCCCCAAAGTTACACAAAATACGTTTTTTCACGCAAATTCTTACTTTGACTGCTTGTAACTTTCTCTGTGTTTTTTTTTTTTAAACATTACTGGCGAAAGATGTTCATTAATATGTCTACAATAACATCTGTCAATAACATTTTTGTCTAATGTTAATATTTAATGAAAAAAACTTAAATATAGGAGAAAAAGTACGCCTCAATGTCGATTTATTATACTTAAATAAAATTACTTATATGATTAAAATTTTGGATTTTGTTCAGATTTATTTAATTAAAGATTTATATAGAAAATTCCTTATGATTTACGTAAGAGTAGCTTTAACAATTATATACAGTAAGACCTCGCTAGTCCGAACTTCAGACTTTTTTTGTTTACTTTTGTTTTCAAGTGTAAGAATTGTCTTTAAAAGTTTGCTTCAAATTTTTTTTGCCTGTATGCTAAAGCGATCTATAATATTGACAATTGTGACCGAGAATATTCCCGTTACAACCTCAACAATATTATTCTCAATGCTTGCGTAAGCTACCGACAAAAAATCAGCACCAATGTTTCTCGGAAAATAGATTCTTATTTTACAGTTATATGCAGCAGCCGCAAACATTTTTTAATAGCATTAAATTTGCAAAAAAATCATTCGAAGTGAATATTTGAATGTGAAAAGTCGAAAATGTATGCTAGAAATTTACGTGAACGTGGTTATTGTACCAACTCATTAACGGGAAGTAAACTACCCTCCAATATAGAAGTGTTGAAAGTTTTGTTTTTCAATTTACGTGTAGTAAAAAAAAATTTACGGGAAAGTTCAGATTTAGTTGTAAAAGAACTATTCGTGTTCTGGGGAAAAGCCCGCATTCCGGTCAAGGATAAACAACACTGCATTACAAATGTAGAGAAATTGTATAAATGGCAAAGCTTTCAAAAAGATTCAAAGAAGACTTCTAATTTCCATAAGAGCAAAGTAAACACGTGGAAAGAAAAATTGGATATGCTTTTTGACGTGGCGCATGCAAGTGCATTAAAAATAATGTCGAATCAAGAAGATATTGATTTCTTGATAAGTCAACGAAAAACGGGAGTGCCGACTTGAAGAACGCAACAACAATTTATTACAACAAGTGGAGCGGAATAATCGTGAAATTGCATTAATTGGTTCGTTGTATGTTATTGTTTATTTTTTATTTTCTTTAAATTAAGTCGTTTTTATTAGATGAAACTGCAGAGTTGCTGTCATCTGAATCTTCAGAGAATGATAACAGTTTTCCAGATATGGAATGTGACCCACGTTGTAGTCAACCTCCAGCCAAAAAATGTAGGGGAACAAATAAAATACTAACACCAAAACTGGCGGCCGCACTCGATGTCTGTAAAATCAGTGACAGACATGCGGTTCATCTAATAAGCGCAGTCGTTGAAGCTCTGGGTAATAATGTTGAAGATTATATTTTAAACCGAACGTCTGTACACCAGGAAAGGGAACAAATCCGTGAAGAAAGAATTTCAGCATTAAAAAATAAATTAAAATTAAATGAGCTCGACGCTATCTGCCTTCATTGGGATGGTAAACTTTTGCCGGCGCTGACGGGAAATGATAAAGTTGATAGGTTGCCTATAATAATATCGAGCGGTAAAGTTGAACAGCTTCTTGAAATACCTGCACTTGATTCCGGTACTGGAAAAGAACAGGCATCCGCTGTATGCGATGCTATTTATGAATATGGTCTGCAAAATCACATCAAAGCTTTAGTGTTTGATACAACAGCGGTCAATACTGGGCGTTTCAATGGTACCTGTACGTTAATTGAAAATAATTTACAAAGACAACTTTTATGGTTACCATGCCGTCATCATATATACGAGATTGTTTTAAGATGCGTTTTCGAAGAAAAAATAAGCTGTTATGGAAGCCCAAACGTTAAAATGTTTGAGAAATTTAAAAATGCTTGGGTTAAGATTGATGCTAAAAACTATGAGTATGGCATCAACGATCCAACTGTCAAGACGTACATGAAAGAGTCTGCTGTTCGCATTATCGGTGCAGTAAATAATATCTTGGAAGAAAAACAACCCAGGGAAGACTATAAAGAATTCTTGGAACTCACTTTGCTCTTCCTGGGTCAAAAACCAGAAAAGACACATCCAAACAGCCTAATGTTTCGATCGCCAGGAGCTGTTCACCATGCAAGGTGGATGGCAAAAGCGATTTACTGTCTAAAAATATTTTTATTCCGTAACGAGTTCCAGCTTTCAGCAACTGGCCATTAAAGCGCCATATCAAGATTTTTTATTTTTACAAAAACTTGAAAACTTCAAAAAAATTGATGCTGCTATATCTTATGTTGCTCTTAAAAAGTTCAGGAACCACTTGTGGTATTTAAGCCCTGAGGCGGTTTGTCTTGCATTTTTTGACAGCAACGTATCCCTTTTTTCAAAACAAAAAATGGTGGCGGCTTTGGAAAATGATTTTGAACAAGAGCAAAACACAAAGCGAGCTACAATAAATGATAGAGAAATCGTTGAAATATTCCATGACGGAATTGAACAGTTCGTCTCTGCCGAAACAAAAGCATTATTTGAAAGATTTCAAATAAATACTGATTTTTTTAAATTAAACCCAGACAAATGGGAGCAGGACCAATCTTATTGTAAAGCGGCTGAACTGATGAAAAAATTAAATGTTACAAATGACACTGCCGAAAGGGGGGTTAAATTGATGGAAGAGTATAATAAACTATTTACCAAAAATGAACGCCAAAAACAATTTGTTTTAAAAATTGTTAGCGATTACCGCCATCGGTTTCCGGACTGTAATAAAAAGACATTGTCTCAAGTGCTTTAAACAATATTAATAAAAAGAGAAATCATATACATAAGTAGTTTTATTTAAGTATAATAAATCGACATTGAGGCGTACTTTTTCTCCTATATTTAAGTTTTTTTCATTAAATATTAACATTAGACAAAAATGTTATTGACAGATGTTATTGTAGACATATTAATGAACATCTTTCGCCAGTAATGTTTAAAAAAAAAAACACAGAGAAAGTTACAAGCAGTCAAAGTAAGAATTTGCGTGAAAAAACGTATTTTGTGTAACTTTGGGGGGCCGACGCGCCCCCTAATCCTCTTCCTACGACCTTGAAATTTTACTAGAATTTTTTTTAAATAAAACTACACACAAAAAAACACTGAGACCAAAACAATAAAGAAAAAAAAAATACTCCATACATTTAATTGTCACCCTAATGTACATATGTGTAAGTATATGTTTTTTCACTTACAGTACCGATCCTTCTGTACCACCTGTACTTTGCTTTTGCTGTGTGAGTTTTTTTTGTTATCGCCTGTATTGCGCCGCCTAATAGTTCTGTTGTTGTTGACGATGCCGCTATTTCGCCGGCTGATGCTAATGCTGTTGTTGTTGTTGGGCGAGTACACTGTGGGCTCCACCCGGTGAATTTTTTTTTTTTTCTTTTTTTTGCACTAACACACACTTTGTTTGCAATATTAACTTTTATTTTCTTAAACAAAAATATTTTACTGGCGCTTTTATTCAAAATTTATTTATTTTTATATATGTAAGTACACTTTAAAGCTAGCTGCCCTTTTTTTTGATTTATTGCAAATTTTTTTTTTTTTTTTTTTTTTTTTTTTTTTTTTATTCACATATTTTCTGCGCAATTACTTCCTTTTTTTGGTTTTACACACTTTGTGCGCACATTCAGCAATCGAAAATTTTTTTTTTTTGTTTGATATTTAGTTTATCACTTCTTTTTTTCTTGTTTTTTAAATATACACTTACGCACTTTCGTTTAACTTTTGTTTTATTTAAACTTTTAAAGCAATTATTTTTGTTTTTTGATTAAACTTTTCACGCACCTTTGTTTTTTTTCGTGTAAACTGTTCACTTTTGGTTTTTTTTTTTTTTGTTTGCACCGAACTTGAATTGTTTTCACTTTCGCGTGACCGGTCAACCGAACTCTTTTGAATTTTTTAAACGACTGGTAATTGACGCAGCAGAGCTTTAGAATGGCTGCTGCTGAGGTGTGTTTAGTGAACACTTGTTGGATTTAAGGTTGCCAATTCTTTGACGGGTCGTAAGGACCATGTTCGAGGCTGTGGCTCGAAATGTGAAAATTTAGTGCCGAGTGCACTGATTAAAATTTGAATAAAATAGTCACTGGAGTTAGTGCTAATGTACAAAATTGCGTTTATTCAAAATTCAAATGGTTTGTGTGGATATGCCAAAGTGGCTATGAAACTAGTAAGTAAAATTGATGTGGTTGCGGTGGCGGTCACGGTGCGATTAAATAAAAGCGATAAAAGTATTTTAATTGCGGATGTCTGGTACCGCTTACAAAAGCAAAGATATGAAACGTATTACAGTTTACGATAAGGTTGCCGGCCGCCCGCAAAATAAATGAATTTGATAAAAGAATTTAGCAAGTACATTGAATTAATCGAATACTTATTGCTAATCGAAGGAGATGAGATTCATGTTCTCAACAAGTAGCTATCTTTATAGTGTTACTAGCGGATACCCGGCGTGTGCTACTACGCACCAAAAAAAATCAATTCCCTTTGCGTCTTGTCTTTGCTATTACCATCAACAAAGCACAAGGCCAATCATTGACTATTGCTGGCTTAATTTTGGAAAATTCATGGTTTTCACACGGCCAGTTGTATGTGGCTTGCTCTCGGGTTGGCACGCCAAAAAATTTATACGGTTTTGCACCAAATAAAAAAACAAAAAACATTGTCTATCCGCTGGCCTTAAGATAAAGTAATAAATAAATATAATTTCCAATTTGCCTTAAATACATGCGTTTCTTTTTTGATTGAGCCCATATCTACGCCATTTATTCTGAAAAAAAACTTTATGATAGGTATACCATGGATTTTTATTTAAATGCCCTAAATTTCGTTAAAAGCACAATTTAAATCGTGTGGTAATACAACACTAATGTTTGCTTAGGGTTAGCAACGCGGACCGGGTCAGCCAGTAATTTATAAAATTAAAAAATTAAAAGCGCAAATAAAATAAAGACATTTAAAGGGTATACAAACTCAAATTAAATTTCAATTAAAAATTATAATAAGACTAAGTAAGAAATAATTATTTAATTCATATACTGAATATTTTTACGCAATATACTCTTACCCATTCTAGTAGCTACATCCACTTTTAAACAAATAATTTTCTTACACAAGCTTCTTTTTAGAATATCTTTTATTTTATTTGCAAAAATATGTATTTGTTCAACAATATTTTTTGAATTCAAGTGCAAACTACTTCATCAAAATTGTGTTTGTGTATATTATCGTAATGCCTTCTAATGTTTCCTAATTTATTCCATTTAAGTAGTTTTTCGCACAAAAGGCACTTTGAAAAATTGGTGTCCTTATTATACAACAAGTTTTGTCTTGTCGATATTTGAAACTTTGCCCATTTTTATTTCGAAAAAACCGAATATTCCAGAAAATAATTATAAATATTAACTGCGTTTAACTTGCTTTCATTCGTATTTTAACAGACTAAATTAAAAAATTTTTTACAATCACGCTTTCTCTAATGAGTTGTCAACAATTCAATCGCGATCGATTAAAAATACGATCTTCTCATATTAGCTCGCGATAAACTCTTAAGCAAACGATCGTTCGCGATTGCATTACCTACTTTTTCGTTGGTGAGAGACTTAGTCGAAACGAATTGGCGTGGTCTCAACTGATATTTCTTTAGTTTCTTTGAGAAGGCGTTGTAATTCTGACGAAGGTAGGAAACATAACTTTACAATTGGTCGAGTGAGAGTGCAGGATTGAGTGCGCATGTCGACCACACGACTGAGTGCGCATGTCTTTGAGAAGGCGTTGTAATTCTGACGAAGATAGGAAACATAACTTTACAATTGGTCGAGTGAGAGTGCAGGATTGAGTGCGCATGTCGACCACACGAATATGGCCATCTCAATATGACCTAGGCGCCATTCGGTCGGCGGAAGGGTGTCATCATTGATAAGAACGCACTCTCCGACTTTGGGTTCAGTTTTAGTATCCTTCCATCTATATCGCTTTTGGAGGTCTTTGAGATAATCCTCTTTCCAGCGATGGCTGAACTGATGGTGTAGAACCTTAACCTTCTCCCATCGGTTTACGAGACTTTCGAGGTTTACTTCGGGAAGTTATAGCAGCGGCGCCCCCCTGAGAAAGTGTCCAGGAGTGAGGGCCGTAAAATCAGAGGGATCTTGGGAGAGTGGCGAGATGGGCCGAGAGTTTAACACGGCTTCGATCCTAATAAGTAGAGTGGTGAATTCTTGAAAGGTGAATTTATGAGATCCTGCAGTTTTTTTTTAAATGCATTTTGAAACTTTTCACTGCGGATTCCCACAAACCACCCATGTGAGGGGCACTTGGAGGAATAAACTTCCAATCGATGCCTTGTGGGAAGTATTTGGTGATTACATCGTGCGACACTTGGTGGAGAAACAGAGCAAACTCGCGTTCTGTGGCTCGTTTGGCTCCAATAAATGTTCTACCTTTGTCGCTCATCATTCGGGATGGGTATCCACGGCGTCCTATAAAGCGGGAAAATGCGGCGAGAAACGCCTCTGTTGTGAGATCGGAACACAGCTCAAGGTGAACGGCCTTTGTAGAGAAACATACAATGACAGCCACATAGCTCTTCACCAGGGTGTGTGATTGTGTGATCTTATTTGAAAAGGCCCAGCAAAATTGACACCGGTGGTGGTAAAGGGCGGAGCGTATATGCACCGCTCTGGGGGCAAGGCTACAATTAATTGCGAATGCATTTGTTGCTAGCGGACAGTGCAAGGTTTACATTGAAAAATGCACTTTTTGATTAGCGGTTTGAGCCGGGGGATATAAAATTTCTGCCTTATAACTTGCTGCATAAGACGTGTCTCCGCATGTAGAAGTAAGTCGTGTATAAGGCGAATATACAGTTCAGTAAATCGAGACTTCTCAGGAATTATGATTGGGTGTCGCTCATTGTAGCTCAACGTGGAATGAGCTAGTCTGCCGTTGACACGGAGTAAGTCAACCTTATCAAGGAACGGGTTGACAGTGAGCAACGAGCTTCGTTTGCCGACAGGGACCGCGTTGGACAACTTGGCCCTTTCAAGAGGAAAATATCGAGCTTGAGTCAAGGCTATGAGACGCTGCTTCGTGGCGTTGAAATCAACGTGAGTACGATTAACGTCTTGTGCAACTGGTGTGCCTTTGACTCGATTTTTCAGATTACTAAGAAATCTAAAAACATATGTCATGACCTTTAGGGCTCGCGAGTATGAGGAAAACCTGTCGAGAATGTCGATACCCTCTTCGGTTGCATGGAAAGCTTCGACTCGGCGTACTTCTGGTGGGCTGATGTCTCGGTGAGACGACTTTGGCCAAGCTTCCGGAGGGCTGATTAGCCATTCCGGGCCATTACACCAAAGAGACAAAGCCGCCAAGACGAGAGGCTTGCAGCCTCTAGTGCCTACGTCAGAGGGGTTGTCTTCACTGCGAACAAGTGGCATTTCCGACCAGATCACTGATGTGCGCAGTTCGATTGGAAACAAAGGTTTTCCACATGTGGAGAAGCTTTTCTAGCCAGGCTAAAACGATCTCGAAATCTGACCACAACATCAATTTCAGCTTAGAGAGATCGAGATGAGATTGGACTACTGCGACTAGTTTGGCTAGGAGAAGGGCGCCACACAACTCAAGCCGTGGTAAGCTTGTTGTTCGATGCGGCGCGACTTTGCCTTTGGCGACTAGAAGGTGGAAAGAGATATTGGTGCCATTCGTGGTCCGAAGGTAGATGGTGGCACAGTACGCCTTTTTGGAGGCGTCGCAGAAGCCACGCAATTCGACCTGATAATCGGGTATGTATCTGACCCATCGATGGATCTGAATGCTTGAGATTGCTTTGAGATTAGGGGTTTGACCTGGTCATCCCAATCAGTGCCGTCAAGCTAGAGCTCTTGTAAGAGGACTTTGGCTTGGATTATTATCGGCGTTAGCCATCCTGCGGGGTCCAAAAGTCTCGCGACAGAGGAGAGAATTCGTCGCTTTATTCTAGCGGATAACGCAGGGATGGAACCAACGGTGTATGAGAAGGTATCTGAAAGCGCGTTCCATTGAATTCCGAGCGTTTTCGTTGTGCCTGCTTTCTCGAATTCGAGAAAGTTGGTGTCGAGCAAGTCCTCCGCATCTATATTTTTCAGAATATCGAGATGGTTGGTTGTTATTTTTTTAAGCGGAAAGCCTGCCAACTTGACTGCTTCCATTACTTGTGAGAGGGATTCTGTGTCGAGAACGAAATACAATTCTTTGGTAGTCTTGGTCGTTTTTGTGTAGAAGTATTTGGCGATAAATTTTTTCGACATTGCCATTGAAAATGAAGTTATACGTTCGCCATTTGAGTATTAATAACATCAGATCAGGTTGAAGGGTTGGTCCGGTATAGAGAAGATCATTGAGAGAGTAACTGGACCCTGACCTTTTAGAGGCATTAAAGACGACTCTTACCTTTGTCGTTTTCTTTTCGGGTTTTATCACTGCGTGGTGAGGGAGATAGAACGACCAGAATTTGTCTTCTGAGCAGATTTCATCTGGAGTTGTTATCTCCATATGGATAAGGGTGACATATTCCTCTAATACGTTGTCGTAAAGAGGTTTGAGATCATCTTTTTTGAGAATGTTTCTCTCCATGCTGAGAAATTGTTGGAGAGCTGATGTACGGGACCGACCTAAGCTGATTTGGCCCAGAAAATTTGGTTTGAAGGGAAGCCGCACCACATAGCGGCCATCACGTGTTCTTGTGGTTGTGGAATTAAACAACTTCACAAATTTCATCTTCCGGAGCAATGAAATGGGATTTTCGAACTTCTTCCAGTTCCCAAAACTTTTGAAGCTGTGAATCTAGGAACTGATTTGAGAATTATTCTACCTGAGTTGAGAAGCAAGTAACTTTTTCGGCAATTATTATCCAGCCGAATATCGTATTTTGAGCTAGCAAATTCTTCCAAAGTTTTTCAATACCTTCGAGAATTATTTGAGGTATAAGGTCACTGCCAACGACTAAGTCAATTTGGGATGAGGATAGCAGTCGGCTAGCTTGAGGTCAGCCCATTTTACTCGTTGTTCCCGAATAGGCTGGAATTTTGGTAGCATTTTAGTTTATTGTGGGAGCACAATTGCCTGGGCCTTAATTTTTGTGGTGAAATCTGCTGAAACTAAGACTAGAGAGCATAATTTGTTCGATGTTTGAACCATGCCCGAGATTTCGAAATTGGAGTTTTGGCATGGTAGTCCTAGCTTCTTTTAAGCTTTAGAGGAAATAAAGCTCCTTTCCGACCCCTATTCAATAAGGGCTCTGAGCTTGAATATCTCGCCCTTGTGTTCTACTGGCACTAATGCCGTGGGTGGAAGGACTCTGCTTTCATTTTCAGAGTAGAATAATTGGACTCTTGTTGTGTGTGAGCTTGAAGGTAGCTCCTCTTCACTGTTGGTGGTCACTGATTGTGGGGTTTGCGGTATTTGATTTGTGGGCGTGGGCGTTGCCACTTGTGAGGTATGTAGTCCTTTGGACTCTGAAGTTTGCTTTTCTCGGCGTTATGGCTGTGCTGTCGTGCAGTACTGAGTTATGTCGTTCTTGACAATGAAAGCAAGTCTGAGTACTCGGACACTCTTTAATTGTATGTGACTGGGAGAGACAATTGAAACACATACAGTAATTATTGCATATGAGAAAGTTTAAAAATGCACAGAAATCCTTTCTTATAAGCGTTCTTTCTTCTATGGAAACAACGCATAAAAGAAAGATACTTTCTTATATCCGACTATAGAAAATATATACATTTTTGAAAAATCTTTTTATTTTCTATCTTTATTCCACTAAATGAAACCACATTTAAAAGTATTTCAAATTTTTAATCAACTATTTCAAAGTAAAAATAACTATGTATATAAAACAAAACGTAACAAAAGTTTTGTATTACTTATATTTATAAAAAAGATAATTCAAAGTACAAAACAAAATAATAAAAAAATAATTTTGAACAGGTACGCTAAGGTAAAATGCATTTTTAACGCTCAAAAAATATTGAAAGACAAATTTATATATGAAAATAATAATATTAAAACAAAGTTAAAATTAATAAAGTAGATACACGCATATATTATAAGCCCTACATATACTCCTCCTCCAATTAAAAAAGAAATTAATTAATATTAAATGTAATTTTTTTGGTTTTCTTTGGAAGTGTTAGTGAACTGGAATTAGGAATTGTATGTGCAGGTTTTAATAAGTCTATGGAAAATGTTTTGATTAAGTTATCTTTTTGAATTTTGAATACTTTATTGTGTTTAGAGATAACTTTAAATATGCATTCACAAGGTTGTTGTAGATTTGACTTATGAATAACTTTAACAAACACATATTCACAAGTATCCAAATTTTTTGGGAAAAAAACAATCTTCTCTATTATGATGCACAATTTTTGAACGAACGTGTGAAAAATGTTCTCTCAGTTTGGAAAGTGTTTCCATTGTATTATCAAATTCATTATTGTTATTATTATAATTATTTCAAACGATTAATTCTCCAGGTAATCTAAGTGTTTGTCCATAAACTAATTCTGCAGAAGAACATTTTAAATCATCTTTAATAGATATACGAAGTCCTAATAAAATCCAAGGAAGAATTTCAGGCCAGTGAATTGAATCGTTTGATGCTGTAATACATAGCAGTTTTTAATGTTCTATGAAATCGTTCAATCATTCCATTTGATTGAGGATGATAAGGCGATGTATGAATTTTGTGAGATCCTAATAATTTTGTTAATTCAGTAAATATTTTGATTGAATTAAACGTCTAGTAGTACGAACACTAGGATGTGATATACAATCCTAGTGTTCGTACTACTAGACGTAGACAGTAAATATTTTGATTGAATTAAACGTCTAGTAGTACGAACACTAGGATGTGATATACAATCCTAGTGTTCGTACTACTAGACGTTTAATTCAATCAAAATATTTACTGAATTAACATATAATGGATTTTATCAAAAATTTTATTCTTCATAGAATTTAGAACGAAGGGTCTAAAAGGTTGTTGAGAAAAATCACCCCAAATATTGAGATTAAGAACAGGAATATTAATTTTTTTTAAATTATTGTTAGAATTTTTTTCAGAAATTAAGTCATGAAGAGTTTGGTCTTTTTGTTGTTCTTTATACAAAGTTTGAAAATTAATATCTTGAGCTAAAATTGGTTTTTCATTGTTGTGAAGTTGCGTTTACGTGTAGGTGAACGTGATAGTGGCATATAAAAAAAAATTGATTGGAAAGAAAGTTTACAAAAGTAAATTAAATATAAGTAATAATAATAATTTCAATAATATTAATACTAAGAGTTAATATTTAATATTTGTAATAATTTTATTTTAATAAAAGATTTAAGATACAAACTTGTTTTGCACACAAAATGTTCAGCAAGAAACTGTTGCGGTATTTGCAATTATAAAAGATATTATAGATGAACTGGAGCGTTATTGCGATGTTGCAAACACTGTGATGGTTGTAGCGACGTTAAATGCGGATATTTGAAGTGATGTTGTGCGGATTGTTGGTGCTGAAATTGATGTGGATTGTTGAGATTGTTTAAGATTGTTGAAATTTGAGAGTAATAGCGTTGTTGGTGTTCTCGTCGGTATTATTTTTAATTCACAAATCTTAGAGTTTAAATAAGGAATTGTTATTAAATTGTTGAAAACAAATTTATTTCGCAATGTTTTAATTCAGGAAAATAGCCAAATTTATAACAAATCGCACAGAAAACAGGAGTATGTGACCAAAGCGAAAACACGAACGCGTTCACAATTGTTATTAGTGTTTAAATCGTTTCTTGCACTAATTGCTGTTGATGATTTTTTAAAATGAGTACTTATAAAAGCAGGATCGCCAAATATAGAATAAGTTTTTATTCTATTTTAAATATTTTATTTTTACAACTTTTATTTTTTACATCCAGAAAATTAATTATTAAAAAAAAAATCAAATTGAAAAATATTGAAAGACAAATTTATATATGCAAAATAAAAATATTGAAACAAGTTAAAATTAATAAAGTAGATACATATATTATAAACCCTACACTGCTCAATTTTCTTTTTAACCAATTCTTTATCTCTGGAATCGTTTAAAAATGTTTTCTATATTGCTCATCACCAACTCCCAAGTACTGTTTTAAAATAGAAAGTGCGCTGAGTGCATCTTGCCTTCTTGGTTTTGAGACACTTCTTCAACTTCATAATCTGAATCCTCGTTGTTTGGCATATCATAAATTAATTCATCTTCATTTTCTTCGCCAAAGCAATCTTCGTTTTCTAAAACACTAATCTCTTCAAAAAAAATTTAAATTTCTCAATAGAAGAAATTTCTGATTCATCGTCATCAACTATTTGTAGTGTTTTAAATATACCAACTTTTTTTAAACAATTTTGAATAGTTTGAGGGGTAACTAGCCACCAGGATTTTTTAGCATAATATAACGCCTTAAGAATGGTTATGCTTTTTAAAAAGGTATTCATGTATCCTCCTTCTTCAGCTAATACTTGCTCGCGAATTAAACATTTTCTGTAATGTGCTTTGAAAGCTTGGATTATGCCTTGATCCAAAGGCTTCAAAATACTAGTAGTAAAGGGCGGTAAAAAAAATGGTTTCAATATTTTCTGGCGAAAAATTAAGCTTATGGCATGTAGCGTTGTCAACTAATAATGCAATTTTCTTTTTGATTCTTTGAAATTTATCGTTTAATTCTTTTATAATTTCAGTCCATATAAGTGAGGTCATCCACGCTTTTTTATTGAACTTGTATGAAATAGGAATATCCTTACCACGAAAACAGCGAGGGTTTTTATATTTGCCGATGGTGTAAATATGTTTATCACTTCCAGAAGAGTTGGTAATAAGCAGTAAAGTTATTCGTTCTTTAGGTTTTTTCCTTCCTTTTACTCATATGTTGGACGGGGCATAGGTAGCTGATGGTAATGCTTTATAAAAAAGCCCGGTCTCATCAGCATTATAAATATTATCCGCAGAGTATCTAATAGCGTTGGAAATATAATCTCCTTAAAAGATAGAGCTCCTGAATCATTAGAGGATGCTGATTCGCGATGTATTCGCTGGAAGCTAATATTTTCATGTTTCTTCCAACGTTGTAGCCAACTCTCATTGGCAATAAAGTCGGTAATACCAAGTTTGATTGCAAATTGCTGAGCTTTTTCCAATAGAATTGAACCTGTTACTACAACTTCTTTTTCCACCATTTGTGCAAACCATTTCGACATTGCATTGTTAATCGACTCATATTGTGATTTCTTGGCCCGCTTTCTATTAAGGTTTTTGCAAGAATATTTTTGCTGCTGTAACTCATTCGAGCTCTTTATAATTTTTGAAAAGGTGCTTTCCGCGATATTATAAATACGGAGAAGTCCTTCCTCTTAGCACCAGACTTAAACTATCAATAATTTAAATTTTTGTCTTCAATGAGACTGTGACTCACTTTCGTCCGGACATTGTTTGCTTACTTTTGCGAAATGTCAAGACAGCGTTGCCAGAACGAATTTAAGCCAAATGAGTAAAAACTATTAGTCGGGTCGCATATGCTACAAAAACTTTCTTATATCCGTTTACACTGATATGGAATCGCTTAGATTGGTACTAAAGAATCCTTTCTTATAAGCGTTTCTTTCTTAAAAGCGTTTTTCTTATATACAATTATTTTAACATAGCAGTTATATTACGCTGTGCTCGGTGCAGGAAAAACCTTTCTTATATCCATTACTTTCTTATATACAATAAGTACTGTATTATGGTCTTTAATAAACTGTCTGCGATCCCCGGTTGGTAATCTTTTGAACTTATTACAGCTCCAAAGCGAATGAGTTGATGTTTTGCACATCGAACATTTGTGCATTGTTCGCTGTTCTGTCATGTGCGAACGGATATGGGACATAGACCTATTGTGAGAGTATTGCGAGGTGGTTGGTCTAAAGTTGGGGTTGTCATTCGAGCGATGTTGTCTGGAGAGGCATATTATTTTGAGCGGTTGGTTTTGACTTGGCTGGGCGCCATTGATCAACTCGTTCGACCACCTCGTGCCGTTGTGTTAAGAACTGGTTCATTTGAGGCCAGTTGGGGAGGTCTTTTCTGGAACTAAGTGATTGTTCCCACAGGGAGACTGTGTTTTCAGGAAGCTTCGAGGTTACTAGGTAGATTAAAATTTGGTCCCTGCTTTTGGTAGAGACTTGCTGGGTAGCGAGGATTTGGAGGCAGTTATTTACAGAGAATTGCAATATCTGTATTTCCTCGCTGTTTTCGGTTACTATCGGTTTTATATTCATCAGAGTTCGTATTTGGTTGTCTACGAGTACTCTCTTATTCTCGTATCGAGAACGAAGGGCTTCCCAAGCTAAATTGAAATTGTTGTCACTCAACGCGAATTGTTTGACAATTTGACCGGCTTCGCCTTGAGTTTTGTACCTGAGATGATACAGCTTTTGGACCTGCGAGAGTTTTGGGTGGTTTATGTAAACCGCCGTGAACATGTCACAGAAAGACGGCCATAGTTCATAACCGCCATAAAAAACTTCAGTATCGCAGGGTGGCACCCTTAAGTCAATGCCAATTTAATCAATAATTATGAACGAGAATATATTTGTATGAGTATTTATAAAGATTTTTTTTCCAGAAAAGGTTTTCGGAGTGTCTTTGTAATTCTTAAATATTCGAGAAATATTTTCTTTGTAATTTTATTTTGAGCAATTCCGAGAGACTTGTATTTTAAATAACGAAAAAAATTGTCATTAAATCTTAAACTTAAAATAACGCTTAAAGCAACAAACTTAAGGATTTGCACGTCAAGCCTAGGCGTAGCCAGAGAGGGACTGAAGAGATAATCAGACGAAGCTGCGGACATCCTCATTAAATATAAAATATGATAGTTTTAAACATGTAAGTAAAGTGTTTGGCATTTGAATAAATAAATGTTTTTCCTTAACTTTTGTGCGTGGATCAATTATTGTGAAAGTGTTAGTAAATTGGTTCGGGAATAGCGGACATACATAGTTGTCTGAATAAGCGACGCTATTACTGCTTTGTTAAAATCTCGCCAGGAGCACGACATAGTTAGTGTTATTAACATTTTTTTTTTCTTTTCGTTTTTTTATTCTCGTTTGAGTGATCGTTTTTGCATAAGCTATGGACGCACAAACGATGCAAGGTTTGATAACAGCAGCCATAAGGACTGCCACTGAAATGGCAAAAAGGGATTTTCAGGGAACCATTGACTCATTGACGAACAGACTGGCGACTTTAGAGACCCCTACAAGGGTAATAGAATATGCGCCTGTTACGATCACAGGAAATGTTCAATGTGACGAATCGCTGGACGTGATAAAATCTCTGCCCGAACTCAACGTGACACAATCACGATATGTTTCGTGGAGAAATGCCGCTCAGGCAGCGTATAAGGTGTATGAACAATATGACGGTAGTTCCCGTCACTACCAAGCGGTAGCGATCATTAGGAACAAGATTACAGGGACAGCTGACACTGTGCTCGCTTCTTTCAACAAGGTTCTAAATTTCAAGGCGATTATCGCCAGATTAGACTTCACTTACTCCGATAAGAGACCCCTTCATATGATTGAGCAGGAAATGTCGACGTTGCGTCAAGGCAACAAGAATATCCTGCAGTTCTACGATGAAGTAGAACGAAAACTTACTTTGCTCGTAAACAAAACAGCGATGTCGTATAGTGGAAACGCTGAACTAATCAGCACTCTTAATCAAAAATATCGACAAGATGCGCTAAGGGTGTTTATTTCAGGACTTAACAGGCCTCTATGCGATGTTTTGTTCTCCTCGAGGCCTGCTGATATGCCCACAGCACTAGCCCTTGCCAAAGAGCTAGAAGCTAACCAAGCCAGGTCTGCATTCGCCCAGTAGTTCCTCAATAGGAATGAGCGACCGCTTGGAGCCATTCAGAGGGCAACCCCATTCATTCCCCAGAGTCTCCCTCAATATCGAAGAGCGGAAGCCACCCGACAGGATGTGACACCGATGGAAGTCGATCCGTCCCTTTCATACCATCGACAGAATAGACAGCAATTGCGTCAATCGATTAACCAAGGCCAGGGAAACCAACCAGGATCCACTGCGAATCCTCTTCCTCAGAGGAATCCGTTCAATACTTAGCGGTCCCAAGGGACGCAGGAAGTAGCTCAAAAGAGGCGAGTGGAAAGCGACAGGCATACGGCACCAAAGATGCAGCGCATAAACCACTTAGGGACGCAGGGTTATGGGGATGAGAAGCAAGGGTGCGATGAATACTATAGCGGTGACCAGAATGTTAATAACGGCGAAGACATACAGTACGACGCGCAATACGTGTACGAACCTATTGATGAAATTAATTTTTTAGATCAAAGTCCCTTAGACATAACCAACGAAGACGATCAGAAAGAGATACTGGAAACCGAACATAATCGGGCCCATCGTTCTTTAAAGGAAAACCTGCAACAGATTCTAAAGGAGTATTATTTCCCCAGAATGCGACCGAAATTGAAGGAATTGGTAATTAACTGTAAAATCTGCCGGGAGGCCAACTACCAACGCCACCCCCCAAATCCGACGGTAGGCCAAACCCCTATACCACAGTATCCTGGAGAAATTCTCCACCTTGACATTTATTCAACAGATAAGAAACATTTCCTGACGTGTGTTGACAAGTTCTCAAAATTCGCGATAGTTTCACCCATTGCTTCCAGGTCAATAATTGACATAAAACAACCTATTATACAAATTCTAAATTTTTTTAAAAATACAAAAACCATAGTTTGCGATAATGAAAAGTCTTTCAATTCCCAAACAATAAAGTCACTGTTGAGAGATCATTTCTCGGTGACCATGTTTACAACCCCTCCGCACCATAGTACCACTAATGGGCAAGTCGAAAGGTTTCATAGCACATTAACAGAGATTGCAAGGTGCACCAAACTTTCTCAAGGACTGAACGAGACGGTGGATTTTATATTGCTTGCTACATCCAAATATAATAGGTCGGTTCATTCCGTTACGGGGCAAAGGCCTATAGATGTAGTTCATTCTATTCCTCAGCAATTACGCGAAGACATCGTGAACAAAATTGTCAGGGCACAAGCACTTGAGTTAGATCGATTGAATAAATATAGGAAGTTGAAAACATATCAACCCGGAGACAAAGTATTTATTAAAACCAATAAAAGAATTGGCAATAAATTAACAAAATTGCATGTTGAGAATATTATTGAGCAGGACTTGGGAACTACGGTCATGATAAATGGTAGACGGGTTCACAAGGCAAACTTGAGGTAAAGCTAGTTTTTTTTCCTTTTTTTTTCTCAGATACTCGTTTTTGACGGTTATTTTCTGGACGCAGGCGAAATTATTTAACTACACCAACTCACACTACATGATGATTTCAACCGGGGCAGTTGCTATTCACGATCAATACGGTATTTTGCTACATAAAACTAACTTGACGAATTATGAAGCCATAGCGGCAGATACAGAAGGGCTGCTTGAACAGTTTCCACATTCTCCTGCAAGGAAATTGCTCCCAGCAGATGCTGGTCACATCCTCGTTTTATTAGAGACTCTGAAGACCCATCACCGGCATTCGCGTGGTATCAACATCATAGGTACTTCGACGATTTTAATGAGGTCGCAACCAAAGAACGCGAACTGATTGAGGCTAATGAACAGGAACAGGGCAGTACTTGCAGACCTCACAAACATTGTTCATTCAGTAACACTAGGAAAGCATAACATAATTGATCCCGTCATTTTGGATAGTGAAGATGCTAAAATTTTCCTATTTGCCGAACACTTTGCCAATATTACTATAAGCGATATTTTAACTGCCTCTAAGCTAAGAATATTGCAGGATAGTGATAATATTTATTTTGTAATTAAATATCCTAAAATCAGCAGAATTTGTAAAAAAGTTAGGCTTTTACCTGTAATTCATAGTAAGAAAATAATTAACTTAGAAACAGATATAGCAGCACACTGCGCTCCCGACTACCAACCTCTCACAAACTGCAAAAATGCTACAACCCTTACATTTTGCCAGCCACTTGCTTCAGCCTCATGTGTGGAACAGCTATTGAATCAGAATTCAGCGCAATGCAGAACAACCTCAGCAGAACACATCACCCCTATTGAGGAAATTGCCGACGGACTAATAGTGGTAAATGACCAGTGCGTTGAGATCACAGAGGGAACACGATCAGGCGTTACTATAAAGGGCACCTTTCTCGTTATGTTTGAAGGTAATGTCACCATAAACGGAACTAATTATGTCAACTGGAAAAAAGTTGTTAAATCCCATCCCGAAGCCCCTCCTTCAACAATAGTAAAGTTTACGGAACATATAAAAACTCTATCATTGCCGTATCTGGAGGAGGTCCATGTGAAGAACTTAAAGCACATTGCATCACTACAACAAGAAATGGCAACCAGACATTTGATTTCGATTAGTTCACTGGGGCTAGTGGCTACCATCATCATAGTTATGATAATAGCTTACTTTTGGTCCAGGAGGCAGCGAAAGCTAGCCATCATTGAAGTGATTAGAAACACCGACACTGCAACTCCACCCGATGTGTAAGAGGCACCCGAGGACGGTCGCTTTTAAAAGGGGGAGTAGTTAACACACCATAGCCACAACGACAGCTCAAATAAGCTGCTGCAGCAACCATCAAGTAGCAGCAAACATAGACACAACAATAGCCAGGTGTTAGCTACTGCGACATACAAAAACAATAGTGACAACAATCATAACTTTGTATGCAGCTCGTATGCTGTTAACAAACATACAAAAGTAGCGCTCTGAACCGTGGGAATTGCCAAGTCAGCAATCGAGCTTACGGGTGTAGCCATCTGGAGCTGAAGCTCGGAAGCGCCCAACTGGAGTGTGGGAATCGCCAAGTCAGCGGAAAATCCGACAAACCAAGTGGGGCTGCTCAGGTTAGGCATTTAGGTGCAGACGCCGATAAAGTTAGTTCTAACTACTCACTGTAACCAAACGGCTGCCTCTGCATAGCAGAGGAAATAAATAATTGTTCAACAAATAAACAATTCTTTTACTGCCTCTGCATAGCAGAGGGAATAAATAATTGTTCAACAAATAAACAATTCTTTTACTTATACAAGGGTACGTAAATATATACATATGTATGTATATCGGGTTGGGGAAATGCCAATATTTGTGGAATTTTTCAATCGAGTTAATTTGTAGTGATTTTAATAAATTTTGCTATAAAAAAGTTTTCGTTTGAGTCTCGAAATGATCGTTTAGCTTTACGGTTTGTATTTATAAAAAATATTTAAATATATTGTATGTGTCAATGTGCGTATGTATTTGCTGCTGAGAGGCGAGAGAGACTGCAAGTATATATGTAATTGCGATTTCGGTTATACATATGTATATAAAGGGAACCGTTTTGCAGTTTTCGCGGGGAAATTAATGGGTTGTGGGCAGGGCTTGGAACCCGCCACGTAAAAAACAAATTCCAATGAAAAGCAAAGCAAAGCCTCGGACAGGACCCCCCTTTTTAGATGACGACCAAGGCACACGTTTTAAGGACCATGATTTGAGGGCATGCACCTGGAATGTCCGAACCCTTAATTGGGAAGGTGCCTCTGCCCGGCTGGTAGATGTCCTCGGTAGAGCGAAGGCTGACATCGCCGCCATCCAAGAAATGCGATGGACGGGGCAAGGGAGGAAAACGGTAGGCCCTTGCGACGTATACTACAGCTGCCATGTAAAGGAGCGCAAATTTGGTGTCGGATTTGTGGTGGGAGAGAGACTTCGCCGTAAAGTACTGTCGTTCACTCCGGTGGACGAACGTCTCGCCACAATCCGCATAAAGGGGAGATTCTTCAACATCTCCCTGATTTGCGCCCATGCCCGACGGAAGAGAAGGACGATGGGACCAAAGATTGCTTCTAGGAACTCCTGGAGCGCACGTTCGAACGCTGCCCCCAACACGATATAAAAATCGTGCTAGGCGATTTTAATGCCAAGGTGGGTAAGGCTGGTCGCCTTGCCGCGGCGAAAAGGCTTAAATGCCGTTCTGAGAGTTCCCCGCTGGGAGCTTTCAGACCGGGATGAACTAAGAGGAAAGCTTCATATTCCTTGCAGCCATGTAGGGGCAGAGAAAACCTTTGTCCCTACGGGTCTGGGAGGAATGTGGAGATAGCCGCATCAGCACCACCCTAAGCTAAGGTGTTGAGGTACCCGTGCCGAGAGATGAATGGTCAGCGGGTGGATATCGAATAGCTGGCCTCGAACGGTCCCCTCCGATGCCCGGGCAAGGTCGGAGTGTACAAGCGCCTTCTCTATGCATGCCGGCTCTGCGGACGAGTGACTAACCCTTTCCGTGCCTACTCGTGGTACCAACAATGAACAATGAAAACAACTATAAAAATCCAACACAAACATCAACTGACGAAACAACGACGACGACAACGGCAACGAACAACGGACAAACAACAGCGACGACCCTCCCTTATCGGAATCCGGGATGCATCATCACGGAGTCCGATGAGGACACCCTGCTCGCCTCCAGTCCGGAGACGATTAAAAGTGCATCAGGCGTTACCACCCAAAGTAAGCCAAATGCACAAGCCGTGATCACACCCGAAAACGCTACCAACCAAAGTAGCCCCCCAGATGAAAAACCATGTACTTCGAAAGCTGCCGGACCTACCATTCACAATACACCGGTGGCCGGAGAAGAGGATGACACTGCCAAAAAGGGTGGTGTAAGAAAGAAACGGAAAAAGTCGCTCAACCAGATTCGTAAAAGTAGATACCAAAGGGCGGTATATATGATGGACAAACTGTCTAACACTGGTACCGCCTCCGGTTCTATTGAGTCGAAGGGGGTTGAGCACTATAAGCAGGTGATAGAGGAATACGAGAACTTCTTGAAAGAGAAGCCATCTATTCCTTCGTGCACACCCAGTCAGCCTAAGAATACGGGATCTCAGAAGCGAAACCGTTCAACAAACGAAAGCGGCAATGGGAATGACGCGAAGAAGCCTAAAAAGGCGACCCCTGCGCGCTCAGACACATCCCATCGCAACTATGCCGAGGTAGCCAAAGATGGCCTACAGGTAGCCATCGTCGACGATAACTCGAAGTCGCCGGCGACGATTCAGCAGCACTGGGTGGAGATTGACGTCAAATTATCGAGCCTCGTCAAGGATCACGTACTCGACAATCCGGCGGGTCCCCACCCGGAGTTTGACTCCTCCGAAACCTTCCGGGGTTACAGGGTGATCAGGTGCGCAAATCAAGCTTCCTTGGACTTCCTTGCCGGATGCGTCACTAAAATAAGTGATGCATTCGTCGGCCTTAAGCTAAGGCTGATTCCGGCCGGAGAGGTCCCCAGGAGGCCACGTGCGCGTATCTGGTTACCCCCATTGGAGGAGCCGGGCGAGAAGCTGCTACGCTGCCTGAAAATTCAAAACGGGCACATACCAGCAATTTCGGATTGGCAACTTATTAAAGTTGAGCAGCCGAATAAGGCAAGCCGTCCCCTACTCTTGGCCATCTGCGAGGAATCGCTGGAGGCCCTCGCCAAAGCGGACAACAAAATCCGCTTTGGGATCCGTATGGTCAAGATGAAGATCTTTCGAGGCGACAAGGCTCCTGACGAAGACGACACTGAAGAGGTCGACGACGCAAGCCAGTTGCTGCGAGACGTAGCAATCACGGATGATGACCCCGGGCAAGATAAAATGCGTGCAGATTAATCTGCAGCACTCTAAATGTGCGACAGATAATCTGTCAATCTTGCTCGGTGAGGAAAACATCGATGTCGGCCTAATCCAGGAACCGTGGGTAAAAGACCTGCAGATTCTAGGCCTAACCAGCAGAACACATAACCTCCTCTATAGTGGTAACACAGGTAAACCCAGGGCGTGTATTCTAATCAAAAAAGATTTAAATGCATTTCTCTGTTCTTATTACAGCACAGCAGATTTAACAGTGGTGAAGATAGAGTCCGGCAAGCATCGGAACCTACATCTGGTGTCTGCCTACATGGCACATGACAGGGATGCTCCTCCAGACGAACTGAAGCGCTTCATCGCACAAAACCAAAACCAGACGAACATCATAATAGGAAGCGACGCTAACGCGCGCAGCACTATATGGGGCAGCTCCGAAACAAACGAAAGAGGTGACTCTCTCCTCCACTTTATACTAAATACCAATCTCTGTATTTGTAACAAGGGCAGGAAACCTACCTTCATTTTTCCCAGTTCAGAAAGGTTCTCGGGATGGGAAGAGGTGTTGGATATAACGCTATCGTCAGATGGTGTAATCGTAGATGACTGGAGGGTGTCAGACAAAGTATCGATGTTAGATCACTGTTTGATACTCTTCAGCATACGCGGTGAATCCTGCACCCCATCTCTATTTCGGAACCCTCGAAGAACGAATTGGGTTAAATTCAATAATATCACGTCGAAACGTTTATAACGGCAAGCGAACTAGACGAAACAGTTGGTAGGATGGAGAAATCTATCGAAATAGCCTTTAAGAAGTCCACCCCTTTTAGTACCCGTAAGGAAAAATCTCCACCTTGGTGGTCTGGAAAGTCAGGAAAACATTCAACGATAGCTACAGGTCAAAAGTATGGCAGCCATACAAGGACTCATTGAAACAATACAAGAAAGCAGTAAGGAAAGCCAAGTCAGAATCCTGGCGGTCATTCTGCTCATCTGTAGAAACATGCAGGGAGTCCGCCAGACTGAGCAAAATTCTGTCAAAAGAGCACTCAAATCCAAGCTTTCTCAGGAAGCACGATGGAGTGTGGACAGATAATGCCAGGGATTCATTGGAAGCCCTTACTAACACCCACTTCCAGGGGTGCGGCCAGAGACCAACGATATGGACTCAAACCAATCTTCCGGAACTCTCCGAGGTGGAACTGGAAACTGTTATAGACAGAACTAAAATAAAGTTCGCAATAAACAAATTTCAACCCTACAAATCCCCCGGTCCAGATGGGATCTTACCGATAATGCTGCAAAAGCTTGGGGAACCCATGATCATATGGCTGGATCAGCATTCGACTATCACATGTTCCACAAAGCTGGAAAAGAGTCAAAGTTGTTTTCATTCCGAAGACAGGTAGAAGAACCCATGATGAAGCAAGAGACTTTAGGCTAATAAGTCTAACATCTTTTCTGCTTAAAGCACTAGAGAGATTGCTGGACATACATATCAGATCCATCATACAAGGATCAAAGCTATCGACAGCCCAACATGCGTATATTAAGGGCAGGTCAACAGAAACTGCTCTACACGAAGTGGTGGGCACCATAGAAAAATCAATCAACTTCAAAGAATTTACTCTAGCTGCCTTCCTCGATATAGAGGGGGCTTTTAACAATATAAAGGTCGAGTCAATCACTCAATCACTACGAATGATGGGGGTATCTACCCACATCTGCGGATGGATTGAGCAGATGCTCAGGAACAGACATATTATAGCAACCAGTGGTTCATCAACACTCTCCCGCTATGCGAACAGAGGCACCCCGCAAGGGGGGGTTCTGTCCCCATTACTTTGGGTAGTGGCTATGAACGATATTCTACTGAAGCTCAAAAGCGATGGAGTAAAAGTAGTTGCATATGCAGACGATGCCGTAGTGGCAGTATCTGGTCTTTTTCCCTCCACGATAAGCGAAATTCTCGAGGCAGCTCTGCGTAGACTCCAAACACGGGCCTCTTAAAGCGGGCTGGGTATCAACGCCAATAAGACAGAGCTAATGCTGTTCACTAAAAGAAGTAAAATAGCACGGTTTAAACTTCCTTCTCTTAACGGAACTCCTCTGACTCTATCCTCTGAAGCTAAGTACTTGGGTATCACATTGGACCCGAAACTTAGCTAGAAGAGAAACGTTGAGAGGCGTGTTGAGAAAGCATACATAGCGTATTACTCCAGCAGACGAATCATTAGTAAAAACTGGGGATTAAAACCGAAGCTTGTCCTGTGGTTGTACACGGCCATCATAAGGCCGATACTTACCTACGGAGTACTGGTGTGGTGGCCAGCACTAGACAGGCAATATAATATCAAGAAGCTAAGCAGCATACAACGTGCAGCTTGCGCGAGTGTAACAGGGGCCATTAGATCATGTCCCAAGGACGCACTTAATGCGATCCTACATCAGCTGCCAATTGAGCTCCAAATAAAAGAAACTGCGGCGAACTCTGCAATCAGACTCCAAGAGTCAGGATGCTGGAGGCCAAAGCAGTACGGTCACAGCAGAGTTCTCGACGGGCTCTTGGGAGCAAACGAACCATCAGATTATCTACCTCCTTCGCTGGACTTCAGGAAAAGCTTCCAGGTAGTATTTCCATCTAGGCGGGACTGGAGCAGGGGCAGACTGCCGGACGAGAACACCACCTCTCTCTACACGGACGGGTCAAAAATGAACTGCGGTGTGGGTGCTGGGGTGTTCTCAGAGAAGCTGGATGTGTCGCTCTCGTTCCGTCTACCTAACTTTGCCAGTATCTTCCAGGCAGAAGTGATGGGAATTGAGAGGGCCTGTCAGGTACTGAAAGGTAGAAGCGAAGGGGTACGGAAAGCATATATCTTCTCAGATAGTCAAGCAGCTCTCTTGGCACTGGAATCACCGAGAACCAATTCCAGAATAGTCCATGACTGCAAGTGTGCGTTAAGCTCAGCGGCTGAGTCGGTTGACATTTCTCTCGTTTGGGTTCCTGGCCATAGGAACATATACGGTAACGAGAGGGCAGACGGGCTGGCCCGAGTCGGCGCCTTTCTTGAAGAATCTGAGGCGGAAGCAATACGCTGCCCGCTGGGAGTCATCAAGAGAGAACTACATTTGAAGTTTGTGCGAACAGCAGGATTGAGATGGGGTAGGTTAACGACGTGCAAAATCGCGAGAGAAATTTGGCCTACCTATGATCGACCAAAAACGGTAGACCTCCTTAATAGATCAAGGAAAGAAATATTCCGCCTAACAGCTACAATCACGGGCCATTGGCCTTCCATTCAATAACTACTGCAGGAGCTGTAAACACGCAGACAGCAGAGAAACAATTTTTCACTATCTGTGTGAGTGCCCAGCTCTGGCACGCCCTCGACAAGAAACACTTGGGTTTATCCCAAGAGGGCTAAAGGAGATCTCTAAGTGTAATATAACCTGTTTAAATAGCTTCATCCACAAATCAAAGTGGGTCGAAAATTAAAGACCGTAGGATATACCAGAGGTTCCATGAAAAATAGCGTAGCAAAATGGTGCTTCCAGCGCTAATTGGGCCCTTGTCACTAAAGGACTAGGCAACGCTTCAACCAACCAACCAACCAAGGAGGGCATCTTTGGTTCCACAGTCGGAAAATTCAGTCTCCAAGAAGAAAGGTCTGATAACGGATTGAGACTGATCGACTTCGCCGGGGCCCGAAACATGGTAGTTTCTAGTACCAGGTTCCAGCATAGGAGGATACATCAGGCTACGTGGCTGTCTCCAGATGGTAAGACACGAAACCAAATCACCATGTTGTGATAGACGGAAGGCACGCTTCCAGTGTCCTAGATGTGCGCACGATCCGAGGAGCCAACATCGACTCGGACCATTATCTTGTCGCAGCCAAGATACGCACGCGCCTCTGTACGTCAAAAAGCGTGCGGAAAGGCACACAAGGAAAGCTCGACGTCGGAAAGTTGCAATCACAGCAGACAGCCACGCACTTTGCTACTCGACTCGCACTCCTGCTCTCTGAGAGCTCTAATCAACACAGCGATATTTAAGAGCAATGGAACCACATCTCTTGCTCTTTACGTACCGCCGCTGAACAATCTATTGGTTTCCAGAAAAATGACTGGTACGATGAGGAATGTCGCGTTGCCACGGAACGGAAAGATGCTGCCTACAGGGCCACGTTGCGATCGGGCGCAACGCGAACCTTGCGGAAGAGATATCGTGAGTTGAAAAAGGAAGCGAGACGCATTTTTCGAGAGAAGAAGAGAAAGGCCGAAATGCGTGAGTGCGAAGAGCTTGAAATGTTGGCCGACAGGAAAAACGCCCGAAAATTCTTTCAGAAAGTACGACGGCTAACAGAAGGTTTTAAGACCGGGGCGAATTCCTGTAAGAACGACAACGGCGACCTGGTAACTGACGTTCAGAATATACTTAGTTTATGGAGGGAGCACTTCTCCACACTACTTAGTGGTAGTGACAGAGACCACCTTGGAGAAGATGATGATCCCGAAACCCCAATCAATGACGACGGAATTCATGTTCCGTTACCCGACTGCGATGAAATCCGTATAGCAATAGCACGGCTCAAGAACAACAAAGCGCCCGGAGTTGACGGGCTGCCAGCTGAGTTATTCAAATACGGTGGAGAAGAGTTGGTAAAGCGCATGCACCAGCTTATCTGTAGAGTATGGTCGGACGAATGCATGCCTACTGATTGGAATCTAAGTGTAGTTTGCCCAATCCATAAGAAGGGTGATACTGCAATACGCGCCAACTATCGTGGTATCAGGCTTCTTAACATTGCATATAAGGTTCTGTCGAGCGTATTGTGTGAGAGACTAAAGCCCACCGTCAATGAACTGATTGGACCTTATCAGTGTGGCTTTAGACCTGGTAAATCTACTATCGACCAGATATTCACAGTGCGCCAGATCTTGGAAAAGAAAGAGGAATCGACACGCACCACCTTTTTGTCGACTTCAAAGCCGCTTTCGACAGCACAAAAAGAAGTTGCCTTTATGCCGCAATGTCTGAATTTGGTATCCCCGCAAAACTTATACGGCTATGTAAAATGACGTTGAGCAACACCACCAGCTCCGTCAGGATTGGGAAGGACCTCTCCGAGCCGTTTGATACCGAACGAGGTTTCAGACAGGGTGACTCTTTGTCGTGTGACTTTTTTAACCTTATGCTGGAGAAGATAATTCGAGCCGCAGAACTAAATCGGTCAGGCACTATCTTTTATAAGAGTGTGCAGCTGCTGGCGTACGCCGATGACATTGACATCATCGGCCTTAACAACCGCGCAGTTAGTTCTGCCTTCTCCAAACTGGATAGAGAAGCAAAGCGAATGGGTCTGGAGGTGAACGAGGGCAAGACGAAGTATCTGCTGTCATCAAATAAACAGTCGGCACATTCACGACTGGGATCAAACATCACTGTTGACAGTTATAACTTTGAAAAAGTGGAAGACTTCGTTTACTTAGGAACCAGCATTAACATCAATAATAATGTCAGCCTCGAAATCCAAAGGAGGATCACTCTTGCCAACAAGTGCTACTTCGGACTGAGTACGCAACTGAGCAGTAAAGTCCTCTCTCGACGGACAAAAATTACGCTCTATAAGTCTCTCATTATGCCCGTCCTGATGTATGGCGCAGAAGCATGGACGATGAAGATATCTGATGAGAAGGCTCTAGGAGTGTTCGAGAGAAAGATTCTCCGAAAGATTTATGGGCCTTTACGCCTTTGCGATGGCGAATACCGGAGAAGATGGAACGATGAGCTGTACGAGCTTTATAACGACATAGATATAGTGCAGCGAATTAAGATTCAGCGGCTTCGCTGGCTTGGTCATGTCGTTCGAATGGATGAAAGCGCCCCAGCTCTGAGAGTATTCGACGCGGTACCCGCCGGTGGTAGCAGAGGAAAAGGGAGGCCTCCTCTGCGTTGGAAAGACCAGGCGGTAAAGGACTTGGGTACGCTTTGGATTTCCAACTGGCGCCAGTTAGCGAAAGAGAGAAATAACTGGCGTGCTGTGCTAAGCTCGGCCAAAATCGCATAGGCGGTTATCGAGCCAATGAAAGAAGAAAGAAGAAATTTTATTTCAGTTATGTATATATATATGCATTTATTTATTTATAAGGATTCTAGTTATTATTTTAGGGAAATTATGAGAAAAATGTAATGCCTACGTACAGCTTTAGTACTTTGGTAATTATGTAAGTGGCTCCGCCTGTGCACGGGCGGGGTGCTGGCGCTGGCTCGAGTTAAGGCGCGGAAGGACCAAATGTTAGGGCTTAGAACCTCTGTTTCACAGAAGGTGACTGGTGGTCTGGGAATGACGGTAAGTGGCTGGTGATGACTCTGGAACGGCGATAGCTGCAGCACAATGGCGACGGTGCTGTTGGATGGCTGGCGATCGATGATGGTGAACCGGAACGATAGCAATAGAAGCGACTGCTACCGGCATATTTGAACTACCGATACCTTTTTCGCGACAAACTTTTTCCCGTGGAAATAAATAACTTCTCGCACGTTTAAATGAAATACACAAAATGTGTTAAAAACCGTAGCGCACAAATTACAAAGGTAACGCACAAATTACAAAAGCATACATATGTATATTTATATGTAAGCGAGAAAACAAAAGCGGTAGAATTAATCGTTCCAAAACTTCTCCATTCTCAAATACAATTCAAATAATACCAAGCAAAAGCGTAAGGTTAGGTCATAACTAGGTAAATTAATGAAAAAATTCAATAAAGGATGTAATATAGCAAAGGAGAGATACGTATTAGCTGTCATATAAAAAATTAAACAGTTTAATCGGTGACAGGCGCTTAAACATATAAGTAATTAGGTTTTCAGTAGTGGGAGCTGTTCAAAAATATCTTCAAGCTGTATGCTTAGCATCTCTCAGAGTTTTGAGCTCTGAGGACCACCAAGGAAAGGTCTTGGAAATCCGCTTGTACACCGTGCGGGGGATAGACTCATTCGCTGATCTACGAATTACTTTCTGTATGATAGCTGCTTCATTATTCAATAATTTTGTCCAGGGAGCATCGCCAGTTCGCTTTTTTAGTATTACATTGGGGTATTTAAGGATGCAATATATAGCGATCGTTTAATACCGTCGTTATACACGGAAAATGGTCGCTATTGGACAAATCGATCATTGTATGCCAATTATATAAAGGAAGAAGCTGTGGAGAACATATTGCTAAATCGATATGTGTGAAGGTGTTATGAGAACTAAGGTGTGTTAGGAACCCCAAAGGGGACTCCATGCATTTAAAACACCTAATATGAGAATTGGGTGGCTTGTGGCTTTTAGTATATTTTGAAAATCTGTCAGTACTATATTTTGTTGGGGTGGATCATACATTGAAACCACTGTAAAAGTTGTTTTTGGTTTAATTTCGGCTGCAATAAGAGAAAGGTTTGTGTTGAGGTTAAGAATTCTGTATGGTAAAGATGTGTGGATTAGCAAAGCGGTACCCTGTTTAGCAGTATTGTAGTGGTTAAAAATGCTAAAGTGACCATGGTATTTTTTGGGCATTTCGGGTTTGAACGGTATTTACAGTGAGTCTCTTGGATGCAGATTATTTTGGAAGAATATTGCTTTATTAACATTTCTAGGTTTGAGTAGTTATTTTGATAGCCGTGAATATTCCACTGGAGAATATTGACCGTCAAGTTAACTAAAAGTAAAATGCAACCGCAATACAGTCAATGCATTGTACCAAGTAAGTATTACGGGTCTGAGTGATAGTTTTGGTGCTGGTGTTGAGAGTGGGGCTCATTGGAGTTATTTAGTGGTTAAGAGTAGGTGCCGGATAAGGAGGATGATAGCTGAGTGATAAATGAGTGAGATTCAATTGCCAGTGAGAATATATCTAGTTGTAAGAGAAATGAAGATTGTAAATTTTACATGCTATTTGAAGAGGAAACTATGGAGTTGGTTGTGATGAGTGATAGTTATTAGGTGTGACAATTAAATTTTGAGGGCTGGGTAGAAAAATCTCTTTGTTTTTTGGAGAATTCTGATTAATCATTTGGTTATTTGCAATATTTGTAGTGTTTGTTGGGAAAGATTCTGTGAGGTTTGTTAAAGCTGCCAAACTGTTGAAAGGTGTGTTAGGAAAATTTTGTAGGCAAAATGAGATTGTACTAGGGTACATGGTCGATAAATATAATTTTTCCTTTTTTTGGCGCAAAATGTCTTATAATCTTCTACAATGTTTGAAAAAGTAATAATAGCTAGCCGTCATCTTTTGTAAGCGACTTGCAACAGAACACTAGGTACTTATACTAATCGTATAGCGTGGAAAGCAACAAGTTGAAATAAGCGAGTTGAAATATACTCAATTAAAAAATAGCTGACCTCATTGAAAGTATTGGAAATTGAGCAAGTGGTGCTATTGTGAATAATCATTGGAAAGTAGCAAGGGAAATTGGAAAATTTTCGCTAAACATCAAAATATGTAAAAAACCAAGACGTCCTCTCTGTAAGTAAAATCGCAGACAGACTAGAGTTGTAAAGTGTATTCAAAATATAAGAGAGTTAATTAAAAGCGAAATGGACGTTCTTTTGCTAGTCGCTTACAAAAAAAGACGACTAATGTCTAACTTCCGTTGTAAAGAATTGAACGCCATTAATTTTGCTAATAGAAAACAAACAGAACTAAAAGGGGAAAAGAAAATTTTTCTTAAGCCTGATACTAACCACTACTTTTCGATGAAATTTTATCGATAAATACAGCTGTCTGATCGGACCCAAGCCAACTTCCGGGACGAGATTTATTTCTTTTTTTTGAAATTGCCGAATGGAATAGAAGTGTTTAAAAATTTGTATTGTGAAATATGAAGTTGAGTTCCAGTGAGGCTTAATTTTAATAAAAAGTCCAGCTAGGACATACAAATTAGCTGAACAGACATACTTAATAGGTAAAATATTCCAAAATAAAAAAATCATAATTCACACATAATAATGCCGGAAAGGCTAGTTACTTCTAAACAAATAATCCCTGGAAAACTTTACAGGCCTTAACCAATATTCAACTCTGTGATTAGCTAAGCGCATTATTAGCGGATACATACATACATACATACATACATGCACGCAGGACACAAGAACAACAACAAAAGCCTAACTAGAACAAAACTTTTACGGGAATTTCCTTATTAAATATAAACATTTTTCTTTGATTTGTTCAAAAAAATTTTATATATACTTACATTTTTTCCACGTATTAATGTATTCTCGTTTATTAAAAAAAAGAAAGATATTTTATACGTGGACATAAACATATTTAAATTTTGCATCAGATTAGAACTAAGATTTGAATTCATACAGTTTTATTTAATAAAATATTAAATTACCCTTCAACAAAATTCCCACTTTTTTGGCTCTACAAGTATTCTTTGATTTCGGGTTGTGGTTTTTGTTTTTAATGCAAGTACATACATATGTATGTATGTATAGTACATGTGTAGGTAATATTTTTTTTTTTAGAGAAATGGTTAAACTTTGTTTTTGCACTCTACTGATGCTTTCAGAGGACAGTAAGCGCCAGTAAATTGTAACCGTTCTTTTTTATACCCGAGCGTGCTTGTACACAATGGTATTATAACTTTGTTCGCATAACGGTTGTTTGTAACAGCAAAAAATAATCGAGATATATATAGACATATATATACTAAAATTATAAGAATGAAAAGAAGAATCGATGTAGCCCTGACTGTCTGTCCGTCCGTCCGTCTGCCCGTGGTTACAATAACTTGAGTAAAAATTGAAATATCTCAATGAAATTTGATACATAAATTGCACTTTGGACAGGGTAGGTTGGTATTGAAAATGTAAAGATCGGTTAATAACCACGCCCACCTCCCATATAACGAAAAGTTTTTGAAACATTTTTTTGGAGCGATTTTGAACTAAGAAATTACAAAAATATATCGCGAGGATATATAAAATTCGGTTTCGACTTTAGCTTTCCTTACTTGTTGCTACTAATTTCTCCGTAATACATATTTCTATTTGTGTGAAAATTTAAAATTAATTGCGTAAGGATATACGGACAATGTAGGAATTAGATCCAATGTAATTTTTCCATACATATTGATTTCAGCGATAACATTTGCACGGCGGAGAGGCCTCTACGCTACGTGGGAACACTACATCCAGTTTCCAATGTATGTAAGTTTTTAAAATTCATTCATTCATTTGTTCATGATTTATTTTCCATTACTGTCAATTATAGTTGTTTGACCGAACGCATAAGTATACCTGGCTATTAGAACCCCAAAATTTTTTTTTTGTTTTTCCTTAAATATCGCTGGTTCAACATAAACGCTTTAAAACGCAAAAATAATATTTATAACAATAACAACAACAAAAATTATATTGAAATTACAAAAGAAACAAGTATTATAATCGCGGTTATTAAGAGTAATACGTACATACATAGCCCAGTAAATATACATATCTATTTTAAATATAATTCAACTAAAATTTACGGAGTTTAAATTTGTCATTCAAACAAAACCAATATCAAAATCCTTCTTACATTTACATGCAATCAGAAAATCCCTCATCGAAACAACAAAAAGTCAAACCACCCCAATTATTAGAAATACCAAAAATGGTTGATGACGAAAAACCCCAAGGCACACCTGCAGAAGCTACACGCTCAAGACAGGGTGCAAAAACAAAAAAAAATAAAGAAAATTCAGCCGCAAGATTTATTTCCGACAGTGACAGTATTATAAGATACTGCACTAGATTCTCTTCAGCCCCAATAGAAGATAACTCAGAATCAGTCCTGGAAATAAAGAATAGTACTCTTGATAACTTTTGGGCACGCCTTCAAGCGGCGTATGATATAATTGTCGAAACGGATGATTCCGATTTGCCCGACAACTTTAAATCTTCAGCTTTCGCCAAATTCGAAAACTGTCTTGACCAGTATGAAGAGACAAAAGCTATGATTTCAGATCAGCTTAAATTATTAAAACCTATTGCACCTACTCCACCCCCGCGAGTAGAGCTGCCCCCAACCCCAATACATGAAGCAAGTTCAGGCATTTACCTCAAAGTGCCAGCATGTGACACAGAAATATTTCATGGAGGTTATGAACAATGGCCGTCCTTCTGGGACATGTTTACGGCCGTGTACATAAACCATCCAAAATTATCCCAGGCGCAAAAATTGTACCACCTCAGGTACAAAACAAAAGGTCAAGCAGGCGCTATAGTAAAACAATTCGCATTAAATAATGACAACTTTAACCTGGCTTGGTCGGCACTAAAAGAAAGATACGAAAATGAAAGAGTACTAGTTGACAATCAAGTAACGATTTTAATGAACTTGCCAAAGATTCAAAGAGAAACAAGCGAAGAATATATAAAATTACAGTCCACTGTCACAAACTGTCTATCAGTGTTAGCAACACAAAATATTCCCACAGATAACTGGGACCCAATTCTGGTCAATGTTTGCGCTGCAGCATTGCCAGAGAAATCGTTACTTTTATGGGAGCAATCACTCTCATCCCGCAAAAGATGCCCGACGTGGCAACAAATGAAAGATTTTCTCACTACCCAGTACGAAATAGCAGAGAGGGTAGATAAAAAAGCGCCAAAAATTAAAAACACACAAAACGATCTACATAGAAGCTTCACAAAACCCCAAGCCAGTAATTACAATTCTTATAACAAAAGCTTCAATAGATCGCAATCATATGTCTCAGATCAAAAGAAATTTGCGTCATGCGAATTGTGTAAAGGAGGTCACCCTTTAAGATCTTGCGAGAGATTTAAAAACTTGTCAATAAATGAAAGAAATAATTTTATTCGAAATTCCAAATTATGCACAAATTGTTTTTCACATTCCCACATGCTAAAAGACTGTGAGAGCAAATTTAATTGCGTATATTGCCACAAAAGGCACCACTCGATGCTCCACTTAACCAATTTTTCCTACACACCCCAAAATGGTCCAAATGTGAAAAGAGCAACAGGGCTAGTAGTAATATCAAGTCCTGAGAACCTTGAAACTAGAAATCCCGAAAATACTGAACAACCATGCTGTTCAAAATCAGCAAATATACAAGCTTTTCATTAAGCAAATGAAAGCAAAATTCTTTTACCCACAGCACTCATCTCCATCGAACACCGAGGAGAACTGTTTAAGCTCCGAGCCTTAATTGATCAAGGCTCACAACGATCCTTTATTGCATCAAAAGCTCAAAATCGCCTCAAACTGCCAATTAAAAACTCAAACTTTCAAATATCGGGTATGGGTGGAAGAGTTATCCAAAACTCAAATAAAATTTGTTTACTAACCCTAATATCACCCAAAGCGGACATAAGAATACAGGCTCAAGCCATAGTTCTACCGCAACTCACAAACATGCTTCCAAGTTACGAAGTAAATAAAAGACATTGGGAAAAATACTCCCACCTCACGTTAGCTGATCCCAATTGTCACACCCCATCTCAAATCGATTTCCTAATTGGCAGTGATTTAATACCACAAATTATTGTCGAAGGTATTGAAAAAATTTCAAACACTCTATTAGCCCAGAATACCATATTTGGATGGATTCTAAGTGGCCAAGTCCCAGAAAAAATTTGCGCGTTTACTACTCGTGTTGAAGATATTTCAAATGAATATTTAAATACACAATTAAAAAAATTCTGGGAGATAGAAGAATTCCCCCCAACTACTCAAATCAAACCAGAAGATCGGACTTGCGAAGACTTCTATAACGCCACGACAACTCGAAACAAAGATGGTCGTTATATCGTTCGGTTACCATTTAAACCAGATCATCCAGACACTCTCGCCTTAGGCCACTCCCGGTCCTCAGCTATCCAACAATTTTTAAGTATGGAAAAAAATCTCATGAAAAAAGGCGAGCTTAAATCACAATACGATAGTGTCTTGGAAGAATACATTGATCTCAATCATATGGAAGAAACCACTTCTTATGAAAAAATTCATAAAGGTAAATACCTCTCATTTTACCTCCCCCATCACGCGGTATTAAGACCTGATAAATTAACCACAAAGTTACGAGTAGTATTCAATGCCTCGAAATGCACAAGTTCAGGCAACTCTCTAAATGACGTTCTCTATACAGGGCCAACATTACAACCCGATCTCATGCTCTTAATACTAAATTGGCGCATGTTCAAATATGTGTTCAATGGCGATGTAGAGAAAATGTACAGGCAAATCCTATTACACGAGGATGACCAAGATTTCCAGAGAATAGTCTTCCGCAAGTCAAGTGATAGTCCCATCCGCGACTACAAATTAAAAACAGTAACATTTGGAATAAATTGCGCACCCTATTTAGCCATTCGAACACTTCACGAATTGGCAAAAGATACCGAAAAATCCCAACCTCTGGCAACCACAGTATTAAAACAACATACTTACGTGGACGATATTCTGTCAGGAAGCCATAGTTTATCGATAGCTTGTGAATCACTAAACCAAGTGATTGAATCATTGAATTCGGCAGGCTTTCCCCTAAAAAAGATCACCTCAAATCACCCCGATATTTTGAAAAATATTAAAAAAGAGGACTTGTTAGACACTGACTTCCTTAAATTCGAAAAGGCAAGTATAACAAAAACGCTGGGCATACAATGGAATGCGATAGCAGATGAATTCTCGTACACTCTCGAATCAATATCTGCGTTATCCGCCATAACCAAGCGACAAATTCTCTCCTCGGTGGCAAAACTTTTCGACCCCGCAGGATGGCTCTCGCCAATAATGATACAAGCAAAAATCCTCATACAAGAACTATGGTTAGACGGTACCGATTGGGACGAACAAGTCAAACCTGTACGTTTGATAAAATGGCATCAATTCGCCAATAATTTACCCACAATCTCAGAGATACGAATTCCAAGATGGATAAACTTCTCACCCCAGCACAATGTCGAATTACACGGCTTTTGTGACGCCTCAGAAAAGGCATATTGTGCTGCAATCTACGTGCGCACTGAATACAATAATAAAGTATCATCCCGTCTCTTAGTGGCAAAAGGCAAGGTCGCCCCCTTAAAGACTCTAAGCCTACCCCGCCTCGAACTATGTGGCGCAGTTCTATTAGCAAAATTAATTGCACTCGTCCAATCACACCTCAAATTAAATGACCGAAAACTATATCTCTGGTCAGACTCAGAGATTGTATTAGCGTGGTTGGAAAAACCCCCATATACCTGGAAGACATATGTTTCCAACCGAATCTCTCAAATACTCGACTTAGTTGGTCCAGCCACTTGGCGACACGTCGCCAGTGGTGATAATCCCGCGGATCTTGGCACAAGAGGCTGCAAACCCTTGCACCTTGCCACCACTCCACTTTGGTGGAATCAGAAAATCCCTCATCGAAACAACAAAAAAGTCAAACCACCCCAATTATTAGAAATACCAAAAATGGTTGATGACGAAAAACCCCAAGGCACACCTGCAGAAGCTACACGCTCAAGACAGGGTGCAAAAACAAAAAAAAATAAAGAAAATTCAGCCGCAAGATTTATTTCCGACAGTGACAGTATTATAAGATACTGCACTAGATTCTCTTCAGCCCCAATAGAAGATAACTCAGAATCAGTCCTGGAAATAAAGAATAGTACTCTTGATAACTTTTGGGCACGCCTTCAAGCGGCGTATGATATAATTGTCGAAACGGATGATTCCGATTTGCCCGACAACTTTAAATCTTCAGCTTTCGCCAAATTCGAAAACTGTCTTGACCAGTATGAAGAGACAAAAGCTATGATTTCAGATCAGCTTAAATTATTAAAACCTATTGCACCTACTCCACCCCCGCGAGTAGAGCTGCCCACAACCCCAATACATGAAGCAAGTTCAGGCATTTACCTCAAAGTGCCAGCATGTGACACAGAAATATTTCATGGAGGTTATGAACAATGGCCGTCCTTCCGGGACATGTTTACGGCCGTGTACATAAACCATCCAAAATTATCCCAGGCGCAAAAATTGTACCACCTCAGGTACAAAACAAAAGGTCAAGCAGGCGCTATAGTAAAACAATTCGCATTAAATAATGACAACTTTAACCTGGCTTGGTCGGCACTAAAAGAAAGATACGAAAATGAAAGAGTACTAGTTGACAATCAAGTAACGATTTTAATGAACTTGCCAAAGATTCAAAGAGAAACAAGCGAAGAATATATAAAATTACAGTCCACTGTCACAAACTGTCTATCAGTGTTAGCAACACAAAATATTCCCACAGATAACTGGGACCCAATTCTGGTCAATGTTTGCGCTGCAGCATTGCCAGAGAAATCGTTACTTTTATGGGAGCAATCACTCTCATCCCGCAAAAGATGCCCGACGTGGCAACAAATGAAAGATTTTCTCACTACCCAGTACGAAATAGCAGAGAGGGTAGATAAAAAAGCGCCAAAAATTAAAAACACACAAAACGATCTACATAGAAGCTTCACAAAACCCCAAGCCAGTAATTACAATTCTTATAACAAAAGCTTCAATAGATCGCAATCATATGTCTCAGATCAAAAGAAATTTGCGTCATGCGAATTGTGTAAAGGAGGTCACCCTTTAAGATCTTGCGAGAGATTTAAAAACTTGTCAATAAATGAAAGAAATAATTTTATTCGAAATTCCAAATTATGCACAAATTGTTTTTCACATTCCCACATGCTAAAAGACTGTGAGAGCAAATTTAATTGCGTATATTGCCACAAAAGGCACCACTCGATGCTCCACTTAACCAATTTTTCCTACACACCCCAAAATGGTCCAAATGTGAAAAGAGCAACAGGGCTAGTAGTAATATCAAGTCCTGAGAACCTTGAAACTAGAAATCCCGAAAATACTGAACAACCATGCTGTTCAAAATCAGCAAATATACAAGCTTTTCATTCAGCAAATGAAAGCAAAATTCTTTTACCCACAGCACTCATCTCCATCGAACACCGAGGAGAACTGTTTAAGCTCCGATCCTTAATTGATCAAGGCTCACAACGATCCTTTATTGCATCAAAAGCTCAAAATCGCCTCAAACTGCCAATTAAAAACTCAAACTTTCAAATATCGGGTATGGGTGGAAGAGTTATCCAAAACTCAAATAAAATTTGTTTACTAACCCTAATATCACCCAAAGCGGACATAAGAATACAGGCTCAAGCCATAGTTCTACCGCAACTCACAAACATGCTTCCAAGTTACGAAGTAAATAAAAGACATTGGGAAAAATACTCCCACCTCACGTTAGCTGATCCCAATTGTCACACCCCATCTCAAATCGATTTCCTAATTGGCAGTGATTTAATACCACAAATTATTGTCGAAGGTATTGAAAAAATTTCAAACACTCTATTAGCCCAGAATACCATATTTGGATGGATTCTAAGTGGCCAAGTCCCAGAAAAAATTTGCGCGTTTACTACTCGTGTTGAAGATATTTCAAATGAATATTTAAATACACAATTAAAAAAATTCTGGGAGATAGAAGAACTCCCCCCAACTACTCAAATCAAACCAGAAGATCGGACTTGCGAAGACTTCTATAACGCCACGACAACTCGAAACAAAGATGGTCGTTATATCGTTCGGTTACCATTTAAACCAGATCATCCAGACACTCTCGCCTTAGGCCACTCCCGGTCCTCAGCTATCCAACAATTTTTAAGTATGGAAAAAAATCTCATGAAAAAAGGCGAGCTTAAATCACAATACGATAGTGTCTTGGAAGAATACATTGATCTCAATCATATGGAAGAAACCACTTCTTATGAAAAAATTCATAAAGGTAAATACCTCTCATTTTACCTCCCCCATCACGCGGTATTAAGACCTGATAAATTAACCACAAAGTTACGAGTAGTATTCAATGCCTCGAAATGCACAAGTTCAGGCAACTCTCTAAATGACGTTCTCTATACAGGGCCAACATTACAACCCGATCTCATGCTGTTAATACTAAATTGGCGCATGTTCAAATATGTGTTCAATGGCGATGTAGAGAAAATGTACAGGCAAATCCTATTACACGAGGATGACCAAGATTTCCAGAGAATAGTCTTCCGCAAGTCAAGTGATAGTCCCATCCGCGACTACAAATTAAAAACAGTAACATTTGGAATAAATTGCGCACCCTATTTAGCCATTCGAACACTTCACGAATTGGCAAAAGATACCGAAAAATCCCAACCTCTGGCAACCACAGTATTAAAACAACATACTTACGTGGACGATATTCTGTCAGGAAGCCATAGTTTATCGATAGCTTGTGAATCACTAAACCAAGTGATTGAATCATTGAATTCGGCAGGCTTTCCCCTAAAAAAGATCACCTCAAATCACCCCGATATTTTGAAAAATATTAAAAAAGAGGACTTGTTAGACACTGACTTCCTTAAATTCGAAAAGGCAAGTACAACAAAAACGCTGGGCATACAATGGAATGCGATAGCAGATGAATTCTCGTACACTCTCGAATCAATATCTGCGTTATCCGCCATAACCAAGCGACAAATTCTCTCCTCGGTGGCAAAACTTTTCGACCCCGCAGGATGGCTCTCGCCAATAATGATACAAGCAAAAATCCTCATACAAGAACTATGGTTAGACGGTACCGATTGGGACGAACAAGTCAAACCTGTACGTTTGATAAAATGGCATCAATTCGCCAATAATTTACCCACAATCTCAGAGATACGAATTCCAAGATGGATAAACTTCTCACCCCAGCACAATGTCGAATTACACGGCTTTTGTGACGCCTCAGAAAAGGCATATTGTGCTGCAATCTACGTGCGCACTGAATACAATAATAAAGTATCATCCCGTCTCTTAGTGGCAAAAGGCAAGGTCGCCCCCTTAAAGACTCTAAGCCTACCCCGCCTCGAACTATGTGGCGCAGTTCTATTAGCAAAATTAATTGCACTCGTCCAATCACACCTCAAATTAAATGACCGAAAACTATATCTCTGGTCAGACTCAGAGATTGTATTAGCGTGGTTGGAAAAACCCCCATATACCTGGAAGACATATGTTTCCAACCGAATCTCTCAAATACTCGACTTAGTTGGTCCAGCCACTTGGCGACACGTGGCCAGTGGTGATAATCCCGCGGATCTTGGCACAAGAGGCTGCAAACCCTTGCACCTTGCCACCACTCCACTTTGGTGGACAGGCCCCAACTGGTTAAAAGAATCTTCTGATTCTTGGCCAAAATCTCCGACCCACAATATTATACCCCCAGAAAGTCGAAAAATTGAAAATTTTCACATCACACAAGATGATGCTGATATACTGGAACGATTCTCTTCATTCTCTCGGGCACTAAGAGTAGTAGCCTATATGTTCCAGTTTATACAACGACTTAAAAATAAGGTCAAGAGAATACCCAATTCTCATTTACCCCAACTGCAGCATTCCGACATCCACAAGGCAAAGGTAAGCCTAATCTCGTATACTCAAACACGATATTTTAGCCGTGAAAAATCACAGTTACTAAACTCTAAGCCGATTGATAAAAGGAGTTCACTGCTAGTACTGAACCCATACCTAGACTCAACCGGGTTGATTCGTGCCGATGGACGACTGGTAAATTCTAGTCTTACATATAACGAACGGCACCCCATAATAATCCCCGAAAAATCCCCGTTTGCCAAATTATTTATAAACTTTCTTCACCAGCTTATGCTACACGCTGAGCATCGCCTGATGCAACAAATGATCCGACAGGAATTTTATATTCCGCGCCTCAAGCCCCAAATTAAGAAGTGCATTTTCATGTGCAAAATATGCACCATACATAAACAAAAAATGCTGCAATTTCGCTCCACCCTTTACAGTCACAGGTGTTGACTTTGCTGGGCCTTTCCAGATAAAGGCCTCTATGTTAAGGTCCTCAACCTACACTAAAGGGTACGTGGCCGTCTTTGTGTGTTTTACCACAAAAGCGGTACACCTTGAGCTATGTTCAGATCTGACCACGGCGGCTTTTCTCGCGGCATTTGCTCGCTTTGTCGGCAGGCGAGGCTACCCTTCTAAAATGATGAGCGATAACGGTAAAACGTTTATCGGAGCTAAACGAGCCACAGAAAGGGAATTTATCAAATTCATAGATGAGGTCTCCCCTGAAATCATCAAAAAATATGCAACCCAAGGCACTGATTGGCAATTTATCCCACCAAGCGCTCCACACATGGGCGGATTATGGGAATCAGCAGTGAAAAGCTTTAAAATCCATTTCAAAAAAACCGCAGGCAGTCATAAGTTCAACTTCGAGGAGTTTGTAACATTGCTTACTCGAATTGAAGCTGTCCTCAATTCACGGCCACTCTCAGCTCTCTCACAAGATCCATCAGATCTAACAGCCCTAACCCCTGGGCATTTTCTAAGAGGAGCCCCAATCCTCGCAATACCCGAACCGAGCACCGACTCACTTAGTTTAATGAACCGATGGGAAAAAATTAAAATCCTCCATCACGAATTCGGTCGCAGATGGAAAGAAGACTACCTCAAAGATCTTCAAAAGCGATATCGTTGGAAAACTAGCCAAACGGAACCAAAAATCGGAGATTGCGTCATTATAAAAGACGAATGTCTTCCACCCACAGAATGGCGACTCGGACGAATAGAAAAATTACACCGCGGGCCTGATGGCCATGTCCGAATCGTTGATCTCCGCACACAATCGGGAAAACTAACTCGACCTCTTGTAAAACTGTGCTTTCTTCCCGCCGCTGAAGAATTGACCGCAAACCCTGCACATTAATAAAATTGAGCCGTAAACTCGTAAAACAATAAACCAAACTCGCACTTTACGTACATATACTTAATCCAATAATCGTATATCAAACTAATACGAACACAAGACCCAAATCAAATGCACCACTGCTGCACTCACTTATTACATAACATGTAACCCCGTATATACATACATAAAAAATACCTCCTTTTTTCCACAGAAATCAATGGAGTACGACATGAACGAGATCGCCGAAGCTATCGAGCAAGTCGACCGCACGTCACCTACACAATCCCGTGCCCCAACTCGTCAACCTCGCTCTGCAGTCGTCAGAGTTCCGGCAGTTCCAGTAGCCGCACCCCGCACCAGCGTGCGCCGATCATCGGCAACCCCAGCGCCAGGAAACCCACCGGCAACCATCACAACCTCAAGCGGAGTTGAGGCGAACGGCCACGAACAGCGCCGTTTGAGATGCGGTCTGTGCGCTCAACGGCACTTCCTGCGTCACTGCCCCATATTTAGGGGCATGCCACCTCTACAGCGGCAGCAAGTAGCACGGGCCCAAGGGCATTGCCTAAATTGCATGGCGCTCACGCACACGACGCAAGAGTGCACGTCCCTAAGTTTGTGCCAAATATGCCACAGACCGCATCACACCCTCTTTCATCGCCTACCCAGGCGCACCGAGGTCAGCGCACCAAATCGTCGGCGTCCACCGCAGCCACCACATCGACGCCAACAGCAGCCACCGCTACATCCACCGCCAGCAGCGACCAGACGAAGGCAGACCGCCTGGACCCAACCAGCTATAAGCAGCCGTCGTCAGCGTTCTACAGGCCTAAGCGACGTGGTAGAGGTGTTGCAACAACTGCAGCGCTTACTAGGCTAAGTATACGCCTAGGGGGGCCGGGATGGTTAAATGAGCACTTCCGCTCCATCGCCAACCGACGCCGGCAGATGGCACAACACCTACCGCATACACATCTACACAAACACACCTCCGTTTACATTTGACACATGATTTCACCACCTACACACATACACCAGTACACAATTGTAAACATAAACAAACCACTGTCACTCTATACCACACACACATACATGTACAAGAATATTAATCTTTCGTTTGTGAGCCTGTGCGGACGTACACCCTTCAATCCGAGCCTCTAAACATTAAAACTTATAACGTTTTCGAGAAAAAAAAAATAGTGCTTTTTCATTTGGTGAAACAGAGTAGTGAAAAGTGAGTAGAATATTCCATTTGTGAAGAGAAATCGTGTTCACTCGTAATATGCAAAATGTTTAGTTGGATCAGCTGGTATCTGATTGTTGATACTAATTTTTTTTGTACAATTAATTGTATAAAAATTAAGAACTTGAAGTTGGGTAGTTTATTTATACAATTGCCAATGACCTGAATTTTGTACATACGATTAGCGAAGAGCTGCCGTGCTATGGTTTTTCACGAATTCAAGGAGTAGGGCATATTCGGGACCCCGAATTTTACGAAATTTTGATTCGTGATTTTTAATTTTCCAAAAAATGTAACACGTCTGTTATCGTTTTATTATAGAAGTAAACAAAATAACATTAATTTAACAGAGAAGAACGATTTGTTGTAATCTATGTATTTATTGGTATTTTCAAGAAAAAAAGGAAATAAACGTAAAATTGACTCACATACAAAATAATTTATACTTCAAGTAAAAATTTACATATTTGGTACAGAAGCAAATGCACCTCCATAAAGCAAAATTATTTTTAATCACTGTTTGATACCAATATTAAATATTAATATATTACCATTCAGTAAAAAACGAAATACATCAAGTAAAAATTAAATACATCACCCATTCCATTTTGAGCGAGGCAGAATTATTCCTTATGTTGTTCAAAATGAAATCTTGACGAAATAAAAACCTTAAGTGTCTTATCCTCCAACTTAAATTTACCTTAGACTTAAAGTTGTTGCATTTAAAATCTGCAATGAAGAAGCACTGCTGTGCCTCTACACTTCTTGGTTGGATTGTCGACAAAACGTTTAATGCTTTCTGTATGACATAGCCTTTTTATCCCCTCATTACAAAAATTATGAATTTCTTTAACCAAGCCTTCTGATGAATTTTATGCTTTTCGATTATTGGACAATTGTGAGCTGTTCGTCGTTAGTGTTATTAACATCTCTTTCATAGAAAGGGTCGTTTTTTACATCACGAAGGATATTCTCATTTATGTATAATGACAAGGACAAAACAACACCTTTATATATTACGTGACGCAATTTTCTTCCTTAATCTCGCTGCGAAATCATTTTCGCTTTTAATTGAATTCCAATATTTAACGGCTTCATTTTGTGAATCAGCGGCTGATTTTTCGGGAAAAGCTTTCTTGAATGCAGAAGCCAGGTCTTGAAATGTTTAATTTTGGTCCATAGCGTTTCTTACAGATACTCGTATAACCTAGGCGAATTTAGTAAAATGGCTTTAGTAAGCTTGATTTGTTTTTTTATCGCCGTGGTACAGCAAATGTCAGAACTATTTGTTTGTAGGTTGGGTTTGACATTCACTGTACCGAAAGCAACAACGAAATACATGTGTACTTTTTTACTTAATACAGAATTAAGCGTGACAAACCGTGACGCTGACCTTAAATCCAACTCACCCCTCCCCTAGACGCGTCATGATATATATGTACGGCCCCTTAGGGAGTTAACAAGCTGTGTTATTTTGTGTTATTTGTCGATTGTGAACTCTCTATAGGCTTTTTTTGCCCTTGAAAAGGGAATTTTTAAGAATGATACAATGTTTAAAAACTAAATGGCTATTAAATTCATTGCGTTCTACAATTCCGGGATTTGAATAGACTAGGGATTGACATGCCTAGTGCACACGGCGGAGCAGCAAGGCCACATCACAACCCCATCTCGTCTTTTATTTCAAGGGCTCACACATAACAGATTAATGGGGCCGAACGTCGGGCTCCACTAATAAGAGTATGACGCATTCTTAATAGCGCGACCGATTGTGGACTCCTTATCCAATTCCATTTTTGAATTTCTTTGGTCTTTCCGTTATGATTTAAATTTTTATTTAATTTTATTATAAATCTACCTTGTATAATTTTCTGGAAACGCAAACTTTATGGTTTAATACGAATGTTTCGACCAATCAATTAGGTAGCTAAAATTATTATTTTTTATTGTTTTAGTTTGACTTGTTCTAACTATTTTTATTTACGAATTCTGAGGTTGGAATTGTGTATTTAAAATTAAATAAGCTGCACATGTTTCTATTTCGATTTTCAAGCATTTTGGAAAGGTTCTGCTTCGTTTTTCAACTCTTTGGAATGTTAGTCGTTGTCCGGCTGGACGCCAGCTGACTAACCAGGAGAAGTGTAGTAGCTATTTTTTTTGGAACTCTTTGATCATTTATTTTTCTTAAACCCAATTTCGAAAAATTTGACTTTTAAGACTTATTGACTTTAGATTTATTTTTTTAATAAATAACTTGATGTCTAGGATGTCAAGTGAGAATTCGGATTTTAACCGATTTTGATCTGGTTATTTACCTCTCTGATGTCTGATATAACCTTAGCCCATAAGTTTTCAAACTTTTTTCGCTTACCGCCCATTTTGAGATACACTTTTTTTAGGTTTTAATTCGTCGTTGGTTGTAAGCTCTATGAGTTCTTCCGCTAACAGTGATGATTGTGCTGTGTTGACATTTGAAATTGGATCCAATACCCAATCGGGTATGTTCATGTTTAAAATGTCTTCAAATCGTCTTTTGAATGCATTGTTGAGATTATCCAAGTGTTGACAGTAGTCCAACAAGTCACCGTTATTGATGGATACTGCCGATAAATTAGGGAAATTATTAAAATCATGTCTGCTTATATTTCTTTTGTAAAGAAGCAGTTTAGCTACGAAAGAACCAATTATATTTTTGGTTTAAATAAAATTTAAGGCTTCACCTTGAAGTTGAAGATTCACATCATTAAACAATTTATACAAATCTGTTAAGTACGCTACATAATTTTTTGATGTGATAAGGCTTTCGCGCAATTCAGTGTCTTTTTTTTCTAGAAACTCAAGTACTGAGTCAAATAGATTGTAAAATCTCGTCAGACATGTACCTTTAGATAGTCAGCGAACTTCCGTATGAAGCAATAAGCTATTGAAGTCTTCATCATTGGCAACGCAAAGCTGACTAAATAATCTGTTATTTAGTGAGTTGCTTCTAATTTTATTAACTCCTCTAATTACATATTTCAGTGAAGTATGCAAACGTTCATTTAGATTTCTAGCAACCAAATGCTGGCGGTGAATGACGCAATGTACAGCAAATACATCGGGAACCTTCTTTTTTAAGTGTGCTATGAAGCCTACGTAACGACCTACCATAGCAGGAGCGCCATCGGTAGCAGCTGAGATAATGTTATTCAAAGGGATTCCTTTTTCGGAAAAAAAGTTTTTCAGCGTATTAAATATAGTTTCTCCTTTTGTATCTGTTTCTAAATTTCTTGCAAATAATAGTTCTTGACATATTTTCTCATTTTTTATGACATTGAAAACTTACAAGTCTTCAGATATTCGCACAGTGATTCTTCAATGTTTTCAGCCATCTCATCAATTCGCCTGTGCACAGAGTTATTACTCAAAGGAATTTTTCGTAAAATATCCGCCGCTGGTTTATGAAGCACCGTGGTTAATACTTATTTTACCGCTGGTAAAATTAAATCTTCGCCAATAGTGTGAGGTTTGCTCGTTTTAGCAATTAACATAGGGATGTTATACGAAGCTCGAAGGCCATCATCGTCTTGCTTAGAGGCTGTAGAAAATAAACTTGATATAATTGGCCGAGTTAGGTTCTTCTTTTCCAGGTCTTGAAAATAGGTCACATCTTTATATTTTTTGTATCAGAGTGCACGGCATTCAAATGATATTGTAGCCTAGAAGGTTTCATCGCTTCATTTGAAAATGTTTTTTGACAAATTAAGCACATTTTCGATAAACCCGTATTTTATATACTCCGCACTATACTGTCGCCTCTTTTTACTTCTGACATACTTTTAACACGTATTTCACAAACTTGTACTTAGGATATGACAAAACAAACCAGATACTGGTAGCGCACTACAACGTTAAACTTCAACAATTTGTAAATATTTTTTATCAACTACACCCGGCCCTGCCACTGCTGTCTGCTCGATTACTATATACACGGCACACTGAGAGGCAAAAAAAAATCAATAATGCTTAAAATTTCTTAAAGAATATTTTTATGCGCAACCGGAGAGGGCCCCATCCCAAACAAATGCGAGCAAAAAGTGCATAATTATTTTTGCATGCTTCGACATTCTCATTGTTACATATTTCTGCTGTTTAAACAAATGCTCACTCTCTGCCCATGCCAAAGAACGTAAATCTATAAGAAGCGACAACACGCTGAAATGAAAAATTTCAGAGATTTCTGAGACCGTATGGTGCCGTCCATCTCCAGGAGTTCACCACATGCTTTGATACGCTGTCCGCACGAAAGAAGCAGAAGAAAATATTTTCGCCGGCTAGTTTGCGATCAAAACAAATAAAAACAAGAGTGACATTTGAAGTGCTGCTTGTTTTTATTAAAAATTCAATAAAAATCCACAATATTGTTAGAAATGTGCATAATAAATGTATTATATTAGTTCTGGTGTCAATATAAAGCGGTTGTGAGTGTAAATAGTGCGGTATTAAAGCGTAAAACGCCAGAGAATGTGTGTGGCCGAAATCCAAGTGTCAACCAAAATTTTTAATACACGAAAAATTGTAGGATATGTTGCAAAAATTATATTAAACTATGAAATTATGGTTCCCTCGGGTAGTTATAAAAGTGTTTTATTAATATCTCAACATATATTGAATGTTCGGGAGTGATTAAGTGTTAAAATGTTGTTGCAAGAGTAGTGGGTTATTGTTAAAATTGTGCAGAGTTCATGGACGTCGGTGCCTAATAAGTGTAACAAGTGTAATTAACAAAACTAGTGTACATTTAATATATAAATAGCATTTAGTTGTTCTGAAACCTATGCATTAATTTATTTCTGTATATATGTTTTGTTGTCATCAGTATAATTTAATCGAAATATGTAGGACCCATATTAAAAGAGTGTTAATGATTCAAAGCCTACTATCTAAGTATATGTATGCACATAAATGTTTTCTAAAAATTTAGCAAATGAATAAATATGATAACTATTGCATAAATATTTCAATACGTCTACTTCTGCACGATTTAAATCGTGCCGAGCTCAAAAAGCCTTCGCCATACCATGGGGTTTAGAGAAAACTATTTTAATTTGGTAGTATATTTGATGAAAAATAGCAGGAGTAAAAAAGGTACTAAAAAGAGCTTTGAGATATAGATCTGCGAGAAAATCACTACAAATTAATGTGTTAAGTAAACACTAAGCTAGATTATATGTAAATACGTTGGTATAGTACACTGAGAAAAAAAATTTGTATTAACTTTTGTGAGTACTTTTTTTTTAAGTAGTAGAATTCTTACTACGGCGGCAAAGCGCAGTGAATTTAGTGCAATAGCAGTGATGATAAACACTGGTGTGCAAAAGCGACAAAATTCTGCGACATATTTACATATACATATATATGAACGCAGTGCGCATGGAGGTGAGGACAGGCCGTGATTTAATAACGCCCTATTTGGGAAATCGTATCAAATTTTAATATATATTTTCATAAAATTTAACAAAACTGTGTATAACAATAGATACATATGAATATTCATATCAGATATGATTTTAGAAATTAAAAATCTTGCCGGGGGTAGCATGTCTGATATATTTTAAGTAAATGTGTTCACATATTCATTAATGCCGGACTGGGCCAAAAAAACAAGAGTGATCCTCCTTTTTGGTGCGAGCACGGAAGACAGAAATTTCATAATTTTGTTCAAATTCTTTGTCGCGAAAGTCTGAAATTAGCATGTGGATGGCGATTGTGTACGAAGGGAGAGGAGTTGGGTTTGCATTTATGAATGGAAAGACAACCGCATTTATGAATGGTTGTAGTATTTTAGAGTTTTTGGCGTCGACGTATATATACATATACATATGTATGTATCTTGCATTTACTAACATTATTTACATATTTACATATTATTCTATATGTGATATTTATGCATACATATATTAGCCCTCAAATTAAAATTTTTACCCAAATGTAAAGTAAGCAGAAAATATGAATTCATTGTAAAGCATATTTAAGTAAAAATCTTGTTTCATATTAAACAAAAATCTGATATGCGCATGCGAAATGCCGTCGGCAAAACAGGTATGCCATTTTGTAAACGTGAACATACATATGAATGTGATTACATTACATGTTCAACTCTGCCGACTTCTATCGGGTATTTAATTAAATTAATCAGCAAAATAACAAGATTATTTGCATATATTAATTATCGCAATGCGAAATCAAATATTGGTAATGAGTTTCAATGGCCGCATCTTCAATCTTCTTTCTTATTTTCGTGCAGCGAAAAGCAAATCCACAGCGAATTTTCGGCCGCCATGGTAAATTTTGGCGAAAGAACATGTGAAGACGTGTGGTGAACTCCTGGAGATGGACGGCACGGATTCACTCGCCAAATTTCAGCGTGTTGTCGCTTCTTATAGATTTACGTTCTTTGCCCATGCCAACAAGAAATGTTATTTCATAATCGAACAATTGCTAATGCATACTTTTAGGCTCACGGAGAGCGAACAGAAGAGGAATCATTACTTATACCAAAGAACATAAATGTATAAGAAGGGACAACACGTTATTATTAGCAACGAGTGAATCTCCAGGGGCATGCTTTCTTAATCTAGCCAATCAAAAAATTCATTTGAGCAAAAGAGAAAGCATGCCCCTGGAGATTCACTCGTTGCTTAAAGTAACGTGTTGTCCCTTCTTATACATTTATGTTCTTTGCTTATACTTGTCACAAAAATTAATTTAAGATACCTACTAGTTATCGCCCCCGTATACTGTTTTAAAGCCCCACCGTTTTCTCTAAGCTTCATACTGTCCCCCAGGAATCATCCAACGCCCACAAGGGGGCGATATCGCCCACTTTGGGAAAGACTGCATTAGGCCAATATTTAAACACCTAACCCCTGGAAGAACAAGACCATATTTTTTTTAAACAATTATAACATTTTTGGCAGTTTACAGTTTTTTGCTGTGGCAGATAATTGATGTTTTACCTTGATCAAATTTTAGATTTGTTCTTTATTGAAGTTAATTTTGATGAGACTTTATATTTTGTACTACCTTTGATATCTTGTGCAAATACCTTTTTTACATTTGGTTAATATGAATATTAAATGAAACGTGAATACTGAGATATAATAAAAATTAATTAAATATTATTCCACATACTACATTATTAAGCGAGAGATTGTTGTTTCGTATATTTTATTAAGAATAAAGGTGCGTTTGCTGGGATTATTCCAAAAGCCTTATTTATACTCATTTTAATTTCTGTATAAATTTTTTTGTATTTTTCGTCTGAAGAGGCAACAATAGCATGTTACTTATTATTGTTACAGTAATTTTTTGGAATTAAATCAGTCACAAGTTCAATTGATTTTGCTTCTTTAAGTTGACTGCGAGGTTCGTTTTTTTTCATGAGTTTAAACTTTTATTAATTGGAAACGTGCTTAAGGCACAGCAATGAGCACTTTCCGCCACCGGTTAAGTCTTGCGCTATATGCAAAGATAATTTTGGGGATATTGACGATATATGTACTTAAAACGGCGTGCTCGCACCGATTCCAAAGGTCATGCCTTCTAAATTATCTGAAAAGGAATACGTCGTGTCCCCAGTGCCAGGCTAAGTGTAATAGCAGTGATTTACGCCAAAATACTGGTGTACGCACAAGAGCTCAGACTACTTTTCAAACAGATAATCCGTCTGGAAGGCTAGAACATCCGCCTATTCGACTATTCCTGATAATTGGGAGAAACGCGTCTCAAAAGTGATTGAAGATAACCTGGAAAATACACTGACGAATTTATTAGGCCGGTCCAATATGGCCTCTCATCCAGCTGTGCCTGTAACTACCGGTAGTCCTGGTGCAGGTTTTCAACAATCCAATGTACAGGATAACCATTCGACAGCATTTTGGCCTGCGGATATTCCCAATTTAAAAAACAGTTCCAACCAAAGCTTTAACCGACAAATTAAGAAAATATCCCAACCCATTTCGAATTGGGACATAAAGTTTGATGGTTCTGCAAGATTGTCGGTGGACAGCTTTATATATCGTATCGAATGCCAGGTGATAGACACTCTGGGGGGAAACTTCAACCTTCTTTGCGAGCATGTTCAAAGCCTATTTGCCAGTGAAGCCAAAGCTAGGTATTGGATGTACCGTCGCTCAGGGCTACGCGTCACGTGACCATCACTTTGCGAAGCCATGCGTATGAACTTCCAGCAACACCAAAGTGACTTTGAATTGAAGGAGTAAATATGTAGCCAAAAACAAGGTCCAAGCGAGTCTTTCGATGATTACTTTGAAGATTGTAGAGCATTTGCAATCTCTTTTATCTGAGGTAGAGCTAGTTGAGATTTTACAGCGTAATTTGAGACCGCGTGTCCGACAACAACTACCCTACGTTTCAATCAATTCTTTACCTGAACTGAAAATACTTTGTCTTAAGGGCGAAAGTTTGATAAATGAGATTTTAAGATCAGCCAATGTGGCTACGCCCGCAACACAACGGTCGAATCCGCGCCGGTACGACAACGCATTGAAAAATGAAGACTAGTTCCTGGAATAATAGAACCAGAAATTAATGAAATCGCGAAATATCCAACAAAGGGTAAAATTGTTTGCTGGAATTGTAAAGGTGAAGAGTATCGCTATTTTGACTGCCTTGAGGACAGAACAGTGTTTTGTTATGAGTGCGGTGCGACCGACGTCTACCGTCTACGATGCCTGACATGCAACCCGAAAAACTGCAAAGCGAGCGAGGTACGACCTGAACAGCAAGTAATAGGCAATGCGCATAACCGCAACTGCGTGACATCACTAATACGATCGTCCACACAGATTAAAACGAATACATTTGTACACAAAATTATCCCTTATGAGGAGTGTGTGAAAAATAACAATAACTTTTGGATTAACGTAAAACGTCATAATTTGAAACTTATTGTCAACTTTATTTCTCAAACGCCTTTGGACTTAAGGCCTTATGCCAAAATTAGCATTCAGGGGCCGGAGTACTTGGGACTTTTAGACAGTGGAGCACAAGTTTCCTGCTTAGGCTCATCGCTAGCGAAAATTTTTGCAAACAGCAGAAATTGCGCAAAGATACCATTTTTGTATGCACCGTGGACGGAAGCAAGCAACTTGTGTACGGTACAATTTAATTTTTTAGCATTCTACGTAATTCCAAGTCTATCACAGAAAGTTATTTTGGGTGTTGACTTTTGGACAAAATTCCAAATCGTGACTCATCTGGTTACCGAGATCTCCCTCAAAACAAAATCCTTTGAAAATACCCTTTCGTTAAGTAGTGCACAACAGCAACATTTAGAGTTAGTTAAGCTTCCAAGCTTCCAGAAGAAAGCCTTAGAGAAAACCTGATTGACGGAGTATGTGATCGAACTCCAACCCAATGTCCGTCCGATAAGGCAGCAATATTTCACAATCTCCCCTGTAATAGAAAAGTTTAGGCCTCTATGCCTAAAATTCAAATAAACCACTATTAAACGACCCGCCCTAATATGCAGCGGTCACACTTATTCACGGCTTTTATCTAGTTGTGTGAGTGTGTACAGATGAGCACACACCCTGTCGGAAATCAAAGTACTATAAAAGCAATTTAAAAAGTACTTTTTTTCTAACCACAAGTGGTTTAAATTCATTCTATTTTCTTGTCATCAACTAACTTTTTTAACATGGCGATGTCCTAGGAGCAAGTCAATTATCCGACTCTGCATTTGATTTCAACCACTTTCAAATATATTTGAAAGAAAGAACATTAAAATGACTTTTTTTACAACTGCAATAAAATGTATTTATTTCCAGCTACTTTAAAACTGCTTTGTTTACATCTATTTGTTTTAAACATCTTTATTTTATACCTACTCTTTTCCAAAAAAAAACGCATTTTAGTTCAGTTTTTATAAAATATATTCACATATGTACTCTTATTATTTTATTAAATATTTTTGTTTAAATTAAGTAAGGAATTCATTTCGTGTTTAACGCACGTTTACACGTTTAAAATAAAATTAAATTCAGTTTCTTCCGCATACATACTTCGTAAAAACATTGTTTTTTTACCGCCTGAATGGTCTTGCGAAAAACTTCCTCTGGGTCACGATTTTCGATACAAAAGGCATCTAAGTTAATAATGATAAAGAAAAAATGGAAATATTTTAAGAATCACACATTTTATGGGCTCGCCCACTCTTACCTTTCAAAAGCGGATAGAAATTATCAAAGGATTTCAATTTTTTTTTCCGTGTGTTCCATCGACGTTGAAATTCATTCCATCAAGCTAGAAATATATGGGAAAAAGCTTTAGATAGATATTTAGAATTTTATGAATATATTAGCTACTCACGTAAATTGTTTTGTTCTCTTCGTTAATGTTATCGTCAAGGGCTGTCAATTCGTCATCTGTTTGAATTGGAAATGATAAAGTGAATGACGCCACAGCCTTCTGCTTTCGGATGAGAGATTTTATGAGCACGGTTTGGTTCCCTAGCACCTCCATAACTGCTTCATTTTGCTTTTCTTGCTTCTTCTTCTGCTTCTTTTTATACATTTTATCTGATATTTTTTTTATATATTTACAAATAACTTTTAAATACATTTTTATACAGCGATTTATATAGTAATATTTAAACTAGGCAATGAAGCAGTGGTATTAACATGTAGTAATTTTCCTCTGGAAGAGCAACAAACTTATATTTAATCTTATCTAAAGTAAAGTCCTCTTCAATACCCAAGTTATCAAAACGAACATAGCATATACCTAAAGATGTCAATGAATCAGTTGGTTCTTTAAAAACACTATCCATTGCAATAAATTTTGTCCCAATAAGAACAACAGACTTGTTATTTATTTTGAAACCAATAATTTTTATAGGAGTATTTGGCAAAACACAGCAAAAGTTGTCAGGGTATTTTGTGCCTATAAAATAATAACTTATGAAACAGCCAACTATTTTATTTTATTTGTATTTTACTTTAAAATCATTCTTTTCAATTAATATATCTTCGTTTTCAATTCTTTTGGTATTTTGCTGTAGTATTTTTGAAGGCTTCTTAACATAACTTTTCAAGGTTTGCAAATAGTTCTCGAAAGGATAACTAAAAATTTTGATACATCGCCGAATTCTTTAACAGAATCTACCAAATGCAAGAGCCCGTGAACATTATGTGAAATACTTTTTTCTCCAAAAATTACTGCGAAGTTTTCAACAAACAATTGCAGCATATCTTGAGCTACTGCATCATTATTTTTGCATGTTTTTGGACATGCAAGAACCGGTAAGCACAATGCAAAAGAAGAAACTCATAGTGAACGTCTTGCTGAACTTTGGTTTTCAGTGCGACTATACCCGTGTATAATACGAATTATCGGAACTCAGTAGCCTTCCAATTTGGTAATTCGTCGTAACTTCTAGGCTTACGCACAAACTCCTTGGGTATACTCGATCCAATGCTAACTAAGTGGTCAGATATTTCGAAATATATATACATATATATATATATAAATAAAAATGCAATAAATATAAATAAAAATAACGAATTTTATCCTTTTTTTGTTTTTTTTTTCAGACTGCCTTGAAGATAACCACGCATATTTTATTTCGTAATTCACAACTTTTTCTCCCCCAGCCTTCTAGGTTAAGAGAGGTGGCGAGGAACGAGACTGTTAGTGCAAGATCCTGGCAATGGTGACAGAAAACAACGATTATTAATATAATACTTTGCTTCATATATACATGAAGCTGGTAGCTCACGTGTTCACTCATTTTGGCCATGTTGCGTACCGCAAGGGGGGCGGCATGTTTAGGCCTCTATGCCTAAAATTCAAATAAACCACCATTAAACGACCCGCCCTAATGTGCAGCGGTCACACTTATTCACGGCTGTGCAGATGAGCACACACATAAGTTACACACACGTACACATTAACACAGTCACTCAATTTCTTATGTTTATATTTTCCCGCCGGATAAATATTTTCGTTTAATTTTCCCCTGATTCATATGGTCCGACGGTTCGGACACAAAACCGTTTTACTTTTGCTGGCGCTTCTTTGTTGACCGCGTTCAAGGGAAGACTTCGAGCTACCAGTCTCATCCAGGTAAATAATCCGTGTAAAACATTATACGCTAAAAACCATTTAAATAAACTCAAACACATTTATTATAAAGAAAAAATTAAACATCATTGCGTTTTTTTCTTTCATTTATTTCACGACAACCCGAATAAAACCCCGGTAAAACGGACCTTAAAACGCAAAGTTTTTTTACCCTCTGTTTTTCATGGTCCTATCTTCGCCGAGAAGAATTTTTACGATTTTCACTTCATCCAGATAAAATCAACCAGTTTTCAACACCTACAGTCCACTATTATTATAAAGTACACCAGCTAATCGCCACAACAACAACATTTTTGAATAAACACAATCATCACGATCAACGATTCACCTTTTTGAGTTTTTTCTCAACACAACACCATCATTTTGATCAAACACAACGCAACACTTAACACAACACTTGCCACACCACCTGCCACAGGACACCAGCACATTAAGATTTAATTACCACATTAGTTGTCACCGTCAACATTGATCAAGGTACGTGGTTATCACTTAAATGACACTTTCGATTCAAATATTCAAATATAAATACAAAAAACAAAATCGTTAAAAATTGAGTTTATGCGCGTGCAACGTAACACGAGTTCGTTATAAACAAATAATTGATGCATTTTAGTTTATCAAATTATTTGTGCAATACGAGTGCCAACACAGTGCAACACATCGCGTCACTATAGTACAGTGGATATACCAGTGCATAACCTTCCAAATATATATTTAATCACGGAATCTGTCGTAATTTTACTCCACGTTTTTTTAATTTGGGAACAATTCCTCTTTTTTTATTTACACACATATATTATTGCAATTTAAGTGTCCTCTGACCTGAGAAGCGAATGCATTTTTCTCATTTTATGACACTGCAAATTACTAAGGTACATAACCTATTTTTTTGTCTTTTGGTTGTTTGTTCAACCAATTAGCATTTACGATTATGCCCTTTTATACACACACATAATTAGATTTCTTTATTTTAAACCACACAAACTCGTGTATCAACGTGTACGTTCTAAATTTTTTCGTTTAACTTTAATGCGCTGCACACTGGGTTGACACTTTGCAAGGAACTACTCGTATAGCCATATATTCGTATGGTATTAAAGAGGGTTTGGAAAACTCTGATTTAGGCAACATTTTGTATATAGAGTTGCATAAACTCGAAGATTTTATACGTTGCACAGTATACGAACACGCTACATATTATTGTACTTTTAAAAGCCGTTTTTCAACGTTGATACGTTGCACATTCCACTATCAACATATTACGTATTTATATTACACGTCATTTATAACACCGATACACATATTTGTTGGCGCAGTTGGGTGGCGAGCACTTCTTACAATTGTACATATAAAGCTTCCAGGCTAGCTAATTGTTATTTAAAAAAAAAAATGGAAGCATTCATACGCTTAGCAGAATCAATAATTGAATTTGACGCCGATTTCAGCAGCACTTCCGCTTCAGATCAAAATAAACATGGTCTTGCCATTCAGCAAGGGGAGTTAAAAGCTCTCTGGGAGAAGACAAAACTTGGACACGACAATCACAGTAATGCGGAGGGGTTGTCCAAAGCGGACAATCAGGCAATTCGGAAGAAACTTCCTTTGCCATCTATATAAAATGCATGTCTGCAATAGCTTCTCAATTGGAGGCGCTTGAAAAACCAGACAAGGATGCAAAAGATCTCCTCTCTCTACCGGTACCCGAACACAATACCCACCTTCCTCCATGTGATACGGACGTGTTCAAAGGAGATTATGAGTCGTGGCCGTCGTTCCGTGATATGTTCACGGTCATATACATCCTGAACAAGCGCCCCACTCCGGTTGAGAAACTATTTCACTTCAACCATAAGACTCAAGGAGAGGCCAAAGATATCGTGAGAAAGTGTCCACTCACCAATGAAAGCTTCCAAACTGCCTGGAGAAATATGTACGAGAGATACGAAAATAAACGTATACTCGTGAATACACAACTGAAATTACTTTTTAACTTACATACATTCGATAGAAAATGAGTGTGGTAGCTCGATAAAAAGGTTGCAGCGAGATATTTACAATTGCCTATCGTCCCTATCCAGTCATCAAATTGACATTTCGAATTGGGATGCAATTGTAATTTATCTTTGCTCAACGAAATTACCCGAAAGTACGCTGGCTCTATGCGAACAGACCATAGACCACAAAAATGATATACCGAAATGGACCGGTTAATTTCAAATAGGTTTCAAACATTAGAAACCTTAACAGGGCTAAAAGATTCCAAAGCTGTCAGAGCACCAAGGTCTCAAATACAACGACAGTCTACTGAAGTCACTGCTAAACGACTTGGCGCCTACCAGTCAAGCATGACCACTTCTACATGTAAAATGTGCAAATCCAATGGGCACAAATTACGCAGCTGTTCACGATTTCTAAGGCTGACACCAGCTGACAGAATCGAATTCTTAAAGAAGAACAACGGTTGTTTAAGCTTTGGACATACTGTGTCAAGATGCACTAGCGCATTCAATTGCAATACGTGTCACTCGCGACATAACACGCTCTTTCATTTACAGACAATTCAACCAAAGGCACCGCATCGCCGAAAGCCTACGAGCCCTTTAGACGATATGCAGTCAACATCTAAGCAAGCCTTAGCATGGCGAGATTCTTCAAAAGCAAAAACTGGCGACAACCCAAATATACAGTCATGCCATGCAAACACTGCTGGGAACAGCTCGCATATACATATACACCTGAACGGCACAGTTGATTCTGGGTCTGAATGTTCATTCATAACAGAAAGACTCAAACGGAGAATCAACCTGCCATCAACAAGAATGCATGCCCAAGTGTCAGGCATCTTAAACTCGGTATCTGCGCAGGTTAGAGAAGCGTGCAAAATAGAGTTGCGGTCACCAGTTGACCTACTCTTTAGATTAAATGCCACTGTGCTTGTATTAGCACAACTAACTGGAAATCTCCCAACCACACCTATTTGCGGCTTAACTAACCAAGCATTTCCAGACTTAGTTTTGGCGGATAAAAGCTTCTTTGTCAATGAATCTGTGGACCTTGTGATTGGGGGAGACATTTGTCCCGAAATTATTTTAAGCGGTCTGAAGAAGAATGTACTTAGTACACTTCTCGCTCAGGAAACAGTGTTCGGTTGGATATTAACAGGCCGCACGGCCATAACAAGTCCAACTAACAATATAGCCTCATATTTCAGTGAAGTTGCACTGGATAAGCAACTCACCTCTTTCTGGGAATTAGAGGATTTGCCGAAAAGCCGAAGCCAAAGCGAAGAGGATAAATATTGTGAGAAGCTATACAAAGCTAGGACCCTAAGAAACGATTCTGGAAAATACGTATTGGCCTTACCCTTTAAACAGGATTTCCTAGTAAATACCTGCCTCGGACTATCTCTAAAAAGGGCCTGCTCGCAATTTTATCGGAATGAGACGCGACTTGAAAAGAATCCAGATCTGCAAAATGAATATAATAGGGTGTTAACGGAATACGAGTCGTTAGGACATATGTCAAAGGTGAATCAAATTATACCTGCAGATTCCTTCGATCACTATTTCCTGCCGCATCATGCTGTCATCAAAGCGGAGAGCAGCTCAACGAAAGTCCGGGTGGTCTTCAATGCCTCAAGTCCAACGGCTAATGGCATAAGCCTCAACGATGTGCTCCTTCCAGGGCCAGTGCTGCAGGCAGATCTTCCTATGATAATCCTGCGTTGGATATTATACAAATACGTTTTCAACACCGACATAGAGAAGATGTACCGCCAAATTCTGGTACATGACAGATATACGAAATATCAGCGCATAGTTTTTCGCGCAAAGTCAACCGAACCAATCAGTCTTTACAAGCTAAAGACTGTTACTTTCGGTATAAATTGTGCTCCTTACCTCGCGATAAGGACACTTTTACAACTAGCTGATAATACAGAAAGCTCCTTTCCCATAGCTTCTAACATTTAAAAAAAGTACATGTACGTTGACGATGTACTGGCTGGAGGACATAATATCGACTCTGCAATAAAAGCCAGAGATGAAATAACTCACGTATTGCAGTCGGCCGGTTTTCCATTACGAAAATGGACTGCCAATTGTGAAGATCTCCTGAAAGATATTCCAAAAATCGATCTACTTTATGAAGATTTTTTGGAATTCGAAGAAACGAGGGCAGTAAAGGCTCTGGGGCATACGATGGAATGCCCGTACGGACTTGTTTTACTTTAAGACGAGGCCATACATCAATACCAAGAAATTAATAACATTCGAATACCTTGTTGTGTACACTATTCACCAACGAATGAAGTAGAATTGCACGGTTTCTGTGACGCATCAGAAAATGCGTATGGTGCGGCAGTATATCTGCGTGTTAGGCACCAGTCAAAAGTCGACGTAAATCTACTATTAGCAAAAACTAGGGTAGCTCCGGTCAAGACTATGTAATGAAGTCAACTCGTCGGAGGGGCTTGTAGAGAAGCTGTACATGCTAGTTTTAGCCTGGTTCTTAGCTCGTCGGCTGGGGTGGTTCATGCTCTCTACATTTATGCAGCCCTTGACCATTCCAAAAAAAAATCATGCACATTTTATAAAAAAAAGCAGACGACAAAAAAAAACTAAAGAGATTACCCCCAAAATAACCAATTAAAATAATACGGACGGACCATGAAAATTTAATGAAAATCCGTTTGATCAACCCATTGGAGTAGCCGCACTCTCGCTGCTCCGTTCTCCCCTACCCAACGAAGGAGATAAACTTGTCTTTATCGCCGAACCCAACCAAACTTGCAAACCTAAGGCTCACATCATCTCACAATAACAAAATATTTAAAGTTTCATTTTGGCATCTATTACAATTCTAAAAATATTTATTTATAAATTCAGTATAAGTACTTTTACAACTTATCATGCTTAAACTAATGTATATTCACAAAAAAAAATTCACAGAATACGTATTTCTGTTATAAAATTAATATATTCAGAATTAAATGAAAAATGGGAATCTGGTCACCCTAATTATTGTGATTAAGAATAAAGAAAATGCTATGTGAACAAAATACGAAATAAAGCTAAGCTGTCTAATTCAACTGCAATAGATATATATGTATGTACATACACATGTAATAAAAGGAAATGTCAAACTTACATAGCTCTGTCCCGATGAAGTCAGCAGGCGCCTGATGATCTGTTCGGTGGCCGGAGAGTATAAGCATATACAGCTCTAAGTATTATTAATAAAATAAAACCCTGTATATACACATCAAATGTCCGCTCTAAAACAGTTTAACAGCGAACTCAATTATCGCATTTTGTTTACTCACACTACCGCTATGATTTTACGCACGTTTATACTTCGCCAGTGCGGTGCACAAATTTTGATTAGGGTGGCCAAAGACCAGTGGTGGTCTTTTGTTTTTATGTTTTACTTGTTTATCTAATTACAATTAAGTACAACAAAAATATTAAATTAAGCCAAAAATAGATATATTTTTTTTTTTAGTTACAAACAAATCTATTAATATGTAAATTCATTCATGTATAATTTAAGCAAAATTTTGTTACTTTAAGATTATTACTTAAGTTTTCTTTGTTGTTTTTTTTTTTCTTACTCAATTTTGTTCTTTTTTCCATGCATTAGTGGTATGAAAAATGTATGTATGTATATATATATGTATATACCCTTAGTTTATTTTATTTTATTATTTCTGTTTTAGATTTTTAAATTAAACCAATCTGCATGCGAACATGCTGCTGAAGTATGCCAATGTATATATCCATATTTGTGCGGATGTACAATTTAAGCGTATGTAGGTTTGCTGAGCGTATACTAGTAATGCGCATGGCTTCACGCCTTGTGGATTTGGGCAAAATCTAAAGATTCTTGATTCCTTCGTTGGCGACTCCAATCGATGTGCCGGGTAAAGGTCTTCTAGTCCCAGTTCAATGATGTAGTCCTCGATTGAGTCCTCGATACGATCACCACACGTGATCACTGCTTGCAGCAAATAAAATTCCGACAGGAGTTTCGTTTCTGTGCGCTTTTTCCGCGAAATATTTTTAATCGGTTTGAGTTTCCGCGCAAACACGATTACACAGGGCTTAATTAAACTTATTTCGCACGAACTTGCGAATATTAAATTGGATAAAGTTATATCACCTCACAAGCGCGACTTCTTCTCCCTCGAGGTTGTATCCAAAAAAAAAAAAACCAGCCGTCGGCGGAAGTCTTTTTTTTTTCCTCCTGTGATTTTGCCGAGCCAGTGTTTTGACAAAATTGACAGGCGCTATGATTTCTCTCATTCACCAATCTATTACAATGGTGGATTTGGTTTGTTTGCTAAGGTGACCGCTTAGACTTATTTTTAACATAAATTGAATTACCAATTTATTTATTATTAATTTTATTAGGGGTTTTGGTATATAAATATTTTTGGTGACTTACAAAAAAGTTACAGTACATATTTTATTTTTGCTTTTGCCTATTTACAATTATACTCGCGCTCACAACTATCTCGTTACCACGATTGGAAATTTGCGGCGCCGTGCTGTTAGTAGCAATTATTGAATCTGTGACAGAGAGTCTTGACTTGGGACATTTCAAGGTAAACCTGTGGATATACTCCACAATCGTTCTCGCATGGATACGTAAGCCTGCTTGCTCGTGGTAGACCTTCGTCGCCCGTAAAATAAGATCGATTTTCAGATTAACGGAGGGCTTTGCGGGTTATCTCGTATAATATGAGATTTTGGCAAGAACTTACTCAAAAACGAAATCGTCTTTCTAAGCAAAGTCTTGCCTAATCTCAGCAAATGAGATTAAAGCAACGACTCAACGCTTGATACACTTACTTACTTACTTACTTACTTAATTGGCGCAACAACCACCTAAGCGATTTTGGCCGAGGTCAACAAAGCACGCCAGCTGTCCCTATCTTTTGCTAACTGGCGCCAATTGGAAATCCCAAGTATAGCCAAGACTTTTTCCACTTGGTCTTTCCAACGCAGGGGAGGTCTTCCTTTTCCTCTGCTACCACCCGCGGGTACCGCGTCAAAAACCTTCAGGGCTGGAGCTATTTCATCCATTCGTACGACGTGGCCTAGCCAGCGGAGCCGCTGGTTCTTAATCCGCTGCACGGTATTCGCCGTCGCAAAGACGCAAAGGTCCATAAATCTTTCGAAGAATCTTTCTCTCGAACACTCCAAGAGCTCTCTCATCTGATGTTGTCATCGTCCATGCTTCTGCGCCATACAATAGGACGAGCATGATGAGAGACTTATAGAGTATGGTTTTTGTCCGTCCGAAGTAGCACTTGTTGGCAAGAGAGATTCTGCGTTGGATTTCAAGGCTGCCGCTGTTATTGGTGTTAATGCTGGTTCCTAAGTAAACGAAGTCCTCTACTTTTTCGAAGTTATAACTGTCGACAGTGATGTTTGATCCCAGTCGTGAATGTGCCGACTGTCTATTTGATGACAGGAGATACTTCGTCTTGCCCTCGTTCACCTCCAGACCCATTCGCTTCGCTTCTCTATCCAGTTTGGAGAAGGCAGAACTAACTGCGCGGTTGTTAAGACCGATGATGTCAATGTCATCGGCGTACGCCAGCAATTGCACACTCTTATAAAAGATGATGCCTGACCGATTAAGTTCTGTGGCTCGAATTATCTTCTCCAGCATCAGGTTAAAGAAATCGCACGGCAAAGGCTCACCCTGTCTGAAACCTCGTTTGGTATCAAACGGCTCGGAGAGGTCCTTCCCGATTCTAACGGAGCTGGTGGTGTTGCTCAACGTCATTTTACATAGCCGTATAAGTTTTGCCGGGATACCAAATATAGACATTGCGGCATATAGGAAACTTCTTGTCGTGCTGTCGAAGGCGGCTTTGAAGTCGACAAAAAGATGGTGTGTGTCGATTATTCTTTCTCGGGTCTTTTCCAAGATCTGGCGTATTGTGAATATCTGGTCGGTGGTAGATTTACCAGGTCTAAAGCCACACTGATAAGGTCCAATCAGTTCATTGACGGTGGGCTTAAGTCTTTCACACAATACACACGACAGGACCTTATATGCGATGTTAAGAAGACTAATCCCGCGATAGTTGGCGCAAACTGCAGGATCACCATTTTTGTGGATTGGGCAGAGCACAGTTAAGTTCCAATCAGTAGGCATGCGTTCTTCCGACCATATTCTAGAGATGAGCTCATGCATGCACTTAACCAGCTCCTCTCCGCCGTACTTAAATAACTCAGCCGGTAATCCATCGGCCCCGGGGGCTTTGTTTTTCTTCAGCCGTGGTATCGCTTTCCGAATTTCGTCACAGTCGGGTGATGGTACATCGCGTCCATCATCATTTATTGGGGATTCGGGTTCAACATCTCCAGGGTTGCAGTTGCTTCCATTAAGCAGTGTGGAGAAGTGCTCCCTCCATAATTTAAGTATGCTGTGGACATCAGTCACCAGGTCGCCGTTTTCATTCTTACAGGAATTCGCCCCGGTCTTAAAACCTTCTGTAAGCCGTCGAACTTTTTGCAAAAATTTTCGGGCGCTTTTCCTGTCGGCCAGCATCTCAAGCTCTTCGCACTCACGCATTTCGGCCTCTCTGTTTTTCTCACGAAAAATGCGTCTTGCTTCCTTCTTCAGCTCACGATAACGCTCCCGCACAGCTCGCGTTGCGCCCGATCGCAGTGTGGCCCTGTAGGCAGCGTCTTTACGTTCCGTAGCGGCGCGACATTCCTCGTCATACCAGTTGTTCTTTCGGGCTCGCTGAAATCCGATGGATTCTTCAGCGGCGGTATTTAGACAGCGAGAAATATGGTTCCACTGCTCGGAAATATCGTTCTGTTGGTTATTGCTCTCAGAGAGCAGGTGTGCAAGTCGAGTGGCGAAGTGGGTAGCTGTCTGTTGCGATTGCAGCTTTCCGACGTCGAGCTTTCCTTGTGTCCATTTGCGCGCGCTTTTTGCTGCACAGAGGCGCGTGCGGATCTTAGCTGCCACAAGAAAATGATCCGAGTCGATGTTGGCTCCCCGGTTCGTGAAGCGATCTTAGGCCCATCGTCCTTCTCTTCCGTCGGGGCGTGGGCGCAAATTAGGGAGATGTTGAAGAATCTCACCTTGATGCGGATTGTGGCGAGACGCTCGTCCACCGGAGTGAACGACAGTACTTTACGGCGCAGTCTCTCCCCCACCACAAATCCGACACCAAATTTGCGCTCCTTTACATGGCAGCTGTAGTAGATGTCGCAAATGCCTATCACTTGTTTCCCTTGCCCCGTCCATCGCATCTATAGGATGGTGGTGATGTCAGCCTTTGCTCTGCTAAGGACATCAACCAGCCGGGTAGAGGCACCTTCCCAATTAAGGGTTCGGACATTCCAGGTGCATGCCCTCAAATCATTGTCCTTTAAACGTTTGCTGTGGTCGTCATCAAAAAAGGGGGGTCTCATCCGAGGCTTTGTTTTGTTTTTCATTGGATGTTGGTTTTTACGTGGCGGGTTCCAAGCCCTGCGCACAACCCATTGCTGGGGGTGAAAATTTTAAGTTCGTTTATATAGCGAGCCGCTTGCTCCAAGACAGACGCCCGCTTGCAGCCGCACCTCCTGGTGGACAGACGTTGCGGACTTTAGTGGACCCTTAAACCGAAAATGTCGGAGTGGCTCCGCTAAAGCTCCCACTCTATTAGCCGTGACCTATGGCTCCACACGGGTTGGTTACCGTATCTCGCACATGGGTTGCTCACGTTGCCCAGGGTGCACGAACGTGGACGTTAGAGTAGGGATTGAGTACAGCCGTGCAACTGTAACCGCTTACCCAGAAGCACCACTGCACCCCATTACACCCCACCAACGCTCTATACAGCTTTCCCAAAAACAACACTTTGGCGAAGAGTATAAGAATCTTAGATCAGGTGAATCGATCGACGGAAAAAGCGAAATTCTGCCCCTTAACCCATTCATTGATGAATCGAAAGTTATAAGGGCTGGTGGTCGTCTAGGCGCGTCTCTGGATTTGGCCTACAATGAGCGCCATCCTATTATACTGCCATATAACTGCAGGTTGTTCCGTCTCATCGTCCAGTTTAACCACAAAATATCTCTGCACGGAGAAAATCAGCTGATGTTGCGCATCCTCCGTACCCAATACTGGATTCTTAGGGTAAAGAATATGATACGTTCTGTCACCCACAACAGCAAGATCTGCACCATCCATAAACTCAGCTCATGGGAATCCTGCCCCAGGGACGCACTACCTATTCTCGGGCATTTACGAACAGTGGTGTGGATTTCGCAGGACCATTTGACATCAAAAGTTATCGCGGGAGAGGATGTCGAATCTCAAAAGGTTATGTCTTATTCTTATTTGTGTGCTTCGCAACTAAACCCGTACATCTTGAAGCCACTACTGATCTAAGTACAGCGTCATTCTTGGCAGCTTTACGATCCGAAGCTAAAGCCTTTATGATTGAAGCGCGTAACAGCACCTTGTCCAGGAACGCGCATCAATTGTATTCGTGGCATTTCATCACCGCTGCAGCGCCACACATGGGCGGACTGTGGGAGGCGGGAGTGAAAAGTTGTAAGTGCCAATTTAAGAAGATAGCATCGAACTACAAATTCACCTTCGAAGAATTTATGACTATTTTATGTAGAGTTGAGTCTTGTCTCAACTCTCGTCCAATAAGTCCCTTTTCAAATAACCCATCTGACCTGGAGCCGTTTACCCCAGGCAACTTCTTAGTTGGCGGGCACTTACTAGCTCCACCAGAACCAGATATTAATGAAAACCCTGCATTCATAATAAACCAATGGCAATAGCTCAAAGCCCTGCACCATGGCTCTTGAAAAAGATGGAAGGCAGAGTATCTAGTAGAGATGCAAAAACGCATCAAATGGAAGCAGTCACAAGACAACTTGCAAGTAGGAGAATTTGTTGTTATAACAGAGGAGAATCTACCACCGAATGAATGGAGACTGGGACGAATCTTAAACCTACACCCAGGATTTGACAATAAAGTGAGAGTTGCAGAGGTACTGACCGAAAAGGGCACAATCACCCGACCAATTGTAAAATTGGTGCTACTTCCGCCCTACAGAGGAGACAGCGAAAACGAGGCAACCTCCCAGTAGGTCACCACTTATCGCCCTCTTAACAACACGAAACAATAAAACAAAAAGGAACCTTATTCGTCCTGGCATTCCACACCCTGGCTAACGACAAGATTTCACTTCCTTTATATCCGTAGAATTCCACTCCCTTGATAACCATAGATTCACCAACAACCATAAGTAATGTGAAACCAACCATCATTAGGACAACAGTAAGAAAAACAAGATTTGTCTTACAGATAAGACATTTTACGAGGAAATCTCCACTACATTTTTTGGTTAAAGAAACAAATAAATCAAAAACTGAATCAAAGTCGGATAACGATTTGTTTCATCTTACTTGTTAGTGAAAACAACTCTCACATACATGCATACACACAATTATTGTTATTGTTGCGCTATTATTTGCGAAATCTCCAGATATTTATCTTAACCCCATACTCGCTTACTTGTTAGACAAATTTAATAATAACGAACTTTAAAGAGAGGAAGCAAAACGCGAACTGAAACCAATTTCCCTTAGGGCAGTTTTAATTCAGATCAGTCATTGATTTCTTTATATGCATTCATGCTTTTATTTTCGAACTTTGATGTGCACATGCATATCTATTTTTTTTTTTTTTTTCTAGAGGTGGCACAAAGCATTGAAAGCCGAAGTGTGGGACTTGCCTTTCGGCTCACCGCACTAAAAACCAACCCCTGCTCCGTTTCCCTCGCTCCGTGGAACTACCGTTAGGTATTACTTCGCGGAGGGGGAGAGGCTTATTGCCTTTCTATGAATTTCTGCGGAGTTGCTTCGCTTGACGCAGTTTAATTAGGATTTTGTTCGCTAAATTGCAAACAAAAACCAATTTTCTTTGGACTCGAGCAAAGTATCTACTAGATTTTTAACCGAAAGCGATTTCCCTAACTTCGTGTTCGAGTCATCCCTTTCTATTGCAAACCGCGGACAGACGAAAAAACAGTGTTCGGCGTCTTGGACCACCTGATTTGCACAAAAGGTGCAATAAGGGTCATCGTCGTGTTTGAACCTGTGCAAATAAGACTTGAAACAACCATGTCCCGTAAGAATTTAGGTTAGGTGGAAATCAACTTCGCCATGTCGCCTATCTAGCCATTTCTCCAGACTGGGAATCAACCTAAATGTCCAGCGTCCCTTACCAGCTACACTCCACCGCCTCTGCCAACCCCGCAGGCAACTCTGCCTCGCCGCTTCTCGTCTTACTTTATTTGTCGCCAAAATCTCTATTGGACAGAGCCCTGCCACTATCAGAGCTGCTTCTTCCGACGTTGTTCTGAACGCGCTGCACACCCTGATCGCGCAAAGGCGATATAATGATCTTATCTCGCGTGCGTACGAAGTATTTTCGAGCGCACTCGACCAAATTGGTGCACCGTACAGAAGTACAGACCGTATCACGCTTGCATATAGCTGCCTGCTTTGTTGCCTAGGGCCTGTTTTATTCACCATGAGCCGTGAAAGCGCCGCTGCAACTTTTTCTGCTTTCTCAACTGCATATTCTAAATGAGGCTTAAATATTAACCTAGCGTCGAAAATTATGCCTAAATATTTGAAGGTGGGTTTCGAGACAATTTCATGTCCTCCAACTTTGATTTTGATGTCTTCAGGAGCTTTTGTGCTACTTATTAATACTGCCTTTGTTTTTTGTTGGGCTAACTGGAGGCCGGAATCTTCGAGCCATGTCTGAACTCGCTTAATTGTTAGGTTTGCTCTTTGCTCCACATCTTTTAGATGATTGGCCACGATTATTAGAGCTATATCATCCGCAAAACCGATAATTTTCGCACCCTCGGGTATTTGCAGACGCAGAATGCCATCATACATTATATTCCAGAGTAATGGACCCAGAACAGATCCTTGTGGTACTCCTCCGGAAGTGTTGCATTGCTTGGTGCCTTCGTCTTTTTCATATGTAAGTACTCTATCTTCTAGATAGTTGCTTAATATTTTCCGCAGATATATCGCTATTTTCTTCCAGATTACGGAATGGAACGCATTTTTAATATCTAGCGTGATTACCAGGCAATATTATTTTGATCCACCTTTTTCCACTGATTGCTTCTTCTGCTATTCTCTTTACCAGCATAGCCGCATCTAAAGTTGATCGCCCTTTTCTAAATCCGAGGTTTCCACCTTTTGCAATTTCATGTATCAGCCTGTTGCTAATAATTCGTTCAAACAGTGTACCGGCTGAGTCCAGCATGCAAATTCGACGATACGCTGTAGGGTCCCCTGGGGGTTTCCCCGCCTTAGGTAAGAGTACCAGTCGTTGGCGCTTCCATATTGGTTGAAATATACCGTCTTTTAAACATTCGTTATATGTTCGAACAAGGGCTTCTACGTTGGTATTAGCAACTAGCTTTAAAATGCGATTTGGAACGAGATCTTGACCTGGTGCCTTTTTGTCCTTTAAACTTTTAACGGCCAATAGAACCTCTTCTGCTGTGATCACAGGTGTCTCATTTATTATAGGGGGAAAGTTTTCCCGCTCAAATGACGGTTGGGTTGAGAATAGAACACTCACTATTGTTTTAAGCTTTTTAGGGCATGTTATCTGCGGTTGAATTGATTTCTGTAGCTTGTTGGCCACGATTTTGTATGCTAAGCCCCACGGGTCTTTATCTGCGTTGTCACATAAACTTCGAAAGCACTTAATCTTACTAGCTTTTATTGCCTTTTTCAGTGCCATTCGTTTTTCTTTGTACATATTTTGCTGCTTTGTAAAGTTTACACTACGACTTCTGGCTCTCTGGTAGTTTCGCCTTGCTCTATTGCATTGCCGGCGCAGATCCGCAATGTCCTCGCGCCACCAGTACACTGGTGCTCGTCTGGACGAAACAGACTTTTTTCTCATAGAGGCGTCGCAAGCTTCTTTAATACTATGCATTAAATGATTTGCCGTGTTTATCGCTCCTTGTGGCATAATGCTACCACATGTTATCATTACATGCATATGTATGTGTGCATATGTTTGTGCACAAATAAGTATTTTTTCCAAAAAGGGTTATCGACAAAAGTGACTTAGAGTTATTGTTTCGTAATATGCAATCATTAGTATTGATACATTCCACGACACAAATGTGATTCTGCTTTGGGCAGTATTTCGAAAATCAGCCGTTGAGTATTCATTGATATGTGTATATGAGTATACATACATACATCATTTTATATGACTACGTTTTCACTCTAAAATAGTTCTGCTAATATCGACATTGCAGCTGTCACGCTTGCTACCCAATTGTCGAAACAAGCAATTGAAACAGCAAAAGCTTACAATGCAATACAAGTCCACGGTTTTGGCCAAATGTCTAAACACAAGTTGTTGACTGTGCTTTATTTTGAGAAACCAAATTACACAAAATAGTTTTTTTCAAAAGTACAATAGGGTGGATTCGGTAGGCACATTAATTCCAAAAGGCAAACAAAACTATATGAACTATATGCATACATGTAACATATGCATAGCAAAGGGTGGTTTACAAAATAAACGGATCACCACAACCCCCCCGCCCCCCCTCACCATTGGCAAATTGACAGGGAAAGTATGAAAAAAGAAAAAAAAAAGTTACCAACTACCCTCGCGAATGGAGGAAGTATCAAAATGCATTTATGTTCATATGTATGAATAGCAGAAATTATTGGCAATTATCATTAGTTTTTAGGAAAACAAGTACTATACACACTTCTTTGCACTAAAAATTGTGGTAGCGGGTTTGTAAATTAAACTTTGCTATACCTCTTCATTGGCCTAGATTTTCTCGTAACAAAAAAAAGGATAATTTAACAGGCAAGTTGTTAAAAAATTTATTTTTCTTGCTGTATTTATTTTGCAAGAAGTCAATTTCCTGTAATAAAAATTGAACAAGTATATTTTTCAACCGTTAAGGCTGAACACAAAGGCAACTTTATTCATTAACTTTTCTTTAGAGCCTTTTAAGCAGAAAAGGCAGTATTGATTAATTTAAAATTTTTTTGCTGTATTTCAAAATTTTTCTGAATATACCGTGCTGGCTATTATCATATGCACTGTTTAATTTTGGAAATTTACTATAAATTATTTCTAATAGTTTTATATTTATATTCCAACAAGTTCTATTAAGCAATTTTGTCAGCTTTAGATTTAGTTTGGCTGTATTAATTATTCGAAGTAAAACTAGTAAAATATTGAATAAGCAAACTACATTTGCGGCAGCAGCATGGCATAGTCATTCATTCATCCAACAACAAAAGACGGTTGCTGCTGTTGCTAATCCTGCTGCTGATGGCAGTATCACAAACAAATTTAGATATTATATATAATTTTACTGATATACATACATACATTAACTTAATGCAAAGAACGGCATTACAAATAATGATTAATGTGTAAATGGGAGGCTTTTCCAAGCGACGAAATGAAGCAAGAAAGTATAATCCGATATGATAACAATTAGAAACTCAACGTAGATTAAATATCGTCAAATTATCACAGTTAGTGCGAAATATTTGCTATTTTTAACAATGAATAGCAAAGCGATTAACTGTTAGAAACGACTACCAAAAACGAGAAATAAAATTTACAATATATGTATTTCAAAAACTGATGAATAACTTAATCAGCATAAACAATAATTAAATATATATATATATATATATGTATATATATGCATGTATACATACATTTAAAGCGCATAATATTTAAAGCGCATAACATTTAAAGCATTTATGTTCGTTTACATCTCAAAGCAAATAAAAACAAATATGTAAAAATGAAACTAGCTGAGATGAGGTATAGTCTACATAATTAAAACTTTTTAAAAATTTTTACCCTTTTAAGTACCTTGTCAAACTTAGGGTTCTCGTTTGATTTCCTTGTCAGTATACTATTAATCCTCATTGCTTCCTTCATTTTTGTGAATACATAAGTAATATTAGTATATTTTCCAGAAAGCTGAGTAGTTCATCTTACATTCCAATGAGACAGAAAACTTACGAAATATACATATGTATGCATCCGGGCAAAAAGAAAGTATTCGCAGTAGATTACTATCACAAACATCCTAAAAGAGCAATATCGGGGACAACTCCGTCAGACCACCTGTAATTGGATAAGAAACTTCTATTATTAAAGTTATGTACATACATATGTATATATAAGAGTAAATTAGTTGCACTTACCTACAGTTGATCAATTTTATTTGCACATAATATTGCTCGATTTTGGGTTTTTCCACGGATTCTTGGAAATTCAAATACAACACACTGGGTAATTCCAAAGCAGTGACATGCCCACCCTGATAGAAATATGTACTATGCACTAAATTGGGAAATTTGTCGATAAGCGCCCGGTCCAGAGCGGGTGGTAAATCGTGCTTAAAGCGCGCACAACCTATCTGCACGGGCGATTGTACACGATCTAATTTTAGACGCATATTATCTTGGGAAACACATTCCGCATAGAAGCGCACTTTCTCTGTTGGCTTGACGTGTAGAAAATGTATGTTCAGCCCCTGTATCGCGGTTTTATAGTGCGGCAAAGAGTTCAAATATTTTAGCGTACCTCCCACTGCGGCAAATAGTGATCACGCCATTCTTATTCGACGCTCAAATTTGAAAGTTGAGTAAAACTCATGAGAACAATGTCGAGATTGAAAATAGAGAAGAACTGAGTAAAAGGTATGACTGCCTACAACGGTTATCGTCCACACATTTCGAAGCTGCACGTTTTTTGTTACTTCATTAATGGAATGACAGCCATTAACGGAAGTCAGCAAATTATACCAAAACGTAATGGTCGATGGTATATCGATTGTAAATAATCGATTACACTGCATGAGTACTTCTACCCGGAGCAAATTTAACGAGTTCTCTTCGTAAAACCGAGTATTTTTTTGTACTTCGATTGTTGTATACAAGTACTTGCTGGATACCAAAATTAACAAGAACTTATTTTTTAATATTAAGTTGTTTTTATTTTTACCTTTTTTGTTTTCGATGCATGCATATAACCCCTTACGCGTGGTAAAGTACATCAATCACTGTGCAGATGTTAATGCACCACTTTTAGAAAAATGAATAATTAAATAATACATGAATGAGTAACAGAACTGATCATAGTAATTTTAAAATGGGGTAAATCCCAGAACTCTTTGTACCAAAAATTCTTACGTATCACACTCCTTTACCATCACAAGAGACATTTATACGTATCACTGGCTACATCTGTTGTCCGCTAGCAATTACATGAAGGTTGCTCGCATTGTTGTAATTTCTTTAGGTGGCAGGATAGGTGTCGATTACACATATTCACCACACCAAACTAAGAAAAATCTAAACGAATTAATAATACAACCTTTGTTCACATATAAACAATTCACCGACACTTTTTTCACGATTAGGTCGAATAAAAAAAAAATTGTGTTGGTCCATTTACCTAAAACGTATTGTTAACAATTTCATTTGTATGCACATCACTGAGAGTGGAAGCCATACAATGTTGCATCTGGACGAGGAAATTGAGGAACATCGTCCTGTCGACACCAGGCCTTGGAGCGAGCAAGTGGCAAGCGAGATGGATTCTGACAATGATTTGTCAATCCACGCATCTGACTCCGGTATGGAGACACGGTCAACCCGTCCAGAACCCTAAGAAGGTGGGTTGAGCTCCGGAGCGGAATCTCGGACTTTCCGCCCGGCTGCTCGAAGAGGATTAGAATCCCGACCGTTCCGCCCTTTGCTAAGGCACGAAAGACGCTATCAGAGTAGAGCGGAATCTAGGACTTTCCGCCCATTCCCACCAGCATAAACCAGACATGGAGCGCAATCTCGGACTTTCCGCCCACTCCCAACACCACATTATCGACGTGGAGCGGAATCCCGGACTTTCCGCCCACGCCCACCAGCACAACTACGCCGTGGAGTGGAATCTCGGCCTTTCTACCCACGGTCTTTACACACACACCAAATCGCTTCGCGCGCAGGTCCCCCAACAGCAGCATCGTTTCGTGTATATCCACGCATTATACCCATATACGGCTCGCCGATCCAAATTTTCAAACCGCGGCCGCAGTTCGTTTGGTTCTCGGCGCTGACGTGTACCAGAGCATCATGTTGCCAGGCACGCTACCTGGCACCCTCGGCCCACTCGTCGCCCAAAGCACGATCTTCGGGTGGATCTTGTCGGGATCGGCGACAAACTAACCGTTATACGAACAAAAAAAAATGAAATTTTAAGAATTACATACACTTAAGAGAAAGCATTAAAACGAATTATACATATATATGTACATATATATATATATAAATAAAAATGCAATAAATATAAATAAAAATAACGAATTTTATCCTTTTTTTGTTTTTTTTTTCAGACTGCCTTGAAGATAACCTCACATATTTTATTTCGTAATTCACAACTTTTTCTCCCCCAGCCTTCTAGGTTAAGAGAGGTGGCGAGGAACGAGACTGTTAGTGCAAGATCCTGGCAATGGTGACAGAGGACAACGATTATTAATACTAATACTTTGCTTCATATGTACATGAAGCTGGTAGCTCACGTTTTCACTCGTTTTGGCCATGTTGCGTACCGCAAGGGGGGCGGCATGTTTAGGCCTCTATGCCTAAAATTCAAATAAACCACCATTAAACGACCCGCCCTAATGTGCAGCGGTCACACTTATTCACGGCTGTGCAGATGAGCACACACATAAGTTACACACACGTACACATTAACACTGTCACTCAATATCTTATGTTTATATTTTCCCGCCGGATAAACATTTTCGTTTAGTTTTCCCCTGATTCATATGGTCCGACGGTTCGGACACAAAACCGTTTTACTTTTGCTGGCACTTCTTTGTTGACCGCGTTCAAGGGAAGACTTCGAGCTACCAGCCTCATCCAGGTAAATAATCCGTGTAAAACATTATACGCTAAAAACCATTTAAATAAACTCAAACACATTTATTATAAAGAAAAAATTAAACATCATTGCGTTTTTTTCTTTCATTTATTTCACGACAACCCGAATAAAACCCCGGTTAAACGGACCTTAAAACGCAAAGTTATTTTACCCGCGGTTTTTCAGTAACAATTAAGGACACTTATCCCCTTCCTCACATTGATGGTATTATAAGCAGGATACCAAAGGCTAAATATATAAGTTCCCTCGATCTGCGTAGTGCATTTTGGCAATTCCCCATAGCATAAATATCTAGAGATTACACTTGTTTTTTACCGCTTTACCGATACCGCGTTATGCCATTCGATTTGTGCAACGCCCCTCAAGCACTTAGGCGCTTGATAGATCGTGTTATCCATCCTGAATTAAGAAATCAAGTTTTCGTCTAGTTGGATGATCTCCTCATTTTGTCTGAAGATTTCGACACCCGCATGTCAATCGCTCACTGCTTACGAAAGGGTGGTCTAACAATAAATGTAGAAAAAAGTAACTTTTGTATGAAAAAGGTAAGATATCTTGGTTACATCGTTCGTAATGGAAGGCTTATGCAGTGACAAACTACCCAGTACTAACCAACCTCAAGCAACTTAGGAGGTTATTGGGTATGGCCAGTTGGTATCAACGTTTTGTTGACAATTTTGCCACGATAACACCACCATGGACAAAAATGGGTGAAAGGGAGTAACAATTTTTTTAAAACGAAGAAGCACAATATGCTTTTGAAAGTCTTAAACGGACGCTTTGCTCAGCCCCCGTGCTAACCAGTCCAAACTGCTAAAAACCCTTCATTATTCAATGCGATGCCTATCGCTTAGCTAAGCGGTCCCTTAAATTGCATGCCTTTCGGTTCCATATTGAACACCGAAAAGGTTCATTAAACACAGTACCTGATAGCTTGTCACGACAAAACTTTGAAGAAATAGTTGATTTGATGTCGACCGAGTTCTCGTCCGAAGAATACAAGTTATTGAATCACGTCCGTAATAATGCAAATCGCCTACCCGATTTACAGACTGTAGATGACCACGGTTATAAACGAACTGAGCATCCAGATGGGAATCCTGTTCGAGAACAGTTTAGTTGGAAGCTGTTGATTCCAAAAACTTAAGTGCCGGAAGTTGTAGAGAACGCCCACTCTCCGCCAAATAAATGCCAAGGGGGCATAGCGAAAACCTTAGAACGTTTAAGGCTTAACTTCGTTTGGCCACATACGGCCGTAGATGTAAAAGTATATGTCGGCTAGTGCGATGTATGCCGGAAAAATAAAGCCCCTAACGTAACGCTACGGCCTTCCATGTCCGCCAAATACACAGTCCAACGTCCCTTTCAGAAGCTGTACATAGACTTACTTGGTCGTTATTCTCGCTCCAAACAGGGAAATATTGACATCTTAATTGTTCTCGACTATTTCACAAAATTTCCTTTGTTTAAGGCCGTCCTAAAGTTTAACACCTCCTCAACTACTAAATTTTTAAAAGAGCAAATCTTCAATATTTTTGGAACTCCGGAAATAGTTTTAAGTGATAATGTTAAGCAATTTAAATCAGCAATATTTAATGATGTAGTGGTGTTAAACACATCTATACTGAGCTATACAGCCCGCAAGATGCCCTAGCGAGTGAGTGAGTCGGTAGGTATTAGGTCTTATCTGAAGAATGAGCAGACAATCTGGGATAAACATCTACGCAACATCGCAGATCGTTGCCACCTATTAGGAGGATTACTTTTGCGCCTTGTACCTCATGTAATACCTTATTCGGCCAGCAAATGCTAGCTCACGCTGACGAATACACACTTTTACGAAAAATAGGAGTTTTAGATGCCAATGTACTTGACAGAACGGACAGACTAACGATTACCCGAAAGTCAGTTATGGAAAATATCAAAAAGTATTTTGATAATTCGTCTAAATGCTATAATTTGCGGAGTACGACGGATAGTTTTGTGGTTGGTAACACTGTGCACCGCAGAAATTTCGTGCTAAGCGATGCGAGAAGGAAATTTTGTGCATGGAAATTGCATACATGAATTAGAAGATTGTAGTAGTGGAAAGCGAGGAGTATACCATAGGAGTGACATACAATAAGCTTGTTAAAAAAAAAGTATACACCGTACCAACCCTTTAGGCGGGGGGTGTGTACTAGGGTACATGGTCGATAAATATACACCCCTATGCTGGAATCCGCCGTACGTTCAATTAGGCTACGAATCTTAGAATCGGTATGATCAAATCCGCTTTTTGTACTCATAAATTCGAAATTCGAAGACTGTGTTCGCAATTCGTAATATCGGTATGCCAGAATACGTCGGAGCTGTCAATTGCGGAATTTTTGAACGGGTGTATGGTGTCGGGGCGTTGCAAAAATAAGCAAATATGCATGCATGTATGTATATACATTTGTACATTTGTATTTATGTACATATGTAATATAAGCTATGCAAGGAAAATTAGATTTATTACCAGACACATAATGTGTACATAAGAACGTGTGTACTGATGTATGTACATACATATGTATATGCCTTACGAAACTGTGTATAGGCTATGCGCTCTACGAGTGACGTGCGCGTATAAAACAACTTCGGATGACGCGGCAATGGTCGTCGCGGGTATGACTCCCTTCGATATACTGGCTGAAGAAAGAGAGAGACTATTTCAGCGGAGAAAGCAGTTCGACAACGCAGAGGTAATTGCTGTCCAAGAAAAAGCGTTATCCTTAGAAAAATGGCAGGAGCGCTGGGATAACTCCGAAAAAGGAAGATGGACACACACCCTTATTCCCAACATTCAGAAGTGGGTCAGTCGAAAGCACGGGGAAGTCAACTTTCACCTTACCCAATTCCTTATTGGCCATGGCTGCTACAGAAAATACCTTAACCGCTTCGGGCTGGACGATTCCGCCCTCTGCCCAACGTGCAATGTAGACGAAGATGCGAGGCACGTCTTATTTTCTTGTCCACGATTTTCAGCAGTTACGATTAACATAAGTACTCTATCTGCAGATCCGCTTAGTCCGGATAATATAATCGATACAATGCTTAGCTCTATCCGAAATTGGGAAGCAATAAGTGGCGCTATAGCAGAAATACACAAAAAGCTAAGGTACGCGGAGTGGGCCCGAAAAAACCGGTTAGATTTCTACCACTTTCACAGCGTACTGCATCATTCGATTTTGCTCGGAACCACGTCCGTTCCGACAGAAACGATCGCTAGGGACATCTTAAGTAATTTACATCGTCAAAGTGTAAATAAAACACGGGTTGGAACCGAACGCACTCCTCCCGTGTAATCAGGACGGATCTGGATATCGTTCCGCGGACCATCCAAACAAAGTTTAGCCCTGTTAGATATAGCTCGGAACCTCGTCCGTTCCGACAGCTACGATTGAAGACATGCTCTGCGAATGACCAGCAAAACTACATCCGAGTCCCTCTACCTGCTGAACCGATGCTGCCGTAAAAATTGCCCACCAGGATCTACGGCTGCACAGCATACAACATAATGGGTGCCGCTTGGAACCAAGTTCGTTCCAACGGTTTCGCCAGGTTGTGGACGGTAAGGTAAAGTGAGAAGAAAACGCGGGTTGGAACCGAACGCTTTGCTCCAGCAAACACGATGCGAATCTGGATCTCGTTCGTTGGACCACCCACACAAAGCTTAGTTCCGCTAGATGTTGCTCGGAACCTGGTCCATTCCGACAAATATGAATGGATAAAAGCTCTACGTTTGAGTAGGTAATCTTAAGCGCCAAAGTGAGGAAATTATGAGGCTGGAACCAAACGCTCTTCAGCTCCAGTTTATTGCGGCTCCTGGTATTCGTTTTCTGGACCACCTCGGAGTCTGCGCAGCAAGGGAACTTGTTCATCGGGCTCGTTTTGTCTGCAGAGTTCATAGCCGGGCAAGAAGCCGCTCGGAACCAAGTCCGTTCCGACGGCCTCGGCTTACTATAGCGCTCTTTATAGTGTCAGCAATGCTGACCAGGCGGAAATTAACTAACCTGTGAAATTGGCTGCTCGGATTCCCGTCCATTCCGACAACCTCAAGGAAGTTCAACTTCGAATTACAAAGATAATAAAATAAACTTAGAACATTTAAGTAGTGTCAGATGTCAGGAATATAAACGCAATTAGGCGGACATTACATAAGTGGGCGGGGACGACGGACTTGACACGGGTGGGCTAGTTAGACCAACAGAGGTGGTGCCAAGTAGATGCAACTTCCACGGACTGCATCAAGACGGTAACGGACTTAAAGCTTAGTGCTCAAACTGCCTCCCGACGAAATACTTGACGGTAGTACCGGGAGGGGAACGGTACGTGACAGTAGGAGGTTTAGTGCAGGTTAAAGTCCCACACTTACGGGGTGAAGGCTTTCGATGCTTACTCCTCGTAAAAAAAAAAAAAAAAAAAAACATATGTATATGCGGAGTTCACAAACAAATCGAACGCATGTTTTTATATGAATGCTTCTTTGTTGAGGCGGAAACTTCTTATAAATCTTTAAACCATTAAACATTAATATATCAGAGCAATGAATTGGACAATATCACCCATTTCATCGTTTCAGAAATCTGTCTTTAGATCATATCTTAACAATGTACATACATACGATGCATGTTCATGCAATTCTTCTTTTAATTAACAAAAACTTCTTATCAAATGGCTTACAATGTTGATATTAAACTTCACTCTTCAATGCCAATATGTCAAATTAAGAACTTCGAATTTCTTATTTTTGGTTGGCAACGTGGTTGATAGTTACGATCGGATTTCAGCATACAAATTTTTGAACTTTCGAAACGGAGCTACGAATTCGTAACTGCGAATATTCGGATTACAGCATAGGGGTGATAATTTTCCTTTTTTTGCCCAAAATGTCTTATAATCTTCTACATGAAAATGAAATAATGTAACGAATTGGACGTCACTGCTTTTGCTAATAGGAAACAAACAGAACTAAAAGGAGAAAAGAAAATTTCCCTTTAGCCTGATTCTAAACATCTGCTTTTCGATGATATGTTATCGATAAATACAGCTGTCAGATCGGCCCCAAGCTAACTTCTGGGACGAGTTTTATTTCTTTCCTTGCTAATCGCCGAATGGAAAGGAAGTGTTTAAAATTTTTTATGGTGATATATGAAGTTGAGTTCCAGTGAGGCTTAGTTTTAATTTAAATTCCAACTAGGCAATACAAATAAGCTGAACAGGCATACTTAATAGGTAAGATATTCAAGAAAGCTAAACGCATTATCAGCGGATTTAAGAACAACTGGCAATCCTCGCCATTGATGGCCGCTGCAAGCATAATTGCCTTCCGTATATGCACATACATACATGCACGCAGGAAACAAGAATAACAACAAAAACCTAACAATAAATATCGGTGTTAACAAAAACTTTTACGGGAATTTTCTGATTAAATATAACAATTTTTCTTTGATCTGTTCAAAAAAATTTTATATATACTAACATTTTTTCTACGTATTAATGCATTTTGCATAAGATTAGAACAAAGATTTGAATTCATACAGTTTTCTTTAATATAAGATTAAATTAACCTTCAACAAAATTCATCGCGCTACAGGTATTCAGTAACTTTTTAAACAACACTCAAAGTTTCCAACTCAGCTAAACAACAGATGTTAACAATATTGCTATTCCGTAACTCATTTTTGACAACATGATGATGATGTCCTAAACGCGCATACGGTGGATCAGCGTTCGCTTCGGACCGTCGACAGAATTCCGGAAACTTTACCGGCTAAGTCCGGACGTGGTCAACAACGTGGCTGGCCATTCTCATTTAAAAGGATCAAAGCTAACTACATTATCCAGTGAGAAAAAGGTTAGTTACTTAATAAATATTAAGCTGTTTGCAGTTCTATACAAACACGCATTAATTGTGGTAGGTACGTTTTTATGCCGCTGGTTGTTATAAACGCCCTGTAGGAGAGCAGTGGGGCATTTCTATGAGCCAGTCATCGATAAGCCGTTGCATACATCGCGTGATAGACGTCATCAACAATTGTTTGTTTTTCCGGAAAGTGAAGTTCCTAATGACCCAAATTGAGCGACAAGCTGCAAAAGAAGTATTTACTTCAGCCTCATTTCCATTTGTTGGAGGCACTATCAGTGCAGTCTATTGCACCCATATTTAAATTTTGGCTCCCAAAAGTCATGAAGAGGCTCTCGAATACCATTCAATAAACGTGCAAATGGTAAGAAAAGTTTTTATTAACTGGAAAAAATATTTGACTACTTTTGTTAGTTTTGTTTTGTTTTTGTTTTGTGATCCAAACTTAAAAATTCTGAATGTCAATGCGCGGTTTCCGGGTGCACGGCATGACTCATATATTTGGAGCTCGTCTACAGTCCGAAGACTAATGCAGCAATCTTTTGAAAATGGCAAGCATATGATTTTAATTGGTAAGTATTTTTAAAGTCATCCTGAAACTCAATATTGAAAAAAGTGTCTGCATGTCTTATGACGCCTTTAGAGAACCAGCCAGAAGGGACTCCCAAATTCCGTTACAATGAAGGCTGTGTAAAACTCGTAATCCCGTTGAATGACTTTTTGGCGTTCTCAAAGGGACATGGCGATGTTTATCGCGACAAAGGGTTCTCCTTTACGATCCCGAATTTGCTGGTAAAGTGAACGCGTTAGCACAGTGTTACACAACATTCGTTTAGAAGAGCAAACATTAGAGCATGACATTTTAACTCCAGAAACTGTAACGGAGAACTTTCCTTGAAATCCAAATGCACCATCTTCTACGGCAAAACGTATCCAAGACAGATTTATAGCAACATTTTTTTCCTAAAGCATACACATGAACATTTCTGCTCACCAACATCAGCTACCTACTACTTTTTAAATATTTGCAAGGTTTTTTATGATAAATCCTTTTCGTTAATTTTAAGAAAAACTGCAGTTTAATCTTACATATCGATTAAGTCAAAATTTCAAATTTTGGACAGTTTCCATATAAAAATAAATTTCGTACATGCGTTGTATGGAAGAAAATGAGCAATACCCTCGACGAAAAAAATTTAAAAAATCAATGGTATATTCTAGCGACTTCAAAGACATATACATATGTATGTACAAGTTTTGTCAATTTATATTCATATACTTACATATGTTTTTATATTTTTTTATAAATTTGTTAAATTAAAATGCCTGTTTTATTAATATTTTATATCTTTTATTTTACCTAAGATTTACTATTTAAATCAATGAATGTTAAATCTACATATATATAAGTAATTAGTAAAATAAACGCATTTGCCTCATATACAGGAACATTTTATATACCTTATTTATTCACAAAAACTTCAACAGTATCAAAATCAAGTTAATATCCAAGTAAATAGTTTGAAGAATTAAAAAAATAATTTATTGAAGGTAAAATTAAACAGAAATCTTTAATTTACGCATTTAAAAACAAAAAGTGTAAAACTTAAAATTATTAATTTAATAGCAGAGAAAATTAAAAAAACTACACAAACTTAAAGCTTTTTAAAGTGTGGGAAAATAAAGTATGAAGAAAGCAATTCATTTTAAAACTAAAAGAAAAATTACTAGAATATCTTAACGTAACATAACGTGAAAACAGCTTTAATCGTAATAAAACAAATAATGTATTAAAAATTAAGATATATTAAAAACAACAACTGCGTTACGTTAAGTTACGTCCCGTTAAATGTTTATTGACTATATTTGGTTGTGTCCCGCGCGATTTCCACTTCAATAAACTCCGCCACCGGCTCACTCTGAAAGACGCTCTTCTCATCGTCTTCCAAGACCAATTGCAGCTCCTAATAACAGACATTTAATGCATGTTATTTTCAATTTTTCCTTTCCTTGAGAGAAACATTGTTTTATGCCATCAACATTATTGATCGTTTCTGAAAATATATCATGTGGAATATTTGGTGATGTTGATTTACCTACCAATGACTCATCCATAGCATGTCTTAAAATCAGATCTAAAGTATGGTGCTGACAACCCACATATTGCGGTGAAGTAAATCCTTTTGTTGAAACATATTTCTGAAGTGAGACCACAACGCCACTTTTATTTCGTGTATTTACGCTGGTTGTATCACATACAATCATTTTAATAGAACCCTTATAGTTAGTTGAAATTTGTTAAGAACTTCCTTGATACATTCAAATATTGTTGCACTTTTTCCATTGTCAAGAATCATTACGGCCAATTTTATTTCTTTAAACACATTTTTGATCATCACAACCTGCACTTCTCTTTTACCAAATTTTTTGCCATCAAAATGGAGACACCAAATATCATCCTTGAGTGAAGTCTTATAATTTTCTTCCAAGCATTCTGCTGCCGTTTTTGCTGCTTTTAGAATACCTGGTTGAGCTGGTGTTGCAATATTCACCCCTGATTTCGCCAGTTCTTTGCATATTTTGGTGGTGCTCACATTAGCTGTTGTTACTATTTTCAATGCATCTCTTGTTGAAGACTTGCTGACTTGATTTAGTCACCGTTAAAGGCAATATTGATCATTATTGTTGTGTTGTTTTGCATTTGAAGCGATGTCTACATTCGCTAACAATATATCTACGTACGTACTATACGTTGTACTTAATTGTACGTTTTTATTAGTGGTCCATATTGACAAAATTAAAATTGATCTGTGCGGGAACTTTTTAAAGAAAAACAAAAAATAAATAACGCATTTCTTATTTTTTCACTATTTCTCATCATGTAATGCCATGTAAATTTTATTTTGTTAAAAAATTGTTAAAAGTTATACCCCTACTCTACATACTGGCTTCCTATTAATTCCTTCAGCTGCGTTAAGGGTGGCTGCTTTAAAGGCCTGTGGACGGTTAAAGACTGTTGCCTTCAACGGTCGCATACTCGGACACTGGTCTTAAAGTGATGTCACATTTGCCAGCACCGCACTACTCCTTGAGAGTACATTCAAATATTACGGGGTTATTACTTACCGCGCGTCATTGGTCGGCGGACTTTTCACCACCTCTGATGGAATTCAGAATGGAAGCCATCTCTACCCACTTCTTTTCCAGCTCCTAGCCCCGTATTCTCTTAAAAGAAATCAATTATCCCGCTCAGCTGCTCCATTGAGGCACGGCTCCTCTTTGCTGCTTGGCTTGTTGAGGCCATTCTGAAAATAGAAAAAAAAGTAAATTATATATTTAATAACTTTAATTAAGTATACTTCCTTTTGGTTTGCGGAATTTCTGCATTCCTTTTGGTGATTTTCGTAAATTTTGACACTTTGTTTTCAGAGATGCCACTTTTTGTCAATTATAATAAATAGGACAAATCAGATGTTCAGTTTTGTTTAGTATGAGTTCGTAAATCGCACAATCGTTATTGCAAACCACAAATCTTTTGTATGTGAGTTTGTAAAATTCATTCACTAATTTGTTCATGATTTATTTTCCATTACTGTCAATTATAGTTGTTTGACCGAACGCATAAGTATACCTGGCTACATACTTAAATACGTACCAAATAATGCTTTGTTGTTTTACTTTATTTGAGCACGCCTGTTAGGATTCGAGTGAACGAGTACGTATGTATGTAATATGCACATATGCAGGCAAAAGCTTTTCGCTCTTTTCTTTCATTCTTGATCTTATTAAATTTGACTCATAAATCATTAAAATACATATATTGGCATATATACTTATATACGTTACGTGCACATACGAGTATATCGCTCGAGGGTCAATGACCATATAATATGCAAAATGTTGAGGTAGATCAGCTGGTATCTACACTAAAGCGAATATTATTAGTAGGGAGTGATATCTGATTGTTGATACAATTTTTTTTTGTACAATTAACTGTATAACAAATTAAGACTTTGAAGTTGGGTAGTTTATTAATACAATTGCCAATGAGTTTTGTTTATTATTTAATAAACTGTTTGATATGAAGTTTTAAAAGTTTAGTTTAGATTAAGTTCGGAAGGGGGTGTGGGTGGTTCTATTTATAATTGGGGCTTTGTAAACAACAAAACGATTAGTGAAGTGCTTCCGGGCTAAGGTTTTTTATGGATTCAAGGGGTGGGGCATATTCGGAGTGGGTTTTTATTGCTGGTAGATCTTAAGTGTCTTCACTTGTTGTGAAGGAGAGAGGGAATTGGCGAAGCTTTTCTTTTTGGTCTCGGCCCAAACCGACAAACGGTTGTAGCGCCATAAAAGAAGAAGAAGATCTCAACTGTGCAAACCTAAGTTATCTTGTTAGGGTAACAGAAACGCGAGAAATTGCTTGGTCCATTGCCGCGTTTCATGAACCCACGAAACTGAAGCTACGGGTATCAGCCAGTGAACAAGGCGCAGCAGCAAGGCCACATCACAAGCCCATCTCGTATCTTATTTCAATGACTCATACATAACAAGATGCTGCCGTTATTTGTGAGAGAAGGTTGTGTGGTTGTGTGGATATTGATATTTTTAGTTGAGTGTATGTTGTTTATTATTATTATTATTATTAATTCTGAGCTTTCTTTGTTGGGTGTTTCGTGAAACGTAATCGCACTACAAGACTACAAGACAAAAAAAAAGAAAATGTACAGAAGTTGTACACCAATAAGATAATAGCCTTAAAAGAAAAGCACGACGTCGTTTGTAAAACAGCTAGTCCGCCTAGAATTTATGGCTTCCCCAAACCCATATGTTCGCCCGTCAATTCTTAATTACTTACTTAATTGGCGCAACAACCGCCTAAGCGATTTTGGCCGAGGTCAACAAAGCACGCCAGCTGTCCCTATCTTTTGCTAACTGGCGCCAATTGGAAATCCGAAGTATAGCCAAGTCTTTTTCCACTTGGTCTTTCCAACGCAGAGGAGGTCTTCCTTTTCCTCTGCTACCACCCGCGGGTACCGCGTCAAAAACCTTCAGGGCTGGAGCTATTTCATCCATTCGTACGACGTGGCCTAGCCAGCGGAGCCGCTGGTTCTTAATCCGCTGCACTATATCTACGTCATTGTACAGCTCGTACAGCCCATCGTTCCATCGTACACGGTATTCGCCGTCGCAAAGACGCAAAGGTCCATAAATCTTTCGAAGAATCTTTCTCTCGAACACTCCAAGAGCTCTCTCATCTGATGTTGTCATCGTCCATGCTTCTGCGCCATACAATAGGACGGGCATGATGAAAGACTTATAGAGTATGGTTTTTGTCCGTCGAGAGAGGACTTTACTGTGCAATTGCCTACTCAGTCCGAAGTAGCACTTGTTGGCAAGAGAGATTCTGCGTTGGATTTCAAGGCTGACGCTGTTATTGGTGTTAATGCTGGTTCCTAAGTAAACGAAGTCCTCTACTTTTTCGAAGTTATAACTGTCGACAGTGATGTTTGATCCCAGTCGTGAATATGCCGACTGTCTATTTGATGACAGGAGATACTTCGTCTTGCCCTCGTTCACCTCCAGACCCATTCACTTCGCTTCTCTATCCAGTTTGGAGAAGGCAGAACTAACTGCGCGGTTGTTAAGACCGATGATGCCAATGTCATCGGCGTACGCCAGCAATTGCACACTCTTATAAAAGATGATGCCTGACCGATTAAGTTCTGCGGCTCGAATTATCTTCTCAAGCATCAGGTTAAAGAAATCGCACGACAAAGAGTCACCCTGTCTGAAACCTTGTTTGGTATCAAACGGCTCGGAGAGGTCCTTCCCGATTCTGACGGAGCTGGTGGTGTTGCTCAACGTCATTTTACATAGCCGTATAAGTTTTGCCGGGATACCAAATATAGACATTGCGGCATATAGGAAACTTCTTGTCGTGCTGTCGAAGGCGGCTTTGAAGTCGACAAAAAGATGGTGTGTGTCGATTCTTCTTTCTCGGGTCTTTTCCAAGATCTGGCGTATTGTGAATATCTGGTCGGTGGTAGATTTACCAGGTCTAAAGCCACACTGATAAGGTCCAATCAGTTCATTGACGGTGGGCTTAAGTCTTTCACACAATACATACGACAGAACCTTATATGCGATGTTAAGAAGACTATTCCCGCGATAGTTGGCGCAAACTGCAGGATCACCCTTTTTGTGGATTGGGCAGAGCACAGTTAAGTTCCAATCAGTAGGCATGCGTTCTTCCGACCATATTCTAGAGATGAGCTCATGCATGCACTTAACCAGCTCCTCTCCGCCGTACTTAAATAACTCAGCTGGTAACCCATCGGCCCCGGGGGCTTTGTTGTTCTTCAGCCGTGGTATCGCTTTCCGAATTTCGTCACAGTCGGGTGATGGTACATCGCGTCCATCATCATTTATTGGGGATTCGGGTTCAACATCTCCAGGGTTGCAGTTGCTTCCATTAAGCAGTGTGGAGAAGTGCTCCCTCCATAATTTAAGTATGCTGTGGACATCAGCCACCAGGTCGCCGTTTTCATTCTTACAGGAATTCGCCCCGGTATTAAAACCTTCTGTAAGCCGTCGAACTTTTTGAAAAAATTTTCGGGCGCTTTTCCTGTCGGCCAGCATCTCAAGCTCTTCGCACTCACGCATTTCGGCCTCTCTGTTTTTCTCACGAAAAATGCGTCTTGCTTCCTTCTTCAGCTCACGATAATGCTCCCGCACAGCTCGCGTTGCGCCCGATCGCAGTGTGGCCCTGTAGGCAGCGTCTTTACGTTCCGTAGCGGCGCGACATTCCTCGTCATACCAGTTGTTCTTTCGGGCTCGCTGAAATCCGATGGATTCTTCAGCGGCGGTATTTAGACAGCGAGAAATATGGTTCCACTGCTCGGAAGTATCGTTCTGTTGGTTATTGCTCTCAGAGAGCAGGTGTGCAAGTCGAGTGGCGAAGTGGGTAGCTGTCTGTTGCGATTGCAGCTTTCCGACGTCGAGCTTTCCTTGTGTTCATTTGCGCGCGCTTTTTGCTGCACAGAGGCGCGTGCGGATCTTAGCTGCACATTTAGGACACTGGGAGCATGCCTTCCGTCTATCACAACGTGGTCGATTTGGTTTCGTGTCTTACCATCTGGAGACAGCCACGTAGCCTGGTGAATCTACTTATGCTGGAACCTGGTACTACAGACTACAATGTTTCGGGCCCCAGCGAAGTCGATCGGTCTCAATCCGTTATCGTACGTTTCGTCGTGGAGACTGAATTTTCCGACTGTGGAACCAAAGATGCCCTCCTTGCCCACCTTGACATTGAAGTCGCCAAGCACGATTTTTATATCGTGGTGGGGGCACCGCTCATACGTGCGGCCAAGGAATCGTAGAAGCGATCTTTAGTCCCATCGTCCTTCTCTTCCGTCGGGGCGTGGGCGCAAATAAGGGAGATGTTGAAGAATCTCGCCTTGATGCGGATTGTGGCAAGACGCTCGTCCACCGGAGTGAACGACAGTACTTTACGGCGCAGTCTCTCTCCCACCACAAATCCGACACCAAATTTGCGCTCCTTTACATGGCAGCTGTAGTAGATGTCGCAAGGGCCTATCACTTGTTTCCCTTGCCCCGTCCATCGCATCTCTTGGATGGCGGTGATGTCAGCCTTTGCTCTGCTGAGGACATTAACCAGCCGGGCAGAGGCACCTTCCCAATTAAGGGTTCGGACATTCCAGGTGCATGCCCTCAAATCATTGTCCTTTAAACGTTTGCTGTGGTCGTCATCAAAAAAGGGGGGTCTCATCCGAGGCTTTGTTATTCTATTCATTGGAAGTTGTTTTTTACGTGGCGGGTTCCAAGCCCTGCGCACAACCCATTGCTGGGGGTGAAAATTTTAAGTTCGTTTATATAGCGAGCCGCTTGCTCCAAGACAGACGCCCGCTTGCAGCCGCACCTCCTGGTGGACAGACGCTGCCTACTTTAATGGACCCTTAAACCGAATATGTCGGAGTGGCTCCGCTAAAGCTCCCTCTCTATTAGCCGTGACCCATGGCTCCACACGGGTTGGTTACCGTATCTGGCACATGGGTTGCTCACGTTGCCCAGGGTGCACGAACGTGGACGTTAGAGTAGGGATTGAGTAAAGCTGTGCAACTGTAACCGCATACCCAGAAGCACCACTGCACCCCATTACACCCCTGTAACCGCGTACTCAGAAGCACCACTGCACCGTCAATTCCCCGTCCTATAAATTGTGCGAATATGCAGTTAGAATTTAAAAAAACATAACCAAGGCATCTTAATATAATGTTAAAGACGATATAGAATTCAAAGATAGGATCAAAGGTTTAGTGTCATTCGATGCGGTGGACTGTGAAAATAAACAACGACTACTCACAAAATACTTGCGTGGATGACTTATTTGCCATCAGCAAAACTGAGGACACAGACAAAATGCTCCAATTATTAAATAATTACAACACGACGATTAAATTTTACAATAGAAATAGAAGAAATAATGGACAAAACAACAAAATAACTATAGACTGATACAAAAAGCCAACAAAAATGTGAGAAAAATAATTATCAGTGACAGATTGTACAACAGTAAGAATATTTGTATAATTAAAATACCCTGGGGGACAACGAATTTCCTAACAAATTAAATAAAAGCCTTATTCGAATATATGAATATGACCCAGCTAACACAGAAAAAGAAAGGCGTGTGTTAAAAGACAAGGTGTACAAAACAGCAAAGCATGTTCCAGGGTTAACGGAGAGAACCAAATATTCTAATATATACGATAAAGAGAAAGTCCAATTAGCCTTTACGTACGACAATACTTTGAGAAATATATTTTTTAGCAATATGAAAGGAAAAATCCCGAGAGAAGAAAAATCTAATGTGTTATATAAGATTCCATGCAATGGCGACGGGTCCCTCGAGAAAGTATACGTTCTGAGCTTACAAAACAATTTTATTTTATAATTGACAAATTTATTGAGTTTGAGGCCAGTTTAATGAAGATTTTTATTTGGAAAAATAACAACAGATTTTTAATGGTAGAAATGGTACTATTTCGGAAATCACCACATTTCCTCATTATTTTTTTTTAAATGAATAAAATTTATTCTTCATAACACAAACAACAACCACACAATCAAGTTTAATACCGGCAGATCAGTAGCTCTTGTTTGTAGTTGGTTTGTTTAAGGAAGATGGAATAAACACAACAGTCCACTCGGCTAGCGTAGCACAACATGTAGCGTGTTGGCTCTGCAACTCCGAGCTCCAGGGTTCAAAGCTTCGGAGAAGTGGTTATGAATAATAAATTTAATTAATTTAATAAAAAGAAGTCTGATGAGGAATTGTGGAGATTTCCGAAATAGTACTATAACTTCTACCATTTAAAAACTGTTGTAAATTTTTCAATTATTAAACATTTATGAGGCCTATAAATAACAGAAATTGAAATTTTGTTTTATATTAAACATTTGTATATATGTAGGTGCGATGAACTTAAGAATTGCAGTAAAGGTAGTGTAAGGTAAGGTTGAACGCTATCTTCTGCTTATTTTAATTTTATACAAACATATGTCCATGCATGTGTACATATGCACATATGGAAAGAAATTCTTGGTGAAGTATGAACATATTCCCGCCCGTTGAGCCCTGTTCAACTAAGAAACATAAATGAGTGTCAATTACCAAAAAATATGTATGTACATATACTTATTTTGTTTTTAACATATTTCTTATGGCTAAAAACTGACCTAGCATAATTTTTAAAAACGTACCATCACTTATCTCGATTATTGTTATTTTTAATATCATTACTAAGTAAATTTTAACCTTCTACTGGTTTCCGGTGGTTTTTGGCCTGCGAAACTAACATTAGGATTATTTAATATAAATCTTTTTTTAATGCTTATTTGAAACAAATTCAATTATGGCCTTATGTAACAGTTACAGCAAACTCTGACTGCGGAATATGCTGACGGGCTGCTGGACGTGGTTGCTGATTCAGGTCCAACCTCCGGAATCGAATTTTCTTATAGATGAGAAGCATGATTACTCCCGTCACCAGAACAAGGGCGGAGTAAGCAACCGCCTCATGATGATATTTCATGTTGTTAATTTGTATTGAGAATTCGGACAATACCTGATGGTGCAGCTTGTCTTGAATATCGGAGATGTTTTTAATGTGATTAACGTAAGCCTTGATGTGAAGTTTCTCAAATAATATTTCATCTGGATAGACGATGTCACTAATGTTTGTGGTTGCGGTGTATGACGATTGAAGTGATGACTGATTTGTGCTTAAGCGTACAATCTGAACTTATTTTAAGAATCCCAGAGCCATTCAAGGTGAGCTGAGAATGGTTTTGTCCGCAAACGGCATTAACCCGAGTGAGATACTGCATAGTGTACATCCATTCGTTGTTGTATTCAAGTTGTGTAAGCGGAGCATAGTTTATGAAGGGCACAATGTTGCAGTTATTGCGAGTGCTATTATTAAGAAGTGAATTTTCACATAAGCATTTGCTCGCATGTGCATTGAATTTTGATTGCAAGTGAGGGCATACAAATTCTTCTTATTTTATCGTTTTGCATGATCTTAATTTATTTTCGGTCAAAACGAAATACCGATATCTATGCGCGTTTATTGCTATCATGTCACTGCATGGCTTAATTGAAATGAAAGAGTTGTTGATTAGGGTTCGAATGGGAAAAGGTTTGAGTAATTCCCAAGTCTCCGGGTCACACAAAATAATTGATATTTGAAAGATAACATTTTTATATGCTAATCCACCCTTTACATTCATAATTTTGTACAGCTGTAGGAGATTATCTTGATCGACAGGTAACTGAAGCGATGTAGGAAGATGATTCCGCACCTGCATCAGCTCTGATTGCAGTTGCGATGGGGACAACAACATTGGTCTAATTTTTCCATGCTGCGAATCAGAGAGTGCAGTAACTATCGCTGATTGAATTTGAAATAATCTCACTGACATCATTGAAAGCTGAACTGATAGTGACATGAAGACTTGGAATAGCTTTGTTACATACATTTTTTTTTCATCGCCGTGAAGCCTTGATGTAATTTCTGTCAACTGAGCATCCAAGTTGTCAAATTTATCCTTGATTCGTTGTTCGATTTATTTGAAAACCTTAAGAGTAGCATCAACAATTGAAGTTTGATCCTTTAGGAGTGACTAAAAACGTTCCTTGTTTTCTTTGAAAGTGTTGATATTGTTTGACATTTCCTTTGCATAATTAGAATCCAAAACACCGAAAAGTGAATGAGCAATGTTGCCGACAGTATTTATAGCGCCACGCTTTACTTTCTGTTCTCTTAGCAAAATGTTTTCTTCTTTTAGTTCCGTTACAGGTTGATTTTTGAGTCATTGCCGATTCGTTCAAAATATACTCCAGTGTTGGAATCAAATTCTGTTACCTCAATATTTTTTGCAAAAATGAGCGGAAGTGCGAGTAGAGCAATCAGTAGTGTAGTTAACGTGGATGTTGCCGTTTTCCGTTTTTTAGCCCTTGGAGTATCATCCGATGAAGTAGAAGCCTCTTGTTCTACTTGTTGGTCGTAATGATTTGACTGCTGTTAAACTCTTTCAGTGTCATCGGGTCCCTTACAAATTTTTATTACGCGTCCTAAAGGCCACTTCATTACAGGAACATTATCTTCAAGCGACCATCTGTTACAAAATTCGTACTTTAATTAAGACACTAATTTCCATCTGGTTTCCAATTTCATGCTTGAGGGTTTAGCGTGTTCATCGATTTGAGCTGTTAGTGGTTCACCAATTAAAAAATGAGCAGTGGTGAGGGCCCTTATGTCGTTGGGAAGGGGGTGTGGGTGGTTCTATTTATAATTGGGGCTTTGTAAACAACAAAACGATTAGTGAAGTGCTTAAGGGCTAAGGTTTTTTGTGGATTCAAGGGGTGGGGCATATACGGAGTGGGTTTTTATTGCTGGTAGATCTTAAGTGTCTTCACTTGTTGTGAAGGAGAGAGGGAACGCGAGAAGTTGCTTGGTCCGTTGCCGCGTTTCATGAACCCACGAAACTGAAGCTACGGGTATCAGCCAGTGAACAAGGCGCAGCAGCAAGGCCACATCACAAGCCCATCTCGTATCTTATTTCAATGACTCATACATAACATAAGATGCTGCCGTTATTTGTGAGAGAAGGTTTTGTGGTTGTGCGGATATTGATATTTTTAGTTGAGTGTATGTTGTTCATTATTATTATTATTATTAATTCTGGGTTTTCTTTGTTGGGTTTTTCGTGAAACGTAGTCGCACTACAAGACTACAAGACAAAAAAAAGAAAATGTACAGAAGTTGTACACCAATAAGATAGTAGCCTTAAAAGAAAAGCACGACGTCGTTTGTAAAACAGATAGTCCGCCTAGAATTTATGGCTTGCCCAAACCCATTTGTTCGCCCGTCAATTCCCCGTCCTATAATTTGTGCGAATATGCAGTTTGAATTTTAAAAAACATAACCAAAGCATCTAAATATAATGTTAAAGACGATATAGAATTCAAAGATAGGATCAAAGGCTTAGTGTCATTCGATGCGGTGGACTGTGAAAATAAACAACGACTACTCACAAAATACTTACGTGGATGACTTATTTGCCATCATCAAAACTGAAGACACAGACAATTATGCTCCAATTATTAAATAATTACAACACGACGATTAAATTTTACAATAGAAATAGAAGAAAGAATAGACAAAACAAGAAAATAACTATAGACTGATACAAAAAGCCAACAGCATCAGGCAGGCTCATAAACTTATAAACTATTAAAAAATGTGAGAAAAATAATTATCAGTGACAGATTGTACAACAGTAAGAATATTTGTATAATTAAAATACCCAGGGGGACAACGAATTTCCTAATAAATTAATTAAAAGCCTTATTCGAATATGTGATTATGACCCAGCTAACACAGAAAAAGAAAGGTAAACAAAACAAAACAAAACCATTTTATTTTATAATTGACAAATTTATTGAGTTTGAGGCCAGTTTAATGAAGATTTTTATTTGGAAAAATAACAACAGATTTTAAATGGTAGAAATGGTACTATTTCGGAAATCACCACATTTCCTCATTATTTTTTTTAAATGAATAATATTTATTCTTCATAACACAAACAACAACCACACAATCAAGTTTAATACCGGCAGATCAGTAGCTCTTGTTTGTAGGTTTGTTTAAGGAAGATGGAATAAACACAACAGTCCACTGGGCTAGCGTAGCACAACATGTAGCGTGTTGGCTCTGCAACTCCGAGCTCCAGGGGTCAAAGCTTCGGAGAAGTGGTTATGAATAATAAATTTAATTAATTTAATAAAAAGAAGTCTGATGAGGAATTATGCAGATTTCCGAAATAGTACTATAACTTCTACCATTTAAAAACTGTTGTAAATTTTTCAATTATTAAACATTTATAAGGCCTATAAATAACAGAAATTGAAATTTTGTTTTATATTAAACATTTGTATATAGGTGCGATGAACTTAAGAATTGCAGTAAAGGTAGTGTAAGGTAAGGTTGAACGCTATCTTCTGCTTATTTTAATTTTATACAAACATATGTCCATGCATGTGTACATATGCACATATGGAAAGAAATTCTTGGTGAAGTAAATTTTAACCTTCTACTGGTTTCCGGTGGTTTTTGGCCTGCGAAATTAACATTAGGATTATTTAATATAAATCTTTTTTTAATGCTTATTTGAAACAAATTCAATTATGGCCTTATGTAACAGTTACAGCAAACTCTGACTGCGGAATATGCTGACGGGCTGCTGGACGTGGTTGCTGATTCAGGTCCAACCTCCGGAATCGAATTTTCTTATAGATGAGAAGCATGATTACTCCCGTCACCAGAACAAGGGCGGAGTAAGCAACCGCCGCATGATGATATTTCATGTTGTTAATTTGTATTGGGAATTCGGACAATACCTGATGGTGCAGCTTGTCTTGAATATCGGAGATGTTTTTAATGTGATTAACGTAAGCCTTGATGTGAAGTTTCTCAAATAATATTTCATCTGGATAGACGATGTCACTAATGTTTGTGGTTGCGGTGTATGACGATTGAAATGATGACTGATTTGTGCTTAAGCGTACAATCTGGACTTATTTTAAGAATCCCAGAGCCATTCAAGGTGAGCTGAGAATGGTTTTGTCCGCAAACGGCATTAACCCGAGTGAGATACTGCATAGTGTACATCCATTGGTTGTTGTATTCAAGTTGTGTAAGCGGAGCATAGTTTATGAAGGGCACAATGTTGCAGTTATTGCGAGTGCAATTATTAAGAAGTGAATTTTCACATAAGCATTTGCTCGCATGTGCATTGAATTTTGATTGCAAGTGAGGGCATACAAATTCTTCTTATTTTATCGTTTTGCATGATCTTAATTTATTTTCGGTCAAAACGAAATACCGATATCTATGCGCGTTTATTGCTATCATGTCACTGCATGGCTTAATTGAAATGAAAGAGTTGTTGATTAGGGTTCGAATGGGAAAAGGTTTGAGTAATTCCCAAGTCTCCGGGTCACACAAAATAATTGATATTTGAAAGATAACATTTTTATATGCTAATCCACCCTTTACATTCATAATTTTGTACAGCTGTAGGAGATTATCTTGATCGACAGGTAACTGAAGCGATGTAGGAAGATGATTCCGCACCTGCATCAGCTCTGATTGCAGTTGCGATGGGGACAACAACATTGGTCTAATTTTTCCATGCTGTGAATCAGAGAGTGCAGTAACTATCGCTGATTGAATTTGAAATAATCTCACTGACATCATTGAAAGCTGAACTGATAGTGACATGAAGACTTGGAATAGCTTTGTTACATACATTTTTTTTTCATCGCCGTGAAGCCTTGATGTAATTTCTGTCAACTGAGCATCCAAGTTGTCAAATTTATCCTTGATTCGTTGTTCGATTTATTTGAAAACCTTAAGAGTAGCATCAACAATTGAAGTTTGATCCTTTAGGAGTGACTAAAAACGTTCCTTGTTTTCTTTGAAAGTGTTGATATTGTTTGACATTTCCTTTGCATAATTAGAATCCAAAACACCGAAAAGTGAATGAGCAATGTTGCCGACAGTATTTATAGCGCCACGCTTTACTTTCTGTTCTCTTAGCAAAATGTTTTCTTCTTTTAGTTCCGTTACAGGTTGATTTTTGAGTCATTGCCGATTCGTTCAAAATATACTCCAGTGTTGGAATCAAATTCTGTTACCTCAATATTTTTTGCAAAAATGAGCGGAAGTGCGAGTAGAGCAATCAGTAGTGTAGTTAACGTGGATGTTGCCGTTTTCCGTTTTTTAGCCCTTGGAGTATCATCCGATGAAGTAGAAGCCTCTTGTTCTACTTGTTGGTCGTAATGATTTGACTGCTGTTAAACTCTTTCAGTGTCATCGGGTCCCTTACAAATTTTTATTACGCGTCCTAAAGGCCACTTCATTACAGGAACATTATCTTCAAGCGACCATCTGTTACAAAATTCGTACTTTAATTAAGACACTAATTTCCATCTGGTTTCCAATTTCATGCTTGAGGGTTTAGCGTGTTCATCGATTTGAGCTGTTAGTGGTTCACCAATTAAAAAATGAGCAGTGGTGAGGGCCCTTATGTCGTTGGGAAGGGGGTGTGGGTGGTTCTATTTATAATTGGGGCTTTGTAAACAACAAAACGATTAGTGAAGTGCTTAAGGGCTAAGGTTTTTTGTGGATTCAAGGGGTGGGGCATATACGGAGTGGGTTTTTATTGCTGGTAGATCTTAAGTGTCTTCACTTGTTGTGAAGGAGAGAGGGAACGCGAGAAGTTGCTTGGTCCGTTGCCGCGTTTCATGAACCCACGAAACTGAAGCTACGGGTATCAGCCAGTGAACAAGGCGCAGCAGCAAGGCCACATCACAAGCCCATCTCGTATCTTATTTCAATGACTCATACATAACATAAGATGCTGGCGTTATTTGTGAGAGAAGGTTTTGTGGTTGTGCGGATATTGATATTTTTAGTTGAGTGTATGTTGTTCATTATTATTATTATTATTAATTCTGGGTTTTCTTTGTTGGGTTTTTCGTGAAACGTAGTCGCACTACAAGACTACAAGACAAAAAAAAGAAAATGTACAGAAGTTGTACACCAATAAGATAGTAGCCTTAAAAGAAAAGCACGACGTCGTTTGTAAAACAGATAGTCCGCCTAGAATTTATGGCTTGCCCAAACCCATTTGTTCGCCCGTCAATTCCCCGTCCTATAATTTGTGCGAATATGCAGTTTGAATTTTAAAAAACATAACCAAAGCATCTAAATATAATGTTAAAGACGATATAGAATTCAAAGATAGGATCAAAGGCTTAGTGTCATTCGATGCGGTGGACTGTGAAAATAAACAACGACTACTCACAAAATACTTACGTGGATGACTTATTTGCCATCATCAAAACTGAAGACACAGACAATTATGCTCCAATTATTAAATAATTACAACACGACGATTAAATTTTACAATAGAAATAGAAGAAAGAATAGACAAAACAAGAAAATAACTATAGACTGATACAAAAAGCCAACAGCATCAGGCAGGCTCATAAACTTATAAACTATTAAAAAATGTGAGAAAAATAATTATCAGTGACAGATTGTACAACAGTAAGAATATTTGTATAATTAAAATACCCAGGGGGACAACGAATTTCCTAATAAATTAATTAAAAGCCTTATTCGAATATGTGATTATGACCCAGCTAACACAGAAAAAGAAAGGTAAACAAAACAAAACAAAACCATTTTATTTTATAATTGACAAATTTATTGAGTTTGAGGCCAGTTTAATGAAGATTTTTATTTGGAAAAATAACAACAGATTTTAAATGGTAGAAATGGTACTATTTCGGAAATCACCACATTTCCTCATTATTTTTTTTAAATGAATAATATTTATTCTTCATAACACAAACAACAACCACACAATCAAGTTTAATACCGGCAGATCAGTAGCTCTTGTTTGTAGGTTTGTTTAAGGAAGATGGAATAAACACAACAGTCCACTGGGCTAGCGTAGCACAACATGTAGCGTGTTGGCTCTGCAACTCCGAGCTCCAGGGGTCAAAGCTTCGGAGAAGTGGTTATGAATAATAAATTTAATTAATTTAATAAAAAGAAGTCTGATGAGGAATTATGCAGATTTCCGAAATAGTACTATAACTTCTACCATTTAAAAACTGTTGTAAATTTTTCAATTATTAAACATTTATAAGGCCTATAAATAACAGAAATTGAAATTTTGTTTTATATTAAACATTTGTATATAGGTGCGATGAACTTAAGAATTGCAGTAAAGGTAGTGTAAGGTAAGGTTGAACGCTATCTTCTGCTTATTTTAATTTTATACAAACATATGTCCATGCATGTGTACATATGCACATATGGAAAGAAATTCTTGGTGAAGTAAATTTTAACCTTCTACTGGTTTCCGGTGGTTTTTGGCCTGCGAAATTAACATTAGGATTATTTAATATAAATCTTTTTTTAATGCTTATTTGAAACAAATTCAATTATGGCCTTATGTAACAGTTACAGCAAACTCTGACTGCGGAATATGCTGACGGGCTGCTGGACGTGGTTGCTGATTCAGGTCCAACCTCCGGAATCGAATTTTCTTATAGATGAGAAGCATGATTACTCCCGTCACCAGAACAAGGGCGGAGTAAGCAACCGCCGCATGATGATATTTCATGTTGTTAATTTGTATTGGGAATTCGGACAATACCTGATGGTGCAGCTTGTCTTGAATATCGGAGATGTTTTTAATGTGATTAACGTAAGCCTTGATGTGAAGTTTCTCAAATAATATTTCATCTGGATAGACGATGTCACTAATGTTTGTGGTTGCGGTGTATGACGATTGAAATGATGACTGATTTGTGCTTAAGCGTACAATCTGGACTTATTTTAAGAATCCCAGAGCCATTCAAGGTGAGCTGAGAATGGTTTTGTCCGCAAACGGCATTAACCCGAGTGAGATACTGCATAGTGTACATCCATTGGTTGTTGTATTCAAGTTGTGTAAGCGGAGCATAGTTTATGAAGGGCACAATGTTGCAGTTATTGCGAGTGCAATTATTAAGAAGTGAATTTTCACATAAGCATTTGCTCGCATGTGCATTGAATTTTGATTGCAAGTGAGGGCATACAAATTCTTCTTATTTTATCGTTTTGCATGATCTTAATTTATTTTCGGTCAAAACGAAATACCGATATCTATGCGCGTTTATTGCTATCATGTCACTGCATGGCTTAATTGAAATGAAAGAGTTGTTGATTAGGGTTCGAATGGGAAAAGGTTTGAGTAATTCCCAAGTCTCCGGGTCACACAAAATAATTGATATTTGAAAGATAACATTTTTATATGCTAATCCACCCTTTACATTCATAATTTTGTACAGCTGTAGGAGATTATCTTGATCGACAGGTAACTGAAGCGATGTAGGAAGATGATTCCGCACCTGCATCAGCTCTGATTGCAGTTGCGATGGGGACAACAACATTGGTCTAATTTTTCCATGCTGCGAATCAGAGAGTGCAGTAACTATCGCTGATTGAATTTGAAATAATCTCACTGACATCATTGAAAGCTGAACTGATAGTGACATGAAGACTTGGAATAGCTTTGTTACATACATTTTTTTTTCATCGCCGTGAAGCCTTGATGTAATTTCTGTCAACTGAGCATCCAAGTTGTCAAATTTATCCTTGATTCGTTGTTCGATTTATTTGAAAACCTTAAGAGTAGCATCAACAATTGAAGTTTGATCCTTTAGGAGTGACTAAAAACGTTCCTTGTTTTCTTTGAAAGTGTTGATATTGTTTGACATTTCCTTTGCATAATTAGAATCCAAAACACCGAAAAGTGAATGAGCAATGTTGCCGACAGTATTTATAGCGCCACGCTTTACTTTCTGTTCTCTTAGCAAAATGTTTTCTTCTTTTAGTTCCGTTACAGGTTGATTTTTGAGTCATTGCCGATTCGTTCAAAATATACTCCAGTGTTGGAATCAAATTCTGTTACCTCAATATTTTTTGCAAAAATGAGCGGAAGTGCGAGTAGAGCAATCAGTAGTGTAGTTAACGTGGATGTTGCCGTTTTCCGTTTTTTAGCCCTTGGAGTATCATCCGATGAAGTAGAAGCCTCTTGTTCTACTTGTTGGTCGTAATGATTTGACTGCTGTTAAACTCTTTCAGTGTCATCGTTGTGTCGATGCAATGGAGGCGTAAGTGTGCCGGCCTCTATTTCAACATCTACAACTCTTACTACTTCATCAGGTCCCTTACAAATTTTTATTACGCGTCCTAAAGGCCACTTCATTACAGGAACATTATCTTCAAGCGACCATCTGTTACAAAATTCGTACTTTAATTAAGACACTAATTTCCATCTGGTTTCCAATTTCGTGCTTGAGGGTTTAGCGTGTTCATCGATTTGAGCTGTTAGTGGTTCATCAATTAAAAAATGACCAGGGGCGAGGGCCCTTATGTCGTTGGGAAGGGGGTGTGGGTAGTTCTATTTATAATTGGGGCTTTGTAAACAACAAAACGATTAGTGAAGTGCTTAAGGGCTAAGGTTTTTTATGGATTCAAGGGGTGGGGCATATACGGAGTGGTTTTTTATTGCTGGTAGATCTTAAGTGTCTTCACTTGTTGTGAAGGAGAGAGGGAACGCGAGAAGTTGCTTGGTCCGTTGCCGCGTTTCATGAACCCACGAAACTGAAGCTACGGGTATCAGCCAGTGAACAAGGCGCAGCAGCAAGGCCACATCACAAGCCCATCTCGTATCTTATTTCAATGACTCAAACTTGTCTTGAATATCGGAGATGCTTTTAATGTGATTAACGTAAGCCCTGATGTGAAGTTTCTCAAATAATATTTCATCTGGATAGACGAAGATAACATGCTTATCTGCTAATCCACCCTTTACACTCATAATTTTGTACAGCTGTAGGAGATTATCTTGATCGACAGGTAACTGAAGCGATGGGGACAACAACATTGGTCTAATTTTTCCATGCTGCGAATCAGAGAGTGCAGTAACTATCGCTGATTGAATTTGAAATTGTTATCATTGAAAGCTGAACTGATAGTGACATGAAGACTTGGAATAGCTTTGTTTGATAAATTTTTTTTCATCGCCGTGAAGCCTTGATGTAATTCTTTCAACTAAGCATCCAAGTTGTCAAATTTATCCTTGATTCGTTGTTCGATTTATTTGAAAACCTTAAGAGTAGCATCAACAATTGAAGTTTGATCCTTTAGGAGTGACTAAAAACGTTCCTTGTTTTCTTAGAAAGTGTTGATATTGTTTGACATTTCCTTTGCATAATTAGAATCCAAAACACCGAAAAGTGAATGAGCAATGTTGCCGACAGTATTTATAGCGCCACGCTTTACTTTCTGTTCTCTTAGCAAAATGTTTTCTTCTTTTAGTTCCGTTACAGGTTGATTTTTGAGTCATTGCTGATTCGTTCAAAATATAGTCCAGTGTTGGAATCAAATTCTTTTACCTCAATATTTTTTGCAAAAATGAGCGGAAGTGCGAGTAGAGCAATCAGAAGTGTAGTTAACGTGGATGTGGCCGTTTTCCGTTTTTTAGCCCTTGGAGTCTCATCCGATGAAGTAGAAGCCTCTTGTTCTACTTGTGGGTCGTAATGATTTGACTGCTGTTAAACTCTTTCAGTGTCATCGTTGTGTCGATGCAATGGAGGCGTAAGTGTGCCGGCCTCTATTTCAACATCTACAACTCTTACTACTTCATCAGGTCCCTTACAAATTTTTATTACGCGTCCTAAAGGCCACTTCATTACAGGAACATTATCTTCTTTGTTGATCACAATATCTCCTGGTTTAACATTTTCTGATTGCCTTTGCCATTTATTGTGGTATTGCAACTCATTAAGGTAATCAAGCGACCATCTGTTCCAAAATTCGTGCTTTAATTAAGACACTAATTTCCATCTGGTTTCCAATTTCGTGCTTGAGGGTTTAGCGTGTTCATCGATTTGAGCTGTTAGTGGTTCACCAATTAAAAAATGACCAGGGGTGAGGGCCCTTATGTCGTTGGGATTAATTGACATTGGAGAAATAGGTCAGGAGTTTAACTTCGCTTTAATTTCGATGATCAGCGTTTCAAGTTCTTCATACGTTATAGATGCATTTCCTAAACTTCTGACCAAAAGGTGTTTTGTAGACTTAACAACTGCTTTCCACAAACCACCAAAGTGTGACCCTCTTGGAGGAATAAAATGGAATTGTATGCCGCTTTTGTTGCATGCATTTGTAATCGCTTCTTGTGCATCTGGTGAATGAATCACTGGTCCAAGTTCTGGTTGTTTATTCTTTGATCCCACAAAGTTAGTCGTATTATCGCAATTTTGGCAACGACCACGTCGGCCAATGAATATTTTGAGAGCACCATTAAATGCGTCGGTAGTGAGCTCACTCACCAGTTCCAAATGAACTGCATTTGTGGTGAAGCAAGAGAAGACAGCAATGTAAGCCTTGTGCGGCCTTTTGCCACGAATTTTATAATGGACTGCTATTGGGCCACAATAATCTACTCCAGCATTTACAAATGGACAAGCTAGTGTTACTCGTGTGGAAGGTAAATTTCCCATGACTTGATTGAATAACTCTGGTTTAGCCTTAGTACAGGTCGTACAGCGATGCACTGTTGCTCGTGCCATGATCTTTCCCTTTACTGGCCAAAACCACTGTCGAACAATTCCTAAGAGGGTTTGCGCACCACAATGTTTGTAATCTTCATGAGTAATTTCAAAGATTAATTTTGAAACTGGGTCATTGTATAGAACGAGCAGCTGGTGTTTTGAGTCATACGGCAATGATGAAGCTTCCACGAATAAGCCCGTTTTTGTCCAAAAACGGTGTGAGGGTTGAAATACTGCTGCTTGGTCCTTGTACTTCGTTGTGCCTTTTTAATTGTTTAATCTCATCTTTGAATTCTGATACTTGTAAGATAATTATAACCAGCGCTTGATCTAGTTCTATTGCCGTTATGACTCTCAAGGGTTGCCGCAAGTGCTTTTTTTGTCTCGCGTGAGTGATGAAGCGCAAAACGTATCCAACAATTCGCTGTAATTGATGGAATAAGTTTTTGTGATTGATGTTGTTAATAAAAGAGGTTTCTTTTGTTGTGGTGGTAAGAGATTTGGATGTGTTCTTTTTTAGTTCTTAATCGTTTTGAATAGTACGACTAGGATTAAACGTTTGAGGCCAGCTAGATTCCTTGCCATGTTAAAATAAGGGTCCATAAAATCATAACATCGGTTCTTTCACTGCCCTCGGAGACATTCCTCGAGACACAATATTAGCTGGATTTTCTTTTGAGCTGACGTGACGCCATTGTTCTCCTCGTGTTGTTTCTTTAATGATTGAAATCCGGTTTTCTACGAAGGTAGTATGTGCTAATATCGAATTTATCCCAGCCAGTACGATTTCTAAATCTGTCCATAACCACATTGGGTTGGTAAATTGAAGATCTGCAGCGATTATTGCTGCTAATTGTGCGCCTAATGCTTCTGCACACAACTCAAGACGTGGTATTGTTTGTTTCTTGAGAGGCTGTACCCGAGATTTGGAACATAGTATTCGTGAAATAGTTGTACCGGTTTTGAAGGTTGCGCGAATATAGGCTGCAGCTCCATACGCCTTTTCCGAGGCATCGGTAAAAATGTGCAATTGTATGGTTTCTAAGTCCTCCGTTAAAAATATGGCGTGATATTTGTAGCGCTTTAAATGTTTCCAGGTCCGATCGAAATGTAAGCCATCTTGTGTGTATTTCTTCGGGTAGTGCTTGATCCCAATCTAGTATTAATTCCAATAGCTCTTGGATGAACATTTTTGCCGTGACAACAATCAGTGACAGGATTCCTAGTTGATCGAAGAGCCTTGCCAGATCAGATGTTACGGTGCGTTTGGTGACTCTTTCTCTTCTTCGATGTTTACCTTTACTGACAGTTTATCTGCCTTCGGAAGCCAGGTGTTTTAATGGAGTCGAATTTTGTTTTTTCGAAGTCTAAATTTACTTCCTGATCTGCTTGAGGAATATTCTGCAGTAGTTGTGATGTACGTAAATTAAACCCACTTTCTTTCATGATTTTGGTGAGTTGTTCCTGCATTAATGCGGCAGTCATTAGACTATCTGCTCCGCCTAGGCCATCATCAACATAAAAGTTCTCTTGGAGAAATTGTTAGGCCAACGGGTAGCGGGTAGCGTTTCCCACAGCAATTTGTTTTAAACATTTGGTGGCCAGGTACGGAGCCGCTCTTGTTCCATATGTAACAGTATTTAGTTGATAATATGTTATAGGTTTTGTGGTATCCGTTCTTCAAATGATGAGTTGGAACTTGCGGTCTTCTGCTGATATTAAAATTTGTCGGTATATTTTTTCAACGTCAGTGGTGAAGACAAATCTGGGAAATCGAAACCATAACAGTATTAAAAGAGCTCGTTTTGGACTGTTGGTCCTGCATTCAGAAGATCATTCAGTGAATGTCCTGTTAATGTTTTCGCTAAAGCGTCAAATACCACTCGAAGCTTGGTAGTTGAACTTTCAAGCCTTAATACGCAATGATGTGGAATGAAGTAGTTTGGTGCGATAATCGAGTCTGCTGAAATTTTCGTCTTATGTCCAGTTGCCTCGTACTCTTCCATGCATTTCATTTACTCCGCTCTCAGTTGTGGAATTTTCTGTAATCGACGTTCAAGCGACAGGATTATATATAGAGCAACTCCATGAGAGTCACCCAAGGCATCAGGACATTGGTGGAATGGTTTTTGGCAACAAACCGATTGTAGTGGTTTATTGAAGTGTGTCGCGCAAAGTGCTCTTCACATTGTTGTTTGGCCAAGGATAGTGATTTGTTGTTGCTCTTCACTTCTTCCAATTCCCATAACTGCGCTATAGATGTTTCAAGGGCTTCGCCAGCTGTACAAATGCCGCAAGATAAATTTTTCGTGTCCTCCTTCTTTATTTTGCCTAAAGAATCTATACAAAAACGGTGTTTTGAAGAATTGTAAGATGTGAGGACAATTTGATTTGTCCAATCGCCAGTAGCTGATGATAGTGTCCTGCTCCTAGCAATAAGTCTATTTTGTCTGAGCAATTGAAATTGGGATCAGCTAGCAATTAGTTTTTGGAGAGCGACCATTCATTTGTGTTAATGAGTTGTGATGCCTGTGGTAAAATGATACGAGGACGAAAGCTTCAAGACGTGTTGAGAAACCAATAATGCTAGACTGTAATAAGACGTTCACTCGATGTTGTATTCTGGTGTTTGTTGCTCTGATACCGTTCATATTAATGTTTGACGTTTGCATCGAAATACCATGTCACTTTACCAGATGTTCAGTGATGAAATTTACTTGTGATCCGGAATCTAGCAGAGCACAACATTCGATATCAGTTTTAATGCTTACTACCGCTGTACTGAGTAGAACGTATGAGGTAGATTGTTGTGTGATAGAGGAGGTGAGTGAGGCAGCCTTTGGTTTAACGATTGTTGGTACTTCAGTTGTAACGGATGATGTTACCTTGTGGAGACATTTTGATCATTTTAGACTCGGTTTTTTGCATTTTCAAGATGAAGCGGGGAATTATGTTTTTTGTTACATTTAAAGCATGACCTTGAGCTGCTGAACTTAAATGAGTGGCCCGCTTTTAAACAGTTAGCGCATATTTTGTGCCTTTGTGCGTGATTTAAGCGCACGTTTGGAGTAATTTTTTAAAAACCTTCGCATCGAAACAATGTATGACTACCATTTTTGCACAGTGTACATGCATTCTCATTTTGTTTGAATGAAGCAGCCGAACCATACACCTTTGAGATGGCTTTTTCTTTGTGACCCATTGCTAGCATTGAGTTGGGTTTCGAGAAAAAAAAGAAAATGTAGCAGGTGCTGAAAAATAGGGTCCCATGCGGGGGTGTTGACCCCAGTGTTTCGTAATGCATGTAAGCATTCTTGTTTAACGTCATGCAGCTGCTTGATTTGTACAGCTGAGGGCGCACCGAATGGTTGTTCGAACAATTGGTTAATTAGTGACGCTACAAGAACTCTTTTTTTATTGTAGCGTTCTTGTAGCAATTTCCACGTAGTTTGATAATTTTCTGCTGAAGTTGCCAGATGATTTATAAGCATTCCAGCTTCTCCAGAGACGTTGGCCTTAAGGTGCCACATTTTCTGAATTGTCGGAATTTGCAATTGGGTTCAATGCGAGCTGTCGCTTTAAGGATGACATCATAACATTTTGTCTTCTGATTGTCGAATTCGTGGCAGTAAGTGGTGCAGAATTGTTTTGGTTGGTTATGGAGGTTTTGGCAAGTCCCTTTGCTTTGGGTTCTCAACAGGAACACGTTGATTTCGACCCTCTGTTTTCGCAGTATCTGTTATAGCTGATTCAAATATTTCTTTGTATTTGAAGGTCAGTTCAGATATTTTTGTGTAATAATCCTTTGTGAAGTATTTGGGGTCGAGTTGGGCATGTTCGAAGCACCGAGCCTTCTGAGCCTTTCTTCAAAGTACTCGACCGATTTCCTTGCAACCGGGTCGTTCTTGTAGTTGCGAATGATGGTCTCAATTAGTTTTCCTGTTATCCTTTGAGACGCTGTCAGTTCATTCATAATAGCCATGCTAGCGTCTTCTTGGGCCATTGTCAATGTTTAGAATTATCGCTTTTTAATCTGATTACGTCGGGGTCACCAAACTTTTTGGTATCAGGTGATTCACCAGAATAAAATGTTTTTGATTTAGTTTAACTGAGTGAAGGCTGTTTGCCAGTCAGCAGTTAGTGATGGATTGTCAAGGCAGTAGCACCAGGACAATTTGATAATATGCAACTCAAGCACTTGGAACTTGCTTGCAAATGGTAAGATTAATTGTTTGTTATCTTGTCAAGGCAGTTTCACCAGGACAATTTTATATATTATAACACAACACTTGGAACTTGGTTACAACGGAGAGTGAAAAAGAATAAACGTCACACTTGGTTAGTTTTACTATTCCTCACAACTTTATTTAAGAATCATTGGCTTAAATACAAAATAATTGCTGATTATAGTTTTAACTTTAGTGAGTACTATTAATGCAATTCTACAATATGACATAAAGTGATTCAATTGCAGAAACCAATATAAAATTACTGACAATGGTTTTAACAATATTCAGTAACATAAATGCAATTCAACAACAAATACTTCACTAGCGAAAAACAAAACACCACACGATGCGTCTTTCTTTATTGATGAAACTGAACTGAAAACTAACTTAGAACCCAACCTAGTGCCCTGCTTGCAGTATGGATGTATTTAATATATATTTCTGTGTGTGTGTGTTGATTACCTGCGCTGCTAGCTGGCATTAATATATGTTGCTGTGTGTGTGTTGACTAACTGCACCGCTGGCTAGCTGGTTGATATGAATGCAGGTGCACTCCTGGCTGTTTTGCTGAAAGTCACGTAGGGAGTCGGGTGCATGTCTGGGAATGTTACAGACATCTGTGAAACGGCAGGCAAGCGTGGGAGCTTACGTAGCTATGCGCTGGTATGGTGTGTTAACTTCTCCTCTTCTTAAGACGAATCGCCCTCGACTTGCTTCAAAATGTCTTCGGCGGCCTTCTTAGTTTTGGCTTTGTTATTCGTAGATTTTTTTCTTTGGTAGATAAAAAAAATTACTATTGCGATGAGTAGCATTGACGGGAAAATAGGTAAAGCCGTCCATAAGAAAGTACGATGTACGGAAAGGTCTTCCTTCATTTTTTTATGTGGGAAACGTTATCAATGTAGATTTGATGCAAATATGGTAGAGATAAGTTTGCATGATGCTCCAAGCTAGCTGAGAAAGTTTTGCCGAAGTCTGCTGCTGTTGTACCTGACAAAGCTGGTGATGATGCTGGATTTCCTTTGCGTTCGTCTAGTACTACTGCTGCTGTTGCTGGTCGTTCGACTGCTCGTTCAGCTGTGCCAGCTATTGATCGAAGTTCGTTTGTTTCTTCGGTGCCAGTGAACACTGAGTGGACAAAAGTAACAAAATCTAAACGTCGAAATGAAATAAGAACTGTTGGTATAAACACAAATACGGATTTGGAGGTGGCTGGCCGTATGAAATGGTTACATTTATCGTCATTTCTGCCTTCTGTTTCTGCTGACAACATTATTGAGTTCATTGTCAAGCATGCAGCTATTGATAAGAAACATATTGTGTGCTATGCACTAGTTAAAAGTGAAATTTCACTTAGTAGCCTAAAAAAAGTTAATTTTAAGCTAGGTGTTTCTGTTGCTTTTTATGATAAGCTCCTTTCGGCTGATCTTTGGCCTGCCAATGTCAATATACGCCCTTTTCATTTTTTTCGAAAAGAAGAGAAACAACAAAAGCAAACATAACTTCTGATAATTTTAGCGGCCTGAATGTGTATTTTCAGAATGTATCTGGCCTACGTACTAAATGTGAACATTTTCGCGCGGTTAGCTCGCAACTTGATTATGATGTATTTGTAATAGTTGAGACGTGGCTCAATTCTAACTTTTTTGATGAGGAATATTTTGACTCTAATTTATATAATGTTTTTCGCAAGGATAGAGATGTAACTAAAACTGGTTTCGCAAGAGGTGGTGGTGTACTCATTGCGGTACAACGTAAATTTAATGCTTATTTAGTTTCGCTTGAGAACGATGACTCTCTAATAGATCAACTGTGCGTTTGTGTTAGCAGTACGACAGCACAAAGCTCACTGTTTTTTGTGGTTTCATATATTCCCCCAAATAGTGGAGAATTTCTTTATCGCTTGCATGCTGACAATATTACCTCTTTAGTCATACATTTTGAATTTTAAATTTTATGAGTTTTCTTCATCCGTGCCTGATGATAATATAGCTTTTAATTTTGCAGCCTGTGATTTTGATTTGATTAATACTTTACTATTGGAATACAAATGGATTGACCTATTGTCCTGCTCCGATGTTTCCAGATGCTATTATATTTTTAAAACTTTAATGTTTGATTTCTGTTTAACTAACGTTCCGATTATAAAGAAAAAGCCTTATAAGCTACCGTGGTATAACTTTCAGTTAAAAAAGTTAAAGAACCTCTGGAATAAATTCTTTAAAAAGTTTAAATTAACTGGAAGTTTAATTTTTTTCGCTAAATATCAGAGTTATTCCAAAGATTTCAACTGTTTAGATAAATTTCTTTACAGAAACTACATCCTACGAATGGAGGAGAATATTAAATCAAATCCAAAGTCTTTCTGGCAATTTATTAAATCTAAAAAGTCGAACTCTGCTATTCCCTCAGCAGTATTTTATGAGGAAAAATTTGCTAACACTCCAAATGGCGTGTCCAATTTGTTCGCGGAATATTTCAGCTCAAATTTTGTTGCTGGTGATGAGAATCCATTACCTTGCTTTACGTCGAACTGCAGCTCCACCTTAAGCTTTGGTTCTCTTAGCCTCTCTTCGGATGATGTTACTACTGGCATTGCTAATCTAAAACCATCTACAAAAACGGATATTGATGGACTTTCAATTCATTTGTTAAAAAATTGCCCCGCTTTAATTTCACCTTTAAAAATAATTTTTAATCTGTCATTGTCGTCTGGAGTTTTCATTGATGACTGGAAATTTACTTCCATTAGCCCTATTCACAAAAGTTGTAGCAAGAATAACGTTTGTAATTATAGGCCCATATCAAAGTTATCAACTGTTTCGAAACTTTTTGAGAGTATCATTAAAGAGAAAATGTATTTTGCGTCTAAGAGTCTGATCTCGCCTAACCAGCACGGTTTTGTCCCTCACCGATCTACCGTTTCCAATCTAGCAGTATTTAGTGAATATTGCATTGCGTCTTTTTCTGCCGGCCTGCAGTTTGACTGTGTATATACAGACTTTTCAAAAGCTTTTGATAAAGTTTCACATTCTTTATTGATTTATAAGTTGGCGCATATAGGTTTTCATTCGGTTTTTTTAAAATGGATTGAATCCTATTTATTCAAAAGAATTTGCGTAGTGTCAATTGACGGCGTTTCTTCTGAGTTTTTTTTTGCATCCTCTGGGGTTCCCCAGGGGAGTATACTAGGTCCCTTATTGTTCGTTTTGTTAATTAATGACATAAGTAGCTGCTTTAGATTTGCTAAATTTTTGCTCTATGTCGACGACTTAAAAGTTTTTTCGATAATTAAAAAACGCGATGATGCGCTTCAGCTTCAAAATGACATTGACAGCTTACATCAGTGGTGTGTTAACTCTCAGCTCTCTTTAAATATAAAAAAGTGCTTTAAAGTCACGTATGCAAAAGCTCATAACATCTTGCCGACGTCTTATATGATTTCTCATTCTTTTTTACAAAGTTTGGACGAAATTAAAGATCTTGGCGTAATTTTTTCCAGTAACTTTTCTTTTAATAGGCATATTTGCCATATTATTTCGAAAGCTTACTCGGTTTTAGGGTTTGTTAGGCGAAATAGTTCCAAATTTTCTGACCCGTATACTCTGAAGTTATTATATACGGCTTTTGTTCGTTCCAACTTGGAATATGTTACCTTCATCTGGAGGCCTAGTCAAAAAAGTTACATAACTAGGATTGAACGGGTCCAAAAAGTTTTTCTTAAATATGCCTTACGTTCATTGTGTTTTGATGAGCCAATTCCCTCTTATAAATCTCGTTTGCTTTTGATTGACCTTAAGTCTTTGGAATCAAGAAGGTCGGTACTCTCACTTTCTTTTGTTCGTAATATCATCAATGTTGACATTGACTGCTCTTTTCTATTGGAAAGAATTAATTTCAACATCCCTCAACGTAATATTCGTATTTCTTTTCCTTTCTATGGTGTTAAATTTAAAACAGAATATTCGCGTAATGCTCCCCTTGTTCGAGCGCTAATTGAACTTAATTCACTCTCGAGTTCCATCCAACTTGATTTTTCAATTCCAAAAAATGTTTTTTCTCATATTCTAAATTTAGCTATCTAGGTTTTTAAAGTTTAATTATTAATTACTTTGTAAATAATCTGTAAGAAACTTTCTGTTCATAGACTAAATAAATAAATAAATAAATAAATAAATAGTTGATTGATATCGTTTTTGGCGGGTGCGGTTGTATGTATACTGGTTCTTTTTAGCAACGTAGATGGTGTTGTTTATTGTGATAGAATCACGGAATATTAGTAAATATGTAAAAATGCTGTTTCTGAAGAGCAAGTCGCTGTGTTATTGTTTAGGATATGGTGTAAACAGTTAGAATGACCTGCCTTACACACCTTAGCCACCAAAGTGTCGTTGCAACTGTCCAGTGGTTAAAATGAATTGTTCTAATTAGCTGCAAGCGTGGTTTCTAGCTTAACTATAGTATTATTATGAACTACAGGATAAACTTGAATAAATTCGCAAAAGTTAGTTATTTTTGGAATATTAAGTATGTAGTAAATTACTTAAGCTAAAGGGTAATTGTTCGAAATTAACTGCATGATCCATCTCTTCGTCATCCAAAACAAGAGGGATAATGATATTACTTTTTGCTAAAACAATGGAGTGTGCTAGTCTGTTTAATTGACTATATATGTGGATATTTCTTCTTATTAGATTCTCAAACAGCAATGTTTCTTCATCTTTTAGCATCCAACCCGTCCAATTTTCTCTAATGGTGTTAATCTGGTTTGTTATTTCATTAATTATATTTTGTAAATCGGAGTTGATTTTTAACTGTCTATTGCTGTTTTCGATTAACATGTTTTCTTTCGTTAGTAGTAGTTCGAAGTCCTCGTGATCTGGGGTACCTGCTACAAATTTAAGGGCGGATCCTAGGAAGTCAATTGATCTCGCCATTCTTCTTGGTATTTCTAGAGTGCGGAGGCTGAGTAATATTTCTTTACTCTGCTGTTTTAAAAGGTTCTCGCTTACAATTTGATTTTTTGATTTAGTTAAAGGCTCCTGGCTTTCATATGCCATCTGGCGGTATTCCGTCAAATTGGTGGTATGTATGAGATAAATAAATTCTTCGTAAATGGCCACATTGCCTCGAGGAATGGTAATCATTTGTGAGCAAGTGTAGTCAATTAACTTGGCCCAAGTGCCAACGACAAATAACAACCTGAAATTGATTTCATCGTAAATTACTTTGTAATATTTGTTGTTATTATAATATGAATTGTTTCCCTAACACATATGTGTGTGTGTGTGTCAGTATGTTTCATTCTGTGCTATGTGCATTGTGTATGTTTGTATGTCTGTATGTTTGTATGTCTGTATGTTATCGTTTAGCATATTTGTATATTAGTTTGTAATGTGTATTGGTTATGTATGTGCATACTACATCCTACCCCTTTAGATAAATGTACAATTGCTGTAGTTTCTTAAAAGTTAAGCAAATGTGCATATATATTATGTTACAATTTATGTATGTATATTAATATGTTATAGTTTACAATTAATTATATATTTCTAGCTTTAATTATATTGTTATTGTGTATTTTAACTAATTTATTTTCTCTTTGTATAAAGCTATTGACGCCTTCTTGTCTAATGACTTTGTAAGGGCCTTTAAAAATTTTATCTAATTTTTTCTTATTTCCTACTTTAATATAAACTAAATCATTATTTTTGAAATTACTTATATTATTGTTTGTTTGTTTCTTAATTCTATCAATCTTATTTTGTATTAAAGATTGATGAGCCATATTATGAGCATGTATAAGTTTCAGTTTGAGCTCTGTCAGATAATCATCAATATTGTATAATTTGTTTTTAGATTTAAGTATTTCGCAAGGTAGACTGCTAGTTTTTCCAAACACTAGCTCATGTGGAGAATAATTTGTTGTACAGTTTGGCGTTGTGTTGTAGCAGTACACGTAATAGGGTAATAAGTCTTCCCAATTGTCTTCTTTTTGAAGTGCTCGTAGGTAATCATTTAGTACTCTATGGTTTCGTTCTAATGGTCCTAATGTCTCATGGTGAAATGGTGCTGAAACCTTTTTGTCTATGTTTAATAGTTTACATATGTTGGTAAGTAATTCGTTTGTAAATTCTGTACCTTTGTCAGTTTTTATGGTTTTAAAACATCCATATTTTAATATAAATCCTTCAACAATTGTTCTTGCTACAGTAACTGCATCTTTACTTTGCATTGGAAATGCTGCTATATATTTTGTAAGTTCACATTGAAAAGTCAGAATGTATCTGTATCCATTTGATGGACGTAAAGGGCCTATTGTGTCAACTGTAATTGTTTCAAATGAAGTTGTTGGAGTGTCTGTCATGGTCATTTTTTCTTTCGTATATTTAGTTACTTTTATTTCATTGCATAGTTTGCAGTTATTAATATAATTCTTTACCATGTTACTCATGTTTTTCCAAACATATCTTTGCTTTAATTTTTTAATGCATCTGGAGATTCCTATATGTCCTCCTAATTCTTCATCATGATATTTGCTTATTAGACGCTTCATTTCTTTAATATTCTTTATTTCTTTTGGCGGTGTATATACTATAATGGCTGTATTAGTTTTCATTTCTTTTTGTAGCTTATTCCATTTTTCTTTAAATTCTTGCATGCTTATATATTGGAAAATTTTGTCTTCTGCAGAGACTGCTAATTTAGCTATTTCCTGTTGTTCTACGAATAATCCTAGCTTCCTCAGAATCAACGTCATAGTTGATAACGATTTATCGCTATATTCAACAACAATATTTTTCTTTTGCGCTACTATATTGGCTTTTTCATTATACATAATATTCTTTTTGAACTGAAATTGCAATTTCTTAATATGCGTGACGTCAGATAATGACGTTGCTTCCCAAATGTGAAGGTGATCAAGCTTCTCTTGAGTTGCAGCACTAGTTCTGTTTGCAAGTGGTTTTCTTGCCATGCCATTTATATCTTTATTTAGCTTTTTGCTTTCTTTGCCATTTAATTTTTCATTTAGCTTTTCGCTTTCTATGCCATTTAATTTTTCATTTAGCTTTTCGCTTTCTATGCCATTTAATTTTTCATTTTCTAATTTTTTAATAGCCGCTCTTGTAATTGTAAGCATATCATATGATGGTATCATTTTTCTTAATTCGTTTGACGTAATTTTAATTCTTGATAGCGCGTCTGCATTTGTATTCATCTTTCCTTGTTTGAAAATTATTTCAAAATCATAATCCATAAGATCTACTCGTATTCTTGTTAACTTTGATGACGGGTTTTTATGTGTGAATAAACTTACTAATGGTCTATGGTCAGTGTATACCATGAATTTTCTACCGAATAAGTAAGGTCTGAAATAGTTAATTCCCCAATGGATGGCTAATAACTCCTTTTCTATTATTGGTTTGTTGACTTCATGTTTGTTCAAAGATTTACTTGCATATGCTATTGGAGTGTCTTCTCCAGGCGTCCCTTGAGATAAAACTGCTCCTAATGCATAGTTTGATGCATCAGTAGTCAAAATAAAAGGTTTGGAGAAATCGGGATATTTCAAAACAGGTGGTGTCGTTAGTTTTGACTTAAGAGTTTTGAAAGCTATTTCACATTCTTTTGACCATATAAAGAGTTTGTTTTTCTTTAATAATTCGTTTAGCGGTTTAGCTATTTGCGCAAAATTTTCTATAAAACGTCTATAGTAGTTACAAAATGCTACAAATCTACGTACCTCGTCTGCATCTTTTGGACATGGAAAGTTAGTTATAGTGTCATACTTATTTGGATCAGTCGTGATACCTTCTGCTGTTATAAGGTGACCTAAATAAACTACTTCTGTTTTTAAGAAGTTACATTTGTCTGGATTTAGTTTTAAATCATATTGTTTTAGTCTTTCGAAAACATTTATTAAATTTTCATTGTGTTCTTTTAGAGTTGAACCAAAAATTATTACGTCGTCTACATATAAAAATGCAGCTTCTTGGAGTCCACTCAAAGCTATAGTCATCATGCGTTGAAAACTATTAGTTGCAATTTTTAAACCAAAAGGTAGCCTTTTGAACTGATAATGTCCTTTATTAGTCGAAAAAGCTGTAAGCGGTCTGGATTGCTTATCTAAAGGTATTTGATGGAATGAGCTGGTCATGTCCAAGGTTGAAAAATATTTGGCTTTGCCTAATTTGTCTAACACATCTTCTAGTCTTGTTAATGGGAATTTATCATTTACAATTTTGTTGTTTAGTTGTCTGTAGTCAACTACTAATCTCCATTTAGTTTCATCATTTGTGCTTTTCTTTGGCACAATTAATAATGGTGAATTATATGGACTGGTCGAATGTTCAACAATGTCCTCTTTAATTAATTTGTCAACTTGTTGGTTAATCTCTTCAACATGTGTATTTGGTAATCTGTAGTTTTTTATATAAACTGGAGTTTTGTCATGTACAAAAATATTTTGTGTATAGAAATTGTTTTTTGTTAAAATGTCTCCTTTTAGATGAAAAATCTCATTGTATTTGGTACAAATATTTATTATAGACTCTCTTGCTTGTGGATCTAAATTTTCAAAATTTATTGTATTTTTAATAAAATTAATTCGGTCGTTTGAATTAAATTTTGAGTCATATTTTAGAATTGTATTAGTTTGTAATGTGTATTGGTTATGTATGTGCATACTACATCCTACCCCTTTAGATAAATGTACAATTGCTGTAGTTTCTTAAAAGTTAAGCAAAAGTTACAAAATGCTACAAATCTACGTACCTCGTCTGCATCTTTTGGACATGGAAAGTTAGTTATAGTGTCATACTTATTTGGATCAGTCGTGATACCTTCTGCTGTTATAAGGTGACCTAAATAAACTACTTCTGTTTTTAAGAAGTTACATTTGTCTGGATTTAGTTTTAAATCATATTGTTTTAGTCTTTCGAAAACATTTATTAAATTTTCATTGTGTTCTTTTAGAGTTGAACCAAAAATTATTACGTCGTCTACATATAAAAATGCAGCTTCTTGGAGTCCACTCAAAGCTATAGTCATCATGCGTTGAAAACTATTAGTTGCAATTTTTAAACCAAAAGGTAGCCTTTTGAACTGATAATGTCCTTTATTAGTCGAAAAAGCTGTAAGCGGTCTGGATTGCTTATCTAAAGGTATTTGATGGAATGAGCTGGTCATGTCCAAGGTTGAAAAATATTTGGCTTTGCCTAATTTGTCTAACACATCTTCTAGTCTTGTTAATGGGAATTTATCATTTACAATTTTGTTGTTTAGTTGTCTGTAGTCAACTACTAATCTCCATTTAGTTTCATCATTTGTGCTTTTCTTTGGCACAATTAATAATGGTGAATTATATGGACTGGTCGAATGTTCAACAATGTCCTCTTTAATTAATTTGTCAACTTGTTGGTTAATCTCTTCAACATGTGTATTTGGTAATCTGTAGTTTTTTATATAAACTGGAGTTTTGTCATGTACAGAAATATTTTGTGTATAGAAATTGTTTTTTGTTAAAATGTCTCCTTTTAGATGAAAAATCTCATTGTATTTGGTACAAATATTTATTATAGACTCTCTTGCTTGTGGATCTAAATTTTCAAAATTTATTGTATTTTTAATAAAATTAATTCGGTCGTTTGAATTAAATTTTGAGTCATATTTTAGAATTGTAAAATTTTTTATTGGTTGTATGTGTAATGGAATATCTTTAATTGTTATGTCATACTCATTTGTATTTATGAACTTTATATGTTTGTGACCTTTCTTTGGAATTATTGTGTTAGCTATAAATATGCCTGGTGTTATTTCACTAGCACATACTAAACTGTCTTCATTTAAGTCAATGTCTACTTCTTTAATAATTTCTGTTCTAGGTGGCAAATTAATACTTGGTAATGTACTGAGTTTCATGTACATTGGCAAGATTATTTGTTGTTCTTCATATATAATTGTGAGTACAAAGGTTTCATAATCTATTTTACAATTATATTTTGTCAAGAAATCTCTACCTATAATTCCATCAGTAGATATGTTAATATTGTCAAAAATATAAAATGTATGTTCAATCATAAATTCATCAGATTGAAGTGAAAGATTTGTTTTCGAATTTGTTGTTAATAAATTGTCACTAAGTCCATTTATGTTATATTGTTGACAATTTGTTATTGGACTGTCTTCTTTAGATGCATTTTTTATAATTGATATGTCTGCACCTGTGTCTATTAGAAATGTTATTGGTTTTCGTATTGTCTTTGATTTAATTATGATATAATTTGTGTCTTTTTGGGCTATACTATACGTATTTAAAGTTTTATTTATGACCCCAGCTTCTTTCATCTGGGGACGTCCTAGTTTTCCTGAGAATTTTTATTTTGATTATTATTATTTGTTCTGTTCTGATCAGAATTTTGAGGACGTCGGTCATTATTTCTGTTGTTAGAATAATTTCTATTGTTATTATCATTATTCCTGTTGCTGTTATTATAACTTCTGTTATTGTTATTATTATAATTCCTATTGTTGTTATTATAATTTCTGTTATTATTTGTATTATTAGAAACACGATTGCGATCGTCATACCTTCTGTTTCCATTATTATTTCTTGTATTAAATGGTTGACGCGTGTTATTATTATAGTTATTACTGTAACTAGTATTGTTATTTCTTGTCCGATATATGTTCGAGTTGTTAGTTGGTACATCTGCCTCTTGAGCTGTTTGCAGTGCTTCGGAAAAAGTCTTTGGTCTAGCCGCGAAAACAATTGATTTTAATGGTTCATTTACACCATTTTTAAAAGCGTTTAATGCCAATTGGTCATTTAATAATTATCGATTTAGATTCTGAGCCTTGCTGCGATATTTGAATTTCATTAAGTGAGGCTGTTATGCTCTCAATCTTCGATGCAAAATTTTGCAATGGTAAGTTATTTTGTTTTATCACACTAAGCGTGTTTTGTAGCTTCAGCGGATTTTTATTCAATTTATATAATTTTTCAAGAGTTTCTTTGAGCTGATCAATAGTTGTTGACTCTGTTTCAGCTAATAGTCTGTTTTTTACTTTTTGAGAAAGTTTCCCTGCTAGAATATATTTTGTGAGCATTAATTTTTGTGCATCATTTAAAGTATTAGCATAAAATTCTATAGTATCTACAAATTTGGTTAGAAGATATTGTTCTCCTCCGAACTCGGGGATTATCTTTGAAGCAGTAGAAATATCAAAGTTTGCCATTTTATCATTTAAAAATGTATATATTTTTGAAGTTATTTCTTGAAATTTTGGTTTTATTTCATCTATTTCGTGCTGCTTGTGTTTTATAATCAATTCTGACCAAATTTGCTTTATTTTATCTTTAGTATTTTCTATATATGCATTTGAATATGTTCTATTTGGATTCTTTTTTAAATTGATTAAAATATTATTTATTTTGTCCATGTATTTATTTTAATTTTCATATTTTAGCTATTTAGGCACTAATATTGGCCACTGATCTTGTTATTTGTTTTTTAACAAAATTTTTATAATACTTATGTAATCTATATAAACCATATATTATTATAATTACTAATATTAAATATATTAAATAGGTGGTGTTGTGGTCTTCTTTTGTTACCACGCTGTCGTTGATATTGTTATTAATTACTTCAGCTGGTCCCTGCTGGTTCTGCTTTGGGCCGCACATTCTTTAAGTTGTTTTAATTTATCTAAGTATTTCTTCTGTTATTTTCCTTTCGTTATATGTATAAGTTGATATAACTCTCGCATTTGTTTTCTATATCTCACCGCTTTACCGGCTCTTGATTTTCTTTTTGACTTCTCAGAATTTGTTTGCTGAAAATTTTTATAATCAATACTGTGTTGTTCCTGTCTTTTTCTGTATTCACTTATCGTAAGTCTTTTTGGGCCTGATTTAATAGATGTTGGTATATATTTTGGAGCATTTGCTGGTGGATCTTCCGGTTTATATTCAAGAATTTTTGAATATTTCAAAAAAATTTGATCAAACTCAGCTTTGCTGATCGTTTAATTTATATCAGTCATTTCTTTTATGTCCTGATTTTCAAGTCTTTTTCATTAGATGTCGAAAAAAATTGTCGATGGTCGCCAGTTTGGCAGGATCGCCATGTAATATTTGTTGTTATTATAATATGAATTGTTTCCCTAACATTCGTCGTACAAAGCGCGACGCGCTATATATGTAGGCCACTAGGCCGCTCTTTTGAATAATAAGATCCAAACAGTTAAGCTTGTAAATTATTATTAACTTTATTTTCCAAATTGTTGGTCTTATATACTAATTTCCTCACAGAGGAAACTTATTTATAATTCTTAATTAACCAATGGGAAATCAACATGAAATTAGAAATATTTTCTCACGCATTGATTTCACACGGTACTAAATAAAATATGATTTGGGTAAAATGCACTTAGTGTTTGTTTTGTTTATTGGCCTTCAAATTGCCGAAATGCAATGACAGCAATTTGATGCCGGAGTGTGTTATGTGTTTTTGCTAAGCGGTCAATCACCAAAAGTACTTGCACTTGTTGTGTAATGAGCTCGCTGTTCTGCGCCCAGACATTTGGTTTTATGTTGCACTTTGTGTGTGGTGCCTTGCGCGCGTGCAGTGTATATTATATGTGTGTGTGTATGTCAGTATGTTTCATTCTGTGCTATGTGCATTGTGTATGTTTGTATGTCTGTATGTTTGTATGTCTGTATGTTATCGTTTAGCATATTTGTATATTAGTTTGTAATGTGTATTGGTTATGTATGTGCATACTAAATCCTACCCCTTTAGATAAATGTACAATTGCTGTAGTTTCTTAAAAGTTAAGCAAATGTGCATATATATTATGTTACAATTTATGTATGTATATTAATATGTTATAGTTTACAATTAATTATATATTTCTAGCTTTAATTATATTGTTATTGTGTATTTTAACTAATTTATTTTCTATTTGTATAAAGCTATTGACGCCTTCTTGTCTAATGACTTTGTAAGGGCCTTTAAAAATTTTATCTAATTTTTTCTTATTTCCTACTTTAATATAAACTAAATCATTATTATTATTCCTCACAACTTTATTTAAGAATCATTGGCTTAAATACAAAATAATTGCTGATTATAGTTTTAACTTTAGTGAGTACTATTAATGCAATTCTACAATATGACATAAAGTGATTCAATTGCAGAAACCAATATAAAATTACTGACAATGGTTTTAACAATATTCAGTAACATAAATGCAATTCAACAACAAATACTTCACTAGCGAAAAACAAAACACCACACGATGCGTCTTTCTTTATTGATGAAACTGAACTGAAAACTAACTTAGAACCCAACCTAGTGCCCTGCTTGCAGTATGGATGTATTTAATATATGTTTCTGTGTGTGTGTGTTGATTACCTGCGCTGCTAGCTGGCATTAATATATGTTGCTGTGTGTGTGTTGACTAACTGCACCGCTGGCTAGCTGGTTGATATGAATGCAGGTGCACTCCTGGCTGTTTTGCTGAAAGTCACGTAGGGAGTCGGGTGCATGTCTGGGAATGTTACAGACATCTGTGAAACGGCAGGCAAGCGTGGGAGCTTACGTAGCTATGCGCTGGTATGGTGTGTTAACTTCTCCTCTTCTTAAGACGAATCGCCCTCGACTTGCTTCAAAATGTCTTCGGCGGCCTTCTTAGTTTTGGCTTTGTTATTCGTAGATTTTTTTCTTTGGTAGATAAAAAAAATTACTATTGCGATGAGTAGCATTGACGGGAAAATAGGTAAAGCCGTCCATAAGAAAGTACGATGTACGGAAAGGTCTTCCTTCATTTTTTTATGTGGGAAACGTTATCAATGTAGATTTGATGCAAATATGGTAGAGATAAGTTTGCATGATGCTCCAAGCTAGCTGAGAAAGTTTTGCCGAAGTCTGCTGCTGTTGTACCTGACAAAGCTGGTGATGATGCTGGATTTCCTTTGCGTTCGTCTAGTACTACTGCTGCTGTTGCTGGTCGTTCGACTGCTCGTTCAGCTGTGCCAGCTATTGATCGAAGTTCGTTTGTTTCTTCGGTGCCAGTGAACACTGAGTGGACAAAAGTAACAAAATCTAAACGTCGAAATGAAATAAGAACTGTTGGTATAAACACAAATACGGATTTGGAGGTGGCTGGCCGTATGAAATGGTTACATTTATCGTCATTTCTGCCTTCTGTTTCTGCTGACAACATTATTGAGTTCATTGTCAAGCATGCAGCTATTGATAAGAAACATATTGTGTGCTATGCACTAGTTAAAAGTGAAATTTCACTTAGTAGCCTAAAAAAAGTTAATTTTAAGCTAGGTGTTTCTGTTGCTTTTTATGATAAGCTCCTTTCGGCTGATCTTTGGCCTGCCAATGTCAATATACGCCCTTTTCATTTTTTTCGAAAAGAAGAGAAACAACAAAAGCAAACATAACTTCTGATAATTTTAGCGGCCTGAATGTGTATTTTCAGAATGTATCTGGCCTACGTACTAAATGTGAACATTTTCGCGCGGTTAGCTCGCAACTTGATTATGATGTATTTGTAATAGTTGAGACGTGGCTCAATTCTAACTTTTTTGATGAGGAATATTTTGACTCTAATTTATATAATGTTTTTCGCAAGGATAGAGATGTAACTAAAACTGGTTTCGCAAGAGGTGGTGGTGTACTCATTGCGGTACAACGTAAATTTAATGCTTATTTAGTTTCGCTTGAGAACGATGACTCTCTAATAGATCAACTGTGCGTTTGTGTTAGCAGTACGACAGCACAAAGCTCACTGTTTTTTGTGGTTTCATATATTCCCCCAAATAGTGGAGAATTTCTTTATCGCTTGCATGCTGACAATATTACCTCTTTAGTCATACATTTTGAATTTTAAATTTTATGAGTTTTCTTCATCCGTGCCTGATGATAATATAGCTTTTAATTTTGCAGCCTGTGATTTTGATTTGATTAATACTTTACTATTGGAATACAAATGGATTGACCTATTGTCCTGCTCCGATGTTTCCAGATGCTATTATATTTTTAAAACTTTAATGTTTGATTTCTGTTTAACTAACGTTCCGATTATAAAGAAAAAGCCTTATAAGCTACCGTGGTATAACTTTCAGTTAAAAAAGTTAAAGAACCTCTGGAATAAATTCTTTAAAAAGTTTAAATTAACTGGAAGTTTAATTTTTTTCGCTAAATATCAGAGTTATTCCAAAGATTTCAACTGTTTAGATAAATTTCTTTACAGAAACTACATCCTACGAATGGAGGAGAATATTAAATCAAATCCAAAGTCTTTCTGGCAATTTATTAAATCTAAAAAGTCGAACTCTGCTATTCCCTCAGCAGTATTTTATGAGGAAAAATTTGCTAACACTCCAAATGGCGTGTCCAATTTGTTCGCGGAATATTTCAGCTCAAATTTTGTTGCTGGTGATGAGAATCCATTACCTTGCTTTACGTCGAACTGCAGCTCCACCTTAAGCTTTGGTTCTCTTAGCCTCTCTTCGGATGATGTTACTACTGGCATTGCTAATCTAAAACCATCTACAAAAACGGATATTGATGGACTTTCAATTCATTTGTTAAAAAATTGCCCCGCTTTAATTTCACCTTTAAAAATAATTTTTAATCTGTCATTGTCGTCTGGAGTTTTCATTGATGACTGGAAATTTACTTCCATTAGCCCTATTCACAAAAGTTGTAGCAAGAATAACGTTTGTAATTATAGGCCCATATCAAAGTTATCAACTGTTTCGAAACTTTTTGAGAGTATCATTAAAGAGAAAATGTATTTTGCGTCTAAGAGTCTGATCTCGCCTAACCAGCACGGTTTTGTCCCTCACCGATCTACCGTTTCCAATCTAGCAGTATTTAGTGAATATTGCATTGCGTCTTTTTCTGCCGGCCTGCAGTTTGACTGTGTATATATAGACTTTTCAAAAGCTTTTGATAAAGTTTCACATTCTTTATTGATTTATAAGTTGGCGCATATAGGTTTTCATTCGGTTTTTTTAAAATGGATTGAATCCTATTTATTCAAAAGAATTTGCGTAGTGTCAATTGACGGCGTTTCTTCTGAGTTTTTTTTTTGCATCCTCTGGGGTTCCCCAGGGGAGTATACTAGGTCCCTTATTGTTCGTTTTGTTTATTAATGACATAAGTAGCTGCTTTAGATTTGCTAAATTTTTGCTCTATGTCGACGACTTAAAAGTTTTTTCGATAATTAAAAAACGCGATGATGCGCTTCAGCTTCAAAATGACATTGACAGCTTACATCAGTGGTGTGTTAACTCTCAGCTCTCTTTAAATATAAAAAAGTGCTTTAAAGTCACGTATGCAAAAGCTCATAACATCTTGCCGACGTCTTATATGATTTCTCATTCTTTTTTACAAAGTTTGGACGAAATTAAAGATCTTGGCGTAATTTTTTCCAGTAACTTTTCTTTTAATAGGCATATTTGCCATATTATTTCGAAAGCTTACTCGGTTTTAGGGTTTGTTACGCGAAATAGTTCCAAATTTTCTGACCCGTATACTCTGAAGTTATTATATACGGCTTTTGTTCGTTCCAACTTGGAATATGTTACCTTCATCTGGAGGCCTAGTCAAAAAAGTTACATAACTAGGATTGAACGGGTCCAAAAAGTTTTTCTTAAATATGCCTTACGTTCATTGTGTTTTGATGAGCCAATTCCCTCTTATAAATCTCGTTTGCTTTTGATTGACCTTAAGTCTTTGGAATCAAGAAGGTCGGTACTCTCACTTTCTTTTGTTCGTAATATCATCAATGTTGACATTGACTGCTCTTTTCTATTGGAAAGAATTAATTTCAACATCCCTCAACGTAATATTCGTATTTCTTTTCCTTTCTATGGTGTTAAATTTAAAACAGAATATTCGCGTAATGCTCCCCTTGTTCGAGCGCTAATTGAACTTAATTCACTCTCGAGTTCCATCCAACTTGATTTTTCAATTCCAAAAAATGTTTTTTCTCATATTCTAAATTTAGCTATCTAGGTTTTTAAAGTTTAATTATTAATTACTTTGTAAATAGTCTGTAAGAAACTTTCTGTTCATAGACTAAATAAATAAATAAATAAATAAATAAATAGTTGATTGATATCGTTTTTGGCGGGTGCGGTTGTATGTATACTGGTTCTTTTTAGCAACGTAGATGGTGTTGTTTATTGTGATAGAATCACGGAATATTAGTAAATATGTAAAAATGCTGTTTCTGAAGAGCAAGTCGCTGTGTTATTGTTTAGGATATGGTGTAAACAGTTAGAATGACCTGCCTTACACACCTTAGCCACCAAAGTGTCGTTGCAACTGTCCAGTGGTTAAAATGAATTGTTCTAATTAGCTGCAAGCGTGGTTTCTAGCTTAACTATAGTATTATTATGAACTACAGGATAAACTTGAATAAATTCGCAAAAGTTAGTTATTTTTGGAATATTAAGTATGTAGTAAATTACTTAAGCTAAAGGGTAATTGTTCGAAATTAACTGCATGATCCATCTCTTCGTCATCCAAAACAAGAGGGATAATGATATTACTTTTTGCTAAAACAATGGAGTGTGCTAGTCTGTTTAATTGACTATATATGTGGATATTTCTTCTTATTAGATTCTCAAACAGCAATGTTTCTTCATCTTTTAGCATCCAACCCGTCCAATTTTCTCTAATGGTGTTAATCTGGTTTGTTATTTCATTAATTATATTTTGTAAATCGGAGTTGATTTTTAACTGTCTATTGCTGTTTTCGATTAACATGTTTTCTTTCGTTAGTAGTAGTTCGAAGTCCTCGTGATCTGGGGTACCTGCTACAAATTTAAGGGCGAATCCTAGGAAGTCAATTGATCTCGCCATTCTTCTTGGTATTTCTAGAGTGCGGAGGCTGAGTAATATTTCTTTACTCTGCTGTTTTAAAAGGTTCTCGCTTACAATTTGATTTTTTGATTTAGTTAAAGGCTCCTGGCTTTCATATGCCATCTGGCGGTATTCCGTCAAATTGGTGGTATGTATGAGATAAATAAATTCTTCGTAAATGGCCACATTGCCTCGAGGAATGGTAATCATTTGTGAGCAAGTGTAGTCAATTAACTTGGCCCAAGTGCCAACGACAAATAACAACCTGAAATTGATTTCATCGTAAATTACTTTGTAATATTTGTTGTTATTATAATATGAATTGTTTCCCTAACACATATGTGTGTGTGTGTGTCAGTATGTTTCATTCTGTGCTATGTGCATTGTGTATGTTTGTATGTCTGTATGTTTGTATGTCTGTATGTTATCGTTTAGCATATTTGTATATTAGTTTGTAATGTGTATTGGTTATGTATGTGCATACTACAACTTTTATGAATTTTTCTTCCTTCTATCTGTACTGTTGTACCTAAATCTTTTTCTACTGTTTTTTCCACAAATACTTTGTTAAAGTCATTTCCTATTCGTGTATTTCGGCGAAGGAACACCTTTTCGTCGGGCTGGTACATTTTTGTTATTCTCCCCTCATTAATTCTGTTCAATGTTAAATTTCGTTTATTTGCTGCTGTGCTTTTACGCACCTGGCTATTTCTAACAGCGTTGAGTGGAACTTTTCATCCTGTCCCAATTTCCGGTTTTTGCGGTCTCCTTGGATATTTATTTTCCAAGCAAATTTTACAGTTTGAAATTGTCGACTTAAGCATTTGCCTTATATGTGGGAAGTAATATTTTGCTATAATTTGCTTAAAATTTTCTGAGAGGGATCGATGAGCCCGAACATGCTCCGTGGCTTTTGTTTCATATTGGTCATTCGGGTTAGTAAGATCGATCACAATTATCTCCGTATGGATAAATTTTACCCCCTGGAAATTCGTCAATAAGAGGGCCTTGAAGTTGTGATAGTGTGGGCAGATCGCAACAAATAGCATTTGTAACACTGGGGTTTACAAGCTTTTTCAGATTTTGAAATAAATTTGTTGTTGTAATTTATAGTATGGCGAATTTTTTTTTGAAAAGCTTTCTCGTCCGGGCTTATACAAAAATTTTTGATGAAAATTCCTCTATGAATGTTCGCCATCGCTTCATTTTTGTATTTGGATTTTTATTTGAAATTGCAAACGTTAACGGTGTTAACCAGTGTTGGAATCAAATTCTGTTACCTCAATATTTTTTGCAAAAATGAGCGGAAGTGCGAGTAGAGCAATCACTAGTGTAGTTAACGTGGATGTTGCCGTTTTCCGTTTTTTAGCCCTTGGAGTATCATCCGATGAAGTAGAAGCCTCTTGTTCAACTTGTGGGTCGTAATGATTTGACTGCTGTTAAACTCTTTCAGTGTCATCGTTGTGTCGATGCAATAGAGACGTACATAAGTGTGCCGGCCTCTATTTCAACATCTACAACTCTTACTACTTCATCAGGTCCCTAACAAATTTTTATTACGCGTCCTAAAGGCCACTTCATTACAGGAACATTATCTTCTTTGTTGATCACAATATCTCCTGGTTTAACATTTTCTGATTGCCTTTGCCATTTATTGTGGTATTGCAACTCATTAAGGTAATCAAGCGACCATCTGTTCCAAAATTCGTGCTTTAATTAAGACACTAATTTCCATCTGGTTTCCAATTTCGTGCTTGAGGGTTTAGCGTGTTCATCGACTTGAGCTGTTAGTGGTTCACCAATTAAAAAATGACCAGGAGTGAGGACCTTTATGTCGTTGGGAAAGGGGTGTGGGTGGTTCTTTTTATAATTGGTGAAGTGCTTCCGGGCTAAGGTTTTTTTGGATTCAATGGGTGGGGCATATTCGCAGTGGGTTTTTATTGCTGGTAGATCTTAAGTGTCTTCACTTGTTGTGAAGGAGAGAGGGAACTGGCGAAGCTTTTCTTTTTGGTCTCGGCCCAAACCGACAAACGGTTGTAGCGCCATAAAAGAAGAAGAAGATCTTAACTGTGCAAACTTAAGTTATCTTGTTAGGGTAACAGAAACGCGAGAAGTTGCTTGGTCCGTTGCCGCGTTTCATGAACCCACGAAACTGAAGCTACGGGTATCAGCCAGTGAACAAGGCGCAGCAGCAAGGCCACATCACAAGCCCATCTCGTATCTTATTTCAATGACTCATACATAACATAAGATGCTGCCGTTATTTGTGAGAGAAGGTTTTGTGGTTGTGCGGATATTGAAATTTTTAGTTGAGTGTATGTTGTTCATTATTATTATTATTATTAATTCTGGGTTTTCTTTGTTGGGTTTTTCGTGAAACGTAATCGCACTACAAGACTACAAGCCAAAAAAAAGAAAATGTACAGAAGCTGTACACCAATAATTTGTGAGAGAAGGTTGTGTGGTTGTGTGGATATTGATATTTTTAGTTGAGTGTATGTTGTTTATTATTATTATTATTATTAATTCTGGGTTGTCTTTGTTGGGTTTTTCGTGAAACGTAATCGCACTACAAGACTACAAGACAAAAAAAAGAAAATGTACAGAAGCTGTACACCAATAAGATAATAGCCTTAAAAGAAAAGCACGACGTCGTTTGTAAAACAGCTAGTCCGCCTAGAATTTGTGGCTTGCCTAAACCCATTTGTTCGCCCGTCAATTCCCCGTCCTATAATTTGTGCGAATATGCCGTTAGAATTTTAAAAAACATAACCAAGGCATCTAAATATAATGTTAAAGACGATATAGAATTCAAAGTTAGGATCAAAGGTTTAGTGTCATTCGATGTGGTGGACTGTGAAAATAAACAACGACTACTCACAAAATACTTCCGTGGATGACTTATTTGCCATCATCAAAACTGAAGACACAGACAAAATGCTCCAATTATTAAATAATTACAACACGACGATTAAATTTTACAATAGAAATAGAAGAAATAATGGACAAAACAACAAAATAACTATAGACTGATACAAAAAGCCAACAGCATCAGGCAGGCTCATAAACTTATAAACTATTCAAAAATGTGAGAAAAATAATTATCAGTGACAGATTGTACAACAGTAAGAATATTTGTATAATTAAAATACCCTGGGGGACAACGAATTTCCTAATAAATTAATTAAAAGCCTTATTCGAATATATGAATATGACCCAGCTAACACAGAAAAAGAAAGGCATGTGTTACCAGACAAGGTGTACAAAACAGCAAAGTATGTTCCAGGGTTATCGGAGAGAACCAAATATTCTAATATATACGATAAAGAGAAAGTCCAATTAGCCTTCACGTACGACAATACTTTGAGAAATTTTTTCAGCAATATGAAAGGAAAAATCCCGAGAGAAGAAGAATCTAATGTGGTATATAAGATTCCATGCAATGGCGACGGGTCCCTCGAGAAAGTATACGTTCTGAGCTTACAAAACAATTTTATTTTATAATTGACAAATTTATTGAGTTTGAGGCCAGTTTAATGAAGATTTTTATTTGGAAAAATAACAACAGATTTTAAATGGTAGAAATGGTACTATTTCGGAAATCTGCACATTTCCTCATTCTTTTTTTTTTAAATGAATTAAATTTATTCTTCATAACACAAACAACAACCACACAATCAAGTTTAATAGCGGCCGATCAGTTGCTCTTGTTTGTAGTTGGTTTGTTTAAGGAAGATGGAATAAACACAACAGTCCACTCTGCTAGCGTAGCACAGCATGTAGCGAGTTGGCTCTGCAACTCCGAACTCCAGGGTTCAAAGCCTCGGAGAAGAAGTTATGAATAATAAATTCAATTAATTTTATAAAAAGAAGTCTGATGAGGAATTGTGGAGATTTACGAAATAGTACTATAACTTCTACCATTTAAAAACTGTTGTAAATTTTTCAATTATTAAGCATTTATGAGGCCTATAAATAACAGAAATTGAAATTTTGTTTTATATTAAACATTTGTATATACGTGCGATGAACTTAAGAATTGCAGTAAAGGTAGTGTAAAGTAAGGTGGAACGCTATCTTCTGCTTATTTTAATTTTATACAAACATATGTCTATGCATGTGTACATATGCACATATGGAAAGAAATTCTTGGTGAAGTATGAACATATTCCCGCCCGTTGAGCCCTGTTCATCTAAGAAACAGAAAAGAGTGTCAATTACCAAAAAATATGTATGTACATATACTTATTTTGTTTTTAACATATTTCTTATGGCTAAAAACTGACCTAGCATAATTTTTAAAAACGTACCATCCCTTATCTTGATTATTGTTATTTTTAATATTATTACTTAGTAAACTTTAACCTTCTACTGGTTTCCGGTGGTTTTTGGCCTGCGAACCTAACATTAGGATTATTTAATATAAATCTTTTCGTAATGCTTATTTGAAACAAATTCAATTATGGCCTTATGTAACGGTTACAGCAAACTCTGACTGCGGAATATGCTGGACGTGGTTGCTGATTTAGGTCCAACCTCCGGAATCGAATTTTCTTATAGATGAGAAGCATGATGACTCCCGTCACCAGAACAAGGGCGGAGTAAGCAACCGCCGCATGATGATATTTTATGTTTCTAATTTGCATTGGGAATTCGGACAATACCTGATGGTGCAGCTTGTCTTGAATATCGGAGATGTTTTTAATGTGATTAACGTAAGTCTTGATGTGAAGTTTCTCAAATAATATTTCATCTGGATAGACGATGTCACTAATGTTTGTGGTTGCGGTGTATGACGATTGAAGTGATGACTGATTTGTGCTTAAGCGTACCATCTGGACTTATTTTAAGAATCCCAGAGCTGTAATGAAGTCAACTCGTCGGAGGGGATTGTAGAGAAGCTGTGCATGCTAGTTTTAGCCTGGTTCTTAGCTCGTCGGCTGGGGTGGTTCATGCTCTCTACATTTATGCAGCCCTTGACCATTCCAAAAAAAAATTATGCACATTTTATAAAAAAAAATCAGACGACAAAAAAAACTAAAGAGATTACCCCCAAAATAACCAATTCAAATAATACGGACGGACCATGAAAATTGAATGAAAATCCGTTTGATCAACCCATTGGAGTAGCCGCACTCTCGCTGCTCCGTTCTCCCCTACACAACCAAGGAGATAAACTTGTCTTTATCGCCGAACCCAACCAAACTTGCAAACAAGGCTCACATCATCTCACAATAACAAAATATTTAAAGTTTCATTTTGGCATCTATTACAATTCTAAAAATATTTATTTATAAATTCAGTATAAGTACTTTTACAAATTATCATGCTTAAATTAATGTATATTCACAAAAAAAAATTTACAGAATACGTATTTCTGTTTTAAAATTAATATATTCAGAATTAAATGAAAAATGGGAATCTGGTCACCCTAATTATTGTGATTAAGAATAAAGAAAATGCTATGTAAACAAAATACGAAATAAAGCTAAGCTGTCTAATTCAACTGCAATAGATATATATGTATGTACATACACATGTAATAAAAGGAAATGTCAAACTTACATAGCTCTGTAACGATGAAGTCAGCAGGCGCCTGATGATCTGTTGGGTGGCCGGAGAGTATAAGCAAAGAACATAAATGTATAAGAAGGGACAACACGTTACTTTAAGCAACGAGTGAATCTCCAGGGGCATGCTTTCTCTTTTGCTCAAATGAATTTTTTGATTGGCTAGAGTAAGAAAGCATGCCCCTGGAGATTCACTCGTTGCTAATAATAACGTGTTGTCCATTCTTATACATTTGTGTTCTTTGGTATAAGCATATACAGCTCTAAGTATTATTAATAAAATAAAACCCTGTATATACACATCAAATGTCCGCTCTAAAACAGTTTAACAGCGAACTCAATTATCGCATTTTGTTTACTCACACTACCGCTATGATTTTACGCTCGTTTATACTTCGCCAGTGCGGTGCACAAATTTTGATTAGGGTGGCCAAAGACCAGTGGTGGTCTTTTGTTTTTATGTTTTACTTGTTTATCTAATTACAATTAAGTTTTTTTTTTTTAACTCCAGTTTATTTATACAATCTATCTTAAAATTAGACATTCAGTATTTCTTAAGGATTATGTTAATACTAATAACAAACGACTTTAAGAGAGATATCCAGTGATATTTCTTCTATTAAAAACAATTCAACATAGAATTTCAGAGGCTTAATGTTACATTAAATTATCAATTATTTTATTATGAGAGACTTGTGTATTCGTATTATGTTTTTGAGGCAGGTCTGCAGGTCTGCAGGTCTGACGGGTTCAATCTTTTTAATCTCCTTGGTTGGGAAGATGTTTCAGTCAGCTTTATTGCGAGGGTGTTGGGGTGGTTTCTTAACTTTGAGTAGTACGACATGGTGAAGGTTTTTATCTCATCCAGTACTGTTGGCATTCGAAGATCATGGTGAATGGTAACATTTGAAACAAACCAAGGGGCATTGGTTATTATACGCAATACTTTCGATTGTAAACGTTGCATGATTTCGATATTTGATTTTGAGGCTGAACCCCAGAGCTGAATCCCATATATCCATACAGGCTTAATAATTGCCTTGTACACCAAGAGTTTGTTTTCTAGTGAGAGTTGGGATTTTTGATTTAGAAGCCAGTAGAGTTCTCTTACTTTTATCCCTAATTGCTTCCTCTTTGCAAATATGTGATTTCGCCATGTTAAGCGACGATCAAGATGAATGCCGAGATATTTGACTTCTTCGGATTGTGGCAGTGGTGTGTTATTTAATAGAACTGTTGGACATGTCTCTTTTCTTAAGGTAAAAGTAATTTGGGTGGATTTTGTTTCATTTGTTTTAATTCTCCATCTGGACAACCAATTTTGAATATCGTTGAGATGGGATTGCAAGTATGATGATGCAACTGAGGGATTTTCGTGCTTAGCTAATATAGCAGTGTCATCAGCAAACGTGACGGTAGTGGTATTTTGTGATAGTGGTAAATCTGCAGTAAACATTGTGTATAGCACTGGTCCGAGAACGCTACCTTGTGGGACTCCTGATTGTATTGAGTAGAGTTGGGTTTGTTGATCATTTAGCTTGACCATAAAGTGTCTGTTGCTGATAAATGATTTAAGAATATCATAGAACGTGTGTGGTAGATGTTTTTTGAGTTTGTACAGCAACCCTGAGTGCCAAACTTTGTCAAAAGCTTGTGTAATATCAATGAATGCAGCTGTACAGTATTGTTTATTTTCTAAGGCGCTATTTATTACTTCAATTACACGGTGCACTTGTTCAATAGTTCCATGGTGTTGTCGAAAACCAAATTGGTGGTTTGGAATCAAGTGGCTGTCGGTAATTATTGGCATTAGTTTGCTTAGCAATAGTTTTTCAAAAAGTTTTGAAGTGATTCGTAATAGACTGATTGGCCTGTATGATGAGGGTTTGTGTGTTGGCTTGCCGGGCTTGGGTATTAGTATTATTTGAGCTACCTTCCATTGTAATGGAAAGTAACCAATTCTGAGTATAGCGTTAAATAATTGGGTAAGATAAGCTACTCCTGTGTTGGGCAGCTCTTTTAGTATTTTTGCAGTAATCAATTCGTATCCAGGGGCTTTTTTGACGCTAAGTTGAGAATCAATAAACTTTTTGACCAAAGTTTTTGAGAATTTCTGAATGGGGAGTTCCATTTGGTTTGGTGAATTTATGTAGTCATGAATTTCGTGGTCATCAGACCCTGGGTTTGGTGCGTGTGGTTCGAAGACTTGGGTGAGATGTTTTGCAAATGTAGCTGCTTTTTCAACATCGCTTCTCGCCCATTTACCATCCATAGTTTTGATTGGGGGAACATGCGCAATAGGGTGTTTTATGTTTTTCGTTGCTTTCCAAAGTGAGTAGTTAGTTGTCTCTGTGGCAGACAGATTTGAGATGTGTCTATTGAGCTCTTCGTTTTTGTATTTGTGCAGTGAAACTTTTAAGTTTTTTATTGCAGCATTTAATTTTTTTTTAATGTTTGGGTCTCTTGTAGTTTGCCACATTTTACGCAATTTTCGTTTATATTCAATTTTGAGTTTTATGTGTGTAGGAGTAATGTTAGCTACCTGCCTTGGTGTTAATGTTGGAGTCACAGACCAGGCTGCTTGCTGAACTGATGTATTAAAAAGTTCCACCGCTTCGTCTAAGTCTGTGCTGCATTTGAGAGGTATATGGAGTGGTAGGTGTACATCGATTTTACTGCGAAAATCAGCCCAGTTTGTACGCTTATTGTGTAACATAGGAGGATTACACTTCAAGGATATATGCGAAGTGAGGGTGACTATGATTGGTGTGTGATCTGAGGATAAATCCAGGCACGACTGTATGGAAACATGCATACTTGATATACCCTTCGTTACGCAGAAGTCAATAACATCGGGTAGTTTGTTTGGGTCTGTAGGCCAATATGTGGGTTCACCTGTTGATAAGCACGAAAGGTTATTTGTCTGCATTGTATTAAGAAGCTCTCGGCCTTTTAGAGTGATTGTTCTTGAGCCCCATTGTGTGTGCTTCGCATTATAGTCGCCACCTGCTAAAAACCTAGTACCACGTGTTTTATAGAAGTGTTCAAACTGCTCTTTCTTTATGTTATGTTTTGGTGGACAATATACCGCTGCTATTGTTAGTGGTCCTTGGTTATCTTCTATTGTAACTGAAGTTGATTGGATGTGCTCCTTTTCGTATTTGCTATGTAAGTGATGTGCAATATTATTTTTAATTATGACTGCTGTACCACCGCGGGCAGTGCCAGCAGGATGGTTGGTGCTATATATTATAGTGTTTGGGATTTTTAGGTAGCTTTTTTCAGTAAAGTGGGTCTCGCCTATTAACATGATGTCAATATTTTGTTCTGCTATAAAAGCGCTAGTTTCTAGGCTATGCTGTGATAGACCATTTGCGTTCCAAATTGCTATTCTAATTGAAGGAGTCATTTATTAATTTTTGTGATGAGTGTTGTTAACAAGTTTAACATCGTGCCCATTTGCTCCATAAGAGTTTTTAGCATTGTTTTAAGGTCGTTAAAATCATTAGAATTCTGTTGTGTTGGGGTGTGGGTATCTGTTTCTGGTTGTTTGCCTTTCAGAACATTAAAATACGTGAGACCGGGTTTCGCTGTAGCCAGCAATTCTGGGTTTGGTGCTTCTATTACTCTGTCTTTTTTTCGAAGGGTAGGGTACATTTTTTGCTGCAGTTCTTTATGGACTACACATCCCTTATAGTTAGCTGGATGATTTCCGTTGCAGAGGATGCATTTCACCTCCTGGGATTTTGTTTTACGCGCGCAATCGGCTGTGGAATGGTTGCCAGTGCATTTTACGCAACGTGGGCTATGGTTACAGTATTTTTTTGTGTGCCCGTACCTTTGACATTTAGTACATTGGGGTATTTCACGTTTTTTTCTAGGTGGTTCTATTTTTATTTTTGTGTGTAAAAGGGTTGTGATATTGTACACGTCCTTGTTGGCTGCGTTTTGTTGTAGGTTAATGAAAAACATAGGTAGTGGGATTTTTGTGATTCTTTGTTTAATATTTGAGACATTTATGACCTTGTGTCCGAGACTTACTAGTTCTTCTTTAATATCTTCAGGGTTTGTGCTGTTATGTATGCCTTTGAGAACTATATTGAAACTTCTATCAGATTTTAGCTTGTACGTATGAAACTCGGTTTTCCTATCTGCTAGTTCTTTTGTTATAGTTCTATAGCTATCAACAGACTTGGGTTGAATTTTGACTTCTTCATTTTTTATAACTTTTATTTCGTAATCTGTTTTGGCGATTTTGTTTAATAATTGAATTAAAGGTTGGATGTTAGTAACCTGAGAGACAATAATTGGAGGAGGCTTTTGTTCTTTCCGGGATTTTATTTCACTTTGGGTATCGTCGTCAGAATCGCAGTTAGCCAACGCAGAAAATCTATTACTTGCGTTAGATGTGGATGGGCCCAACCAGTATGCATCAATCTTTGGTTGTTTAAGGTTTTTCTTTGCTTTTCCAGGGCTGTCGCGCTGTCTTTTCTGAGATCCTACTACTTGCCATTCGTTTATAGATTTTTCTGTGTTTGCACTTTCGTGTTGATGGGAAGTTGGTTGAAAACTACTTTGTGATGTAGATCTTTGCCTGATGTAGGTCTTTGCATGGGAAATCTGCGTTTTGCCATCGGTTGAATATAATTTATCTTGCCCCCCATCTGGGGATTTTTGCAATTGATCCTCCATTTATTTGTTTATTGTCTGATGGCAACACACAAATTTCTTCTGCTTTTGTTAACGAAAAGCTTCAGTTGATATTGCTTTTCGTTAACAGGGTGGTTGTCCCCACTAACATAAAGCATTAAAAAGCTTATGCTGGGAGCTTTTTTTATCGCTAAGCTTTGTTTCGCTGCTTTTCTCTTTATATCATTCGTCGCAATATAAGCGGGAAGATCTTTTTGTATTTTGTTTTGTTTATGTTTCGTGCACCTACCTAATCGAGTTTAAGCGCACATTACTTAACAAAATCTTAGAACACAGCGGGAACAGAAAACTTCAGCATCCACAAATGCAGCAGCATTAGAGCTTCGATTTGAGATGAACACGCTTGTAATCACGCACTTTAAACTTTTAAAATTTGTATTTAAAATTTGATCGCTATGAGCACTGTATTTAATCAACTTGTACCTGTCAGGGTTGCCCTTGCGTTTTTAAGTACAATTAAGTACAACAAAAATATTAAATTCAGCCAAAAATAGATATTTTTTTTTTTTTTTAGTTACAAACAAATCTATTAATATGTAAATTCATTCATGTATAATTTAAGCAACATTTTGTTACTTTAAGATTATTACTTAAGTTTTCTTTGTTGTTTTTTTTTTTCTTACTCAATTTCGTTCTTTTTTCCATGCATTAGTGGTATGAAAAATGTATGTATGTATATATATGTATATACCCTTAGTTTATTTTATTTTATTATTTCTGTTTTAGATTTTTAAATTAAACCAATCTGCATGCGAACATGCTGCTGAAGTATGCCAATGTATATATCCATATTTGTGCGGATGTATACTTAAGCGTATGTAGGTTTGCTGAGCGTATACTAGTAATGCGCATGGCTTCATGCCTTGTGGATTTGGGCAAAATCTAAAGATTCTTGATTCCTTCGTGGGCGACTCCAATCGATGTGCCGGGAAAAGGTCTTCTAGTCCCAGTTCAATGATGTAGTCCTCGATTGAGTCCTCGATACGATCACCACACGTGATCACTGCTTGCAGCAAATAAAATTCCGACAGGAGTTTCGTTTCTGTGCGCTTTTTCCGCGAAATATTTTTAATCGGTTTGAGTTTCCGCGCAAACACGATTACACAGGGCTTAATTAAACTTATTTCGCACGAACTTGCGAATATTAAATTGGATAAAGTTATATCACCTCACAAGCGCGACTTCTTCTCCCTCGAGGTTGTATCCAAAAAAAAAAACCAGCCGTCGGCGGAAGTCTTTTTTTTTTTCCTCTGTCATTTTGCCGAGCAAGTGTTTTGACAAAATTGACAGGCGCTATGATTTCTCTCATTCACCAATCTATTACTGTTTAGGCTTCCGGCCTAAATCTCATCGCCACCCTCCTTCGACCGACAAATCGTACGCGCACCCCTAGTAAGCGGTTTGCGTGTATACACTCACAGACATACACACACACTTTCTCCCACATGCACACACACGCTCACGCACACACACTTTCACCCACATGCACTAATAAAAAAAAAAAAAAATAAAAATAAAAAATGTAAGCAGTTTGGCTCTTTGGCCCTAAGCACAGCTCCCAACGAACAGCCCAAAGCGGTTACACACGGCCGGGTAGCCCGGAATCTCGTCCGTTCCGGCTACCAAGAAAGGTTAGTGCCCAATAAACTACTTTTGAGAAATTTATATATATATGTATGTTAAATCCTCAGCTATAAAATATTGTGTTTTTTCCAATAGTTCATACAAAGCAGAAAAAATCGAATTAAGTAAGTAGACGGCTCGGAATCCAGTCCGTTCCGACCGTTGCAGAATAGTTGGAAACCATAAATTTTGAAAAACCAGACGAGAAGAAGTAAAGAGAGTAACAGAGCGGCTCGGAACCCAGTTCGTTCCGACCGGCGGGCAAGGTAATCTAAAATCGTAAATTATATTAAAATCAATAGTTTATATAATAGGAGAAATACCATGTTGAACGGCTTGGAACCTCGTTCGTTCCAACCGGCAGTCAAGCAAAAAAAAAAAAAAAATGCTTGGAAATGAAACGGGGCAATTTAAACCCCCACGAAGATGTAACAAACAACAGTACAGAGGGCGGTACAAACAGACTTCACGTACGTAGAGCGTAAGCTCAAGCCATCTCCCGACGAAATACCTGACGGTAGTACCGGGGGAAATGGTACTCAGACAGTAGGAGGTTTAGTTAGGGTTAAAGTCCCACACTGACAAACCGGTGACGGTTAGGCTTTCGATGCTTCCTCCTCGTAAAAAAAAAAAAAAAAAAAAAAAAAAAAAAAAAAAAAAAAAAACCCACATGCACACACACACACACACACAGTCCTTTACACTTTTCGGAGCGCCGGTACTTGCCGCCAAACAGTGCCCTTTCGTTAACTTTCCCCTTAACTCGGTGCACCGTTTGGCGGTTCAACGGCGTTTAAACAAACTCGGTCTGATCACTTCTTTTCCGAAGACGAGACAATCAAGTTATCCAGCAGCCACCACGCCACTACGGAGGTAATTCACAGTGTTATATACATATTATCATATCATCACAGATTCCGATTTGTAACGTTTGAAAGCGAATAAATTCGATAGCTAATATCAAAACACTTGTTCATTTTCTTATTTTTTCCATAAATTTTACACCGGAACGTATATTCCGTATACGCCGCGCGTAAATATTGGTCCTATCGGAGCCGTGAGAAAATACAGTCCACTACTACTACGGAGCTATCAACTCATCACCGTGTACACCACATTTTTCCAAGAATGAATCTCAGCACTTGATATCCATATCGGAGCGAGAAGCTTTAAGCGAACGAGTCACTAACACACAACATGACTTGTAACCGCACTTGCATACGCAGAGATAAAGTTAAAACAAATCAGCACTGCAATCATTCCAGATATTATAAACACAAGGTACGTGGTTTGAATTTCAGTGCTACTCCGTTTTTTTTTTAAAACAATCTGAATAAAATCTTCAAAAAGTTTGTAAACGCAAATGCAGGAGTGAAGAAGAATATCAGTGAAGACAACTTTTGAGGCACGCACATTAATATTGATGAATTTTCTTTTGTTCCAATAAATCAGCGTATTCACACATAAAATTGTTCACTTTATAAAAATAAAATTTACGCGCGAACATTAATTTGCGTAAGACTTTTCCATACAATTTTCACAAATCACCGGTCTGCGCAATATATGCACACGCACATATATTATTGATCACTTCGCGCACTGTTTCATTGCTTATTCCATCAAGTGATCGACTTAAACGAATCTAATCACGTTCCACTTACATGGCATTTTAATTCGAGATCACAAAGTTTATTTGGCACATATTAATTGTCACGTATAAGCGGTCAAATTTTTTTTTAAATCACTTTATGTTGTAAGGGTTCATTTGCACATAACCTTGAATATCACCTTGCACACTGCTTCTTCTTCTTCAGACTTGCGGCGACACAATCACTTATTGCATTGTCAAAAAAAAAAAAAAAAACTTTGAGTTTGAGAATTGCGAGATTAAAATAAACCTTTATACTGTTGCGTATATTCCGTATACGCGGCCGTGTAAATATTGTTTGGATAAATATTGTAAAACGTTGCACTGTTGCGTATATTCCGTATACGCAGCCGTGTACATATTGTTATTGTTATTGGTATATTCCATATACACGTCTATAAAACTTTACATTGTACACTTGAAAATCACCGGTCGTTGGGGTGGCGAGTTAGCTAGAGAAATTAATACATATTAACAAAAATACATATATATAATTGAATTAATAAATACTATTACTTTTATATGCACATTCTTGCATACATAAAACCAAGTTGTTATTTTTTAAAGAGGCGTTTGTGTTTTTTCCTAGAGTGATTAGGCTAAGGCTACTAATTTTGTCAGAGACAATAAAAATTTTTTTCTGGAAAACTTTTCAACTACGGCCATAGACACAGAAACTCGAATAATGGAAACCTTCATTCGGTTGGCAGTCTCAGTAGCAGAATTCGAAACTGACTACACCAGCGCTGACGCAGCTGAACACACAAAACACTCTATTGCAATTGAGCAAGATGAACTTAAAGCTTTATGGGGAAAAACTAAAGTAGCTTATGATGAACTCGTTGATTCAACACAGCTATCTTCAAAAGACCTCACGGCTATAAAGAAAAAATATAAAATGAGTTACTATAGTTTTGTTCGCTGCCAGACTACCATGGCCGACCTCTCCGAAAAATTGACCAAATCGGAGAAGGTCAATGAAGATAAACCTGCTCGCGAGCACAATATTCATTTGCCTCCATGCGATACAGACGTCTTTAGGGGAGATTATCTCTCATGGCCTTCTTTCCGAGATATGTTCACGGCCATATATATAATAAATAAACGTCTTACCCCGGTTGAAAAACTATTTCATCTAAACCAAAAAACCCAAGGGGAAGCGAAAGAAATCGTGCAAAGGTGCCCATTAACAAACGAAGGTTTTTCAACAGCCTGGAAAAACCTCAGTGACAGATACGAAAACAAACGTATACTAGTCAACACCCAGCTAAAGCTTCTCTTTAGCTTAAAGTCAGTTGAGAGTGAATGTGGTAGCTCTATCACAAAGTTGCAGCGCGATATAAATAATTGCATCTCATCACTTCAATGTCATCAAATTGACATCTCCAATTGGGATGCAATCATCACATATTTGTGCTCAACAAAACTGCCAGAATGCACACTGGCACTATGGGAACAATCCATTGAAAACAAAACCGAAATATCCAAATGGGAGGATATGGATCGATTCCTGTCAAATCGGTTTCAGACTTTGGAAACAGTGTCAGGCTTGAGAGCCAGTAAAATTTCACAGGCACCTAAACCACAAAGCCTGCGGCAAAATACTGACAATCCTCCAAAAAGATTTGGCGCTTACCCAACGAACGTGAAGCAACATTCCTGTAAAATTTGCCAAAGCAATGACCAGAATTTACGAAATTGTCAAAGATTCCGACAACTAACCACGACTCAAAAAATAGAGTATGTCAAGAGCAATAATGGATGCTTGAATTGCTTATCATTTGGACATACGGTGTCAAGATGCACAAGCTCCTTCAATTGCAGCACGTGTCACTCGCGACATCACACACTGCTCCATGTGCAAGCATTCCAGCCAAAAGCACAAGCTCAGAGGGGAACTCCGAACCCCCAAGATGACATACCTTCCACTTCAAGGCAAGCACAGTGGAGACGAGAATCTGCGAATAATCATGACAAAGCTGTGAAAAACGTTAACTCCTGCTACGCAAACACAAATGTGGGAGTGCTACTAGGTACGGCACGTGTCAACATATTTTATAATGGCACAAATTTTTATGCTAGGGCACTCATTGATTCGGGTTCCGCGTGTTCATTCATTACCGAAAAGCTCAAGCGCCGAATCAACATACCATCACAGCGGTTCTATGCACAAGTGTCGGGAATCAACAATACCAAGTCTGCGCAAGTTAAAGAAGCATGTGCAATACAACTGCGGTCCTCCACAGACCCACTAGTCAAAATCGAAACAGTGGCCCTTGTTCTACCACATCTAACTGGGAATCTGCCAACTTGCCAAGTAAGTGCAATGACGAGGCAGGCATTCCCAGATTTGGTATTGGCGGATAAGAGGTTCTTCGTCAACGAACCAGTTGATCTTATCCTTGGCGGAGACGTTTATCCCCAAATTATTCTAAGTGGCTTAAGAAAAAATGTGCTTAATACACTCATTGCCCAAGAAACTGTGTTTGGTTGGATAATTACCGGCAATGCAGAAACGTCGAGTGCTTCCACCAATATCGTCTCATTTTTCAACGAAGTTTCAGTGGATAAGCAGTTAGCGGCTTTCTGGGAATTAGAGGAGATTCCTAAAAAGCGGAAGGCAAGCGAAGAAGACGCTTATTGTGAAAAGCTCTTCAAAACAACAACTCAACGAGATTCTGACGGAAAATACGTTGTATCCCTACCGTTTCGACAAGATTTTCCGAATCATGTCTCCCTCGGGCCTTCCTTGAAAAGTGCATGCTCTCAGTTCTACCGGAATGAGACACGACTAGCAAAGAAGCCTGTACTACAGACGGAATACAACAGGGTTGTTAAGGAATACGAGACACTTGGACACATGACGAAAATTACTAACAACGTTGCAGCGGATTCCACCGATTGTTACTTCCTACCACACCATGCAGTCCTGAAAGAAGAGAGTGTCTCAACAAAGGTCCGAGTGGTGTTCAATGCCTCGTTTCCTACCGCAAACGGCGTGAGTCTAAATGATGTCCTCCTTCCAGGTCCAGTTTTACAAGCCGACCTAACAATACTGATCCTGCGTTGGAGATTGTCTAAGTACGTTTTCAATAGTGATATCGAGAAAATGTATCGGCAAATTCTGATAAACGAAAACCAAGTAAAGTATCAACGCATAGTTTTCAGAAACAATCCTCAAGATCAAATCAGTTTATACGAATTAAAAGCCGTGACCTTTGGTATCAACTGCGCCCCATTCCTAGCGATAAGGACTTTACATCAATTGGCCGACGACGTGGAAACTTCCCACCCACGAGCATCGACCATTCTTAAACGATGTATGTACGTCGATGACGTCCTCGCCGGGGAACACAGTATAGAAGCTGCTATAACAGCGAGAGACGAGATAACACACGTACTACAATCGGCTGGTTTCCCATTAAGAAAATGGACCTCAAACTGTAGCGAAATATTAAACGGCATACCTAAGGAACATTTGCTGTCCGGAGACTTCCTGGAGTTTGAGGATACCAGCACGGTGAAGGCACTTGGCATCAGATGGAATGCTCATGCCGACCATTTCTATTTCAACGCTAAACCGATTGAGGACCAGAATAAAATCACAAAGAGGACAATACTTTCTGCTATCGCCAAACTTTTCGATCCTCTAGGTTGGCTCGCACCCATAATCATCATTGCAAAAATTGTCATGCAAGATCTATGGTTGGAAAAAACAGGCTGGGATGAAGAAGTATCGTCAACCACTTTGGATCGATGGCTAGAATTTATGCGTGATTATATAGAAATCAACAGCAACCGCATACCAAGATGGGTCCAATTCGCACCAACGGAAGAGGCCGAGATACATGGGTTTAGCGATGCGTCAGAAAAAGCATATGGAGCAACTATCTACTTACGGGTTAAGACCGCCAACAAAGTGTTCGTCAACTTACTCATGGCAAAGACAAGAGTAGCCCCAGTAAAAACAATATCCTTGCCTAGATTAGAACTGTGTGGCGCAGTCCTATTAGCGGACATTGTCGAAGCGGTCACCGATAATCTCAACCTCAGTCATTTAAAGATCAATCTTTGGACTGACTCAACAATTGTGCTAGCCTGGATTCGGAAACCACCGTGTTCGTGGTCAACTTTTGTGGCACATCGAATAACAAAGATAATAGAAAAGGTTGGAAACAAAACCTGGCGTCATGTGGATTCTGCATCGAATCCTGCAGATTTAGCAAGCAGAGGATTATTAGCAAGCGAACTGATCGACAATGCCTTGTGGTGGCAGGGACCTTCTTGGCTGCAAGAAGACAATTCCCAATGGCCAACACAAGAAGAGCATTATAATACAGTCATTGAGGAAAAAAGGATACAAGTTCACGCTGCAGCCACATATAGAAACAACATTAACATTTTTCTCGAGCGATTTTCAGATTTACCTAGGGCTTTGCGAGTTATCTCATACATTCTGAGATTCTTTCAAAGAACATAATCAAAAACAAAATCTTCTGTTCAAGCAGAGTCTTGCCTCATTTCATCTGATGAAATTAAAGCAACGACTCAACGCTTAATAAGCCTTTCTCAAAAGCAATATTACTTAGAGGAATATAAGAGTCTTAAATCTGATAAGTCGATTGGAGCGAAAAGTGAAATTCTGCCTCTCAACCCTTTCATCGATTCAGCTGATATTATAAGGATCGGAGGCCGTCTAGGTGCTTCGTTAGACCTGGCGTATAGTGAACGACATCCAATCATATTACCGTATGATTGCAGGTTGTCCCGACTCATTGTTCAGTTCATTCATCGAATTTCGATTCATGGAGAAAATCAGCTCATGCTACGCATAATCCGAACACAGTATTGGATCCCACGGGTAAAGAATATGATCCGATCTGTTATTCATAATTGTAAGGTATGCACCATTCATAAAAAACGCACTCAAACGCAAATTATGGGCATCTTACCCCAAGAACGCACCACCTTCTCCAGGGCCTTCACAAATAGCGGTGTAGACCTCGCAGGACCCTTTGATATTAAGAGCTATCGCGGGAGAGGATGCCGAACTTCAAAAGGGTATGTCTGCTTATTAGTATGTTTCACCACCAAAGCCATACACCTCGAAGCTACCACCGACCTCAGTGCCGCGTCTTTTTTGGCTGCATTTGCCCGTTTTACCGCGAGACGAGGTTGTCCGCAAAACGTTTATTCCGACAATGGCACTAACTTTGTCGGAGCTTCTCGATCTTTACGATCCGAAGCCAAAGCCTTTATGGCGGAAGCACGTAGTAGCACCCTATCGAAGTATTCGCACCAATTGATTTCCTGGCATTTCATACCTGCGGGTGCCCCACACATGGGAGTATTGTGGGAGGCCGGGGTAAAAAGTTTTAAAAGCCATTTCAAGAAAATCGCCTCGAATACAAAATATACGTTAGAAGAGTTTATGACTCTCCTATGCCGAGTTGAATCGTGCCTCAACTCACGCCCAATGAGTCCTGCTTCGAACAACCCATCAGACCTGGAGCCGCTTACCCCAGGCCACTTTTTAGTGGGGGGACATTTATTGGCTCCACCCGAGCCTGACACCCACGAAAACCCTGCCTCTGTCATCAATCGATGGGAAAAGCTCAAGGCCCTCCATCAACTATTTTGTAGAAGATGGAAGTCAGAATACCTGAATGAGATGCAAAAGCGCATCAAATGGAAGCATCCACAAAGTAATCTGCAATCAAGAGATCTTGTAGTGATTAAGGAAGAGAACCTACCACCTAATGAATGGAGACTGGGACGTGTCACGAAAGTATACCCAGGTTCCGATAAACAGGTCAGAGTGGCGGATGTTGTGACAGAAAAGGGGGAGATTTCAAGACCCATCGCAAAATTGGTCCTGTTACCACACGGCAGTGAAACCACAGAAAAACCAACGTCTACTAAATCTGCCTAAACCCCTCATTTCTCTTCCCAACCAACCACCAGCAAACGATAACTATAAAAAAGGGCTTGAATCGATATTAAAAAAAAAAAAAAAAATTTGTTTTTGATGGTTCTTCTCCCGGTCAACCTCGGGTCGATCTGGTGACGTAAAACCGACCATCGTTAGATCCTTCACCCAATTTATTCGGATAAACCCTAACCGTAGAGCAGAGCCCGAAGCGATCCCAGAATGAACATATACCCATATAACCCCTTCTATCTAAAAGGTAACCATAAACCAAACTCACCCCAAATTCCAAGATCCGACTTACGCCTTCCCATCACGCTCCGCCACTGGTAAAGGGTGATCCAACAAAGGCGTCCATCTTTTCCAGGGACCTTGAGAACGGCAGATACCATATCGTTCCAGTAACGAGTTAACATCCACACCATCTGAAAAAAGTAAAAGTTTTAGATCTCCGCAATAAATTTCATAATTTATAGAAGAAAACGATCAATTAAACATGTATGCAGCGGCGGTAATTGGTTCGTTGTTGGCGTTGTGGCCCTTTATGCAGCTGCGGGCGCTGCACCGCTCGCCGGCTTCCGAAATGTGGGTGGTGTATCCTGTCGTTTTTTAGAATCGTATGTTGTTAGATTTGAATATCCGCTGACACAACAAGCGATATTCAGGTAACTAGGCTGTTCTATCCGGGCTTGTATCAATAAAGTTTATAATTTTATACGAATTCAGTTTCGCAGAACTAAGTAAGGCATTTGTTGGGTTCGCATTTCCTAGGGGCTGCTTTAATATCATCTTCGGCTCAAGTCCTACACAATTATTATTTAATTCAGGAAAGTTCTGAATCGAACAACGTTCTCTTATATCTGTCGTAAATTCTCTGGTGATGTCTTTAATAGAAGTTGGTGTTGGAAAATGCAGACTCCCACTTGTATCTGATACGTCTGTGGAATTAGCATCTACACCAAGTGAGCAGCTTCCAATTGAGTCCACACTCCGATCCTTTTCAATTTCCTAGTACGTTGTATTTGCGAAAGAAACTATCTTGTCAGCTGTAACCGTTAAAATCGAAAATTTGTCCCAGTCAATGTTTTGTGCTAACTTCTTAGACCATTATCGAAGATATTAAACTGTGGATTTCAAACACTTTATAAGAAAAGGCGCGTTCTTTACAATAATCTAATAAAAATAGTTTTAGAAAACACCCAAACTTTCCATAGGTCTTTAAAATCGATGACCATGTAATTGCTTTAAAATTAACGCAAATTCACACATTACTGTGTTCTTACGCACTTTCCTCCAAAAGCACTGATGGACTTCGTCGTGTTATGCAATTGGTAATTTTATTGCCGAGTGAGTTTGTATTTAATAGCAGATGAAATCCCTTTGGGATCAGCCTGCATGAAGTATGTAAGAAAAACGGTGTATTAGGCTCCATCCGAGCCCGACAATGATTCTGATGCGGGGCTGGTTCTACTACCGCAGTCGGAGCCATTGTCGAGCACGTCGAACTCGCACGTACACCTCATTTTGGCCATAACCCGGTATGCTGGGGCAATCCGTATTTAGTGGCCGCCATTTAACTGGCTCCTTGATAGAAATTAAATCAGTTGAATTTACCCAACGAAAAGTGAAATTTTGCAAGCAGAAGGAGTTCTCTTGGTTGTCGAACATCAAAGAATCGCGAAATATAGAATTATATATGTCGTAACAGAGCATATTGTTGTTGCCACTGTTAAATTACTTTTGGATACATCTAGAATTCGAAAGATCCAATTCATGCAATGATACATTGCGCATATGTATGTAAGTTGACCCAATTGGTTGTGTTGATGCATGATGAGATCATTGACATGTGTGTTACGTTACAGCAATACCAAGATGACGACATGGTAGGATGTGGTCGACAATGGCAGGTGCTTAAATGTGCATGAATATCGGTAGCCGATTGATTCCATAAAGGCAAGGGTTGGTCACAGAGTTTTTCTTCGGCATAGAAACACTGTCGTCGGTATTCCGGAGTCTCGGTCTTAATTGGCGTAGCATTGGTAGTGGTAGCCTCTATGGGCGCATTTAAAAGCAAAACTGCCTGCCTGTAGTTTGGGCACGTTTGGTAGTGGCTCCTGAGGTAGTGCCATCGGCATACTCTCGGCAGGAACAGGCTGTGGATGAGGTAGTGCGTAGAGCGGTGGATAGCAAATCCGTTTTTTTTTGGCGCCGGTGACATCTTTGTTTTTATAAATATGTAGATAAGTTTACGAATAAGGCTGACTCATATTTTGTTTCAATTATACTCCAATTCAATATCAGCCTATGATCACATAAAAATCATCCAGTTCACTCCCGTCAAACAATCTTCTCCGACACCAGTTGCTTCACGTACTGTTGTCGCATATGTGCAAGTAGTACACATGTTTTGTGCTGGCAATTGAGCGGCGAGCAGAATGTGGCATTTTCTCTGAAATGGAGAAATGATTAATAAAATATATACTAAATAATCTAAATTACTACATACTGTACGGTTGATTGCTGTATCTTACCAATTATTGCGTAAGAAAAATCCATTTTTCACGACCTCATGAATCGCCTATTAAAGCGGTTAAGATGCAACTTAGTTCTTCAATGCGTGGCGAAATTGGTTTAAAGTGTTACCCTCACGTACGGTGCAACGATGCGCAGCAACAGCATGAAATACATTAATGGCGCTCCTTCAGGGTTGGTTGCTGGTTGACTGTTTCTGGAAGGTCACCATATTCCGGAAGCTTACGAGCATGTTTTTAGCGGATCGGTCGGCCACACGGTGTATTAGGCTCTATCCGAGCCCGACAATGATTCTGATGCGGGTGTTGCTTCTACCACCGCAGTTGGGGCCATTGTCGAGCACGTCGAACTTGCACGTACACCTGCTTTTTGCCTTTTTCGAGGCTGGGACCGCGCTGGCTTTGCGTGTGTGCGCGAAGTACACATATTCTGCGCTGGCAATTGATCGGCAGACAGATTTGGCATTTGTCCTGAAATAGGGAAATAATTAGTAAAATATATACTAAATAATCTAAGTTACTACATACTTTACCGTTTAATTACTGCAACTTACCAATTATTGCGTAAGAAAAATCCATTTTGTCAATTCAAGAAAATGGCAGGTATGGTGTGGTGAATAAACACATACAGTGTTGCCACGTGCGACAATTCAAAGTAGTAAAAAACTTGGAAATTTTATTCAATGTTCCACCTTTTTTCCTTTTTTTCAAAATCAAAACAGAACGATTCCTCAATTCTAAATAATTATTTAGATGAGCGTGAAACCAATCGTGGCGCGCCATCTGCAGGGGATTAACTTTAATTTATTCTATTCAACCGTCTCGACTTAGCCAAGGACACAAACCAAATCGGCTAAGATCGTAAATTTTTTCGGGTTGCAGGCTATGGTGACAGACAAAGTCACCACTCATATCGGACACCTAGTAACTAGGGAAGTTCAAGTAAATATTCGAAAATCAAAAAAATGAATGAATGAATTTCTCAATTGTTTTGAACTCAATGCAATTTCATTCAACTCAATTCACTTACCATGAAAAACAAGGAATGAATGAACTTTCGATTATTTTTAAGTCAATTTAATTTCATTTGATGCAATTCAAGTTTTTTCACTTCACTTAATACTACCAGTAACAACAACTCGTCTAGAACCACAATTTTAGCTGCCCACGGTAGACACAAAGGGCCGGACCTCCACACTACGTAGGCCAAAGCCATCAGCAGTTACACGCAGGGTCATGCGTGGGGGCGGCGGGACGGGCTTCGATGCACCCAACCCAATCCTGGGTTGAGTCGGAGCATCACGCCAATGGCAAACCACCACCCGACGTGTTTCAAGGCCTCGGGTATGCACAACCACGCGCATGGTTACGACTTTCTTCACCGGGGTCGAATCTCCCAATTTATTCCTGAGAAATAAAATAAAATAAATAAATATGTATAATAAAGAAAATAATAATAAGCACAAAAAATAAAAATAACCATGCAATACGTAAATTGCTACTTACAAATTTGGATTATCCATAACTTTGTTCAACCGCGTGCTGTATGTTATGCTGTAGGTTATGCGCCAAATGACCGCTAACCAGTCAGGACGCCGGTCAAGTGTGGGTGGTGAAAACCACTCACACAGCGTTGCCATACCTTATCTGTATTTCCGATACAAGATAACTAAATGAATGTTGACAAACCGATTTCACGCGTAGTACCTCAAGAATGGGCACCCTCAGCACACCCAATAGCACACATTTTTACGCCTTCCATAGCTCGCCGGTAATTGGCAGCATACCAGAAATCTGGCATGAACCTTTGTTAGACCCTCTGGTAACTCCCTTAAAAGGGGCAATAAGCAAAATGCAACTCTGAACATACTCACCTCAGACTCGAATAAAACCTTATAAGTAGCCTACACTGACGAGTTTTTTCGCATTATAGTACTTAGCTCTCTATCAGTTTTTTTTAGCATTCCATTGCAACTTCTTAAACAATTGCAAGGGGATAGTTGGGAGCGTATTAGCCACTACTCGCCACCCAATAACGACAAGAAAGTGGGAGATAGATAACAACAATGTACCTTTTCTAGAAATATGGGCCGTTTCACAGTAACGCGAACCAAGCAGGAGGACCGCGGCCAGCGATTCGAGATCGCATGTCGACTCTGCGACAAGAACCACGGATTACAGTTCTGCCCGATATATCGGAAGAAATCAGCGGAAGAGAGACTCCGAGTGGTCATCCTTCACCGGTACTGCACCAACTGCCTATCCCCGTTTCATCACCGGGAAATATGCGGCAGCCAGGGGCGGTGCTTCAGGTGCCACGACAAGCATCACAATACTCTGTATCTCGACGAGGAAGATGCTCCCCGATCGCCAAGCTCCGCAACGCTGCCGGAAATGGACGAGGTATTGTCACTCGACCTCACTGGGCAGACGTTGTCCTGGGCGCAGCAAGTTGAGGAGGCGGAGAGGCTGGAAATGGAGGAACTCGAAGAATCCGCGCAGCCGACAACCACGGAGATATACAGAATAAGGAGATTGCGTCCGAAACTGCAACATGAAAAGCACGCAGACGGCTCGGAAACCCGTCCTTTCCGACCGTCAAAGCAGCGCGGCTCTGGATCACGTCCATTCAGACCGCCTGCTCAGCGGCGTGTTCGCCACACTGAGGACAGCTCGGAAACTCGTCCTTTCCGACTGTCAACACGCGAAAACCACCAACGTATGGGTGGCTCGGGAACACGTCCTTCCCGACCACTCCCTCGCACAACGCGCCGCGATGCAGTCGTCCCTCGTGGGGCTATGCTGAGGCGACTGGGCCAACCGGCCAGCTTCCGAACCGGGCGACTCACCAGTTCTACCATTCCCCCCCTAACGAGGGTCTTTGAAGCCGTGGCACCAACTGTGGTGGCCAAAATAGAAGCAGGGGGGCGCCTCCATCTGGTCCGCGCGCTGGTCGACCCCTGTGCGTCGGCCACGATAATAGACGATGAGCTGGCGCGAACCCTCCGACTAGAGCGCGCCACAACAGAGCGCGGAGCGGCGTGCGCACTGATTCTCAGGGGAAGACATGGCGTAGCGGAAAGAATTACGACGCAGGCGACCGTTGCCGAATATTATAGCCGCATCGTTCCGCGAGAAACACTGGACCCAAAGGTGGCGATCCCATTCAGGCTAATGCGGCTTGCGGACCCGCAGTTCTACCAGTCCACACCCGTGAGACTAACCCTGGGGTGCGATGTGGTCCCCCAGATTATGCTGAGCGACCCCCTCCTACGACAGTCGGCGGTCTCCTCACACAGGCCACAATCTTTGGCCTGATGGTCTCCGGTGCTCACCAACGTTAATCAGTTTCGTACCAAAACCGTTGTCGTCGGTATTCCGGAGTCTCGGTCTTAATTGGCGTAGCAGTGGTAGTGGTAGCCTCTATGGGCGCATTTAAAAGCAAAACTGCCTGCCTGTAGTTTGGGCACGTTTGGTAGTGGCTCCTGAGGTAGTGCCATCGGCATACTCTCGGCAGGAACAGGCTGTGGATGAGGTAGTGCGTAGAGCGGTGGATAGCAAATCCGTTTTTTTTTGGCGCCGGTGACATCTTTGTTTTTATAAATATGTAGATAAGTTTACGAATAAGGCTGACTCATATTTTGTTTCAATTATACTCCAATTCAATATCAGCCTATGATCACATAAAAATCATCCAGTTCACTCCCGTCAAACAATCTTCTCCGACACCAGTTGCTTCACGTACTGTTGTCGCATATGTGCAAGTAGTACACATGTTTTGTGCTGGCAATTGAGCGGCGAGCAGAATGTGGCATTTTCTCTGAAATGGAGAAATGATTAATAAAATATATACTAAATAATCTAAATTACTACATACTGTACCGGTTGATTGCTGTATCTTACCAATTATTGCGTAAGAAATATCCATTTTTTCACGACCTCATGAATCGCCTATTAAGGCGGTTAAGATGCAACTTAGTTCTTCAATGCGTGGCGAAATTGGTTTAAAGCGTTACCCTCACGTACGGTGCAACGATGCGCAGCAACAGCATGAAATACATTAATGGCGCTCCTTCAGGGTTGGTTGCTGGTTGACTGTTTCTGGAAGGTCACCATATTCCGGAAGCTTACGAGCATGTTTTTAGCGGATCGGTCGGCCACACGGTGTATTAGGCTCTATCCGAGCCCGACAATGATTCTGATGCGGCTGTTGCTTCTACCACCGCAGTCGGGGCCATTGTCGAGCACGTCGAACTTGCACGTACACCTGCTTTTTGCCTTTTTCGAGGCTGGGACCGCGCTGGCTTTGCGTGTGTGCGCGAAGTACACATATTCTGCGCTGGCAATTGATCGGCAGACAGATTTGGCATTTGTCCTGAAATAGGGAAATAATTAGTAAAATATATACTAAATAATCTAAGTTACTACATACTTTACCGTTTAATTACTGTAACTTACCAATTATTGCGTAAGAAAAATCCATTTTGTTCTCGACCTCGTGCTGCTGCAAATGTTCTGAATGACAGCTGAGTCAATTCAAGAAAATGGCAGGTATGGTGTGGTGAATAAACACATACAGTGTTGCCACGTGCGACAATTCAAAGTAGTAAAAAACTTGGAAATTTTATTCAATGTTCCACCTTTTTTCCTTTTTTTTCAAAATCAAAACAGAACTATTCCTCAATTCTAAATAATTATTTAGATGAGCGTGAAACCAATCGTGGCGCGCCATCTGCAGGGGATTAATTTTAATTTATTCAATTCAAGCGTCTCGACTTAGCCAAGGACACAAACCAAATCGGCTAAGATCGTAAATTTTTTCGGGTTGCAGGCTATGGTGACAGACAAAGTCACCACTCATATCGGACACCTAGTAACTAGGGAAGTTCAAGTAAATATTCGAAAATCAAAAAAATTAATGAATGAACTACTCAATTGTTTTGAACTCAATGCAATTTCATTCAACTCAATTCACTTACCATGAAAAACAAGGAATGAATGAACTTTCGATTATTTTTAAGTCAATTTAATTTCATTTGATGCAATTCAAGTTTTTTCACTTCACTTAATACTACCAGTAACAACAACTCGTCTAGAACCACAATTTTAGCTGCCCACGGTAGACACAAAGGGCCGGACCTCCACACTACGTAGGCCAAAGCCATCAGCAGTTACACGCAGGGTCATGCGTGGGGGCGGCGGGACGGGCTTCGATGCACCCAACCCAATCCTGGGTTGAGTCGGAGCATCACGCCAATGGCAAACCACCACCCGACGTGTTTCAAGGCCTCGGGTATGCACAACCACGCGCATGGTTACGACTTTCTTCACCGGGGTCGAATCTCCCAATTTATTCCTGAGAAATAAAATAAAATAAATAAATATGTATAATAAAGAAAATAATAATAAGCGCAAAAAATAAAAATAACCATGCAATACGTAAATTGCTACTTACAAATTTGGATTATCCATAACTTGGTGGTGAAAACCACTCACACAGCATTGCCATACCTTATCTGTATTTCCGATACAAGATAACTAAATGAATGTTGACAAACCGATTTCACGCGTAGTACCTCAAGAATGGGCACCCTCAGCACACCCAATAGCACAAATTTTTACGCCTTCCATAGCTCGCCGGTAATTGGCAGCATACCAGAAATCTGGCATGAACCTTTGTTAGACCCTCTGGTAACTCCCTTAAAAGGGGCAATAAGCAAAATGCAACTCTGAACATACTCACCTCAGACTCGAATAAAACCTTATAAGTAGCCTACACTGACGAGTTTTTTCGCATTATAGTACTTAGCTCTCTATCAGTTTTTTTTAGCATTCCATTGCAACTTCTTAAACAATTGCAAGGGGATAGTTGAGAGCGTATTAGCCACTACTCGCCACCCAATAACGACAAGAAAGTGGGAGATAGATAACAACAATGTACCTTTTCTAGAAATATGGGCCGTTTCACAGTAACGCGAACCAAGCAGGAGGACCGCGGCCAGCGATTCGAGATCGCATGTCGACTCTGCGACAAGAACCACGGATTACAGTTCTGCCCGATATATCGGAAGAAATCAGCGGAAGAGAGACTCCGAGTGGTCATCCTTCACCGGTACTGCACCAACTGCCTATCCCCGTTTCATCACCGGGAAATATGCGGCAGCCAGGGGCGGTGCTTCAGGTGCCACGACAAGCATCACACCACTCTGTATCTCGACGAGGAAGATGCTCCCCGATCGCCAAGCTCCGCAACGCTGCAGGAAATGGACGAGGTATTGTCACTCGACCTCACTGGGCAGATGTTGTCCTGGGCGCAGCAAGTTGAGGAGGCGGAGAGGCTGGAAATGGAGGAACTCGAAGAATCCGCGCAGCCGACAACCACGGAGATATACAGAATAAGGAGATTGCGTCCGAAACTGCAACACGAAAAGCACGCAGACGGCTCGGAAACCCGTCCTTTCCGACCGTCAAAGCAGCGCGGCTCTGGATCACGTCCATTCAGACCGCCTGCTCAGCGGCGTGTTCGCCACACTGAGGACAGCTCGGAAACTCGTCCTTTCCGACTGTCAACACGCGAAAACCACCAACGTATGGGTGGCTCGGGAACACGTCCTTCCCGACCACTCCCTCGCACAACGCGCCGCGATGCAGTCGTCCCTCGTGGGGCTATGCTGAGGCGACTGGGCCAACCGGCCAGCTTCCGAAACGGGCGACTCACCAGTTCTACCATTCCCCCCCTAACGAGGGTCTTTGAAGCCGTGGCACCAACTGTGGTGGCCAAAATAGAAGCAGGGGGGCGCCTCCATCTGGTCCGCGCGCTGGTCGACCCCTGTGCGTCGGCCACGATAATAGACGATGAGCTGGCGCGAACCCTCCGACTAGAGCGCGCAACAACAGAGCGCGGAGCGACGTGCGCACTGATTCTCAGGGAAAGACATGGCGTAGCGGAAAGAATTACGACGCAGGCGACCGTTGCCGAATATTATAGCCGCATCGTTCCGCGAGAAACACTGGACCCAAAGGTGGCGATCCCATTCAGGCTAATGCGGCTTGCGGACCCGCAGTTCTACCAGTCCACACCCGTGAGACTAACCCTGGGGTGCGATGTGGTCCCCCAGATTATGCTGAGCGACCCCCCTCCTACGACAGTCGGCGGTCTCCTCACACAGGCCACAATCTTTGGCCTGATGGTCTCCGGTGCTCACCAACGTTAATCAGTTTCGTACCAAAACCGTTGTCGTCGGTATTCCGGAGTCTCGGTCTTAATTGGCGTAGCAGTGGTAGTGGTAGCCTCTATGGGCGCATTTAAAAGCAAAACTGCCTGCCTGTAGTTTGGGCACGTTTGGTAGTGGCTCCTGAGGTAGTGCCATCGGCATACTCTCGGCAGGAACAGGCTGTGGATGAGGTAGTGCGTAGAGCGGTGGATAGCAAATCCGTTTTTTTTATGGCGCCGGTGACATCTTTGTTTTTATAAATATGTAGATAAGTTTACGAATAAGGCTGACTCATATTTTGTTTCAATTATACTCCAAGTCAATATCAGCCTATGATCACATAAAAATCATCCAGTTCACTCCCGTCAAACAATCTTCTCCGACAACAGTTGCTTCACGTACTGTTGTCGCACATGTGCAAGTAGTACACATGTTTTGTGCTGGCAATTGAGCGGCGAGCAGAATGTGGCATTTTCTCTGAAATGGAGAAATGATTAATAAAATATATACTAAATAATCTAAATTACTACATACTGTACCGGTTGATTGCTGTATCTTACCAATTATTGCGTAAGAAAAATCCATTTTTTCACGACCTCATGAATCGCCTATTAAAGCGGTTAAGATGCAACTTAGTTCTTCAATGCGTGGCGAAATTGGTTTAAAGTGTTACCCTCACGTACGGTGCAACGATGCGCAGCAACAGCATGAAATACATTAATGGCGCTCCTTCAGGGTTGGTTGCTGGTTGACTGTTTCTGGAAGGTCACCATATTCCGGAAGCTTACGAGCATGTTTTTAGCGGATCGGTCGGCCACACGGTGTATTAGGCTCTATCCGAGCCCGACAATGATTCTGATGCGGGTGTTGCTTCTACCACCGCAGTCGGGGCCATTGTCGAGCACGTCGAACTTGCACGTACACCTGCTTTTTGCCTTTTTCGAGGCTGGGACCGCGCTGGCTTTGCGTGTGTGCGCGAAGTACACATATTCTGCGCTGGCAATTGATCGGCAGACAGATTTGGCATTTGTCCTGAAATAGGGAAATAATTAGTAAAATATATACTAAATAATCTAAGTTACTACATACTTTACCGTTTAATTACTGTAACTTACCAATTATTGCGTAAGAAAAATCCATTTTGTTCTCGACCTCGTGCTGCTGCAAATGTTCTGAATGACAGCTGAGTCAATTCAAGAAAATGGCAGGTATGGTGTGGTGAATAAACACATACAGTGTTGCCACGTGCGACAATTCAAAGTAGTAAAAAACTTGGAAATTTTATTCAATGTTCCACCTTTTTTCCTTTTTTTTCAAAATCAAAACAGAACGATTCCTCAATTCTAAATAATTATTTAGATGAGCGTGAAACCAATCGTGGCGCGCCATCTGCAGGGGATTAATTTTAATTTATTCAATTCAAGCGTCTCGACTTAGCCAAGGACACAAACCAAATCGGCTAAGATCGTAAATTTTTTCGGGTTGCAGGCTATGGTGACAGACAAAGTCACCACTCATATCGGACACCTAGTAACTAGGGAAGTTCAAGTAAATATTCGAAAATCAAAAAAATGAATGAATGAACTACTCAATTGTTTTGAACTCAATGCAATTTCATTCAACTCAATTCACTTACCATGAAAAACAAGGAATGAATGAACTTTCGATTATTTTTAAGTCAATTTAATTTCATTTGATGCAATTCAAGTTTTTTCACTTCACTTAATACTACCAGTAACAACAACTCGTCTAGAACCACAATTTTAGCTGCCCACGGTAGACACAAAGGGCCGGACCTCCACACTACGTAGGCCAAAGCCATCAGCAGTTACACGCAGGGTCATGCGTGGGGGCGGCGGGACGGGCTTCGATGCACCCAACCCAATCCTGGGTTGAGTCGGAGCATCACGCCAATGGCAAACCACCACCCGACGTGTTTCAAGGCCTCGGGTATGCACAACCACGCGCATGGTTACGACTTTCTTCACCGGGGTCGAATCTCCCAATTTATTCCTGAGAAATAAAATAAAATAAATAAATATGTATAATAAAGAAAATAATAATAAGCGCAAAAAATAAAAATAACCATGCAATACGTAAATTGCTACTTACAAATTTGGATTATCCATAACTTGGTGGTGAAAACCACTCACACAGCATTGCCATACCTTATCTGTATTTCCGATACAAGATAACTAAATGAATGTTGACAAACCGATTTCACGCGTAGTACCTCAAGAATGGGCACCCTCAGCACACCCAATAGCACAAATTTTTACGCCTTCCATAGCTCGCCGGTAATTGGCAGCATACCAGAAATCTGGCATGAACCTTTGTTAGACCCTCTGGTAACTCCCTTAAAAGGGGCAATAAGCAAAATGCAACTCTGAACATACTCACCTCAGACTCGAATAAAACCTTATAAGTAGCCTACACTGACGAGTTTTTTCGCATTATAGTACTTAGCTCTCTATCAGTTTTTTTTAGCATTCCATTGCAACTTCTTAAACAATTGCAAGGGGATAGTTGAGAGCGTATTAGCCACTACTCGCCACCCAATAACGACAAGAAAGTGGGAGATAGATAACAACAATGTACCTTTTCTAGAAATATGGGCCGTTTCACAGTAACGCGAACCAAGCAGGAGGACCGCGGCCAGCGATTCGAGATCGCATGTCGACTCTGCGACAAGAACCACGGATTACAGTTCTGCCCGATATATCGGAAGAAATCAGCGGAAGAGAGACTCCGAGTGGTCATCCTTCACCGGTACTGCACCAACTGCCTATCCCCGTTTCATCACCGGGAAATATGCGGCAGCCAGGGGCGGTGCTTCAGGTGCCACGACAAGCATCACACCACTCTGTACCACTGGGCAGATGTTGTCCTGGGCGCAGCAAGTTGAGGAGGCGGAGAGGCTGGAAATGGAGGAACTCGAAGAATCCGCGCAGCCGACAACCACGGAGATATACAGAATAAGGAGATTGCGTCCGAAACTGCAACACGAAAAGCACGCAGACGGCTCGGAAACCCGTCCTTTCCGACCGTCAAAGCAGCGCGGCTCTGGATCACGTCCATTCAGACCGCCTGCTCAGCGGCGTGTTCGCCACACTGAGGACAGCTCGGAAACTCGTCCTTTCCGACTGTCAACACGCGAAAACCACCAACGTATGGGTGGCTCGGGAACACGTCCTTCCCGACCACTCCCTCGCACAACGCGCCGCGATGCAGTCGTCCCTCGTGGGGCTATGCTGAGGCGACTGGGCCAACCGGCCAGCTTCCGAAACGGGCGACTCACCAGTTCTACCATTCCCCCCCTAACGAGGGTCTTTGAAGCCGTGGCACCAACTGTGGTGGCCAAAATAGAAGCAGGGGGGCGCCTCCATCTGGTCCGCGCGCTGGTCGACCCCTGTGCGTCGGCCACGATAATAGACGATGAGCTGGCGCGAACCCTCCGACTAGAGCGCGCAACAACAGAGCGCGGAGCGACGTGCGCACTGATTCTCAGGGAAAGACATGGCGTAGCGGAAAGAATTACGACGCAGGCGACCGTTGCCGAATATTATAGCCGCATCGTTCCGCGAGAAACACTGGACCCAAAGGTGGCGATCCCATTCAGGCTAATGCGGCTTGCGGACCCGCAGTTCTACCAGTCCACACCCCTGAGACTAACCCTGGGGTGCGATGTGGTCCCCCAGATTATGCTGAGCGACCCCCCTCCTACGACAGTCGGCGGTCTCCTCACACAGGCCACAATCTTTGGCCTGATGGTCTCCGGTGCTCACCAACGTTAATCAGTTTCGTACCAAAACCGTTGTCGTCGGTATTCCGGAGTCTCGGTCTTAATTGGCGTAGCAGTGGTAGTGGTAGCCTCTATGGGCGCATTTAAAAGCAAAACTGCCTGCCTGTAGTTTGGGCACGTTTGGTAGTGGCTCCTGAGGTAGTGCCATCGGCATACTCTCGGCAGGAACAGGCTGTGGATGAGGTAGTGCGTAGAGCGGTGGATAGCAAATCCGTTTTTTTTATGGCGCCGGTGACATCTTTGTTTTTATAAATATGTAGATAAGTTTACGAATAAGGCTGACTCATATTTTGTTTCAATTATACTCCAAGTCAATATCAGCCTATGATCACATAAAAATCATCCAGTTCACTCCCGTCAAACAATCTTCTCCGACAACAGTTGCTTCACGTACTGTTGTCGCACATGTGCAAGTAGTACACATGTTTTGTGCTGGCAATTGAGCGGCGAGCAGAATGTGGCATTTTCTCTGAAATGGAGAAATGATTAATAAAATATATACTAAATAATCTAAATTACTACATACTGTACCGGTTGATTGCTGTATCTTACCAATTATTGCGTAAGAAAAATCCATTTTTTCACGACCTCATGAATCGCCTATTAAAGCGGTTAAGATGCAACTTAGTTCTTCAATGCGTGGCGAAATTGGTTTAAAGTGTTACCCTCACGTACGGTGCAACGATGCGCAGCAACAGCATGAAATACATTAATGGCGCTCCTTCAGGGTTGGTTGCTGGTTGACTGTTTCTGGAAGGTCACCATATTCCGGAAGCTTACGAGCATGTTTTTAGCGGATCGGTCGGCCACACGGTGTATTAGGCTCTATCCGAGCCCGACAATGATTCTGATGCGGGTGTTGCTTCTACCACCGCAGTCGGGGCCATTGTCGAGCACGTCGAACTTGCACGTACACCTGCTTTTTGCCTTTTTCGAGGCTGGGACCGCGCTGGCTTTGCGTGTGTGCGCGAAGTACACATATTCTGCGCTGGCAATTGATCGGCAGACAGATTTGGCATTTGTCCTGAAATAGGGAAATAATTAGTAAAATATATACTAAATAATCTAAGTTACTACATACTTTACCGTTTAATTACTGTAACTTACCAATTATTGCGTAAGAAAAATCCATTTTGTTCTCGACCTCGTGCTGCTGCAAATGTTCTGAATGACAGCTGAGTCAATTCAAGAAAATGGCAGGTATGGTGTGGTGAATAAACACATACAGTGTTGCCACGTGCGACAATTCAAAGTAGTAAAAAACTTGGAAATTTTATTCAATGTTCCACCTTTTTTCCTTTTTTTTCAAAATCAAAACAGAACGATTCCTCAATTCTAAATAATTATTTAGATGAGCGTGAAACCAATCGTGGCGCGCCATCTGCAGGGGATTAATTTTAATTTATTCAATTCAAGCGTCTCGACTTAGCCAAGGACACAAACCAAATCGGCTAAGATCGTAAATTTTTTCGGGTTGCAGGCTATGGTGACAGACAAAGTCACCACTCATATCGGACACCTAGTAACTAGGGAAGTTCAAGTAAATATTCGAAAATCAAAAAAATGAATGAATGAACTACTCAATTGTTTTGAACTCAATGCAATTTCATTCAACTCAATTCACTTACCATGAAAAACAAGGAATGAATGAACTTTCGATTATTTTTAAGTCAATTTAATTTCATTTGATGCAATTCAAGTTTTTTCACTTCACTTAATACTACCAGTAACAACAACTCGTCTAGAACCACAATTTTAGCTGCCCACGGTAGACACAAAGGGCCGGACCTCCACACTACGTAGGCCAAAGCCATCAGCAGTTACACGCAGGGTCATGCGTGGGGGCGGCGGGACGGGCTTCGATGCACCCAACCCAATCCTGGGTTGAGTCGGAGCATCACGCCAATGGCAAACCACCACCCGACGTGTTTCAAGGCCTCGGGTATGCACAACCACGCGCATGGTTACGACTTTCTTCACCGGGGTCGAATCTCCCAATTTATTCCTGAGAAATAAAATAAAATAAATAAATATGTATAATAAAGAAAATAATAATAAGCGCAAAAAATAAAAATAACCATGCAATACGTAAATTGCTACTTACAAATTTGGATTATCCATAACTTGGTGGTGAAAACCACTCACACAGCATTGCCATACCTTATCTGTATTTCCGATACAAGATAACTAAATGAATGTTGACAAACCGATTTCACGCGTAGTACCTCAAGAATGGGCACCCTCAGCACACCCAATAGCACAAATTTTTACGCCTTCCATAGCTCGCCGGTAATTGGCAGCATACCAGAAATCTGGCATGAACCTTTGTTAGACCCTCTGGTAACTCCCTTAAAAGGGGCAATAAGCAAAATGCAACTCTGAACATACTCACCTCAGACTCGAATAAAACCTTATAAGTAGCCTACACTGACGAGTTTTTTCGCATTATAGTACTTAGCTCTCTATCAGTTTTTTTTAGCATTCCATTGCAACTTCTTAAACAATTGCAAGGGGATAGTTGAGAGCGTATTAGCCACTACTCGCCACCCAATAACGACAAGAAAGTGGGAGATAGATAACAACAATGTACCTTTTCTAGAAATATGGGCCGTTTCACAGTAACGCGAACCAAGCAGGAGGACCGCGGCCAGCGATTCGAGATCGCATGTCGACTCTGCGACAAGAACCACGGATTACAGTTCTGCCCGATATATCGGAAGAAATCAGCGGAAGAGAGACTCCGAGTGGTCATCCTTCACCGGTACTGCACCAACTGCCTATCCCCGTTTCATCACCGGGAAATATGCGGCAGCCAGGGGCGGTGCTTCAGGTGCCACGACAAGCATCACACCACTCTGTACCACTGGGCAGATGTTGTCCTGGGCGCAGCAAGTTGAGGAGGCGGAGAGGCTGGAAATGGAGGAACTCGAAGAATCCGCGCAGCCGACAACCACGGAGATATACAGAATAAGGAGATTGCGTCCGAAACTGCAACACGAAAAGCACGCAGACGGCTCGGAAACCCGTCCTTTCCGACCGTCAAAGCAGCGCGGCTCTGGATCACGTCCATTCAGACCGCCTGCTCAGCGGCGTGTTCGCCACACTGAGGACAGCTCGGAAACTCGTCCTTTCCGACTGTCAACACGCGAAAACCACCAACGTATGGGTGGCTCGGGAACACGTCCTTCCCGACCACTCCCTCGCACAACGCGCCGCGATGCAGTCGTCCCTCGTGGGGCTATGCTGAGGCGACTGGGCCAACCGGCCAGCTTCCGAAACGGGCGACTCACCAGTTCTACCATTCCCCCCCTAACGAGGGTCTTTGAAGCCGTGGCACCAACTGTGGTGGCCAAAATAGAAGCAGGGGGGCGCCTCCATCTGGTCCGCGCGCTGGTCGACCCCTGTGCGTCGGCCACGATAATAGACGATGAGCTGGCGCGAACCCTCCGACTAGAGCGCGCAACAACAGAGCGCGGAGCGACGTGCGCACTGATTCTCAGGGAAAGACATGGCGTAGCGGAAAGAATTACGACGCAGGCGACCGTTGCCGAATATTATAGCCGCATCGTTCCGCGAGAAACACTGGACCCAAAGGTGGCGATCCCATTCAGGCTAATGCGGCTTGCGGACCCGCAGTTCTACCAGTCCACACCCCTGAGACTAACCCTGGGGTGCGATGTGGTCCCCCAGATTATGCTGAGCGACCCCCCTCCTACGACAGTCGGCGGTCTCCTCACACAGGCCACAATCTTTGGCCTGATGGTCTCCGGTGCTCACCAACGTTAATCAGTTTCGTACCAAAACCGTTGTCGTCGGTATTCCGGAGTCTCGGTCTTAATTGGCGTAGCAGTGGTAGTGGTAGCCTCTATGGGCGCATTTAAAAGCAAAACTGCCTGCCTGTAGTTTGGGCACGTTTGGTAGTGGCTCCTGAGGTAGTGCCATCGGCATACTCTCGGCAGGAACAGGCTGTGGATGAGGTAGTGCGTAGAGCGGTGGATAGCAAATCCGTTTTTTTTATGGCGCCGGTGACATCTTTGTTTTTATAAATATGTAGATAAGTTTACGAATAAGGCTGACTCATATTTTGTTTCAATTATACTCCAATTCAATATCAGCCTATGATCACATAAAAATCATCCAGTTCACTCCCGTCAAACAATCTTCTCCGACACCAGTTGCTTCACGTACTGTTGTCGCACATGTACAAGTAGTACACATGTTTTGTGCTGGCAATTGAGCGGCGAGCAGAATGTGGCATTTTCTCTGGAATGGAGAAATGATTAATAAAATATATACTAAATAATCTAAATTACTACATACTGTACCGGTTGATTGCTGTATCTTACCAATTATTGCGTAAGAAAAATCCATTTTTTCACGACCTCATGAATCGCCTATTAAAGCGGTTAAGATGCAACTTAGTTCTTCAATGCGTGGCGAAATTGGTTTAAAGTGTTACCCTCACGTACGGTGCAACGATGCGCAGCAACAGCATGAAATACATTAATGGCGCTCCTTCAGGGTTGGTTGCTGGTTGACTGTTTCTGGAAGGTCACCATATTCCGGAAGCTTACGAGCATGTTTTTAGCGGATCGGTCGGCCACACGGTGTATTAGGCTCTATCCGAGCCCGACAATGATTCTGATGCGGGTGTTGCTTCTACCACCGCAGTCGGGGCCATTGTCGAGCACGTCGAACTTGCACGTACACCTGTTTTTTGCCTTTTTCGAGGCTGGGACCGCGCTGGCTTTGCGTGTGTGCGCGAAGTACACATATTCAGCGCTGGCAATTGATCGGCAGACAGATTTGGCATTTGTCCTGAAATAGGGAAATAATTAGTAAAATATATACTAAATAATCTAAGTTACTACATACTTTACCGTTTAATTACTGTAACTTACCAATTATTGCGTAAGAAAAATCCATTTTGTTCTCGACTTCGTGCTGCTGCAAATGTTCTGAATGACAGCTGAGTCAATTCAAGAAAATGGCAGGTATGGTGTGGTGAATAAACACATACAGTGTTGCCACGTGCGACAATTCAAAGTAGTAAAAAACTTGGAAATTTTATTCAATGTTCCACCTTTTTTCCTTTTTTTTCAAAATCAAAACAGAACGATTCCTCAATTCTAAATAATTCTTTAGATGAGCGTGAAACCAATCGTGGCGCGCCATCTGCAGGGGATTAATTTTAATTTATTCAATTCAAGCGTCTCGACTTAGCCAAGGACACAAACCAAACCGGCTAAGATCGTAAATTTTTTCGGGTTGCAGGCTATGGTGACAGACAAAGTCACCACTCATATCGGACACCTAGTAACTAGGGAAGTTCAAGTAAATATTCGAAAATCAAAAAAATTAATGAATGAACTACTCAATTGTTTTGAACTCAATGCAATTTCATTCAACTCAATTCACTTACCATGAAAAACAAGGAATGAATGAACTTTCGATTATTTTTAAGTCAATTTAATTTCATTTGATGCAATTCAAGTTTTTTCACTTCACTTAATACTACCAGTAACAACAACTCGTCTAGAACCACAATTTTAGCTGCCCACGGTAGACACAAAGGGCCGGACCTCCACACTACGTAGGCCAAAGCCATCAGCAGTTACACGCAGGGTCATGCGTGGGGGCGGCGGGACGGGCTTCGATGCACCCAACCCAATCCTGGGTTGAGTCGGAGCATCACGCCAATGGCAAACCACCACCCGACGTGTTTCAAGGCCTCGGGTATGCACAACCACGCGCATGGTTACGACTTTCTTCACCGGGGTCGAATCTCCCAATTTATTCCTGAGAAATAAAATAAAATAAATAAATATGTATAATAAAGAAAATAATAATAAGCGCAAAAAATAAAAATAACCATGCAATACGTAAATTGCTACTTACAAATTTGGATTATCCATAACTTTGTTCAACCGCGTGCTGTATGTTATGCTGTAGGTTATGCGCCAAATGACCGCTAACCAGTCAGGACGCCGGTCAAGTGTGGGTGGTGAAAACCACTCACACAGCGTTGCCATACCTTATCTGTATTTCCGATACAAGATAACTAAATGAATGTTGACAAACCGATTTCACGCGTAGTACCTCAAGAATGGGCACCCTCAGCACACCCAATAGCACAAATTTTTACGCCTTCCATAGCTCGCCGGTAATTGGCAGCATACCAGAAATCTGGCATGAACCTTTGTTAGACCCTCTGGTAACTCCCTTAAAAGGGGCAATAAGCAAAATGCAACTCTGAACATACTCACCTCAGACTCGAATAAAACCTTATAAGTAGCCTACACTGACGAGTTTTTTCGCATTATAGTACTTAGCTCTCTATCAGTTTTTTTTAGCATTCCATTGCAACTTCTTAAACAATTGCAAGGGGATAGTTGGGAGCGTATTAGCCACTACTCGCCACCCAATAACGACAAGAAAGTGGGAGATAGATAACAACAATGTACCTTTTCTAGAAATATGGGCCGTTTCACAGTAACGCGAACCAAGCAGGAGGACCGCGGCCAGCGATTCGAGATCGCATGTCGACTCTGCGACAAGAACCACGGATTACAGTTCTGCCCGATATATCGGAAGAAATCAGCGGAAGAGAGACTCCGAGTGGTCATCCTTCACCGGTTCTGCACCAACTGCCTATCCCCGTTTCATCACCGGGAAATATGCGGCAGCCAGGGGCGGTGCTTCAGGTGCCACGACAAGCATCACACCACTCTGTATCTCGACGAGGAAGATGCTCCCCGATCGCCAAGCTCCGCAACGCTGCCGGAAATGGACGAGGTATTGTCACTCGACCTCACTGGGCAGACGTTGTCCTGGGCGCAGCAAGTTGAGGAGGCGGAGAGGCTGGAAATGGAGGAACTCGAAGAATCCGCGCAGCCGACAACCACGGAGATATACAGAATAAGGAGATTGCGTCCGAAACTGCAACACGAAAAGCACGCAGACGGCTCGGAAACCCGTCCTTTCCGACCGTCAAAGCAGCGCGGCTCTGGATCACGTCCATTCAGACCGCCTGCTCAGCGGCGTGTTCGCCACACTGAGGACAGCTCGGAAACTCGTCCTTTCCGACTGTCAACACGCGAAAACCACCAACGTATGGGTGGCTCGGGAACACGTCCTTCCCGACCACTCCCTCGCACAACGCGCCGCGATGCAGTCGTCCCTCGTGGGGCTATGCTGAGGCGACTGGGCCAACCGGCCAGCTTCCGAACCGGGCGACTCACCAGTTCTACCATTCCCCCCCTAACGAGGGTCTTTGAAGCCGTGGCACCAACTGTGGTGGCCAAAATAGAAGCAAGGGGCGCCTCCATCTGGTCCGCGCGCTGGTCGACCCCTGTGCGTCGGCCACGATAATAGACGATGAGCTGGCGCGAACCCTCCGACTAGAGCGCGCCACAACAGAGCGCGGAGCGACGTGCGCACTGATTCTCAGGGGAAGACATGGCGTAGCGGAAAGAATTACGACGCAGGCGACCGTTGCCGAATATTATAGCCGCATCGTTCCGCGAGAAACACTGGACCCAAAGGTGGCGATCCCATTCAGGCTAATGCGGCTTGCGGACCCGCAGTTCTACCAGTCCACACCCGTGAGACTAACCCTGGGGTGCGATGTGGTCCCCCAGATTATGCTGAGCGACCCCCCTCCTACGACAGTCGGCGGTCTCCTCACACAGGCCACAATCTTTGGCCTGATGGTCTCCGGTGCTCACCAACGTTAATCAGTTTCGTACCAAAACCGTTGTAGAGACCTATATAACTCCGATAAATTTTTCAGCAAACGAACGATATGCGTAAATTAAAAATTTAAACAAATTATTATTAACATATTATACACTTCATGTATATTTACTTATTTGTAAAATATTTAAAAGCACTGAAATTCATCCATAACCACGTCCATATCGTAGTATTTAAGTTTATTTTTTTCATAGAATTATATTCCCGCACGTGAGCGTGGTGGCGCGCATTTCTCTGTAATTTTGCTGACAGCAAGGGGGCCGGTATGTTTAGGCTTCCGGCCTAAATCTCATCGCCACCCTCCTTCGACCGACAAATCGTACGCGCACCCCTAGTAAGCGGTTTGCGTGTACACACTCACACACACACACACACACTTTCACCCACATGCACACACACGCTCACGCACACACACTTTCACCCACATGCACACACACATACACAGTCCTTTACACTTTTCGGAGCGCCGGTACTTGCCGCCAAACAGTGCCCTTTCGTTAACTTTCCCCTTAACTCGGTGCACCGTTTGGCGGTTCAACGGCGTTTAAACAAACTCGGTCTGATCACTTCTTTTCCGAAGACGAGACAATCAAGTTATCCAGCAGCCACCACGCCACTACGGAGGTAATTCACAGTGTTATATACATATTATCATATCATCACAGATTCCGATTTGTAACGTTTGAAAGCGAATAAATTCGATAGCTAATATCAAAACACTTGTTCATTTTCTTATTTTTTCCATAAACTTTACACCGGAACGTATATTCCGTATACGCCACGCGTAAATAATTACAATGGTGGATTTGGTTTATTTGCTAAGGTGACCGCTTAGACTTATTTTTAACATAAATTGAATTACCAATTTATTTATTATTAATTTTATTAGGGGTTTTGGTATATAAATATTTTTGGTGACTTACAAAAAAGTTACAGTATATATTTTATTTTTGCTTTTGCCTATTTACAATTATACTCGCGCTCACAAAGCAGATGCGTTCGACAAGATCCTCCAGGAATTCAGCATTGTAGAAGGCATCTGAAAAAGGCGATGATTTAATACGGCTGCATGTCCTTGGCGTGAAATGTACCTATAAGCTTCCCTTGTTGGTCTTCAAGAACATAGTAAGAGGATCCTATTTTTTCTCGAACCCTAGCCCTGAGAAAAGTTTTATCTAGTTTTGCATTAATGGACTTTGCCATATTACTTTGCGAAAAATTCTTGCGTAGCACTGCCTGTCCCTTCATGTACGTCATTTTCCGTGCCCTCAAGTTGTATTGAGATTTATTGCGCTCATAAGCTTTTCGTAAATTTATTCTTACATTATCTCTCACTTTTGAAATATTATCGAAGCGGAAGTTGGGTTCAACAATTCCTTCAGAGGCCATGTCTATATTTCGTAGAAGCTCATAGTTATCGCCATGTGTTACCATATGCTGTCCAAAAACAACAAAATACGGGCTAAAGCCAGTAGATTGGTGGATGGAGTTACGGAGGGCGGAGTTTATGCTGCTGAGATGACAATCCCACTCTCGTTGATCCTTTTTAATATACGCCCTCAAAGCCGCATTGATCGATCGATTAACACTTTCCGATGCGTTGCTCTGAGGCGAATATATCGCTGTAAACATGTGTTTGATGCCGCACTTAGTCAAGAATGCTTCAAATTCCTTGGCCTTGAATTGGCTGCCATTATCGCTCACAATATATTCAGGCACTCCAAAAACATCAAAAACTTGGACTTTAAAAAAGTTTATTATTGGTGATGTTTGCAATTTCTTTAGCGGACAGAGAAAAGTAAACTTTGACAAGTGGTCAAGTACAATTAAAATTCCTATGTGTCCATCCTTCGATCTTGGAAAAGGCCCAATTAGGTCGACATATAGCTTCTGGAAAATTCTTTCTATTGGAGTATATTTTCCCATGGGTGGTCGTAGTATTTTGGTAGGATGTTTGGTCGTTTTGCATACTTCGCAATTGGCTACATACTCACTTACATCTTTAAACAATCCTGGCCAGTACAGATACCTACGTAACCGTTCAGTAGTTTTCGACACCCCACCATGAGCACTTGTCGGATTATCATGAGCATGCATAATTACCGCACATCGCAAAGACTTAGGAACGACTAACTTCCACGCAGCGTTTTCTTTTTCTGGATCCCCGGTGTAAAATTCAGTCCGGTGGTAAATAAACTTGTTGCATATTTTAAAATCAGGGAACTTGTCACGCTGTTTCTCCAATTTACTTCTTAGTTCGACATAATCCGAGTCATGGAAAGCGTTTGAAGTTATATCTAGATCAGGAAAATAATCAATAGTAATTGAGGATATCAGTTGATCAACATAGTGCATACGGGAAAGAGCATCCGGTACAACATTGGCACTGCCTCTTCGGTGCTCTATCTTAAAATAGAATGACTGAAATTTGAGTGCCCATCGGGCTAGCCGTCCACTGAGGTCACTTTGCTTCATTAACCAACGCAGGCTTGCGTGGTCAGTCACCACGGTGAAAGTTTGTCCTTCCACATACGCTCTAAACTTTTTAATGGCTAGTACGGCTGCCAAACACTCTCTTTCCGTAACAGAGTAATTTTGTTGTGCACTGTTCAGCTTTTGCGACATATAGGCTAGTGGAATTTCTTCACCGTCATCATTTTTTTGCGCCAATACCGCTCCTATGCCATGTGAACTTGCGTCACACTGTATAACAAACGGTTTCTTGAAATCAGGATTTGCCAAGAAAGGTGCCGATGTAAGTCTAGATTTTACCAAGTCAAATGATAATTGAGCTTCATCTGTCCATTCGAATGACTTTGATTTCTTTAGTAGTTCGGTAAGTGGATGCGTAACTTCGGCGAAATTTGCTACGAATCGTCTATACCACCCCACCATTCCAAGGAACCTGCGGAGCTGTTTGACCGTTTTTGGAACTGGATAGTCGGTTATCGCAGGTATCTTTTCTGGGCCTGTCTTTAGAATCCCTAAACCTACTACATATCCAAGATATCGGACTTCTTTCAAGCAAAATTTACTTTTTTCTATGTTTATGGTCAAGCCTGCCTTAATAATTTGGTCTGCCACTGTCTTTAACAACTCGACATGCGATTCAAAATCTTCTGACACTAACAAAAGGTCATCCAGATACACGAATACCTTCTCTTTCAGATTGTATGGGATTACTCGGTCCATAAGTCTACACATTGTCTGAGGAGCATTGCATAACCCAAATGACATTACCGTATATTGATACAGGGGTCTATTAGGAACCGTGAATGCGGTTTTTTCTCGAGAATTTCTTTCAAGTGGAATTTGCCAGAAGGCGTCCTTCAAGTCTAAGCTTGAAATGAATTCTGCTCGCGGTAGTCTTGATAATATCCCCTCAATATGTGGAAGCGGATATGCATCTTTTACAGTTACGGCATTTACTTTCTGGCTATCTAAACACAATCGCACTTTTCCTGGCTTACGCACCAACACTACCGGCGATGACCAAGGACTACTGGACTCTTCAATCACTCCTAAACTTATCATTCTATCTATTTCCTCATGCATAAGTTTCTCTATAGCAGGAGACACTGGAAAATGTCTCTGTTTAATAGGTTTCGCATCCCCGATATCTATTGTATGTTCAACTAATGTAGTTTTTCCTAGCCCCGTTCGTTCAAACTGCGGGAAGCACCGAATCGCTTGTTGAAGTCTCCATTTTTGTTCGTCACTCAAACTATGTAAGGTAGAGTCCTTCTCAGCTATTTCAATTTCGCTTATTATGTTAGTGGCAATTCTAAAAGCCTTCCAAAAGTCGATTCCGAGATATATGTCTTGAATTAAGTTCGGTATTATATAAAATCCAACTATTTTGTTTTCGCTCTTGTAAGTTACTGCTAAAGGCAATACTCCGGCTATTGCTTGTCGCGAACCATCCGCTGTGCGTATATTCGTTTTAAGAATTTTAACCTTCGAATTATTTTTTAACACGCTTTTTGCCAGCTCACCTCCCAAGCAACTTACTGACGCTCCTGAATCGAGAAGTCCCAAATGAGTCTTGCCCATAATTTGTATGGAAGCATATGGCCGAAGCCCCCCCAGCAATGGGTTGTGCGCAGGGCTTGGAACCCGCCACGTAAAAAACAAATTCCAATGAAAAGCAAAGCAAAGCCTCGGACAGGACCCCCCTTTTTAGATGACGACCAAGGCAAACGTTTTAAGGACCATGATTTGAGGGCATGCACCTGGAATGTCCGAACCCTTAATTGGGAAGGTGCCTCTGCCCGGCTGGTAGATGTCCTCGGTAGAGCGAAGGCTGACATCACCGCCATCCAAGAAATGCGATGGACGGGGCAAGGGAGGAAAACGGTAGGCCCTTGCGACGTATACTACAGCTGCCATGTAAAGGAGCGCAAATTTGGTGTCGGATTTGTGGTGGGAGTGAGACTTCGCCGTAAAGTACTGTCGTTCACTCCGGTGGACGAACGTCTCGCCACAATCCGCATAAAGGGGAGATTCTTCAACATCTCCCTGATTTGCGCCCATGCCCCGACGGAAGAGAAGGACGATGGGACCAAAGATTGCTTCTAGGAACTCCTGGAGCGTTCGAACGTTCGAACGCTGCCCCCAACACGATATAAAAATCGTGCTAGGCGATTTTAATGCCAAGGTGGGTAAGGAGGGCATCTTTGGTTCCACAGTCGGAAAATTCAGTCTCCACGAAGAAACGTCTGATAACGGATTGAGACTGATCGACTTCGCCGGGGCCCGAAACATGGTAGTTTGTAGTACCAGGTTCCAGTATAGGAGGATACATCAGGCTACGTGGCTGTCTCCAGATGGTAAGACACGAAACCAAATCGACCATGTTGTGATAGACGGAAGGCACGCTTCCAGTGTCCTAGATGTGCGCACGATCCGAGGAGCCAACATCGACTCGGACCATTATCTTGTCGCAGCCAAGATACGCACGCGCCTCTGTACGTCAAAAAGCGTGCGGAAACACACACAAGGAAAGCTCGACGTCGGAAAGTTGCAATCACAACAGACAGCCACGCACTTCGCTAATCGACTCGCACTCCTGCTCTCTGAGAGCTCTAATCAACACAGCGATATTTCAGAGCAATGGAACCACATCTCTTGCTCTTTACGTACCGCCGCTGAACAATCTATTGGTTTCCAGCGAGCCCGGAAAAATGACTGGTACGATGAGGAATGTCGCGTTGCCACGGAACGGAAAGATGCTGCCTACAGGGCCACGTTGCGATCGGGCGCAACGCAAGCCTTGCGGGAGAGATATCGTGAATTGAAAAAGGAAGCGAGACGCATTTTTCGAGAGAAGAAGAGAAAGGCCGAAATGCGTGAGTGCGAAGAGCTTGAAATGTTGGCCGACAGGAAAAGCGCCCGAAAATTCTTTCAGAAAGTACGACGGCTAACAGAAGGTTTTAAGACCGGGGCGAATTCCTGTAAGAACGACAACGGCGACCTGGTAACTGACGTTCAGAATATACTTAGTTTATAGAGGGAGCACTTCTCCACACTACTTAGTGGTAGTGACAGAGACCACCTTGGAGAAGATGATGATCCCGAAACCCCAATCAATGACGACGGAATTCATGTTCCGTTACCCGACTGCGATGAAATCCGTATAGCAATAGCACGGCTCAAGAACAACAAAGCGCCCGGAGTTGACGGGCTGCCAGCTGAGTTATTCAAATACGGTGGAGAAGAGTTGGTAAAGCGCATGCACCAGCTTATCTGTAGAGTATGGTCGGACGAATGCATGCCTACTGATTGGAATCTAAGTGTACTATGCCCAATCCATAAGAAGGGTGATACTGCAATACGCGCCAACTATCGTGGTATCAGCCTTCTTAACATTGCATATCAGGATCTGTCGAGCGTATTGTGTGAGAGACTAAAGCCCACCGTCAATGAACTGATTGGACCTTATCAGTGTGGCTTTAGACCTGGTAAATCTACTATCGACCAGACATTCACAGTGCGCCAGATCTTGGACCCAAGAAAGAAGAATCGACACGCACCATCTTTTTGTCGACTTCAAAGCCGCTTTCGACAGCACAAAAAGAAGTTGCCTTTATGCCGCAATGTCTGAATTTGGTATCCCCGCAAAACTTATACGGCTATGTAAAATGACGTTGAGCAACACCACCAGCTCCGTCAGGATTGGGAAGGACCTCTCCGAGCCGTTTGATACCAAACGAGGTTTCAGACAGGGTGACTCTTTGTCGTGTGACTTTTTTAACCTTATGCTGGAGAAGATAATTCGAGCCGCAGAACTTAATCGGTCAGGCATCATCTTTTATAAGAGTGTGCAATTGCTGGCGTACGCCGATGACATTGGCATCATCGGTCTTAACAACCGCGCAGTTAGTTCTGCCTTCTCCAAACTGGATAGAGAAGCGAAGTGAATGGGTCTGGAGGTGAACGAGGGCAAGACGAAGTATCTCCTGTCATCAAATAAACAGTCGGCACATTCACGACTGGGATCAAACATCACTGTTGACAGTTATAACTTTGAAAAAGTAGAAGACTTCGTTTACTTAGGAACCAGCATTAACATCAATAATAATGTCAGCCTCGAAATCCAAAGGAGGATCACTCTTGCCAACAAGTGCTACTTCGGACTGAGTAGGCAACTGAGCAGTAAAGTCCTCTCTCGACGGACAAAAATTACGCTCTATAAGTCTCTCATTATGCCCGTCCTGATGTATGGCGCAGAAGCATGGACGATGAAGATATCTGATGAGAAGGCTCTGGGAGTGTTCGAGAGAAAGATTCTCCGAAAGATTTATGGGCCTTTACGCCGGAGAAGATGGAACGATGAGCTGTACGAGCTTTATAACGACATAGATATAGTGCAGCGAATTAAGATTCAGCGGCTTCGCTGGCTTGGTCATGTCGTTCGAATGGATGAAAGCGCCCCAGCTCTGAAAGTATTCGACGCGGTACCCGCCGGTGGTAGCAGAGGAAAAGGGAGGCCTCCTCTGCGTTGGAAAGACCAGGCGGTAAAGGACTTGGGTACGCTTGGGATTTCCAACTGGCGCCAGTTAGCGAAAGAGAGAAATAACTGGCGTGCTGTGCTAAGCTCGGCCAAAATCGCATAGGCGGTTATCGAGCCAATGAAAGAAGAAGAATATGGCAAAAGATCGTTAGTCTTATGAAAAATGGATGAAATATTGTTTAATTTACTTTGCTTCTGTTTAGTGTTAGCCCAAAACTGCTTTGCACGTTTGGCTGAACGTGTTTGTTGAAAAATTCTATCTCGCGCCTCATGATTTGCAATTAACCGTTTGTGAAATGGTACAATGGGAAAAAGTTTGGGGTTTTGCTGCGAAAAGGATTTTGGACTCTTTAATATTGAAATTTGCTTGTTTACTTTTCCGTTTCCGATTTTTTGAAGGGATGTCTGAGCCTGGCGCTGACATCCCGAACTCCGTTTTCCTGATTATTACAGTTTGGACAATTAGGTAAGAAAAATGCAATAAGCCCACATCCGTAGCAAAACACTCTTCGTGGTTTAATACAGTGTTTATAGTTATGACCCGTGGCATCACAATTCCAGCAAGTTTTCTCAGTGTATTGTCTATTAGTAGCCAAACTCGCAATATCATAATCCTTAACAGGTTCTCCGTCTTCAATTGCTACCTCTGATACGTTCCTACGTATCTGAAAATTTGATCCTTGCATATGCGATTTATTTTGTATATCGGAGATCAAATTTTCTCTTCGCCGACATGCTTTACGCAAATCGGAAATTGTATTTAAATCTAGATGTAACAGCTCTAAGCGTATTTCCGGCTGCAAATTCCTTAAAATAATCTCTACTAGCTCACAATCAGCTAAAGGCTGCCTTCAGCTATCTGCTGTCGATAAGACATGGTCCAAATAATTTTCAAAAGTTTCCCCACTTTTTTGTTTTAAATTTCGAATGGATTCCTTGATTTCGAAGTCTGTACGGAAATCTTTGAAATTTCTACGTAAGTCGTCGCAAATGTCCACCCAATCTAAATCACGTACCGAATGGTGGTAACGCCAAAACCATCGCTTAGCTTTACCTTCGAAAAGCATATGTACATTTTGACAAAGAGAATGATAATCGCCTCTTAAAGTAGTATTAGTAAGAGCATTAACTCTGTAGATAAATTCATCTACCGGTACACTCGTAAGAGCGCCATCAAACGTAAGCTTCCAACCGGAAATAATTTTCGAAGCAACAGATTGAGAAATCATTCGATTCTCTTCGGGAGCTCTTCCTGAGCTATGTAATAAATTATGGTCCTGATTTGAGGTATCCCCGTTGTTATTACTAGCTTGATTCGATCTATCGGATACCTGCACAATGTTGCGAGTTTCCGATACCCTCAGATTTCGGAAATATGAGTCAAGGGATTCGGCGACCAGCCTACCTATTTCTTCATGTTTATTTCTTGAAAACTGTGCTTCATAATCACGAAAACTTTCCTGTACCGCATTTTGTTCAAACTATAATTTACGCCATTGTTATTACCGTTATTGCGATTTTGACGAGGAGTGCGGTTAGAATTTCCTCCGCGTCCTCTACCGCGATTCGAATTTGCATTAGATGAAGTACTATTACCCGCTCTGGCCCGAGTTATAGGACCCTGTTGCATCTCTTTTGGCCTAGCACCCTGATTTGCAAATACATCAATTTGTTCCTGTTTAGCAAAGCTTTTTAATGACTGCGTATCACATCCGAGATGGCATACTGGACAAACTTCATTCTCATTCAGCCAACCCGAAATACACATTCGATGAAAATTGTGCTGACATGGTGTAACTGAAAGATGCCTCTCGGGAATATCTTCCTTGCATATACCGCACGTTACAAGGGGATTACCAAGCTGAAGCAAATTTTCATTGCTGTGATGAACTGCCATGATTGCAATAAGTTTAAAACAAAAAAAATCTTCTAAGCTTTGATACTTTGCTATATAATATATATTTTGCCTACTTCTAGCAAATTATAATACTTTCCCTTCAGTCAACTATATAACTCTGTGTATTATTTATAATGTATAAATATAAGTAAATTATTATTGAAATTATTGTGAGATTATGATGTTATTGCCTTAGATCTGCGAAAAGGAATACTGGGTTTGATCTAGATTTCCAAAAATACGAAGTACAAAACTAAGGGTAGCTTTGCATTTTTACAATTCTGCCTTTGGGAATCTACTTCAAAAATATAAAGCATTTGAGTTTCCTCATAAACAGAACTAATGGAAAATTATAAATGTTATTTTAAGAATCAACATGGTTATCATCAAAGCAAATTTGTCTTTTATATTATAATTCCAGTGCCCATACAATCTTCTTTTGATTTTCTAAAAACATTGTTGACTTTAAATCTGGTTAGAAAAGGGCAATTCCTTATACTAATTTCCAAAATTTAGTGCTAAGAAGCAATATGTGCTGGTAGGTCACGTTAGAAGTACTCTCATTAAACCTATTCCCTACACCTAAAACATCTTGCTAAATATGTTATTTTATTAAATTCTAATAAAATATGTTATTAAATGGAAACGCCTTGAAAATTTCTATGTCGGGGGCCCACGTTGGGCGCCATTTTGTAATGAAGTCAACTCGTCGGAGGGGCTTGTAGAGAAGCTGTGCATGCTAGTTTTAGCCTGGTTCTTAGCTCGTCGGCTGGGGTGGTTCATGCTCTCTACATTTATGCAGCCCTTGACCATTCCAAAAAAAAATCATGCAACTTTTATAAAAAAAAGCAGACGACAAAAAAAAACTAAAGAGATTACCCCCAAAATAACCAATTAAAATAATACGGACGGACCATGAAAATTGAATGAAAATCCGTTTGATCAACCCATTGGAGTAGCCGCACTCTCGCTGCTCCGTTCTCCCCTACCCAACCAAGGAGATAAACTTGTCTTTATCGCCGAACCCAACCAAACTTGCAAACCTAAGGCTCACATCATCTCACAATAACAAAATATTTAAAGTTTCATTTTTGCATCTATTACAATTCTAAAAATATTTATTTATAAATTCAGTATAAGTACTTTTACAACTTATCATGCTTAAATTAATGTATATTCACAAAAAAAAATTTACAGAATACGTATTTCTGTTTTAAAATTAATATATTCAGAATTAAATGAAAAATGGGAATCTGGTCACCCTAATTATTGTGATTAAGAATAAAGAAAATGCTATGTAAACAAAATACAAAATAAAGCTAAGTTGTCTAATTCAACTGCAATAGATATATATGTATGTACATACACATGTAATAAAAGGAAATGTCAAACTTACATAGCTCTGTCCCGATGAAGTCAGCAGGCGCCTGATGATCTGTTCGGTGGCCGGAGAGTATAAGCATATACAGCTCTAAGTATTATTAATAAAATAAAACCCTGTATATACACATCAAATGTCCGCTCTAAAACAGTTTAACAGCGAACTCAATTATCGCATTTTGTTTACTCACACTACCGCTATTATTTTACGCACGTGTATACTTCGCCAGTGCGGTGCACAAATTTTGATTAGGGTGGCCAAAGACCAGTAGTGGTCTTTTGTTTTTATGTTTTACTTGTTTATCTAATTACAATTAAGTACAACAAAAATATTAAATTAAGCCAAAAATAGATATTTTTTTTTTTTTTTTTTAGTTACAAACAAATCTATTAATATGTAAATTCATTCATGTATAATTTAAGCAAAATTTTGTTACATTAAGATTATTACTTAAGTTTTCTTTGTTGTTTTTTTTTTTTCTTACTCAATTTCGTTCTTTTTTCCATGCATTAGTGGTATGAAAAATGTATGTATGTATGTATATATATGTATATACCCTTAGTTTATTTTATTTTGGCGTAGAATACGTCTTACCTTACGGTATGGGCACCCATGTCAGGTTTTTATTGTTGTAATCTCTATTTCTTTAATTATAAGGAAACGGCACGGTAACTTTTTTTAAAAATTTTTTTGTAGTCAAATGAAGATGTTAGCTTTCGTTTGACATACATTTCATGTTGGTTGATATCTTCCTAATATTTAAATTTCTCAAATGAAAATTGTATAAACACATGCTCACAAATATGTGTGTGGTGTTTGGTTGAGTGTTTGCTGTTGGGCGATTTAAATGTACTCGTGCAGCCCTTTCTTTGTATTGCATAATTTTAGGCGGGCAAGTTAAAGTAGAGTAAAGGCAGAGAAAGCGCTGCCAACTACTGCTTATTGGTGGTGATTTTAACACAGAAATCACTTCAAATACTAGATTGGCGAAATTTATGAGCGATACGTTTAATTTGGATTATATTCGAAATGATGCTCCCACAACTATTGATAACACAACCATTGACTAAGTTTTTGCGAGAAATTTAAATGTTAATTTAAAAACATATTTATCCTATTTTTCCCATCATAAGCCTATATTCTCAAAAGTAAGTCAAATAATCAAATAGATTTGGGTCTGTTATTTATCATTTATCTTTACTATTGATAACTACCATTGACTTCGTTTTTGCGAGAAATTTAATTGATAATTTAAAAATATTTTTATCCTATTTTCCTATCATAAGCTTATGTATATCATCAAAAGTAACTATCAAATAAAGAAATTCATTTGCTTGCATTATTTATCATTATAAATTATCATTATACATATGTTTTCTGTCTTATCGGATGGCGTATTCTACGTTAAACTTAATGGCCGTGTCTCTGACACAACCTCCTTCTTTTTTTTTATTATTTCTGTTTTAGATTTTTAAATTAAACCAATCTGCATGCGAACATGCTGCTGAAGTATGCCAATGTATATGTATATCCCTATTTGTGCGGATGTATACTTAAGCGTATGTAGGTTTGCTGAGCGTATACTAGTAATGCGCATGGCTTCATGCCTTGTGGATTTGGGCAAAATCTAAAGATTCTTGATTCCTTCGTGGGCGACTCCAATCGATGTGCCGGGAAAAGGTCTTCTAGTCCCAGTTCAATGATGTAGTCCTCGATTGAGTCCTCGATACGATCACCACACGTGATCACTGCTTGCAGCAAATAAAATTCCGACAGGAGTTTCGTTTCTGTGCGCTTTTTCCGCGAAATATTTTTAATCGGTTTGAGTTTCCGCGCAAACACGGCTTAATTAAACTTATTTCGCACGAACTCGCGAATATTAAATTGGATAAAGTTATATCACCTCACAAGCGCGACTTCTTCTCCCTCGAGGTTGTATCCAAAAAAAAAAACCAGCCGTCGGCGGAAGTCTTTTTTTTTCCTCTGTCATTTTGCCGAGCAAGTGTTTTGACAAAATTTGACAGGCGCTATGATTTCTCTCATTCACCAATCTATTACAATGGTGGATTTGGTTTATTTGCTAAGGTGACCGCTTAGACTTATTTTTAACATAAATTGAATTACCAATTTATTTATTATTAATTTTATTAGGGGTTTTGGTATATAAATATTTTTGGTGACTTACAAAAAAGTTACAGTATATATTTTATTTTTGCTTTTGCCTATTTACAATTATACTCGCGCTCACAGAGCCATTCAAGGTGAGCTGAGAATGGTTTTGTCCGCAAACGGCATTAACCCGAGTGAGATACTGCACTCTGCACTAGTACATCCATTGGTTGTTGTATTCAAGTTGTGTAAGCGGAGCATAGTTTATGAAGGGCACAATGTTGCAGTTATTGCGAGTGCTATTATTAAGAAGTGAATTTTCACATAAGCATTTGCTCGCATGTGCATTGAATTTGATTGGAAGCGAGGGCATACAAATTCTTCTTATTTTATCGTTTTGCATGATCTTAATTTATTTTCGGTCAAAACGAAATACTGATATCTATGCGCGTTTATTGCTATCATGTCACTGCATGGCTTAGTTGAAATGAAAGAGTTGTTGATTAGGGTTGGAATGGGATAAGGTTTGAGTAATTCCCAAGTCTCCGGGTCACACAAAGGAATTGATATTTGAAAGATAACATGTTTATCTGCTAATCCACCCTTTACACTCATAATTTTGTACACCTGTAGGAGATTATCTTGATCGACAGGTAACTGAAGCGATGGGGACAACAACATTAGTCTAATTTTTCCATGCTGCGAATCAGAGAGTGCAGTAACTATCGCTGATTGAATTTGAAATAATCTCACTGACATCATTGAAAGCTGAACGGATAGTGACATGAAGACTTGGAATAGCTTTGTTTGATAAATTTTTTTTCATCGCCGTGAAGCCTTGATGTAATTCTTTCAACTAAGCATCCAAGTTGTCAAATTTATCCTTGATTCGTTGTTCGATTTATTTGAAAACCTTAAGAGTAGCATCAACAATTGAAGTTTGATCCTTTAGGAGTGACTAAAAACGTTCCTTGTTTTCTTAGAAAGTGTTGATATTGTTTGACATTTCCTTTGCATAATTAGAATCCAAAACACCGAAAAGTGAATGAGCAATGTTGCCGACAGTATTTATAGCGCCACGCTTTACTTTCTGTTATCTTAGCAAAATGTTTTCTTCTTTTAGTTCCGTTACAGGTTGATTTTTGAGTCATTGTCGATTCGTTCAAAATATAGTCCAGTGTTGGAATCAAATTCTTTTACCTCAATATTTTTTGCAAAAATGAGCGGAAGTGCGAGTAGAGCAATCAGAAGTATAGTTAACGTGGATGTGGCCGTTTTCCGTTTTTTAGCCCTTGGAGTCTCATCCGATGAAGTAGAAGCCTCTTGTTCTACTTGTGGGTCGTAATGATTTGACTGCTGTTAAACTCTTTCAGTGTCATCGTTGTGTCGATGCAATGGAGGCGTAAGTGTGCCGGCCTCTATTTCAAAATCTACAACTCTTACTACTTCATCAGGTCCCTTACAAATTTTTATTACGCGTCCTAAAGGCCACTTCATTACAGGAACATTATCTTCTTTGTTGATCACAATATCTCCTGGTTTAACATTTTCTGATTGCCTTTGCCGTTTATTGTGGTATTGCAACTCATTAAGGTAATCAAGCGACCATCTGTTCCAAAATTCGTGCTTTAATTAAGACACTAATTTCCATCTGGTTTCTAATTTCGTGCTTGAGGGTTTAGCGTGTTCATCGATTTGAGCTGTTACTGGTTCACCAATTAAAAAATGACCAGGGGTGAGGGCCCTTATGTCGTTGGGATTAATTGACATTGGAGAAATAGGTCAGGAGTTTAACTTCGCTTTAATTTCGATGATCAGTGTTTCAAGTTCTTCATACGTTATAGATGCATTTCCTAAACTTCTGACCAAAAGGTGTTTTGTAGACTTAACAACTGCTTTCCACAAACCACCAAAGTGTGACCCTCTTGGAGGAATAAAATGGAATTGTATGCCCTTTTTGTTGCATGCATTTGTAATCGCTTCTTGTGCATCTGGTGAATGAATCACTAGTCCAAGTTCTGGTTGTTTATTCTTTGATCCCACAAAGTTAGTCGTATTATCGCAATTTTGGCAATGACCACGTCGGCCAATGAATATTTTGAGAGCACCATTAAATGCGTCGGTAGTGAGCTCACTCACCAGTTCCAAATGAACTGCATTTGTGGTGAAGCAACAGAAGACAGCAATGTAAGCCTTGTGCGGCCTTTGCCACGAATTTTATAATGGACTGTTATTGGGCCACAATAATCTACTCCAGCATTTACAAATGGACAAGCTAGTGTTACTCGTGTGGAAGGTAAATTTCCCATGACTTGATTGAATAACTCTGGTTTCGCCTTAGTACAGGTCGTACAGCGATGCACTGTTGCTCGTGCCATGATCTTTCCCTTTACTGGCCAAAACCACTGTCGAACAATTCCTAAGAGGGTTTGCGCACCACAATGTTTGTAATCTTCATGAGTAATTTCAAAGATTAATTTTGAAACTGGGTCATTGTATAGAACGAGCAGCTGGTGTTTTGAGTCATACGGCAATGATGAAGCTTCCACGAATAAGCCCGTTTTTGTCCAAAAACGGTGTGAGGGTTGAAATACTGCTGCTTGGTCCTTGTACTTCGTTGTGCCTTTTTAATTGTTTAATCTCATCTTTGAATTCTGATACTTGTATTTGTGAGATAATTATAACCAGCGCTTGATCTAGTTCTATTGCCGTTATGACTCTCAAGGGTTGCCGCAAGTGCTTTTTTTGTCTCGCGTGAGTGATGAAGCGCAAAACGTATCCAACAATTCGCTGTAATTGATGGAATAAGTTTTTGTGATTGATTTTGTTAATAAAAGAGGTTTCTTTTGTTGTGGTGGTAAGAGATTTGGATGTGTTCTTTTTTAGTTCTTAATCGTTTTGAATAGTACGACTAGGATTAAACGTTTGAGGCCAGCTAGATTCCTTGCCATGTTAAAATAAGGGTCCATAAAATCATAACATCGGTTCTTTCACTGCCCTCGGAGACATTCCTCGAGACACAATATTAGCTGGATTTTCTTTTGAGCTGACGTGACGCCATTGTTCTCCTCGTGTTGTTTCTTTAATGATTGAAATCCGGTTTTCTACGAAGGTAGTATGTGCTAATGTTGAGAGGCTGTACCCGAGATTTGGAACATAGTATTCGTGAAATAGTTGTACCGGTTTTGAATGTTGCGCGAATATAGGCTGCAGCTCGATACGCCTTTTCCGAGGCATCGGTAAAAATGTGCAATTGTATGGTTTCTAAGTCCTCCGTTAAAAATATGGCGTGATATTTGTAGCACTTTAAATGTTTCCAGGTCCGATCGAAATGTAAGCCATCTTGTGTGTATTTCTTCGGGTAGTGCTTGATCCCAATCTAGTATTAATTCCAATAGCTCTTGGATGAACATTTTTGCCGTGACAACAATCAGTGACAGGATTCCTAGTTGATCGAAGAGCCTTGCCAGATCAGATGTTACGGTGCGTTTGGTGACTCTTTCTCTTCTTCGATGTTTACCTTTACTGACAGTTTATATGCCTTCGGAAGCCAGGTGTTTTAATGGAGTTGAATTTTGTTTTTTCGAAGTCTAAATTTACTTCCTGATCTGCTTGAGGAATATTCTGCAGTAGTTGTGATTTATGTAAATAAAACCCACTTTCTTTCATGATTTTGGTGAGTTGTTCCTGCATTTATACGGCAGTCATTAGACTATCTGCTCCGCCTAGGCCATCATCAACATAAAAGTTCTCTTGGAGAAATTGTTAGGCCAACGGGTAGCGGGTAGCGTTTCCCACAGCAATTTGTTTTAAACATTTGGTGGCCAGGTACGGCCCCAGTATTTAGTTGATAATATGTTATAGGTTTTGTGGTATCCGTTCTTCAAATGATGAGTTGGAACTTGCGGTCTTCTGCTGATATTAAAATTTGTCGGTATATTTTTTCAACGTCAGTGGTGAAGACAAATCTGGGAAATCGAAACCATAACAGTATTAAAAGAGCTCGTTTTGGACTGTTGGTCCTGCATTCAGAAGATCATTCAGTGAATGTCCTGTTAATGTTTTCGCTAAAGCGTCAAATACTACTCGAAGCTTGGTAGTTGAACTTTCAAGCCTTAATACGCAATGATGTGGAATGAAGTAGTTTGGTGCGATAATCGAGTCTGCTGAAATTTTCGTCTTGTGTCCAGTTGCCTCGTACTCTTCCATGCATTTGATTTACTCCGCTCTCAGTTGTGGAATTTTCTGTAATCGACGTTCAAGCGACAAGATTATATATAGAGCAACTCCATGAGAGGCATCAGGACATTGGTGGAATGGTTTTTGGCAACAAACCGATTGTAGTGGTTTATTGAAGTGTGTCGCGCAAAGTGCTCTTCACATTGTTGTTTGGCCAAGGATAGTGATTTGTTGTTGCTCTTCACTTCTTCCAATTCCCATAACTGCGCTATAGATGTTTCAAGGGCTTCGCCAGCTGTACAAATGCCGCAAGATAAATTTTTCGTAGAATTGTAAGATGTGAGGACAATTTGATTTGTCCAATCGCCAGTAGCTGATGATAGTGTCCTGCTCCTAGCAATAAGTCTATTTTGTCTGGGCAATTGAAATTTGGATCAGCTAGCAATAAGTTTTTGGAGAGCGACCATTCATTTGTGTTAATGAGTTGTGATGCCTGTGGTAAAATGATACGAGGACGAAAGCTTCAAGACGTGTTGAGAAACCAATAATGCTAGACTGTAATAAGACGTTCACTCGATGTTGTATTCTGGTGTTTGTTGCTCTGATACCGTTCATATTAATGTTTGACGTTTGCATCGAAATACAATGTCACTTTACCAGATGTTCAGTGATAAAATTTACTTGTGATCCGGAATCTATCAGAGCACAACATTCGATATCTGTGTCATCAGTTTTAATGCTTACTACCGCTGTACTGAGTAGAACGTATTTGGTAGATTGTTGTGTGATAGAGGAGGTGAGTGAGGCAGCCTTTGGTTTAACGATTGTTGGTACTTCAGTTGTAATGGATGATGTTACCTTGTGGAGACATTTTGATCATTTTAGACTCGGTTTTTTGCATTTTCAAGATGAAGCGGGGAATTATGTTTTTTGTTACATTTAAAGCATGACCTTGAGCTGCTGAACTTGGATGAGTGGCCCGCTTTTAAACAGTTAACGCATATTTTGTGCCTTTGTGCGTGATTTAAGCGCACGTTTGGAGTAATTTTTCGAAAACCTTCGCATCGAAACAATGTATGACTACCATTTTTGCACAGTGTACATGCATTCTCATTTTGTTTGAATGAAGCAGCCGAACCATACACCTTTGAGATGGCTTTTTCTTTGTGACCCGTTGCTAGCATTGAGTTGGGTTTCGAGAAAAAAAAGAAAATGTAGCAGGTGCAGAAAAATAGGGTCCCATGCGGGGGTGTTGACCCCAATGTTTCGTAATGCATGTAAGCATTCTTGTTTAACGTCATGCAGCTGCTTGATTTGTACAGCTGAGGACGCACCGGATGGTTGTTCGAACAATTGGTTAATTAGTGACGCTACAAGAACTCTTTTTTTATTGTAGCGTTCTTGTAGCAATTTCCACGTAGTTTGATAATTTTCTGCTGAAGTTGCCAGATGATTTATAAGCATTCCAGCTTCTCCAGAGACGTTGGCCTTAAGGTGCCACATTTTCTGAATTGTCGGAATTTGCAATTGGGTCCAATGCGAGCTGTCGCTTTAAGGATGACATCATAACATTTTGTCTTCTGATTGTCGAATTCGTGGCAGTAAGTGGTGCAGAATTGTTTTGGTTGGTTATGGAGGTTTTGGCAAGTCCCTTTGCTTTGGGTTCTCAACAGGAACACGTTGATTTCGACCCTCTGTTTTCGCAGTATCTGTTATAGCTGATTCAAATATTTCTTTGTATTTGAAGGTCAGTTCAGATATTTTTGTGTAATAATCCTTTGTGAAGTATTTGGGGTCGAGTTGGGCATGTTCGAAGCACCGAGCCTTCTGAGCCTTTCTTCAAAGTACTCGACCGATTTCCTTGCAACCGGGTCGTTCTTGTAGTTGCGAATTATGGTTTCAATTAGTTTTCCTGTTATCCTTTGAGACGCCGTCAGTTCATTCATAATAGCCATGCTAGCGTCTTCTTGGGCCATTGTCAATGTTTAGAATTATCGCTTGTTAATCTGATTACGTCGGGGTCACCTAAATTTTTGGTATCAGGTGATTCACCAGAATAAAATGTTTAACTTAACTGAGTGAACGCGGTTTGCCAGTCACCAGTTAGTGATGGATTGTCAAGGCAGTAGCACCAGGACAATTTGATAATATGCAACTCAAGCACTTGGAACTTGCTTGCAAATGGTAAGATTAATTGTTTGTTATCTTGTCAAGGCAGTTTCACCAGGACAATTTTATATATTATAACACAAGCACTTGGAACTTGGTTACAACGGAGAGTGAAAAAGAATAAACATCACGCTTGGTTAGTTTTACTATTCCTCACAACTTTATTAAAGAATCATTGGCTTAAATACAAAATAATTGCTGATTATAGTTTTAACTTTAGTGAGTACTATTAATGCAATTCTACAATATGACATAAAGTGATTCAATTGCAGAAACCAATATAAAATTACTGACAATGGTTTTAACAATATTCAGTAACATAAATACAATTCAACAACAAATACTTCACTAGCGAAAAACAAAACACCAAACAGAGTCCGTAGACCCGATGCGTTTTCTTTATTGATGAAACTGAACTGAAAACTAACTTAGAACCCAACCTAGTGCCCTGCTTGCAGTATGGATGTATTTAATATATGTTTCTGTGTGTGTGTGTTGATTACCTGCGCTGCTAGCTGGCATTAATATATGTTGCTGTGTGTGTGTTGACTAATTGCACCGCTGGCTAGCTGGTTGATATGAATGCAGGTGCACTCCTGGCTGTTTTGCTGAAAGTCACGTAGGGAGTCGGGTGCATGTCTGGGAATGTTACATCTGTGAAACGGCAGGCAAGCGTGGGAGCTTACGTAGCTATGCGCTGATGCGGTGTGTTAACTTCTCCTCTTCTTAAGACGAATCGCCCTCGACTTGCTTCAAAATGTCTTCGGCAGCCTTCTTAGTTTTGGTTTTGTTATTCGTAGATTTTTTTCTTCGGTAGATAAAAAAAATTGCTATTGCGATGAGTAGCATTGACGGGAAAATAGGTAAAGCCGTCCATAAGAAAGTACGATGTACGGAAAGGTCTTCCTTCATTTTTTTTATGTGGGAAACGTTATCAATGTAGATTTGATGCAAATATGGTAGAGATAAGTTTGCATGATGCTCCAAATAGTTGATTGATACCGTGTTTGGCGAGTGCGGTTGTATGTATACTGGTTCTTTTTTAGCAACGTAGATGGTGTTGTTTATTGTGATAGAATCACGGAATATTAGTAAATATGTTCCTTTTATTTTGAACTCTTGTTGGTCCACTATGGTCGTTGCTGGCACATTATTAAGAATGAAAATGCCCTCATCTATTTTCTGGATAGGCGGTATATGAAATGCTGTTTCTGAAGAGCAAGTCGCTGTGTTATTGTTTAGGATATGGTGTAAACAGTTTGATTTGACCTGCCTTACACACCTTAGGCTCCAAAGTGTCGTTGCAACTGTCCAGTGGTTGAAATTGATTGTTATAATTAGCTGCAAGCGTGGTTTCTAGCTTAACTATAGTATTATTATGAACTACAGGATGAACTTGAATAAATTCCCAAAAGTTAGTTATTTTTGGAATATTAAGTATGTAGTAAATTACTTAAGCTAAAGGGTAACTGTTCGAAATTAACTGCATGATCCATTTCTTCGTCATCCAAAACAAGAGGATTAATGATATTACTTTTTGCTAAAACAATGGAGAGTGCTAGTCTGTTTAATTGACTATATATGTGGATATTTCTTCTTATTAGATTCTCAAACAGCAATGTTTCTTCATCTTTTAGCATCCAACCCGTCCAATTTTCTCTAATGGTGTTAATCTGGTTTGTTATTTCATTAATTATATTTTGTAAATCGGAGTTGATTTTTAACTGTCTATTGCTGTTTTCGATTAACATGTTTTCTTTCGTTAGTAAAGGGTGTTTTTTTTACAGGTTTGTTTTTCAAATAGAGATAAAACTGGCATTTTATGGTCAAATCTGGCAACTCTAATGTCATTTATGTTCAGTTTGGTTTGCCATTTCATCATGAACAGGTTGACAAAAGAACAACGCTTGCAAATCGTGCAAATTTATTTCGAAAATAATGGTTCAGTTCGCGAAGTTTACCGTGAGCTCCGTCCATTTTATGGTCGACATAATCGTCCATCAGAGCAATTAATTCGGTTAACCATGGATAGTTTTCGCACTACGTTTACTCTATGTGATAATACGCATCCGCAGAGACGTCGAACAGTGCGCACCGAAGAAACAATTGCCGCTGTAGAGCAAAGTGTTGAAGAGGACCCGAATGAATCGATTCGCCACCGTGCACAGCAATTGGAGCTTTGTCCATCAACTTTATGGAAGATTTTGCGCAAAGATATTGGCTTGCGACTTTACAAGATCCAGCTTGTGCAAGAATTAAAGCCGCGAGACCATGCAATGCGTCGTGATTTTGGTGTATGGGCCGAAAATGAGATTGATCTCGATGCTGATTTTCATCGCAAAATTTTGTTCAGTGATGAGGCTCATTTTTGGTTGAATGGCTACGTCAACAAGCAAAATTGCCGCATTTGGAGTGAAGAGAATCCACATGAGACCCTTGAAACGCCATTACATCCACAAAAACTGACTGTTTGGTGTGCTCTATGGGCTTGTGGAGTCATTGGGCCATACTTCTTCCGCAATAATGCTGGAGAGGCAGTTACCGTTAATGGAGACCGGTATAGAGCCATGATAACCGACTATTTTGTTCCCGAATTGGATGGCATGAATGTGGATGAGTTGTGGTTCCAACAAGACGGCGCTACATGCCACACAGCGCACGTCACAATCGATTTATTGAAGGAAACATTCGCTGAGCGCATAATTTCGCGGAATGGACCTGTCAATTGGCCACCAAGATCGTGTGATTTGACACCATTGGATTATTTTCTTTGGGGATATGTGAAGTCGCTCGTCTACACCAACAAACCAGAAACGTTAGGGGAATTGGAAGCCAACATTCGTGGCGTTATTGCCGACATACGGCCCCATATGCTCGAAAAAGTGGTTGAAAATTGGACCTGTAGAATTGGCTTTATTCGAGCCAGCCGCGGCGGCCACATGCCCGAAATCATATTTAAACATTAATGGCATAAAATTATCCTTCCAATAAAGCCAAATTGATGGACCTTAAGACGATTTTCTTGTGTTTTATTTCAATTCGAAGTTCTATACCCCTAAAAAAAACACCCGTTAGTAGTTCGAAGTCCTCGTGATCTGGGGTACCTGCTACAAATTTAAGGGCGGATCCTAGGAAGTCAATTGATCTCGCCATTCTTCTTGGTATTTCTAGAGTGCGGAGGCTGAGTAATATTTCTTTACTCTGCTGTTTTAAAAGGTTCTCGCTTACAATTTGATTTATTGATTTAGTTAAAGGCTCCTGACTTTCATATGCCATCTGGCGGTATTCCGTCAAATTGGTGGTATGTATGAGATAAATAAATTCTTCGTAAATGGCCACATTGCCTCGAGGAATGGTAATCATTTGTGAGCAAGTGTAGTCAATTAACTTGGCCCAAGCGCCAAAGACAAATAACAACCTGAAATTGATTTCATCGTAAGTTACTTTTATGAATTTTTCTTCCTTCTATCTGTACTGTTGTACCTAAATCTTTTTCTACTGTTTTTTCCACAAGCTTTTTCAGATTTTGTAATAAATTTGTTGTTGTAATTTATAGTATGGCGAATTTTTTTTTGAAAAGCTTTCTCGTCCGGGCTTATACAAAATTTTTTGATGAAAATTCCTCTATGAATGTTCGCCATCGCTTCATTTTTGTATTTGGATTTTTATTTGAAATTGCAAACGTTAACGGTTGGTGATCCGTAAAAATTACAATATCTTCAATACCGCATAGGTAGTGGCGGAGGGTTTGAAGGGCCCACACTATTGCCAAAAGTTCACGCTCGTTAGTTGCGTAATTTTCCTCTGTTTTTGATAACGTTCGCGAAATCATTGTAATTCTGTGAAAAGACTGCGCCTAAAGCGCTAGAAGAAGCATCCGTTGTTAGCTCGAATGGTTTTTAATAATCAGGATAAAAAAGCAAAACATCTTCTGATGCCAAAATGCTTTTTACCCTTTTGAATGCTTGGATGGCCCCATCATCAAGAATTATTTGAGTGTGCTTGGATTTGTGGGATAACACTTGGCCATTTTCTTCTCGCAGAAATCTTGTTAAAGGTTTGACAATAAACGCATAATCCCGTATAAACCTTCTGTAATATCCTGAAAGACCAAGGAAGGAACGCAATGATCTAAGTGTTTCAGGTGTCCTGTAACCAACTATGTCCTTAACTATATTTGGACAACTTTTTATGACCCTTTAAGACATAATAAATCCGAGGAATTCGACCACTGTCTTAAAAAATTTGGTTTTTCCTGATGCAACTCGCATTTTAGCTTTTCCTAACTTCCTTAACACTCTGCCAACGTGTTGAATATGAGATTTTTCATCTTGTAAATAGATGATTATATCATCCATATAAACCTGGCAAGTTTGTCCGATGTCGTCCCTCAAAATATCATCAATGGCACGTTGAAAAATACTTGGCGCATTCCTCAGACCAAATCGCATCCTGTTGAACTCATATTTCCCATTATTTATACCGAAGGCCGTTTTTCACGGTCCTTTTCGTCAAGGACCATCTGGTGGAATCCAGATTTTATATATAAAGTAGTAAAAAGTTTTGAACTCCTTAGATTTGCTAGCATGGTAGATATATCCGGTATAGGATACCTGTCCGCAATCATTCTTTCGTTTAATTTTCGAAAATCGATTACCATGCGGATGTTTTGTTTACCGTTTTCATCTAATCCTTTTTTATTCACCACATGGACCGGAGAATTATAAGCCGAACTAGATTTTCTTATGATACAATCTTTCAACAATGTCTCTATCTTTTTGTTTATAAACCCTCTTGCAGAAACTGGGTATGGATATGATCGAGTGTAAATTGGTTCTGTGGAGGGGTGCGAATTTTCATCTCATTTTTTGATGCGATTTCGGTATCCCACTCGCTGTCACGATCCGCTATAACTCCTGTAGGTGGTTCTACACTTTTGGAAGTTTTCAAGTGATTTGTTCTTTGTACTTTCGGTTTTCGTGAATGCATTGAGTACTCTTGGTCACGATACCGTTTCTTCTCATATTGATTCGAGTCTCTTTGGGTTGTTCATCTGACGGATTGTCCCTATTACAGGTCTGGTTGGATTGCTTTGTGCGTCGAAACGCGGAGGATCCGCAATCTACGTCCATAGGGGTAGGAGTATCCTTAGAACTTTGAGCGTTCTTCGAAATTTGTTTTGATAGTTTTGACTATCTGAAAAAGGTCCTCGCGAAGTCCTGACGAAAACGGTTGGTTTCTAACTCCTGAGCTGTAGCCAGAAGAGTAGGTAAATCCTTTGGGTTGGCAGAAAATAAGATGTCACACAACGGACGCCTTAAGCCTGAGATGAAAACTCTCAATGCATTTTCCCTAGCCCGCTCGTTTAGTGCAGCGGTCAATTCCTTATTTTTGATATGGATCATTATAATTTTGTTTGTTATGAGAGTTAGCTGTTTGTCAACTGTATCATAATATTGACAAAGTGCCATTTTACCCTGTCTTAAAACGCTTGGTTCCATTTCTAAAACGTGCATGGGTGTTTTGGCGGCGTACGTTTTGTCCAACCTTGCTATACTTGCCTTAAAATTTAAAACGGTTGAAAAGGAAGCGAGTTTCGCGTTTGCGGAGCCTACTATTTTGTTTCTGAAAATCCCCATGGCAATATAGTATTGCTCGGATCCCTCGGTATAGTAGCCTATGGTAAATTCCGCCGCGGAACGCCAAGCAGGATAGGATGCCGCATCGCCCTTGAATTCTTGTAAGGACTTCATTAAATCCATATTTGGGTTGCCATTTGGCACCGCTGAATTTATGCTAACCGAGAGATAATTTTCTGCGGAGGGAAGCTCTAGGCGCCGCAGTCCTTGCATTATTTCACTTCATTGGGCATTAAATTCCTCCTAGTTTGCTCATTTGCTTGTCGCAATATTTCCCCAACTTGTTCCCTAGACACACTCATATTGAATTAACAATTATTACGTTATTTTCTTTAACAGTTTAACACATGAAACATCCACAAAAAAAAATTTTTTTTTTTTAAGTTGCACTAATTTACTGGATCGCACAATGAACTTCGATCAATTACTTACATTAGTTGCATATCGCTAGTGTATTCTGGAGTTGAAGCAGTGTTATGTGGTAAGTTATGTCCTTCCGTGTTTTCAGCGTTAGTTCAAGCAGATTTATTGGAAGATATCCTGTATCTTGTGAGCGCGAGTATAATTGTAAATAGGCAAAAGCAAAAATAAAATATATACTGTAACTTTTTTGTAAGTCACCAAAAATATGTATATACCAAAACCCCTAATAAAATTAATAATAAATAAATTGGTAATTCAATTTATGTTAAAAATAAGTCTAAGCGGTCACCTTAGCAAACAAACCAAATCCACCATTGTAATAGATTGGTGAATGAGAGAAATCATAGCGCCTGTCAATTTTGTCAAAACACTGGCTCGGCAAAATGACAGGAGGAAAAAAAAAAGACTTCCGCCGACGGCTGGTTTGTTTTTTTTGGATACAACCTCGAGGGAGAAGAAGTCGCGCTTGTGAGGTGATATAACTTTATCCAATTTAATATTCGCAAGTTCGTGCGAAATAAGTTTAATTAAGCCCTGTGTAATCGTGTTTGCGCGGAAACTCAAACCGATTAAAAATATTTCGCGGAAAAAGCGCACAGAAACGAAACTCCTGTCGGAATTTTATTTGCTGCAAGCAGTGATCACGTGTGGTGATCGTATCGAGGACTCAATCGAGGACTACATCATTGAACTGGGACTAGAAGACCTTTTCCCGGCACATCGATTGGAGTCGCCCACGAAGGAATCAAGAATCTTTAGATTTTGCCCAAATCCACAAGGCATGAAGCCATGCGCATTACTAGTATACGCTCAGCAAACCTACATACGCTTAAGTATACATCCGCACAAATATGGATATATACATTGGCATACTTCAGCAGCATGTTCGCATGCAGATTGGTTTAATTTAAAAATCTAAAACAGAAATAATAAAATAAAATAAACTAAGGGTATATACATATATATACATACATACATTTTTCATACCACTAATGCATGGAAAAAAGAACAAAATTGAGTAAGAAAAAAAAAACAACAAAGAAAACTTAAGTAATAATCTTAAAGTAACAAAATTTTGCTTAAATTATACATGAATGAATTTACATATTAATAGATTTGTTTGTAACTAAAAAAAAAAAAATATATCTATTTTTGGCTTAATTTAATATTTTTGTTGTACTTAATTGTAATTAGATAAACAAGTAAAACATAAAAACAAAAGACCACCACTGGTCTTTGGCCACCCTAATCAAAATTTGTGCCCCGCACTGGCGAAGTATAAACGTGCGTAAAATCATAGCGGTAGTGTGAGTAAACAAAATGCGATAATTGAGTTCGCTGTTAAACTGTTTTAGAGCCACCGAACAGATCATCAGGCGCCTGCTGACTTCATCGGGACAGAGCTATGTAAGTTTGACATTTCCTTTTATTACATGTGTATGTACATACATATATATCTATTGCAGTTGAATTAGACAGCTTAGCTTTATTACGTATTTTGTTAACATAGCATTTTCTTTATTCTTAATCACAATAATTAGGGTGACCAGATTCCCATTTTTCATTTAATTCTGAATATATTAATTTTATAACAGAAATACGTATTCTGTGAATTTTTTTTTGTGAATATACATTAATTTAAGCATGATAAGTTGTAAAAGTACTTATACTGAATTTATAAATAAATATTTTTAGAATTGTAATAGATGCCAAAATGAAACTTTAAATATTTTGTTATTGTGAGATGACGTGAGCCTTGTTTGCAAGTTTGGTTAGGTTCGGCGATAAAGACAAGTTTATCTCCTTGGTTGGGTAGGGGAGAACGGAGCAGCGAGAGTGCGGCTACTCCAATGGGTTGATCAAACGGATTTTCATTCAATTTTCATGGTCCGTCCGTATTATTTTAATTGGTTATTTTGGGGGTAATCTCTTTAGTTTTTTTTGTCGTCTGCTTTTTTTTTATAAAATGTGCATGATTTTTTTTTGGAATGGTCAAGGGCTGCATAAATGTAGAAAGCATGAACCACCCCAGCCGACGAGCTAAGAACCAGACTAAAACTAATGAGAGTACTTCTAACGTGACCTACCAGCACATATTGCTTCTTAGCACTATTGTTGATATCTAAATTTTGGAAATTAGTATAAGGAATTGCCTTTTTCTAACCAGATTTAAAGTCAACAATGTTTTTAGAAAATCAAAAGAAGATTGTATCGGCACTGGAATTATAATTTAAAAGACAAATTTGCTTTGATGATAACCATGTTGATTCTTAAAATAACATTTATAATTTTCCATTAGTTCTGTTTATGAGGAAACTCAAATGCTTTATATTTTTGAAGTAGATTCCCAAAGGCAGAATTGTGAAAATGCAAAGCTACCCTTAGTTTTGTACTTCGTATTTTTGGAAATCTAGATCAAACCCAGTATTCTTTTTCGCAGATCTAAGGCAATAACATCATAATCTCACAATAATTTCAATAATAATTTACTTATATTTATACATTATAAATAATACACAGAGTTATATAGTTGACTGAAGGGAAAGTATTATAATTTGCTAGAAGTAGGCAAAATATATATTATATAGCAAAGTATCAAAGCTTAGAAGATTTTTTTTGTTTTAAACTTATTGCAATCATGGCAGTTCATCACAGCAATGAAGATTTGCTTCAGCTTGGTAATCCCCTTGTAACGTGCGGTATATGCAAGGAAGATATTCCCGAGAGGCATCTTTCAGTTACACCATGTCAGCACAATTTTCATCGAATGTGTATTTCGGGTTGGCTAAATGAGAATGAAGTTTGTCCAGTATGCCATCTCGGATGTGATACGCAGTCATTAAAAAGCTTTGCTGAGCAGGAACAAATTGATGTATTTGCAAATCAGGGCGCTAGGCCAAAAGAGATGCAACAGGGTCCTATAACTCGGGCCAGAGCGGGTAATAGTACTTCATCTAATGCAAATTCGAATCGCGGTAGAGGACGCGGAGGAAATTCTAACCGCACTCCTCGTCAAAATCGCAATAACGGTAATAACAATGGCGTAAATTATAGTTTGATACAAAATGCGGTACAGGAAAGTTTTCGTGATTATGAAGCACAGTTTTCAAGAAATAAACATGAAGAAATAGGTAGGCTGGTCGCCGAATCCCTTGACTCATATTTCCGAATTCTGAGGGTATCGGAAACTCGCAACATTGTGCAGGTATCCGATAGATCGAATCAAGCTAGTAATAACAACGGGGATACCTCAAATCAGGACCATAATTTATTACATAGCTCAGGAAGAGCTCCCGAAGAGAATCGAATGATTTCTCAATCTGTTGCTTCGAAAATTATTTCCGGTTGGAAGCTTACGTTTGATGGCGCTCTTACGAGTGTACCGGTAGATGAATTTATCTACAGAGTTAATGCTCTTACTAATACTACTTTAAGAGGCGATTATCATTCTCTTTGTCAAAATGTACATATGCTTTTCGAAGGTAAAGCTAAGCGATGGTTTTGGCGTTACCACCATTCGGTACGTGATTTAGATTGGGTGGACATTTGCGACGACTTACGTAGAAATTTCAAAGATTTCCGTACAGACTTCGAAATCAAGGAATCCATTCGAAATTTAAAACAAAAAAGTGGGGAAACTTTTGAAAATTATTTGGACCATGTCTTATCGACAGCAGATAGCTTAAGGCAGCCTTTAGCTGATTGTGAGCTAGTAGAGATTATTTTAAGGAATTTGCAGCCGGAAATACGCTTAGAGCTGTTACATCTAGATTTAAATACAATTTCCGATTTGCGTAAAGCATGTCGGCGAAGAGAAAATTTGATCTCCGATATACAAAATAAATCGCATATGCAAAGATCAAATTTTCAGATACGTAGGAACGTATCAGAGGTAGCAAATGAAGACGGAGAACCTGTTAAGGATTATGATATTGCGAGTTTGGCTACTAATAGACAATACACTGAGAAAACTTGCTGGAATTGTGATGCCACGGGTCATAACTATAATTGTCCAAACTGTAATAATCCGGAAAACGGAGTTCGGGGTGTCAGCGCCAGGCTCAGACATCCCTTCAAAAAATCGGAAACGGAAAAGTAAACAAGCAAATTTCAATATTAAAGAGTCCAAAACCCTTTTCGCAGCAAAACCCCAAACTTTTTCCCATTGTACCATTTCACAAACGGTTAATTGCATATCATGAGGCGCGAGATAGAATTTTTCAACAAACACGTTCAGCCAAACGTGCAAAGCAGTTTTGGGCTAACATTAAACAGAAGCAAAGTAAATTAAACAATATTTCATCCATTTTTCATAAGACTAACGATCTTCGGCCATATGCTTCCATACAAATTATGGGCAAGACTCATTTGGGACTTCTCGATTCAGGAGCGTCAGTAAGTTACTTGGGAGGTGAGCTGGCAAAAAGCGTGTTAAAAAATAATTCGAAAGTTAAAATTCTTAAAACGAATATACGCACAGCGGACGGTTCACGACAAGCAATAGCCCGAGTATTTCCTTTAGCAGTAACTTACAAGAGCGAAAACAAAATAGTTGAATTTTATATAATACCGAACTTAATTCAAGACATATATCTCGGAATCGACTTTTGGAAGGCTTTTAGAATTGCCACTAACATAATAAGCGAAATTGAAATAGCTGAGAAGGACTCTACCTTACATAGTTTGAGTGACGAACAAAAATGGAGACTTCAACAAGCGATTCGGTGCTTCCCGCAGTTTGAACGAACGGGGCTAGGAAAAACTACATTAGTTGAACATACAATAGATATCGGGGATGCGAAACCTATTAAACAGAGACATTTTCCAGTGTCTCCTGCTATAGAGAAACTTATGCATGAGGAAATAGATAGAATGATAAGTTTAGGAGTGATTGAAGAGTCCAGTAGTCCTTGGTCATCGCCGGTAGTGTTGGTGCGTAAGCCAGGAAAAGTGCGATTGTGTTTAGATAGCCGGAAAGTAAATGCCGTAACTGTAAAAGATGCATATCCGCTTCCACATATTGAGGGGATATTATCAAGACAACGCGAGCAGAATTCATTTCAAGCTTAGACTTGAAGGACGCCTTCTGGCAAATTCCACTTGAAAGAAATTCTCGAGAAAAAACCGCATTCACGGTTCCTAATAGACCCCTGTATCAATATACGGTAATGCCATTTGGGTTATGCAATGCTTCTCAGACAATGTGTAGACTTATGGACCGAGTAATCCCATACAATCTGAAAGAGAAGGTATTCGTGTATCTGGATGACCTTTTGTTAGTGTCAGAAGATTTTGAATCGCATGTCGAGTTGTTAAAGACAGTGGCAGACCAAATTATTAAGGCAGGCTTGACCATAAACATAGCAAAAAGTAAATTTTGCTTGAAAGAAGTCCGATATCTTGGATATGTAGCAGGTTTAGGGACTCTAAAGACAGACCCAGAAAAGATATCTGCGATAACCGACTATCCAGTTCCAAAAACGGTCAAACAGCTCCGCAGGTTCCTTGGAATGGTGGGGTGGTATAGACGATTCGTAGCAAATTTCGCCGAAGTTACGCATCCACTTACCGAACTACTAAAGAAATCAAAGTCATTCGAATGGACAGATGAAGCTCAATTATCATTTTATTTGGTAAAATCTAGACTTACATCGGCACCTTTCTTGGCAAATCCTGATTTCAAGAAACCGTTTGTTATACAGTGTGACGCAAGTTCACACGGCATAGGAGCGGTATTGGCGCAAAAAAATGATGACGGTGAAGAAATTCCACTAACCTATATGTCGCAAAAGCTGAACAGTGCACAACAAAATTACTCTGTTACGGAAAGAGAGAGTTTGGCAGCCGTACTAGCCATTAAAAAGTTTAGAGCGTATGTGGAAGGACAATTTTTCACCGTGGTGACTGACCACGCAAGCCTGCGTTGGTTAATGAAGCAAAGTGACCTCAGTGGACGGCTAGCCCGATGGGCACTCAAATTTCAGTCATTCGATTTTAAGATAGAGCACCGAAGAGGCAGTGCCAATGTTGTACCGGATGCTCTTTCCCGTATGCACTCTGTTGATCAACTGATATCCTCAATTACTATTGATTATTTTCCTGATCTATATATAACTTCAAACGCTTTCCATGACTCGGATTATGTCGAACTAAGAAGTAAATTGAAGAAACCTCAAATAAATTATGATATATTCTGTGAAGAACTTTACAAAAGCACCACTTTTCGAAGAGAGGACGGTCACTACGTAGTAAAGCTTCCGTTTAAATTAGCATTTCCCAATTCCATCGCTCTGGGGCACTCTAGACCCGATGCTCAACAGCAATATCTCAGTACAGAGCTTAGTATTGAGAAAAAGACAGAACTTCAAGGAGCATACTCTAAAGTCCTTGAAGAATACTTAACTCTAGACCATATAGAACCCACAAATTCACAAGAAATCATACGTGACGGCAAATACTTTTTATTTTATCTGTCACATCACGCTGTTATAAAAGCCGATAGCAAAACTACTAAAGTTCGAGTAGTTTTCAATGCGTCGAGGCTCTCTCACTCTGGCGTATCCCTCTATGATGTGCTACACACAGGTCCTGTCCTCCAAAATGACCTAATACTCATCATTCTCAAATTGCGGTTGTACAAATCCGTTTTCAATGGCGATATTGAGAAAATGTACCGTCAGATATACATCTATAAGGGAGACCAGGATTTTCAACGAATCCTATTCCGCAGATCACCTCAAACTTCAATTGAAGATTTCAAACTCAAAACGGTAACACTCGGCGATAATTGTGCACCATACGTGGCCATAAGAAAAGAAAAAGAAAAGAAGAAAAATTAATGTTGACATATTCGCTCGGGCGGACACGACCTGGTGTCAGCTAAAGAATCGGTATCCCAAACAATCGATACCCTAAAATTAGCAGGATTCCCGCAAATGTATCAAACAGAGTAGACGTGTTTTTTTGGTGCGCTGCAGTAATTGTTTATTTGTATTGAGTTTTCGTCAATTTATTTGAGTTATAAGTATATAATTACGTGTCTAATTAAACTTTCTCTACACTTTATATTGAGAAGTTCTGTTGCCTTGATTTCGCGTGTAAAAATTTAAATTTAAATCTAATCGTAAACAAAAATTTGCAAATATGACAACAAGAGCCAAAGTTGTGCGCCAAGCGGTACTTACTCCGCAAAACAACTCTCTTGGTAAAGCAGAGAAAAAGATGAGCTCACCACCTTCTTCTTGGATTGAGCGGATTGAGGAGCAACTGGAATTGCAGAGAAAGAGCATTGTCGAAGAGATAGCTGAACGAGTGAAAGCGTCAGAAGAGCGCGTGATGCAACCATTTGGCGAGCTGACTGCGGAGTTGGCGAATGTTAGAAAGGCAATAAAAAACATAGATGAACGAGTGAAAAAAGCAGAAGTCCAAATTAAGCAAAGTGAACAATTACATAAGGAAATTGTGCTGCTTAAATCGGAGCTAAATGAATGCCAAAACCAAAGCGTGTCCACCGACCTTATTATCAATGGTCTTCCTTACATGGATGGCGAGAACATTGAAGAGACTTTTGGCAGCCTGTGTCAGACTCTACAACTGCCTGCGCTCCGTGCATGCACTGCCTTTCGAGTGCGAAATCCGAATAACGTCGCTGCTTCTATGATTGTCAAGTTAGCATCTTCTGCTGATCGCTCTCTCCTTTTTAAATCGTTAGCTAGCTTTAGCAAAGAAAAAGGGCGGCCACTATCGCTTCGTGATGTTGGACTCAACTCTAATGGCAAAATACACATACATGAGTGCCTTACGAAAAATAATCGGGAGCTAATGCGCGTCGCAATGCAGCTTAGAAGAGAAAGAAAACTTGTGGCTGCTTTCTCAATTCGAGGGTATGTGTATGTTCGCGTCAGATCTAAATACAAAGCAGTGAAGGTACTCAACATTGAAAACATTAACGCTGTTGCTAATGCAGGCACCTGATGAAGTATGTTTAAGTATAGTTCTTATATTTACCATTTGTTTAAATCATATGTGCTCATTTTTATACTCTTGTTCTATCATCTCTTGTCGTATATTCTTAATTTGTCTCTTAACTACAGTCTTTCTATATCTTGTTTTCTTTTTGTTATTGCCCTGCTCCCATGCAAACATATATACTTACATACATACATACTGTACATGCTTGATATTAGTTGTGTCTGTTTTGGTTCAGTGTTGCGAATATAGGTCCGTTCGATAAGTCAGACTATCGCGTTAGTGAAAATAAAAAAGCTCTTATTGACATTCTATGTAAACAAAATAATCATTTTAATGTTGTACACTTTAATGCACGTAGCCTAAGGCATGAAAAACTTGATTTTGCTAGATATGTGTTTGATGACTCTGCAGTGGATGTAATTTGCGTTTCCGAGACCTGATCTAATATTTTGTACTCTTGATGTTGTATTAAATCGTCCGTCCCGTGCAAGTTCTTTTTTCTATCGTGATTTTAAATCGTTGAATGTAAATTCTTTGTATTCCGACTCGTGTAATGTAAATTGGAATAAATGTTGGTTTCTGGACACTGTTGATAAAAAGCTTGACTTCCTAAATGAAAACCTAACCATGTTATTTAATGTGCATGTTCCTCTTCGTTCTGTTAATGTTATAAATAATTCATGTCCTTGGTACACTGCCAAAGTTCGTTCGGCCATTTAAAAAGCGAAATCAGCATTATGCCAAGTGGAGAAAAAATTTAACGGATACCTCTTGGCGTCGTTATAAAGAAATACGCAATGAAACTACTGCTGTAATTAGACAAGCTAAGCGTTGATATGGCTACTCAAGGCTAGATCCCTCACTCACATCTAAGCAGCTATGGCGTAACCTAAAAAATTTTAAAATACATGGCAAAGAAAAGTCTGTGTGTGATATAGACCTTTATGAGCTTAACGACAATTTTGTAAATGTCAATAATAAAAACAAATGTATCGCTCTACCAAAGGAACTCTCAACTTCCGCGAATCTTAAAGAAGAGTTTCAATTTATGGCAGTTAGAGAAGTTGACGTTCTGAAGGCACTGTCAAACATAAGGTCTAATGCTACAGGGGAGGATGGAGTCTCACTAAAATTTGCCAAAATTGTAATGGAATTTATAATAGGCCCCTTAACCCACATTATTAACCATAGTCTTACAAGCTCGTGTTTCCCATCAGTTTGGAAAAAAGCTCTCATACTGCCAATAGCAAAGAAAGTGGGCGCTAGTTGTGCTGGGGACTATAGGCCAATAAGCATATTGCCTGCCTTTTCCAAGGCCTGCGAAAACTTGATGGCTTCGCAAATTTCTGCATTTGTACATAACAATAATCTTCTTTCGCCACTACAATCTGGCTTTCGACAAAAGCATAGCTGTTCGACAGCTATGGTTAAAATACTGGACGACATTAGATCTAACTTTGACAATGATGACTTGACTCTTCTTTGCTTACTTGACTTTTCGAAGGCGTTTGACACAATGAATCATAATTTACTGTGTCTTAAGCTGAAATATTACTTTGGCTTCAGTGATAATTCAGTTAAACTACCTTGAAGGCAGAACGCAGAAGGTCAAGTCAATAAATTCGATATCTCAGCCTAGATCTGTATATACTGGTGTACCGCAGGGATCTGTCCTTGGTCCGCTTTTATTTAGTCTTTTTGTCAATGATGTTTTTTCTGTGTGTCAGTATGTGAATGTTCATGCATATGCTGATGATATACAATTGTACTTGTCCAGTCGTATTGGTTTAATTGAGGATTTATGTTTCAAAATAAAAAGTGACTTGTCTGCTATATCTCTCTGGGCTAGTGAAAATGCTTTGTGTCTAAATGCGTCAAAGTCATACGTCTTGCCTATATGTAACAGTGTTTTATATGTAGATAATATTCCAAAGTTGTGGATAGGCGCTAGCTCCCTCAGTTTTACGGATAAGGTAAAAAATTTAGGTTTTATACTTAATTCAAAACTTTTGAGTACGGATCATATCAACAGGGTTGTGGGTAATGTATATGCTATACTTCGCAAACTTACGGTCTCAGCTGCATTTACGCCTATTGAAACCCGGCGTAAATTGGTACTACAGTTAATTATGCCACTAATCACATACTCTGAGATAGTGTACAGTAAGTTAGACTCAATATGTTCTCATAAAATCAATGTAGCATTCAATAATGCTACACGTTATGTGTATGGGATCGATAGATATGATCACATTTCTGATTGGCGTACAAATATCCTGGGTTGTAGCTTGGATAAATACCTGTCCGCAAGAAATTGCATATTTATGTACAAACTCTCTATATGGAAGACGCCATCTTATCTGTTTGAAAAGCTGATACCAGTAAGGTCGCGGAGACACCACGGACTTATTGTTCCAAAGTTTAAATACTTAACATCATCAAGGCTATTTTTCATTAACGCGGTTAGAATCTGGAATACGATACCTCAAACCGTCAGGGCTGGACTAAGCAGATTCAACTACAAGACACAAATGTATGACTATTTTAAATCTGTCTGATTGCATTGAAGCGGGACATTAATCTAAAACTTAACTTTTTAACTATTCTATTTCTTCATTTTCTTCTCTTTCCTGTTTTTCATTCACATTAATCTTTAAGGTTTATTTAAAAAAAAAAAAAAATGTAATATATGTATATGTTAGATTTAAGTTATTAGCATTATATCTTCCACGTACACTACACGATAGTTGAAGTACTATTAAAAGACCTAAGTCTTACTTTGTACTACTATAACATAAATAAATAAATAAATAAATAAATAAATAAATTCCCGCTGAAAAAGATAACAGCAAACCACAAAACGCTGTTAAAAGAAATTCCCCAGTCTGTTCTTCTAGACTCAGATTTCCTCCAATTTCAAGACACCAGCTCCACAAACCTCTTGGAATCAAATATAACCGCTTCCAGACATAAATGCTGCGACGAAACGACAGATTTTATCATCAGTCGCGAAACTTTCCGATCCGGTAGAATGGCTATCGCCTATAATGATCACTGCTAAAACTCTCCTAAAGCAGCTCTGGATAGAAGGAACAGACTGAGATGAAAACTTGAAACCCAATTAATTTCTCATGTAAAACTCATTTCGGGAAAATCTCTTCGTGATTAGAGATATTAAAATTTGACGTTGTGTAGAATTCTCACCAGAAAATACCATTCAGATATATGGGTATTCAGATGCATCTTAAAAAGCCTTCTGCGCGTGCGTTTACTTAAGAGTTCAGCACAAAGAATCCGCCGCTACTTCTCATTTGCTTGCAGCAAAAAGCAAAGTGCTACCCCTACAAACCGTGGCACTACCTCGGCTAGACCTCTGTGGGGCAGTGCTTCTGTCCAAGTTGGTTAAGCAGATCCGCTCCCAATTAAATCTGCCCCCTCACGAATTAGCGCTATGGACAGACTCTGCTATTGTGCTAGCTTGGTTGGAAAAACCTCCCTGGACGTGGAAACTATACGTCGCTAATCGAACATCCCAAATACTCGAAACATTCACAACACAAGTTGGCGACACGTTTCCAGCAGTGATAATCCAGCTGACTTACGCACTCGTGGGATCAAACCCAAAGTTGCAATTAATCCGAAACGCGCAACGTAAATAATACGATTGCAACATTGAAAGTTGGAAATCCAATAGGCAAGAAGGGCTCATTACAAAATCTAAATAAAAATAAAGCAGGAATACCTCATTCCACGCTTGAGACAGAAAGTGAAAAAGTGCATATTTCACTGCAAGACGTGCACTATTTACAAACAAAAATGAAGGCACAAATGATGGCAGCATTACCAACTGAGCACTCCACTTACTCACTTCCATTCCAAACAACTGGTTTCGACTTTGCTAGTCCATTCCTTTTGAAAACATTCATTCTTCGTCGAGCCTCCCACTCTAAGGCATATGCTTGCAATTCATCTCGAAGTCTGCTCCACCTTAACCACTGACGCGTTTAAGGCCGCATTTGCACGTTTCGTCGGTTGCCGAAGATTACCACACAAACTCATGTCCGACAACGGAAAAACCTTCATCGGTGCTCAGCGAAGCCTCATTAGAGAAATGTCTGTTCCTCAATGAAACGTCCGCAGAAAGTGCCAACGCATATGCCGTGCAAGGTCTCTCCTGGCAACTCATTCCGCTAAATGCTCCTCATATGGGCTTATTGTGGGAAGCCGCAGTGAAGAGTTTTAAAATTCACCTCACTAATGTTGCTGGGAACCACAAATTCACTTACGAGGAGTTCAACACTCTTCTTCAACCAAAATCTGTTAACTGCCACTGGCGTAACGATATACTCACCTATCATCTCACTACGTTTGTTATTTCTCTTACTTATCTCGATTACACTCTTTACTCATCACTATTACTAATAATGTTGTTCAAACATATCGTTACGACAGCAGGACTACAGCAAGTTTCGGCTGTGCTGCCATAACCATACGCTGCTGCACCGAAGTTCTGCCACTCCTGAGCAAAAATCGAAGATCAAACCCCAGTCGAACAGAGCCACCGATCGTCGAGGGATCAAAATGCAAACGAAGCTACAAGAACTACTGCAACTCACTTCCCCGCACGTCCGCCGGCATGTTGAGGACATGGGTCCTAATCTGATTGACTTCGACTAAAAAATATAATTCTTTATTTATAAATATTGAATAATTAAAATGTTTAATATGCGTATGAAGTGCATAAAAATATTTGCCTTATATTTATACTTACCGTTTTGTATACTCACCTCAAACTCTTCATACCATTGTGAATGAGTCTACTCGCTTGAGCGAGTAAGACGTTAGGTTTTTTATTATGATCATTCGTTAGGTATCTCTCATCATAAAAAGAACATCACGCGCGGAAACTGTAAAACCGCAAATTAAAAGGTCAAATTGTTTCAACCAAAGTGTAAAAGAAATGAACTCAAGGTGTGAAATGAAACTAGAATAAAAATCAAAGTTTTCCGAACTCAATAAACAAACTTAAGTGTAAACAATATAAGAAATTTGTTTTATTCAGCCAAGACCTGAATACATATATACAGAAATCGAACTTAAAATAGTCAAATTTATAAGCAATAATATATATACTAAAATTTCTTACCTCCCATCATAACTAGCGTGAAAAACTAGGAAAAATTCAGACTTACTTATAAACAAACACATAAACATACATACATATATTAACTACGGTCATCCTCAAACTCATTGCCAAATTACCTAAGGGAAAAGGTGCTTTAACCACAACAGCATGAAATATATACGCAATAATACATCAAAACCAAACAGCAGCATCTGTTTAATATTACCCTCGCACCAACCCGTCAAATATTTATAACATTTCAATCAAGACACTTTCGGCACACATGATTTGTCTTCATTTCCACTGTATTGATACACTAAAAGGCATCTGTTTAATATTACCCTTGCACCAACCCGTCACATATTTATAACATTTCAATCAAGACACTTTCGGCAACCATGATTTGTCTTCATTTCTAATGGCAATTTTTAAATAAGCTTCATAACATTTTTCAAACAAACCCGAAATTGGATTTTTTTCTCTTTTAGGAGTAAATTGACGACAAACGTAACAAAATAAGTTAATAATACGAATCAACACTCGGGATATCGGTAATGTTTTTAATGTTGCATAGTGTAATTAGTGCGGGTCAAAATTTACAAAAAAAAATAACAATAGTGAAAAAACTTAAATATAAAACATATAACTCGTTATAACACAAGCACAAAAACAAACAAATTGATATTTAAATAGAATAAGACAATTCAGAGTAATACATATATTTTAAATATTTTAAATAGAATTTAACATAACATTTTCGTAACATCTAATTGAAACAAAAACAATATTAAAATTGGACGAAACTGTCGCTAATTCCAATGGTCTCGTGGACAGTCCGTTTAAGTAAAAAGAAAAGTAAATTCGTATTAGGACGAATGGTCAACTTTGTATTTATTAATTATGAAATTGGTGTTTAAATATAATATCACAATATGTACATTTAAAGCTTGATAATTTAACTTACACTTGGCTGGCTGCTGGTGATAGAAAGAAAACCTAACGCTGGTCTCGCTGGTGTGCTTCGGTTGCTGGTCCAAAAAGAAGTGGCCGAGCAAAAGTTTCTATTTGTCGCCGGACCGGCTGTTCTGCCTTAGCAAGACAGTCGGTTCGGCGAACAAAGGATATCTCGCTAAATCGATGGAACATTTTTTAAGCCAATGGCAGGCAATTGGAAAAAACCGGTATTTCTGAAGCCAGGCTGTTTCCCAGCAGTAAATCAGCCAGGGAAAACCCGTGAAAATTACCCAGCAGTAAACTGGATCAGGCTGCTGGCCTGAACATGCCGGGCCCCTTGCCATGGGCAATATAAAAAAGAGAAAACCAATAGACCGCGCCAGCCAACACAGAGACAAACAGGTATATAAAGTTATTCTGCATTATTGCCGGTGGGCCCCAGAAACCACCAGGCCGAAGATGGTCGCTTGTACCAGCAGTCCGTCAACTGACGTTGTGGGTGTAGTGGTCACCATCAGCTTCGAAAAAACGTCGACGCCCAGCGTTATCCGAACGGGAGTTGATACGTAGAATTTCGGATCTGCCAGCCGCATGAACTGGAACGGCGTGGCGATCTGGGGGTCAACGTTGGTGCGGGGGCTTATGCGGAGGTGCTTCTCGACGACAACCGCTTGCGTCATCACCTTCTCCGACACGCCATGTTTGCCTCGAAGAATAAGAGAGCTGGATCGGTGGATCCCAACAGTTATAGGCTCCAGCTGTAGTTCTCTGGCTAAGTTGGCGTCGATCATGCATTTGGTCGCTCATTGGTCAATTAGGGCTCGCACCAGATGAAGGCGGCCACCAGGCTCGATTTTAAATATCGCAGTAGGAGCGATAGCGTGAAATGTTCGCAGAATCGGCACGGTCACATTACTCGATACTCTGCCCGTTCTATGCTTTTTATTTTCACGCCCTTTGGAAACCAGCCTTAAAATCTCCCCGAGCTCATCAAAATATATTCTCGAAAAATCAAAACAAATGCCAGAAGCTTAAAATATTGGCAAACTTTGTACTAATTTCTTTTCGAAGCTGTTACTAAAATATTTGGGTTCGCACGATTAAAAAGGTTTTTGCACACTGAAAACTCCCAAGAAAATATTAAATTCAAGTTTTAACTTGCAAATTTTACCCGGCAATACCCCTTCTGCTATATGTAAATATGAATATACATAAATCAAGCAAAAGCAGGATTGCATACAAAAATAGGAGACAACAACAACAATCACACAAAAGTTTTCGCAGCAGTTTAACGAAACTGTAAACAAAAACCCACTGGGGGTGATCAAGCATAAATAAAAGAAATTGCAGTAAATAAGTTACGTACCCTTAAATATAAATATAATCGTACATGTAAATACATATTGTTGACGACATGAAATATTGAATAATTAAAATGTTTAGTACGCGTATGAATTATATAACAATATTTGCCTTATACTTATATTTATGTATACTTACCTACATGAATTAATACTTACATTTACGTACTTACCTTAGTTTGCTAACACTCTAAATGGCGTGGCTAATTTGTTTGCGGAATTTTTCAGCTCAAATTTTGTTGCTGATGATAGGAATCCATTACCTTGCTTTACCTCTAACTTCAGCTCTACCTTAAGCTTTGGTTATCTTAGCCTCTCTTCGGATGACGTTATTACTGGCATTACTAATCTTAAACCTTCTACAAAACCGGATATTGATCGACTTTCAGTTAATTTTTTTCACCTTTAAAAATAATTTTTAATCTGTCATTAACGTCTGGAGTTTTCATTGATGACTGGAAATTCACTTCCAGTAGCCCTATTCACAAAAGTGGTAGTAAGAATATCGTTTGTTATTATAGGCCCATATCAAAGTTATCAACTGTTTCGGAACTTTTTGAGAGTATCATTAAAGAGAAAATGTATTTTGAATCTAAGGGTCTGATCTCGCCTAACCAGCACGGTTTTGTCCCTCACCGATATACAGTTTCGAATCTAGGAGTATTTAGTGAATATTGCATTGCGTTTTTTCTGCTGTCGGTTGACTACAGACTTTTTAAAAGCTTTTGATAAAGTTTCACATTCTTAATTGATTTATATGTAGGCGCATATAGGTTTTCATTCAGTTTTTTTAAAATGGATTAAATCCTATTTAGTCAAAAGAATTTACGTAATAACTATTGACGGCAATTCTTCTAATTCCTTTTTTGCCTCCTCTGCGGTTCCCCAGGGAAGTATACTAGGTCCGTTATTGTTCTGTATTCGTTCTGTTTATAAATGATATTAGTAGCTGCTTTAGACTTGCAAAATTTTTGCTCTATGCCGACGACTGAAAAGTTTTTTCGATACTTAAAAAAAACCCGAATATGCGCTTCAGCGTCAAAATGACATTGACAGTTTAGATCTGTGGTGTGTTAACTCTCAGCTCTCGTTAACCATAAAAAAGTGCTTTAAAGTCTTATACTCTTAAATTATTATATACGGCTTTTGTTCGTTCCAACTTGGAATATGCTACCTTTATCTGGAGGCCTAGTTCAAAAAGTTTTTCTTAAATATGCCTTACGTTCAATGTGTTTTGATGAGCCAACTCCCTCTTATAAATCTCACTTGCTTTTGATTAACCTTAAGGGGCATTGACTGTTCCTTTCCTTTGGAAATAATTAATTTCAACATCCCTCAACGTAATCTTCGTATTTCTTTACCTTTCTATGGAGTTAAATGTAAAACAGAATATTCGCGAAATGCTCCCTTTGTTCGAGCGCTAATTGAATTTAATTCACTCTCGAGTTCCACCCAACTTCATTTTTCAATTACAAAAAATGTATTTTCTCGTATTTTAAATTAAGCTATCTAGGTTTTTAAATCTTAATATTTAATTACTTTGTAAATAGTCTCTCAGAAACTTTTGTTCATAGACTAAATAAATAAATAAACAAATAAATATATATGCCGGAATAGCCTCAGCAATTCCGTTGTTGTTTTCTATTGCCGGGACGGCCTCAGCAATTCCATTCACATGCTGCTTGTACGACATTATGATAATATTTTATTTAATTAAAAGAATTGTAACACGGACTGATTTGCGTAGTGAGTCCCTGAACACTGCGTTTATATTCACCCACCAAAAAGCATTGAATTGGCTGACGCAATTCAACCACCATTTCACCTACTCGTTACTTTTCATAATTTAGCAACATCCAAGCATTCAGGGCCACACTCGGTAGAGCCTTTTGCTCTCACCTCGCTCTCAGCTTTATTAGTTTAGTTACAGTTCAATGGCGTTAAAGAAACAAAAATGCAAAGGCTACTACGATCATAAATACACGAAGTTTATTAGAAATGAACAAGTACAACAGAGCAAAGTAAAAATGAACATACAGTATATACTGCATATATTAAACCACAGTGTTCACTACTTATGTTAAACTACAGTAAATACAACGCCGACACGGCCTTCCTGACTATCACACGTCCTCGGGTGTGTCTAAAAGAAATTAAAGACGTAATGTTACACTTTGCAAGGTTTACATATTTATTACAATAAAATCTTTCTTATTATAAGGCACATCGGTTTTCAGATTTCCATTTCTGTGGCATGGTATAGACTTCAGGTATCATCATTTATAAATTTTAAAGACTTTTCTAAAACGACAGTTAGCACAAGTTTTAAATAAAACTTCTTTTAGTACATTCTCACTTGAGGTTTTTAATTAACCTCATAACAATAACGTGCATAATCAATATACACACCACTATTAGACCCCCGCCACAGCACCATCTGCGCCACCCGCCATGAATAAACATTTCTGTTCGCACTTGAGCTTGCAATGTAGTGACTGCGGTGCGATCTACAGTCTTTTTATTGCACTGACGTCTCTTTCAACGCCTTCATTATCAACACTTGCTCCAGTACTAACTTCATCAGTCAACTCTATGGCAACCTGTCCTTCAGGTAATTTTCTCAAATGCTCGTGTGAATACTTGTACGTCCTTTTGTTTGTTAACGATTTCAACACATACCTATCTCCGTCTAATACCTCTGCCACTAAAAATGGACCCCTGAACTTAGGATCTAATTTCGTTTGATGTCGTTCTTCATTCTTTAACAAAACATAATCACCGACCTAATGCTTTACAATTTGGGCCTTATTTTTATCGAATCTAGATTTATCATAACAAGAATTGCGATCAATATTTTCCAGAGCCTGAGTTCTTAAAGAAAAAACGTCTACACTTTGTTCCTCGTTACTAATTGGAATGAGGCCAAATAGTCTTGCCTCTTTTCCAATAAGCAACTCTAAAGGACTAACCTTAGTCACACGATTGGCCGTGCAGTTCAAAGCCAGTTGTATTTCTTTTAATGCATCTTGCCAATAGCGCTTGCTGGTTTCTACTGAGGTCAAGAGACTCTTTAACGTACTCTTCACACGCTCAACTTGTCCGTTAGCGCGACTTGCACCGGTCGCTATTAAATGTAGCTCTATTTTTTTGTGAAGAACAAAAATCACGGAAATCCTTACTGGCAAAACATCTACCCTGGTCAGCAATAACACGTGTAGGTACCCCAAAAACCGACATTGACGACTTCAAGACCTTTATACAATTTACAGCATCAATATTGACAGTATGGTGTAAGTAAACAAATTTGGTAAAGGCATCAATTTGAACTATTACATATTCTTTCATATCGTTTTTACCACTTAATTTTCCGGTTATATCCATATGAATAGTATGCCATGGTATACCAATTTTTGGGATAGGATGAAGGTCTGCTTGAACTTTACCCGACGTTGGTTTAGACAGTTTACATGTAATGCAATTGTCGACAAATTTACGAACATATTTGGACATATTTTCGAACCAATAGTAATCATACACTTTATTAAGAGTTTTCTCCCACCCAAGGTGCATAATTGACTCGTGCACATGGTTTATCACGGACCACCTAAAGGACCTAGGTACAACAGGTGAACATCGCGTTTTGGCATTCCTCTGTATTTTATGATAAAGGGTTCCCGCTCGCAACTCATACGTTCTTGTCACATCTTCGGCAAGTTCATTATTACGCAACTTGGAAACAATAGAAATTATTTCTGGGTCCCTTTGTTGTTCTGCAAGAAGCCAGTCGTCAGAAATTTCTGCCAAATTTACACGTTTTTCTACAGCCTTAACAACGGGTTGATTTTCCGATGGTAATAGATTACGAGAAAGGAAGTCTACATGCGCCATACGCTTTCCTTCTCTATACTCGACATCGAAGTCAAATGATTGTAAATATGCCCACCAGCGATGAACTCTGGGAGTCAAATCAACTTTATTTCTTGAAGCTTTTAAAGAATTAGAATCTGTGAACACTGTAAATTTTCGACCTTGCAAATAATGACGGAAGTGCTTAACCGCATTAACAACCGCCAATGTTTCCAATTCATATGAATGATATTTGGATTCTACTGGCGACGTTCTTTTACTATAATACTCAACCACATGAGGCTTATTCTCGATTTTGTGCAATAGGATAGCCCCATAAACATCAGAACTAGCGTCAGCATGCAACTCTATTGGGAATTGGGGGTCAAAAATGGTTAACACCGGTTTATTTGTTAAAACAAAAACTATTTTCTGGCGTATTTGCTCACTTTCAGGTTTCCAGACAAAGCTACTCTTGACAGAGGTAAGAAAATATAAAGGTTTCATCACTTGTGAAAATTTAGGAATGAATTGTCGAAAATACGATGCTAACCCTATAAATTGTCTCAACTGTGTAACAGATTGAGGAGGAGGCAAAGCTCTTAATGCTTGCACCTTACGTGGATTGGGTCGAATCTCTCCTGCTTCTATTTCGTAACCAAGGTACTCAACACTTGATTTTAAAAACGAACATTTTGTTATATTAAATGAGAACCCTGCTTTGGTGAGAACATCTAAAACTATTTTCAGTCGGTCGAGCGCCTCTCCTTTCGTGGTAGCAACTACCATGATATCATCCATATACACGATGACAAAAGAGTGGGCAAGTTTGCCTAGAGCTGTCATAACAGCACGTTGAAATACTGACGGCGCATTCTTAAGTCCAAATGGCATTCTCAAATATTCGTACTGACCCTCTGGCGTAACGAATGCGGTACGCTCTATAGAATCAGGATGTATGGGAATTTGATGAAACCCACTTGCCATATCAAGGCAACACAAGTACTTTGCGCCACGTAATCTAGCTATCTGATCTGATATAAGTGGAAGCGGATATTTGTCAGAGACAGTATTCGCATTGAGTTCGCGGTAGTCAACGCAAAGACGATCGGTACCATTCTTTTTCTTAACAAGAAGCATAGGGCTTGCGAAAGGAGAACAACTAGGCCGAATAATATTGAACTTCAATAGCTCACCAATCCTATTTCGAACAACCTCTTTTTCTTCTGAGCTTAGTCTATAGGGTCGCCTCTGCACGGTCTTATTTGGATCAACCAAACGTATTTCTAACTGACCAGTATTAACCCGAGTTTGCGGAATTCCATCAATAAAATAATTTGAATATTCTTTTAAAACTTGCAACAAACGCCCTTTATCATGCTCAATCAATTCCGTGTCTTTATTTATAAAATCTTTGTAACTAACAGATACCGAACACGTATTTACGTTTTTTGAAATAAAAATTTTAAAACTGTCAATCGGCATTGCTACTCCGAAACCTTGGCTCAGAATTTCACGACCAATTATTACGTCGTACTTTAAATAACAATCTAAAACTACATGAAATAAAACTGCTAGGGCATGCCCTTCAATAACGACATTAGATAAAATCTGTAATGTGCTACATACAGCGGCATTGCCGATACCTTTTAATATAACATTATTGTTAATTCTTTTTCCGAAAAATCTGTTCGATACAGATTCTTTTACAAGCGAACATTCAGCCCCGGAGTCAAAACAAAATGGAAACGACTCACCGGACTGAAACAGCATACCCTTTGGCTCAGCTAATGTACATACGTTCACGCTCTTCTCATATACGTTTTCCTTTTTACCGCTCGAAGATGTACTGCTACCCTTTGGACACACTGTTGCTATATGACAAGCAACTCCACATTTGAAGCACGTAAGCGTTGATCGATTTCTGTCCAGCGACGAACTGCTCTGCAACGGATTAGCTCTTGAAGTGAAGTTTGGTTTATTCCTTTTTAAACGGCAGTCTGCGATTTTGTGACCCGCTTTTCCACAGAAATGGCACTTCACATACGATGCCAACTTCAACTTCTTTTTTTCTGGATACGTAGAATTAACAAAAGTTGACGAATCCTTCCGCTTGCCGAACGCAAAAGCTTTAAGCTCCTGCTGAAGCTCGTTTCTTGTTTTGATGTTTGTTGTAAAAAGCAAACGCTGCAATCTGCTATCGAACTGCGCAGCATGCGCAAGAACGACAGACACAGCAATCTCCTCAGTATTCATTGCCTTCCATCTTGACACAAGGGATGTTACCAGACGACTTCCATACAACGAAAGGCACTCGCCATCTTTTGGACGACCATTCAAAATGTGCATCAATGTAGCCGCTAAAGTCTCTGCACCCACGAAACGCTGCACGAACACGTCTTTAAATTGCTGCCACGTTATGCCGGCAAAGTAAATTTGCGACAACCACTGCGAAGCGGCTCCTTCCAAAGACTTACTCAAAGACATGATAAGTGCGCTACCTACTAAAGGATTTTCGGCTAAAATCATGTCGACCGTTGTACACCATGAATTTGGATCAGCGCCAGCACAATCAGGATTAAATTTCGGAAGCGAAATAGCTTTTGTTTGCAAGTTGCAGGTTTTTGCATTGCTTTAATTAATTCCACGAAATTTTGATTTTGAGACTCCAACAGTGCACGCCAACATTCGTTTGGGGTTTCTTCAGGCGGAATCCATCCCACTTCTAATGCCGGAATAGCCTCAGCAATTCCGTTGTTGTTTTCTATTGCCGGGACGGCCTCAGCAATTCCATTCACATGCTGCTTGTACGACATTATGATAATATTTTATTTAATTAAAAGAATTGTAACACGGACTGATTTGCGTAGTGAGTCCCTGAACACTGCGTTTATATTCACCCACCAAAAAGCATTGAATTGGCTGACGCAATTCAACCACCATTTCACCTACTCGTTACTTTTCATAATTTAGCAACATCCAAGCATTCAGGGCCACACTCGGTAGAGCCTTTTGCTCTCACCTCGCTCTCAGCTTTATTAGTTTAGTTACAGTTCAATGGCGTTAAAGAAACAAAAATGCAAAGGCTACTACGATCATAAATACACGAAGTTTATTAGAAATGAACAAGTACAACAGAGCAAAGTAAAAGTGAACATACAGTATATACTGCATATATTAAACCACAGTGTTCACTACTTATGTTAAACTACAGTAAATACAACGCCGACATATACTTACCTTTAATTACTTACTTTCACATACGTACGTAAACTCGAATTTATACTTACCGTACTTACTATACTTACCTTAGTGTAGAGTTGTATACTCACTTCAAACTCCTCATACCATTGTAAATGAGTCTGCTCGCTATAGCGAGTAAGACGTTAGGTTTTTTATTATGATCACTCGCTAAGTATCACTTAAGTGTAAACAATATAATAAGTTTGTTTTATTCAGCCCAGACCTGAATATGGTGCCGAAACCCGGGATAAAAAAGTGTGCTAATATTCATAAGAACACTGCGTGCAAATATATTTTGAATACATACATATATACGATTCTGCAAAATCGATTAATTGAAGTGCGGCCGCGCACCTAATTTAATTTAGAAAAAGTGTTTGGACTGAACAGCAAAAAACTAAATTTAACAAAGTGTGTGGAGCGTACAATAAAATTCGAAAGGTGATAATATTGTTATACGGAAATCACCTGGAAAGAAATAAAAGCATAAGAATAAAGGGTTAAATTCCAATTTCGCACGTAACTGGAAAAATTTAAAAAAAATTCAAATAAGATGACATTTACAAAAACAACAAGATTAAAAAACGGTTTCTATGTACTTATACATTAGGGTGGGTCAAATTGTATGGGTCAAAAAAAGTCGATGTTTGGTACCCCCTAGTTGTGTTTTATAAATAATTTTAAGCAACTTTTCCAATGGAAGTATGGTTTTATTTTGAATTCCGAGCCTCCCAGTTTTTAAAAATAGGTATTTTTTCGTCCTTTTCAAGATTCGACTTGAACACAGCATTGAAAAAAGGATTACAATATTTTGCTATGTATGTGTAAAGGGGTTTTTTGGTACGAAAAAAACGAATTTGACATTGGCTCGGCGATAAAATTATGTTTTGATACTCAATTTGAACAAAAAAGGCTTAATATGGACGAAAATGGCACAAAAATCGGAATATTTGTATGGAGAGTACCCTCATTTTTCATCGTGATGACTTAAAATTTTGCACAAGGTTATTTTTTTACAAAAAAAAAAGATAATGAAACTTACAGTGCAATACAATAAAAATTAAGGGTACTTCACATACAAGATTTTCGATTTTTAGCCTTTTTCTGGCCAAAAATTGAAAAATTTGTATGGAAAATATGTTTATTTTCTATCGGAATGACTTGGAACTTGCTGAGATTATATGTAAAGTTCAGTTTAAAAGAGAGATTCAAGAGTTCTCGTTATGATGTTGCAACTACTACTATAGATTTCAGATAGAAAATGGAACCCTCTGGAAGACAGAAATTTAGATCTTCCTCTATCTACTCGCTAAATGCACAGAACATTTTTTTATCAAAGTTTTTTTTCTTCAGAAATTTAACTCTGAAGATGGAAACATATGTTAAAAAAACAAGAAGCAATAAAGCATTCTCTAATATTTCAATTTCTAAATACATAAAAATAACGTCTTTTTAAATAAAACGTGGCAGTGCAGTTCATCGACGTCCTGAATATTAATGAAGGTTCTAGGAATTTCTAAATCTATCGAATAGAATGTTTTAGAAATTTATAGAAGAATCGAATAGAATATTCTATAAATTTCTAGAAAAATCGAATAGAATGTTCTATCGATTTCTAACAAAATCGCATATAATGTTCAGGAAGTTCATAGAAGAATCAAATAAAATATTTTAGGAGTTTGCACAGAAATCGAATAGCATGTTCTAGAAATTTCTGAATAAATTGAATAAAATGTTCTAGAAACTTCTCGAAAAGTTTTATCCTCACCACTGGCCACTCTTCTACCGTCGGCTGAGGGTATATAAGCAGCTTCACTTGGACTTTTATACCAGTTCAATTTTAGTAAGCGAAGAAGCAACAACAAAATGTGACAGAAAAAAAAGTAAAAGTAAAAAAGTGACGAAACAAATTTAAAGATAATAGAAAAAGTGAATATAAAATTTGAATATTTTTAGTTAAAGTGTACAATGGATCCAGTGCCGTCTACATCGCAAGGCGTAACAACATCAAGTACCGAAAGTACTTTGAAACATATGCCCACTCACGATGTTTCTGCTTTTGGTGTGTCTCGTGATTTGAGTGGTCTTAATCTGCCAACTAAACGGGATATATTGAGATATTATTTTTTGTTGGCAGAACGTGCTAAAATCCATAGCAAAATGTATTCGTATAAAACATTTACCCCCCACGTAGTAGACAAATTGATTGAAATTTTGAGTAATCTTAATGTTGAAATTATGCATGAGAGGAGCATCAGTATAAAATGTCATGTACTCCTTGACAAATATCAAGCCGAAATCAAACACAGAATAAAACGCTCAACATTTACAGCGATTTATTTTACATTTCTTTTGGTGAGGTTTCAGCCGATTTGTCTAACATTAAACCAGGGCCAATTGCACATTCTCGCTGGCTCACCAAAGCCAGTAGATTATTACGGTTATACGTGACAACGAATAAGCCGTCTAAAAATTTAAAAATTCTGGCAAACTATGTAATGAAAGTGTATACGCCAATGTATTTTAATATTAAGTACTATAACTCTGTCGTTTACGGCAGTGTATTACTTTGTAAATTCATACGTTGGACTCAATATTTGGATTCGAATTTAAGAAAAATTGTGAATAATGTTGTTCAAGAAAACGCGTATTATGCTCACTCAGAAAACGGTTTATTAGCAATGTTGTTCGACGATGAAAAAAACATACGCGACTTAGCTCTAAAAAAAATTGTACACTACCGCAACCATGTGGATAATCCGATGCAACTGAGAGCTTATAAAAAACCTATCTTGAACTTCAATTGCACGGATTATACGAATATGATTGATATGAATGATAATTCAATCATATTCGAACCACCGTTTACTCTAAGCATCCCTTATGAACATCTAGAACAATATCTGGAAAATGATGACCGACCGCTACCTGATCCAAAAATTCCGTTACACATACATACAAGCAACGGAAAGACATGTTCAATTGCTAGCTAGCGTTTTAGCTAGCTAGTTTTATAACAGAAACGAGAAGAAGTGAAGGCAGTGACATTAGAAAGCCGTAAAAAATTTCCTAAACTTGACAGCAAGAAAGACTTTCAAGAATAAGTCCTTCTCGCTTCTTACAATATTCAATTGAATTTTTTTCATTTATATTTTATATAAATTTTTATCTTTAAGGTTGGAATTATAAAGAATAATAAATTTGAAATGAGAAAAATAGGCTTTGTTCATTTAGCGAGTAGATAGAGGAAGATCTAAGAAAAGGAAAACAAAATACCTATTTTTAAAAATTGGGGGGCTCGGAATTCAAAATAAAACCATACTTCCATTGGAAAAGTTGCTTAAAATTATTTATAAAACACAACTAGGGGGTACCAAACATCGACCAAAAATTTAACCCACCCTATTATACGTATATGCGCGCATAAGCGGAAGTTTTGTACATATGTATGCATTTTTGATGTGTAAACATCTATAGCCGCGGTAGGGCAAATCTCTTACGCTAATACTACCATAAAAACTCCATATAAAAAAAAGTAAGACGTTTTTGATTGGTCAAGAACGACTCTGTGTGAAAATGCGTGTGCCGTCTGACGTATGTTTTTTTTTTCACGGACGTTGGGATAGCGCGCTATCCATCAAGAGGCCCGTATGAATCTCTGGTGAAGCCACCTCCCCGGGACTACTCACGCATTTCATCAGGGAGGGGCTATGGCATAAATGCCTGACTTTCATGACGCCTTTTCCATAGTCCCCCATCCACGTAATGTGTTTAGGGGTTCAGGAGCGTTCTGCTACGACTTCACCTGTGAAAGATACAAGCAAACAAAAGATTACACATATTCCGGACTAACTTAATCGCGTTGCTAAGCGACGGCGTTGTTCGCGTATTCTGAGCTTAGTCATTATTTCTTTACAGATGTTTTTTACTGTATTCCAAACTGTTTTATCATTAATCATATAGGATATCAGATTTTCTGGCCTTGGATCTACCTTCATGACGATTTTTAATTTCTCCCGCTCAAATGAAAACGAAGGACAAGAAAACAGTATGTGTTCTGCGTTCTCCGCCACAGTCTCACACGAGGCACAAACCATTGTATTATCATGACCATATTTACATAAGTATTCTCTGAAACAACCGTGCCCACTTAGCACCTGGGTCATATAAAAGTCTATTTCGCCATGCGATCTGCCTAGCCAAGCCTCGATACTCGGGATGAGTCGGAAAGTCCAGCGTCCCTTTGTCGACGTGGCCCAACGTTGTTGCCATTGGGTTAGGCTTTTATGGCGTTCGACCGCTGTCTCTTGTACTGAGAGGGCTGTGCCTTTATCTCGGGCCGTCTGATAGGTTCGCAGGACTTCGTTAGCCAGCAGGTCGGCAGGCATTATGCCAGCAATCACACAGGCCGCCTCATATGAAACAGTGCGGAAAGCGCTACAAACGCGTAGTGCACTAAGTCGAAATATGGAGTTCACATTTTTTGCATATGACGTATGCTGAAGCGCGTGGCCCCATACAGGGGCCGCGTACATAACCACTGATTGTGTGACCTTAGTTAGCAACTTCCTGCGATTTTGACCAGGTCCACCTATATTTGCCATTAATCTAGCTAGAGAACTGTGAACTGTTGCGGCTTTTTGTGTCACAGCTTCTATATGTAGTTTAAATGACAGCCTGGCATCTATCATAACACCTAAATACCGTACGGCATAGTTTCGAATACATACCCATTGATGTCTAGACGTGTAGTTTCCTTTTTCTTTCTGCTTGTTATAAGCACCCCTTCGGTTTTGTGAGCTGCCAATTGGAGCCCTTTGGTCTTGAGCCAGTCATCGATTAATATAGCCGTGTCTTTCGTGGCCAATTGAATTTTTTCTATGTCTTTCGCTACAATGGTAACCGCAATATCATCTGCGTATCCGATTACCTTCACTCCTTTTGGAACAGGTAGACGCAGGACTCCATCGTAAGCAATAATCCACAAAACTGGGCCGAGAACTGAGCCTTGGGGAACTCCTCTGCTGACGACATATCTATTTCTACCTAGATCAGTATTATAAAACAGAACTCTATCAGTAAGATAGCTATCTACTATATTTATAAGATAAGGTGGAGTATTTATTGCCTTTAATGCATTAATAATGTGCGACCACTTTAATGAGTTAAACGCGTTTTTTATGTCTAAGGTTACTACTGCGCAGTATTCCTTCGAACCGTACTTCCAGCGCTTGCCTGATATTGCTTCCTCCGCTATTTCAGTGACACGACAAATAGCATCGACTGTGGATCTTCCCTTTCGAAACCCGTACTGGGCTTCCGACAAACATTGATAGGTGTCAATGTGTTGCAATAAGCGATCGCAAATTACACGTTCCAACAATTTGCCTAACGAATCTATCATACAAAGCGGTCTGTAAGAACCTGAATCACATGGTCTGACGTATGTGTTAGTATTATATTGACCCAGAAAGCAAAATCAATTATCTCTGTGTTGCATGCAATTAGGCGCATAATTTTCATAAACTATGCGGCTTAAAGCATAGGGTGTTCTCTAAATTTAGATTGACACAGTTTAATCGGTTTGCTGGTGCACTGGAGTTAGGAAACAATTTTCAGTGGCATTCACTTATCTTGGGTGGAGATTTTAATTTTAATTTCGCGGAAACAGAAGCGGTACCACTCAACAAATTTTGGTTTGATGCATTCTTTCTATTATTCATAGTTTTATACTTAAGCACCAAAAAAATTCATTTCTCCTTGAAAAATTGCAAATTGCTCATTATTCTCTTCCCACTATTCTCCCCCTATTCTTTGTTTATTATTACTCAAGATATTTCATCCGCAACGGGATTGCGCAATCTTGTATTCTATCATTCTTGGTTTGATGCAACAAAAAACCTGTTTGATTTGTCCGAACATACACCTGTCCACTTGACAGCTTTGCCAGATAGAAATGCAGTGAAGAGAATAATGCACGAGTTAATGCCAATAAAGGCTGTTAATGCAGATAAGCTCCCATGTCTGTCTTGGGTATTATCTACGTTCTTTGGTATTGACACAAAAAGCAAAATTAATTATATTTAATCGGGAGCACCCTGCACCTTTGTGTTGCATGCAATTAGGCGCAAATTTTTACAAACTGTGTGCAAAGAACGTACATTATCTACGTTCTTTGCTGAGTGAATTAGAGCACAGCGTGTTCTCAAAATTTTGATTGAAATTCCCTTATTCGCTTTGCGTTGGTACTACTTTTGAACAGCTGATCGCTTTGTGTTTCTACAACTCAGCTGATTGGTGTTCTTTAAAACAATAAATTAAACGTTTAAACTGGAGGTATATAACCGAAATGCAGGTAATGTTCATGTTTCTAAATAAATTACAGGTCAAATACTAATATTAATTATTACTGTAGAGAACATCGCAATCATTAAGAAGATCCAGAAACGCTGGATATCAACGTGCCTACCGAGAACGTCAACGCCAAAAAGAAATTAATAGGCTACGTGGACATTTACAGCAGCAACAACAACAGCAACAACAACATTTACAACAGCAACAACAACCAAATTACCAAAACATTGAATTGCAATATGAGCATTTTCTTAACCATGTTAATGCCCATAAACAATTTAAATTAAAAATGATCGACAACGACTTTGGATACGCATGCGCTGTGTGTGATAGATTGTGGTTTAAAAACGACCTTAAAGCTATGCCTGCTGGCCGTTTTTTCCAGACTACTTACCAGTATTGAATCAAAGGTGTACGTTTCTTATTTTAGCTATCATAAGCCTATTTTAACTATTGCAACATAAATAATAAAATAATTAAATTTTAAAAATTAAACAAGATAAATATGTATGATTGACTTAACCCTTGAATGCCCATGATACCTTTAAAGATACAACCATTATTAACGAGATTGTAAAGTATTATATAGGGGTTAATATTTCTAAATACTGCAAATTTAACAGTTTACACATCTACCTTGAGTTCAAACACTCACATCTTTTTTTTTTTTTATATACGGACGTTGGAATAGGGCACTAACCATCAAGTGGCCCGTATGATCTTCGTTGAAGCCGACTCCCCGGGACTGCTTTCGCATTACATCAGGGAGGGGCCATGACATATATTATGCCTCTCTCCAGAACGCCATTTCCATACTCCCCCATCCACGCTTGTGATAAAGGGGTTCGGAGCGTTTTTCAATCTTAGCACGTTATCCTGTGAAATAAAGAAGAGTAAAAAGTTTATGTTAAAAACACAATATGATTGTACTGACTGTGGCGCCGTTGTTCCTTTACTCTAAGCTCAGTCATTATATCTTTGCTTAATATCTTAACTGCATTTCAACTTGTTTGTTATTTATCATATATGAAATCACATTTTCTGGGATAGGGTTAGCCACAATCAAAGTTTTTAATTTATTTCTATGTAATGCAAAATACGGGCACGCAAAGAATATGTGTTCCGCACTTTCCGACGCGATTTCGCATGAGCTACACGCCGTTGTGTCATCATTACCATATTTAAACAAGTACTCGCAGAAGCACCCATGTCCACTCAGAAGTTGGGTCATGTAAAAATCAACCTCGCCATGGTATCTTTTAAGCCGGGCTTCTATATTGGGGATGAGCCTGAAATTCCAGCGACCCGACGTAGGCGCGTCTCACCGTTGTTGCCATTGGGATCTGCCTTTGGATCGGGAGGTGAAGTAGGTGCGCAGGATCTCGCTCGCCATCAGATCAGCAGGCATTGTGCCGGCGATGACCCAGGCGGTATCATGATAAACCTTCCGGAAAGCGCTACATATCCGCATTGCACTTAGTCGAAAGATCGAGTTTACTTAACTAGCATATGGCCTGTGCTGGAGTGCATGACCCCAAACAGGGGCTGCATAGATTATAATCGATTATGCTACTTTACTTAAAAGTTTCCTTCGATTCTGGCTAAGACCACCTATGTTTGTTATTAATCTAGCTAACGAACAATGAACTGTCGCCGCTTTTTGACTAACTGTCTCAATGTGTATTCTATACGACAACCCAGCGTCTATCATAACACTGCTGGAAGAGTCCTATAAGATCCGGGCTCCCCCTTTGATTTGCCAATCTTTGCGAGTAGAACCAGCTTCTGCCTTTTTCATTTACTCGGGAAGACACCTTCTCGAAGACATGCATTAAAAACGTTTGAAAATGCTGTTGGCGAGCCTTCTTTAATGGCAGTGTTAGGAATATCATCAGGAACGGGAGCCTTGTTGTTTTTTAAGCGCTTGGCCGCACTTTTGATCTCTGCTTCTTTTACAGGGGGAACACGGGCATTTGTCAGATATTCTATAGACATATGTATGTATGTATATACCGGTGCGCTAGTAGCGAAAAATAAAGTTTCTGAATAATTTAAAAACTCTCAGTTTTTACATCATATATGTAACTAAAAATTTACATATGTAATAAATTGCATATATGTATAAGTAAATACTTACCGAAAATAAATGACCACTTACAGAACGGGCAATATCTGGAAAAAATTGATTTACATATGTACATACATACAGTTTTTACCAAATAGAGTGTTTTATATAAACAAACTTAAGTTGGCGGTCAAACAAATATAGCTTTGCTTAAGGAAGTAGCATTAAAGCGAGAACCTGTAAATGAAAAAAGGGAAAAATACATAAAAACACACGTGTACAACAAAAAAAAAACAAAATTTATTTCCTGTGGTGCAGTGTTTGGGTGATACATTTAGATAAAGAGGGCCTCTCCACGTCCCCACCAAGTTTCATTACCAAAATCCTTCTACTTTCGCTGAAATCGCGAATATTTCTTTATTGGAAATCCAACCCACATTTTTTAATATAAACGAAAAATCAACAACAAAATTTAATAAAAACCAAACCTAGCAAACAAAATGTAAAAATATACATTAAACTTGTACAAACTACAACTACACAGTCAAGTTGAAATAGCGGCGGAACAGCCGCACTTGATTGTAGTGATAGTGAAGGAAAATGAGAAAATAACAACAGCTCACACAGCGTAAGCTTAGCTGAGCCTGTTTAGATGCTGGCTTAGTTAAGCGTTGTGTGGTGGCGCGGGTTCGACTCCTGCGGAAGCCGTGAAGAAAGAAGTCTGATGAGGAGATGTGGTGATCTCCGAAATAGTACTATAAATTCTACCGCTTTGGGTGTTTTTGTGTTTTATTTCTCTATAAATTTTTAAACAAAAATTGGTCTTTAGCTAATTTAAAACAAATAATAAAATAAATAAACAGGTCAAAAAACAACACACAAAAAAAAAAAAAAATTTAGCGGACTCCAAGACGGTATATGAAAATCTCGATCATATACCGCAAAGGAAATAATAATACATGTACACTCTGTTCACAAATTATAGCACAAACACATATTGGCAGATTTGGGCACTCTATTTTTCTTCTAATTACTTAAAATTATTTTTCAGGTAAAATATGGTTCATTCTCTAAGAAACCCCCAAAATATAATTTTTTTTATTTATTTACAAAGTGTACAATGATTTAACAAAGTTTTATTAAAATTTCGAACTTTTTAAAAAAAGTGTTTAGAATTTTTTTGAGTATGCAGTTGCTTGGCTCATTTAATTCTAGTCTAAGAAAGTGTAAGTTTCAAGTGTCTACAAGTTATCACTGATTTTTGACAATTTTTATACTGACGCTACTTCGCATTTTCTTCCATATAAACATTAATCGCCGATTTGCTTTGTATGGAGGAAATTGCCAGTAAAAAAATTGTCAAAAATCAGTGATAACTTGTAGACACTTGAAACTTACACTTTCTTAGACTAAAATTAAATGAGCCAAGCAACTGCATACTCAAAAAAATTCTAAACACTTTTTTTAAAAAGTTCGAAATTTTAATAAAACTTTGTTAAATCATTGTACACTTTGTAAATAAATAAAAAAAATTATATTTTGGGGGTTTCTTAGAGAATGAACCATATTTTACCTGAAAAATAATTTTAAGTAATTAGAAGAAAAATAGAGTGCCCAAATCTGCCAATATGTGTTTGTGCTTAATTTGTGAACAGAGTATATAAATGCATGCAAATTTTCCCGCTCATTTACTTGCATAAAATCATACGCAGAATCCGCTAAACTAAACAGGTACATATATACCCTAGTAACTGCACATACATATGTACATACACATTATTTCAGTTTAGCGGATTATTTCTCTATTACACTTTTCAAGTCCGCCAAACAAATACACAAATACAAAAAACATATTTACAATAATACCCACGTATGTATGAGAAATCCCATTTCAAACCCCGCAAGTGAGTACCAGAGGTACGTTTGATAAAACAACGGTACCACGAAGTTTTACGCGCAAAGTAAAATATTAGTACAGTACATTTTTCCACATATGTATGTATTTAACTCTCCACATTTATATATATACGGACATATATATAACATGTATATAATACAGCATTTAAATACATTCCCGTTTACAAAAAAAAAAAAATTTTTCTCACCCTAGTAGTTAGACTGTTGATATTCGCATAAACATATGTACATATAAATACTTGCTGCACAAATAGCGGCTCACTCTCTACTCTATTGCCAGTCTAATCCTCAAGGGTCAAGCAACCCAAAATCCCAAAGAAATAAAGTTACTGCCTAAGTGACACTTGACCAAGAAAGGCCATGTTCCTCTTAACAGGCCGAGGCAATGAATTGGTCAAACTCTGCCCAAACTGATGAAAAAACTCTGAGCAAAAAACTCTATTAACAACGGCAATTATCCCTATTTTTCATAAAGGAGAAGCAACGCAAATCCGAGCTCTCATTGACCAACGTTCCCAAAAAAACATTTGTAACATTGCGCGTTCAAAAGTTACATGGTCTACCAACAGTGAAGAGCTATCATGAAATTCTCGGAATGGGCGGACGAACAATCCAAAACGCAAAAAAAAATGTGCGCAATAACGGTATGTTCTCCAGACCTTTCTATAAAAAGTGCAACTCACGCAATAATTCTACCCCAACTGACTCACATTTTACCATCATGTAAGGTAAACCATATTGAACTCCGAGAGTACGCCTACTCCCTCTAGCAGATCCCGGCTGTTTTGAACCCAAAAAAATAGATACGGTAGTTGGTAGTTACATACTACCAAAAAAATACTGCTTCCAAGTTTCAGAAGTAATGTGGGAGGAAGCTTATTGGCCCAAAAAACCATATTTGGGTGGATTTTAAGTGGTCCTATAACTGAACGAATCTTCACATTCTCTACTCAAGTAGTCGAAAGTTCAGCCGACTCTCTTAGTGTTCTCCTCAAAAGATTTTGGGAGCAGGAGAAAGTACCCTCAACCCCAACTCAAATAAATTATGATATATTCTGTGAAGAACTTTACAAAAGCACCACTTTTCGAAGAGAGGACGGTCACTACGTAGTAAAGCTTCCGTTTAAATTAGCATTTCCCAATTCCATCGCTCTGGGGCACTCTAGACCCGATGCTCAACAGCAATATCTCAGTACAGAGCTAAGTATTGAGAAAAAGACAGAACTTCAAGGAGCATACTCTAAAGTCCTTGAAGAATACTTAACTCTAGACCATATAGAACCCACAAATTCAAGAAATCATACGTGACGGCAAATACTTTTTATTTTATCTGCCACATCACGCTGTTATAAAAGCCGATAGCAAAACTACTAAAGTTCGAGTAGTTTTCAATGCGTCGGGGCTCTCTCACTCTGGCGTATCCCTCTATGATGTGCTACACACAGGTCCTGTCCTCCAAAATGACCTAATACTCATCATTCTCAAATTGCGGTTGTACAAATCCGTTTTCAATGGCGATATTGAGAAAATGTACCGTCAGATATACATCTATAAGGGAGACCAGGATTTTCAACGAATCCTATTCCGCAGATCACCTCAAACTTCAATTGAAGATTTCAAACTCAAAACGGTAACACTCGGCGATAATTGTGCACCATACGTGGCCATAAGAACGCTACACCAATTAGCCGAAGACTACAAACGAAATTAATGTTGACATATTCGCTCGGGCGGACACGATAACCTAAAATTAGCAGGATTCCCGCTGAAAAAGATAACAGCAAATCACAAAACGCTATTAAAAGAAATTCCCCAGTCTGTTCTTCTAGACTCAGATTTCCTCCAATTCCAAGACACCAGCTCCACAAACCTCTTGGAATCAAATATAACCGCTTCCAGACATAAATGCTGCGACGAAACGATAGATTTTATCATCAGTCGCGAAACTTTCCGATCCGGTAGAATGGCTATCGCCTATAATGATCACTGCTAAAACTCTCCTAAAGCAGCTCTGGATAGAAGGAACAGACTGAGATGAAAACTTGAAACCCAATTAATTTCTCATGTAAAACTCATTTCGGGAAAATCTCTTCGTGATTAGAGATATTAAAATTTGACGTTGTGTAGAATTCTCACCAGAAAATACCATTCAGATATATGGGTATTCAGATGCATCTTAAAAAGCCTTCTGCGCGTGTGTTTACTTAAGAGTTCAGCACAAAGAATCCGCCGCTACTTCTCATTTGCTTGCAGCAAAAAGCAAAGTGCTACCCCTACAAACCGTGGCACTACCTCGGCTAGACCTCTGTGGGGCAGTGCTTCTGTCCAAGTTGATTAAGCAGATCCGCTCCCAATTAAATCTGCCCCCTCACGAATTAGCGCTATGGACAAACTCTGGTATTGTGCTAGCTTGGTTGGAAAAACCTCCCTGGACGTGGAAACTATACGTCGCTAATCGAGCATCCCAAATACTCGAAACATTCACAACACAAGTTGGCGACACGTTTCCAGCAGTGATAATCCAGCTGACTTACGCACTCGTGGAATCAAACCCAAAGTTGCAATTAATCCGAAACGCGCAACGTAAATAATACGATTGCAACATTGGAAGTTGGAAATCCAATAGGCAAGAAGGGCTCATTACAAAATCTAAATAAAAATAAAGCAGGAATACCTCATTCCACGCTTGAGACAGAAAGTGAAAAAGTGCATATTTCACTGCAAGACGTGCACTATTTACAAACAAAAATGAAGGCACAAATGATGGCAGCATTACCAACTGAGCACTCCACTTACTCACTTCCATTCCAAACAACTGGTTTCCATTCCTTTTGAAAACATTCATTCTTCGTCGAGCCTCCCACTCTAAGGCATATGTTTGCAATTCATCTCGAAGTCTGCTCCACCTTAACCACTGACGCGTTTAAGGCCGCATTTGCACGTTTCGTCGGTTGCCGAGGATTACCACACAAACTCATGTCCGACAACGGAAAAACCTTCATCGGTGCTCAGCGAAGCCTCATTAGAGAAATGTCTGTTCCTCAATGAAACGTCCGCAGAAAGTGCCAACGCATATGCCGTGCAAGGTCTCTCCTGGCAACTCATTCCGCTAAATGCTCCTCATATGGGCTTATTGTGGGAAGCCGCAGTGAAGAGTTTTAAAATTCACCTCACTAATGTTGCTGGGAACCACAAATTCACTTACGAGGAGTTCAACACTCTTCTTCAACCAAACTCTGTTTACTGCCACCGGCGTAACGATATACTCACCTATTATCTCACTACGTTTATTATTTCTCTTACTTATCTCGATTACACTCTTTACTCATCACTATTACTAATAATGTTGTTCAAACATATCGTTACGACAGCAGGACTACAGCAAGTTTCGGCTGTGCTGCCATAACCATTCGCCGCGCTTCTGCCATGCCTTGCTCACCATGACGCCGGATAGCTGTCATCGGTGCGGACTTGCGCACCATACGCTGCTGCACCGAAGTTCTGCCACTCCTGAGCAAAAATCGAAGATCAAACCCCAGTCGAACAGAGCCACCGATCGTCGAGGGATCAAAATGCAAACGAAGCTACAAGAACTACTGCAACTCACTTCCCCGCACGTCCGCCGGCATGTTGAGGACATGGGTCCTAATCAGATTGACTTCGACTAAAAAATATAATTCTTTATTTATAAAAATTGAATAATTAAAATGCTTTATAAGCGTATGAAGTATATAAAAATATTTGCCTTATACTTATATTTATGCATACTTACCTACATAATGAATACTTTACTTTACGTACTTACCTTAATATATACTTATGTTTACATACTTTCCTTTACATACGTAAACTCGAATTTATACTTACCGTTTTGTATACTCACCTCAAACTCTTCATACCATTGTGAATGAGTCTACTCGCTTGAGCGAGTAAGACGTTAGGTTTTTTATTATGATCACTCGTTAGGTATCTCTCATCATAAAAAGAACATCACGCGCGGAAACTGTAAAACCGCAAATTAAAAGGTCAAATTGTTTCAACCAAAGTGTAAAAGAAATGAACTCAAGGTGTGAAATGAAACTAGAATAAAAATCAAAGTTTTCCGAACTCAATAAACAAACTTAAGTGTAAACAATATAAGAAATTTGTTTTATTCAGCCAAGACCTGAATACATATATACAGAAATCGAACTTAAAATAGTCAAATTTATAAGCAATAATATATATACTAAAATTTCTTACCTTCCATCATAACTAGCGTGAAAAACTAGGAAAAATTCAGACTTACTTATAAACAAACACATAAACATACATACATATATTAACTACGGTCATCCTCAAACTCATTGCCAAATTACCTAAGGGAAAAGGTGCTTTAACCACAACAGCATGAAATATATACGCAATAATAAATCAAAACCAAACAGCAGCATCTGTTTAATATTACCCTCGCACCAACCCGTCAAATATTTATAACATTTCAATCAAGACACTTTCGGCACACATGATTTGTCTTCATTTCCACTGTATTGATACACTAAAAGGCATCTGTTTAATATTACCCTTGCACCAACCCGTCACATATTTATAACATTTCAATCAAGACACTTTCGGCAACCATGATTTGTCTTCATTTCTAATGGCAATTTTTAAATAAGCTTCATAACATTTTTCAAACAAACCCGAAATTGGATTTTTTTCTCTTTTAGGAGTAAATTGACGACAAACGTAACAAAATAAGTTAATAATACGAATCAACACTCGGGATATCGGTAATGTTTTTAATGTTGCATAGTGTAATTAGTGCGGGTCAAAATTTACAAAAAAAAATTTGTAATATTTTTGGATTTAAATATCGCTATTTCAATAACAATAGTGAAAAAACTTAAATATAAAACATATAACTCGTTATAACACAAGCACAAAAACAAACAAATTGATATTTAAATAGAATAAGACAATTCAGAGTAATACATATATTTTAAATATTTTAAATAGAATTTAACATAACATTTTCGTAACATCTAATTGAAACAAAAACAATATTAAAATTGGACGAAACTGTCGCTAATTCCAATGGTCTCGTGGACAGTCCGTTTAAGTAAAAAGAAAAGTAAATTCGTATTAGGACGAATGGTCAACTTTGTATTTATTAATTATGAAATTGGTGTTTAAATATAATATCACAATATGTACATTTAAAGCTTGATAATTTAACTTACACTTGGCTGGCTGCTGGTGATAGAAAGAAAACCTAACGCTGGTCTCGCTGGTGTGCTTCGGTTGCTGGTCCAAAAAGAAGTGGCCGAGCAAAAGTTTCTATTTGTCGCCGGACCGGCTGTTCTGCCTTAGCAAGACAGTCGGTTCGGCGAACAAAGGATATCCCGCTAAATCGATGGAACATTTTTTAAGCCAATGGCAGGCAATTGGAAAAAACCGGTATTTCTGAAGCCAGGCTGTTTCCCAGCAGTAAATCAGCCAGGGAAAACCCGTGAAAATTACCCAGCAGTAAACTGGATCAGGCTGCTGGCCTGAACATGCCGGGCCCCTTGCCATGGGCAATATAAAAAAGAGAAAACCAATAGACCGCGCCAGCCAACACAGAGACAAACAGGTATATAAAGTTATTCTGCATTATTGCCGGTGGGCCCCAGAAACCACCAGGCCGAAGATGGTCGCTTGTACCAGCAGTCCGTCAACTGACGTTGTGGGTGTAGTGGTCACCATCAGCTTCGAAAAAACGTCGACGCCCAGCGTTATCCGAACGGGAGTTGATACGTAGAATTTCGGATCTGCCAGCCGCATGAACTGGAACGGCGTGGCGATCTGGGGGTCAACGTTGGTGCGGGGGCTTATGCGGAGGTGCTTCTCGACGACAACCGCTTGCGTCATCACCTTCTCCGAGACGCCATGTTTGCCTCGAAGAATAAGAGAGCTGGATCGGTGGATCCCAACAGTTATAGGCTCCAGCTGTAGTTCTCTGGCTAAGTTGGCGTCGATCATGCATTTGGTCGCTCATTGGTCAATTAGGGCTCGCACCAGATGAAGGCGGCCACCAGGCTCGATTTTAAATATCGCAGTAGGAGCGATAGCGTGAAATGTTCGCAGAATCGGCACGGTCACATTACTCGATACTCTGCCCGTTCGGAAGCCCGCTGGATTGATTTGTCGGATAGACCGGGAGCGCACCTTGGCCAACTCATTCTCCCGACTGTACGGAGTTTCCCGTCTCCGATTTTGTCGGCGAGCATCGCGGGAAGACGGTCGGAACGGACGAGATTCCGAGCGGCCTTGTCGCCCTTGGTTGCGGTGTTGAGATGGTCGGAACGGACATGGTTCTGTCGTCTTCGGGTCTCGTACGTTCGCGCTCCATCTCGGAGCTGGGTTTCGCCCAGTCCCTTTCGTGTGGTGCTTCTCGCGACACCTGTGCCAGCGGTCTTTACTTCCGCAGATTTCCACTCGATGGAATGGCGAAAGACAATTTGGGCAGTACCGGTGGATCAGGATCGCCCGGAGCCCCTCCTCGGTTGTCTTTCCGCGGTAGTGGGGGCATAGCCTGATGCCGTGGTTGCCTCCGCATAGGCGGCAGGCGATGGAAAAGGCCTCAGCGCTCTTCTCTGTCTTCTTACGTCGGGCGGTATAACGAGTCATTTTTCCTGTAATGACGAAAGGAACATGTTTTAGAAAAAAGAACATTTTAGTTTACCGCTTATATCATGGTTTGGTTGGTTGGCGAGCGTGGCGTAAAACAAATGGACGTGCTTAGGAAGTGTTGGTCCTCTCCGATGGAAGCAGGACCAATTTGAGGATAGGCCGAGTCACGAGTCCCTTCTCGGTGCGGATCTCTGCCACTCTTACTCGGTTGTCGGTGCCGTGGTGAACGTTGACGACTCGTCCTAGTCGCCATTCGTTTGGAGGAAGGTTGTCCTCTCGAATAACAACCAAGTCGTCCGCCTGCAAGTCTGGTTGCTATTGCTTCCACTTCGTCCGCTTTTAAAGCTCGTTCAAGTACTCGTTCTTCCACCGTTGACAAACGAGTGATGCAGCGCCTTCATCTTATGCCATTGGTTGACTACAGAGGTTGGATTCTCCATGATCTCAATCTCAGGCGGAACTAGGATGGGACTGCCGACGAGGAAATGTCCTGGAGTCAATGGTTCGAAGCTAGTGGCGTCAGTGGATGCTGCATTAAGCGGTCTTGAATTGAGACACGCTTCAATCCTACATAGTAATGTGGAAAACTCTTCGAAAGTATATTTATAATTAGATGCAATTTTTCGAAAATGAGACTTGAAACTCTTTACACCTGCTTCCCATAAGTCACCCATGTGCGGAGCAGATGCTGGGATGAAATGCCAAGAGAGCTGCTGATGAAGGTATTTGGACGTTACATAAGTTTTCGAATAAGCAAGAACGCTTTAAATTCTGTGATACGAACCTTGAAAAGGCTGCCAAGAAGGTTGGAGTGCTCAAGTCGTTGCGGCTTGCAAGTGGATAGCTTTTGTTGCGAAGCAAACGAACAGGCATTCGTAACCCTTCGTGATTACGCAGCCTCGCCCTCTATAACTCTTGATCTCGAATGGACCAGCGAAATCTACTCCCGTATTAGTAAAAGGGCGCGTGATGGTAGTACGTTCTGATGGGAGGGCCGCCATGATTTGACTTTGCGCCCGCTTCCTATAGATTGTGCAAACATTGCAGTTATATATGATCGATTTGATCATTACTTTGACCCGAGGGATCCAATACTGCGCTCGAATAAGCCGCAACATTAACTGGTTTTCCCCATGCAAGGAGATCTCGTGAATAAATTGAGTTACCAGTCGCGAAAAATGAGAATTGTAGGGGAGAATTATAGGATGGCGTTCGCTATAATTTAGGTCTTTCGACGCCCCAAGTCGTCCCCCCGCTCGAAGTAGACTATTTGAATCTATGAACGGATTAAGTTGGAGGATTTCACTCTTGGAACTTATTCTCTGTCTCTTCTTTAAGTCAGAACACTCACTCGGAAAGTGTTGCTCTTGACAGAGTGCTATCATTCGTTGAGTGGTGGCTTTGATTTCCTCAGAGGAAATCGAGGTAGACGAAGCTGTAAATTTAGCTTTCCGAATAGGGTGCGTACCTTGAAGAAATCGCAAGACATACGACAGCACTCGCAAAGCTCTCGGAAGTGAAGATAATCTTTGAAGAATGGCGTACATCTCTACAACTTTTGTCGCGTGCGACAGCACCCGCTTCTCTTCTTCGTCGGTCTGGAACACCGAGTCCTGAGAAACCCATTCCATTCTGTCCCACCACAACAAATTTCCAACCAAGTCAGGAGATTCGACTCCACGGCTGCCTAGATCGGCTGGGTTCGAGAACGAATCCACATGATACCAACTCCGTTGGCCAACCTTCTCTACGATTTTGGTTACCCTATGCGAAACAAATGTCGACCAAGAACATGGTGGCTTCCGTAGCCAAGCCAGAACGATGGTGGAATCAGTCCATAAGCAAATTTGTAAGGATCGAAGATCCAAGTTAGGAATCACTGATTCCACCATTTCCGCCCGAAGTACCGCGCCACACAACTCCAAACGAGGCAGTGAGATGGGTTTTACCGGTACAACCCTCGTTTTTGCTAAGATGACATTGACCGCAACACTGTCTCTCCTTTCGACGCGCAGGTAGATAGCCGCCGCATACGCCTTCTCCGATGCATCGCAGAAACCATTAAGCTCCATCTTTTCCGTCGGTGAGAATTGTACCCATCGTGGAATTTGGATTTCTCCTATTGCCGAGTACTTCATGGCAAACTTTGACCAGCGCTCAAGTGTTGTTGAAGATACCTGCTCATCCCAATCCGTTCCTTCCATCCAGATGTTCTGCATTAACATCTTCGCCACTATGATGATCGGTGCGAGCCACCCTAGTGGATCGAATAATTTAGCGATGGCCGACAAAATTTTGCATTTTGTCACTACTTGAAATTGAGCTAATTCCTTCGCAGCGAAGTAGAATTGATCCGAACTTGCATTCCATCGTATGCCGAGAGCCTTAACGCTGCTCGTATCTTCGAAGTCCAAGAAGTCTTGGCTGAGCAAATGAGAAACCGGAATATCGCGCAAGACTTCTTTGCTATTGGCAGTCCACTTACGAAGTGGGAAACCTACCGAACTTAAAGCCTCGGTGATTTGATCCCGGGCCTTAACGGTGGACTCTAAGTCGTGTCCACCTGCGAGCACGTCGTCGACGTACATGTGTTGCTTGAGGACTATCGAAGCGATCGGAAGCGATTCGTGAACGTCGTCGGCTAGTTGCAGAAGCGTCCTTATTGCGAGATAAGGAGCGCAGTTCACCCCGAAATTGACAGTATTCAATTGAAATTGACGAACTGGTTCACTAATTGAATCGCGAAATACTATTTTTTGAAATTTCCACTGTTGAGGCTGAACTAGGATCTGACGATACATTTTCTCTATGTCGCTACTAAAGACGAATTTGCATAACCTCCAGCGGAGGATCAGTATCGTCAGATCGCTTTGTAAAATTGGTCCAGCCAGTAGCACATCATTGAGGCTTACTCCATTGCCCGATGGACAGGATGCATTAAACACCACCCGAACCTTCGTAGAAGAGCTTTCGGGTTTGGTAACCGCATGATGGGGCAGGTAATAATTATCGGACCGGCCCTCATCCGGGAAACAGGACACCTCAGTAATGTGACCCAGTTGCTGTTACTCCTTGAGTACCCTAGTATATTCCTCTCGTAAAGAGGGATTTTTTGCCGGACGACCTTCGCGGCGAGAAAGCTATCTTTCGCGAGCACCCTAGAGAAACCTCTGTACGAAAATTCCGACGAAATGGGTACGAGACTATATATTTCCCCGATTCGTCTCGCTTGGTAGTATCTTTAAAAACCTCCTCGCAGTAGTCCTCTTCTGCGGTACGAGCTCTGCTACGGGGCAGGTCCTCTAGTTCCCAAAAGGCTGCAAGCTGTCTATCCAGCGTCACCTCATTGTAGAATGATACGCATGATGTTGTCGGCTTGGGTGAAGTCGTCCTTCCCGTCAGAATCCATCCGAAGACTGTCTCCTGAGCCAGCAGCGAGCCAAGAACGTCCTTCCGTGGACCGCCGAGCATTATTTGCAGATAAACGTCGCCTCCTAAAACAAGATCGACTTGTTCGTTCGCGAAGAACCGTTTATCCGCCAAATCAAAGGGAACGAATGTTGTAATGAAGCATCGATATCGCAGGTCGGCAGATTTCCCGTCAGTTGAGGTAGCACTAGCGCCGTTGTCTGAATCACCACCAAAGGATCGACCGGGGATCCTAAGGTTATGGAACACACCTGGCTGGTTTGTGCTGAAATCGTGTTGTTGATTCCAGACACCCGTGCATTCACTTTCCTCGTTGGCAGCTTAATCCGACGTCGAAGTCGTTCCGTCATGAACGAACACTCAGATCCAGAATCTATGAGAGCTCTGGCCGAAAAATTTGAACCACGATGTCTAATGTTGACTTGAGCTGTTCCCAGTAGAACCCCTTTGTTCGTGTTCGTAAAACACGACTGAACTTGGGTGGGAGGCTCAGTATTACCACTGGAGGAAATGGTACCAGAAGTGGGCCGGTTGGAACTAGTTCCGGACCCACTTGGAGAAAGGTTCGAAAAACCGCTTTTTCTCGAAGTGGTTTGCTGAACTGGGTTCAAATGCAACAGTGAGTGATGCATGGAGTGGCATACTGAGCAATTGAACGCGCTGGTGCACTTCGCGACCCCATGTCCGGAGGACAGGCAGTTCAGGCAGAGTTGACTCCTTCTAGCGAAGTTGCTTCTTTCTGAAGGAGCCATTTTTTGAAATCGTGGGCAAGATCGTATGCGGTGTGTATCGCAATTGCACAGCTTGCATTGATTCCTTGCCACAATCGCTTGAAAAATTTGTAGTTTTCGACTTGAATTGTCAAAACTTGACTTAGAAGGCTGCGGTCTCTGTAACCGGGAAGTACTAGGCCCACTAACGTCAAAGACAGTTTCTAAAGTCTGGAATCGACTTGTTAGAAACCTGTCCATATCTTCCCACTTAGGAATCTCCGTTTTTTCCTGGACCGAATCTTCCCACATTGAGAGGGTGACCTCAGGTAGCTTCGTTGAGCAAAGGTATGTTATGAACGCATCCCAATTCGTTATGTCAATGTTATGAATCTGGAGTACCGATATGCAGTTATTAATTTCGCGTTGAAGATCTTTGATTGCACTTCCAGATTCAGTTCCTACCGGGGATAGGTTGAAGAGAATCTTCAATTGACTATTAACGAGAATTCTTTTATTCTCGTAGCGATCAGTAAGGTTTTTTAGTGCCGTTGAAAAACCTTCATTTGTAAGTGGGCACTTTCGAACTATTTCCTTTGCTTCCCCCTGAGTCTTTTGGTTTAAGCGGAAAAGTTTTTCCACTGGGGTGAGCCGCTTATTTAGAATGTAAATGGCCGTGAACATGTCACGAAATGTTGGCCATGACAGGTAATCTCCCTTAAAAACTTCCGTGTCGCACGGCGGGAGACGGATATGGTGCTCCAAGTCGGAAGACTCTGCAGCCATTTCCTTTTCGGCTTTATTTAGCTTGGAAGTGAGATCACCAATCACTTCCATGCATTTAAGATAAGCCGCGTAGGCTTGTTTGTGCTTCTTCTTGGCGGCAGTGGCCTCTTTTGAAGAGCTCGCGGCATCTGTACCTAAAAATTCTATATAAGCGCGTTTCACTCTATCCCAAGATTCCTTAACTTCTTCCCTTTGGATATCCAGGACCTTTTGATTTTGATCAGTTGACGCAAAATCTATAAAATCGGATCCGAATTCAATTAGTGAATCTGCTAATTGCATAAAAGTGGCCATGATAACTATTTAAATTCTTTGGATTTGTAATTGAATAAGCCAAGAAGCCACTTAAAATGCGAAAAGTTTTTTGAAAATCGCCGAGTCGATTAAATTCAAACAAAAAGTTGAAGATGAATATACGACGCGAAACCCCAGCAGCAATCCAGCAAAATAAATAAAATTTACGAAAATAATGTTTTCATTTAAGAGGTTGAGTACGCTCAGTTGACTCTGAAAGATTTTTAAATCTGAAATCTGATATATACAAACGTAAATTGTAACTATATTGATCACACAAAATCGAAATAAATTTCAAAAAGTTTTCTTCTGTAAAAAATATAAATGCTTATATAATTTCAAATGTTTTGATTATGAATGTACAATATATAAATTTCGTATACTTAATGTCACTTGCTATAATCTTGCTCACTGAACTTGACAATTTAAAATTTTATACAAAATTCTTAAAAGCTTTTTTCTCAATTAATAGACAAGACACAATAGAATAAATTAATTTACAATTGAATTTCACTTCTAAATATTATCACAAAATTTCAAACTTAATTGTCTTCCAATCCTGTAGCGAGGATATATTGCGTCAATATCTCGCAGCTGGATATTGTACGTATGGCCACCACGTAAGTTAGCCACCCAACTTTTAAATCTCTGTTCTCTATTTCGATATTTTGTTTGATTAATTATTTCTGTTTCTATTATATGTATATATGTTATTTACCACTTTTCTGTAAATTTTATTTTAATTTAGCGATCGGAAATCGCTCTTTTCACACTCGTTTGAAATTTGACCACGAAATTGCAGGCAGTGACTGTGTGGTCTATTTAAAAATTCAAATGCTAGTGCTGTGTTGTTTAGAAAATGCTGCCACAACACTATCCAGAAATAACTTTGCCCTTTCGAAGGGACTTTCAATTTAAATTCGCAGGGTGATTTTATAAAAATTCTCACCCAAATAAAATCTGCGCCGAATGAAACTGCACCAATTAGGTATGCGAATTATTTTATTCAAATTATTTGTTGCTGCCACAAAGTCACTACTATTATTGATTTTCACTGGAATTTATTAAGTGCAAAAAACCCGAAAATTCGCGTTAGTGATTTTGTGTGTCAAAGTTGAGTATGTATGTGTGTGCATGCATACATGAATGCAGGTTGCAGTGGCACAAGTATAATTTTGCGAAATTGCAGGGCTGGATCCTGGACAAAATTTGCGCACTCGGTGATTCCACGCTTAGAAAAGCTGCAAATGCACTCGCTTTTGAATACAGATGGCTTGAGGCGGAAGGAAGTTCTATACAATTTCGTTATTAAAGCTAACACACAAAATCACTCGCGCACTGATTTCTTGGCTGAGATTTCCTTTACGGAACCAATGCTTTTTTTAGCCAAAGTACTTGGAATATTTCACTGAAATTAGCAGGGGGTGTTGGGGTAGCACTGATTCACCGATATTTAACAAATTTTGTGTCCAAATTGTTTTAGTTTTAAAGTTATTTGTTGTTAAAATTTTGTCACTGACTTAGCAATATTTTAATACAAAAACCGCACAAATCACTTATCTTTTTGTTAATACACTTTCTTAAACACATTATAAACATAATGCACATATTTTTTTGCTAAAATTTTAACAATAAATACTTCTAAATGCGATATTTGTATATCTTGCTAATTGCACAATGTTCTAAACACAGTTGTTGTCAGATGGCCGCGAAGTATGTGATGCCAGATCCTGGAAAATGTTAATAGATAAAATCAGTATATCATACCAAATAGAATATTTTTTATAAAAAAACGCGCGATTTTTATTAAAAATTTTCCCCTGCGCCGCTTTTCTCACATAAATCAATATATCATACCAAATAGAAAATTTTTTATAAAAAATCGCGCGATTTTTTATTACAAATTTTCGCCTGCGGCGCTTTACTCATATCAATGAATTTTTCATGTTAATTTTAAAATCATTTATAAATCAATATTGCGTAATAAATACGTCTATTTTTTATTACAAATTTCCACCTGCGTCGCTTTTCTCAAATAAATCAATATTTCGTAATAAATTAAAAAATTTTAATAAAAAATCACGTAATATGCGCATAGAGTTTTTTATTTTCGTTTTTTTTCGACATATATTCGTCATGTGTGGCAGCACGGTATTTTCATTTCATTGCTGCACAAAGCAGAAAGTGAGGTTAAAATTGACATTTTTCGCAACTTTAACAGCAAATTACTTAAAAACTATAAGCCTCCGGCCGGTGGGAACTTCTGATTTGGACTCAGGGGGCTCCCCCCTACCCCCCTTATAACTCTCTTTTTTCAAAGCCTGGTTCCGTAAAGGAAAATTTTCCCGATTTCTTTCACTAATATATATTTTAGTTGACCGCACTTTATAAGTAAAATAGCTTACAGAAGACGTACCTTGGCTAGGATTTAGTTTAGCATCAGCGGAATTGGAAAACAAGGGGGTGATGGGGGGGTAGAGAGGGACCTCCTGATCACAAATATATAGTTTTTAGCTGCCGCTGACTTATAGTTTTCGAGATATTATTACTTAAAGTTGAAAAATGCACACTTTTATATTGGTTATTCCACTGAATTTTACACAATATACACTTAACTACCGTTTGTAAAATGAAAATAATTAACATTTCCGAGCCCGCACAATAAAGAAAGTTAATATTTAATCGTTTTATTAATAAATATTAAGTAAATATAAATAACCTAATTGCATTACCGCAAAATGGTCGGCACAAACATTAGATGAGTGTGTTGCCATATTTGTGATGTGCATAAAATACGAAAAATATGTCTTCTAAATATGTTATTTTATACTGACTTTTTGTGAAAATTTTTAATAAAAAATCGCCGCGCTATTTTATCATTAACAATTCAACTTCTCAGAATTCGCTTGGAATACAATCAAAGGCGACTATAACTATTTTTCTTATTCTTTTATGCACATCACCGATATGGCAACACACATCTAATGTTATTGTCAACCATTTTGCGGGTATGCAAGTGCGCGATTTTTTTCATTTTACTTATTTAATATTTATTAATATAACGTTTAAATATTAATTTTCTTAATTGTGTGCGCTCGGAAATGTTAATTATTTGCATTTTACAAACGGTAGTTAAGTGTATATTGTGTAAAATTCAGTGGAATAACCAATATAAAAGTGTGCATTTTTCAACTTTAAGTAATAATATCTCGAAAACTATAAGTCAGCGGCAGCTAAAAACTATATATTTGTGATCAGGAGGTCCCCCTCTACCCCCCATTACCCCCTTGTTTTCCAATTCCGGGGATGCTAAACTAAAATTTTTCCCGTACCTTTTGTATCGAAGAATTGTTGGTTGATTTGCTGATGCATGTACATATGTATTTATAATTGCAGGTTATTGTGCGTATGTGTTGTGGTGATGTGGTTTGCTGAATTGCTCCAATTTCCGAAAAAAGCTGCAGAAGACCAATTTGTTAATGATGTGTTGAGACCTTTTATTGTAGAATGTTGGTTCGCTTTTCCAACGGCGACGAAGGACCATGGACGAAACTCGCTAATTCGAATGGTCTCGTGGACAGTCCGTTTAAGTAAAAAGAAAAGTAAATTCGTATTAGGACGAATTTTCAACTTTGTATTTATTAATTATGAAATTGGTGTTTAAATAAAATATCACAATAAGTACATTTAAAGCTTGATAATTTAACTTACACTTGGAATGGTGTCCGCTGTGTTGGCTGGCTGCTGGTGATAGAAAGAAAAACTAACGCTGGTCTCGCTGGTGTGCTTCGGTTGCTGGTCCAAAAAGAAGTGGCCGAGCAAAAATTTCTATTTGTCGCCGGACCGGCCTTAGCAAGACAGTTGGTTCGGCGAACAAAGGATATCCCGTTAAATCGATGGAACATTTTTTAAGCCAATGGCAGGCAATTGTAAAAAACCGGTATTTCTGAAGCCAGGCTGTTTCCCAGCAGTAAATCAGCCAGGGAAAACCCGTGAAAATTACCCAGCAGTAAACTGGTTCAGGCTGCTGGCCTGAAGAAAAATTCTTGCATTTACATGCAATCAGAAAATTTCCCATCAAAACAACATAAGATCAAACCACCCCCCGCCCCCATTATTAGAAATACCAAAAATGGTTGACGACGAAAAACCTCGAGGCTCACCTGCAAAAGCTACCCGCTCAAAACAGGGTGCAAAGGAAAAGAAAATAAAAATACTTCAGCCGCAAGATTTAGTTCAGACAGCGACAGTCTCATAAGGTACTGCACTAGATTCTTTTCTGCCCGAATAGAAGATAATTCAGAACCAGTCCTTGAAATAATAAGAAATCTTGATAAATTTTGGACACTCCTACAAGCGGCGTATGATACAATTGTCGAAACAGATGATTCCGATTTGCCCTAACCATCAAAAATTATCCCAGGCGCAAAAATTTTACCACCTCAGGTACAAAAAAAAAGGTCAAGCAGGCGCTATAGTGAAACAATTCGCATTTAATGACGACAATTTTAACCTGGCTTGGGGGCCAGAAAAATCGGGTCTTTTGTGTGAGCAATTACTTTCATCCCGTAAAAGATACCCGACGTGGCAACAAATGAAGGCTTTTCTCACTACCCAGTACGAAATAGCAGAGAGGGTAGATAAAAAAGCGCCAAAACAAAAAAACACACAAAACGAACTACATAGAAGCTTCACAAAATCCTAGGCCAGCTATTAAAACTCTTATAACAGAAGCTTCAATAGATCGCAAACATTTGTCTCTGAACAAAGAAATTTGTGTCTTGCGAATTATTTAAAGGAGGTTGCGAGAGATTTAAGAACTTGCCAATACATGAAAGAAATAACTTTATTCGAAGTGCCAAATTATGCGCAAATTGTTTTTTCTCATTCCCACATCCTTAAAGACTATGAGAGCAAATTTAATTGCGTATATTGCTACAAAAGGCACCACTCGATGCTCTACTTAACCGATTTTTCAAACACACCCCAAAATGGTTCAACCGTTAAAAGAGCTACAATGCTAGTTGCAATATCAAGACCTGAAAACCCCGAAGTTCGAAATCCCGAAAATACTGAACAACCATGCTGTTCAAAAACAGCATATATACAAGCGTTTCATTCAGCAAATGAAAGCAAAATTCTATTACCCACAGTAGTCAACTCCATCGAACACCGAGAAGAACTGTTTAAGCTCCGAGCCTTAATAGTTCAAGGATCCAAACGATCCTTTATTGCATCAAAGGTATAAAACCGGCTAAAGTTGCCAGTAACAAAATCAAATTTTGAAATTTCGAGAATGGGCGGTAGAGTAATTCAAAACTCAAACAAAATCTGCTCATTAACCCAAATTTTCCCCAATGCGAGTATGAGCAAAAAGCCAACCGAAATACCATCTTTGGACGGATTTTAAGTGGCAAATCATAGAAAGAATCTGCACTTTCACCCCACAAGTGGAAGGCAGCTCAAATGAATTTCTAAATATGCAATTGAAACAATTTTGGGAGATAGAAGAACTCTCCCACCCATAAAAGAGTACCAGAAGATCAGTATTGTGAAGATTTCTACTAAGCCACAACTGATAATAATTTGGCGCTCAGTGTTTGGCAGAGCTTCTGCTAACATTTGAAGTGTGCTTCTTCATATTATACCACAAACGGAGGGACCCACAGTTTTGTGCTGACTCCGAACGGCAGATGTATTTAATGAGAAGCTTTTTCATGCCATTGACTGCCGAGGGGTGGCCGCTTTTAGAAAAACTTTTTATGATTAAGATTTTCCTTGCCCTGGCTGAGGATCGAACCTCGAACTCAGCGGCATATCGAGTTATAGCACGCACCGCTACTCACTTGACCATAGCGGCAACCTAAAGCCACAACTACGAGATCAAATAATGGTCGGTACGTCTTACCACTCAAGCCACAATTTCCAGACACGCTCGCATTAGGTCGCTCCCGAACCTCTGCATTGCAGGAGTTTCTAGGTATGGAAAAACCTTTCTTGGAAAAGGCGAGTCCAAACCAGCATACGATTGTGTCCTCGAAGAGTATATAAATTGAAAACATATGGTGGAAGTAAGCCCACACGAAAAAATATCCAAAGGTAAATACCACTCATTTTACCATCCCCATCATGCTGTACTAAAGCCAGATAAAAAGACGAGAAAGGTAAGAATAGTCTTCATTGCCACAAGTTCTGGAAATTTTTAAATTACATTTTATATAAGAAACCCACACTATAACCCGATTTAATGCTTCTGATACTTAATTGGCGTATGTTCAGATATGTATTCAATGGAGATGTCGAAAAAATTTATCGACAAATACTCATGCACAAAGACGATCAAGATTTTCAGCGTATCGTCTTTCGTAACTCCACCAACACACTGTGGGGATTTTTCGACAAATTTTGTTCAAAAATCCCAGAGAAGTCAATTGTTGACCGATTTTTATAACACTGTTCAACACAATTCTTGTTTCCTTTTATTCTGTTATTGGGTATTTCTATGGCCCTGACTATGACAAAAAATCTGGGAGATTGCTAACAGCTTTACTTTTTGAAAGATACAGTTTAATTATTTTAACAAAAAAATAGAGAAAATCAATATATTATGTTAACAAAATTTCTATTGCATTTTATGAAATGATCTTTTACGAGATTTCCTTGAATGAACGACTTTACGTAGATCTCCTTGCAAATTCCAGCAGTAGTCTGCCATCATATGTGAGTCCCACCGCCCCTGATATCGCTCTTCCATTGTACGAGGATCCTCATGGAATCTTTCACTCTGCCCCTCACTAAAATCACCCACATTTTGTGGAAATCGGTCTAAATGCGAGTGCAGGAAGTGCATTTTTATGCTCATGTTGCACTCGAGCTCTTGCAAGTTCGATAGCATGGACTCAACAAGCTCGACGTGATCGTCAGATTTCTTTTTGCCTTGGAAATTACTCATGGCCAAAACAAATGACTTATATACAGAGACACATGAGACAAGGCAACTGCGTGTATCCCCCTTGTTGACCTAAAAGATAGATAACAATTTTCAGATCAACACAAATGACCCATTTGTGCTCTTGATACTTAATTTTTTCCATAACCTTAGAAACATTTGCGTATTATTCTTTTAAAGTCACCGAATGTGCAATAAGTATAGATCCGTACTTATTAACGTTACGAAGAAAAACACACTTTAAACTTCTTTTGCTGCTATCCATGAAAAGACGCCAATCACTAGGTTGGTACTTTTTTAATCCCGTCTGTTGCACAGAGATTGGATCATCAGAAGATTTAGATGTGCTTGGTTGTACCTCTCGGAATTTTAATTGGGGTCGTTGAGCAGAAGGTAAGTTATCATATATACTCGTATATTTAATTGGTCATATATTTCGATTTCCATGGTTAATTCCGTTTATTTTCACTACGCAGAAGTAGCAATCGACATGATGGTTTCGAGGTTCTCTCCAAATCATGGGTGTTACGAACGTTACTGCATCTCTTTTTTTACTGCACCGTAGACTTACCACACATTTCTGGCATACAATATGAGAAATCCATGGCTTTTCCTGACTACACGATTTCAATTTAAAGTATTGATGATATGCAGTTTTTACAAAGTCCGATATACATATATTTTCCATATTTTGCAAATACATATTCACCACAACTATAGCAAAAACATTCGGTATTAAACAAACAACATCTTCTTGACGAAGCCATATCGAAAACAACAATAAAATACTGAAATAGTCCAATAAAAAAGCCAATTTAAGTAAAAATAGCAAATGTGGCTAGTTAGCTGTAACTCAAAAACAAAAGCTGTTAGAGAAAAATTGCTGCGGTATTTTAAAAATACGTTTCAATTTGATATAGAAACAAAAAAAAATCGCAGGAAACAAAAAATTGTTTGTGTTTTGTTGGCCAGTGTAATTTTTGTTTTAAAGTACTCGTTGTTAATTTTGGAAGAGATCGTCTACGCCCGAATTAAAATTTTTTTTTAATATATATATAAAGGTAGTTTTATGAAAATTTGAGAAAAACTTTAAAAACAAAAAATGATATGTATTCAAATTCAGTTTGGCATTTTATTATTGCAGTTCTAATCAAAGGTAAAACACCACGGCAAGTGTGGAAATTTCCAACCTCCCTTAAGAGGTGAAATCATCCCCTAAATACTTGAAACCAAAACATTTATCGTAAAATGACTTCAAACGTAGAATATTTAATCGAAAAATATAGAAAATTCATATATACATACCTCGCAAGGACATCTTCAGCCCCAAGAACGTACAAATCAATATTTTTTAGATATTTCCAGTGAATATGTTTGACTTTGACCTTCAATTTGACCTCGCAACGACAAACGGACAACGAATTCGGATTCAGCAATCTCTAAAACATGTACATCAATATTTTTTTGAAAATTGTAGGGTTTGCCCTTGAAGTGACCTCCAACTTTACCTCGGAAGGGTAAACGGATAACATAATTGGACTCAACGACCCCAAATACGTACATATATATGAATTTTTCTATATTTTTCCATTTAATATTCTACGTTTGACGTCCTTTTATCTTGCTAATTGCACAATGTTCTAAACACAGTTGTTGTCAGATGGCCGCGAAGTATGTGATGCCAGATCCTGGAAAATTTTAATAGATATTTTTGATAAAAATGAGACGACGTTTTTTCTTAACCAAATCAATACATTTAAATTGAAAATTTTTAATAAAAAATCTCGCGATTTTTTATTAAAAATTTTCGGCTGCGGCGCAAATCTCACATAAATCAGTATATCATACCAAATAGAATATTTTTTATAAAAAAACGCGCGATTTTTATTAAAAATTTTCCCCTGCGCCGCTTTTCTCACATAAATCAATATATCATACCAAATAGAAAATTTTTTATAAAAAATCGCGCGATTTTTTATTACAAATTTTCGCCTGCGGCGCTTTACTCATATCAATGAATTTTTCATCTTAATTTTAAAATCATTTATAAATCAATATTGCGAAATAAATACGTCTATTTTTTATTACAAATTTCCACCTGCGTCGCTTTTCTCAAATAAATCAATATTTCGTAATAAATTAAAAATTTTTAATAAAAAATCACGTAATATGCGCATAGAGTTTTTTATTTTCGTTTTTTTTCAACATATATTCGTCATGTGTGGCAGCACGGTATTTTCATTTCATTGCTGCACATAGCAGAAAGTGAGGTTAAAATTGACATTTTTCGCAACTTTAACAGCAAATTACTTAAAAACTATAAGCCTCCGGCCGGTGGGAACTTCTGATTTGGACTCAGGGGGCTCCCCCCTACCCCCCTTATAACACTCTTTTTTCAAAGCCTGGTTCCGTAAAGGAAAATTTTCCCGATTTCTTTCACTAATATATATTTTAGTTGACCGCACTTTATAAGTAAAATAGCTTACAGAAGACGTACCTTGGCTAGGATTTAGTTTAGCATCCGCGGAATTGGAAAACAAGAGGGTGATGGGGGGGTAGAGAGGGACCTCCTGATCACAAATATATAGTTTTTAGCTGCCGCTGACTTATAGTTTTCGAGATATTATTACTTAAAGTTGAAAAATGCACACTTTTATATTGGTTATTCCACTGAATTTTACACAATATACACTTAACTACCGTTTGTAAAATGAAAATAATTAACATTTCCGAGCCCGCACAATAAAGAAAGTTAATATTTAATCGTTTTATTAATAAATATTAAGTAAATATAAATAACCTAATTGCATTACCGCAAAATGGTCGGCACAAACATTAGATGAGTGTGTTGCCATATTTGTGATGTGCATAAAATACGAAAAATATGTCTTCTAAATATGTTATTTTATACTGACTTTTTGTGAAAATTTTTAATAAAAAATCGCGGCGCTATTTTATCATTTACAATTCAACTTCTCAGAATTCGCTTGGAATACAATCAAAGGCGACTATAACTATTTTTCTTATTCTTTTATGCACATCACCGATATGGCAACACACATCTAATGTTATTGTCAACCATTTTGCGGGTATGCAAGTGCGCGATTTTTTTCATTTTACTTATTTAATATTTATTAATATAACGTTTAAATATTAATTTTCTTAATTGTGTGCGCTCGGAAATGTTAATTATTTGCATTTTACAAACGGTAGTTAAGTGTATATTGTGTAAAATTCAGTGGAATAACCAATATAAAAGTGTGCATTTTTCAACTTTAAGTAATAATATCTCGAAAACTATAAGTCAGCGGCAGCTAAAAACTATATATTTGTGATCAGGAGGTCCCCCTCTACCCCCCATTACCCCCTTGTTTTCCAATTCCGGGGATGCTAAACTAAAATTTTTCCCGTACATTTTGTATCGAAGAATTGTTGGTTGATTTGCTGATGCATGTACATATGTATTTATAATTGCAGGTTATTGTGCGTATGTGTTGTGGTGATGTGGTTTGCTGAATTGCTCCAATTTCCGAAAAAAAGCTGCAGAAGACCAATTTGTTAATGATGTGTTGAGACCTTTTATTGTAGAATGTTGGTTCGCTTTTCCAACGGCGACGAAGGACCATGGACGAAACTCGCTAATTCCAATGGTCTCGTGGACAGTCCGTTTAAGTAAAAAGAAAAGTAAATTCGTATTAGGACGAATTTTCAACTTTGTATTTATTAATTATGAAATTGGTGTTTAAATAAAATATCACAATAAGTACATTTAAAGCTTGATAATTTAACTTACACTTGGAATGGTGTCCGCTGTGTTGGCTGGCTGCTGGTGATAGAAAGAAAAACTAACGCTGGTCTCGCTGGTGTGCTTCGGTTGCTGGTCCAAAAAGAAGTGGCCGAGCAAAAATTTCTATTTGTCGCCGGACCGGCCTTAGCAAGACAGTTGGTTCGGCGAACAAAGGATATCCCGTTAAATCGATGGAACATTTTTTAAGCCAATGGCAGGCAATTGTAAAAAACCGGTATTTCTGAAGCCAGGCTGTTTCCCAGCAGTAAATCAGCCAGGGAAAACCCGTGAAAATTACCCAGCAGTAAACTGGTTCAGGCTGCTGGCCTGAAGAAAAATTCTTGCATTTACATGCAATCAGAAAATTTCCCATCAAAACAACATAAGATCAAACCACCCCCCGCCCCCATTATTAGAAATACCAAAAATGGTTGACGACGAAAAACCTCGAGGCTCACCTGCAAAAACTACCCGCTCAAAACAGGGTGCAAAGGAAAAGAAAATAAAAATACTTCAGCCGCAAGATTTAGTTCAGACAGCGACAGTCTCATAAGGTACTGCACTAGATTCTTTTCTGCCCGAATAGAAGATAATTCAGAACCAGTCCTTGAAATAATAAGAAATCTTGATACATTTTGGACACTCCTACAAGCGGCGTATGATACAATTGTCGAAACAGATGATTCCAAGCAGGCGCTATAGTGAAACAATTCGCATTTAATGACGACAATTTTAACCTGGCTTGGGGGCCAGAAAAATCGGGTCTTTTGTGTGAGCAATTACTTTCATCCCGTAAAAGATACCCGACGTGGCAACAAATGAAGGCTTTTCTCACTACCCAGTACGAAATAGCAGAGAGGGTAGATAAAACAAAAAAACACACAAAACGAACTACATAGAAGCTTCACAAAATCCTAGGCCAGCTATTAAAACTCTTATAACAGAAGCTTCAATAGATCGCAAACATTTGTCTCTGAACAAAGAAATTTGTGTCTTGCGAATTATTTAAAGGAGGTTGCGAGAGATTTAAGAACTTGCCAATACATGAAAGAAATAACTTTATTCGAAGTGCCAAATTATGCGCAAATTGTTTTTTCTCATTCCCACATCCTTAAAGACTATGAGAGCAAATTTAATTGTGTATATTGCTACAAAAGGCACCACTCGATGCTCTACTTAACCGATTTTTCAAACACACCCCAAAATGGTTCAACCGTTAAAAGAGCTACAATGCTAGTTGCAATATCAAGACCTGAAAACCCCGAAGTTCGAAATCCCGAAAATACTGAACAACCATGCTGTTCAAAAACAGCATATATACAAGCGTTTCATTCAGCAAAATTCTATTACCCACAGTAGTCAACTCCATCGAACACCGAGAAGAACTGTTTAAGCTCCGAGCCTTAATAGTTCAAGGATCCAAACGATCCTTTATTGCATCAAAGGTATAAAACCGGCTAAAGTTGCCAGTAACAAAATCAAATTTTGAAATTTCGAGAATGGGCGGTAGAGTAATTCAAAACTCAAACAAAATCTGCTCATTAACCCAAATTTTCCCCAATGCGAGTATGAGCAAAAAGCCATTGTTCTCATGCAACTTACCAACATGCTTCCAAGCTATAAAATAAATAATATGGATCGACAAAGATTTGCACACCCCAAATACGCTACTAACCGAAAATACCATCTTTGGACGGATTTTAAGTGGCAAATCATAGAAACAATCTGCACTTTCACCCCACAAGTGGAAGGCAGCTCAAATTAATTTCTAAATATGCAATTGAAACAATTTTGGGAGATAGAAGAACTCTCCCACCCATAAAAGAGTACCAGAAGATCAGTATTGTGAAGATTTCTACTAAGCCACAACTGATAATAATTTGGCGCTCAGTGTTTGGCAGAGCTTCTGCTAACATTTGAGGTGTGCTTCTTCATAGTATACCACAAACGGAGGGACCCACAGTTTTGTGCTGACTCCGAACGGCAGATGTATTTAATGAGAAGCTTTTTCATGCCATTGACTGCCGAGGGGTGGCCGCTTTTAGAAAAACTTTTTATGATTAAGATTTTCCTTGCCCTGGCTGAGGATCGAACCTCGAACTCAGCGGCATATCGAGTTATAGCACGCACCGCTACTCACTTGACCATAGCGGCAACCTAAAGCCACAACTACGAGATCAAATAATGGTCGGTACGTCTTACCACTCAAGCCACAATTTCCAGACACGCTCGCATTAGGTCGCTCCCGAACCTCTGCATTGCAGGAGTTTCTAGTTATGGAAAAACCATTCTTGGAAAAGGCGAGTCCAAACCAGCATACGATTGTGTCCTCGAAGAGTATATAAATTGAAAACATATGGTGGAAGTAAGCCCACACGAAAAAATATCCAAAGGTAAATACCACTCATTTTACCATCCCCATCATGCTGTACTAAAGCCAGATAAAAAGACGAGAAAGGTAAGAATAGTCTTCATTGCCACAAGTTCTGGAAATTTTTAAATTACATTTTATATAAGAAACCCACACTATAACCCGATTTAATGCTTCTGATACTTAATTGGCGTATGTTCAGATATGTATTCAATGGAGATGTCGAAAAAATTTATCGACAAATACTCATGCACAAAGACGATCAAGATTTTCAGCGTATCGTCTTTCGTAACTCCACCAACACACACTGGGGATTTTTCGACAAATTTTGTTCAAAAATCCCAGAGAAGTCAATTGTTGACCGATTTTTATAAAACTGTTCAACACAATTCTTGTTTCCTTTTATTCTGTTATTGGGTATTTCTATGGCCCTGACTAAGACAAAAAATCTGGGAGATTGCTAACAGCTTTACTTTTTGAAAGATACAGTTTAATTATTTTAACAAAAAAATAGAGAAAATCAATATATTATGTTAACAAAATTTCTATTGCATTTTATGAAATGATCTTTTACGAGATTTCCTTGAATGAACGACTTTACGTAGATCTCCTTGCAAATTCCAGCAGTAGTCTGCCATCATATGTGAGTCCCACCGCCCCTGATATCGCTCTTCCATTTCACGAGGATCCTCATGGAATCTTTCACTCTGCCCCTCACTAAAATCACCCACATTTTGTGGAAATCGGTCTAAATGCGAGTGCAGGAAGTGCATTTTTATGCTCATGTTGCACTCGAGCTCTTGCAAGTTCGATAGCATGGACTCAACAAGCTCGACGTGATCGTCAGATTTCTTTTTGCCTTGGAAATTACTCATGGCCAAAACAAATGACTTATATACAGAGACACATGAGACAAGGCAACTGCGTGTATCCCCCTTGTTGACCTAAAAGATAGATAACAATTTTCAGATCAACACAAATGACCCATTTGTGCTCTTGATACTTAATTTTTTCCATAACCTTAGAAACATTTGCGTATTATTCTTTTAAAGTCACCGAATGTGCAATAAGTATAGATCCGTACTTATTAACGTTACGAAGAAAAACACACTTTAAACTTCTTTTGCTGCTATCCATGAAAATACGCCAATCACTAGGTTGGTACTTTTTTAATCCCATCTGTTGCAAAATACCACCAACATCGTTACACAGAGATTGGATCATCAGAAGATTTAGATGTGCTTGGTTGTACCTCTCGGAATTTTAATTGGGGTCGTTGAGCAGAAGGTAAGTTATCATATATACTCGTATATTTAATTGGTCATATATTTCGATTTCCATGGTTAATTCCGTTTATTTTCACTACGCAGAAGTAGCAATCGACATGATGGTTTCGAGGTTCTCTCCAAATCATGGGTGTTACGAACGTTACTGCATCTCTTTTTTTACTGCACCGTAGACTTACCACACATTTCTGGCATACAATATGAGAAATCCATGGCTTTTCCTGACTACACGATTTCAATTTAAAGTATTGATGATATGCAGTTTTTACAAAGTCCGATATACATATATTTTCCATATTTTGCAAATAAATATTCACCACAACTATAGCAAAAACATTCGGTATTAAACACACAACATCTTCTTGACGAAGCCATATCGAAAACAACAAAAAAAAACTGAAATAGTCCAATAAAAAAGCCAATTTAAGTAAAAATAGCAAATGTGGCTAGTTAGCTGTAACTCAAAAACAAAAGCTGTTAGAGAAAAATTGCTGCGGTATTTTAAAAATACGTTTCAATTTGATATAGAAACAAAAAAAAATCGCAGGAAACAAAAAATTGTTTGTGTTTTGTTGGCCAGTGTAATTTTTGTTTTAAAGTACTCGTTGTTAATTTTGGAAGAGATCGTCTACGCCCGAATTAAAATTTTTTTTTAATATATATATAAAGGTAGTTTTATGAAAATTTGAGAAAAACTTTAAAAACAAAAAATGATATGTATTCAAATTCAGTTTGGCATTTTATTATTGCAGTTCTAATCAAAGGTAAAACACCACGGCAAGTGTGGAAATTTCCAACCTCCCTTAAGAGGTGAAATCATCCCCTAAATACTTGAAACCAAAACATTTATCGTAAAATGACTTCAAACGTAGAATATTTAATCGAAAAATATAGAAAATTCATATATACATACCTCGCAAGGACATCTTCAGCCCCAAGAACGTACAAATCAATATTTTTTAGATATTTCCAGTGAATATGTTTGACTTTGACCTTCAATTTGACCTCGCAACGACAAACGGACAACGAATTCGGATTCAGCAATCTCTAAAACATGTACATCAATATTTTTTTGAAAATTGTAGGGTTTGCCCTTGAAGTGACCTCCAACTTTACCTCGGAAGGGTAAACGGATAACATAATTGGACTCAACGACCCCAAATACGTACATATATATGAATTTTTCTATATTTTTCCTTTTAATATTCTACGTTTGACGTCCTTTTATCTTGCTAATTGCACAATGTTCTAAACACAGTTGTTGTCAGATGGCCGCGAAGTATGTGATGCCAGATCCTGGAAAATGTTAATAGATATTTTTGATAAAAATGAGACGACGTTTTTTCTTAACCAAATCAATACATTTAAATTGAAAATTTCGCCTGCGGCGCAAATCTCACATAAATCAGTATATCATACCAAATAGAATATTTTTTATAAAAAAACGCGCGATTTTTATTAAAAATTTTCCCCTGCGCCGCTTTTCTCACATAAATCAATATATCATACCAAATAGAAAATTTTTTATTACAAATTTTCAATTTAAATTTATTGATTTGGTTAAGAAAAAACGTCGTCTCATTTTTATCTAAAATATCTATTAACATTTTCCAGGATCTGGCATCACATACTTCGCGGCCATCTGACAACAACTGTGTTTAGAACATTGTGCAATTAGCAAGATATGCAAATATCGCATTTAGAAGTATTTATTGTTAAAATTTTAGCAAAAAAATATGTGCATTATGTTTATAATGTGTTTAAGAAAGTGTATTAACAAAAAGAGAAGTGATTTGTGCGGTTTTTGTATTAAAATATTGCTAAGTCAGTGACAAAATTTTAACAACAAATAACTTTAAAACTAAAACAATTTGGACCCAAAATTTGTTAAATATCGGTGAATCAGTGCTACCCCAACACCCCCTGCTAATTTCAGTGAAATATTCCAAGAACTTTGGCTAAAAAAAGCATTGGTTCCGTAAAGGAAATCTCAGCCACGAAAAATATGTCTTCTAAATATGTTATTTTATACTGACTTTTTGTGAAAATTTTTAATAAAAAATCGCGGCGCTATTTTATCATTTACAATTCAACTTCTCAGAATTCGCTTGGAATACAATCAAAGGCGACTATAACTATTTTTCTTATTCTTTTATGCACATCACCGATATGGCAACACACATCTAATGTTATTGTCAACCATTTTGCGGGTATGCAAGTGCGCAATTTTTTTCATTTTACTTATTTAATATTTATTAATATAACGTTTAAATATTCATTTTCTTAATTGTGTGCGCTCGGAAATGTTAATTATTTGCATTTTACAAACGGTAGTTAAGTGTATATTGTGTAAAATTCAGTGGAATAACCAATATAAAAGTGTGCATTTTTCAACTTTAAGTAATAATATCTCGAAAACTATAAGTCAGCGGCAGCTAAAAACTATATATTTGTGATCAGGAGGTCCCCCTCTACCCCCCATTACCCCCTTGTTTTCCAATTCCGGGGATGCTAAACTAAAATTTTTCCCGTACCTTTTGTATCGAAGAATTGTTTGTTGATTTGCTGATGCATGTACATATGTATTTATAATTGCAGGTTATTGTGCGTATGTGTTGTGGTGATGTGGTTTGCTGAATTGCTCCAATTTCCGAAAAAAGCTGCAGAAGACCAATTTGTTAATGATGTGTTGAGACCTTTTATTGTAGAATGTTGGTTCGCTTTTCCAACGGCGACGAAGGACCATGGACGAAACTCGCTAATTCGAATGGTCTCGTGGACAGTCCGTTTAAGTAAAAAGAAAAGTAAATTCGTATTAGGACGAATTTTCAACTTTGTATTTATTAATTATGAAATTGGTGTTTAAATAAAATATCACAATAAGTACATTTAAAGCTTGATAATTTAACTTACACTTGGAATGGTGTCCGCTGTGTTGGCTGGCTGCTGGTGATAGAAAGAAAAACTAACGCTGGTCTCGCTGGTGTGCTTCGGTTGCTGGTCCAAAAAGAAGTGGCCGAGCAAAAATTTCTATTTGTCGCCGGACCGGCCTTAGCAAGACAGTTGGTTCGGCGAACAAAGGATATCCCGTTAAATCGATGGAACATTTTTTAAGCCAATGGCAGGCAATTGTAAAAAACCGGTATTTCTGAAGCCAGGCTGTTTCCCAGCAGTAAATCAGCCAGGGAAAACCCGTGAAAATTACCCAGCAGTAAACTGGTTCAGGCTGCTGGCCTGAAGAAAAATTCTTGCATTTACATGCAATCAGAAAATTTCCCATCAAAACAACACAAGGTCAAACAACCCCCCGCCCCCATTATTAGAAATACCAAAAATGGTTGACGACGAAAAACCTAGAGGCTCACCTGCAAAAGCTACCCGCTCAAAACAGGGTGCAAAGGAAAAGAAAATAAAAATACTTCAGCCGCAAGATTTAGTTCAGACAGCGACAGTCTCATAAGGTACTGCACTAGATTCTTTTCTGCCCGAATAGAAGATAATTCAGAACCAGTCCTTGAAATAATAAGAAATCTTGATAAATTTTGGACACTCCTACAAGCGGCGTATGATACAATTGTCGAAACAGATGATTCCGATTTGCCCTAACCATCAAAAATTATCCCAGGCGCAAAAATTTTACCACCTCAGGTACAAAAAAAAAGGTCAAGCAGGCGCTATAGTGAAACAATTCGCATTTAATGACGACAATTTTAACCTGGCTTGGGGGCCAGAAAAATCGGGTCATTTGTGTGAGCAATTACTTTCATCCCGTAAAAGATACCCGACGTGGCAACAAATGAAGGCTTTTCTCACTACCCAGTACGAAATAGCAGAGAGGGTAGATAAAAAAGCGCCAAAACAAAAAAACACACAAAACGAACTACATAGAAGCTTCACAAAATCCTAGGCCAGCTATTAAAACTCTTATAACAGAAGCTTCAATAGATCGCAAACATTTGTCTCTGAACAAAGAAATTTGTGTCTTGCGAATTATTTAAAGGAGGTTGCGAGAGATTTAAGAACTTGCCAATACATGAAAGAAATAACTTTATTCGAAGTGCCAAATTATGCGCAAATTGTTTTTCTCATTCCCACATCCTTAAAGACTATGAGAGCAAATTCAATTGCGTATATTGCTACAAAAGGCACCACTCGATGCTCTACTTAACCGATTTTTCAAACACACCCCAAAATGGTTCAACCGTTAAAAGAGCTACAATGCTAGTTGCAATATCAAGACCTGAAAACCCCGAAGTTCGAAATCCCGAAAATACTGAACAACCATGCTGTTCAAAAACAGCATATATACAAGCGTTTCATTCAGCAAATGAAAGCAAAATTCTATTACCCACAGTAGTCAACTGTTTAAGCTCCGAGCCTTAATAGTTCAAGGATCCAAACGATCCTTTATTGCATCAAAGCTATAAAACCGGCTAAAGTTGCCAGTAACAAAATCAAATTTTGAAATTTCGAGAATGGGCGGTAGAGTAATTCAAAACTCAAACAAAATCTGCTCATTAGCCCAAATTTTCCCCAATGCGAGTATGAGCAAAAAGCCATTGTTCTCATGCAACTTACCAACATGCTTCCAAGCTATAAAATAAATAATATGGATCGACAAAGATTTGCACACCCCAAATACGCTACTAACCGAAAATACCATCTTTGGACGGATTTTAAGTGGCAAATCATAGAAAGAATCTGCACTTTCACCCCACAAGTGGAAGGCAGCTCAAATGAATTTCTAAATATGCAATTGAAACAATTTTGGGAGATAGAAGAACTCTCCCACCCATAAAAGAGTACCAGAAGATCAGTATTGTGAAGATTTCTACTAAGCCACAACTGATAATAATTTGGCGCTCAGTGTTTGGCAGAGCTTCTCCTAACATTTGAGGTGTGCTTCTTCATATTATACCACAAACGGAGGGACCCACAGTTTTGTGCTGACTCCGAACGGCAGATGTATTTAATGAGAAGCTTTTTCATGCCATTGACTGCCGAGGGGTGGCCGCTTTTAGAAAAACTTTTTATGATTAAGATTTTCCTTGCCCTGGCTGAGGATCGAACCTCGAACTCAGCGGCATATCGAGTTATAGCACGCACCGCTACTCACTTGACCATAGCGGCAACCTAAAGCCACAACTACGAGATCAAATAATGGTCGGTACGTCTTACCACTCAAGCCACAATTTCCAGACACGCTCGCATTAGGTCGCTCCCGAACCTCTGCATTGCAGGAGTTTCTAGGTATGGAAAAACCTTTCTTGGAAAAGGCGAGTCCAAACCAGCATACGATTGTGTCCTCGAAGAGTATATAAATTAAAAACATATGGTGGAAGTAAGCCCACACGAAAAAATATCCAAAGGTAAATACCACTCATTTTACCATCCCCATCATGCTGTACTAAAGCCAGATAAAAAGACGAGAAAGGTAAGAATAGTCTTCATTGCCACAAGTTCTGGAAACTTTTAAATTACATTTTATATAAGAAACCCACACTATAACCCGATTTAATGCTTCTGATACTTAATTGGCGTATGTTCAGATATGCATTCAATGGAGATGTCGAAAAAATGTATCGACAAATACTCATGCACAAACACGATCAAGATTTTCAGCGTATCGTCTTTCGTAACTCCACCAACACACACTGGGGATTTTTCGACAAATTTTGTTCAAAAATCCCAGAGAAGTCAATTGTTGACCGATTTTTATAACACTGGTCAACACAATTCTTGTTTCCTTTTATTCTGTTATTGGGTATTTCTATGACCCTGACTATGACAAAAAATCTGGGAGATTGCTAACAGCTTTACTTTTTGAAAGATACAGTTTAATTATTTTAACAAAAAAATAGAGAAAATCAATATATTATGTTAACAAAATTTCTATTGCATTTTATGAAATGATCTTTTACGAGATTTCCTTGAATGAACGACTTTACGTAGATCTCCTTGCAAATTCCAGCAGTAGTCTGCCATCATATGTGAGTCCCACCGCCCCTGATATCGCTCTTCCATTGTACGAGGATCCTCATGGAATCTTTCACTCTGCCCCTCACTAAAATCACCCACATTTTGTGGAAATCGGTCTAAATGCGAGTGCAGGAAGTGCATTTTTATGCTCATGTTGCACTCGAGCTCTTGCATGTTCGATAGCATGGACTCAACAAGCTCGACGTGATCGTCAGATTTCTTTTTGCCTTGGAAATTACTCATGGCCAAAACAAATGACTTATATACAGAGACACATGAGACAAGGCAACTGCTTGTTGTTGACCTAAAAGATAGATAACAATTTTCAGATCAACACAAATGACCCATTTGTGCTCTTGATACTTAATTTTTTCCATAACCTTAGAAACATTTGCGTATTATTCTTTTAAAGTCACCGAATGTGCAATAAGTATAGATCCGTACTTATTAACGTTACGAAGAAAAACACACTTTAAACTTCTTTTGCTGCTATCCATGAAAAGACGCCAATCACTAGGTTGGTACTTTTTTAATCCCATCTGTTGCAAAATACCACCAACATCGTTACACAGAGATTGGATCATCAGAAGATTTAGATGTGCTTGGTTGTACCTCTCGGAATTTTAATTGGGGTCGTTGAGCAGAAGGTAAGTTATCATATATACTCGTATATTTAATTGGTCATATATTTCGATTTCCATGGTTAATTCCGTTTATTTTCACTACGCAGAAGTAGCAATCGACATGATGGTTTCGAGGTTCTCTCCAAATCATGGGTGTTACGAACGTTACTGCATCTCTTTTATTACTGCACCGTAGACTTACCACACATTTCTGGCATACAATATGAGAAATCCATGGCTTTTCCTGACTACACGATTTCAATTTAAAGTATTGATGATATGCAGTTTTTACAAAGTCCGATATACATATATTTTCCATATTTTGCAAATACATATTCACCACAACTAAAGCAAAAACATTCGGTATTAAACACACAACATCTTCTTGACGAAGCCATATCGAAAACAACAATAAAATACTGAAATAGTCCAATAAAAAAGCCAATTTAAGTAAAAATAGCAAATGTGGCTAGTTAGCTGTAACTCAAAAACAAAAGCTGTTAGAGAAAAATTGCTGCGGTATTTTAAAAATACGTTTCAATTTGATATAGAAACAAAAAAAAATCGCAGGAAACAAAAAATTGTTTGTGTTTTGTTGGCCAGTGTAATTTTTGTTTTAAAGTACTCGTTGTTAATTTTGGAAGAGATCGTCTACGCCCGAATTAAAATTTTTTTTTAATATATATGTATATAAAGGTAGTTTTATGAAAATTTGAGAAAAACTTTAAAAACAAAAAATGATATGTATTCAAATTCAGTTTGGCATTTTATTATTGCAGTTCTAATCAAAGGTAAAACACCACGGCAAGTGTGGAAATTTCCAACCTCCCTTAAGAGGTGAAATCATCCCCTAAATACTTGAAACCAAAACATTTATCGTAAAATGACTTCAAACGTAGAATATTTAATCGAAAAATATAGAAAATTCATATATACATACCTCGCAAGGACATCTTCAGCCCCAAGAACGTACAAATCAATATTTTTTAGATATTTCCAGTGAATATGTTTGACTTTGACCTTCAATTTGACCTCGCAACGACAAACGGACAACGAATTCGGATTCAGCAATCTCTAAAACATGTACATCAATATTTTTTTGAAAATTGTAGGGTTTGCCCTTGAAGTGACCTCCAACTTTACCTCGGAAGGGTAAACGGATAACATAATCGGACTCAACGACCCCAAATACGTACATATATTTGAATTTTTCTATATTTTTCCATTTAATATTCTACGTTTGACGTCCTTTTACGATAAATGTTATGTTTTCAGGTATTTAGGGGATGATTTCACCTCTTAAGGGGGGTTGGAAATTTCCACATTTGCCGTGATGTATTACCTTTGATTATAACTGCAATAATAAAATGCCAAACTGAATTTGAATACATATCATTTTTTGTTTTTAAAGTTTTTCTGAAATTTTCATAAAACTACCCCTATTCAAGGGTATGTTTCGTTATAATATATATTAAAAAAAACATAAATTAAAATTTTGGCCTAGACAAGCTCTATCAAAATCATTAACGAGCATTTAAAAAAAGAATGATTAAAATCAATTTTACAATTTTTGAGCTCAATAAAAAAAAAGAAATTGTAAAATTAACATTTACTAGGCCAACAGAAAAATAAACAAATTATTACAATCAGTAAAAAAGTGAATCTTGTAGCCATTTTTGAACAAAATTTGTCGAAAAATCCCAGTGCGCGTCAGCGAGATGTGATTGGAAATACTTTTTTAACGTGGTATGCCGGGACAGAAATTTGTTCGCGTAAAAATAACCACGTTTGAGTTCAAATTTGTTTATTCGTTCCTATTTTGCGAAAAATCCGCGCAAAAAAAATTCCGCGTTAAAATAACCAAGTTTTGAAACGAAACTTAAATTTCGGGAAGTAAACAAATTTATTACATATGCACATATTCACTATGCTTCGATACATTTTAAATCTTTCTGTTTCACAGGATTTGGACAAAATGTCATATTGAGATCAATTATAACTTAAATTATATTAAACTACTAGCGAATTCATATTTCAATCTTAAAATAATCTGTTAACAAGCGCTGAGATTTCTCTTTGATAAACGTTCATCATTAGAATCATGGTCTATAAAATGATTTTCAAGGTCAGCAGCTTTGTCTAATCCTTCTCGAAGTAATCTCGATGAAAGTGGAACGGGTGAAGAGCTGCCACCATCTTCTTCATTTTCAGGGTCATTATTATTATTGTTATCAATGGCATGAACAATTTCCCCATCGTCTAGAGCACACAGATCAAACAATTCATTTATATCGTCAATGTTCATGCCGTCAAAACCTTCACCGCCGATGCTTCTGGCTAATTCAAATATAATAGATAACAAGTCCGTCGTTTTCACTTTCTTCTTTTAACACAACATCTTGCCAAAGATTTTTCCAGCATTTACTTTGAGTGGTTTTTGTAATATCCTTTACGACAATTTTAATACAATCGATACAATTCTTTACATTAAAAGCTTTCCATGCAGAAATCACATTCATTTCGGAATTACTTTCCATTATATTAAAAATGAACTTAAACGAATGCTTTACGTAATACGTTTTAAAAGCAGCAATGATCCCTTGGTCAAGCGGCTGCAAAAGAGATGTTGTGTTTGGAGGAAGAAAGAGAATTTTGACGTTTGGGTGCTCTATAACTGGGTGACCAGGGGCATTGTCAATTACTAACAACACTTTCACACTAACACAAATTCCAAGTTTTTAGAGATCATGTATCCTCTTACTTCAGGCACAAAACACTTTTCGAACCACTCCTTGAACACCAATGCGGTCACCCAAGCCTCTTTGTTTGCCATCCAGTGTACTGGGAACTTCTTTAGCTCCATTCCTGAAATCGGCAAAAATGAAATTTTTGCAAAGCACCAATTAACATTTAAAACTTACCTTTCAAAGCTCGCGGCTTTAAATTTTTGTTCACAAAAAGGGGTTTCAAAACCTTGTCCCCTGATGCATTGCTACACAGTAAGAGCGTGATACGATCCTTTGCTATTTTAAAACCGTGCACCGACGTGGTTTGCCTAGCTGCGTAAGTGGGGCTTGGCATTTCTTCCAGTATAGACCGGTTTCGTCCGCATTAATAATTTGATCTGCAACATAGGCATGCGCTCTAATTGTTTCTGAAAAAGTTTTCGCGAATAGTTTTGCTGCCTCCGATGCACTTTAAATTTTTCATAAAACATCGTGGCCTTTTCTTTTATGCACCTAGTATCCACAGGAATTCTTCTATGGACGAGGTCCTCAATCCACCATGAAAGCGCGCGTTCAACTTTAACCATTACGACGTCTCTAGTGTTGAACGAATATGTTAGGCTACTGGAACCGCATTCAGTAAAAGTGACGATTCATTAACTTTGTGCTTCCTGGCAATGCCTGCGGGCTTTTCTCTACTTTCAGAGCATTTAAAATCACAATTTTTTCTCTAAAGTTTATTCTTTTGTTGTTTTTTTACTCTGACAAGGTTGAAAGTTGATGTATTTTGGAACGATTTTCCGTCGATCCTTGTCAAATTTGGTTTTGTAAACAAACCGGTTTCGGCGTCTTGCCATCTTCATTGTTATTTTTCGTTCTGTTTAGTTTACGCCTGGCGGTCCTTATTTATTGTGTTTTGTCCTTCGTAGGTATCGGTATCTATCGTTAACTAGCAGCCAACAAATGTTTGTAGGTGTACTCTACCTGAGTTTAGGGTTTATTTGTCAGCGTGAAGTTTTTTCTTTTACGGTTGCCTATGTGGTATGCATGGGTAGTTAGAAGTCAGTAATTTTTGTCCTGTGGGATGTCTTGTGTTGGTCCTGTGCGTTAGTTTCTTTGGTAGTACCTAAGTTCGTGCTTTGCTTTTTGTAAACAAGTTTCAATGGCTCAAATATTACGTCCGAGTTGGTGTTCGTCTGTTCGTTTATTATTCTTCCGTCAAATGTTTTCTGTTTGTATATCTCCATGTCTTCCAGAGCGTTTAGGCGCCGACCTTTTTGCTGCACATGCAATACCTTTACGGTTTTCTTAATGTTTGCTGGTGTACATTTGCTGTGGAACATGTGATTTTCAAAGTTAGATTCAGGTGTTGTGGTGGGTTTCCGTGACTTCTTGTTGTAATCCCTTATGTGTTCGCGGAACCTTGTTCTTACTTTACGTCCTGTTTCTCCTATGTAGCTGTATTGGCATTCGCAGGTCAGTTGGTATACGCCTTGGCTGTTTAGTGAGCCCTCTGTATTTGTACTTGTCCGTGGTATTCGTCCTAAGTTGTTTACTGTTTTAAATGCTGTGTGAATGTTGTGTTTTTTTTTTTAAATTTGCTAATTTATGTGTCGATTTTCCTGTATAAGTTAATAATGTCCATGTCTTTCCGTCTTTATCCTTATCGCTTATTTTTGGGGTCCCATTGTTTCTTCTGATTTTGTCTATCAGATCTTTTTTATATCCGTTATTGACCACTATGTTGTAAATAATATTTAGCTCTCTCTTGTGTGCTTCTGGTGTTAAAGGTGTTCGTTATAGTCTGTCAACTAGTTGCTTTAACGCCGCATTTTTGTGCTGCTGAGGGTGGTTCGAAGTGTTATGAATTACCGTGTCTATGGCTGTTGGTTTTCTGTATATTCCATAGCCAAGGTTTACTGTGGTCTTGTCTGCCCTAATTGCCAGATTTAGGTAGTTAATCCTTCCTTCGCTTTCTGTTTCTATTGTAAACTGTATGTTTCCATGTTGTTTGTTGAGATACTCCAATACTTATTCTTCGTTGTTGCTGGTTAGAATGCAGATAATGTCATCAACGTATCTCGCGTAAAATGTAACACCCAACTCGGTTGTAAGTTCTTTCATGTATTGTTCTTCCAAATTCTGCATGAATACTTCCATGAGTACTCCTGAGGTTGGGTTCCCCATTCCAAGTCCATTCGTTTGTCTGTAGATTTTGTTATTAAATTTGAAACAGCTTTGTCGTAGTGTGGTTCTTAGAATGCTTGCGATCTGTGCATTTTGTTTTTGGTTTTCTCCAGTATTTTTGTGTATACAATGTCTATTGTCTCAGGTAGTGGTATTGAGGGGTATAAGTCCTTAATGTCCAACGATACTAGTTTACTGTCCTTTGTGATGTTAACGGTCGTCAGTTTCGCTATCAGTTCCGTTGTGTTAGTTATTGTGTGTTCGTTTTCAAGTTCTAGGGTGTCCTTCAGTATCGTCTTTAGATGCTTTGATAATCTATATCCAGGTGCTGACTGGTAGTTGATTATGGGCCTCATTGGAATGTCCGGTTTGTGAATCTTCGGTAATGCGATCAGTGGTGGGGCTGCTGGGTTCATTTGGGTTAGTTGGTGTGCAAACCCGAGCTTATGACGCCGGTTGCATCTTTTATGGCTCTTTTTATTTGCGTTTGAAACTTGTCCGTTGCGTCCTCCCCCACTCTCTTGTAACCCTTTTTTTCAATGAGTTCTTCTGTCTTGTCGTTAAAGCAACTAGTTGACAGACTAGAACGAACACCTTTAACACCAGAAGCACACAAGAGAGAGCTAAATATTATTTACAACATAGTGGTCAATAACGGATATAAAAAAGATCTGATAGACAAAATCAGAAGAAACAATGGGACCCCAAAAATAAGCGATAAGGATAAAGACGGAAAGACATGGACATTATTAACTTATACAGGAAAATCGACACATAAACTAGCAAATTTAAAAAAAAAAAACACAACATTCACACAGCATTTAAAACAATAAACAACTTAGGACGAATACCACGGACAAGTACAAATACAGAGGGCTCACTAAACAGCCAAGGCGTATACCAACTGACCTGCGAATGCCAATACAGCTACATAGGAGAAACAGGACGTAAAGTAAGAACAAGGTTCCGCGAACACATAAGGGATTACAACAAGAAGTCACGGAAACCCACCACAACACCTGAATCTAACTTTGAAAATGACATGTTCCACAGCAAATGTACACCAGCAAACATTAAGAAAACCGTAAAGGTATTGCATGTGCAGCAAAAAGGTCGGCGCCTAAACGCTCTGGAAAACATGGAGATATACAAACAGAAAACATTTGACGGAAGAATAATAAACGAACAGACGAACACCAACTCGGACGTAATATTTGAGCCATTGAAACTTGTTTACAAAAAACAAAGCACGAACTTAGGTACTACCAAAGAAACTAACGCACAGGACCAACACAAAACATCCCACAGGACAAAAATTACTGACTTCTTCCTACCCATGCATACCACATAGGCAACCGTAAAAGAAAAAACTTCACGCTGACAAATAAACCCTAAACTCTGGTAGCGTACACCTCCAAACATTTGTTGGCTGCTAGTTAACGATAGATACCGATACCTACGAAGGACAAAACACAATAAATAGGGACCGCCAGACGTAAACTAAACAGAACGAAAAATAACACTGAAGATGGCACAACGCCGAAACCGGTTTGTTTCAAAACCAAATTTGACAAGGATCGACGGAAAATCGTTCCAAAATACATTTATTCTTTTGCGTTTAGGCGCCATTTCGCGATTGTTTTGTTTGTTCTTCGCTCTGACATTTGGTTCTCTTTTATATTTTTGCAGGATTGCATTTTTAAATGCGAACATAGATGTTTATATAAGGCTTAGACTTGCAATTTAAACAGTGCTGGCAAAACGCACTAGAAATAAAGCAAAGGACAAATTCAAAATGAATCGCGAACCGCGTTAAAAAAGTAAAACCGCGATAAAAAAGCAACGGGTTATTGCAAAATAATTTGTGATAAAAAAATCCGCGTTAAAAAAGTAAAACCGTGTAAAAAAAGACAATGGGGGATTATTAAAAACTCCGCGTTAAAAAGAGATCGACTGTACTCCATCTATGTATTAAGCATGCAGTTTGTACATACGTACATTACAGCAAAAATTTGCCAAACAAAATTGTCACGAAATCTCCCCCTTCTCCTTGTGGGTTTTGCGGAGGAATGCGTTATGCTCGTTATTGTTCATATGCGAGTCACAAGTGTGCACAACGTTCAAACGCAACAAGCAACAAAAAGGCGGTTCACAACAACAACAACCACAGCAAGAGGGTGTACAAAAGCAGCAAGCACACAAACCACTGAAAGCTTCAGAGCCGACTGCACAAACGAGAATAATAACTGATTTCTCGCAACTAAGGATATACATCGACATTTTAATAAATGGTTTTAAAACGCAATTACAGCTGGACACCGCTTCAGAATGCACCATGATTTCACCAGAAGTATGGAAGAAAATCAACAAACCAACATTAAGTGAAACTAAGCACACCACACGTGACGCAAGTTGCAACAAAATCAGCTTTAAAGGCGAGTTTATTGGTAACATCACACATCGCGACGAATTAAAGAAAATTAAGGTTTTAGTTACTTCTGTCAACGACCTCAACATAGCAGGCGCATATTTCTTCGAAGAATTTGGTCTGTGGGATATACCCATCAATTCGTTTTGCATGAAAGTTCAACTCTCAGCCAAAAGGTAGAACAAATCGCAAAATTCAAAGCAGAATTCCCTTTAGTGTTTCGTAAAAAGCTTGGACACTGTGAGAAAATTATAATTCATTTACCACTAATCATATGGAAGCTGTGGCCAATTGGCTTGCAAACTGGCGTATAAAGGTTAACGAACAAAAATCTAAGCAAGTAACATTTACACTAAATAAGAAAAATTGTCCGCCCTTGACTTTGAACAACGTTCAAATACCACAAAGCAATAATGTCACATACCTAGGGGTCCACCTGGATAGGCGACTTACTTGGCGCAACCACATAGAGGCTAAACGGACTCATCTTAAGTTGAAGACCAGTTCTCTACACTGGCTTATTAACTCTCGCTCACCCCTGAGCCTGGAGTATAAAGTGACTATATACAACACGGTTCTAAAACCCATTTGGACCTATGGATGTGAGTTATGGGGCAACGCGAGCAGCAGCAACATCGAAATCCTTTATCGTGCGCAATCTAAAATCCTTCGAACAATAACCGGAGCACCATGGTTTATCCGAAACGAGAATATCCACAACGACTTGAGAATCCCGGAAGTACGAACTGAAATAGAGCAGCGGAAGGCGAAATATGCATCGAAGCTTTTAGCGCACCCTAATCAGTTAGCAAGAAATCTATTGCATGTAAACAGGAACTCAAGATTACGTAGGAATGACTTTCCAGCCCAGTCGTAATATTTCTTAGGGCCAGTTAATAAAAATACTCATCCCGACTATGGGATGTAAATTATGTGATTAGAATAAGATTTGCAAACTTGTTGTTAGGCTCCTTAGTTGAGCAGATTCAATAAATAAAAGTAACAGTTAATAAAAAAAAAAAAAATTTACCACTAAAGCCAAAATTTTGCCCGAAACGTCCGGTACCGTATGCAGTAATATCACTGGTGGATGAAGAGTTAAATCGACTTAAAGACGCAGGCGTCATCACACCAACAAACTTTTCGAATTTGGCAACACCAATTGGAGCACAAATTTCACACAATTTAGAAAGTTTTCGTAAAAGTATTTCAATATAACAAGATGACATTGAAACCAGGCATCATATTAAAAAAGATTGGCAATGTCAACTACAAAGAATTACTTGAGGAGCATGGTAGAAATCGTCTTATAACTTCACACGCGAATCAAACTCGTAAGCCCAACATTGATACTGAACAACTTCAATTGGAACCAGCCATGACAACAGAATCACGATTTCAACATTCGTCCTAACAGAATTCATTGCAGCATACAGATGATGATCCAGTTACCACAAACGTTCGACAATCGCATCGTCCCAGGCGTCCACCAGCTTGGCATCAACAGTACGCAGTTTCCACCTAAAAGGGGAAATGTTGGATACTAAATTATATCCAAAACCAATGGAGTGGCAACACTCGTTTGATAAGTTTGATAGCCGTTCGAAGTAACGACAAGTTGATAAACAGACAGGCGACGCAACACAACATTAGTGGCTCACAAATTGTGTATTTCTAGAATAAGCCTAATGTAAAATAAGTAATAAATGTACATAATTAACCTTATTTATATTATCTGAAGAATAAATATACGCGTGCAAGGACACAACAATTTGTTTGTTTATAAAGTCAATGAACACAGATTATTACAGACTACACGTATTATTATAAAATATAACTGACGTTGCTTAAATAATATTCAAGTCGATTACGGAAAATATTCTGTGGCGTATATAGATCAAGCTCTAAGGAAATCGTATCGATATCTTCAAATTTCTATTTAAAGGAGCATTTTTACTGTGGAGAGTTTTTGTGACGCTACCCTAACAAATCACCATGCTTCAGAATTTTACTATGAATATTAAAAATAATGTGCTAAACAATACAGGGCAATCTACATTACGGGAAATCACATCAAAAATGAAAGAAATAGACCGGAAGTTTCTTCGATTCGTCGGCTACGTTGAAATGTTTCTCACATATTCTCATCTATTCGGAAATTTATTTGGCAAGCTTCATCCACCTCTTTCTATGCACATCTACTTTGGACACTGTATAAAGAAGAAATTGCTTGCCGTTTTAGCATTTACAAATTGCGCACGATGCTATTTTTTTGTTATATATAAAATTATATACATATGCACATGTGTATAATTTACATACATATATGTTTTTATATTTTTACGAAAGTAGTCGTGTAGGGTGGTTCAGTTAAAAACACATTTCCCGAATTGTGAAGAGATGAATGTAAGTACCCTTGTTATACAAAAGCTTAAGGCTGAGAGTTTGGTGAGCTTTTAGGTGTTTATACTACGCAGTATTTCATAGCGGGCTAGTGAGTGACTTTACCTGTCTGAGATCGTGGTTAATTTATACAAATAATCCAAACGAATTTGCTACTATAAACAAAGGAAATTCAAGTTAACAAGCGTTATATTAAGAAAAAGTTTTAATTGCAATAATGAAAACAATTTTTGGCCTGCGTTCAAAATAGTTCATATAACGTATTAGTTAAGTGCTGAAAAAATCGATGTAGTTGCTTAGTTTCTTTTGGCATGTAGTGTTATTTGTTTTACATTAAGCTTTGCCATGTTAGCTACCCGAAACCCTAACACATTTCCCAACAAACAAATGTCGTTTGAAAGCGGTTTTATATCGAAAACTGATGAAAACGATTTTATTGAGGACAATAGTATTAATAACTCAACAAAGCATAAGGTAAGCGGTGATATTAGGGTATACATCTAAAATGGTAATATAAAATTTTGCTAGTAGTGTTTTAAGACGGTAGCTTAATACATACACATGCTTTACGGAAAGGCATTAATACATATTATTTATTTATTTATTCGGTCTAATGAATGCATAATTCTTACAGACTAGCAGGTAGAGACTCGATCAAGATTATTAAACTCAATCAAAGCCCGCAAAATGGGTGCATTGCGCTCGTAATTGGTTCTGTGTCGAATAATACGAAAAACCGGAAAGTAGCGAAAGTTTCTTATTGGATAATTAAATGTAATTTGTTCCAGAAGGCTTGGGCAATCAATATTACCATGAATAATGTCATATAAATAAGAGAGCGACATAATTGTTCTTCGAGTATCTAACATTTTGAGATTGATCAACTGGCACCGAGCCTTATACGAAGGAATCGGATTACTGAAGTTGACGGACCTGAGACAAAATCGGAGAAAAACTTTTAGGATACGTTCGATGCGGTATATTTTCGTTTGCACATAAGGCCTCCATATGAATGCGGCATATTCCAACTAAGATCTGACAAAACAGGTATATAAAAGCTTTAGTGTAAAGGGGTTTGTAAATTCAGAGGAATGTCGCCGGACAAAGCCCAGCATTGAATAAGATTTCGCGATAATTGAGTTAATATGACTTTGAATGGTAAACTTGGAGTCACAAATTACACCTAGGTCCTTAATTTCCACTATAAGTCCAGAAATATTATATGAAGAGCTATACTCATTAGATGACTTAGAGAAAGAAATCTGAAAACATTTTGAGATGTTTAGGATTAAGCGATTTTTAAGCACCAAATATACATGCGATCGATATCCTGCTAGATCTAGAGATCATCGACATATAATAGATAATTGGCAAAGGAAAAACATTTGCCAATATTATTAATGAAAAGTACAAAAAGAAGTGGACCAAAAATGCTTCCTTGTGGGACTGCAGAAGTAGCTATGAATGGTATCGAAGATACATTATCAAGCATGACGACACATTGTCTATTGTACAGATATGACTTTACCAGTTTAAAATATCTGAATGAAAACCAAACAAAGATAACATATAGATAACTATACTATGAGATACTTTATCGAATGCTTTTGAAAAATCAGTATACATACAGTCGACCTGCATACCCTTTTGCAATGAAGAGATACAATATTCACTGAAAATTGCTACATTCGACGTAGTGGTACGTCCAGTCACGAACCCCTTGTTGATTAGGGCAAATAAGATGCTTGACAGAGAAATAAAGCTTATTCTTCATGATGCACCCAAAGAGTTTGGAAAAAGTAGACAATTGAGATATGGGTCTATAGTTAGATATATCACTCTTGTTACCATTTTTGAAAAAGGGTATGATTGTAGATACTTTCCAAGCATCAATGAAGTTGTCGGATGCAGTGATTTATATATATATTATTTTGGCGCTTACACTATATAGCTCAGTGATTGTCCGAGCTTATATCACAAATGGAGGGACCTACAGTTTTGTGCCGACTCCGAACGGCAGATGTATTTAATGAGAAGCTTTTTCATGGCAGAAATACTACTTCTTCGATCTTCGTCCTTGTGCTGCTATATGTATCATGCATGAAGTAGTCTTTGTTACCGATGCCATCTGCCAAAAGTTTTGCGTGGTTAGCGTTAAATTCTTTTTGGAGTTTTCCCAAAGATTTTACCACGTCCTCGGCCTTCGATATGGTCACCTTCATTCCTGCTGTATTGTTATAAATTTGCCGCACCTTTTCAGCAGTATCCAGTTGGACATCAAGGATTTTCTCTCTATTCATGCCCATGTTGTTATTGTTTTTTTGTGTTTGAGTTTGTTATTCTCCAAAGGAAGGAATGGAGGTAAATTGATTTGGTCGCCTGGTTGAACTTGCTGTACCTCGGCTTACAGCGCATGGTATTCCTCTGGATTACAATACTCTTTTATTGCGTATAGTTTTGTTTTACTACTACGGCTTTTTACTGTCACTTGGAGCTCAATTTTGAGGCTCGTTTGGACCAAAATGTACAGATTTTTACAATATCGGATATCCCTTACTGCTGGTGGGGGGAAATATAAGAGAAAAGTAGCCTGCACAAGTTAGTATATATTTATATTACATTATAATTATTTACCATATTATAAAGGCGTGATGCGCCAAGTTTTTTATTATATTACAATCCTCTTTATTATAAAGGCAGAGAGGCTTCTGCCGATCAATTACCAGCCGTTAGGTTGCCAGAATGTATTTGAGAATAGAAAACTACAATTGACTTTGCTTGTAAGATTCTATCTGATTTTATTTTCGAATATTTACAGCTTATATACTAAAATCATGCCTACATTCACTTATGTAAAATGATTATCAACAACTATTGTCGATCCATAACCCAAATCAATTAACGCATAATAAATAATAATATACTCATGTTACCGAGTCGTTCATCGCTAGACCAAATCATATAATTCGTAAAATATTTATGTGACTTAGCTGACGAACATTAACCCATGTCACATAACACCCCACCATTTGTCCTACGCTTGTGCCGTCAATCCGGTGCATGTAATGTAACATACCATGGGCATGGGTTATGCCTACATTACATTTTATTCTTTATTGTACTCATAGACCAACACAGCTCAAGTGCACTGTGTGTTGCTCTTATCATATTTTAGGCAATGCATAAATTCAGTGCTGCATTTCTATTTTATTAGTGTGTGTGTGTTATCTTATGTGTATGTACATATATTAATATAAGAATTCATATATAGTATGCATGTATATCAGCATGGGGCACCTCTCTCAAGGTGTGACTCTTCGCCAAGTATGGTCAGTCTTGGGCAATAGCCCCTGCTCCAGAGTGCAGCAACACGTATGAAGGCACCGCCAAGAACCTTGACCCCTTGACTCCCAAGGCTTAACGCTTGCATCTACTTTGGAGGGCAGCCCGTAGCTTTTTAGGATTATTAAATGCTTCAATTTGGGAATCCCCTCAGTGCAACTCAACATTTTTCTTGATTAAGTCGGTAAGTGGTATAATAATTTTATCAAAACAGTCAATGAAACGTCGGTACCACGAGCATGTTTATATATATGATACCAGTTCCTTAGTGTTACGTGGTTCTCTAAGATGTGTGTTCGCCAGGGTCTTTTCTAGAATAACTTGACTCTTTTTAGTTCTTTTAGTTTAGATTTCTGCTTGCTCCTAGAAATTTGCGCCAATCAACGATCGACTGGATTGAGCAATACTAAGGACTGCATCGTAAAACAGCGCCCACCTATAACTTTTTGCTTTTGAAATACTATCATCGGTAAAAGTGCATTATGCACTTTAAGTTCACACTGGCTATACTGGTTCGAGCTCCAGTATAAAAATAAACATCTCCAGGCATACCAAATAGCTGAACATTAGCAATTAAAATGATTCTTCCAATTGAAATTGTTGAAGAATTAAAATGATCGCACCATGACTCGTGGATTGTATATTTGAAAATTTTCGACAGTTTGTGTGCGTTTCGCCTGGTGCTTCGTAGGCTTCGTAAGTTTGTCATTTGCAATCGCTTGTGTTTGTGCCTATTTTGCTTCATTTATTTTCTTAAAATACACATCGGAATTATGGTCTATTTGGCGACAAATACCGCAGTTACTGGACCACATATACCAGCAATAGCTTTTTCATTGGTCATAGTTGGCGCTTTATATTTTTGCAGAGTCAACTCAGCTTTGCGAACAGCGCTCAATAAATGTCTATTCAGCTTTGTCTAGCACATTTATATGTTGGAAAAACAGTGCTCGCTTTTTCCGTACAAAGGTGTAGGTGGTTTAATTATTGAACGGTTAAATTATTTTTGAAAAGATCGTCTCCTGACTATGAATTTGTTCACCCAACATAGCTCCGCAACAAACATATGCTTCATAGCAGTTTGAATATTTAAGCTGGATGGGTTCGACTGCATTCTCGTTATCCGCTGAACTTATTTCAGACAAACAAATCTGTAGTCAGCCTTTAGTTCAGCCCAAAGCGACTTCAATTCCTCCTGCTGAATTACAAGGAAGAAAGCCCTCCGATTTGCGACTGTTGGCGAAATGTTAGCTTCAAACTCGAAAGGGTCTTCTTCTTTCATTGCCTCGATAACTGCCTATGCGACTTTGGCCGAGCTTAGCATATCATGCCAGTTATTTCTCTCTTTCGCTAACTGGCGCCAATTGGAAATACCAAGGGTACCCATTCGGCGAAGCCGCTGGATCTTAATTCGCTGCACTATCTCTATGTCGTTATAAAGCTCGTCCAGCTCATCGTTTCATCTACTACGATGTTCGCCATCGCAAAGACGCAAAAGTCCATAAAGCATTGGGATAATTGTTCTCTCGAACTCTACAAGAGCCTTCTCATCAGATACCTTTATTGTCCATGCTTCTGCGCCATACAATAGGACGGGCATAATGAGACACTTATAAAGCGTGGCTTTTCGTCGAGAGAGGACTTTAATACTTGGTTGCCTACACAGTCCGGAGTAGCACTTGTTGGCAAGAGTGATCCTTCTTTGGATTTCGAGGCTGACATTATTATTGATTTTAATGCTGGTTCCTAAGTACACGAAGTCCTCTACTTTTTCAAAGTTATAACTGTCAACAGTGAAGTTTGATCCCAGTCTTGAATGTGCCGACGGTCTATTTGATGAAGGGAGATACTTCGTCTTGCCCTCGGTCACCTTTAGGCAAATTCGCTTCGCTTCTTTATCCAGTTTGGAGAAGGTAGAACTAACCGCGCGGTTATTAAGGCCGATGATATCAATGCCATAGGCGTATACCAGTACCTGCACACTCTTATAAAAGATGGTTCCTGACCGATTCAAGTTTTTTTGTACTGTCGAAAGCGGTTTTGAAATGGACATAAAGATAGTGCGTGTCGATTCTTCTTTCTTGGGTCTTTTCCAAGATCTGGTGCACTGTGAATATCTGGTCGTAAGTAGATTAACCAGATCTAATGCCACACTGTTAAGGTCCAATCAGTTCATTGACGGCACATACCGCGGTAGTTGGCGCTAATTGAAGTATCACCCTTCTTAAGGATTGGTCAAAGTACACTTAGACTCCAATCAGTAGGCATGCATTCGTCTGACCATGCTTTGCAGATAAGCTGGTGCCTGGCATTTACCAACTCATCTCCACCGTATTTCAATATCTTAGCTGGCAGCCCGTCAGCTCTGGGTGCTTATTTGTTCTTTAGCCGTGCTATTGCTATACTGATTTATTGGCTGTTGGGTAACGGAACATTAATTCCGTTCGTTTTGGGATCAATATCTTCCCCAAGGTGGTCCCTGCCATTATCACTAAGTAGCGCAGAGAAGTGCTCCCTCTATAAACTAAGTATGTTCTGGACGTCAGTCACCTGTCGCCGTTGTCGTTCTTATAAGAATTCGCCCCGGTCTTGACACCTTCTGTTAGCCGTCGTAGTTCCTGTCCGCCAGCATTTTAAGCTCTTCACACTCATGCATTTCGGCCTTTCTTGAAAAATGCGTCTCGCTGCATTGTTCAACTCACGATATCTCTCCCGCAAGGCACGCGTTGCGCCCGATCGCAACTGTAGTATATGTCGCAAGGGCCTACCGTTTTCCTCCCTTGCCCAGTCCATCGCATTTCTTGGATGGCGGTGATGTCAGCCTTTCCTCTGCCGAGGATGTCTCCCAGCCGGGCAGAGTCACCTTCCCAATTAACGGTCCGGACATTCCAGGTGCATGCCCTCAAATCATGATCCTTAAATCATTTGCCGTGGTCGTCATCTAAAAGGGGGTTCCTGTTCGAGGCTTTCCATGGCTTTTGATTCGATATTTGTTTTACGTCGCGGGTTCCAAGCCCTGCGCACAACGCATTACTGGGGTTTAAAATTATAAATTCGTTTATGTAACGAGCCGCTTGCTCCATGACAGACGCCCGCTTGCAGCCGCACCTCCCGGTGAACAGACGCTGCGGACTATAGTGCACCCCAAAGCTCATCTGCCGCTTTATAAAATTTGTTTGTCAATGGCATTGTATTTTCAGAAGAATTGAAATTTGTTAAATAAATTAATTTTATTTTATTCAGACATTAATGAAATAGATCAGTAAATGATCGAAGCCCCACAGAAAAATGTAAACTATAACAACAAGTCGGTTGAATTCCAAAAAAATTAATTATCCCTGCTTTGATAACCCACGTTTGCGCGACGTACGCTTTTTAATTTTTCCTGTTTTTATACCAAGTTGTTATTCTCCTTCTTTTCAGTCGTCTACTTCAGCTTGCCGGTGGTGGTTCTTTTAATGTGGAGAGTTCCAAGTACTTTAAGATTTGGCTATTTTATATGTTCAAGAAACGCATGGTTATCTTTTGTGTGACTTTTACACTGTATTTAATTTGTTTTGGTTTTGCTTTTGTTTTGTATTTTACTAAATTAATGGCAATGGCCCGAAGCGATCGCTAAGATAACATACAAATTGCTGAGCTTTTGCAAAATTTTTCGGACGATTCAGAATTATCTAAAAATGAGAGTGAAACGGAAAATGAAGTGATTGAAGATATCGACATGGAACTACAATGCAATGCTTTATCTGAAGGCCATTCAACAAAAAAAACCAAATGTGTTTAATATTCCGGTAGTCGTATACTCGTACATACTAAGCTCACAATCAAATGTGAAAATAAGTACTGCTGGACTCCGTCGAAAGGTAAGAATGCTGGCAATCTTTCTTAGAAAAACATTGTTTGAATGGCGAGAGGTCTGACTAGGGCGTGTAAATTGCTTTTTGAGCCACGCGTTTATAATGGACAAATGTGGAAATATCCCTGAATAGAAGAAAAAATATGACGAATTTTAGAGACAGAAACACACATTACATAGGTTAAACTTTTTGTTTCGATGCCTGCGAATTAACGACAAAGCATTGCGACCTTCTCTTCGACCTAATGACCTATTTGTGTCTGTTAGAAAAGTGTGGGATATGTTCGTTGAACAGTGTCGAACTAATTACACACCGGGATCGCACACCACGATTGATGAGCAGTTATTGGGCTTTCGTGGTCGTTGCCCATTTAAAATGTACAAACCAAATAAGCCAAACAGATATGGTATAAAAATTGTAATAATATGCGACGGCGCCATAAAGTTCATGTTTAATGCGATTTCATATCTAGTCTCCTACTCATTAATCTGAAATCAGAAGAACTACTCTATCCCTCTCCTTTATCTCCGGTGTGATCAAGGGTGATATTGATTGTCCCTCCTTACTTCACGCTATTCAATTTCTCATACCAGTTAGAACTCTCAGTTCGTACTATTCATTTTATATTAAGAACCTCACTACCAATTACGCAGGGAATGCTCCTTTAGTGCGTTCTCTTCGTGAATTAAACGAAATCTCGGATTCTGTTGCGCTGGACTTTTCTTTGTCGAAAACTGTGTTTTCCAAATTTTTTAACTCAATTCTATAACATATGAGTAAGTCATCGTTTTTAGTCAGTAAGAACCTTTGCAAGGAAAAAGGCACGATCGACGAAAGTAGTGGAAAGGCGGACATGATTTTATATTATAACCAAACCAAAGGAGGTGTGGATACGCTGGACCAAATGTGTTCAATCATGTCGTGCTCTAGGAAGAAAAACAGGTGGCCTATGGCAATAATTTACGGAATGCTTAACACAGCTTTCATAAATTCATATGTTATATATTGCCATAATATGCAGTTTCGAACCAGAAGCCGCTAACTCGAAGAGAATAGATAAAATCCCAATCTGGCTCATTAACTTCGCCTTGGATGGAGAAAAAGCTTCTTGTTTGGGTAGGGATTTAACACGTAATATAAAAGATGCATTGACGGACAAAGTCGAGAAAGACAATAATGAAAATAGAGAAGAACCTGAAACAAGAAAAAAAGGTATTGTGCATATTCTCTCTCAAAAATAAGGCATATGTCATAAATGGCGTGTTTTTAAATGTAATAAGCCTACATGTGACGAACATAAAGAAAACTTGTTTAAATATTAAACCTAATTTTGTAATACTTTACATTATTATCAAATATCTTTAATAAGAAAGAGAAGCAAAAGAAAGATGTTAATTTAATTTTCAAAGAAAAATACAGTTCCTTTTAGAGAATATTCAAATGTTTTTGTTTATTTTATAGAAAGAATGAAATTGCAATTGTTTGTTTTTTAATAAAAAATTAATAAAACCTACGTAAATGCATTTAAACAATAAGGAAATATTTAAAGAAGCCGCATGAGTACAAAAATATATTAATTAAATTTGTTCTTATTATAAAATTACACCAAGAATACCATGATACGTATGTTTATCTCCTAAGCGCCTTTCAATTGGGTTATCAAAGAAATATAAATAGATTGTTTAAAATTTCGACAGTTGGAAAAAATGAAAATGAAAAAAAGAAAATGAAAAAATAGGAACAATTACGAACAAGTACAATTTTAAAAGTTATTGTATTTATTAATTTTACAATGAAGGAGGTTCTACAAATGTGTTTTCAAAAAATCGATTTTTTTTTTAAATTTTTCTACTTTAAAACATGTTACAAATACACTTCTCAAATGTTTTAACGCATTAGATAGGTTTGCCGAGAGCTTTGAACATTGCTCCGCGAGTAAATATCGTTTACTCGATATGAATTAAAAAAATATAAATTACTGCTATGCCGAAATCCGTGCGCTTTATTGATATTCTTAAAACTGTTATACATTTTGAATTCTTATTTCTCTTTATACTATTAAGATGCAGCGGTGGTTATCGCAGTGGATTATTCCATTGTCAGTTGTTTGCTGTTTAATAGCATGATTCTCTAACTCGAAAACAGCGTTCGCCTCGTCGGAAATGTCGTTTGTTCGTGTATTTCTATTCTCTAATGCGAATTCGGTTCCCTATAGACAACTAAACGATAACAGCTGATTGTTGCGAACGAAAACGTAACAAATGTGAATTCTCTATCACGACTGAATATAAAGAAAAGAACAGTCAAAATCAAACGAAATATTTATTGTTATCGTTTAAGCCGCTAAAACGGATAGTTCAAACAAAAAAGGCAAGAAATAACGGCAAAAACTTTAATTATATTAGATAAAATTGTTGTATATATTTTACAGTGATGAAGAAAACTACCAGTGCTCAATTTGAACTGTTGGTCAAAGAGTTGGAGAAAAATCCAGATTTGGCAAGAGGCGCCTTTCCTCCCTTGTTTGCAGCGATTAAAAGCCTGGTTGACCTGCAGTGGAATAAGTTAGCCAAAAATATAAATGCACATGGACCTCCACAAAGAAGTACATCTGAATGGAAAAAGGTAACTTATATTTATATATAGAAGGTTTCATAATGAATTGAATTTCCAATACATTTTTCCAGATTTAGGCGGACCTCAAAAGCCGTACAAAGAAGAAAATCGCAGAAAATGCGTCTAGCATGCATGCCACAGGTGGTGGTCCATTCCGACGTTCTCCGCTTACAGGTTTGGAGAAAGCCATCGACCGGATACTGCTTGTATGGTACTGTTTTTGGAGTAAGGCAAGTGACTATGTGCTCATCACAAGGGGAAACAACGATCGAACTTGACCTATCACATCAACCACAATTACTAAACACAATTAATTTTTTTTTACAATGTAAAATGTAATAATAGTTAAGTATTTATATTGAACGAAATGTAATGAATTCTGTGAATAAAATGTGTTTTAGAGAAATTAAAATTTGTTGTAAATTGTTTGCTTTAGCTGCTGCTATAATAAGATACCCAGGCCCCATGTCTTCATCATTTGGCTCGATTGCATATTCAACTTCCTTCGGAATAAAGGACAAATAATTTTTATAATATATGCAGATGTTATGAAATGCACAATATGCATTCACAGTTTGCGTTGTCTTTTCTGCAGAATAATGAAGCCCTCTTGAGGCAATTATGCTTCGAAATCTATTATTTAAAATTCGTTCATTGTACCGTCTGTGTGTTGTGTCAGATGGGTTCCTATACGGCGTCATTAAAAACGCTGCAGGGGATATCCTGAATCACCTAATGAAATGAATGAAAATTCATGGAAAATATCCGAATTAAAATTGCCTCCCTACATTATATTTAAGTATTTGACTTCCCATTATTAAAAGCTAATCTAAGTTGTTCCTCGGCAGTACTGGTGTTCCACACGAAAGAGTCCTGGTTAGCTTCAGGACGTCCTGCGTCAACATATGTTATTGTCATGTCGTGATTACATATCTGAAATCCAAATTGCAATAAAATTAGAATCTTAAAGGGAATATGTGATTACCGTACTTACTGTCATTGCTGTAGTACAGATGTCTGCAATTTGCGTTGGGTGCTTTTTTAACGCACGTGGGTGCCGTCCACACATCCAATTATTCCAGGTATTCCACACTTGTTGAAGAAATACTCCTTAACGTCGTTTTCTTTTCCTCGGTCCTGCACATGCTTACACACTTATGGCAAAAATGCTCCTCAAAGATGTTTAAGCATTCCGCTATTACTTTTCCAACGGTCGACTGACCCATTGCTGAGACACTTTCGTTACCCACTGACTTTTGGTAGCTTCCAGTCACAAGAAAACGTAGGAACGTGGACAGTTATAAAATTTGGTGGCAGGTGAGTAATGCGATAAGTGTCCTTCATGACCTTGTTGACTCGAAATTTTTTAACAAACCTTAAACAAAACGAAAACATAACACTAAAACTATCTGGAAAGCCTTTAAATATACGTTTACCTACTCTGCGACTGGCAATTTCAAAACATTAGTGCAATCCAGCAGCCTCCGCCTTTGAATCCACAATTCCTCTACATCGAAACGTTCGCTTGCGAGAAATGCTATTGCTGGATACATTTCTTTTAATAGATTTTTAAATTTCTTCCTTTTTTAAACTTTAACGCAATGTAAACAAAACAATTTTGACAGATTCGTTCGAGACGATAACGTAAGAACGTAAGGATGGACGATAATTTTCAATCGAAATAGAGACTTTCAAATTCAGACGATTTCGTTTGGACACGAATCGTTCGTCTGGCCTTTCGTTCGAGTTAGAGTGCAGATATCTATTTGGGCTCGTTATTGTTTGTTAAAGTGATAGTGCATTTATATTGTTCTAATGTTTGCCCGTTGCTTATGTGCAGGTCAGTTGTTTGTTCTTTACATGTTGATAATACATTTCTTGATAATGCATGTTTATCTGTTGTTTACGTGTAGGGCAGTTGTTTGTTGTTGATAATGCGTTTCTTGATAATGCATGTTTGGTTGTTTTTGATGGTGTTAGTGGAAACGTTTTTTACGTGCCTTGCGATGACGTCATTAACTCCCCTCCTTCTTAAATGAAGCGTCCTCGCTTTAACCTATATGTCGTTCTTGTTGTAGTCTGAATAGTTCTATTTCATACATTTCGTCAATTATTTTTCTTCTTGCTTCCGCTTTCTTTGCTATGTAACTTTTGCAGAGTTTGTCTATACCATAGATAAGTAAAGATAGTGTGCATAACCCTAGGAAGCAGTAGGAGGTGTATTAGACAGGATGTTCCTTGATTGATATCAGAAAAGTTGACATTTCTTGAATATGGCAAAATTTATAATCGGCATTGGATTCGGTGATGCGTAGGACTTCTAGTTGTTCGTCATGTTGCTTGTATATGGCATCTTTGAATTCCTGTTGCAGGTTTGAGTATTGTTTTCCATCGATTGTTGCGGAGTAGTTGAATTGTATTAATTTCAGCCCATCTATTTTAACGTTGTTCCAGGTGTGGTTGTAATCTGTTATGATATTTCCGTTTTCGAGTATTTGGAGTGGTGCGTTGTTTTCGTGTATCACTTCACATTTTGCAGGCTTATTCTCTAATATGTTGATAGTGCTGGTTTAAAAATAAAATTATTTTTCGTTTCATGCTTGCACTCGTATATTGTCTTAGTGTATAACTGTTCCTCGATTTGTAAGTATTGTTTCACCTCAGTCTTCTTTTATTGTATCTTTCGCGTATTTTCGTACGTTTTTGTTTCGACGGTGTGTTTTAGAGCATATAACGTCCCCTTTCTTGTAAGTGATAATCTTGCGGTTTTTGATATGGTATAAAATCACTTTGTTTTGATTTGATTCGAGTTTTTTTTTAATGTCAGGATACCCCCCTCGATTGAAGAACACGTCCTCGGCTTTCTCTCCTGTGACTGAGTGAATTGGTGTGTTGTATTGTCGTACCGCGTGAAAAATTTCGTCTTCCGGTAATTGATTATGCTCTTGTGCTAGGACTCCAGTCAGTTCGATTAGGGTGCTGTGTGTACACTCAACTTGACCGTTGGTTGTCGAATGAAATATTGACGGTTCTGTATGTTACTTGTACATTATCTGTCATTACATACTTGGCGTTTGGGTAAATTTGTGAATAATATTTCGTCAATGTGAATGTATTCTATTTACTTGGAATTTCCCGTATGTACAAAGAAGTACTTTGAGTATTTATCAGTAGTGCTGATGTATGTGTCCCCGTTCATGTTGGTTGTTTGTTTAGTCTGCGTTCGTATTTGTTTGTTAAGCAGATTTCACAATCTTGTGTTTCTTTTTTACACATTTGTCGTAAAGTTGGCCAAGTTGGTCAATATTTTTTGTGCGTTATTTTTATAATTTCTATGTGCACGTCTGTGTGTTTGTATTACGATTTCTTTCTGTCTGTCTATGTCTTCTGTCATTTTCTGAGCTGTACCGTGGGTACCTGTTGACATATTTTTAGCCGCACTTAATATGAATTGTAAACTAAAGTTTTTTTCTTGTGATGATTTGTTAAGTTTTAAACGTTTGGTCTGATTTAGGAGGAAGTTTAGGTGGTACAACGGGCCTTACCAACATCTAAAAAGCCATGGTAGGGTGGGTGTAGAGCAGTCCTAGACTTTCCGACAGGCGCTGCTAAAAGTGTGGGTGTTTGGGTAGCTCGAAGCGGATCAAGGTTTAGGGTAGTATATGTAGTTGTTTTCGAGTGTGCAAATAAAAATAGTGCCTATCTTTGTTCAATTTTTAGGATAGGAAGAATGGTGGTTGGTCGGTAGCTAAGCTTATAAATACCCCCACCCTCCACCCCCACCGGCTGAAGCTCCGGGAACATGCCAGTGCATACACCTTGGCAGCTAACGTAATTAGAACCACTTTTCTTCAAATTTCTCCTTTGGAAATGCTACCTTTCCTAGAAGCACATAACAGATAAATGGCGCCCAACGAGGGGCCACCACAAGATATGTTAGACTTTATTTAGCTACGTCTGTAAGTGGTCCTCATAGTGTTATTGCCCCTTGGAATATATTTTGGTCTTTCCGATACGATTTCATTTATACTTCTTTATTTTTTTTTTGATTTTGTAGGTAATATTGAAGTTTCCTTTGGAACTCTAATTATTTAGCTAAATGCGTTTATTTTCGACCAGGTTATTTACTTAAATTTTTTTTTTCGATCGTCTTTGGCATGGTTGTAGTTATGAAAATTTTCTTTGCTGGAATGCATTTCCTAAAGGCTATATGTCTAAAGAGGTGACCGCGGAAATACTGCATAAATACAACTTTCTAAACTAATACATTTTTATTTTAGACTTTTGAGTTACCTTGTTTGTTGATTAGTAGTTTGGAATGGTAGTCCATACTGGGCTAAATGCTAGTTGGCTAACCGGCAGCTTCGCAGCATACAAGTACAGTGCATTTTAGTCAGAAAAGCTTTAGTTCTCAATTCTACTTCGACAGTTTTCCTTGTAAAAGCAGATTAATCATTCCTTTAATAGTTTTTTTTCTGGCTTTGTATGGCCAAATGTTAAGCCATAACCAAATTGATGTTGTTTTTTTTTTGTGCTGCCCCGGATCGATACCTGCTACTAGTTGACCTCAAACTACCCACACCAATCGATACCACCACACGACCAAAGAAGCAGACCACAACTTTTTCTTTTTTTATTAATATTTGACTTTGTTGTTTTTGATAGGTTTATTTAATTAGTGGTAATGATTCGCGTTTATAAACAATTCCTTGATATGAAATTTTCTTTCCCCTTTGTGAATACTACTAACGATTACTAAAGATCAAATTAAGTTTCTTCATAACTAATTGTGTTAATGCATACATATATACATTTTAATTCTCATTTGCTTTCGGTGATTAATAGACATATCCACCTGTTGTACCAAATTTAATTTTTTTTGTGATTTACTTCTCCATACGTTAACTGGACTTATAGTTTTTTTCCTAATCTTTTTTCGGCCCAACATTTTTTTTTGTAAAAGTTTTCTTTTGGCAAAAATGGCGATGAGGCAAAACAGAGAACACAGGCTTCTGCAAGATGGCTCATGCTCCATTTGTAGGGAAGATTTCAGGGAAATTGATGACGTTCTTACAGCCGTGTGTTCTCGCCGATTTCATTGGACGTGCTTATTAAACCGCTCTGCAATCTGATGTTTTGGTTTACGATAGGAATTTCCAAAATTTCACACTTCCAGGACAGTAGGATCCGCAACATAGTTACAGTCATATCGGCGAGACAGGCCTTAATGTTTGACAGTTTAGAGAATCGTGTTTCTCAGCTTCTAGAGCAAAGAATTGAGGGCTTAGTTACTAACTTAGCAGACCGTTTAAACTTTAACCCTCCGCAGCAACCAACACCCCATATTAGTCCGAAAGTGAATGCTCACCAAGCGAACACTCCGCGGAACATGTCTACACCTGTTTGGCCAAGAGAATAACCCCACCTTAATAGTAATTCTAATGCGAAAAATCACAACCTGATCGACCAGTTCCACTTTACCGATTTGTCTAGCGTGCCTAACTCTGAAAGGCTCGCCCATTTAATATCAAATTGGAACATCAAGTTTCATGGAACGTCTAAGCTTTCGGTTGATAATATTTTATACCGGATTGAACGCCAAGTAATAGATACACTGGGAGGAAATTTTAGTTTGTTGTGCGAGCATGTACAAAGTTTGTTTGTAGACGAAGCAAGAGACTGGTATTGGCGTTACTGGCGTTTTGTTGAACGCGTGTCTTGGCCATCACCAATTTTCACCTGCACAAAAGCGATTTCGAAATTAAAGAAATGATTCGCAGTAGGAAACAAGGCCCAACTGAAGGATTTGATGACTACCGAAATGCAGTTCTTAAAATAGCTGAAACATTGCGATCGCCTCTGCCTGAACCCTAGTTATTAGAAATATTGCAACATTATTTGAGGCCTCGGTTTCGTCAACAGCTATTAAACGTTCATATTAGTTCCTTAGCGGAATTGTGATAACTTTGTCTCAAAGGTGAACGTCTCACAAATGAGTTCACGAAGCCCTCAAGTCAGTTACCTGCTATCCTCACACGACTACCACCACGTCGGTATGTAAACGAAGTAGGTAGAGAAGATTATTTGCCAGACGACGTAGAGTGCGAGATAAGTGAGGTTAATAAAAACTCCGGAAAGCCAAAGTTAGTCTGCTGGAATTGTAGACTGCCTGGAAGCCAGATAAATTTTCTGCTACGGATGTGGTGCCCCGGAAATTTATCGCCCAAATTGTTCGAACTGCAATCCGGGAAACTTAAAGGAGAGCGCGGTTCCAAAGAAGAATCCGCGCAACGACCAGAAGAAAGAAATTTAGGAAAGTTCCTCATAGGCTCTGACAGTACTAAGAAAACTGATTACACTTCACCACTCATAAAACTTGGACACTCGGTTAAGACACTTCCATTTGTACACAAAATAATACCATATGAAGATCGCCTACAATAACTACAATAAAATTAGAGAACATATTTTCAACCCCGATAATAAAACTTTAGCTTACCCAACCCGATCAGCCAGTCGATTAAAAGGTTTTGGAAAAACGTCAATAGGAGTCGCAAAGTAGTCAACGCTTTTGTCTGTACCATTGAACATAAATCCTTTGATATGAGGCCTTATGCAAAAATAGGACTTTAGAGGCAGAACATTTAGGTCTTTTAGACATTGGAACCCAAGTTTCGTGCCTTGGTTCTACCTTAGCCGATCACCTCTGCCAGTAAACAACCTGCGTAAACACACCACATTTGTTTGTACGGCAGATGGCAGGCAACAGGTTTATGGTACAAAAGTCAATAGACTTAGAAGTTCATTATGAAGAAAAAACGGAGGTCATAAGGTTTTTTGTGATTCCAAGCATGTCGCAGAAGATAATTTTAGTAGTAGACTTTTGGGTAAGGTTCAACATAGCACCGCATATAATTTCCGAATTTTCTCTTGATAACAATCGTGATAAAAATACCCTTTCCTTAAGTAGCGAGCAACAGCAACAATTAGAGTTTGTTAGAAACAGATTTCCCTCATTCGAGAAGGAAGGTCTTGGAACACATTATTGAACTACAACCAGGAGTCCGTCCGATAAAGCAACGATACTCTCACATATCTCACGCAGCTGAAAAATTAGTTCATAGCGAGATTGATGAGATGCTTAAGTTAGGTGTAATTGAGGAGTCACCTAATAGTCCATGGTCCAGTCCGATTGTGTTAGTTAAAAAGCCAAACAAAGTCTGTCTGTGTGTAGATTCACGAAAAGTTAATAGCGGAACCATTAAGGACGCTTATCCTTACCTTACATTGACGGAATTCTAAGCAGATTTCAAAAGGCAAAATTTATTAGTTCCCACGACTTGTGACGTGCCTTTTGGCAAATTCCCCTCGCAGAAAGCTCACGAGATTAGACCTGTTTCACAGTCCCTGGTCGTCCGCTTTACAGATATTGTGTTATGCCTTTTGGATTATGCAACACCCCACAAGCCCTCTGTCGCTTGATGGATCGCGTAATTCCACCCAAGTTGAAGAATCAGGTTTTTGTATATGTAAATGATTTATTGATTGTTTTAGAAAAATTTGAAACACACATGTCCGTCCTAGCAGAAGTTGCCCACCACTTAAGGAAAGCAGGTCTAACAATTAACATAGAGAAGAGCAAATTTTGTATCCGAGAAGTTAGGTATCTAGGATATGTGATTGGGAATGGCCGGTTGGTATAAACGCTTCGTAGACAACTTTGCTTCCATTACGGCTCCATTAACAAATCTTTTGAAAACAGAACAAAAACTTTGCTTAGAATGACGAAGCCCAAAAAGCTTTTGACACTCTAAAGGTTATGCTTTGTTCTGCACCAGTCTTGGGCAGTCCGAATTATGAAAAAAAAACCGTTTGTTATTCAATGTGATGCCAGTAAGCTCGGTGTTGGTGCTGTGCTGTCTCAGAAGAACTACGAAAATGTTGAAGTGCCGATAACCTGTTTTTCTGAAAAATTAAATAAAGCCCAAAGAAACTATAGTGTTACTGAGCTGGAGTGCCTTGCGGCGACCCTAGATTAAAAAAGTTCAGGGCATACGTGGAAGGACAGGCATTCACCATCGTCACGGATCATGCTAGTCTTGAATGGTTCATGAGACAGACAGATCTAGCAAATAGGTTAGCTCGCTCGTCTCTAAAACTACAGGGTATAAATTTAAAAATGAACACAGGAAAGGTTCCCTAAACATTGTAGCAGATATATTGTCCCGACAAAATTTTGACGAGATCGCCGAAGTCGCTGAATCTGAAGCCCGTCCTTTAGTTCATCTGAAATCGTCCGAGTTTTTGTCCGAAGAATACAGAAAGTTAATTAGTCATTTCCGAATTAATGAACTTCGTTTACCAGATCTCCAAGTTATAGACGAGAAAGTTGGAAATCCAAAGATGGAAATCCAACGCGTGAAGCTTATAATTGGAAGCTTTGGACACCAAAAACCTTAGCGATGCAGGCAATAAGAAATGCACACTCTCCTCCGAACAAATGCCATGGGCGGCATAGCAAAAACGCTAGAGCTGCTAAGACTGAATCTCTATTGGCCCAATATGACAGTTGACGTCAAGGATTTTGGCGAAATGCCCGATCTGTAGGCAGAGTTAAGCCACTAACGCTTCGCTAAGACCACCAATGTCTGCCCAATACACCGTCCAACGTCCGTTTCGAAAACTGTACATTGGCTTAATTGGTCCTTATCCTCGATCAAAGCTGGGTAATACTGGCATATTAATTTTACTAGATCACCTGACAAAATTTCCATTGCCGAAGGCTATTCGTACCTTTAATGCCTCATACATTTGCACATTCCTAAAAGATCATGTTTTTAATGTTTTTGGTACTCCGGAAAAAATATTTAGTGACAATGGCAAGCAATTCAAATCCAAAGATTTTAGCAGCCTCTTAGCTGACCGCGACATCTGACACGTATTTACTGCAGGCATCAGGTCTTATTTGAAGGGTGACCAAACTTACTGGGACAAACACCTAACAGATATTGCAGAAGCACTTAGAGGCTCTGTCCGTCAGACCATTGGATGCTCACCATATTTTGCTTTGCTTGGACAACAAATGGTATCACATACTGACGAATACGAGCTACTGACAAAGTTGAAAACGCTTGACGATAATGTGTTGGATAGAACTGATAGACTGAAGTTGATACATTCCATTAATGGAAAACATAAAAGCTGCTTTTGAAAATTCCGCAAAGTGACATAACCTTCGCAGTTCAACAAAGACTTTCAATATAGGCGACATAATTCGTAAAAGCTAAAGTAATAAAACTGAAGTGCAACTCTATGTACGAATTGGAAAATGATTGAAATGGAAAACGAGGTATATACCACCAGAAAGATATTCAAGATGCCATGGGTTGAGTATGTACCACACCAGCACTCTAGGTGGGAGGGTATGTACCGTGGGTACATGTTGACATGTTTTTAGCCGCACCCGCAAATATTACTTGAATAAGGATTTCGATTTGGTTATCACCTTGACTTACGGTTGCAGTACCTTTTTGGGTATATTTATTTTTTATATTCATTATAAGGCTGTGCATTTCAAGGGATCCCCTTCATATGTCATTTACTATCGAATATCGATAAAACGGTGGAATGAACTTTTTGACTTAAGACCAATTTCCGGAAAACGGATTCGGTCTTTTTCTACGGGAGCTTTGAAGCCGACAACACCTGCCCGTAAAGTGCCCTTAATGTATTTAAATCTTAAAGTTTGCAAGTGAACTATACGCACTCCCGGAAACATACAACCTGTTTTTCAATTTGTGGCAGAAAGGAGATGAAAGCAACCGGCAGCAATCAAGCGCTACAGGCGGACGGACTCGTGTCCGCTTCATTCAGAGAGTCTAGGCGAATCGGAGGTATACCATCTACAATCTTCACCGTATCCAGCATCGTAATAGTACATATCCAGCGGTACAAGGGTACACTGCGTCTGAAAGGTATTTCAATAAATTCTGAAACTGTAAAAGAAAAATTTAAGAAAATAAAAAGGGTCAGCAAAGTTCCGACTGATTTTTGCAAAACTATGTGCTCTAAGGGACTCAACCCTTAAGGAAGCAGGAGACCGTTGGAAAAACGAAAACACCTGTATCAAGTCCAAGCTCTTGTGGCCGGAGTGGGACGTCAAGAGATCACAAGGTCTTCTCATGCTGAGCAGAGAAAACCTGTCCTTAGCTTTAGGAATCATAACAGTGAGACTAGGTGTTCCCTGCAACGACTTCTGCAGAAGCTGCAGAAATGAAGAAGAGCCTGAAACCGTGAGGCATCTTCTATGTGAATATCCTGCACTACGGGCTAGAAGAAGAAAATTCTTGGGATCAGAGTTCTTCGGAGACCTTAGCGATCTGGTCAAAGTAGAGATTCGCAAGCTATTAAAATTCGCAGTTTCCACATGTTGGTTCGAGTAGGGGGATTTTTCAAATCCGCGTGGTGCCACAATGGGCCTAAAGAAGGCCAACGTGTGCTGGCGCGATCGCTAGCAGCCACTTTAACCTAACCTATGTGCTCGCTTGAAAACTCAGCACCCTAGTGGTTTGCGGTTAAGCCAACACTTTCTGTCCACCATTACTTGATTGGATGGAAAAATAACCTTAAAATTTTCAATAAAATAGCACCCATAAACTCTGTAATAAAAAGAAATTTAAGTGTAATCGATAAAATTGATATATTCAAAGAAAATAGAACCTGTAATGCCTGAAATAAAAAAAAATTATATCTAATAACTAGTCGGGAAAATCCGAAAGAAAGTCTGAAACCATAAAGAATGAAATTAAAGAAAATTAAAAGAATTAAATAAATGCATAAATGGATTTACGAAAATTATATGATTGATACTTACCTTAATACTTACCTTAAGTCTTTCTTAAAGAATTGAAATTAGGCAATTAAATGTTAATTTTAATGTAATCTTCACTTATCATTTGTATGTACTTACTTCATACCTTTTTGTCTGCTTGCATTTGTCGAAGAGTGTACGCACGTATATACTTATATACATACATATATAACATTAAGTAAGTCTTATAAGTGTTTCATGAAAACACTAAATTGTACCATTTGGTCAATCCACATAGTATCCTAATCGTGCCCGACAATATGTCTTTTGGTTGCTACTCATATTTGCTCAAACGAAATTTTAGAGTTCACAAAGAATTGTTTTTTTTGGTAATAAGAGCATACTTGAACTTAAATTTTTTTTTTCGATCACGTTTGTTCTCGCCACTTAAGAATACAGTATGCGACAAAATAATAAGGCTTCTTCGATTCACCAATGCAATCGCGAATGAGTTTATTTTTTTTTCTTTTTTGTTCTATACAACATATTCTCATTAATTTTTTTTATGCTGCCAATTTATAATTATATAAATTAAAACAAACATATGATAAATTTTTTTCTAAGAAAAAATACGAAATTTACATCATTAAAACATTATCAGTCCGCGGCAACAACAAAGCAAGAAGGCCTCTTCGCTACGTGGGATTGCACCAAATGTAAGTCCAATTTTTCTGTTTTTTATATCGATATTTTCTTATTTAATTGTATAACATCGATGCAAAGTGCAGTCCGAGTTTTACCGTGCGCCTTCAGTTGTATGTATGCATGTGCCTGTGCATTTCAGAGTTACTCTATACGTATGTACGTGTATGTGTGCCTTAGAGTGTTTGGCCTTTTGGTTTTATACATTTTTTTTTCTGAGAAGTCCAGTGAGCATATATGTTCATATACATATGTACATGCATGCGCGCAAACCGGTTTTCACTCAATTTAATCTGATACACATAGGACTTATAACAATAACAATAACAATAGAAGTTATAATAACAGCAACAGAAGTAGTAATAATAATAGTAGAAATTATTCTAATAACAACGGAGACAACCGACGTTCACAAAATTCTGATCAGAAAAGAACAAATAATAATAAAAAACTTAAAGGAATTGACGGAAGGGCACCACCAGGAGTGGAGCCTGCGGCTTAATTTGACTCAACACGGGAAAACTTACTAGGTCCGAACATAAGCGTGTAAGACCGATTGATAGCTCTTTCTCGAATCTATGGGTGGTGGTGCATGGCCGTTCTTAGTTCGTGGAGTGATTTGTCTGGTTAATTCCGATAACGAACGAGACACAAATATATCAAGTAGATGCTTTAAGGATTATGATGTTGAAGCTTATATAGCCTTCTTTCATGCGTGCATCTTGAATGTACAAGTGTTTGAATGTGTTTATATAAGTGGAGTCGTACCTGTTGGTTTGTCCCATTATAAAAGACACTAGCTTCTTAAATGGACAAATTGCGTCTAGCAATAACGAGATTGAGCAATAACAGGTCTGTGATGCCCTTAGATGTCCTGGGCTGCACGCGCGTTACAATGAAAGTATCAACGTGTATTTGAAATAAGCTTTATATACATTCTTTTTAGCTTTAACCTTGTTCAAATTAATTCATTTTTTAATAAGATTGGTAGCATGTTAGATCTAATTTTTGTTAATGAGGATTTAATTTTTCATATAACTGAATGTAATTTTCCAATTTGTAAATCGGATATGCATCATGTGCCTTTAACTTTTTCTTTAGAATTTTTTTATTTAATTTCTGCCGACACTAATAATGCTAAATCTTTTGACTTCCGTAGTGCAAATCATGATACCCTGAACGCGGAAATCCATAATATTGATTGGAGTTTAATATTTTGTGCTGAAAGTGTTTCTGAGTGTTTTGAAGCTTTTTTGTCTAAGTTGTCTGAAATTTTTCATAATAACCTTTCTCTCCTTCCTGATCGGGTGCATAAGCTCCCTTGGTATAGGAAAAACCTTAAAAAGTTAGAGAATCATAGGAATAAATTTTATAAATTATTGAAATCTACAAATAATGAATGCTTTAAAGAAAATTATGTAGATTACATTACCCGGTTCAATGTCCTTGACACATTTTTATATAATCGTCACATATTGCGTTTTGAAGATGAACTAAAATCGAATCCTAAGGCTTTTAGGAAATATATTCGATCTAAGAAAGGCCGCTTAAATATTCCAGCTTGTATGATTTACAATGATAAACGCTCTGAAAGTTTATCTTATTCGGCGGCCTTGTTTGCGGATTTTTTCAAATACAACTTTGTTTCGGATGCTGCGGTATCGGGTATATTTTTCTATACTGACTCCCGGGTTCTTGATTTTGGTTCATTGTTTGTAACTGAGTTGGATATTAAAGATGCCATTTTTTCTCTTCAATCGTCATTAAAAATGGACTTAGATGGGCTCAATACTTTCTTTTTCAAAAAATGCAGTTTCACTGTTTGTGTGCCATTGCTTTATATCTCCAATCTCTCACTCTCTACGGGTGAGTTCATTGATCACTGGAAACTTACTTACATCACACCAATCTTTAAGTCAGGCAATAAAAATGATGTACGAAATTACAGGCCACTTTCGAAACTAACTACTTGTTTTAATCTCTTTGAAAAGGTAGTAACAAATGATTTTTTCTATTAATAAATAGATACAAATCAACATGGTTTTATTAGTGGGCGTTGCACAGCTACGAACTTAGCAGTTATTACCCAGTATTGCATCTGGACGTTTAAGTGTGGATGGCAAGTTGATACAATTTACACTGGTTTTTCAAAAGCATTTGACACCGTTTTCCATAATATCCTCTGTAGAAAACTTGAATGCTTAGGCTTCCACTCAATTTTTCTTTCCTGGTTGCGATTTTATCTCTCTAATAGCAAATCGTTTATTCAAATTGAAAACGCCATGTATTACACGTTTGTAGCCGCTTCAGGTGTTCCACAGGGCAGCATCCTTGGTCCAAATTTAATTTCGCTTTTCATTAATGACATTGGAGATTGTTTTGACCATTCCAAGTTTTTTTTATATGCAGATGATTTAAAGCTGTTTATTAAAATCATTTCTCCTTCGGATATATTTCTAATACAACAAGATCTAAACAACCTATCCGCTTAGTGGGTCAGTAATAAATTATCTCTTAATTTAAATAGACGCTTCTATGTCACTTATTCTAAATCTTCAAATCGTATTTCATCGTCTTACACTTTATCGAATTCCGCTCTTTCCACTGTTGGAGAGTTCTCTAACCTCGGGGTAGTATTTGACACTGGATTTAACTTTGAGAATCACATTAGCTATATTATTCCAAAGGCTAATGCTAACTAAGCTTTTCTGCGACGTTATGCGAGGGATTTTAAAGACCCATACACTAGGAAAATTTTGTATAACTTCTTAGTCCGCTCCAAGCTCGAATATGCCTCTCTGATTTGGAACCCTATTTATGCATCTCACTCTAATAGAATTGAAAGAGTACAACGAAATTTCATTAGTTTCGCCTTGCAACCTCTTAACTTTGCTGATCCTGTACCTTCCTATAGTGCGCGTTGCATGCTTAGAGATTTGAAGTCCCTAGCAAATAGGCGTACCATTCAATCTTTGATGTTTGTTTATGATCTTATTTGTGGCTCTATTGACTGCCCGGTTATTCTAGAACAGATAAGCTTCAATGTCCCTCAAAGAACTCTACGCTTTAATTATCCGTTTAATGTCAGTGCAGGAAAATCGAATTACCATAACTTTGCTCCCATTAAACGAGCACTTACTGCACTAAATATCGTATACATATAGATCACTTGATCTTGTTTTTGCTATGCCCAGTTGCATTTTCCGCTCTAGAATTAAATCTCACTACAAATAATAAATGTTTATCTAGTATGTAAGAACTATTCATAAGTACTTTTCTGTATCAAGTCTGTAAGGTTTTGTAACCATTGACTTAAATCAATGAAATGAAAAAAAAAAGAAATTCTACTTTCAAAGCCTTTAGAGAGTTCACAATCGAACGGAATGGGTGATGTATTTAATTTTTACTTGATGTATTTTGTTTTTTACTGAATGGTAATATATGTATTAATATTTAATATTGTTAATATATTAATATTTAATATTGTTATCAAACAGAAATTAAAAATAATTTTACTTTATATACATAAGTGTCTTTGCTTCTGTACCAAATATGTACATATATTTGTACTTGAAGTATAAATTATTTTGTGTGTGTAAAATTTTACGTATATTTCTTCTTCTTTCTTGAAAATACCAATAAATACATTCATGATTTACAACAACTCGCTCTTCTTTGTTATCCTAATGTTATTTTGTATACTTCTATAAAACTATACTTTGCTGCATACAAATAGGAGTAAGGCTTTATCTATGTATATACTTATGACAGCAAATGTGGGTCAATGACCACATAGATAAGTTTTATTGAGGTAGGTCAGGATTTTATTTGCCATTACACCTAAGCAAAAATATTAATTACAATAACCAAAAAAAGTTTGTATATGATTATTAACCCAAAGTCAAATTGACAACAATTGTTATCATATTTTAATTACTTCTATACTTACATATTAGACTTAATATGAATTGAATTGTAAAATAAAGTCATGGTAGGGTGGGTGTAGAGCAGTCCTAGACTTTCCGACAGGCGCTGCTAAAAGTGTGGGTGTTTGGGTAGCTCGAAGCGGATCAAGGTTTAGGGTAGTATATGTAGTTGTTTTCAAGTGTGCAAATAAAAATAGTATCTTTGTTGAATTTTTAGGATAGGAAGAATGGTGGTTGGTCAGTAGCTTATAACCCCCCTCCCCACCAGGCTGAAGCTCCGGGAACATGCCAGTGCACACACCTTGGCAGCTGACGTAATTATAACCTCTTTTCCTCAAATTCCTCCTTTGGAAATGCTACCTGTCCTAAAAGCACATAACAGAGCTAAAATGATCAGAGTATTTAAAAAGGTTGAAATTCATCATTTATTCATCTATTTTCATAGCATTTGTTACCTTTGGGTTTATTATTCATTTCAGTCTATCAATTAATTCTTCTTTAGTCGAATAAAAAAGTGGGTGTCGTGAATACGAAAAAATATTTTGTGAAGAGATTTCCACTAAGTTGGTTGCACTGTAGCTTATGACTATTTGATTTCTAAATTACTTTAATGGTTGTTTTACGCGTTTCAATTTTTCAGTTGGTGAACTTTGAGCTAAATGTTGGGAGCAACTTGAAGTGTTGTTAATCTGTTGGTGAGACAATGCATCAGGGACAACGTTTTGGTGCCCTGGTTTATATATTAATTTAGCACCGTATTCTCTTAAAAAAACACTTCCTGTCTCATAGATTGTAAGTCTTCGTCTCTCGTCTTACTCGTTGTACCTTGTAGGTGTTGTAATTTCTTGAAGAAGGAATTATTCTGCGTTGTGCTGGTTGTTGGTCTTCACTGAACTGGTTATAGTACCGTTGAGATTGCTGAAACTTGTTTCTTAAGAGGGGTTGATTGTATTGTGTTGATCGTACGTGTTGCCGAGATTCATCCACTTCCATCGGTTCTTGGCGTGGTTGGTGGTTATATTGTACTTGCACATTTGCGTTATATCTCCTTCTATCATCATATCTCTGTTGTGAGGATTCTGCCGCTGGTTATATCTTAGTGGTGTAATTTGTGCGTCGAGCTGCATGTTCGGACTGTCTTGGTAAATCGTGCTTCCTATTGCATTTGCGGTGTCTAAGTCTATTGGGTGATGACTGTATAATGTGCCGCTTGTATACCTGCTGTTGAGTCCTGTGATCAAAATATGGACTGCTTCTTGATTTGCCGATTCTAACATGGATGCAAGTCCTTGTTCTCCTGACATTTCTATCTTTGAGAGTGCGAGATTCAGTGCTTTGCTGATTTCGCTGTGAAATTCTGATAGTGTGCGTCTCCCTTGTGTGATCTTTTTCACTTCTTCGAGTAGTACATACAGCGGTCGTTGATCAGCGTATGTGTAGTCAAGTCTGCTGATTATCGAATAGAAATTCAGCTTGGTGTTGTGGTTGATTAAGATGTTTGCTGCCTTCCCAACAATTTTCGAGTGTATTATTGTAAAGACTGTGTAGTTGTTCCGGTGGTTAGAGAATTATTTGATGTTTTCCATAAATGTCCATGCCTTTTTCTTCCAGGATCTGTACTGGTTCTTATCTCCACTGAAGCATGGTATAGTTTAAAATGCTTTTAAATTTATAAGGTTTCCGTTTGTGATGTTTGGTGTAAACTCTACATATTGATCTACCATAGTGACTGTCTGGGAGGGTTGTTGTGCTTCCAATGTATTTGCTTTTAATTGTGTATTCTTTGGAGCCTCTGTGAGTAATTCTACCTATGCTCGTAGAGTTGCGATGTCCTAAGCCATTGTATCGTCTTGTGGTATTGGGCGCAGAGAATTGAAATTTGGAGGATTCTCTTTGAAGTCAGGAATCTCTTATTTCACTTTTCACTTTTTATCGATTAAGGCTGCCGCTATTTCAAGTCTTGCCTTTTTAGAGATTGGTTTTATGCTTTTGTTCGAAGCCGTGGAATTATTTATTTTATTATCCTGTAGTTCGAGGATATTTGGCTGCAGTCAAGAGTTAGACCGGCTTGAGCCCCCAGTTAATATCGTTTACACGATATGAATTAAAAAAATATAATTTACTGCTACGCGGAAATGCGCGCGCTTTATTGATATTCTTAAAACTGATTTACATTTTGAATTCTTAGTTATACTCGTATTTATACTTATTCCATTGTCAGTTGTTTCCTGTTTAAGAGTGTATATATATATTTGGGTTGGTTATTGTTTGTTGTACTGATAGTGCATTTCTATTGTTCTAATATTTCTTCGTTGCTTATCTTCAGGGCAGTTGTCTGTTGTTTACATGTTGAGAATGCATTTCTTGATAATGCATGTTTGGTTGTTATTGATGGTGTGATTGAAACGTTGTTTACGTGCTTTGTGATGACGTCATCAACTCCCGCGACCATCCACTTTATCCATTTCCATCTTTAAAATCCATTTCCCAAAAGTCATGTTTTGGAACTGGTTGGCAAAATATCTCAAAGACTAATTTGTCGTCCGACTTGGAACTACTCGGGAAATGTTCGCAAAACATACCGCTATCGTCTGACGCGAGCTTTTTTACAAGTTTGCCGTTTTACAAAACTTACATTTGTTTTTCTATTCAATTTTAGAATTTGCAAAAACCCTGGTGTCAGACGATAGCCAAGGGGATACAAAAATTAATTATTTTTAAATTTTCTATTTCAGATGAACTGCTATAACGGAAGTTTAGAAAAATGCAAAAACCTCGTTTTTTGGTATCTATTAGAGCAAATTGAGTGAAGTTTGATATTTGGAATGATTTTAACGAAAGAAACTGAATATTTATGAAATTTTTACAAATGGGCGTTACCCCTTATGAAAAAATGTTTGTATCTTAATAACGGTATAAGGTACCGTCACAAAATTTGCTTTATAAATTATTCGTTGTAAGATGTCAGTGAAGTGGTATTAATGAGATTTAAACACACTTCATTGGAAAGTCTGTACTATTTGCTACTGGACCTTTTCATTTCCAAACGTCCGGTCGTTTTGGGTTATGATTTTAGATTTTAGCGAAACTTTAATATGTTGGTTTTGAGTTAATTAAGGAGACATGTTTTTTTTTGCCCAAAAAATGTTTTTTGTGATTTTTTCGCATTTTAATTTTTTTTTGGTAAAAAACAACTTTTCTCGTTCGTTTCACGAACTTTATTTTTTAATCACGCATAACTTCGACAAGTATTAAAAGTTTTAGGTATTTTTTTCAAATGTTTGTAATTATCTATTCTTTTAAATAAAAGCGTCGGGAATTAGATACCTGAAAACTAAAAAAAAATGTGTCCTTAAAAAATGCAAGAAATTTTCCAAATGTAAGTTTCTCAAAATGCGTTTTTTTTTTAATTTCCAATGAAAATAGACAGTTTAAACTTTTATATGGCCAACTGCCATATAGCCGAAATACATTTTTTTGAATTTATGATTTTTTATACAGAAATTGTTTTTTTTTTGCAAAACGACTGTGTGTGCCTCTATCAAAGATCATTTAATTTGATTTTAAATATACGTTATCAAACGAACAAAAGATGTTGTGGTTTCATATAGCCTGAAGGACTTACCTTACATTATCAAAAAATTAAAAAGTTTAATTTCGAATGAAAAATTGAACTTTAACTTTATTCTTTTGAATAAAATAATCCAAAAATTTCCTGGTCGACAGCTGGTATTATTCAACCTGTTTTGCAGAGATTATAGCCAAGGGGATACAAAAATTATAATTATTATTATTAATATTATTATTTATTAAGCAAGAATCATTAGTACAACAAGAATCTTCTTCTTTTTTAGCACAACAAAATTAGAATAACATTAAAATTAATTATAAATACATGAATTGAAATAGTCAAAAATACATGAAAAAGAAATGAAATCATACAGATATAATTTTAAAAGTAATTTATCACTAAAACTGAAACTAATGTTGACGGTCAGTGTAGTTTATTTGAGAAATAAGGGTATAAGATACTATTATAGTTGCTTTGGTTAACTTGCCTCGTATAATGGGTGGAATAGAATTCCATGTTCTAATAGCGCTTACGAAACACAGTCTAGTTGATGTTATAAAATTAAATAATGAAACAATAAATTCTTTTGAGCGCTCAGATTTTGGGAATATTAACTTCTCATAAAGATAATTAGGGGTCTTAGTTGAGATAAGCCGGAAAAGAAAACTATAGGTTGTTGCCTTTAAATAGTCCTGTATTTCACAGCCTAAAACACTTGGGCTCCACTGCGATATGTGGTCAAACTTCTTTAGCCCATACACATATCGGGTTACCTGGTTAAATAGTACTCTAATCTTATGATCCGAAATGGAGTCCAGCCTATTATAAACCAACTCAGAGTAAGTAATAGTAGGCACTATCAGTTGAATTGTCAGTTGGCGCCTAGTGCCTACAGGGGTAAATTCTGCAGTTTGACGAAGGTTTCTCAACGTAACATAAACTTTTATATTAAGTTTCTTAATGGTAATTGGTAAAACAAACGACTTTCCAGAGTTAAGACAAAGACCGTTTCTCTTGGAAAACTGCTCAATGGAGTAAATATCTTGGCTAAATTGGCTAGTTAATAAGTCTATATATTCAAAACTATTTGACAGATATAGCTGGATATCATCCGCATAGGCATGCACTTTTGCGAACTGGCATTCTCTAAAAATGTCATTGATGAAAAGGCTAAATAAAAGGGGACCAAGAATTGAACCCTGAGGAATACCAGAGGTAAGCTTTCCTAATTTAGAAGTATTTACACCTACCCTAACGCGTTGATGCCTGTCCGTTAGGTAGCTCTTTAAAAGTTTCACAGAATTTTCATCAAACCCATAGTAGTGCTTAAGCTTATCACATAAAATCAGATAATTCACCGAGTCAAATGCTTTTGAGAAATCGAGCAAGCAAAGTAGCGTTAACTGGTTCTTATCAAAAGGCAACCTAATATTATCTAGAATTTTAAGCATAGCCGTTGAGCAACTATGTTTTGTCCTAAATCCTGACTGAAAAGGGGAGATAAGATTATGTTTGTGGATATGCGTATTAATTTGCTCAGCTAATAATGATTCAAAAACCTTAGAGAGCAATTTTCCAAGCGTTTGGGAAACAGGAAGTCGTAATACAATGATTGATAGCATGCGCTAGAATGCTACTTACATATATAAGGTAAAACAATTTTAATAACGATTTTCCGTCGATCCTTGTCAAATTTGGTTTTGAAACAAACCGGTTTCGGCGCTGTGCCATCTTCAGTGTTATTTTTCGTTCTGTTTAGTTTACGTCTGGCGGTCCCTATTTATTGTGTTTTGTCCTTCGTAGGTATCGGTATCTGTCGTTAACTAGCAGCCAACAAATGTTTGTAGGTGTATGCTACCTGAGTTTAGGGTTTATTTGTCAGCGTCAAGTTTTTTTGTGGTATGCATGGGTAGGTAGAAGTCAGTAATTTTTGTCCTGCTGGATGTTTTGTGTTGGTCCTGTGCGTTAGTTTCTTTCGTAGTACCTAAGTTCGTGCTTTGTTTTTTGTAAACAAGTTTCAATGGCTCAAATATTACGTCCGAGTTGGTGTTCGTCTGTTCGTTTATTATTCTTCCGTCAAATGTTTTCTGTTTGTATATCTCCATGTTTTCCAGTGCGTTTAGGCGCCGACCTTTTTGCTGCACATGCAATACCTTTACGGTTTTCTTAATGTTTGCTGGTGTACATTTGCTGTGGAACATGTGATTTGCAAAGTTAGATTCAGGTGTTGTGGTGGGTTTCCGTGACTTCTTGTTGTAATCCCTTATGTGTTCGCGGAATCTTGTTCTTACTTTACGTCCTGTTTGTCCTATGTAGCTGTATTGGCATTCGCAGGTCAGTTGGTATACGCCTTGGCTGTTTAGTGAGTCCTCTGTATTTGTACTTGTCCGTAGTATTCGTCCTAAGTTGTTTACTGTTTTAAATGCTGTGTGAATGTTGTGTTTTTTGAAAAAATTTGCTAATTTATGTGTCGATTTTCCTGTATAAGTTAATACTGTCCATGTCTTTCCGTCTTTATCCTTATCGCTTCTTTTTGGGGTCCCATTGTTTCTTCTGATTTTGTCTATCAGATCTTTTTTATATCCGTTATTGACCGCTATGTTGTAAATAATGTTTAGCTCTCTCTTGTGTGCTTCTGGTGTTAAAGGTGTTCGTTCTAGTCTGTCAACTAGTTGCTTTAACGCCGCATTTTTGTGCTGCTGAGGGTGGTTCGAAGTGTTATGAATTACCGTGTCTGTGGCTGTTGGTTTTCTGTAAATTTCATAGCCAAGTTTTCCTGTGGTCTTGTCTGCCCTAATTGCCAGATCTAGGTAGTTAATCCTTCCTTCGCTTTCTGTTTCCATTGTAAACTGTATGTTTCCGTGTTGTTTGTTGAGATACTCCAATACTTGTTCTTCGTTGTTGCTGGTTAGAATGCAGATAATGTCATCAACGTATCTCGCGTAAAATGTAACCCCCAACTCGGTTGTAAGTTCTTTCATGTATTTTTCTTCCAAATTCTGCATGAATACTTCCATGAGTACGGCTGAGGTTGGGTTCCCCATTCCAAGTCCGTTCGTTTGTCTGTAGATTTTGTTATTAAATTTGAAATAGTTTTGTTGTAGTGTGGTTCTTAGAATTCTTGCGATCTGTGCAGCCTTGATTTTGTTTTTGGTTTTCTCCAGTATTTTTGTGTATACCATGTCTATTGTCTCAGGTAGTGGTATTGAGGGGTATAAGTCCTTAATGTCAAACGATACTAGTTTACTGTCCTTTGTGATGTTAACGGTCGTCAGTTTCGCTATCAGTTCCGTTGTGTTAGTTATTGTGTGTTCGTTTTCAAGTTCTAGGGTGTCCTTCAGTATCGTCTTTAGATGCTTTGATAATCTATATCCAGGTGCTAACTTGTAGTTGATTATGGGCCTCATTGGAATGTCCGGTTTGTGAATCTTCGGTAATGCGATCAGTGGTGGGGCTGCTGGGTTCATTTGGGTTAGTTGGTGTGCAAACCCCGAGCTTATGATGCCGGTTGCATCTTTTATTGCTCTTTTTATTTGCGTTTGGTATTTGTCCGTTGGGTCCTCCCCCACTCTCTTGCAACCCATTTTTTCAATGAGTTCTTCTGTCTTGCCTATGTATTCTTGTTTGCCGATGAGTACTGTTGTATTGCCTTTATCCGCTTTGGTTGTTACGACATTGTTCCTCCTGAGCTTCTGTTTTAATTCCCTTGCAACGTTTTCTTCCTTGCTGTTCTTTGTTTCTTGGTCGTTTTGTATTTGGTTGCTTATTATTTCTCTGCACATGTGTCTTGCGTGTTCCTGCTCTTCGCTCGGCATTAGTGATATTGCGACCTCTGCATCTATAATGGCTTGCTCCGCCCGTCTCTTCCTGTTATTATCCTTAATGTTGTGTTTGAGGCCTTTTTGTAATAGCTGTATTTCTTCTTTGTTTAGTGGTACTTCCGTTAAATTTGTCAGTCTAGTATGAAAATTGTGTTGTTGGTTTCGGTCTTTTGATTCGCGCTGTCCCGCAAGTTTGTTTAACTTCCTGTTCAACGTTCTGTATTTCAGTGTCATTTCGTGTTCGATGTCATTCCTTATGCGGTCGAATATGTCCATTAGGGTGTTGGTTGGTATGTAGTCCGTTAGTCTTAAATGGATGTTTAAAATTTCTATGTTCGTCTGTTCTTTCTTGGCGTATAAGACGGAAAGACATGGACAGTATTAACTTATACAGGAAAATCGACACAGAAATTAGCAAATTTTTTCAAAAAACACAACATTCACACAGCATTTAAAACAGTAAACAACTTAGGACGAATACTACGGACAAGTACAAATACAGAGGACTCACTAAACAGCCAAGGCGTATACCAACTGACCTGCGAATGCCAATACAGCTACATAGGAGAAACAGGACGTAAAGTAAGAACAAGGTTCCGCGAACACATAAGGGATTACAACAAGAAGTCACGGAAACCCACCACAACACCTGAATCTAACTTTGCAAATCACATGTTCCACAGCAAATGTACACCAGCAAACATTAAGAAAACCGTAAAGGTATTGCATGTGCAGCAAAAAGGTCGGCGCCTAAACGCACTGGAAAACATGGAGATATACAAACAGAAAACATTTGACGGAAGAATAATAAACGAACAGACGAACACCAACTCGGACGTAATATTTGAGCCATTGAAACTTGTTTACAAAAAACAAAGCACGAACTTAGGTACTACGAAAGAAACTAACGCACAGGACCAACACAAAACATCCAGCAGGACAAAAATTACTGACTTCTACCTACCCATGCATACCACAAAAAAACTTGACGCTGACAAATAAACCCTAAACTCAGGTAGCATACACCTACAAACATTTGTTGGCTGCTAGTTAACGACAGATACCGATACCTACGAAGGACAAAACACAATAAATAGGGACCGCCAGACGTAAACTAAACAGAACGAAAAATAACACTGAAGATGGCACAACGCCGAAACCGGTTTGTTTCAAAACCAAATTTGACAAGGATCGACGGAAAATCGTTCCAAAATACATCAACTTTCAACCTTGTCGGAGTAAAAAAAAAAAAAAAAACTGTTAATGCCAGTCAGGCTTTAAACTTAGAAACCAGCGGACTATTGACAGTATACAAACGACGCGTACTAAAAATACATACGATTAAGGCGAATATTTGGTTTAACAAACAATGTCTAACACTGAATGTTACACCAAAATTTGCACAAATCAAAATCAAAACCAACACAGAGGCAAGCCGAAAAACGATTAGAAAGGCTGAGAAGGACTTCATCAAAAATGAAGTGAGAAGCTTATACGCCAAGAAAGAACAGACGAACATAGAAATTTTAAACATCCATTTAAGACTAACGGACTACATACCAACCAACACCCTAATGGACATATTCGACCGCATAAGGAATGACATCGAACACGAAATGACACTGAAATACAGAACGTTGAACAGGAAGTTAAACAAACTTGCGGGACAGCGCGAATCAAAAGACCGAAACCAACAACACAATTTTCATACTAGACTGACAAATTTAACGGAAGTACCACTAAACAAAGAAGAAATACAGCTATTACAAAAAGGCCTCAAACACAACATTAAGGATAATAACAGGAAGAGACGGGCGGAGCAAGCCATTATAGATGCAGAGGTCGCAATATCACTAATGCCGAGCGAAGAGCAGGAACACGCAAGACACATGTGCAGAGAAATAATAAGCAACCAAATACAAAACGACCAAGAAACAAAGAACAGCAAGGAAGAAAACGTTGCAAGGGAATTAAAACAGAAGCTCAGGAGGAACAATGTCGTAACAACCAAAGCGGATAAAGGCAATACAACAGTACTCATCGGCAAACAAGAATACATAGGCAAGACAGAAGAACTCATTGAAAAATGGGTTGCAAGAGAGTGGGGGAGGACCCAACGGACAAATACCAAACGCAAATAAAAAGAGCAATAAAAGATGCAACCGGCATCATAAGCTCGGGGTTTGCACACCAACTAACCCAAATGAACCCAGCAGCCCCACCACTGATCGCATTACCGAAGATTCACAAACCGGACATTCCAATGAGGCCCATAATCAACTACAAGTTAGCACCTGGATATAGATTATCAAAGCATCTAAAGACGATACTGAAGGACACCCTAGAACTTGAAAACGAACACACAATAACTAACACAACGGAACTGATAGCGAAACTGACGACCGTTAACATCACAAAGGACAGTAAACTAGTATCGTTTGACATTAAGGACTTATACCCCTCAATACCACTACCTGAGACAATAGACATGGTATACACAAAAATACTGGAGAAAACCAAAAACAAAATCAAGGCTGCACAGATCGCAAGAATTCTAAGAACCACACTACAACAAAACTATTTCAAATTTAATAACAAAATCTACAGACAAACGAACGGACTTGGAATGGGGAACCCAACCTCAGCCGTACTCATGGAAGTATTCATGCAGAATTTGGAAGAAAAATACATGAAAGAACTTACAACCGAGTTGGGGGTTACATTTTACGCGAGATACGTTGATGACATTATCTGCATTCTAACCAGCAACAACGAAGAACAAGTATTGGAGTATCTCAACAAACAACACGGAAACATACAGTTTACAATGGAAACAGAAAGCGAAGGAAGGATTAACTACCTAGATCTGGCAATTAGGGCAGACAAGACCACAGGAAAACTTGGCTATGAAATTTACAGAAAACCAACAGCCACAGACACGGTAATTCATAACACTTCGAACCACCCTCAGCAGCACAAAAATGCGGCGTTAAAGCAACTAGTTGACAGACTAGAACGAACACCTTTAACACCAGAAGCATCCAAGAGAGAGCTAAACATTATTTACAACATAGCGGTCAATAACGGATATAAAAAAAGATCTGATAGACAAAATCAGAAGAAACAATGGGACCCCAAAAAGAAGCGATAAGGATAAAGACGGAAAGACATGGACAGTATTAACTTATACAGGAAAATCGACACATAAATTAGCAAATTTTTTCAAAAAACACAACATTCACACAGCATTTAAAACAGTAAACAACTTAGGACGAATACTACGGACAAGTACAAATACAGAGGACTCACTAAACAGCCAAGGCGTATACCAACTGACCTGCGAATGCCAATACAGCTACATAGGACAAACAGGACGTAAAGTAAGAACAAGGTTCCGCGAACACATAAGGGATTACAACAAGAAGTCACGGAAACCCACCACAACACCTGAATCTAACTTTGCAAATCACATGTTCCACAGCAAATGTACACCAGCAAACATTAAGAAAACCGTAAAGGTATTGCATGTGCAGCAAAAAGGTCGGCGCCTAAACGCACTGGAAAACATGGAGATATACAAACAGAAAACATTTGACGGAAGAATAATAAACGAACAGACGAACACCAACTCGGACGTAATATTTGAGCCATTGAAACTTGTTTACAAAAAACAAAGCACGAACTTAGGTACTACGAAAGAAACTAACGCACAGGACCAACACAAAACATCCAGCAGGACAAAAATTACTGACTTCTACCTACCCATGCATACCACAAAAAAACTTGACGCTGACAAATAAACCCTAAACTCAGGTAGCATACACCTACAAACATTTGTTGGCTGCTAGTTAACGACAGATACCGATACCTACGAAGGACAAAACACAATAAATAGGGACCGCCAGACGTAAACTAAACAGAACGAAAAATAACACTGAAGATGGCACAACGCCGAAACCGGTTTGTTTCAAAACCAAATTTGACAAGGATCGACGGAAAATCGTTCCAAAATACATCAACTTTCAACCTTGTCGGAGTAAAAAAACAACAAAAAAAAAAAAATTTTAATAAATCTAATTTGTAGGCTGTCCAGCTGCATTTGACTGAATATTCATAACACATCTAATGACATCACACTCAGAAACAGAGTCAAATTCAAACATAGGTCCAACAAATTTAGAAGCCGCAAGTGGAACGAAATGAGGACGAGGTACGATAGACGCGGGACAGTTGATAAAGTATTTATTTAAATCGTCAACATTTAATTTACAATCAGATACAGAACGATCACATACACGCAAATTCTGTTCCATTCTGTTTGCATATGTGGCCTTGTTTCGTGCACATTTTAACGATACCCAATTATATTCTGCTGGGTTGCTTTTCCATACTGTGTGCAGTTTATTTCTTATTTAAATCGCAGTTTCAACTTTTTCATTGAACCATGGACAGGACGTAGATATGTTCTTACTTTTACGGACAGGAACAAACAAATTAAAAGCATTTAATAAATTGTCATTAAGGAAACTAAGCTTGTCATTTACAGTAGCAAGATGCCAACAGTCACACCAGTTAATACACGAGAGATGTAAATATAGAGAGCCAAAGTTTAAGTGCTTAGCCAACAGTCACACCAGTTAATACACGAGAGATGTAAATATAGAGAGCCAAAGTTTAAGTGCATATAATCCCTAAACATAAAATTAGAAGTCAAAAACAATGTCCATAGTGCAGAATATAAGGTCATGGTCCGAGAAGAAGGGGAGCTGGTCAAAATTTAAAGCAATAGTTGGGTCAGAAACTATAAAATAGTCAAGTAGGCTAAGCTTAGGGTTATTCCCATACCGTGTAGGCACATTCGTATTAAGGAGTGAGACCAACTCGGTCTATATCATCAGTAAAACGCTTTGAATCAGAAGTAAGAAGATTTATGTTGAAGTCTCCACATATATATGTATATATATATGTTTATGTAGTCTATGGCCACAGATGACATAACATCGAAAAATGGTGACAGACAATTGGACTTATGCGGGTTATATACACAAGAAACTAAGACTTTTGTAGACGAACTAAACAATTCAACAAAAAGATATTCAACGCCGCTTCCTTTATATTTACATACAAGCTTTGCATTCAAATGGCTTTTATAGTATATTGCCACTCCTCCGCCCCTTCTACTTAACCGGTCATTTCGAACTAGGTTATAGTTTATCAAACTATAGCTCACGTCACTAACATCTTTAACAAACCAAGTTTCGGACACACAAACTACATCAATAGAAGAACATTCAAAAACATTTCTTACCAAATAAATTTTAACAGAACTAAGGCTGCGTGCATTAAAATGCACAATGTTGAGTCCATCAAAGCGCTTACTTAAAACATTTAACATCGCCAGACTGTTGTCATCTATACTACTTTTAACAGCCGTAAATTACAACAAAGAACATAAAGGCAAACAAACAAAAGTAAGTTCAGAGGATCATCAGAAATTGACTTGGACATTATAAAAGCTATAAAGACCGTCAGTATAATAAAAATAGAAAACATAAAATATAACATCAGAATAAAAACAACTAATCTAAACATTATCTGCTTCACAGCAACTCTGCAGTTCAAGCTGATTCAATATTTTCTGGGCATCCAGCTTCTTCTCCTTTCGAACATATACATCGCCCCGCAAAGAGAATACCGATACCAAAATACCAGCGCGGCGCAACTTAATAGCCTCTTGTAGGAGTATTCTATTATTAACAGAGAGGCTTTCATATATTGTAAATTGCCCCTCAAGCCCAATAGAATTAAGAGAGATAGGCTTCTTTGTACTCTTCCTGTACTCTCTAAACGCTGCTAATGTGCGGTTTCAATCGAGAGGTGAGTGGAATTTTACTATAACCGCTCCGCTATGGCTTTGGTTTTCACGCTGCTTTGTCGGGAAGATGTCTGTTATTTAAGGCACCAGAAAATCAATCGACTGACAAATATGATTGAAGGTGCTCTTAAGATTTTCCCCTTCAACGTACGGTAATCCAAAAACACCGGCGACAGCACTAAACCCAAGAGATCTTTTTCTCGCTGACTGTCTATTTGTTTGGTCAAAGAGCTCAGTTTACTTTCAAGACTACTCACATGCAGTTCAAGCGATACTATTTGCGCGGCAGTATCTGTGGTCTTTGTTGTAAGCAATACAATGTATTCGTTTATTCGCTTTGTCAGCTTATTCTCGATGTCCGCTAGCCTTGATGATAAACCTTCAAACATCGATTGCAGCTTCTCAATTTGACTCTGTTATTTCTCTTTAAAGTTTCTTAGAGCTCAAAGTACCGTAGATAAAGCGATGCTCTCATCCAACTTTGCTGCTTTGTTAGTCGCGCAAGGAGGGCCTTTACTTGAGCGGCGCTTAAGAGATGCAGAGAAAGACGAAGACATCACTCACTAGCTGCGATATGTTTTGCTTTTATTTTCAAGCGTTTTACTTAGCACACAGCGTTCAAACCAAGCAAACAATTAGCACAGGCAAGTGCAGGTTACAATGCAATTAAAATGAGTGCAGAAACACAAATATATATCAGAAAATACCAAGAATTTAGTTATTAATGTGCAGTGATAACAAAAGCACGTCTGTTTGACCTTACATTTTTGAGAGGTGTGCATTCAAGGTCAAACAAAATTGGACAATAATTCACAAATATTCATGTTTAAAGTTCAATAATAAACTATTCGAACACAAAAAGTAATGGTTTTCCTGCAATCCATCCTAAAAAAGTGTTAAAAAAGCGATATCTGTAGAGGGCCCCTTAAATAACAACGCATTCATTAATTCAAAAACACCTCAAACAAAATGTTATTTTTAAAATATTTTTATTTATGTACTTTATGTTCGGTGTCTGCCTATCGCTATTTAGCTTTGGTCGGACTCTGCCGTATGCCGGTCCGTCTGTCTGTCCGTTGTTACGATAACTTGAGTAATAATTTAGATTTCTTAATGAAACTTGGTGCATAGATTACTCTTTGGCCAGGGTAGTTTATCGGTCAATAACCACGCCCACCACCCATATAACGGAAGTTTTGAAAAATGCAAAAACCTCGTTTTTTCGGTATCTATTTTAACGAAAGAAACTGAATATTTATGAAATTTTTACAAATGGGCGTTACCACTTATGAAAGAATGTTTGTATCTTAATAACGGTGTAAGGTACCGTCACAAAATTTGCCTTTATGAATTATTCGTTGTAAGATGTCAGTGAAGTGGTATTAATGACATTTAAACACACTTCATTGGAAAGTCTGTACTATTTGCTACTGGACCTTTTCATTTTAAAACGTCCGGTCGTTTTGGGTTATGATTTTAGATTTTAACGAAACTTTAATATGTTGGTTTTGGGTTAATTAAGGAGGCATGTTTTTTTTGCCCAAAAAAATGTTTTTTGTGATTTTTTCGCATTTTAATTTTTTTTTTGGTAAAAATCAACTTTTCTCGTTCGTTTTACGAACTTTATTTTTTAAAAGCGCATAACTTCCACAATATTAAAAGTTTTAGGTATTTTTTTCAAATGTTTGTAATTATCTGTTCATTTAAATAAAAGCGTCGGGAATTAGATACTTGAACACTAAAAAAAAAATTTGTTCTTAAAAAATTCAAGAAATTTTCCAAATTTAATTTCTCAAAATGCGTTTTTTTTTTTTTAATTTCCAATGAAAATAGACAGTTTAAACTTTAATATGGCCAACTGCCATATGCCGAAATTAATTTTTTTGAATTTATGATTTTTTATACAGAAATTATTTTTTTTTGCAAAAAGACGGTGTGTGCGTCTACCAATCTTGCTAAAAAGATCATTTAATTTGATTTTAAATATACGTTATCAAACAAACAAAAGATGTTGTGGTTTCATATAGCCTGAAGGACTTACCTTACATTATCAAAAAATTAAAAAGTTTAATTTCGAATGAAAAATTGAACTTTAACTTTATTCTTTTGAATAAACTAATCCAAAAATTTCCTGGTCGACAGCTGGTATTATTCAACCTGTTTTGAAGAGATTATATCAAAAAATACGCCGTTTAGAGGAAAAAGTTTGTTTTTGTATAAACAATCATATCTTCAAAATAACAAATTTCGGCTACTCGGTAGTTGGCGAGATTAAAGTTTAAACTGCCTATTTTCATTACACAATTTTTGAAAAAAAACGCATTTTGAGAAATTAGAGTTTGCAATTTCTTTAAGACAAAATACTTTTAAATTTTCATGTAATTTCTGACGCTTTTATGGTATTTAAAAGAAGTTCGTGAAACGAACGAGAAAAAACGATATTTACCAAAAAAATTAAATAGCGAAAATACACAAAAAATGTTTTTGGGCTAAAAAAAATACGTGTTCTTTAAATTAACCCAAAAACAAAATATTAAAGATTCGTTAAAATCTTAAATCATGACCAGAAACGACCGGACGTTTTGAAATGGAAAGGGCCTACTGGGAATGCAAGATCTATACAGGAAAGGTCCTGCAATCCTTACTTACTTAATTAGCGCAACAACCGCCCAAGCAATTTTGGCCGAGGTCAACAAAGCACGCCAGCTGTCGCTATCTCTTGCTAACTGTCGCCGATTGGAAATCCCAAGTATAGCCAAGTCTTTTTCCACTTGGTCTTTCCAACGCAGAGGAGGTCTTCATTTTCCTCTACCACCACCAGCGGGTACCGCGTCAAAAACCTTCAGGGCTGGAGGTATTTCATCCATTCGAACGACGTGGCCAACCCAGCGGAGTCGCTGGTTCTTAATCCGCTGCACTATGTCGGCGGCATTCGCCATCGCAAAGACGCAAAGGTCCATAAATTTTTCGTAGAATCTTTCTCTCGAACACTGCAACAGCCCTCTTATCTGATGTTTTCATCGTCCATGCTTCTGCGCCATACAATAGGACGGGCATGATGAGAGACTTATAGAGTGTGATTTTTCTCCGCCGAGAGAGGACTTTACTGCGCAATTGTCTACTCATTGTTGGCAAGAGAGATTCTGCGTTGGATTTCAAGGCTGAGGCTGTTATTGGTGTTAATGCTGGTTCCTAAGTAAACGAAGTCCTCTACTTTTTGCTCTTTATTTGATCTTACCGCAGACTTCATTTAAAGTATTTAATATTATATAATATTTATTCGCCGCTGGTTGAATAAGTGCATACTGCTGTGGTGCAAAAGGAGGCCGTTGGAGCGAATAAGGTTCCGAGCAGCCTCGTTAGTAGGTTTCGTTTAAGGATGAAGATCCGGGAGCACTAGTTTGACGACTACTAGGGTGTAGTTTTCTTACAAACTTTCCATAAACTTTTCGGTTGAATTAATATTTAGAATATTTAATCGCTTGAAGAAGTGCACTTGGCTTAACGCTTGCATAAAATTGTTTTACAGTAAGACAGTCATATTTTTTAAGAGCTGTCGGAACGGACGAATTTTTTAGCAGCAACCAAAACCAAAAAGTAGTCAGCAAACAGCTGATAAGTTAAACCAAGTTCAAACGTGCGCGAACGGCCGTGTAAACTTACTTTAAACTCCGTTTAAAGTTGACTGAAAAACTGAATATTGAGTTTAAACTTAGTTTAAACGACAAACAGAGTTCAACTTTTACTGAAAAACTGGCCCGAAGTCACTGATTGCTAATTTTTGTGAGAGAAGAATAAATTAAGAATAAAATGCGTAACCTCTTATATATAAACCTTCATAAACACAATGATCGTTTAAATGTATCCTGTGCTGCCGCGACGTCTCAAAAAAATATATCAGAAAAAAATGATAAAATGGATCAAATGTATCACTTTTAATTTTTTGAAGTATCAAAGTATCAACTCAAAATAAACCTAAGAATGTATGTATATAAAAAAACAATATTTTTTCTTAGAATGAACGAATAAAAAAAAAGCTATCGCAAGAGGTATACATAGCTATGTGTGATAAAATATGTATGTATGTATTTAAAACTAGCACAGAAACCATAATATCAAAAATGTACGTCTATTTCTTTTTTTGAAATTAAGAATTAAAAGCAATTAACTAAACAATGTGCCCACCTCCCATATAACGGAAGTTTTTGAAAAATGCAAAAAGTCCGCTTTTCGGTGTCTATTACAGCAAATTGAGTGAAATTTGGTATTTGGAGTGATTTTGAACTAAGAAATTAGGTATTTATGAAATTTTTAAAAATGTAACGCCCACTCATGAAAAATTTTGTGTATATCAATAACAGTCTTAGTTATCCTCACAAAATTTGGTGGACATATTTTCCTTGATATCGCTATTATTATCGTAGACAATTTTTGAAATCGGATCATAACCACAACCACCTTCCATATACCGAAAGTTTTGAAAATGCCAAAGCTTCATTTTTTCGGTATCTATTAAAACAAATTGAGAGAAATTCGGTATTTGGAGCGATTTTGAACTAAGACATTAGGTATTTATGAAATTTTGAAAAATGGGCGTTGCCATGCCCACTTAGGAAAAAATATCTGTATCTTCTCCAGTTTGGAGAAGGCAGAACTAACTGCGCAGTTGTTAAGGCCGATGGTGTCAATGTCATCGGCGTACGCCAGCAATTGCATACTCTTATAAAAGATGGTGCCTGTTCGATTTAGATCTGCGGCTCGAATTGTCTTCTCCAGCATTGGGTTAAAAAGTCGCACGTCAAAGAGTGACCTTGTCTTAAACCTCGTTTGGTATCAAACGGCTCGGAGAGGTCCTTCCCAATCATGACGGAGCTGGTGGTGTTCCTCAACGTCCTTTTACATAGCCGTGTAAGTTTTGCCGGAGTACCAACTTCAGACATTGCGGCATATGCGTGCATATCCAGAGTGCAGCAACACGTATGAAGGCACCACCAAGAACCTTGACCACTTTGAATCCCAAGGCTTAACGCTTGCATTTACTTTGGAGGGCAACCCGTACCTTATTAGGCTTCTAAAATGCTTCAATTTGGGGATCCCCCCACTGCAACTCAACATTTTTCGTGATTAAGTCGGTAAGTGGCATACTCATTTTATCAAAACAGTCACAGAAACGTCGGTACCACGAGCAGGTTTATATATATGATACCAGTTCCTTAGTGTTAAGTGGTTCTCTTAGATGTGTGTTCGCCAGGGTCTTTTCTAGAATAACTTGACTCTTTTTAGTTCTTTTAGTTAAGATTTCTGCTTGCTCCAAGAAATTTCCGCCAATCAACGATCGATTGGATTGAGCAATACTAAGGACTGCATCGTAAAACAGCGCCCACCTATAACTTTTTGCTTTTGAAATACTTTCATCGGTAAAAGTGCATTATGCACTTTAAGTTCACACTGGCTATACTGGTTCGAGCTCCAGTATAAAAATAAACATCTCCAGGCATACCAAATAGCTGGAACATTAGCAATTAAAATGATTCTTCCAATTGAAATTGTTGAAGAATTAAAATGATCGGTATATTTGAAAATATTCGACAGTTTGTGTGCGTTTCAAACATATGCTTCATAGCAGTTTGAATATTTAAGCTGGATAGGTTCGACTGCATGCTCGTTATCTGCTGAACTTGAGTGATCCTTCTTTGGATTTCGAGGCTGACATTATTATTGATTTTAGTGCTGGTTCCTAAGTCAACGAAGTCCTATACATTTTCAAAGTTATAACTGTCAACAGTGAAGTTTGATCCCAGTCTTGTATGTGCCGACGGTCTATTTGATGAAAGGAGTTCCTTCGTCTTGCCCTTGTTCATCTTAAGGTAAATTCGCTTCGCTTCTCTATCCAGTTTGGAGAAGGCAGAACTAACTGCGCAGTTGTTAAGGCCGATGATGTCAATGTCATCGGCGAACGCCAGCAATTGCACATTCTTATAAAAGATGGTGCCTGTCCGATTTAGCTCTGCGATTCGAATTATCTTCTCCAGCATTAGGTTAAAAAAGCGAGCGACAAGATAATGGTCCCAGTCGATGTAGGCTCCTTGGATCGTGCGCACATCTAGAACATGGTCGATTTGATTTCGTGTGTGGAGACAGCCACGTAGCCTGATGTATATTCTTATGCTGGAACCTGGTACTACATACTACCATGTTTAGGACCCCGGCGAAGTCGATCGGTCTCAATCCGTTATCAGACGTTTCGTCGTGGAGACTGAATTTTCCAACTGTGGACCCAAAGATGCCGTCCTTGCCCACCTTGCTTAAGGGAACAGCACCTTTACATGGCAGCTGTAGTATACCTCGCAAGGGCCTACCGTTTTCCTCACTTGCCCCGTTCATCGTATTTCTTGGATGGTGGTGATGTCAGCCTTCCTTCTGCCGAGGACATCTGCCAGCCGGGCAATTAAGGGTTCGGACATTCCAGGTGCATGCCCTCAAATCATGGTCCTTAAATCACTTGCCGTTGTCGTCATCTAAACGAGGGTTCCTGTCCGAGGCTTTGCTTGGCTTTTCATTCGATATTTTTTTTACGTGGCGGGTTCCAAGCCCTGCGCACAACCCATTACTGGGGTTTTAAATTTTATATTCGTTTATGTAGCGAGCCGCTTGCTCAATGACAGACGCCGCTTTATAAAATATGTTTGTAATTGCCATTGTGTTTTCAGTAGAATTGAAATTTGTTAAATAAATTTATTTTATTTTATTGAAAATAATCGAATAGCGATTACTTATTCAGACATTAATGAAATAGATCAGTAAACCATCGAAGCCCCACAGAAAAATGTAAACTGTAACAACAAGTCGGTTGAATTTCAAAAAAATTAATTATCCCTGCTTTGATAACCCACGTTTGCGCGACTGTTTTCATACCAAGTTGTTATTCTCCTTCTTCTCAGTCGTCTACTTCAGCTTGCCGGTGGTGGTTCTTTTAATGTGGAGAGTTCCATGTACTTTAAGATTTGGTTATTTTATACGTTAAAGCAACGTATGGTTATCAAAGTGAACGCTAAGAAAACATACAAATTGCTGAGTTTTTGCAAAATTTTTCGGACGATTCAGAACTATATAAAAATGAGAGTGAAACGGAAAATGAAGTGATTGAAGATATCGACATGGAACTACCTGATATATGCAATGCTTTATCTGAAGGCCATTCAACAAAAAAAACCAAATGTGTTTAATATTCCGGTAGTCGTATACTCTTACATACTAAGCTCACATTCAAATGTGAAAATAAGTACTGCTGGACTACGTCGAAAGGTAAGAATGCTGGCAATCTTTCTTAGAAAAACATTGTTTGAATGGCGAGAGGTCTGACTAGGGCGTGTAAATTGCTTTTTGAGCCACGCGTTTATAATGGACAAATGTGGAAATATCCCTGAATAGAAGAAAAAATATGACGAATTTTAGAGACAGAAACACACATTACATAGGTTAAACTTTTTGTTTCGATGCCTGCGAATTAACGACAAAGCATTGCGACCTTCTCTTCGACCTAATGACCTATTTGTGTCTGTTAGAAAAGTGTGGGATATGTTCGTTGAACAGTGTCAAACTAATTACACACCGGGATCGCACACCACGATTGATGAGCAGTTATTGGGCTTTCGTGGTCGTTGCCCATTTAAAATGTACAAACCAAATAAGCCAAACAGATATGGGATAAAATTGTAATAATATGCGACGGCGCCATAAAGTTCATGTTTAATGCGATTTCATATCTAGTCTCCTACTCATTAATCTGAAATCAGAAGAACTACTCTATGTCTCTCCTTTATCTCCGGTGTGATAAAGGGTGATATTGATTGTCCCTCCTTACTTCACGCTATTCAATTTCTCATACCAGTTAGAACTCTCAGTTCGTACTATTCATTTTATATTAAGAACCTCACTACCAATTACGCAAGGAATGCTCCTTTAGTGCGTTCTCTTCGTAAATTAAACGAAATCTCGGATTCTGTTGCGCTGGACTTTTCTTTGTCGAAAACTGTGTTTTCCAAATTTTTAAACTCAATTCTATAACATATGAGTAAGTCATCGTTTTTAGTCAGTAAGAACCGTTGAAAGGAAAAAGGCACGATCGACGAAAGTAGTGGAAAGGCGGACATGATTTTATATTATAACCAAACCAAAGGAGGTGTGAATACGCTGGACCAAATGTGTTCAATCATGTCGTGCTCTAGGAAGACAAACAGGTGGCCTATGGCAATAATTTACTGAATGCTTAACACAGCTTTAATAAATTCATATGTTATATATTGCCATAATATGCAGTTTCGAACCAGAAGCCGCTAACTCGAAGAGGATAGATAAAATCCCTATCTGGCTCATTAACTTCGCCTTGGATGGAGAAAAAGCTTCTTGTTTGGGTAGGGATTTAACACGTAATATAAAAGATGCATTGACGGACAAAGTCGAGAAAGACAGTAATGAAAATAGAGAAGAACCTGAAACAAGAAAAAAAGGTATTGTGCATATTCTCTCTCAAAAATAAGGCATATGTCATAAATGGCGTGTTTTTAAATGTAATAAGCCTACATGTGACGAACATAAAGAAAACTTGTTTAAATATTAAACCAAATTTTGTAATACTTTACATTATTATCAAATATCTTTAATAAGAAAGAGAAGCAAAAGAAAGATGTTAATTTAATTTTCAAAGAAAAATACAGTTCCTTTTAGAGAATATTCAAATTTTTTTTGTTTATTTTATAGAAAGAATGAAATTGCAATTGTTTTTTTTTTTAATAAAAAATTAATAAAACCTACGTAAATGCATTTAAACAATAAGGAAATATTTAAAGAAGCCGCATGAGTACAAAAATATATTAATTAAATTTGTTCTTATCATAAAATTACACCAAGAATACGTATGTTTATCTCCTAAGCGCCTTTCAATTTTGTTATCAAAGAAATATAAATAGATTGTTTAAAATTTCGACAGTTGGAAAAAATGAAAATGAAAAAAAGAAAATGAAAAAATAGGAACAATTACGAACAAGTACAATTTTAAAAGTTATTGTATTTATTAATTTTACAATGAAGGAGGTTCTACAAATGTGTTTTCAAAAAATCGATTTTTTTTTAAATTTTTCTACTCTAAAACATGTTACAAATACACTTCTCAAATGTTTTAACGCATTAGAAAGGTTTGCCGAGAGCTTTGAACATTGCTCCGCGAGTAAATATCGTTTACTCGATATGAATTAAAAAAATATAAATTACTGCTATGCCGAAATCCGTGCGCTTTATTGATATTCTTAAAACTGTTATACATTTTGAATTCTTATTTCTCTTTATACTATTAAGATGCGGCGGTGGTTATCGCAGTGGATTATTCCATTGTCAGTTGTTTGCTGTTTAATAGCCTGATTCTCTAACTCGAAAACCGCGTTCGCCTCGTCCGAAATGTCGTTTGTTCGTGTATTTCTATTCTCTAATGCGAATTCGGTTCCCTATAGACAACTAAACGATAACAGCTGATTGTTGCGAACGAAAACGTAACAAATGTGAATTCTCTATCACGACTGAATATAAAGAAAAGAACAGTCAAAATCAAACGAAATATTTATTGTTATCGTTTAAGCCGCTAAAACGGATAGTTCAAACAAAAAAGGCAAGAAATAACGGCAAAAACTTTAATTATATTAGATAAAATTGTTGTATATATTTTACAGTGATGAAGAAAACTACCAGTGCTCAATTTGAACTGTTGGTCAAAGAGTTGGAGAAAAATCCAGATTTGGCAAGAGGCGCCTTTCCTCCCTTGTTTGCAGCGATTAAAAGCCTGGTTGACCTGCAGTGGAATAAGTTAGCCAAAAATATAAATGCACATGGACCTCCACAAAGAAGTACATCTGAATGGAAAAAGGTAACTTATATTTATATATAGAAGGTTTCATAATGAATTGAATTTCCAATACATTTTTCCAGATTTAGGCGGACCTCAAAAGCCGTACAAAGAAGAAAATCGCAGAAAATGCGTCTAGCATGCATGCCACAGGTGGTGGTCCATTCCGACGTTCTCCGCTTACAGGTTTGGAGAAAGCCATCGACCGGATACTGCTTGTATGGTACTGTTTTTGGAGTAAGGCAAGTGACTATGTGCTCATCACAAGGGGAAACAACGATCGAACTTGACCTATCACATCAACCACAATTACTGAACACAATTAATTTTTTTTTACAATGTAAAATGTAATAATAGTTAAGTATTTATATTGAACGAAATGTAATGAATTCTGTGAATAAAATGTGTTTTAGAGAAATTAAAATTTGTTGTAAATTGTTTGCTTTAGCTGCTGCTATAATAAGATACCCAGGCCCCATGTCTTCATCATTTGGCTCGATTGCATATTCAACTTCCTTCGGAATAAAGGACAAATAATTTTTATAATATATGCAGATGTTATGAAATGCACAATATGCATTCACAGTTTGCATTGTCTTTTCTGCAGAATAATGAAGCCCTCTTGAGGCAATTATGCTTCGAAATCTATTATTTAAAATTCGTTCATTGTACCGTCTGTGTGTTGTGTCAGATGGGTTCCTATACGGCGTCATTAAAAACGCTGCAGGGGATATCCTGAATCACCTAATGAAATGAATGAAAATTCATTGAAAATATCCGAATTAAAATTGCCTCCCTACATTATATTTAAGTATTTGACTTCCCATTATTAAAAGCTAATCTAAGTTGTTCCTCGGCAGTACTGGTGTTCCACACGAAAGAGTCCTGGTTAGCTTCAGGACGTCCTGCGTCAACTTATGTTATTGTCATGTCGTGATTACATATCTGAAATCCAAATTGCAATAAAATTAGAATCTTAAAGGGAATATGTGATTACCGTACTTACTGTCATTGCTGTAGTACAGATGTCTGCAATTTGCGTTGGGTGCTTTTTTAACGCACGTGGGTGCCGTCCACACATCCAATTATTCCAGGTATTCCACACTTGTTGAAGAAATACTCCTTAACGTCGTTTTCTTTTCCTCGGTCCTGCACATGCTTACACACTTATGGCAAAAATGCTCCTCAAAGATGTTTAAGCATTCCGCTATTACTTTTCCAACGGTCGACTGACCCATTGCTGAGACACTTTCGTTACCCACTGACTTTTGGTAGCTTCCAGTCACAAGAAAACGTAGGAACGTGGACAGTTATAAAATTTGGTGGCAGGTGAGTATTGCGATAAGTTTCCTTTATGACCTTGTTGACTCGAAATTTTTTAACAAACCTTAAACAAAACGAAAACATAACACTAAAACTATCTGGAAAGCCTTTAAATATACGTTTACTTACTCTGCGACTGGCAATTTCACAACATTAGTGCAATCTCGCAGCCCCGCCTTTGAATCCGCAATTCCTCTACATCGAATCGTTCACTTGCGAGAAATGCCATTGCTGGATACATTTCTTTTAATAGATTCTTAAATTTCTTCAGTTTTTAAACTTTAACACAATGTAAACAAAACAATTTTGACAGATTCGATCGAGACAATAACGTAAGAAAGTAAGGATGGACGATAATTTTCAATCGAAATAGAGACTTTCAAATTCAGACGATTTCGTTTGAACACGAATCGTTCGTCTGGCCTTTCGTTCGAGTTAGAGTGCAGATATCTATTTGGGCTCGTTATTGTTTGTTAAAGTGATAGTGCATTTATATTGTTCTAATGTTTGCCCGTTGCTTATGTGCAGGTCAGTTGTTTGTTCTTTACATGTTGATAATGCATTTTTTGATAATGCATGTTTATCTGTTGTTTACGTGTAGGGCAGTTGTTTGTTGTTGGTAATGCGTTTCTTGATAATGCATGTTTGGTTGTTTTTGATGGTGTTAGTGGAAACGTTTTTTACGTGCCTAGTGATGACGTCATTAACTCCCCTCCTTCTTAAATGAAGCGTCCTCGCTTTAACCTATATGTCGTTCTTGTTGTAGTCTGAATAGTTCTATTTCATACATTTCGTCAATTATTTTTCTTCTTGCTTCCGCTTTCTTTGCTATGTAACTTTTGCAGAGTTTGTCTATAACATAGATAAGTAAAGCTAGTGTACATAACCCTAGGAAGCAGTAGAAGGTGTATTAGACAGGATGTTCCATGATTGATATCAGGAAAGTTGACATTTCTTGAATATTGCAAAATTTATAATCGCCGTTGGATTCGATGATGCGTAGGACTTCGAGTTGTTCGTCATGTTGCTTGTATATGGCATCTTTGAATTCCTGTTGCAGGTTTGAGTATTGTTTTCCTTCGATTGTTGCGGAGTAGTTGAATTGTATTAATTTCAGCCCATCTATTTTAACGTTGTTCCAGGTGTGGTTGTACTCTGTTATGATATTTCCGTTTTCGAGTATTTGGAGTGGTGCGTTGTTTTCGTGTATCACTTCACATGTTGCAGGCTTATTCTCTAATATGTTGATAGTGCAATTGTCTGAGTTCATAATTTTACATACATATATAGTTCCCAACATAGTTTTTACATTATTCAATAGGTGGAAAGACATTTTACATTTTGCTATTTTGGAATATAATAATATTTTTCCATGTTTAAATGCAAGTGGGTATAGATTGAAAAAGTTACATTTTGTTTTTAATATTAAATATTTATATTTATATACAGTTACAGTTACAATGGCGTGGTTAAAGTAGCAGATATGTATGCCAGCATATTCTAATATATTTATTAAAGGTGAGTCTAATGCTTCATTGTATACTATTTGTTGAATATCCTTTAAGTTTAGAGTTCCTGCGTAGAATTCTATTAGCGACAGAGGATAGGTCGTTGTATGCTTCGGTCATCACTAAATCATCTGTTATAGTTTTAGGATCAAGAGTCTCTAAAATTCTTTCAAACTGTGAGTTTATTATCATCTTAATTTGGATTAAGTCGTCGTGATCGGGTGTATCCGTAAAAATTGCAAGAGCTGACCCTAGAAAGTAAAGTGAACGTCTAGCCCTATAGATATTGGGAAGTAACTGTGATTTCAGTGTCTCTATTTTGTTGACTAATATTTGATCTGCCGAGTTCTGTTCGAAGTTATAAAAAGATCGTATTATTTTATCATAGGGTGCTAAATAAAATTATTGTCTTAGTGTATAACTGTTGTTGCGGAGATTTGTGGACGAGATGAGGGTTGATGGCAATTCAAAAGCGTTTTGTTAAACTTTAACTCAATTGTCTTTAATAACTTATTAAATTAATTAATACAATGAGCGGTGTTAAAACAGCGAATGAAAGCCGAAAAAAGATGTGTCACAATTTACAAAATAGAAGTGCATAACAAAATAGGAATTGCCAAGTAGTTAACTTGTGCGAGCTTACACTGTTGACATTAACCCTTATGTAATCATAAATACCTAGACTTATCAAATGCATAATCGAACTCAACATACCGCCGCCCTTGAACTAGCGTGATACATTCAATATAAAAATTTGTAAATAGATGAAGCATAGACTAATACTATTGCAGATTCGAATGATATTCAAAGATAAATTACTATATACTAGACTTCTTCATAAAATATATCGCCTTTTGTTGGTAAGAGGCAGACCTTAACTATAGGCCGAACCAGTTCGGTGTCCTTAATGTGGCCACTCTGACGCGCCCATCAGCACCAGGATGGCATTTAGTAACTCTCGCCAGTATCCACTTCGTTGCAGGAGTGGGCTCGTTACAAACCGCAACCACATCACCTTCATCGATGTTGCACGAGGAGCGAAACCACTTGGTGCGATGATGTAGACTCACGAGATACTCGTCTCTCCAACGGCACCAGAAATGTCGTCTCAAGGCAGAAATTGCTTGCCACCGCTGCCGAAGATTTCCATAGAACCCTTGACCCTCAGGTTCTGAGATTGACTTTAGTGGTTCACCAATAATGAAATGGCCGGGAGTTAGTACCTCTAAGTCATCAGCAGCTGTAGAGCTGTCACAGATCGGGCGGGAGTTTACGCAGGCCTCTACTTCTGTCAGCAGAGTGTTAAACTCTTCATAGGACAATAGGGTGGCACCCAGTACCCGCTTCATGTGATACTTAATGCGCTTGATGCCTGTTTCCCAGTATCCACCCATGTGTGGTGCAGACGGGGGATTGAAACGCTACTCGAAACAGAACAATTGCGTATACCTTATCAGGCGCAGTTTAGCTTCGGTTAACTTCTGACAAGTTGGAGGACCAAATCTCTTAACAGCATTGAGCGGGGTATTTGCTCGAGCATTGATGAGGAACCTTAACATGTAAGCGATGACACGGCGTAGCTTGGAATACGATGAATACCTTAGTACTACGGACCAGTGCTCGCTTGAATTCGTGACATGAGCAACAACTTTGCCTCGAACGCGTACCTCGGTTGTATGCTGTTTAGACGAGGCTTGTTTCCAGAATGGGTTATCCCTCTTCAAGAATACGGGTCCCGTCCACCACAGTTGTTGACGCTGCAGTTCAGATGGAGTTATACCTCTAGAGGCACAATCAGCCGTATTCAGTTCCGAGCGGACGTGGTTCCAACACTCAGGGAGAAGCAATTCCTGGATATTAGCGACCCGATTGGCGATGAAAGTCATCCATTTGCTAGAATGCGCTTGTATCCATGCCAATGTGATGGTTGAGTCCGTCCAAGCATATAACGGATAGCGGAGATCGTTCCTACTGTGCAAAACGGTTTGCACAAACTTAGAAGCTTGATGCGCAGCCCATTGTTCTAAACGGGGCAGCGTTGTTGGCTTAAGCGGCGCTACTTTGGTCTTCGACGAGATCAGCGCCACAGTGACTCGGCCGTCGGGTTGCAAGGTGCGCGTATGTTGTACCTGAGTCAATCCAACGATTTATTTTCAAGTTCGAAAGAAGTTCCAGCTCCGAGCGATGTTCCAGCCACTTCATGGCAATAGAGTCAGGAATAACATCATCCCAACCAACACTGTTACGCCAAACCTCCTGAAACCACATGTACGATCTTATCGTAGCTGGACCGAGCAGTCCCAGAGGATCGAACAGCCTGCTAGCATCCGATAGGAACGTTCTTTTTGTTAAAATAGTGGGTGGCTTTTTCAAATTAACCACGAATGTTAGGTAATCCTCGGCCGTATTCCACACTAGCCCCAAAGCATGAACATCTTTACCGTCGACTAGGTAATGGGATATGGTTTGCGATGCATTTGAAAAACTTTCACAAAGATCTGTGCACATCGATGCCCACTTTCGGAGCTCGAAGCCACCTTCTTTCAAGATTTCGGCGACATTTTACTGTAAAAGCAGCAACTCATTTAAAAATCTTTGTAGATGCCAGAAGAAGCTTTTTCACAAATGTGCGAAGATTTTGCGGTTTGTTGTAGCGATCTAACGACTAGGTGAGACGCGGCTGCCACGCCATAAGTTACGCGCAGCATACGATAGACTTGCATGGATAAAGTTCGATCTCGACGCCAAACAAGACGCTGTATATCAATGTGCTTCGGCGCTACGCATATTTGGCGGACAATTTTCGCGGTGTCCGCGGTCACTGCATAGCGATGCGTTCTGAAACGCGTTAAAATCGAAAATAAGTTCTGCTGAAGTTGAGGACCGACGTATGATGCGCTGGCTGTTTTTGCTGACGCGTTGAAAACAACAAACTTAACGCTCGAATCCTTTACAACAGGGTGATGCGGCATATAAAACGTTAGCTTCGTTAATTCTGGTATCAGCTCCAAGTTATTCAACTTAGTTGTTACGCTAGAATCCTTTACAAAAGGGTGATGCAGCATATAAAACATTAGATTCGTTGATTCTGGTACCAGCTCCATGTTATTCATGTCGATGAGTTCCTGCATGAACTCATTTTAGCGTAGTAGTATCTCGATGCGTAGTAGGCTGCGAACAGCATATCCTCGGGAATCTCCCAGGAGTACGTCGGATTTCAGTGGCAGTTCCATTAGAAAGCGACCGTCAGGCGCTCTTCGGTGTGTTGTTTCGAAGAGATCTTCGCAGTGACGTTCTTCGTACGTTAGGTGGGTCTTTTGCGGAGCTTCTTCAAACTCTCACAGTTTAGAAAGAACTCTATCCAACTCGACATTCCAATGCCGTGACTGTAAACGAAGTGCATGAGATTTTAAGCCATTGACAATTCCAAACAGCGTCCAATCGAAGACAGTACGTTGAGTCATCGGCGTACCAGGGGAACCCTTACGGACTTCTGAGCAGAGGAACTGTGGCGTAACATCCATGCCAACTAGAATGTCAATACGCCAGGGTTTCATAAACTGCGGATGGGCAAAAAATAATCCTTGCACATGCGGCCAAGCGAAACCTGCCAAAGTCTGCGTTGGCAAGTCGCTTGTAATTTTCGGTAAGATTAGTGCGTTGACAGGAAAACATTATCTGAACAATAAGACGACAATGAAAGTAATACCTCACCTCTAGAGCGGCCTCCTTCCGATGCACTGATGCCCGTAATGAATACTGATGCTGCCTTCTGGGGTAGACCTAAACGTTGCACACAGGCTTCAGTTACGAAGGAAGCATGTGAGTCAGAATCAAACAGCAAGCGGGCCGTTTGCCAGCATCCAGAACAATCGCGAACTTTGACTAAGGCAGTGGCCAATAGCACAGTTCTGTCTTTTTAAAGTGGCGGGTTGGAGTTTGCATTAAAATAAGAGGATGTACTTCCTATAGCAGAAGACGAGGCAATAGCGGATGAAACGTTTGCGTTTGCTTGTGACGCTGCGCGCGTGTCGAGAGAAGATGGTGTGACAGGAGATGTGTTGTCAACTAAATGAGCGGTGGTTGTGACATTAGTTGTAGTGTAGTGGACCTACCTCAACGCCACTTACCAGCACTCATAAATAGCAATAAGCAAATTTATGAATTAGTCACACTTCATGTGCACCATACAGTCATGGAAGCGCTAAGTAATTGATAATTGTATAAATACTCACGCTTTTGATCGAATAAAAGAGAACTAGAACTACACTCTAACTGAATGTGTTTTACTTCTCGGCAATCCGGCTTGACTTTCGAGTCGCCTAAAAATACAGCATCGACAGCTTGCTGTTAAAACATAAGGACTAGAGACGTAGTGCGTTTTAGGTAGAGAAACCAGAGTGACCCAAAACCTTACATGGCGATCCTGCCCTTACGGACCAAGCCTTCTGATCCTGCCAATCCGATCCTATAAGGACCAGTAATGGCAACAGGAAACGAGATAAATTTGAAAACTATTGTGTTATTCAATAATACTTTAATACAAAATAGTATTGCTATTTTAGACGAGGAAGATAAATAAATTTTAATAAACTTCCAAATGACCGGCACTGACGAGGCAAAACTTCACGCAACTTCCACAAATTACGAATCACCACTTTCAATCAGTCAATCAGCAGAAGAATACGAGCCAGTTGACAGTAACCAATTGGAGAGCTATCCTAAGTACTCCCCGACACCGATAACAGCCGGCCCAAAGGCAATAACAATCGAGGAATACAGGAAACAACAGCTACCATGGAAATAATAACATTGGCAACAAATAATTACAACCAAAGAAATTACAACAACTTCAACAATAACAATCAGAGAAGTTAAAATGTTAACACCAACAGGAATAACAATAACAATATGACCCACGATAACAACAGACAAGCACCACAACACAACAGAAATGGTCGCCAAATAAACGTCCTGCAAACTCAGGGAAACGTAGGCGACCCGGAGGACAACAATTAACCCCCTCCGGGTCAAATCCAAATAAAATATATGTAATAACAAAAAACTTAACAAATTTTATCACAATTTATAATGAAGATTTCAATCAACAAATGACATTCCTCATGGACACAGGAGCTGACATTTCTATTTGCAAAAATCCATTCAATAACGAATTCGACTATGAAAGCTCGAACAAATGCAAACTAACAGGTATCACCAAAGACGAAATAACCTCAATGGGCACAGCTAAGCTAACTTTCCTAATAGGCAAAGATAGCACTAGCATCAATCTCCATTTAGTTACAGAGGATTTCCCAACTTCAACCGATGGTATTTTAGGCAGAGACTTTCTTATTAAACATTTATGCATAATTGATTATGAAGCATTCACATTAACTGCATCAATTAACAACAAGAAACAAAATATTAACAATAAACACACAAGTAGAATCAAACAAAATCCTCGAAATACCACCCAGAACAGAAGTCAAAGTACCAATATATTTAAATATAAAAGAAGAGCATAATATTGAATCAAGAAATAGAACAAGGCGTATTCCTAGCCAATTCTATAGCCCCTGCAAAAGAAAATTGCCACATAAAAATCATAAACGTTAACAATCATACAGCAAAAATAAAACAGATAAAATGCAGATACACTGTCACGCATCAAAATATATAGCGACACACTTAAAACTATGATACCAACATCAGAAAAAGATTTAAAAGAGAATGAAAAAGAAATTAATATATTTTTTTGTTGTTTTTTTACTCCGACAAATTAATATATAACAAGGAGCAAGGCCGCACAATTTAATGAAAATGAAAAGAATGAATTAACGCAAACGAGTATAGAAAATAAAGCGCATGAATATACACCCGGGAAACGCATTAACAATACATCTCTAAAGAAGCCTGATCACCTTCATATTTGGCGATGCACATCTTTTAATGACGTTAAAAATATGAAGAAATTAAAATTTATAATTAATAAAAAAAGTAGTACTACAATTGAAATTATTAAAAATTAAGTGCAAGTTACATGTAGTGATGACCCTTTGAAACTAGATTCAATGTTGGAGAAACTACATAGTACTATGCACAGTTCACTTATAAAGGCGCTAGCCCTTTGTGAACAAGAATATACATTAAAAAATACTAATATGAATGCATTCATTGAAAAATTTAATGAGCTCGAAAATAAGAAAAGCGTGCCGATAAAGATATTGATATACAAAGCTCCAAAACAAGTAGATAGTACATTAACACAGTATAAGCTAATTGATGAATTTCACTCCACTAATATAGCTGGCCACTTAGGAGTTAGAAAGGCAATTTTAAAATTGAAACAAAGATATATATGGAAAAACAGGAGACAAATGGTAAAAGAATTTATAAATAATTGCACAAAGTGCGCACAAAACAAAACAACTAAACATATTAAAGAACCGCTTGTAGTAACAGACACGCCAACTTCAACATTTAGTACAGTGTCAATTGACACAGTAGGCCCACTTCGTATCTCAAACGGATACAGATATATACTAAATATGCAATGCAATTTATCAAAATTCGTTATAGCACATCCTATTGAAACAAAAGATGCAAAAACTATTGCAACTACACTGGTCGAACAGCTCATCCTAAAGTACGGCTTCATACAAATATTAAAATCAGACAGAGGAACAGAATTCGTCAACGAATTAACGCACAACGTATGCACACTATTAAATACAAAGCAAATATTTTCAACTCCATATCACCATCAAACAATTGGGTCACTAGAACGAAACCAGAGAAAACTAAACGAATATCTACTTACTTTTGCTGACGATTACGAATGGTACAAATGGATACCATACTATACATTCGCATACAACATAACACCACACACATTATGTTGCAATGTGTGACGACGTTGCTGAAAAATTCTGCATGCAGCGGAGCTATTACATTTTGCTTTGTAATGGCCGGACCTTGAGCAGTTCGTACACACACGCGCTTCTCTCGCAAACTGGAATTTCACGTTTGAGTCCAGGTTGCGACCGTTCTGTTTCTGCACTGCGTGAAACACATTTGTGGCCTTGCTCACTGAAGTACTCATTGTCATTAAAATTTAATACACCGACGTCTTTTTTTTTACGTTTACGTATTTAAATACCGACATACAGTATTTCGCTTTACTAATAAAATTCGCGAATGCCGACACACAGCAGGGCGCTGATGCCCATAACCTGTTTCTTTGATTTATTGGAATAGACTAAAAGCATGATAAGAAGGATTACAAACTAGAATGGAAAGAGATGAAGATAACGAAAATGGTGATGGGAAGTGTTGCCACAGATATATATTTCCAACAGCTATAATCGCTTATCTCTAATTTAGCTCTTACAACAGCACTCTTATTTATGAAAATTTATTTTGTGAATAATATGCAATAACAACTAACGTCATTTATTAGTACATTTTGGCGCAAATTGTAAATGTAACAGAGTTGCTCAAGACTTAAGCCAATATCTTTATTATTAATACCTTAAAAAAAAATGCTAGGAAGGTAGGGCTTTCCGTAAACATACAGTTCTGTGAACAGAATACTGTATCATATAAAACTCAATTATTTCTTAAGTCGACTTAAGAGGTTATTGCTTGTGACCACAGATATATTGTTAGAAGCTGACTTAAGTAGAAATTAGTCGCATCGACGACAATATTTATTGACGGTATTGCGATCTATATCCATGAATTTAAAAATTTCGAATTATTTTGTAATCCGTATTCCGATCCACTAATATTGCATTTTACACGATCAAGAAATAACACGATACTTGGATCACGTCAATAAATACGGAACGTGTGACAACGCCCACTGGTAGAAAGCTGCTCGCAGCATCGTGATATATAGGTTAGGTTAGGTTAGGGTGGCTGTCACCGCACAGGAGCACGGTGGCACACCAAGGCTGTAAGAAGCCCATTGTGACACCACTGGCTACGTTTTTTTTACTGCGTTTTGCAGTAAATCGCTTATGACTTGAAGATGTTTGCCCGTTGCTGTGATTGCCAAGTCGTCAGCATATGCCACAACCTTGCAGCCGGTGCTCTTGAGGTTTGAGAGTAAGTTGTTAACAGTAAGGTTCCAGAGTAAAGGTGACAGAACACCTCCCTGGGGTCTACCTCTAGCCATATGTTTGGATTTAGAGCTGTCCCTTATTGTTGAGAAGATCGATCTTTTCCCGAGCAGGAGCCCCACAAAGTCCACCAGTCCCTACGGAGTGATTTGATAACGGCTTCGGGATAGACATTGTTGAAAGCTCCCTCGATATCTGAAAAGATCTCCAGCGTGAACTTCTTTATAGTCAACCCTTTTTCGATCGTTGAGACGATGTCATGGAGAGCGGTCTCCACGGCTTTGCCTTTTGAGTATGCATGCTGGTTCGAGGAGAGTTTTTCTTTCCCTATATTTCGCCGAAAATGCTCATCTATGAGCCTCTCAAGAGTTTTGATAAGGAATGAGGTGAGGCTTATGAGCCTGAGGTTCTTGGGTTTCGCGTGAGCAGCGCTGCCTCCCTTCGGTAGAAAAACTACTTTCGTCTTCGTCCACTCATATGGAATGTGGGTGAGGCATGCTCTAAAAATCTGTGTAAACAGGGAGCAAAGAAGGTCCTTCGCTGCTTGGAGTTGTGCGGGTAAAATTCCGTCTGGTCCTGGAGATTTGTATGGTTCGAAGGACATTAATGCCCATTCCACCTTGTCGTTCCTCACTATGTCCCCTGCGGTATTTCCTAAGAGTGAGTTGGCTTGGAGACCTGGCAAGATGTTGGAGTCATCGGAGCAACCAGGAAAGTGAGTGGTCATTAGTAGCTCCAGCATTTCGTCGGTTCTAGATGTCCATTCTCCGCTTGGTTTTTGAATAGAATTTATCGTTGGAACACTTTTTGAGAGAACCTTCCTCAGCCTGTTGGCTTCGGAGTTTTCTTCTATGTTGTTACAGAAGTTTTGCCAAGATTTGCGTTGTGCTGTATTAATGGCCGTCTTAAAAGTTTTAAGAGCGTCTTTGTATGGTTGCCAAGGACCCGTCCTCTTGGCTAGGTTAAAGAGACGCCTACTCTCTTTCCTAAGTGCTGAAATCTCTAGATTTCACCACTGGGGTTTCGTTTTATCCTTCGGGAGGGTCTTAGGGCAGGAGACTCTGGAAGCAGAATTACATGCGTTTGTTATGAGGTCTACCGCTTCATCTATTTTTGATGGTGAGTCAAGCTCACCGAGAGAAACGACCTTCTTGTTTGAGGGACTCGCTTCGTCAGGTGTTTGCGATAGGCCTAGCCTACCGTGATAAACGTGTCTTGACAGAGAGGCTGAGAGGACGTTCTTATATTTCTGCCAATCCGTTCGCCTCTTATTCCTGTACGCCGTTAGAGTGGTAGGATTGAGAGTGATCTTAAAAGTTATGTAGAAGTGGTCGAAAAAGAAGTGCTCTTTGGACACTTGTCAGTTGCTTATCAGGTCCGCCAAGCTGCCCCATATCTCATGATGTGAGTTCGAGTCGGCTCCAATAATGACCGGGAGTCTTTCCTTGTCAGCGCCTATGATGGCTTCCTTCAGTTTTTTTGGAAGGAGAGATTGGCTGTCGCGGGCCATGTAGCTCGTCAGGAATCAGACGACGCTCTCTTTCAGCTGGACGCTTATGCTTACTGTGTCTTCGTCGCTGTATTGAGAGAGGTGAATATAAGAAAGTGGTTTTTTAATAAGAATACATGCCCTGATCCTACCTGATACTGGGGCTGTTACCGTTTGGAAGGCATCAGAGTTCAGTCCGCAAGCTCACACGATCCATGGCTCTTGGACGAGAATGATGTCCTCAGCCTTTTCGCTGAGTCGTAGAAGGAGGGCAGCCGAAGCTGCCTTGGAGTGGTGCCGATTAATTTGTAGAATCTGCACCATCTCTAGAATCACCGACGTCCCTTGCCTCTGGCTCTTCTCTTTGGGTGACGGCCCTGACCGTGATGTCAAGGTTCGCCTCCTCAGATTCCGAAGCCAGAAGCTGGTCCTCATCATGGGGCTCCACCCATCGGCCCGTTTCGCTCTCAGCATCCGTCGCGACGTCCGATACCCCCGATGGGATGTCCTCGGTTGCGCTCAGGGCGCTCGTTTTTAAATTTATACTCGGCTCTGGCTCCGGAGCCTTGGGGACGCTCGAGGTGTCTCCCGGTTTGTTGGCCCCCTCGCCAGTGAGAGTGGTGTCGGAATCGGGTGCGCTCGAGGCGTTGCCCGTCTGATCCGTCTGTCTGACTCCCTCCGTCCTCTTGTGGACCTTAATGGTGATGGAATAGAAGCCGTAGCTTATTACCCCACCACAGCCCGCGAGCACTGCGATGGAAGCATCGTTTATGACGAGGTTCACGTAACGCTGTTTCTCCTTGGTCTCGCCAACTCGTACTATCCTCCAATCAATGGCGAGTAGATCTGCGTTGCCAAGGCGGATGAGCTCGAGGATCTCCTGCGGTTTAGATGGTTCCGCTGGGACCCAGGTCCAGGCTCGAGGCCGCTTAGGGATCTCGTCCGTGTGGACAGCATTCAAGTCTGCCCAGGGCCACAGCTGTCCCACCGAGGAGATTGCCTTCTTGTATAGCCGGACTGCGCGCTCATCAGCGCACGCGACCAGCTTAATTCGCCCTTGATACCAGCCGTCGTCGCGGACTACTGGTGCAGGGCCGGCATACTTCAGGAGTATGCCCTTATAGACCCTGCAGAGACCCATCAACACGGACTTCCAGTTGTCCGTGCTAATATTTCTGTCGGGATGGCTCTTGTCGAGCACATCCAGCGTCATGTGCTCTTTTGCAGTCTCGCTAAATGGCTTAGCTGATATGGCCATCGACCGACGGTTCGGGGGGAGGAAGTCCTGTGCTTCTTCGATCCACTCGGGGTATCGTCTTGAGATCGCTGTCTCTTGCAGGCCAGGTCCTCTGGCGTTCAGGACTCCCTTGGCCGACTCCAGAGAGGCTTTCTGTGTCTCCGTCAGTTGGGCGTACGGTATAGCCTCCAGCCTTTTGATGACCTTCGGGGCTGCCCTTCGGTCGCGCTGGGCCCTGACGTGAGGCTTAATGGCTTTGCCAGTGTTTTGCGCAGCGGTGACTGTGGTTGGTTTTTTGTCCGTAGAGGACCCCTGTTTGAGGGATTGATCGTCCTCAGCTTTTCCACCGGAAGCGACTTTCCCTCGGGAGGCTTAGTACTTCCGGCTTCTCCGGAGGATGGCTTTCTCTCAAGGGGTGGGGCCATATCTTCAGTCGCTGCGGAGGATCGAAATCGGGTTTTGGGCCATGCAGGCCTTTTAGGCACCGTCGTTGCGGTTCCCGAGATATGGTTGGACGTTGCTTCGCCGTGTCCGTCGGCGGCACTACCCGTGCAGGGTTCCGAGGCTGTTTGTTTATTCTGGTTCTGGTTCGTTGGCCACCTATTGAGTCGAGACCGTTCGGTGGCCGGAAGTAAAGGCAAGGGGAAGGGAACGGTCGACTATGGCAGAGCCCCATGCCGCAGCACGTCTACCGGTACTCCCGGAGGCGGACCAGTGTCCGGGAGGCGCCGTTAGAATACAGTCGGAAAAGCCCCCTGACTGCAAACCATGTTGTTGTTGTTGTTGTTGTAGCGGCTAGCTACACCCCACTGGGTTGGCGGACTCACTCAATCATTATTGTCAAGCTCAACTAACGAAAGGCCCAGGAAACGAGCCGTTTCAACAGGGTCGGACCATAGGGAGAGGAGTTGAGTAGGTTTGGCCGGGCATGTGAATAGGTGATTGGTGTCGTGCGGAGACTCTTCACATGCCGGGCACGTGTTGGGGGTGTCGGGGTTGATCCTGGATAGGTAGGAGTTTAACCTGCTACAATATCCAGATCTGAGTTGAGCCAGAGTGACGCGGGTCTCACGAGGCAGCTGGAGCTCCTCAGCTGCTATGGGTGCTGGTTGGACTCCCAGGACTGCACTCACAGGGCGGGTGTCGATGTATTTGGACACCGACTCCCTGTGGATGCTGTCCAGAGCCTGTCGGTACGTCCTTGGGTCCAGCGGTAGGTGTACGTATGTCTGGACCTCGTCCGTCAGTTGTGAGAGATGTCCCCTGATGTGCCTGGGTGCCGGCTCCAGCGCAAGCAGGTCTCTATTGGGGTGCCCCGGATGGTGGCTGAGTCCTGCTAGTTCCAGGCAACCAAATTGGCGCGGCACAATTTAGAACCGGCCGGCCAATCGCCTTGTATGTTGCCAACAACGTATCTTTGTCTTTGCCCCAAGTGCTACCGGCGAGCGACTTGAGGACTTTGTTGCGGCTGTATGCGCTGAGAAGGAGACCAGGCTGTCGAGGGTGACTCCCAGGATCTTCGGGTGGTTAACCGTCGGAATGGGGGTCCCCTCGATGTAGATGTCGAGGGTGAGCCCGACCTCCTTCGTCCAAGATGTAAAAAGGGTCGCCGTGGACTTAGCAGGAGACAGCGTCAAATTCCGTCCCGTAAAGTAGTGAGCAAGGTCTGGGAGGTAGATGTTCACTTTGGAGCACAAGCCATCAATTCCATTGCCGGTAGCCATTATCATGCAGTCGTCGGCATACGAGACCAGTGTGACTCCCTCTGGCGGGGAAGGGAGTCTCGAGATGTAGAAGTTGAACAATAGGGGGGATAGGACGCCACCCTGTGGTACCCCCTGCTTAATTCTTCGCGGTTTTGACACTGAGTCACGGTAGCACACCGACGCTTGACGACCACACAGGTAGTTCGCGGTTCATCGCTTCAACGCCGCTGGGAGAGGTGAGGCCTCCACGTCCTTCAGCAAGATGGAGTGGCTGACTGTGTCGAAGGCCTTCGGCAAGTCCAAAGCCACGAGGACGGTTCTCTCACAGGGGCGGTTGCCGTTGAGACCGCGATTAACCTGAGTGTTTATAGCGTTAAGTGCCGTTGTGGTGCTATGCACTTTCCGGAAGCCGTGTTGATGCTTCGCCGGGCTGAGGTGGTGATTGAAATACGGGAGCAGCAGGGCCTCAAGTGTCTTAACCACTGGAGAAAACAGGGAGATCGGCCGATAGGACTCGCTTTGGCCAGCCGGTTTCCCTGGTTTCAGCAGTGGTATCACCCTACTGGTCTTCCAGATATCTGGAATGACCAAGGTGTTTAGCGAGAGGTTGAGGACCTTGGAGAGATATGCTACTCCCGCGGTGCCCAATTTTTTCAGCTTCCTTCACCTCAGTGGTGGAGAGGACAATTGGTGCGCTAGGTGTTGACTTGCGCAGCCTTCTGGTGACTGACCGTTTGGTTCTGTCAGCCGAAGGATGCAGTGTAAATTGTCGACTAAAATAGTTCGCGCATCGCTTCGGGTCCGACGAGGCGTGGTCCCCAAAGGAGATTTTTGTTCGATCATGACGCCTCGTCGGGTTGGACAGGGACCTCACGGTCGACCATAATTTGCCCACTCCGGCACAGAGGTTGCAGGACTTCAGGTGCTCCCTCCACTTGTTCCGCTTATGAACGTTGACCAGGCGTTGGATCTCCCCGTTTAGTTGCCTAATACGGGGATTACCGGGGTCCGCCTGCCGAAGGTGGTCGGGTTCATCCGCTAGAGACACCGCCTCACCCGGGAAGTCAGGACGGATCACAGGGATCCTCCATACCGGAATGAAACGGGCTGCAGCGGACTTCACCACCCAGCGGAACAAGCGCTCGCCTACGCGGACGTCGGTTGGAGTTGAGAGAGCACTGAAGGCGTCTTCAGTGAAATCCTCGAACCGCTCCCAGTCAGCTTTTTTGAAGTTGACATAGGTGTGGCGATCCGAGGCAACATAGTTGGCAGGTCTGTCAATCGAGATAATTATGGGTAGGTGGTCTGGTGCAAGCGATAGCATAGGTCGCCACGTTATGCTATTTATCAGACCTGCGCTAGCTATTGTTAGATCTGGCGAGCTGCTGCAACTACCCACAATCCTGGTGGGGGCTTCGACGTTCATGGTGCAGAATGTCGAATCGTCGATCTGCTCTGCCAAAATATTTCCCCTACGATCATTTGATAGGTTTGAGAACCAAAGATCGTGATGCGCATTAAAGTCTCCAACTACCAAATGGTTTTCACCACTGAGGAGCGCACCTATGTCAGGGTGATATCCAGCGGGGCAGCAGGAGACAGGGGATATATATGTGTTAAATATTTCGAGCTCGACATCGCCTGACCGGACAGCAATCCCTTGACATTCTAAGGTGCTGGCCCTTGGGTCGATGTCTGCATCGATAAGACGATACTGCACGGTGTTGTGTAGAATGAAGGCTAGGCCTCCACCATTATCTCGCTCGCGATCTCTACGAAGCACGTTGTAACCGTCGCAGTTCGTTAAAGTTGAGCTGCGACGTATTTTCGTTTCTTGGACCGCAGCTATTAACAGCCCGTGCCGAGCCATGAAAGCAACCACCTCCGAGATCTTGCTCGAGAGTCCGTTGCAGTTGAACTGTAGGAGTCTCGTCTGTCTCGGTAAGGTTGTCGCGTTGAGGGGGGTAAGGGACTGGATCCGAGGGCCAGCCCGTCCCGGCTGCGCATCCCGCTGTGGTTGTAAGTGGCACCAGCCCTGGCAGGTGTTACACCTGACGGAGCAGGCATTCCGGTGCACTCTGGCCCGGCATACACAGCAGATGGTGGGGGCAACCAGTAGTTGCTGGTTGGCGCCACGTGTGGTGGAGCGAGGGGGGGGTGGGGAGGTTTGGTGTTGCTGTGAGCTCCGGGGAGCCGTAGACGTAGGAGGGGTGCGTTGAGGTACAGGCGCGGGGGGCGCAAGGGGGGATGCCGTGGAGGCTTGGGGCGCTTGAGTGCGCGAGCAACACTGGCCCACATAGGATGTGGACCACTCCCTGGTTTTCTTAAGGCCTGAGCAGACCTTAAGATGGCACCATCCGTTGCACGAATTACACCTCACCGAAGTGGAATTCGTATGGAGCCTTCTCTGGCAGATGCAGCAGAAGTAGGTTTCTGGGCTAGGGTTAGGCTCGACGCCCGCCCTGGCCAGAAGTATGAGTAGCAATCCTTCTGCAAGGTATTGCACCCAAGGGGAGATAAGATTGGGGGTGTCCGGCAGCCTATGTGGGGTTAGGTCGCCGAAAGAACAGTCCTTGGTCGGATGAAATCTGAGTCACTTCGGTAGCGTAGAACCGACTGTAGTGGAAGTGCAAACATCTATGGGCACGGTGACGCATGACACCCTGGATTAGGGGGGAAGGATAGTTTCGACACCCTGCGGGTCTAGATCCGTAGTGTTCGGTGAAAACAGGGTCACCTCTGGAAGGGTACGATTCCTCATCGTGCACTACGGTCTTGATGTGGGATTGGCTAGATGTCTAGGGTAACCTAGGCACTATATTGCGCTTCATCCGCACCCTGCGTATGCAGGGTATATTTATATATTTTAAATTTTGTATGTTTTTTATTTATTTCTTTATTTTATTTTATTTAATATTTAGATACAAGTAAGACGCAGTCTTTTAACGTGCTATACTAAAAATAGTAATAATAAGTACTTAATATAAAAGTGAATAATTTAATCGAATCTAGTTTTGACATTTAACAAAAAACGCTTTTACATTACGCCATAAGTTACGCGCAGCATACGATAGACTTGCATGGATAAAGTTGGATCTCGACGCCAAACAAGACGCTGTAGATCACTGTGCTTCGGCGCTACGCATATTTGGCGGAACATTTTCGCGTTAAAATCGAAAATAAGTTCTGCTGAAGTTGAGGACCGACGTATGATGCGTCGTTTAGCGAATTTCCGCTGGCTCTGTTTGCTGACGCGTTGAAAACAACAAACTTAACGCTCGAATCCTTTACAACAGGGTGATGCGGCATATAAAACGTTAGCTTCGTTAATTCTGGTACCAGCTCCATGTTATTCATGTCAAGCTCCATGTTATTTAACTTAGTTGTTACGCTTGAATCCTTTACAACAGGGTGATGCAGCATATAAAACATTAGATTCGTTGATTCTGGTACCAGCTCCATGTTATTCATGTCGATGAGTTCCTGCATGAACTCATTTTAGCGTAGTAGTATCTCGATGCGTAGTAGGCTGCGAACAGCATATCCTCGGGAATCTCCCAGGAGTACGTCGGATTTCAGTGGCAGTTCCATTAGAAAGCGACCGTCAGGCGCTCTTCGGTGTGTTGTTTCGAAGAGATCTTCGCAGTGACGTTCTTCGTACGTTAGGTGGGTCTTTTGCGGAGCTTCTTCAAACTCTCACAGTTTAGAAAGAACTCTATCCAACTCGACATTCCAATGCCGTGACTGTAAACGAAGTGCATGAGATTTTAAGCCATTGACAATTCCAAACAGCGTCCAATCGAAGACAGTACGTTGAGTCATCGGCGTACCAGGGGAACCCTTACGGACTTCTGAGCAGAGGAACTGTGGCGTAACATCCATGCCAACTAGAATGTCAATACGCCAGGGTTTCATAAACTGCGGATGGGCAAAAAATAATCCTTGCACATGCGGCCAAGCGAAACCTGCCAAAGTCTGCGTTGGCAAGTCGCTTGTAATTTTCGGTAAGATTAGTGCGTTGACAGGAAAACATTATCTGAACAATAAGACGACAATGAAAGTAATACCTCACCTCTAGAGCGGCCTCCTTTCGATGTACCGATGCCCGTAATGAATACTGATGCTGCCTTCTGGGGTAGACCTAAACGTTGCACACAGGCTTCAGTTACGAAGGAAGCATGTGAGTCAGAATCAAACAGCAAGCGGGCCGTTTGCCAGCATCCAGAACAATCGCGAACTTTGACTAAGGCAGTGGCCAATAGCACGGTTCTGTCTTTTTAAAGTGGCGGGTTGGAGTTTGCATTAAAATACGAGGATGTACTTCCTATGGCAGAAGACGAGGCAATAGCGGATGGAACGTTTGCGTTTGCTTGTGACGCTGCGCGCGTGGCGAGAGAAGATGGTGTGACAGGAGATGTATTGTCAACGAAATGAGAGGTGATTGTGACATTAGTTGTAGATAAGGCATTATGTTGCAATGTGTGACGACGTTGCTGACAAATTCTGCATGCAGCGGAGCTATTACACTTTGCTTTGTAATGGCCGGACCTTAAGCAGTTCGTACATACTAGACGTCTGCATGAATGTACTCATTGGCCGTTTTAACACATTCACACGTAAGCGCAACATTTTACGCATTCTGCTCACAGCAAGCGCGATGACTGAATGAGTGTGCAGATAGCTGAGAATACTGCGCTCAGTCGCATTCAGAAAAAGAGGCATTCGTTGTACAAAGAGTGCCAAATATGTTGTACAACTAGTCATGCGCATTCCGATGTATGAGACCACATCCGGCTGTATGAGACCACATTCGACTGAAAGATTTTATGACGGCGCCAATTTTTGAAAATGATAGCGGCTACATTATATAAGCAATTAAATAGAAAAAATTCAATAATTGCATGTCTCTTCATATTTACGTACATACATACATGCATAATCTACATTGAAATTAATAAGTAACTATAAAATAAATGCATACACTTATAATAAAGTCAATGCACATTTGTATGAAAATATGTTCATATGTAGGCGCAAAAGTAAATGGAAAGAAAACATATTTAGAAAAAATTTTCACAATGTTTTTATATACAGAATTTCTTAAGACTCTCATTAAAATGTTAGAAATTTTCAATTTCTCATTAAAACGTTAGAAATTTTGGATGGAAAATGTTTGCACTCTGTACAAGGTTTGAAACTTTAATTGATATGGTTCTAGTTAAAGAATACGATATTATTTAATAAAGAATTAACGGAAAGGATTTGTGTTAAAAAACATTGTAAGTATTGCATACAACTGTAACCTGCTTTTGACGCTGAGGTGCATACATATATATATACGTACATATGTCTATTTATGTGTGGGTATAATGTATGGTAGTAAAACCCTTTTATAAATATTCGCTAGCTTCTTCACATCCGTAAATATGCATGTATGTATATGCAGCCTACTTACTGAGCGCCTGGCCATTTGCTCAACTTGGTGATTATCCCTTTTGTATTTATGTACACACATACATATATACATATGTACATACATGTGTATTGTGCGTATGCATAGTGTGCGTCTGCGCTTGTGAACACATATGTATGTATTCATACATAAGACATTTCGAATTTATTCCAAAAAAAATATTATAATTAATTAATACCTACATACATATGTACATTGAATTGCGGAAAAGTAATAATATCAAAAAAACGATATTTAAATATTCAAATTATCTTTGAGGATTATTTGGATAATTTAAAGAAGTCAAATGTCCACTAATATTTTATTCACATCAATATTATTTAAGTCTTAAATAATAATAATATTGTATAAATAACATGAGTTAAAAGAATTTTCTAATCAGTTATCCATCCGCTTTAATAACAAAGTAGTAAGCATAAGCGAAAACAACGCATATGCTAAGCGTTGTTACGTACACACATAATAACAGCCATCGCTAGCTGCGTCTTGCATATGTATGTATGTGCCTTTGGTGGCGTCTCCCTGCGCAACGTCCGCCACATTCGTCACATTCGTGCAAAATCCGGATAGGCCGTGAATGCATGAATGATCGATGACTATAAATGAGCGTAGCGAAGAGAAAAATGTGTACATCCCTTAAATCATAAGCAGACAGTACCCATATTGGTCTCTTTTTTCTCTGTAAGTACACATATTTATGATCGCATGAGTGCCTGAGTTGAATGAGCATCGCATTCACATTCGTGTAATACGGCTAACAGAAGAAATGAATGTGCTCATGCACCCCTCTAGTATACACGCGCGCTTCTCTCGCAAACTTGAATTTCGCGTTTGAGTCCAAGTTGCGACCGTTCTGTTTCTGCACTGCGTGAAACACATTTGTGGCCTTGCTCACTGAAGTACTCATTGTCATTAAAATTTAATACACCGACGTCTTTTTTTTAAACGTTTACGCATTTAAATACCGACATACAGTATTTCGCTTTATTAATAAAATTCGCGAATGCCGACACACAGCAGGGCGCTGATGCCCATAACCTGTTTCTTTGATTTATTGGAATAGACTAAAAGCATGATAAGAAGGATTACAAACTAGAATGGAAAGAGATGAAGATAACGAAAATGGTGATGGGAAGTGTTGCCACATATATATATTTCCAACAGCTATAATCGCTTATCTCTAATTTAGCTCTTACAACAGCACTCTTATTTATGAAAATTTATTTTGTGAATAATATGCAATAACAACTAACGTCATTTATTAGTACATTTTGGCGCATATTGTAAATGTAACAGAGTTGCTTAAGACTTAAGCCAATATCTTTATTATTAATACCTTAAAAAAAATGCTAGGAAGGTAGGGCTTTCCGTAAACATACAGTTCTGTGAACAGAATACTGTATCATATAAAACTCAATTATTTCTTAAGTCGACTTAAGCGGTTATTGCTTGTGACCACAGATATATTGTTAGAAGCTGACTTAATTAGAAATTAGTCGCATCGACGACAATATTTATTGAGGGTATTGCGATCTATATCCATGAATTTAAAAATTTCGAATTATTTTGTAATCCGTATTCCGATCCACTAATATTGCATTTTACACGATCTAGAAATAACACGATACTTGGATCACGTCAATAAATACGGAACGTGTGACAACGCCCACTGGTAGAAAGCTGCTCGCAGCATCGTGATATATAGGTTAGGTTAGGTTAGGTTAGGGTGGCTGCCATCGCACAGGAGCACGGTGGCACACTAAGGCTGTAAGAAGCCGATTGTGACACCACTGGCATAAACCATGCATTCCCTTCCTCCCCCCTTTCAGAAATTGAACCATCCTGTGCGCTTAATGTAGGGTAGAAAGTTGGAAATGTTTGCCGAGTTCAAGTCAGCTAAACAGTCCAGAAAGTAACTTTTAAAAGCTTTACTGCGCGTTTTGGCCAAGCCGGGGCAGTGTCAGAGATAGTGCTCAATACTCTCCATCTCCTCGTTGTTGCGGCAACTGCGGCAAAAATCGTTTGTTGGATAACCTAGCCTTTCCCCATGCGTTCCCATGAGACAGTGCCCGGTTATCACCCCAACTACCAATCTGAGAGAGGAGCTGCCAAGCATAGTGAGAGCTTTAGAGCGCTTCTCATCGACTTCTGGCCAGATTTGTCTGGTAATGGGCTCCGATACCATCCTTAAATTTACCTTACCCATAAGCTCAGCTCTTAATCTGTGTTTATAGGATGCTTAGGGTAAACCCGCCTCTTGAGCAGAGTTTATCACAGTTAGTTCCGTCCCTTTCCTTGCTAGTTCATCAGTCAGGCAGTTGCCAGGAATGTCGTTATGGCCAGGGACCCAAACAACGCATACGGAGCACATGTCCGCTAGCTGGTTTAGAGCTGCTCTGCATTCAAAAGCCAACTTGGAGGTTGTACCGTAGGAATTCAGAGATTTGATAGCAGCCTGGCTGTCAGAAAAAATGGTAATGCCTCGTTCTAAAGAGGTGCACGTTGTAAGGCCACGAGCTGCTTCCATTATTGCATTTAGTTCGGCCTGAAAAACACTACAGTGGTCCGGTAAACGCAAACTGAGGTTTAGATCGAGTTCACTTGAGTGAATTCCGCTGCCTACTCTTTCGTTTAACTTGGAACCATCTGTGTATACAGTTGTCGATCCTGGATCCAGGTCCACGATACCTATTCATTCGCTTCTCTCTGGGATTCTTGTGGAGAATCTATTTCCAGAGAATGGAGGGTGTAAATCCAACCTCATCGGGTTGTCGGGCAGAGTTTCCAGGACCTTTGCGTGCCCTTAGTTAAGATTTCTCCACGGAAGGATCGCATTGAGACCAGCAGCAACGCAGGCCGCGAGAAATTTGCCGTAGAGATGCACCGGTGGGATATTTAACATTATCTCCAGAGATTTGGTGGGTGTAGAGGGCAGTGCTCCCGTGGAGAGCATTGGGGCTGCCCTCTGGATCCGTTCCAGTTTGGCTCTGGTAAGAGTCCTGTTCAATGCCGGCCACCATACCATAATCCCGTAGAAGACGATGGGTCTTATCACAGCTGTGTACATCCAGTGTACAATGTGTGGCTTTATACCCCATTTCTTCCCCACGGCCGTCTTACAGGCGTATAGAGCAACAAGAGCTTTCTTGGAGCGGTCTTTGATGTTCCGCCTCCAGTCGAGTTTTTTGTCTAGTATAATTCCGAGATATCTGACCTCGATTAAGAGAGTAAGAACCACTCCGTTTACGGGTGGCAGTTCGAAGACGGGAATTTTGTATTTCCTTGTAAATAGCACTGCTTTGGTCTTGGTGGAATTGACGTTAAGTCCACATTCCACAGACCAGCGAGCTACGATATTTAAAGCGTTTTGCAGTAAATCGCTTATGACTTGAAGATGTTTGCCCGTTGCTGTGATTGCCAAGTCGTCAGCATATGCCACAACCTTGCAGCCGGTGCTCTTGAGGTTTGAGAGTAAGTTGTTTAGAGTAAGGTTCCAGAGTAAAGGTGACAGAACACCTCCCTGGGGTCTACCTCTAGCCATATGTTTGGATTTAGAGCTGTCCCTTATTGTTGAGAAGATCGATCTTTTCCCGAGCAGGAGCCCCACAAAGTTCACCAGTCCCTACGGAGTGATTTGATAACGGCTTCGGGATAGACATTGTTGAAAGCTCCCTCGATATCTGAAAAGATCTCCAGCGTGAACTTCTTTATGGCCAACCCTTTTTCGATCGTTGAGACGATGTCATGCAGAGCGGTCTCCACGGCTTTGCCTTTTGAGTATGCATGCTGGTTCGAGGAGAGTTTTTCTTTCCCTATATTTCGCCGAAAATGCTCATCTATGAGCCTCTCAAGAGTTTTGATAAGGAATGAGGTGAGGCTTATGGGCCTGAGGTTCTTGGGTTTCGCGTGAGAGCAGCGCTGCCTCCCTTCGGTAGAAAAACTACTTTCGTCTTCGTCCACTCATATGGAATGTGGGTGAAGCATGCTCTAAAAATCTGTGTAAACAGGGAGCAAAGAAGGTCCTTCGCTGCTTGGAGTTGTGCGGGTAAAATTCCGTCTGGTCCTGGAGATTTGTATGGTTCGAAGGACATTAATGCCCATTCCACCTTGTCGTTCCTCACTATGTCCCCTGCGGTATTTCCTAAGAGTGAGTTGGCTTGGAGACCTGGCAAGATGTTGGAGTCATCGGAGCAACCAGGAAAGTGAGTGGTCATTAGTAGCTCCAGCATTTCGTCGGTTCTAGATGTCCATTCTCCGCTTGGTTTTTGAATAGAATTTATCGTTGGAACACTTTTTGAGAGAACCTTCCTCAGCCTGTTGGCTTCGGAGTTTTCTTCTATGTTGTTACAGAAGTTTTGCCAAGATTTGCGTTGTGCTGTATTAATGGCCGTCTTAAAAGTTTTAAGAGCGTCTTTGTATGGTTGCCAAGGACCCGTCCTCTTGGCTAGGTTAAAGAGACGCCTACTCTCTTTCCTAAGTGCTGAAATCTCTAGATTTCACCACTGGGGTTTCGTTTTATCCTTCGGGAGGGTCTTAGGGCAGGAGACTCTGGAAGCAGAATTACATGCGTTTGTTATGAGGTCTACCGCTTCATCTATTTTTGATGGTGAGTCAAGCTCACCGAGAGAAACGACCTTCTTGTTTGAGGGACTCGCTTCGTCAGGTGTTTGCGATAGGCCTAGCCTACCGTGATAAAGGTGTCTTGACAGAGAGGCTGAGAGGACGTTCTTATATTTCTGCCAATCCGTCCGCCTCTTATTCCTGTACGCCGTTAGAGTGGTAGGATTGAGAGTGATCTTAAAAGTGTTGTAGAAGTGGTCGAAAAAGGAGTGCTCTTTGGACACTTGCCAGTTGCTTATCAGGTCCGCCAAGCTGCCCCATATCTCATGATGTGAGTTCGAGTCGGCTCCAATTATGACCGGGAGTATTTCCTTGTCAGCCCCTATGATGGCTTCCTTCAGTTTTTTTGGAGGGAGAGATTGGCTGTCGCGGGCCATGTAGCTCGTCAGGAATCAGACGACGCTCTCTTTCAGCTGGACGCTTATGCTTACAGTGTCTTCGTCGCTGTATTGAGAGAGGTGAATATAAGAAAGTGGTTTTTTAATAAGAATACATGCCCCGATCCTACCTGCTACTGGGGCTGTTACCGTTTGGTAGGCATCAGAGTTAAGTCCGCAAGCTCAGACGATCCATGGCTCTTGGACGAGAATGATGTCCTCAGCCTTTTCGCTCAGTCGTAGAAGGAGGGCAGCCGAAGCTGCCTTGGAGTGGTGCCGATTAATTTGTAGAATCTGCACCATCTCTAGAATCACCGACGTCCTTTGCCTCTGGCTCTTCTCTTTGGGTGACGGCCCTGACCGTGATGTCAAGGTCCGCCTCCTCAGCTTCCGCAGCCAGAAGCTGGTCCTCATCATCGGGCTCCACCCATCGGCCCGTTTCGCTCTCAGCATCCCTCGCGATGTCCGATACCCCCGATGGGATGTCCTCAGTTGCGCTCAGGGCACTCGTTTTTAAATTTATACTCGGTTTGTTGGCCCCCTCGCCAGTGAGAGTGGTGTCGGAATCGGGTGCGCTCGAGGCGTTGCCCGTCTGATCCGTCTGTCTGACTCCCTCCGTCCTCTTGTGAACCTTAATGGTGATGGAATAGAAGCCGTAGCTTATTACCCCACCACAGCCCGCGAGCACTGGGATGGAAGCATCGTTTATGACGAGGTTCACGTAACGCTGCTTCTCCTTGGTCTCGCCAACTCGTACTATCCTCCAATCAATGGCGAGTAGATCTCCGTTGCCAAGGCGGATGAGCTCGAGGATCTCCTGCGGTTTAGATGGTTCCGCTGGGACCCAGGCCCAGGCTCGAGGCCGCTTAGGGATCTCGTCCGTGTGGACAGCATTCAAGTCTGCCCCGGGCCACAGCTGTCCCACCGAGGAGATTGCCTCCTTGTACAGCCGGACTGCGAACTCATCCGCGCACGCGACCAGCTTAATTCGCCCTTGATACCAGCCGTCGTCGCGGACTACTGGTGCAGGGCCGGCATACTTCAGGAGTATGCCCTTATAGACCCTGCAGAGACCCATCAAGACGGACTTCCAGTTGTCCGTGCTGATATTTCTGTCGGGATCGCTCTTGTCGAGCACAGCCAGCGTCATGTGCTCTTTTGCAGTCTCGCTAAATGCCTTAGCTGATATGGCCATCGACCGACGGTTCGGGGGGAGGAAGTCCTGTGCCTCTTCGATCCACTCGGGCTATCATCTTGAGATCGCTGTCTCTTGGAGGCCAGGTCCTCTGGCGTTCAGGACTCCCTTGGCCCACTCGAGAGAGGCTTTCTGTTCCTCCGTCAGTTGGGCGTACGGTATAGCTTAAGGGCTTTGCCAGTGTTTTGCGCAGCGGTGACTGTGGTTGGTTTTTTGTCCGTAGAGGACCCCTGTTTGAGGGATTGATCGTCCTCAGCTTTTCCACCGGAAGCGACTTTCCCTCGGGAGGCTTAGTACTTCCGGCTTCTCCGGAGGATGGCTTTCTCTCAAGGGGTGGGGCCATATCTTCAGTCGCTGCGGAGGATCGAAATCGGGTTTTGGGCCATGCAGGCCTTTTAGGCACCGTCGTTGCGGTTCCCGAGATATGGTTGGACGTTGCTTCGCCGTGTCCGTCGGCGGCACTACCCGTGCAGGGTTCCGAGGCTGTTTGTTTATTCTGGTTCTGGTTCGTTGGCCACCTATTGAGTCGAGACCGTTCGGTGGCCGGAAGTAAAGGCAAGGGGAAGGGAACGGTCGACTATGGCAGAGCCCCATGCCGCAGCAATTCCACCGTTACTCCCGGAGGCGGACCGGTGTCCGGGAGGCGCCGTTAGAATACAGTCGGAAAAGCCCCCTGACTGCAAACCATCTCTGGGCACGGTGACGCATGGCACCCTGGATTAGGGCGGACGGGTAGTTTCGACACCCTGCGGGTCTAGAGCCGTAGTGTTCGGTGAAAACAGGGTCACCTCTGGAAGGGTACGATTCCTCATCGTGCACTACGGTCTTGATGTGGGATTGGCTAGATGTCTAGCGTAACCTGGGCACTATATTGCGCTTCATCCGCACCCTGCTTTCGCAGGGTATATTTATATATTTTAAATTTTGTATGTTTGTTTTTATTTCTTTATTTTATTTTATTAAATATTAAGATACAAGTAAGACGCAGTCTTTTAACGTGCTTTACTAAAAATAGTAATAATAAGTACCTGATATAAAAGTGAATAATTTAATCGAATCTAGTTTTGACATTTAACAAAAAACGCTCTTACAATTATTCAGCATAGGTAAGAAGTAAAACATAATTATAAACAAAGAAAAAACACATATGTAGAACTTGTTTAAGACTTATTAGGTAAAGAGTTCCACAGCTCTAACGAAGCTTAAGATAAGCTGCAACCGAGAATTTCCACAGATAATACGGAAATGTGTAAAATTTTCGTTTTAAGTATACATATCTAGCAGCATTGTTAATTAATAGTAATTTCTTTATGGATGCTTTATCCGGGCATCCATAAACCAACTCTTGATTTGATATTATAGGAACTACTAGTGTTTTTACAAGCCTAAGTTTTATGTCCTGAGGTATGAAAGCTGCTGTTTTCCAAAGTCGGCTCAATACAGAATATGACTAACTTATTGATGCATTTACATGGTCGACGCATGATAGAGACGTATTGAATTTGAAGCCCAGGGTTTTAACCACTTTATCATATTTCACAATAGTTCCATTCAATATGATAGAAGAAACAGCATACATGCTGTTTGAGCATTGAGATAGGGCAATTGCTTGAGTTTTGGTTGCATTCAAATTATTTCAATATTCAAATATTCACATTTCTACAGCACTTTTCAATATCATTGATATACATACAAAACAGAACCGGACCAAGAATCGAACCTTGCTGTACTCCCGCTGTAATAGGCAATAATGCAGAGCAGTTATTTTTTTATGTAACCCGTTATCTTCTGTTTGTAAGAAAGCTTGCTATTAACCTAGCTGTATCATTGCTGAAACCGAAATATGCGTAAAGTTTATGGAGAAGGATTTTGTGGCAAACAGTGTCAAATGCTTTGGAAAATTGTAGTAATGAAACAATGGTGAGGTCTCCCTTATCATAGAATGGTCGTATATCCCTCAATATCTTCAGCACAGCGGTTGAACAGCTATGCCCCCTTCGATAACCAGATTGATATTCGGACATGAGACCACTCTCTGTTAGGTATTCCATCATTTGATTTAACATCAACCGTTCAAAAACCTTTGACAGTGCCGGAAGAATGCTTATTGGGCGAAAGTCGCAAGGTTGAGTGGCATTACATTTTTTGGCAATGGGTATTATATTGGCCACTTTCCAAGAATCAGGAAATCTTGATGTTGTTAATGAAAAATTGATAATGTGCGTCATTGGAGAAATAATGTAGGGCAAAATTAACTTTATAAATCGTATACCAATTTTATCTTCAACTACCGCATTTGACCGTATAGATAATATGCAGGGTATTATTTCAGATTCAGTGACATTGGTAAATTTAAATTTACTGGCAAAATCATGTAACAGGTCACAATCAAGCTTAAAAGCAACAGTTTCTATCGGTGGTTTCACTGAGAAATACTCATTCATATTGTCGGCATCAACCATGCACTCAGGCTTCGACTCATGTGGCACCCCAAGATTTTTTTAATTATTCCACAGCACTTTAGATGGAAGGTCAGAATTGAGCTACATATATCTGAAAATGTAATTTCTTAGCTTTGCGCGTGGCTTCAGTAACTCTGTTTCGCATACGTTTAAACACAATCCAATTTACGTCGCTACTGTTTTGTTTCCAGAAGGAGTAACCATTATTTCGAGCATTTATTGCCTTGCGGACGTCCTTGGTAAACCATGGTTGCCTAGCTCTATTTGTTTGTATTTTTACTTTTTTTAGAGGAATATATTTATTTAAGAGGTAGTTAACTAACGTGGAGAAATGATCTACCTTTTCATTAATGTCAGCCAAGAACCAACAGTCGTTACAAGGTAAGATGGAAGCTTCAGCAGCTAAATTTTGTATTTCAACCGCGTTGAAATCTCGATAATACAAGAAATCTCGTGGCAGGAGCACTTAACCGTATTCTATAACTTAGGAAAATTAAATCGCGGTCACTAACACTACTTAGAGAAAGTTGGTCAAAATGGGAAACACAGGACATATCCGAAACACAAAATAAATCCAGTAAACTGGGCTTACATTTGGGACCAAAACGAGTAGGCATACCATTTATAACATTAAACCAACACTTGACATATCATCAAACAAATTCCTAGCACGTTCGTTTTTTAATAGCAAATCAATGTTTAAGTCGCCACATAATATAATATGTTCATAATTTACACTAAATAAATGTTTGTACATATTCAGGAATCTTCACCATGAACATTGAGCTACAAAAAATCGATGTAGTTTCTAAGGTCTTGAAGAATCAAAAGTCCTTCGCAGATGTTTTATTGGCCCTGAAATCACAAAAAATTATCTTTCTTTATGATTATGCATGCAGATGAGCCACATAAACTCTTATAGGAATACTCTGCTTCAATTTATAGATGGAGTTTCGCTTGCGCTCCATGCCAGACAGTTGTTTTTTTTAGTAAATGTAAAAATGTTTCAGTTATAAGGATATTAATATATTTAGTTGCAAAATTACCTGCTTTTGTTTACAAATTTAACCGAAACGAATGAATGAAATGAATAAAAAACTTACCACTGAAAAGTACACTACCCAGGGTTGCTTTTTTATTGTACAGGTTTTTATAGGAGAATTGTGGTGAGCTGTTGAATAATTATTCAAACATGCAAATAAAAATAGTTGTCACATATTTTCGCTATAAGTAATAATTGTAAAGTGTATATTTGATAGTTAATGCAAATATTTCACATTCCGCAAAAGTTTTTATGTGATTTTCAAAGTTTATTATGAAATATCATTGCATGCAACTCTGCTATAATTTCTTTTCATTATCCACCATGAAAAATCTTATCCCTGAGAAGGACTTCACCTCAGCTTTTCTACTGTATATACTGTGGGCGAGATCATTGGCTCACCAGCAGGAATGATAGAAAACAAGATAGCGCCTTTCCAAATGCGTGTCGTTACCATAAAGGTTGAGCGAAAAAGGGAATAAATAAGAGTTAAATTGGAAGAGCGGCCGCATAACAGCATTGCCGTTTTGGTATTTTTTACTAAAACGGGAAATTTTCTTTATTTTTAGAACGGATTCGGTAATTTTTTTCAATTTGAAATTTAATTTCTTTTGTTGTAGTTGTAATGAGCTACTGATTATTGTTACTACTTTGGAATTTTACATAGCATAAAAGAAGAGGTAACGGACATTTCTGAAAACTCAAGTCGATTAATACATTTTTTGAGTTATGGCAGTCTTTTTCATCAGCTAATTTTTTCTGTGCTTAGTTTAAGTGACAAACATATTTAAACTTTCACTGAAAAACTGGCTTTTAGTAAATTAGCGACATGTACAAACATATATGGTTGCATCGAAAGAGAAAAACGTATTCAAAAAAATTTAGTTTCGACGAGTTAAACGACTTGTTTTTCTAGGTTTGGTAATTCTTCTAAAAATTTTGTTAAAAAATTAAATTCTTTGTGGCAATGCTGCCACTATATTGACGTACCTCAACTGTCAAATCAGACAAATTTTAAGTAACGGTGCCCCGAAAGGCGTCATCTCCACTCGCTGCTTCGTGGCTCACCAGAATTTCTGAGATTTTGAAGTGCCGAGCTTTTTCGCGAACGCAAAGATTACCATTTGGCGAACGGAGTAAACAATTAATATATAGTATTTTAAAAATGTATTAAATAATTGAAGATTGTGAGGAAAACTAATATTTAAAAAAACAAGATCAAATGTTACATAAATTGACTATTGAAATTTAAAAAAAAGTGTGTAAACATCAGCTTAAGCCTTAGTAAAATAAGCAATGTGAACCAAAATCCAAGTAGCAGCCACCGCTGCTTTATATTTAATAAACATACTCATTTAAAATAAAAAGAAACATTATTTTTATGATAAATTTCAATATAATATATATAGATTCGAACCCGCGACTTCAGCGCAATACTGAAGCCTACAGCTAAACGCGCTTTGCTAAGCTTACGCTGTGTGAGCTGTTGTTATGTTTCCATCTTTTTCCTTCACAACTTACTCCAATCAAGAGTTATTTAGAAATAAATACGAAGTTCTTGTTCTCTTCAACCTACCAAATAAATTTGCATTTAGAAATACATAAAATCATTTACAAATTCATTGAGCTCGAGGACAGTTTATGAAAGATATTTGTTTGGAAAAACAACAAGAGTTTTAGTGGTAGAAGTTATAGCCGCTATTTTTAAACAAAAATCTCTCATAAACTGGCCTCCAGCTCAATAAAATTGTCAATGATTAATCATTCATAAGGCCATTAAAAACTTAGCAAATTTAATTTTTTAGTTTGAGAAAATCGTATTAAAACTTTGGAGAAGGGTTTATTTTAGAACAAATCAACAAACTTAAGTCTTACATTGTTATCTATGGAAGTGGCGAATTTAAATTCATATTCATTCGAAATTTATTTAAAATTTTATTAAAAATCAATTAAAAACTAAATTTTGTAGCACATTGCCACATTGCAAATATTATAATACACGTTCTTATGACCACGGTTATTTAGACAACAGCACCACTTCACGGCAGCAGGCTTGTTGTTGTCGCCTAATTAAAATGATATCTAATTTTGCCGACGACAATGTGCAGCTGTAGTGCTGCCACAATATGAGAAATGTAAAATTGTTCAAGGCTTTAACAACTCGTACGTTACCAACAAAGGCATAAAATAGCTTTGATATTACATACATTTGAAACAAATGAATAGACCTATTTACTTTTTTTTTGTCCAAAAACTTTCACTTTCAACTAAATTTTTTAATTTTATAGAAGTGAAATATTTTAATATGGCAACAACAAATAAACTATCCAATATGTCACTGACGTATTCAAAATGTTCAAGAAGCTGGCTTTAAGACGACATTTGCAGACAAGGAAATTTCGCTGTCGTTACGTCATGAGGTGCAGTTGTCTAAGTGTTCAAAGCATTACACTTCAAAAGTGTTAATTTTGATGGATAATATAGATGAAGACAAATACTTTGTTCATCAGACTGAGTAACATTACTTAGTGTTCTCTTGCACTAGCGTTGTTATTTAATTTATTGCTTTTTCTTTTGGAAATTTTCTGAAAGCATGGAAGGAAAAGTATCGTTACTAACGCGGTATCGAAGTGAAAAGCATCGCTAAAAAAATATTTGCTTTCGCAAAAAAAGTATCGAGTATCTACTTGTACTCGCAAGTATCGTTTGATACCTATATATGTCGGAAATAATAAGTCACTGTTCATTCTACACATCTTGATTTCCGATTTTATTACACATTTATTATACGAAATTCTTAGTTCACAAAATTAATTTAGGAATTAAGTTTAATTATTTTAAACATTTCGGTTAAAAGGAATAAATCCGTCACACTGCGCACTACTGCCGTCGCTGCTACTTTACAACTGAACTTTTCACTCAGCCCTTTTTTATTTGCACCCTTTTCTTAGCTTCACTTTACTGTTCTCTCTTTCTTTTTACTTCCAGTCTGTCAATCGGTTTTTTTCCCTCTTATTACGGTGTTGCACTTTTTAGATCATAGATTTGTTTTGTTGTTTTACGTGTCCGGTAATTAGTAGTTACGTCCTATCCGTGTCGACTTGTCAACCGATCCTACATTCGGCCATCCTGCAGATTCATTCGCCCCGAATGACCATGGCTGCATAAATTCTGCTACTGTAGACATTTGGCCCGGACCTTCGTGGTCTCCAACTTTCATAACGACCGTGCTGTAAGCATTTAGTGACTTTATAGGGCCCCATTAACTTTGGTTTCAACTTCATTCCCGACCCAAATTGCGTACGTTTTATGGCTACTAACGAGGTTGCTCTTAATTACTTTTTACTATCTGCGTTAAAAGTTTTCCTATTCTCTTGTTGGAGCCTTCGGATATTATCTTTGGCTTCGCCACGAACAGCGCTTAACTATTGAAAGTTATCTTCCTCAACTAACTCCCTAAGTTCGGAGTTATCAGGTACACGCATTTCGATGCCCGTTAAAATCTTAAAAGGCGAATACTTGGTACCGCGAGGCGAAGTATTGTTGATTGTTCTTTGCACTGTTTCTACGTAATTACACCAATTGTTATATAACCCGTGACATAACTTAGCTAACATCGGAATCACGATTCTATGCACCCTCTATACTTGTCCATTACCTCTGGGGACACCTGGTGTTATGAGGAGATGCTGTATATGCTCTTCCTCACAATAACTTTGGAATATACCGGCGGTAAACGCCGGTTTTTTTTACATTTGTGGTACACGAGTATTTGTTTAAATTTGCCACAACCTCATCATAATTAAAAAAAAATATTTGAAAGAGTATTGTGAAAATTAATATTATTAAGATAAGTGCGTTGCGAATTTAATTACTTATCATTTCAATGAGTTATCAGCGAACTTGAATTAACCTCTTGCGAAGCATAAGATGATACTTACGGGAATGTACGGACACTTTTTCTACTTCAGAGGATCGGTTTACTGAAATTTTCGACATTCAAGTGAATATGCAGACTTGTTTTAAATTAAATCGAAGAATTTTTGTTGCAAAGGAAATGAAGTTGTGGTTTGTCAAAAATTGTAAGCATTGCGATTTTTTGTAGCATTGCGATTTTTCGTCCAAGATGCTATGTATGTATGTGGACATATGTTCACAAATCCATATGTATTTGTATGAATATTTGAACATTGACTTAATTTTGCATTTAATGAACTGATATTTTTTAAGTAAGCAACCGAAGCTCAGTGGGACCCGACTTCTTACTCTAGCTTGCGGATGCATTAGGAGAATTGCCAATATCATGGACAAAAACTTGTTACCTAGATATACAAAATTTCCATAAACAGTTTGTTATGGTCCACTAGATGGCAGCATTTCCCGAATTTGTGAACTGGCAATGCCGCTAAAGCTCACAGGTTCGGGGTGCTGCCAGATCGTCATGCACAAGAGTTTAGAAGGATGCCAGATGAGGAGGAGACAGGAATAGTGGAAGAAGTGGAGAACGCAATAAACCATGGCGGGAAAATCGCGCGTCACCGTGGTGGCGTGAATTTACGGTTAGCGAAAAGGGAGGAGAGCGAAAAGAAAAATTAACTGGTCTGATCGTTCTAGGGGTGGGTGGCCACCGATATCCTCCGATATGTTGCGTTGTGAGTGTTTTACCAAATTTTATTGAATTCCCTTTCACACACGTCAAGCTGTGTGGTTGTGTTTACTTTGATCCCTTACAAATATTGTAATAAAACAATTTAAATATCAAATTAATTAAAAGAAATTTCATTAAATTGTGATTAAATCAATTTTGTGCACTTTAAGCTAAGTATAAAGTGATTTGGTGCCATATTCATTTAATAATCTTTGACTTATAAAAAATCTCATATAAATCTTTGTTGTGTTGTGTGCCGAGTCATCATTTTTCTTGTAGTACAGTTGTTGTTGCCAATTGTTTTGTTTTTGCATTTGCGGCTGTTGCTGTTTGTGCGCGCTCTCTTCTTTGTTACTCCTTTTAGCTTTCACAGCTGTTTGCGTGATTTGTTAAATGTTAATAAAACTGTGTATCCCAAACTGCCTTACCGACTTCTATACTGCTTTTTTTGCTAAACTGCTTACCACTGTTAGATCCTTTCTTCTGCTAGTCCTATAAATTGTAATTTAATTCTAATTACTTTTCTCCTAAATAATATACCATGTCTTGTAGTTATCCTAACTGCCAAGTTAAGAGTGGGTCTGAACGCTTTGTGTCTTGCTGACTTTGCGATGGGCTTGCCCACATGAAGTGTGCTGGATTGACAGGTAGAGTGTTTGATTTGATTGATGATGGTAAGGGTGTCCGCTGGTCTTGTCTGAAATGTAGGTCAACTGAAGTTGATCTTTTAAATTTTTTAGGCAGTGTAGGAACGGTTTCTCTGAGATTGGTAAAGAGCTAAATGTTATTACCGAAAAATTCAAACACTACGAAAACGTATTTAATTCTTTTAAATGCTTAGAGAATACGAGTATTCCTAATAGCCGTAATAGTAAACGGAAACGTATTGAGGGTCCGTCTGACGAAGCTGAGCCAAATCCTATTCCGACGACAATTATTTCTTCTCCCTCAGGGGAGTTGATTAGTTTCTCCTCACCTTGTCCTCAAGCTGTTGAACCTTCAACATCAAAAGCTGCTGCACAGAGATCAGTTCAAAAGGAAAGCAGCGAAAGCAAAAATTCTGCTGGGGTTTCTGTGGCGCTTGCTAGGGGGCTGGTTGTGGTTCCTCAGAAAAAATCTATTTTTATATCAAGATTTTCCAGTGATACCACAGTTGAGGATATCAAGTTTCACATTTCATCTAAGGTTAAGACTGATGACATAACTATCAGGAAATTTAACTTTAATTACAAGAGAAACATTTCTTCATTTAAAATCGATGTAACTTCCGAAAACTTTAATATACTTTTAAATAGCACTTTTTGGCCGACTGGGGCTTTTGTTCGCGAATTCGAGTTTAAACCCAACATAAATAATCAAAAGTTAGCAAAAATTTCTCATCCTAATCCGGAGTCAAAAAACTGATAAAAACTAAACTTGATATATATTACCAAAATGTTAGAGGCTTGAATACAAAACTAACTGACTTGCTTTTGACGAGTTATCACTGTAATTTTAACATTATAGCTTTCACTGAAACTTGGCTTAAACCTCACGTTTTTGATTCGGAGATTCTTTGCAGTGAATATCATATTTACAGAAATGATCGATAGTGCAGGATCGGTGGAGGTGTTCTTTTTGCTGTCCATTCTTCATTACCATCTGAAGTGGTTAACGTCCCTATCATTGAGTCTACTGAATTTAAGTGCATACGAGTGCAATTAAGCAAGTCTTGTATTTATTTAGCCCTCGGCTATATACCTCCTCAGTCTGACTTGTCGGTATATAGTGATCATATTTCTTTACTTGGGATTGTGGACTCAATGCTTAGGCCTCCCGACTCATTGATGGTGTTGGGTGATTTTAATATCCCAAACATTTCTTGGAATATGATTGATGGTCATATCGTGCCTTCCATTAACAACGCCTTTCTGGAAGGGATGACTGAACTTTGTCTGAACCAGGTTAATACCCTACAAAACAAGTTGGGGAGGGTCTTGGATTTGGTTTTTGTTGACAACATGTACAGGGCCTCCTTAAATCGATGTGATCCATTGGTTTTACCTGAGGATGTATATCATCCTGCGGTTGAATTGTCATACGAGATCATTGACGGAGAGCGGGTTTCTGGATCGAAAGCTTTTAATTCTAATGACAGCTTCGATTTTAGAAAAGCTAATTTTAAAAAATTAAATTGTGACTTATCTAAAATAACTTGGCCTTACTACAATGGCGATATTGAGCGTAATGTTTTGGACTTCAACAATACTTTATACAACTTATTTCTAAAACATGTACCTAAAGGTCCTTGTATTCGTGATGAATCAGCCCCTTTATGGTTCACTAAAGACTTGAGAACTTTAAAAAATAAAAAATCGCGTTCTTTTAAAATATATAAAAGTACTGGTCATCATGTGGATTATCTTAATTATTCATTCTTGCGACATAAATATCTAGAATTAAATAAAAACTGTTATGAAAAATACTTGAATAAAATGAAAATGAACATTAGCTTTCTATGGTTTCGTTAATTCTAAGCGCACAGTAAATGCATTCCCTTTCGCAATGAAATATCAAAATACTGTGTCATGTGATAACGAGATTATTGCCAATCTATTTGCCCAGTTCTTTAAATCTAACTACACCACTCAATTTAAATATAACCATATTTCCTATCCATACAAGCTGAGCCCCAAAAACTCTATTTTTCATTATTTAATATCTTTAAAAGAATCATTCAAGTACGGCCCTGATATGATCCCGACATGTTTCCTAAAAAAATGTGCAAAGCACCTGTACCTGCCATTATCGAACTTGTTTAATTTGTCCCTCCAGCAAGGAGTTTTTCCGTCAATATGGAAACAGTCTTACATAATCCCCCTTCATAAATCTGGAAGCAGGTCTTCTATTGAAAACTATCGTGTTATAGCTAAACTCTCTTCTGTCCCGAAGTTGTTTGAAGCTATTGTTACCAATCATATGACTTATCCGATTTCCTCAATAATAGCAAATTGCCAACATGGCTTATGTAAGGGCAAATCAACCATTACAAATTTACTTGAATTTACCACCCATGTTTCAAATGGGTTTAGGGAATGCATTGATACTGATGTTATATGTACCGATTTTAGTAAAGCATTTGACAAAGTATGTCACTCTCTACTCATCCGTAAACTAGATCTGCTTGGTTTTTAACCTGGTATCCTCTGTTGGATGTCTTCTTATCTCTCCGGTAGGACGCAAAAGGTAGTTTTTAAATATTTTCATTCTGGGATCATCGATGTTTCCTCGGGAGTTCCTCAGGGCAGCCACCTCGGACCGATTCTGTTCCTGCTATTCATAAACGACATTTCTACAGTAGTAAAGTATTCCAAAATATTGATGTACGCGGATGATGTTAAACTTTTTAAGACTTATGCCTCGGCTGAAGAAAGATCCTTGCTACATCAAGATTTGGACAGCATAGTCAATTGGTGTAGCATTAATTATATGCCGCTTAACCTTAACAAATGTAAATTCATGTGCTTTTCTCGACGAACCATTCAGCCGGCCTCCTACAAAATAAATAACTACGTCCTAGTTTTGTTGACCTGGGTGTTGGTATGGATTGTAAACTCAATTTTAATTTTCATATTAGTTCCACAGTTAATAAAGCAAGGGGTGTACTGGCTTTTGTAAAGCGTTTGCCACATTGCAAATATAATAATACACGTTCTTATGACCACGGTTATTTAGACAACAGCACTACTTCACGGCAGCAGGCTTGCAGTTGTTGTTGTCGCCTAATTAAAATGATATCTAATTTTGCCGACGACAATGTGCAGCTGTAGTGCTGCCACAATAACAACTTTAACTTTAACAACTCGTACGTTACCAACAAAGGCATAAAATAGCTTTGATATAACATACATTTGAAACAAATGAAAAGACCTATTTACTTTTTTTTTGCCCAAAAACTTTCACTTTCAACTAAATTTTTTAATTATATAGAAGTGAAATATTTTAATATGGCAACAACAAATAAACTATCCAATATGTCACTGACGTATTCAAAATGTTCAAAAAGCTGGCTTTAAGACGACATTTGCAGACAATGAAATTTCGCTGTCGTTACGTCGTGAGGTGCAGTTGTCTAAGTGTTCAAAGCATTACACTTCAAAAGTGTTAATTTTGATGGATAATATAGATGAAGACAAATACTTTGTTCATCAGACTGAGTAACATTACTTAGTATTCTCTTGCACTAGCGTTGTTATTTAACTTATTGCTTTTTCTTTTGGAAATTTTCTGAAAGCATGGAAAGAAAAGTATCGTTACTAACGCGGTATCGAAGTGAAAAGCATCGCTAAAAAATATTTGCTTTCGCAAAAAAAGTATCGAGTATCTACTTGTACTCGCAAGTATCGTTTGATACCTATATATGTCGGAAATAATAAGTCACTGTTCATTCTACACATCTTGATTTCCGATTTTATTACACATTTATTATACGAAATTCTTAGTTCACAAAATTAATTTAGGAATTAAGTTTAATTATTTTAAACATTTCGGTTAAAAGGAATAAATCCGTCACACTGCGCACTACTGCCGTCGCTGCTACTTTACAACTGAACTTTTCACTCAGCCCTTTTTTATTTGCACCCTTTTCTTAGCTTCATTTTACTGTTCTCTCTTTCTTTTTACTTCCAGTCTGTCAATCGGTTTTTTTCCCTCTTATTACGGTGTTGCACTTTTTAGATCGTAGATTTGTTTTGTTGTTTTACGTGTCCGGTAATCAGTAGTTACGTCCTATCCGTGTCGACTTGTCAACCGATCCTACATTCGGCCATCCTGCAGATTCATTTGCCCCGAATGACCATGGCTGCATAAATTCTGCTACTGTAGACATTTGGCCCGGACCTTCGTGGTCTCCAACTTTCATAACGACCGTGCTGTAAGCATTTAGTGCCTTTATAGGGCCCCATTAGCTTTGGTTTCAACTTCATTCCCGACCCAAATTGCGTACGTTTTATGGCTACTAACGATCCAACCTCTTAATTTCTTTTTACTATCTGCGTTAAAAGTTTTCCTATTCTCTTGTTGGAGCCTTCGGATATTATCTTTGGCTTCGCCACGAACAGCACTTAACTATTGAAAGTTATCTTCCTCAACTAACTCCCTAAGTTCGGAGTTATCAGGTACACGCATTTCGATGCCCGTTAAAATCTTAAAAGGCGAATACTTGGTACCGCGAGGCGAAGTATTGTTGATTGTTCTTTGCACTGTTTCTACGTAATTATACCAATTTTTATATAACCCGTGACATAACTTCGCTAACATCGGAATCACGATTATATGCACCCTCTATACTTGTCCATTACCTCTGGGGACACCTGGTGTTATGAGGAGATGCTGTATATGCTCTTCCTCACAATAACTTTGGCATATACCGGCGGTAAACGCCGGTTTTTTTCACATTTGTGGTACACGAGTATTTGTTTAAATTTGCCACAACCTCATCATAATTAAAAAAAAATATTTGAAAGAGTATTGTGAAAATTAATATTATTAAGATAAGTGCGTTGCGAATTTATTTACTTATCATTTCAATGAGTTATCAGCGAACTTGAATTAACCTCTCGCGAAGCATAAGATGATACTTACGGGAATGTACGGACGCTTTTTCTACTTCAGAGGATCGGTTTACTGAAATTTTCGACTTTCAAGTGAATATGCAGACTTGTTTTAAATTAAATCGAAGAATTTTTGTTGCAAAGGAAATGAAGTTGTGGTTTGTCAAAAATTGTAAGCATTGCGATTTTGTGTAGCATTGCGATTTTTCGTCCAAGATGCTATGTATGTATGTGGACATATGTTCACAAATCCATATGTATTTGTATGAATATTTGAACATTAACTTAATTTTGCATTTAATGAACTGATATTTTTTAAGTAAGCAACCGAAGCTCAGTGGGACCCGACTTCTTACTCTAGCTTGCGGATGCATTAGGAGAATTGCCAATATCATGGACAAAAACTTGTTACCTAGATATACAAAATTTCCATAAACAGTTTGTTATGGTCCACTAGATGGCAGCATTTCCCGAATTTGTGAACTGGCAATTAATTAAAAGAAATTTCATTAAATTGTGATTAAATCAATTTTGTGCACTTCAAGCTAAGTATAAAGTGATTTGGTGCCATATTCATTTAATAATCTTTGACTTATAAAAAATCTCATATAAATCTTTGTTGTGTTGTGTGCCGAGTCATCATTTTTCTTGTAGTACAGTTGTTGTTGCCAATTGTTTTGTTTTTGCATTTGCGGCTGTTGCTGTTTGTGCGCGCACTCTTCTTTGTTACTCCTTTTAGCTTTCACAGCTGTTTGCGTGATTTGTTAAATGTCAATAAAACTGTGTATCTCAAACTGTCTTACCGACTTCTATACTGCTTTTTTTGCTAAACTGCTTTTTTTGCTAAACTGCTTACCACTGTTAGATCCTTTCTTCTGCTAGTCCTATAAATTGTAATTTTAATTCTAATTAATTTTCTCCTAAATAATATACCATGTCTTGTAGTTATCCTAACTGCCAAGTTAAGAGTGGGTCTGAACGCTTTGTGTGCTGGCTTTGCGATGGGCTTGCCCACATGAAGTGTGCTGGATTGACAGGTAGAGTGTTAGATTTGATTGATGATGGTAAGGGTGTCCGCTGGTCTTGTCTGAAATGTAGGTCAACTGAAGTTGATCTTTTTAAATTTTTTAGGCAGTGTAGGAACGGTTTCTCTCAGATTGGTAAAGAGCTAAATGTTCTTACCGAAAAATTCAAACACTACGAAAACGTATTTAATTATTTTAAATGCTTAGAGAATACGAGTATTCCTAATAGCCGTAATAGTAAACGGAAACGTATTGAGAGTCCGTCTGACGAAGCTGAGCCAAATCCTATTCCGACGACAATTATTTCTTCTCCCTCAGGGGAGTTGATTAGTTTCTCCTCACCTTGTCCTCAAGCTGTTGAACCTTCAACATCAAAAGCTGCTGCACAGAGATCAGTTCAAAAGGAAAGCAGCGAAAGCAAAAATTCTGCTGGGGTTTCTGTGGCGCTTGCTAGGGGGCTGGTTGTGGTTCCTCAGAAAAAATCTATTTTTATATCAAGATTTTCCAGTGATACCACAGTTGAGGATATCAAGTTTCACATTTCATCTAAGGTTAAGACTGATGACATAACTATCAGGAAATTTAACTTTAATTACAAGAGAAACATTTCTTCATTTAAAGTCGATGTAACTTCCGAAAACTTTAATATACTTTTAAATAGCTCTTTTTGGCCGACTGGGGCTTTTGTTCGCGAATTCGAGTTTAAACCCAACATAAATAATCAGAAGTTAGCAAAAATTTCTCATCCTAATCCGGAGTCAAAAAACTGATAAAAACTAAACTTGATATATATTACGAAAATGTTAGAGGCTTGAATACAAAACTAACTGACTAGCTTTTGAAGAGTTATCACTGTAATTTTAACATTATAGCTTTCACTGAAACTTGGCTTAAACCTCACGTTTTTGATTCGGAGATTCTTTGCAGTGAATATCATATTTACAGAAATGATCGAGAGTGCAGGATCGGTGGAGGTGTTCTTTTTGCTGTCCATTCTTCATTACCATCTGAAGTGGTTAACGTCCCTATCATTGAGTCTACTGAATTTAAGTGCATACGAGTGCAATTAAGCAAGTCTTATATTTATTTAGCCCTCTGCTATATACCTCCTCAGTCTGACTTGTCGGTATATAGTGATCATATTTCTTTACTTGGGATTGTGGACTCAATGCTTAGGCCTCCCGACTCATTGATGGTGTTGGGTGATTTTAATATCCCAAACATTTCTTGGAATATGATTGATGGTCATATCGTGCCTTCCATTAACAACGCCTTTCTGGAGGGGATGACTGAACTTTGTCTGAACCAGGTTAATACCCTACAAAACAAGTTGGGGAGGGTCTTGGATTTGGTTTTTGTTGACAACATGTACAGGGCCTCCTTAAATCGATGTGATCCATTGGTTTTACCTGAGGATGTATATCATCCTGCGATTGAATTGTCATACGAGATCATAGACGGAGAGCGGGTTTCTGGATCGAAAGCTTTTAATTCTAATGACAGCTTCGATTTTAGAAAAGCTAATTTTAAAAAATTAAATTGTGACTTATCTAAAATAACTTGGCCTTACTACAATGGCGATATTGAGCGTAATGTTTTGGACTTCAACAATACTTTATACAACTTATTTCTTAAACATGTACCTAAAGGTCCTTGTATTCGTGATGAATCAGCCCCTTTATGGTTCACTAAAGACTTGAGAACTTTAAAAAATAAAAAATCGCGTTCTTTTAAAATATATAAAAGTACTGGTCGTCATGTGGATTGTCTTAATTATTCATTCTTGCGACATAAATATCTAGAATTAAATAAAAACTGTTATGAAAAATACTTGAATAAAATGAAAATGAACATTAGCTTTCTATGGTTTCGTTAATTCTAAGCGCACAGTAAATGCATTCCCTTCCGCAATGAAATATCAAAATACTATGTCATGTGATAACGAGATTATTGCCAATCTATTTGCCCAGTTCTTTAAATCTAACTACACCACTCAATTTAAATATAACTGTATTTCCTATCCATACAAGCTGAGCCCCAATAACTCTTTTAATATTCCAGTCATATCATCAGATGATGTTTTTCATTATTTAATATCTTTAAAAGAATCATTCAAGTACGGCCCTGATATGATCCCGACATGTTTCCTAAAAAAATGTGCAAAGCACCTGTACCTGCCATTATCGAACTTGTTTAATTTGTCCCTCCAGCAAGGAGTTTTTCCGTCAATATGGAAACAGTCTTACATAATCCCCCTTCATAAATCTGGAAGCAGGTCTTCTATTGAAAACTATCGTGTTATAGCTAAACTCTCTTCTGTCCCGAAGTTGTTTGAAGCTATTGTTACCAATCATATGACTTATCCGATTTCCTCAATAATAGCAAATTGCCAACATGGCTTATGTAAGGGCAAATCAACCATTACAAATTTACTTGAATTTACCACCCATGTTTCAAATGGGTTTAGGGAATGCATTGATACTGATGTTATATGTACCGATTTTAGTAAAGCATTTGACAAAAAATGTCACTCTCTACTCATCCGTAAACTAGATCTGCTTGGTTTTTAACCTGGTATCCTCTGTTGGATGTCTTCTTATCTCTCCGGTAGGAGGCAAAAGGTAGTTTTTAAATATTTTCATTCTGGGATCATCGATGTTTCCTCGGGAGTTCCTCAGGGCAGCCACCTCGGACCGATTCTGTTCCTGCTATTCATAAACGACATTTCTACAGTAGTAAAGTATTCTAAAATATTGATGTACGCGGATGATGTTAAACTTTTTAAGACTTATGCCTCGGCTGAAGAAAGATCCTTGCTACAGCAAGATTTGGACAGCATAGTCAATTGGTGTAGCATTAATTATATGCCGCTTAACCTTAACAAATGTAAATTCATGTGCTTTTCTCGACGAACCATTCAGCCGGCCTCCTACAAAATAAATAACTACGTCCTAGTTTTGTTGACCTGGGTGTTGGTATGGATTGTAAACTCAATTTTAATTTTCATATTAGTTCCACAGTTAATAAAGCAAGGGGTGTACTGGCTTTTATAAAGCGTTGGTCAAAGGAATTCCGCGACCCGTATATAACTAAAACACTTTTTACTTCATTGGTAAGACCAATACTGGAGTATGGTTCTATAGTTTGGAATCCTCGTTATCAGGTCCACTCAGACCAACTAGAGTCAATACAAAAACAATTCTTACTTTTTGCTTTGAGAAATCTTCGATGGGATTCGCCATACAATCTTCCCCCTTACACTAGTCGTTTAAAACTTATTAATCTTCCTACTGTTAGGTATAATATTTCTGGTAAAATTAGTCAATGGATGGATCTCAAGTCCATTTCTTCTAGAGCAAATTAATTTTAATGTACCCTCCCGTGCAACGAGAAACTTTAAACCACTTTTCTTGAAACTATGCAGAACTAACTTTGAGTTGAATGAACCGTTTCGGGGTTTATGCCAAGACTTTAACAATCATTCCAGCACCTTTGATGTATCGGACTCACTTTTTATAATTAAAAGAACTATTCTATCCTCTCTTAATAACAGCTAACGATCCAATTTTCTTACTTTGCATTTCTCTAACTTTGTATTCGGCTGATGAATTCTTATTCTGTAGCTGAGCAGCTTGGGATCTCGACGCTTAACAAACTTTCTTCTCTCACGACTCGGCACCTAAGATTTGTATATTCAAAAAACATCCGTACGTTATGCGGATTGAGCCCCTCGTGCCGGTTGGGCGGGAAAGTCGGTTTCCGTTGGGTTATAAATAAATAAATAGCTAAACTTCTATTACGTAAAAAAAATGTTTTTTCTTTCACTCAATATACTCAATTCCATATCAATCAAAATACAGCATATTTAAAGTCCAAGAAAAGTTTACCATATATAACGTATTCGAAACTATTGCAAAATTTCATGATTATTCCAAACTAAATAAATAGATAAAAAGGAAAACTCCATACATTACCTTTTTCTTATTCGGTCAATATTAGTATAAAGCACTTTAATAAGTATAATTCACACAATAAACTAATTTTTCATATCCCGATAAACGAGGTTATCGAGGGCTGGCCATCGCTAGCAAGTCATGAAAAATTACGTTTCATGGGTGACGGCGGATATAAAAACCCGCTGGCAGCACCGCAGTGAGAATTGCTTTTAAAAATTCGGCAGTCGGACGTTGTGGCAATCGTTGTGCTGTGTTGTGAATTTTTGTAAAACAGCAACCTATAAAAACTATTTGCAAAGTGCATGGAATACGACAATTATCATAGAAATTGTGGCTTTTTGTGCGTTAGGGGAAGGTATTAAATATTGATATATTTCCACAAGCGAAAACGAGAGCTAAAATTTTAATGCTATTATATTTCGATTACGGCAACATCGTATAAAGAAATTATAATAATAATAGTAATAATCCCAACGGTTTTATCCCTCCATACCCGCCCGACCGACGCGAGGGGCGCATCCGCATGACGCACGGATATATGTATATAAAAAAAAATAAATAAAAAAGAGCTGACCAAGTGTGAAACGTTTTTTTTGACTTTATGTTTTGGCTTACGGAACTCGATATTTTTGGAGGATTCAAAGTGGAATCAGCAAATCAAAGCATCTCCTGTGGAAGTTGTAAAGTACCTACATACATATTCATTTAAAAACGTGCTTGCCAGAACGCAGCATAAAACACATTATAGTGCACATCCTCAGGGAGTGTAGCAAAGCGGTGAAGGTAAAAAAAAACCAGTGAAGCATCACAAAGATCAACAAGAACACTAGTAGTTATATGCGGAAAATCCGCTCTGGTGGCGTAGCGAGATATATGACTGGCAGCAACAGCAACAACATCGACAGCAGCAACATGCACAAAAATGGCAACAGCAACTAGCACGAATGCGGCAACAGCACCAACCACAACTACAACAAGAGCGGACGGTTGAAGGCGGGGCCCTCCTCGTACAGTAGTAACAGCAACATGCACAAAAGTGAGCAGCAACAGCAACAACATCGACACCAGTAGCGACAACACATCATAGTGGCAGCAACAGCAACAACAACAGCGACTAGCAGATAACCACAGCACGGCCCCCTACTGCATCGGGTGGTGAGTCAGTAAAAGTAGAGTTATATAAAAAAACAAAAAAGCTACTTTTTTGTGATAATTTTCATTATTGTTGTGTCTTAATTGTAACTCGTTAAAATTAAAAAAAAAATGTTTATGCAGATAGTAAGTGGCTCAACAATCGAAATTTAAGGACATAAGAAAATAAACCAAAAAAGGAAAACAATATGTTTATAGGCGCACACCCATGTATGCCTCTACATATTTCCAAAAACAGCATTCAGACACGAAAATCCAAGTTACACAAATTAGTCCCATGAATATAACGAGCGGTTGAAAGTTAAAATAAATTAAATGAAAATCCAAAAGCAATTATGTAAAACCTTATAAATCTCGGCGATATAAATTCAATAAAATGCTAAGGAACCACCATCTAATATCAAAGAGATCTGATCGATAAGCGGTGTTGGTGAAGCAGATACACACGTTATGAATTAGATACTATATATTCGGTTAGTTTTATTGATTAAGTAACAAAATCGTAAAAATAAGAATTGATTCTTAGAAACAAAAAATTTTTTTTTGACGTTCTTTTAATTTAAGCTCAATTGATCAATAAATAGTATATCAGCTCCATTAAATAAAATCATACAAAATAAATAAACTTAATTAAATAAATAACATAAATTAATTAATTAAAAGTAAACCAATAACTAAAGCAAAATAACCGATAACTAACTAAAATATATATAAATATATAATATATTATATAATAAAAATCGTCTTAAAACATATAAACTAAATTTAAGGGAGACAGAACCTAACGCTAGGACATACAGATTTGCTGACTGACCTTTTTGGTATAAGTATATTCTTTTTCTTTGATATTTCCCTTAATGACATAATTAATTTATACATTTAATTAAAAAATACATTTATTTCCACTTATCTGCGTAGATTTGTATCAAATAAATGTTAAAATAATATCTATATTTTGATGCATATACTTACCTTGCGAATACTTATCTTAATAAAATAATATTTACCTATTTGCTAAGTTTACATAAAGTTATATAATTATTGTTTTAGTATTTTAGTAATAATATGATTTGAAAATAAAAATTTGTAAACAAACAGGGGAATGCTGACTTGTCCGATGAGTTAGAAGGGACGAGGCTTTCAGGTTTTTTTTTCAGATTAATTTTAAGTTAACACCAATTTTTTTTGTTGCGTTGTCCGTCCGCTACTTCCGGCCGTGACAGAATTCTTTTTTTTAAAGGCGTGACAGTTTCTCTGCTTATAGCACAGGGAACACACCTCGCAAGGCTCAGGGAGGCATGTTACTACTGCACTTCCTGCATTGCAGCGAGGTTTACTGAGATCGAAAGATAGATCAGAAAAATTTGCCTTAGCGAACCCTTCAAGACTCAGGGGGGCATGTATTTTCTGCCCTTTGCTGCATTGCGGTCGGGTGCGGACTGAAATTGAAGAAGTGTTTTTTTTTTGTTTTGATTCGAACTACATAGTGCCTTGCGGATGAGGAGAAGTCAGCATTCCCATTAGCCCTTAAAATATATATAACGATATTTTGCCAAATTACCACTTTTGATTGATTTTTTTATGTATATTTTACACGTACATATATCTATCTAATCAATTTACTTATACACAGATAACATGTTGTTTTGAGAGTTTTAACAGCGTTATTTATATTCAATACGCTAACTGATTTTTTCTAGACTTGTCGGTGAAACAAATTTTTTTTTTTTCATATTACACATCCCGATATGCGGTTGTGACTTTTGGATCTTGCCTTATCCAGTTTACGTGATAAATCGGTAGCTAGGAGAGGTAATAGTACACATAGCGATTTTTTTTCTCGGATACTCTGTTGCGTACCTGAGTCCAATAAAGACACGCCATATTTCCTGGACTTTCTTTTACAATCTTAAACCCTGACGCGACTATAACATTTTTTTCTCTAAATATTAATTGAGTTTTGGACTTTATGGATTTTGACGTTCAGTTCATGGCTCAGCAGAAAGATCGCATCAGTGAAGTGAGAACAAAAATAGGGACACAAGCGGGACTGATAAGCGGCGCAAGAATGAAGGACCAGCGGGATAATCCGTGGCAGACGTGCTTCATCAACTTTTCCGGACTTCTCAGGAATAAATGAGGACTAAGTTAAGGAAAGTAAAGGAAAATATAGACACCTTGAGTGCGGCAGTAGCCACTTTGCAAGCAGCGACCAGACACCCGAGGGTTTTCCCTCTTCCAGGTTGTAGCCAACCTCAAGTACCTATTAATAGACCGCTAGCGTATCCATTAAGCCGCAGGATTGGAAGCTGTCATACAACGGCACGAGTAGCGTGTCCGACTTCCTGTTCAAGTTAGATGCTCTATGCGAACGTACGCAATGCACATATAGGCCATTAATGTCAAGCTTCCACCTCTTCTTGTCAGGACGAGCGGAAGAATTGGCTATACACACGCCAAAATCTCAATGCCAGTTATTGTCAGACACAGTTGTCCGGTAGCTTAGAGCAGAGGGAAGAGGATTATAGGCGAAAAAGGGCAGACATTTTTGCAGAGCAGCCCAAGTTTATAGTTTCAGAAAATGTTTTGAAGTGCAGGAGAAGATAAAATCGTGCATAAATGCGCAAAATGTTGCAAAGTACCGGAGTTCTGCTTACTAAAGATGAACGCCCACTGGTGAAGGTAAAAGTTGATGATAGTTTCGATGTCGGTCTTTTGGATTCCGGCGCTACTGTTTCTATTTTGGGAAATGGGTGCGAGGAAGTTTTCAGCGAAAATAATTTGAATTATCGTCCCTTACACGCGCTTGATTACATTGCGGTAATAGGCAGAAAATACTTCAATATCTCTGCCTATTACTTTCAAGAATCTCACACGAACTATTCGAATATATTTAGTTGATTTCTGGAAGGCTTTTGCACTCGGCTAGGACTAGGGCAAACAAATTTCGTTACCCACCACATAGAGACAGGTGATGCGGTTCCAATCAAAAGCAAGCATTTTACTCTTTCACCACCGTGACAAGCGGACGGTTTTAGCAAAATCGACCGGCTCCTCAAAATGGGTGTAATCAAGGAATCGAACTCACCGTGGTGTAGTCCCGTTGTTCTCGCACGGAAAGCAGGCAAGCTCAGGTTGCGTACCAGGAAGGTGAATGCGGTAACTAAAAAGGACTCATATCCGTTGCCGCATATTAACGGATTGCTAAGCATACTAAAGGACACGTACTTTATAAGTGGTATTGATTTGAAAGATGCCTTCTTCCAAATCAAATTAACGGAATGATTTAAGGGGAAACAGCATTTGCAGTTCCTGGGAAGCCCTTATATCATTTCAAGGTAATGCCCTTTGCTTGTGCAACGGGCCTCAAACGATGAGTCGACTGATGGATAAAGTTATCCCGTCACGCTTGCGAGCGAAAGTCTTCGTCTACCTTCACCATTTGATGGTGTGCAGCTCGAATTTCTCGGAACACTTGGGATTGCTTAAGGAGGTAGCAAAATGTTTGCGGAATGCAGGACTTACAATCAACGTCTAAAAGAGCAAATTCTGCCAGAAAGAAATTCTATTTCTCGGGTATTAGATATGTAATAAATGTATGAAAGTAGACCCTGGCAAAATACAAGCGGTGAAGAATTTTCCGACTCCGAAATCTCCTCGACAGGTTCGTAGGTTTGTAGGAATGGCAAACTGGTATAGGTCCTTCATTACCAACTTCGCTGATTTGGCAGGCCCACTGACAGACTGTCTTCGTAAATAATCTGGCCCTTTTAAGTTAACTCCTGAGGCCGTCGAAGCATTCGAAAAGTTGCATCCAAAATAGGGGTAGGAGTCATGTTATTCCAGCTAGATGACGGGGGAGCTAAACACCCTATAGCTTTTGCGTCAAAGAAACTCAACCATGCTCAACCAACCAATTATATGATCACCGAGATGGAATTCCTCCCAGCTATAGTTAGTGTCAAGCGTTTTAGACCATGCGTAGAGGGCTTACCCTTTCAAATCATTACGGACCATTCAACCCTTAAGTGGTTGATGACGCAAAAGGATTTAAATGGGAGATTGGCGCGATGGTCACTATTGCTGCAACGATATAACTTTAAAAAGGAGCATCGAAAAGGGCCCCTAAACGAAGTCGACTTAGAGTCTCCAGAGTTTAGAAACAAGGAATACATAGAGCTCCGTGAGACCATAAAACCCAACGAAGAAGCTCTCCCTGACGTAAGAGTAGTCGACAAAAGAGTCAAGTTTTGTAGGGGGACGGAGGATGAGGAGGATTCGCTCTGGCGTTTGCGATTACCGGCGGGATTGAGAGGATTCGCTGTAGAGTGCTTTCACGATTTGAGTGCCAGTTACCATGGAGGTTGGCAGAAAACTTTGCAGCGAATTCGACAGAAATACTTCTGGCCGCAGATGGCTAACGATGTAAGGAACTATGTGAAGCGATGTTCATTTCGTAGGAAATGCATCAATTTATTAAGAACTACGGAATTGTTCGCATTAAGACCGCGTTATACTAACCGCAGGCTAACGCCTCTGAGCGAGTGAACAGAGAAATCACATGGACTGGGACAAACACATTCCCGAAATTTTATCAGTTTTGAGAAGCGATTTTCACACGTCGATACAGTACTCGTCCTACTTTGCTACTTTGCCTTTAAGTTACGAGAACAAATCTGAAACCTGATACAAGATGAAATTCCAGTTGTATGCAGAGTTGATAAGCTAGTAAACATTTGCGAACACATACGGAAGAATTTGGAGGAGGCCCAAGATAGAGCTACTCACACGTACAAAAAAAGGGCTAGAGTTATAAACTACCGGGAAGGGCAGGAAGTATTCCGGAGAAAGTTCGCCTTAAGCAACTTCAAGATACCCTGCTTGATTCTGCCTGCCCATCCAACTTCTTACAGAAATACCTGAAATGCCGTGTTTTGCGAAAAGTAGGCCATGCCTTGTACGACTTGGAGGACTTGAATGGCAAACCGGTTGTTAGGTTCCACGCATCTGACATCCGACCGTGACATCTCCATCCGTCACGAAGAGCGTCCAAAAAGTAATCTTACTTACTTAATTGGCGCATCAACCGCCTATGCGATTTTGGCCGAGGTCAACAAAGCACGCCAGCCTAAAAGTAATCGGCTTTCTCAAATTAAATATTTTCGAGTTTTTTCTCAATATATTCAAAAACTCGTTTTAAATTTTAATATATATGCACATATGTTTTTTTCAAGAAAAAATCCAGCTGAGGGGTTGTCCTCGAACATACGCTGATCGCCCGGGGTTCGGCCTTGCATGGCCTTTCCGCGAAGCTAAGTCATGTAAGGTTTGAGCTAGGGCTTTGCTGTAAAGACCTTCTAAGTCAGGCTAATTGAAGGGAAGGCAACTCTAGCCGACGTAAGTCAACAGAGACCCTGGGCTTCTAGGCGGTCGGGGACTATTAGCCCAGTATCCTCCCCGTGCATCTACAAACAAAAGGTAGATCACACACATTCCCACCGGTAGTCGTGATTTACTCGACATTCCGCTTATATATAATTAATAAATATATTATTAATATTTCCAAATTATTATTCATGGCATGGATCTGGCAGCACCCCGAACCTGTGGGCTTTGGCGACATAGCCAGTCCACAAATTCGGTCTTATCAACTCTGCATACAACTGGAATTTCATCTTGTATCAGGTTTCAGATTTGTTTGAGGCCCGTTGCACAAGCAAAGGGCATTACCTTGAAATGATATAAGGGCTTCCCAGGAACTGCAAATGCTGTTTCCCCTTAAATCATTCCGTTAATTTGATTTGGAAGAAGGCATCTTTCAAATCAATACCACTTATAAAGTACGTGTCCTTTAGTATGCTTAGCAATCCGTTAATATGCGGCAACGGATATGAGTCCTTTTTAGTTACCGCATTCACCTTCCTGGTACGCAACCTGAGCTTGCCTGCTTTCCGTACGAGAACAACGCTACTACACCACGGTGAGTTCGATTCCTTGATTACACCCATTTTGAGGAGCCGGTCGATTTTGCTAAAAGCGTCCGCTTGTCACGGTGGTGAAAGAGTAAAATGCTTGCTTTTGATTGGAGCCGCATCACCTGTCTCTATGTGGTGGGTAACGAAATTTTTTTTGCTCTAGTCCTAGCCGAGTGCAAACGCCTTCCAGAAATCAACTAAATATATTCGAATAGTTCGTGTGAGATTCTTGAAAGTAATAGGCAGAGATATTGAAGTATTTTCTGCCTATTACCGCAATGTAATCAAGCGCGTGTAAGGGACGATAATTCAAATTATTTTCGCTGAAAACTTCCTCGCACCAATTTCCCAAAATAGAAACAGTAGCGCCGGAATCCAAAAGACCGACAACGAAACTATCACCAACTTTTACCTTCACCAGTGGGCGTTCATCTTTAGTAAGCAGAACTCCGGTACTTTGCAACATTTTGCGCATTTATGCACGATTTTATCTTCTCCTGCACTTCAAAACATTTTCTGAAACTATAAACTTGGGCTGCTCTGCAAAAATGTCTGCCCTTTTTCGCCTATAATCCTCTTCCCTCTGCTCTAAGCTACCGGACAACTGTGTCTGACAATAACTGGCATTGAGATTCTGGCGTGTGTATAGCCAATTCTTCCGCTCGTCCTGACAAGAAGAGGTGGAAGCTTGACATTAATGGCCTATATGTGCATTGCGTACGTTCGCATAGAGCATCTAACTTGAACAGGAAGTCGGACACGCTACTCGTGCCGTTGTATGACAGCTTCCAATCCTGCGGCTTAATGGATACGCTAGCGGTCTATTAATAGGTACTTGAGGTTGGCTACAACCTGGAAGAGGGAAAACCCTCGGGTGTCTGGTCGCTGCTTGCAAAGTGGCTACTGCCGCACTCAAGGTGTCTATATTTTCCTTTACTTTCCTTAACTTAGTCCTCATTTATTCCTGAGAAGTCCGGAAAAGTTGATGAAGCACGTCTGCCACGGATTATCCCACTGGTCCTTCATTCTTGCGCCGCTTATCAGTCCCGCTTGTGTCCCTATTTTTGTTCTCACTTCACTGATGCGATCTTTCTGCTGAGCCATGAACTGAACGTCAAAATCCATAAAGTCCAAAACTCAATTAATATTTAGAGAAAAAAATGTTATAGTCGCGTCAGGGTTTAAGATTGTAAAAGAAAGTCCAGGAAATATGGCGTGTCTTTATTGGACTCAGGTACGCAACAGAGTATCCGAGAAAAAAAATCGCTATGTGTACTATTACCTCTCCTAGCTACCGATTTATCACGTAAACTGGATAAGGCAAGATCCAAAAGTCACAACCGCATATCGGGATGTGTAATATGAAAAAAAAAAATTTGTTTCACCGACAAGTCTAGAAAAAATCAGTTAGCGTATTGAATATAAATAACGCTGTTAAAACTCTCAAAACAACATGTTATCTGTGTATAAGTAAATTGACTAGATAGATATACGTGTAAAATATACATGAAAAAAATCAATCAAAAGTGCTAATTTGGCAAAATATCGTTATATATATTTTAAGGGCTAATGGGAATGCTGACTTCTCCTCATCAGCAAGGCACTAGTTCGAATCAAAACAAAAAAAAAAACACTTCTTCAATTTCAGTCCGCACCCGACCGCAATGCAGCAAAGGGCAGAAAATACATGCCCCCCTGAGTCTTAAAGGGTTCGCTAAGGCAAATTTTTCTGATCTATCTTTCGATCTCAGTACACCTCGCTGCAATGCAGGAAGTGCAGTAGTAACATGCCTCCCTGAGCCTTGCGAGGTGTGTTCCCTGTGCTATAAGCAGAGAAACTGTCACGCCTTTAAAAAAAGAATTCTGTCACGGCCGGAAGTAGCGGACGGACAACGCAACAAAAAAAATTGGTGTTAACTTAAAATTAATCTGAAAAAAAAAAACCTGAAAGCCTCGTCCCTTCTAACTCATCGGACAAGTCAGCATTCCCCTTTTTGTTTACAAATTTTTATTTTCAAATCATATTATTACTAAAATACTAAAACAATAATTATATAACTTTATGTAAACTTAGCAAATAGGTAAATATTATTTTATTAAGATAAGTATTCGCAAGGTAAGTATATGCATCAAAATATATATATTATTTTAACATTTATTTGATACAAATCTACGCAGATAAGTGGAAATAAATGTATTTTTTAATTAAATGTATAAATTAATTATGTCATTAAGGGAAATATCAAAGAAAAAGAATATACTTATACCAAAAAGGTCAGTCAGCAAATCTGTATGTCCTAGCGTTAGGTTCTGTCTCCCTTAAATTTAGTTTATATGTTTTAAGACGATTTTTATTATATAATATATTATATATTTATATATATTTTAGTTAGTTATCGGTTATTTTGCTTTAGTTATTGGTTTACTTTTAATTAATTAATTTATGTTATTTATTTAATTAAGTTTATTTATTTTGTATGATTTTATTTAATGGAGCTGATATACTATTTATTGATCAATTGAGCTTAAATTTAAAGAACGTCAAAAAAAAATTTTTTGTTTCTAAGAATCAATTCTTATTTTTACGATTTTGTTACTTAATCAATAAAACTAACCGAATATATAGTATCTAATTCATAACGTGTGTATCTGCTTCACCAACACCGCTTATCGATCAGATCTCTTTGATATTAAATGGTGGTTCCTTAGCATTTTATTGAATTTATATCGCCGAGATTTATAAGGTTTTACATAATTGCTTTTGGATTTTCATTTAATTTATTTTAACTTTCAACCGCTCGTTATATTCATGGGACTAATTTGTGTAACTTGGATTTTCGTGTCTGAATGCTGTTTTTGGAAATATGTAGAGGCATACATGTGTGTGCGCCTATAAACATATTGTTTTCCTTTTTTGGTTTATTTTCTTATGTCCTTAAATTTCGATTGTTGAGCCACTTACTATCTGCATAAACATTTTTTTTTTAATTTTAACGAGTTATGTACAATTAAGACACAACAATAATGAAAATTATCACAAAAAAGTAGCTTTTTTGTTTTTTTATACAACTCTACTTTTACTGACTCACCACCCGATGCAGTAGGCTTTGGTGGGGCCGTGCTGTAGTTATCTGCTAGTCGCTGTTGTTGTTGCTGTTGCTGCCACTATGATGTGTTGTCGCTACTGGTGTCGATGTTGTTGCTGTTGCTGCTCACTTTTGTGCATGTTGCTGTTACTACTGTACGAGGAGGGCCCCGCCTTCAATCGTCCGCTCTTGTTGTAGTTGTGGTTGGTGCTGTTGCCGCATTCGTGCTAGTTGCTGTTGCCATTTTTGTGCATGTTGCTGCTGTCGATGTTGTTGCTGTTGCTGGCAGTCATATATCTCGCTACGCCACCAGAGCGGATTTTCCGCATATAACTACTAGTGTTCCTGTTGATCTTTGTGATGCTTCACTGGTTTTTTTTTACCTTCACCGCTTTGCTACACTCCCTGAGGATGTGCACTATAATGTGTTTTATGCTGCGTTCTGGCAAGCACGTTTTTAAATGAATATGTATGTAGGTACTTTACAACTTCCACAGGAGATGCTTTGATTTGCTGATTCCACTTCGAATCCACCAAAAATATCGAGTTCCGTAAGCCAAAACACAAAGTCAAAAAAGCGTTTCACACTTGGTCAGCTCTTTTTTATTTATTTTTTTTTATATACATATATCCGTGCGTCATGCGGATGCGCCCCTCGCGTCGGTCGGGCGGGTATGGAGGGATAAAAAAAATTTCTTTATACGATGTTGCCGTAATCGAAATATAATAGCATTAAAATTTTAGCTCTCGTTTTCGCTTGTGGAAATATATCAATATTTAATACCTTCCCCTAACGCACAAAAAGCCACAATTTCTATGATAATTGTCGTATTCCATGCACTTTGCAAATAGTTTTTATAGGTTGCTGTTTTACAAAAATTCACAACACAGCACAACGATTGCCACAACGTCCGACTGCCAAATTTTTAAAAGCAATTCTCACTGCGGTGCTGCCAGCGGGTTTTTATATCCGCCGTCACCCATGAAACGTAATTTTTCATGACTTGCTAGCGATGGCCAGCCCTCGATAACCTCGTTTATCGGGATATGAAAAATTAGTTTATTGTGTGAATTATACTTATTAAAGTGCTTTATACTGATATTGACCGAATAAGAAAAAGGTAATGTATGGAGTTTTCCTTTTTATCTATTTATTTCGTTTGGAATAATCATGAAATTTTGCAATAATTTCGAATACCAACCGGCACGAGGGGCTCAATCCGCATAACGTACGGATGTTTTTTGAATATACAAATCTTAGGTGCCGAGTCGTGACAGAACAAAGTTTGTTAAGCGTCGAGATCCCAAGCTGCTCAGCTACAGAATAAGAATTCATCAGCCGAATACAAAGTTAGAGAAATGCAAAGTAAGAAAATTGGATCGTTAGCTGTTATTAAGAGAGGATAGAATAGTTCTTTTAATTATAAAAAGTGAGTCCGATACATCAAAGGTGCTGGAATGATTGTTAAAGTCTTGGCATAAACCCCGAAACGGTTCATTCAACTCAGAGTTAGTTCTGCATAGTTTCAAGAAAAGTGGTTTAAAGTTTCTCGTTGCACGGGAGGGTACATTAAAATTAATTTGCTCTAGAAGAAATGGACTTGAGATCCATCCATTGACTAATTTTACCAGAAATATTATACCTAACAGTAGGAAGATTAATAAGTTTTAAACGACTAGTGTAAGGGGGAAGATTGTATGGCGAATCCCATCGAAGATTTCTCAAAGCAAAAAGTAAGAATTGTTTTTGTATTGACTCTAGTTGGTCTGAGTGGACCTGATAACGAGGATTCCAAACTATAGAACCATACTCCAGTATTGGTCTTACCAATGAAGTAAAAAGTGTTTTAGTTATATACGGGTCGCGGAATTCCTTTGACCAACGCTTTATAAAAGCCAGTACACCCCTTGCTTTATTAACTGTGGAACTAATATGAAAATTAAAATTGAGTTTACAATCCATACCAACACCCAGGTCAACAAAACTAGGACGTAGTTATTTATTTTGTAGGAGGCCGGCTGAATGGTTCGTCGAGAAAAGCACATGAATTTACATTTGTTAAGGTTAAGCGGCATATAATTAATGCTACACCAATTGACTATGCTGTCCAAATCTTGCTGTAGCAAGGATCTTTCTTCAGCCGAGGCATAAGTCTTAAAAAGTTTAACATCATCCGCGTACATCAATATTTTAGAATACTTTACTACTGTAGAAATGTCGTTTATGAATAGCAGGAACAGAATCGGTCCGAGGTGGCTGCCCTGAGGAACTCCCGAGGAAACATCGATGATCCCAGAATGAAAATATTTAAAAACTACCTTTTGCCTCCTACCGGAGAGATAAGAAGACATCCAACAGAGGATACCAGGTTAAAAACCAAGCAGATCTAGTTTACGGATGAGTAGAGAGTGACATTTTTTGTCAAATGCTTTACTAAAATCGGTACATATAACATCAGTATCAATGCATTCCCTAAACCCATTTGAAACATGGGTGGTAAATTCAAGTAAATTTGTAATGGTTGATTTGCCCTTACATAAGCCATGTTGGCAATTTGCTATTATTGAGGAAATCGGATAAGTCATATGATTGGTAACAATAGCTTCAAACAACTTCGGGACAGAAGAGAGTTTAGCTATAACACGATAGTTTTCAATAGAAGACCTGCTTCCAGATTTATGAAGGGGGATTATGTAAGACTGTTTCCATATTGACGGAAAAACTCCTTGCTGGAGGGACAAATTAAACAAGTTCGATAATGGCAGGTACAGGTGCTTTGCACATTTTTTTAGGAAACATGTCGGGATCATATCAGGGCCGTACTTGAATGATTCTTTTAAAGATATTAAATAATGAAAAACATCATCTGATGATATGACTGGAATATTAAAAGAGTTATTGGGGCTCAGCTTGTATGGATAGGAAATACAGTTATATTTAAATTGAGTGGTGTAGTTAGATTTAAAGAACTGGGCAAATAGATTGGCAATAATCTCGTTATCACATGACATAGTATTTTGATATTTCATTGCGGAAGGGAATGCATTTACTGTGCGCTTAGAATTAACGAAACCATAGAAAGCTAATGTTCATTTTCATTTTATTCAAGTATTTTTCATAACAGTTTTTATTTAATTCTAGATATTTATGTCGCAAGAATGAATAATTAAGACAATCCACATGACGACCAGTACTTTTATATATTTTAAAAGAACGCGATTTTTTATTTTTTAAAGTTCTCAAGTCTTTAGTGAACCATAAAGGGGCTGATTCATCACGAATACAAGGACCTTTAGGTACATGTTTAAGAAATAAGTTGTATAAAGTATTGTTGAAGTCCAAAACATTACGCTCAATATCGCCATTGTAGTAAGGCCAAGTTATTTTAGATAAGTCACAATTTAATTTTTTAAAATTAGCTTTTCTAAAATCGAAGCTGTCATTAGAATTAAAAGCTTTCGATCCAGAAACCCGCTCTCCGTCTATGATCTCGTATGACAATTCAATCGCAGGATGATATACATCCTCAGGTAAAACCAATGGATCACATCGATTTAAGGAGGCCCTGTACATGTTGTCAACAAAAACCAAATCCAAGACCCTCCCCAACTTGTTTTGTAGGGTATTAACCTGGTTCAGACAAAGTTCAGTCATCCCCTCCAGAAAGGCGTTGTTAATGGAAGGCACGATATGACCATCAATCATATTCCAAGAAATGTTTGGGATATTAAAATCACCCAACACCATCAATGAGTCGGGAGGCCTAAGCATTGAGTCCACAATCCCAAGTAAAGAAATATGATCACTATATACCGACAAGTCAGACTGAGGAGGTATATAGCAGAGGGCTAAATAAATATAAGACTTGCTTAATTGCACTCGTATGCACTTAAATTCAGTAGACTCAATGATAGGGACGTTAACCACTTCAGATGGTAATGAAGAATGGACAGCAAAAAGAACACCTCCACCGATCCTGCACTCTCGATCATTTCTGTAAATATGATATTCACTGCAAAGAATCTCCGAATCAAAAACGTGAGGTTTAAGCCAAGTTTCAGTGAAAGCTATAATGTTAAAATTACAGTGATAACTCTTCAAAAGCTAGTCAGTTAGTTTTGTATTCAAGCCTCTAACATTTTCGTAATATATATCAAGTTTAGTTTTTATCAGTTTTTTGACTCCGGATTAGGATGAGAAATTTTTGCTAACTTCTGATTATTTATGTTGGGTTTAAACTCGAATTCGCGAACAAAAGCCCCAGTCGGCCAAAAAGAGCTATTTAAAAGTATATTAAAGTTTTCGGAAGTTACATCGACTTTAAATGAAGAAATGTTTCTCTTGTAATTAAAGTTAAATTTCCTGATAGTTATGTCATCAGTCTTAACCTTAGATGAAATGTGAAACTTGATATCCTCAACTGTGGTATCACTGGAAAATCTTGATATAAAAATAGATTTTTTCTGAGGAACCACAACCAGCCCCCTAGCAAGCGCCACAGAAACCCCAGCAGAATTTTTGCTTTCGCTGCTTTCCTTTTGAACTGATCTCTGTGCAGCAGCTTTTGATGTTGAAGGTTCAACAGCTTGAGGACAAGGTGAGGAGAAACTAATCAACTCCCCTGAGGGAGAAGAAATAATTGTCGTCGGAATAGGATTTGGCTCAGCTTCGTCAGACGGACTCTCAATACGTTTCCGTTTACTATTACGGCTATTAGGAATACTCGTATTCTCTAAGCATTTAAAATAATTAAATACGTTTTCGTAGTGTTTGAATTTTTCGGTAAGAACATTTAGCTCTTTACCAATCTGAGAGAAACCGTTCCTACACTGCCTAAAAAATTTAAAAAGATCAACTTCAGTTGACCTACATTTCAGACAAGACCAGCGGACACCCTTACCATCATCAATCAAATCTAACACTCTACCTGTCAATCCAGCACACTTCATGTGGGCAAGCCCATCGCAAAGCCAGCACACAAAGCGTTCAGACCCACTCTTAACTTGGCAGTTAGGATAACTACAAGACATGGTATATTATTTAGGAGAAAATTAATTAGAATTAAAATTACAATTTATAGGACTAGCAGAAGAAAGGATCTAACAGTGGTAAGCAGTTTAGCAAAAAAAGCAGTTTAGCAAAAAAAGCAGTATAGAAGTCGGTAAGACAGTTTGAGATACACAGTTTTATTGACATTTAACAAATCACGCAAACAGCTGTGAAAGCTAAAAGGAGTAACAAAGAAGAGTGCGCGCACAAACAGCAACAGCCGCAAATGCAAAAACAAAACAATTGGCAACAACAACTGTACTACAAGAAAAATGATGACTCGGCACACAACACAACAAAGATTTATATGAGATTTTTTATAAGTCAAAGATTATTAAATGAATATGGCACCAAATCACTTTATACTTAGCTTGAAGTGCACAAAATTGATTTAATCACAATTTAATGAAATTTCTTTTAATTAATTGCCAGTTCACAAATTCGGGAAATGCTGCCATCTAGTGGACCATAACAAACTGTTTATGGAAATTTTGTATATCTAGGTAACAAGTTTTTGTCCATGATATTGGCAATTCTCCTAATGCATCCGCAAGCTAGAGTAAGAAGTCGGGTCCCACTGAGCTTCGGTTGCTTACTTAAAAAATATCAGTTCATTAAATGCAAAATTAAGTTAATGTTCAAATATTCATACAAATACATATGGATTTGTGAACATATGTCCACATACATACATAGCATCTTGGACGAAAAATCGCAATGCTACACAAAATCGCAATGCTTACAATTTTTGACAAACCACAACTTCATTTCCTTTGCAACAAAAATTCTTCGATTTAATTTAAAACAAGTCTGCATATTCACTTGAAAGTCGAAAATTTCAGTAAACCGATCCTCTGAAGTAGAAAAAGCGTCCGTACATTCCCGTAAGTATCATCTTATGCTTCGCGAGAGGTTAATTCAAGTTCGCTGATAACTCATTGAAATGATAAGTAAATAAATTCGCAACGCACTTATCTTAATAATATTAATTTTCACAATACTCTTTCAAATATTTTTTTTTAATTATGATGAGGTTGTGGCAAATTTAAACAAATACTCGTGTACCACAAATGTGAAAAAAACCGGCGTTTACCGCCGGTATATGCCAAAGTTATTGTGAGGAAGAGCATATACAGCATCTCCTCATAACACCAGGTGTCCCCAGAGGTAATGGACAAGTATAGAGGGTGCATATAATCGTGATTCCGATGTTAGCGAAGTTATGTCACGGGTTATATAAAAATTGGTATAATTACGTAGAAACAGTGCAAAGAACAATCAACAATACTTCGCCTCGCGGTACCAAGTATTCGCCTTTTAAGATTTTAACGGGCATCGAAATGCGTGTACCTGATAACTCCGAACTTAGGGAGTTAGTTGAGGAAGATAACTTTCAATAGTTAAGTGCTGTTCGTGGCGAAGCCAAAGATAATATCCGAAGGCTCCAACAAGAGAATAGGAAAACTTTTAACGCAGATAGTAAAAAGAAATTAAGAGGTTGGATCGTTAGTAGCCATAAAACGTACGCAATTTGGGTCGGGAATGAAGTTGAAACCAAAGCTAATGGGGCCCTATAAAGGCACTAAATGCTTACAGCACGGTCGTTATGAAAGTTGGAGACCACGAAGGTCCGGGCCAAATGTCTACAGTAGCAGAATTTATGCAGCCATGGTCATTCGGGGCAAATGAATCTGCAGGATGGCCGAATGTAGGATCGGTTGACAAGTCGACACGGATAGGACGTAACTACTGATTACCGGACACGTAAAACAACAAAACAAATCTACGATCTAAAAAGTGCAACACCGTAATAAGAGGGAAAAAAACCGATTGACAGACTGGAAGTAAAAAGAAAGAGAGAACAGTAAAATGAAGCTAAGAAAAGGGTGCAAATAAAAAAGGGCTGAGTGAAAAGTTCAGTTGTAAAGTAGCAGCGACGGCAGTAGTGCGCAGTGTGACGGATTTATTCCTTTTAACCGAAATGTTTAAAATAATTAAACTTAATTCCTAAATTAATTTTGTGAACTAAGAATTTCGTATAATAAATGTGTAATAAAATCGGAAATCAAGATGTGTAGAATGAACAGTGACTTATTATTTCCGACATATATAGGTATCAAACGATACTTGCGAGTACAAGTAGATACTCGATACTTTTTTTGCGAAAGCAAATATTTTTTAGCGATGCTTTTCACTTCGATACCGCGTTAGTAACGATACTTTTCTTTCCATGCTTTCAGAAAATTTCCAAAAGAAAAAGCAATAAGTTAAATAACAACGCTAGTGCAAGAGAATACTAAGTAATGTTACTCAGTCTGATGAACAAAGTATTTGTCTTCATCTATATTATCCATCAAAATTAACACTTTTGAAGTGTAATGCTTTGAACACTTAGACAACTGCACCTCACGACGTAACGACAGCGAAATTTCATTGTCTGCAAATGTCGTCTTAAAGCCAGCTTTTTGAACATTTTGAATACGTCAGTGACATATTGGATAGTTTATTTGTTGTTGCCATATTAAAATATTTCACTTCTATATAATTAAAAAATTTAGTTGAAAGTGAAAGTTTTTGGGCAAAAAAAAAGTAAATAGGTCTTTTCATTTGTTTCAAATGTATGTTATATCAAAGCTATTTTATGCCTTTGTTGGTAACGTACGAGTTGTTAAAGTTAAAGTTGTTATTGTGGCAGCACTACAGCTGCACATTGTCGTCGGCAAAATTAGATATCATTTTAATTAGGCGACAACAACAACTGCAAGCCTGCTGCCGTGAAGTAGTGCTGTTGTCTAAATAACCGTGGTCATAAGAACGTGTATTATTATATTTGCAATGTGGCAATGTGCTACAAAATTTAGTTTTTAATTGATTTTTAATAAAATTTTAAATAAATTTCGAATGAATATGAATTTAAATTCGCCACTTCCAAAGATAACAATGTAAGACTTAAGTTTGTTGATTTGTTCTAAAATAAACCCTTCTCCAAAGTTTTAATACCAAACGAAGCAAACTGGACGATTTTCTCAAACTAAAAAATTAAATTTGCTAAGTTTTTAATGGCCTTATGAATGATTAATCATTGACAATTTTATTGAGCTGGACGCCAGTTTTTGAGAGATTTTTGTTTAAAAATAGCGGCTATAACTTCTACCACTAAAACTCTTGTTGTTTTTCCAAACAAATATCTTTCATAAACTGTCCTCGAGCTCAATGAATTTGTAAATGATTTTATGTATTTCTAAATGCAAATTTATTTGGTAGGTTGAAGAGAACAAGAACTTCGTATTTTTTTCTAAATAACTCTTGATTGGAGTAAGTTGTGAAGGAAAAAGATGGAAACATAACAACAGCTCACACAGCGTAAGCTTAGCAAAGCGCGTTTAGCTGTAGGCTTCAGTATTGCGCTGAAGTCGCGGGTTCGAATCTATATATATTATATTGAAATTTATCATAAAAATAATGTTTCTTTTTATTTTAAATGAGTATGTTTATTAAATATAAAGCAGCGGTGGCTGCTACTTGGATTTTGGTTCACATTGCTTATTATACTAAGGCTTAAGCTGATGTTTACACACTTTTTTTTAAATTTCAATAGTCAATTTATGTAACATTTTATCTTGTTTTTTTAAATATTAGTTTTCCTCACAATCTTCAATTATTTAATAAATTTTTAAAATACTATATATTAATTGTTTACTCTGTTCGCCAAATGGTAATCTTTGCGTTCGCGAAAAAGCTCGGCACTTCAAAATCTCAGAAATTCTGGTGAGCCACGAAGCAGCGAGTGGAGATGACGCCTTTCGGGGCACCGTTACTTAAAATTTGTCTGAGGTACGTCAATATAGTGGCAGCATTGCCACAAAGAATTTAATTTTTTAACAAAATTTTTAGAAGAATTACCAAACCTAGAAAAACAAGTCGTTTAACTCGTCGAAACTAAATTTTTTTCAATACGTTTTTCTCTTTCGATGCAACCATATATGTTTGTACATGTCGCTAATTTACTAAAAGCCAGTTTTTCAGTGAAAGTTTAAATATGTTTGTCACTTAAACTAAGCACAGAAAAAATTAGCTGATGAAAAAGACTGCCATAACTCAAAAAATGTATTAATTGACTTGAGTTTTCAGAAATGTCCGTTACCTCTTCTTTTATGCTATGTAAAATTCCAAAGTAGTAACAATAATCAGTAGCTCATTACAACTACAACAAAAGAAATTAAATTTCAAATTGAAAAAAATTACCGAATCCATTCTAAAAATAAAGAAAATTTCCCGTTTTAGTAAAAAATACCAAAACGGCAATGCTGTTATGCGGCCGCTCTTCCAATTTAACTCTTATTTATTCCCTTTTTCGCTCACCCACTATGGTTACGACACGCATTTGGAAAGGCGCTATCTTGTTTTCTATCATTCCTGCTGGTGAGCCAATGATCTCGCCCACAGTATATACAGTAGAAAAGCTGAGGTGAAGTCCTTCTCAGGGATAAGATTTTTCATGGTGGATAATGAAAAGAAATTATAGCAGAGTTGCATGCAATGATATTTCATAATAAACTTTGAAAATCACATAAAAACTTTTGCGGAATGTGAAATATTTGCATTAACTATCAAATATACACTTTACAATTATTACTTATAGCGAAAATATGTGACAACTATTTTTATTTGCATGTTTGAATAATTATTCAACAGCTCACCACAATTCTCCTATAAAAACCTGTACAATAAAAAAGCAACCAAAGCAAAAGTAGTGTACTTTTCAGTGGTAAGTTTTTTATTCATTTCATTCATTCGTTTCGGTTAAATTTGTAAACAAAAGCAGGTAATTTTGCAACTAAATATATTAATATCCTTATAACTGAAACATTTTTACATTTACTACAAAAAACAACTGTCTTGCATGGAGCGCAAGCGAAACTCCGTCTATAAATTGAAGCAGAGTATTCCTATAAGAGTTTATGTGGCTCATCTGCATGCATAATCATAAAGAAAGATAATTTTTTGTGATTTCAGGGCCAATAAAACATCTGCGAAGGACTTTTGATTCTTCAAGACCTTAGAAACTACATTGATTTTTTGTAGCTCAATGTTCATGGTGAAGATTCCTGAATATGTACAAACATTTATTTAGTGTAAATTATGAACATATTATATTATGTGGCGACTTAAACATTGATTTGCTATTAAAAAACGAACGTGCTAGGAATTTGTTTGATGATATGTCAAGTGTTGGTTTAATGTTATAAATGGTATGCCTACTCGTTTTGGTCCCAAATGTAAGCCCAGTTTACTGGATTTATTTTGTGTTTCAGATATGTCCTGTGTTTCCCATTTTGACCAACTTTCTCTAAGTAGTGTTAGTGACCGCGATTTAATTTTCCTAAGTTATAGAATACGGTTAAGTGCTCCTGCCACGAGATTTCTTGTATTATCGAGATTTCAACGCGGTTGAAATACAAAATTTAGCTGCTGAAGCTTCCATCTTACCTTGTAACGACTGTTGGTTCTTGGCTGACATTAATGAAAAGGTAGATAATTTCTCCACGTTAGTTAACTACCTCTTAAATAAATATATTCCTCTAAAAAAAGTAAAAATACAAATAAATAGAGCTAGGCACCCATGGTTTACCAAGGACGTCCGCAAGGCAATAAATGCTCGAAATAATGGTTACTCCTTCTGGAAACAAAACAGTAGCGACGTAAATTGGATTGTGTTTAAACGTATGCGAAACAGAGTTACTGAAGCCACGCGCAAAGCAAAGAAATTACATTTTCAGAGATATGTAGCTCAATTCTGACCTTCCATCTAAAGTGCTGTGGAATAATTAAAAAAATCTTGGGGTGCAACATGAGTCGAAGCCTGAGTGCATGGTTGATGCCGACAATATGAATGAGTATTTCTCAGTGAAACCACCGATAGAAAGTGTTGCTTTTAAGCTTGATTGTGACCTGTTACATGATTTTGCCAGTAAATTTAAATTTACCAATGTCACTGAATCTGAAATAATACCCTGCATATTATCTATTAGGTCAAATGCGGTAGTTGAAGATAAAATTGGTATACGATTTATAAATTATTTTGCCCTACATTATTTCTCCAATGACGCACATTATCAATTTTTCATTAACAACATCAAGATTTCCTGATTCTTGGAAAGTGGCCAATATAATACCCATTGCCAAAAAATGTAATGCCACTCAACCTTGCGACTTTCGCCCAATAAGCATTCTTCCGGCACTGTCAAAGGTTTTTGAACGGTTGATGTTAAATCAAATGATGGAATACCTAACAGAGAGTGGTCTCATGTCCGAATATCAATCTGGTTATCGAAGGGGGCATAGCTGTTCAACCGCTGTGCTGAAGATATTGAGGGATATACGACCATTCTATGATAAGGGAGACCTCACCATTGTTTCATTACTAGAATTTTCCAAAGCATTTGACACTGTTTGCCACAAAATCCTTCTCCATAAACTTTACGCATATTTCGGTTTCAGCAATGATACAGCTAGGTTAATAGCAAGCTTTCTTACAAACAGAAGATAACGGGTTACATAAAAAAATAACTGCTCTGCATTATTGCCTATTACAGCGGGAGTACAGCAAGGTTCGATTCTTGGTCCGGTTCTGTTTTGTATGTATATCAATGATATTGAAAAGTGCTGTAGAAATGTGAATATTTGAATATTGAAATAATTTGAATGCAACCAAAACTCAAGCAATTGCCCTATCTCAATGCTCAAACAGCATGTATGCTGTTTCTTCTATCATATTGAATGGAACTATTGTGAAATATGATAAAGTGGTTAAAACCCTGGGCTTCAAATTCAATACGTCTCTATCATGCGTCGACCATGTAAATGCATCAATAAGTTAGTCATATTCTGTATTGAGCCGACTTTGGAAAACAGCAGCTTTCATACCTCAGGACATAAAACTTAGGCTTGTAAAAACACTAGTAGTTCCTATAATATCAAATCAAGAGTTGGTTTATGGATGCCCGGATAAAGCATCCATAAAGAAATTACTATTAATTAACAATGCTGCTAGATATGTATACTTAAAACGAAAATTTTACACATTTCCGTATTATCTGTGGAAATTCTCGGTTGCAGCTTATCTTAAGCTTCGTTAGAGCTGTGGAACTCTTTACCTAATAAGTCTTAAACAAGTTCTACATATGTGTTTTTTCTTTGTTTATAATTATGTTTTACTTCTTACCTATGCTGAATAATTGTAAGAGCGTTTTTTGTTAAATGTCAAAACTAGATTCGATTAAATTATTCACTTTTATATCAGGTACTTATTATTACTATTTTTAGTAAAGCACGTTAAAAGACTGCGTCTTACTTGTATCTTAATATTTAATAAAATAAAATAAAGAAATAAAAACAAACATACAAAATTTAAAATATATAAATATACCCTGCGAAAGCAGGGTGCGGATGAAGCGCAATATAGTGCCCAGGTTACGCTAGACATCTAGCCAATCCCACATCAAGACCGTAGTGCACGATGAGGAATCGTACCCTTCCAGAGGTGACCCTGTTTTCACCGAACACTACGGCTCTAGACCCGCAGGGTGTCGAAACTACCCGTCCCCCCTAATCCAGGGTGTCATGCGTCACCGTGCCCATAGATGGTTTGCAGTCAGGGGGCTTTTCCGACTGTATTCTAACGGCGCCTCCCGGACACCGGTCCGCCTCCGGGAGTAACGGTGGACTTGCTGCGGCATGGGGCTCTGCCATAGTCGACCGTTCCCTTCCCCTTGCCTTTACTTCCGGCCACCGAACGGTCTCGACTCAATAGGTGGCCAACGAACCAGAACCAGAATAAACAAACAGCCTCGGAACCCTGCACGGGTAGTGCCGCCGACGGACACGGCGAAGCAACGTCCAACCATATCTCGGGAACCGCAACGACGGTGCCTAAAGGGCCTGCATGGCCCAAAACCCGATTTCGATCCTCCCCAGCGACTGAAGATATGGCCCCACCCCTTGAGAGAAAGCCATCCTCCGGAGAAGCCGGAAGTACTAAGCCTCCCGAGGGAAAGTCGCTTCCGGTGGAAAAGCTGAGGACGAACAATCCCTCAAACAGGGGTCCTCTACGGACAAAAAACCAACCACAGTCACCGCTGCGCAAAACACTGGCAAAGCCATTAAGCCTCACGTCAGGGCCCAGCGCGACCGAAGGGCAGCCCCGAAGGTCATCAAACGGCTGGAGGCTATACCGTACGCCCAACTGACGGAGACACAGAAAGCCTCTCTGGAGTCGGCCAAGGGAGTCCTGAACGCCAGAGGACCTGGCCTGCAAGAGACAGCGATCTCAAGACGATACCCCGAGTGGATCGAAGAAGCACAGGACTTCCTCCCCCCGAACCGTCGGTCGATGGCCATATCAGCTAAGCCATTTAGCGGGACTGCAAAAGAGCACATGACGCTGGCTGTGCTCGACAAGAGCTATCCCGACAGAAATATCAGCACGGACAACTGGAAGTCCGTCTTGATGGGTCTCTGCAGGGTCTATAAGGGCATACTCCTGAAGTATGCCGGCCCTGCACCAGTAGTCCGCGACGACGGCTGGTATCAAGGGCGAATTAAGCTGGTCGCGTGCGCGGATGAGCTCGCAGTCCGGCTGTACAAGGAGGCAATCTCCTCGGTGGGACAGCTGTGGCCCGGGGCAGACTTGAATGCTGTCCACACGGACGAGATCCCTAAGCGGCCTCGAGCCTGGGCCTGGGTCCCAGCGGAACCATCTAAACCGCAGGAGATCCTCGAGCTCATCCGCCTTGGCAACGGAGATCTACTCGCCATTGATTGGAGGATAGTACGAGTTGGCGAGACCAAGGAGAAGCAGCGTTACGTGAACCTCGTCATAAACGATGCTTCCATCCCAGTGCTCGCGGGCTGTGGTGGGGTAATAAGCTACGGCTTCTATTCCATCACCATTAAGGTCCACAAGAGGACGGAGAAGTCAGACAGACGGATCAGACGGGCAACGCCTCGAGCGCACCCGATTCCGACACCACTCTCACTGGCGAGGGGGCCAACAAACCGAGTATAAATTTAAAAACGAGTGCCCTGAGCGCAACTGAAGACATCCCATCGGGGGTATCGGACATCGCGAGGGATGCTGAGAGCGAAACGGGCCGATGGGTGGAGCCCGATGATGAGGACCAGCTTCTGGCTGCGGAAGCTGAGGAGGCGGACCTTGACATCACGGTCAGGGCCGTCACCCAAAGAGAAGAGCCAGAGGCAAGGGACGTCGGTGATTCTAGAGATGGTGCAGATTCTACAAATTAATCGGCACCACTCCAAGGCAGCTTCGGCTGCCCTCCTTCTACGACTCAGCGAAAAGGCTGAGGACATCATTCTCGTCCAAGAGCCATGGATCGTCTGAGCTTGCGGACTGAACTCTGATGCCTACCAAACGGTAACAGCCCCAGTAGCAGGTAGGATCGGGGCATGTATTCTTATTAAAAAACCACTTTCTTATATTCACCTCTCTCAATACAGCGACGAAGACACAGTAAGCATAAGCGTCCAGCTGAAAGAGAGCGTCGTCTGATTCCTGACGAGCTACATGGCCCGCGACAGCCAATCTCTCCCTCCAAAAAAACTGAAGGAAGCCATCATAGGGGCTGACAAGGAAAGACTCCCGGTCATAATTGGAGCCGACTCGAACTCACATCATGAGATATGGGGCAGCTTGGCAGACCTGATAAGCAACTGGCAAGTGTCCAAAGAGCACTCCTTTTTCGACCACTTCTACATAACTTTTAAGATCACTCTCAATCCTACCACTCTAACGGCGTACAGGAATAAGAGGCGGACGGATTGGCAGAAATATAAGAACGTCCTCTCAGCCTCTCTGTCAAGACACGTTTATCACGGTAGGCTAGGCCTATCGCAAACACCTGACGAAGCGAGTCCCTCAAACAAGAAGGTCGTTTCTCTCGGTGAGCTTGACTCACCATCGAAAATAGATGAAGCGGTAGACCTCATAACAAACGCATGTAATTCTGCTTCCAGAGTCTCCTGCCCTAAGACCCTCCCGAAGGATAAAACGAAACCCCAGTCGTGAAATCTAGAGATTTCAGCACTTAGGAAAGAGAGTAGGCGTCTCTTTAACCTAACCAAGCAAATCTTGGCAAAACTTCTGTAACAACATAGAAGAAAACTCCGAAGCCAACAGGCTGAGGAAGGTTCTCTCGAAAAGTGTTCCAACGATACGATACGATACGACTTTTCTGATTTGATATTTGAGTGACGTCAAGGCAATGACAGCGTTTCCAAAAATATTTTAATTTAATACCAAAACTTAAAAATACTACCAAACCCAGAAAAATATTACCAAAAGTCGTTTTATTCGTCAAAAGCTTTAAATTTTATTTTTTTTCAATATCTATCTCCATTAACCACATATGTAGGTACATATCGCTTATTTACTAAGTGCCAGTTTTTTTAGTGCAAGTTTACTTCTGATTTTTATTTAAGCTGAGTTTAAGATCAGTATGCAGAAATAACAACTGCAAGTGTTTTTCGTTTGAACTCCAAAATGAGTCTGACTTTATTATATTCTGCAATTCTTAACTTAACCTTGACTGATGTCGGTTGCTGCCGCTGTCGCTGCAGCTGCAGCTACCATGGGAGCTATTTTGTTTTATTTGTATAATGTACTTGTATTCGGAGCGACGATTCAGATGTAGCATTTGAATAGTTGTTATTATCGTTGTCAGTAGTTTTCGTGAGAAGGCAGTTACATTTCTTAACCTGCTGTTTAGTTTTATATCTACATTGTACTTGTATTTGGAGTGATAATGCAAATGTCAAATTATTTGAATAGTTAATATTTTCAGTGTCAGCAGAAATGGTCGGAAAGCGGTTGTATTCCGTAACGTGCAGTTTTTAAGTCAACTTTAAACGGCCGATATTGCAGGGTTAAACTTAGTCTAACCCATCACCTGTTTGTTAACTACTTTGTTTTGGTAGCAAACAATTTTATTCAGGGCAAGGACTCTAAGTTTAAATAAAAACTAATTTTAAATGAAACTTAGTTTAAATTGATTTTAAACAAACACAGAAAAGCTGACCCTAAGAGGCTGGCATAACTCATTAGAATCGATTTGAGTAATTTAAGTTTTGGTAAAAAATTACCGAAGTAGCAATGCTGTTCTACGGTCTCTCTTGCACTTTTACTCTTCCTTTCCAACTCTTTCGATCACTCACTACCTTGACGCATTGTGGGAAGGCGCAGTCTTCTATCATTCTTGCTACTCAACAACAATTTTTTGCGCCGATGGTAAACGGCGGCAGTCGCGCATTCGCTAACGCGCGATACAAAATTTTCTGAGTTACCACTTCATACTACTAAACACATCGGTTCATAAATTTGCTACTGTGTACATATGTACACCTATAATTATATACCCGGCAAGAACAACCTAACGCAATACGACTAACACATTTACTTATTAACAATATTTAGAAGGTATTCTTCCCGTTTTAAAACAAGTTATTTACCGCATAATAATATTGCATTGAGACACGACAAGTACATGTAGAACTCCGAATAAAAGAAAGGCAACGCTGTTACAAAATGATGCAAATTTATTCAAGTTGTAATAAAAAGTATTGGTAGTACTAAGCTTATATAACGCATTATTTAACAGATAGTGTTCTTACTGAGTATGTTTGTATGAACATTAATAGAACATACCGCTTGCACATTTATTGAGTGCCCTCCTTTTCGGCAAACATACGAGTAAATACATATGTAAGTACGTACTCGTATTAGTCGTTTTATATTGTAATCTAAACTTTTGATGTAAAATTCGGAAATTAATGATTATAAACTTATTTTAAGTATCGTGGTGGGACTAGCTGTGATTGCAGGCGGCATGACACATCGGGGTACACTATGGCTAGTCAAGTCGGCTGGGGTGGATTCATGCCTTTAAAAAAAAGTAGCGGACGCAAAACGCAACAAAAAAATGGGGTTAAATTGAAATGAATAAGAAAAAAACCTGCAAACTCGTGAAATTTTAATTCTAAACCAAGAAAAATAGAATGAAAACATAACAAAAGAATATTAAAAAAAAGAATATAGGGCATCACCGATGGTAGTGTGATGCCTGGTGCTAGCTCACCGTCATCCATGGCTGCTGTCGCACCCTAGCAGCCACTATACAAACTCCTGCGTCCCTTCTTAATCATCGGACAAGTCAGCATTCCAATTTTTGTTTACAAATTTTTATTTACAAATCATATTACTACCATACTAAAACAGTAATTATATAACTTTATATAAACTTAGTTAATAAGTTAACATCAAAATATAGATATTATTAACATTTTTCATTGTTCATTCAAAATGTATGAATTAATTATGTTATTAAGGAAAGGGTCAAAGACAAGGAAAATATACCAAAAAGGTCAGTCAGCAAATCCGTATGTCGTAGCGTTAGGTTCTGTCTCCCTTTAATTTAGTTTATATGTTTTATGACGACTTGTATTATAAGTAGGCCTTTTAGTTAGTTATCGGTTATTTTGCATTAGTTATTGGTTTACTTTTAATTCATTAATTTGTGTTATTTATTTCATTTAGTTTATTTATTTTGTTTGATTATATTTCATGGAGCTGATATATTGTTCAATTGAACTCAAATTAAAAGGACGTCAAAAAAACATTGTTTTTTTTAATATAAATAAATTTTTCCATTAATAATCAATTATTATTATTACGATTTTATTACTTAACCAATAAAACTAACCGAATATACAGTAATTCATAACGTGGGTATCTGCTTCACCGACTCCGTCAATAGATAAGATCTCTTTGGATGGTGGTTCCTTAGCATGTTATTTCATGAACATATGTATATCGCCGAGATTAATAAGGTTTAACATAATTGCTTTTGGATTTTCATTTAATTTATTTTAAACTTTTAAGCGCTCGTTAAATTCATGGGAATAATTTGTGTAACTTGGATTTTCGTGTATAAATGCTGTTTTAGGGATTATGTAGAGGCATACATATGTGATTTCCTTTTCTGGTTATTTTCTTATGCCCTTAAATTTAGATTGTTGAGCCACTACTATCTGTATTAGTATTGGATATCAGATGAACATTTTTTTTATTTCTACCTCGTTTTAATCTTAAACATTTTTATTTTTTTTATTTTTAACAAGTTACAATAAAGGCAAAACAATAATGAAAATTATCACAATAAAAGGGATGGCCAGCCCTCGATAACCTTGTTTATCGGCAAATGAAAAATTAGTTTATTGTTTGAATTATACTTTGGTTGGCAAAAATCTTTTGACTGAACCCTCCGCGAGGGTGCCAACTGGAAATGAGCCCTACAGAGCAATCCCGTACGATGTCGGGAAGGTGCTTAGCTAAGATCAGGGATCAGTTTCAAGTGCTTATGTCTCTCAATGGCTCTGTTATATAGAAAATGGTTCTTGATCGTGGTCTCTAAGGTAGGAGCAGGATCAAGGAGTCATGCGTACCGTGCTGATGATCCCTCTGGGACCCAGTTGTATTCAGGCCTTACCCCGGGTAATGCAGATCTCTGCCTGGGGTGGCCGAACCCCTTTCTCCGCTACTCGTTGGTTCAAATTATGGACACACCAACAAAAGCAAAAAACAACGAGACCGGCACTCGTAATATGTCGGAAGGGCAGTCGCCCAAGAAGCAGAGGGACCGTGAGATGCAGGGCCCCTCCACCAAGTTAGTGAAGGGCAGCAAACCACTGGCGATGCCGAGGCCTGCATCTTCAAAGAAACGCTTAGGGGGCGGGAAACCCTCGAGTATAGTTCCAAGCACTAGCAGAGGCGAACCTGGTAGGCAGTTTGCTACCATGGGGGCTGCTAAAGCTGGTGCACGCATCCCTTGGGCGCCACCGCTAACACCCACGGCGTTCACTAGGCCGGACAACAGACCACCCACGGAGGTAGCAACTTCGCGACACAGGAAGGCTGCCATTAGGATCTTGAAAAGATCCAAACTAGCGGATGATCTCTGTAATCGGGCGCTGCCCGGTGATCGTGCGGAGATTCTGGTAGAAATCGAGTGGGCAAATGCAATCATGCCCAACTTCCTGCTGACTGCTCCAGAGGGGCAGAGAACAACAAACAAGCGCAAAAGATCGATGGAGGTTGCGCAGAATAAACCGAAAAGGGTTAAAACCCACGGTTCATCCTTTGCGGAAGTCGCAAAGGAGAAGATCATCCTAGCTGTTGTGGATAAAAATCACGGCGATGAACCGGTTTTGCGAGCCCATTGCAAATGAGTGGAATCGGAGTTATCGGGCATTGCGGTAAGCGTGCTTCGCGCGAACCCTGGACCGGCACCATCATGTAAGGATGCCGGCGAAGCCACACTCTTTCAAAAACTCCGTCTTCGTCCTGCACTCATCTGCGTACAAAATAAAACTAAATAAAAAAACACAATACATAACAAAAACATGTAAAAAACCAAATTTTACAACAACAAATCGTTATCGCGTGTTGTCTACGATTGCCGAGAACGGTACACACGAACACGAGGTTATGTTATTGCTACTAATCAACCAAGAATGATAGAGAAGAAGATTGCTCCTTCCGGGGTACCATTACTCAAAACTTAAAAAAAACTACCAAAACCAAAAAAATATTACCAAAAGTCGTTTTACTCGTCAAAAGCTTCAAATTTTATTTTTTTTCAATATCTATCTCCATTAAGGCGCAACCACATATGTATGTACATGTCCCTTATTTACTAAGAGCCAGTTTTTTTAGTGCAAGTTTACTTCTGATTTTTATTTAAGCTGAGTTTAAGATCAGTATGCAGAAATAACAACTGCAAGTGTTTTTGGTTTGAACTCCAAATTGAGTCTGACTTTATTATATTCTGCAATTCTTAACCTAACCTCGACTGATGTCGGTTGCTGCCGCTGTTGCTGCAGCTGCAGCTACCATGTGTGCTATTTTGTTTTATTTGTATAATGAACTTGTATTCGGAGCGACGATTCAGATGTAGCATTTGAATAGTTGTTATAATCGTTGTCAGTAGTTTTCGTGAGAAGGCAGTTGCATTTCTTAACTAGCTGTTTAGTTTTATTTCTACATTGTACTTGTATTTGGAGTGATAATGCAAATGTCACATTATTTGAATAGTTAATATTTTCATTGTCAACAAAAATGGTCGGAAAGCGGTTGTATTCCTTAACTTGCGTTTTTAGGTCAACTTTAAACGGCCGATATTGCAGGGTTTAACTTAGTCTAACCTATCAGCCGTTTGCTAACTACTTTGTTTGGTAGCAAAAAATTTTATTCAGCGCAAGGAAACTAAGTTTAAATAAAAACTAAATTTAAACGAAACTTAGTTTAAATTGATTTTAAACAAACACATAAAAACTGACCCTAAAAGGCTGGCATAACTCATAACAATACTCAACCACAATTTTTGGCGCCGATGGTAAACGCGAATGCCCGTTACAAAATTCTTTGAGTTACCACTTAATACTACTACACTCATCGGTTAATAAATTTGCTACTGTGTATATATGTATGTACACTTAACAGATAGTGTTCTCACTGAGTCTGTTTGTATGTACATTAATATAACATATCGCTTGCACATTTATTGAGTGCCCTCCTTTTCGGCAAGCATACGATATATGTAAGTAAGTACATACTCGTATTAGTCGTTTTATATTGCAATCTAAACTTTTGATGTAAAATTCGGAAATTAATGATTATTAACTTATTTTAAGTATTATTACTTATTACTTTACTTTTCCTTTATGACCGTTTTTCTTCAGCTTGTTACGGTACACGAATCGTGGTGGGACCAGCTGTGATTGCAGGCGGAAGGACACATCGGGGTACACTATGGCTAGTCAAGTCGGCTGGGGTGGATTCTTACCCTCACTGCTGTTTCCTGCGGCATAAGCAGATAAAACAAGATTAAACAAAATAATTCCGGCACAGCCGGAAGTAGCGGACGGAAAACGCAACAAAAAAATGGCGTTAAATTAAAATGAATAAGAAAAAAACTTGCAAACTCGTGAAATTTAAATTCTAAACCAAGAAAAATATAATGAAATCATAACAAAAGAAGAGGAAAAAAAGAATATAAGGCATCACCGATGGTAGTGTGATGCCAGCAGCCCCTATACAAACTCCTGCATCCCTTCTAAATCATCGGACAAGTCACCATTCCCATTTTTGTTTACAAATTTTTATTTACAAATCATATTACTACCATACTAAAACAGTAATTATATAACTTTATATAAACTTAGTAAATAAGTTAGCATCAAAATATAGATATTATTAAAATTTTTCATTGATACAAATCCTCGCAGATAAGTGGAAAATAATGTATAAATTAATTATGTTATTAAGGGAAGTGTCAAAGACAAGGAATATATACCAAAAAGGTCAGTCAGAAAATCCGTATGTCGTAGCGTTAGGTTCTGTCTCCTTTAATTTAATTTATATGTTTATATGGTTCTGTCTCCCTTTAATTTAGTTTATATGTTTTATGACGACTTTTATTATAAGTAGGCCTTTTAGTTAGTTATCGGTTATTTTGCATTAGTTATTGTTTTACATTTAATTGATTAATTTATGTTATTTATTTCATTTAGTTTATTTATTTTGTGTGATTATATTTCATGGAACTGATATACTATTGTTCAATTGAACTCAAATTGAAAGGACGTCAAAAAAACATTGTTTTTTTTAATATAAATAAATTTTTCCCATTAATAATCAATTATTATTATTACGATTTTATTACTTAACCAATAAAACTAACCGAATATACAGTAATTCATAACGTGGGTATCTGCTTCAGCGACTCCGTTAATAAATAAGATCTCTTTGATATTGGATGGTGGTTTCTTGGCATTTTATTGCATGTATATCGCCGAGATTAATAAGGTTTAACGTAATTGCTTTTGGATTTTCATTTAATTTATTTTAAACTTTTAAGCGCTCGTTAAATTCATGGGAATAATTTGTGTAACTTGGATTTTCGTGTATAAATGCTGTTTTAGAAATTATGTAGAGGCATACATATGTGATTTCCTTTTCTGGTTATTTTTTTATGTCCTTAACTACTATTTGTATAAGTATTGCATATCAGAAGAACATTTTTTTTATTTCTACATGGTTTTAATTTGAAATATTTTTTTTTTTAATTTTTACAAGTTACAATAAAGGCAAAACAATAATAAAAATTCTCACAATAAAAGGGATGGCCAGCCGTCGATAACCTCGTTTATCGGCATATGAAAAATTATTTTATTGTTTGAATTATACTTTGGCAAAAATCTTTGGACTGAACCCTCCGCGAGGGTGCCGACTGGAAACAAGCACTACAGAGCAATCCCGTACGATGTCGGGAAGGTGCTTAGCTAAGAACAGGGATCAGTTTCATGTGCTTATGTCTCTCAATGGCTCTGTTATATGGAAATGGTTCTTGATCGTGGTCTCTAAGGTAGGGGCTGGATCAAGGAGTCATGCGTACCGTGCTGATGATCAGACTGGCTGCGAGCCCCCAAATAGCCCTCTGGGATCCGGGCCGCACCCAGTTGTATTCAGGCCTTACCCCGGGTAATGCTAATCTCTGCCTGGAGTGGACGAACCCCTTTCTCCGCTACTAGTGGGATCAATTTATGGACACACCAACAAAAGCAAAAAACAATGAGACCGGCAATCGTAATATGTCGGAAGGGCAGTCGCAGTTGCAGGGCCCCTCCACAAAGTTAGTGAAAGCTCTTAGTAAATAAGGGACATGTACATACATATGTGGTTGCGCCTTAATGGAGATAGATATTGAAAAAAAAATAAAATTTGAAGCTTTTGACGAGTTAAACGACTTTTGGTAATATTTTTTTGGGTTTGGTAGTTTTTTTTAAGTTTTGAGTAATGGTACCCCGGAAGGAGCAATCTTCTTCTCTATCATTCTTGGTTGATTAGTAGCAATAACATAACCTCGTGTTCGTGTGTACCGTTCTCGGCAATCGTAGACAACACGCGATAACGATTTGTTGTTGTAAAATTTGGTTTTTTACATGTTTTTGTTATGTATTGTGTTTTTTTATTTAGTTTTATTTTGTACGCAGATGAGTGCAGGACGAATACGGAGTTTTTGAAAGAGTGTGGCTTCGCCGGCATCCTTACATGATGGTGCCGGTCCAGGGTTCGCGCGAAGCACGCTTACCGCAATGCCCGATAACTCCGATTCCACTCATTTGCAATGGGCTCTCAAAACCGGTTCATCGCCGTGATTTTCATCCACAACAGCTAGGATGATCTTCTCCTTTGCGACTTCCGCAAAGGTTGGACCGCGGGTTTTAACCCTTTTTGGGTTATTCTGCGCAACCTCCATCGATCTTTTGCGCTTGTTTGTTGTTCTCTGCCCCTCTGCAGCAGTCAGCAGGAAGTTGGGCATGATTGCATTTGCCCACTCTATTTCTACCAGAATCTCCGCACGATCACCGGGCAGCGCCCGATTACAGAGATCATCCGCTAGTTTGGATCTTTTCAAGATCCTAATGGCAGCCTTCCTGTGTCGCGAAGTTGCAGCCTCCATGGGTGGCCTGTCGTCCGGTCTAGTGAACGCCGTGGGTGTTAGCGGTGACGCCCGAGGGATTCGCGCACCAGCTTTAGCAGCCCCACGGTAGCAAACTGCCTACCAGGTTCGCCTCTGCTAGTGCTTGGAACTATACTCGATGGCTTCCCGCCCCCAAAGGGTTTCTTTGAAGATGCAGGCCTCGGCATCGCCAGAGGTTTGCTGCCCTTCACTAACTTGGTGGAGGGGCCCTGCATCGCACGGTCCTCCTGCTTCTTGGGCGACTGCCCTTCTGACATATTACGATTGCCGGTCTCATTGTTTTTTGCTTTTGTTGGTGTGTCCATAAATTGATCCCACTAGTAGCGGAGAAAGGGGTTCGTCCACTCCAGGCAGAGATTAGCATTACCCGGGGTAAGGCCTGAATACAACTGGGTGCGGCCCGGATCCCAGAGGGCTATTTGGGGGCTCCCAGCCTGTCTGATCATTAGCACGGTACGCATGACACCTTGAACAGCCCCTACCTTAGAGACCACGATCAAGAACCATTTTCTATATAACAGAGCCATTGAGAGACATAAGCACTTGAAACTGATCCCTGATCTTAGCTAAGCACCTTCCCGACATCGTACGGGATTGCTCTGTAGGGCTCATTTCCAGCTGGCACCCTCGCGGAGGGTTCAGTCCAAAGATTTTTGCCAACCAAAGTATAATTCAAACAATAAACTAATTTTTCATTTGCCGATAAACAAGGTTATCGAGGGCTGGCCATCCCTTTTATTGTTATAATTTTCATTATTGTTTTGCCTTTATTGTAACTTGTTAAAAATAAAAAAAATAAAAATGTTTAAGATTAAAACCAGGTAGAAATAAAAAAAATGTTCATCTGATATCCAATACTAATACAGATAGTAGTGGCTCAACAATCTAAATTTAAGGGCATAAGAAAATAACCAGAAAAGGAAATCACATATGTATGCCTCTACATAATCCCTAAAACAGCATTTATGCACGAAAATCCAAGTTACACAAATTATTCCCATGAATTTAACGAGCGCTTGAAAGTTTAAAATAAATTAAATGAAAATCCTTATTAATCTCGGCGATATATGTACATATGTACATGAAATAACATGCTAAGGAACCACCATCCAATATCAAAGAGATCTTATCTATTAACGGAGTCGGTGAAGCAGATACCCACGTTATGAATTACTGTATATTCGGTTAGTTTTATTGGATAAGTAATAAAATCGTAATAATAATAATTGATTATTAATGGAAAAATTTATTTATATTAAAAAAAACAATGTTTTTTTGACGTCCTTTTAATTTGAGTTCAATTGAACAATATATCAGCTCCATGAAATATAATCAAACAAAATAAATAAACTAAATGAAATAAATAACACAAATTAATGAATTAAAAGTAAACCAATAACTAATGCAAAATAACCGATAACTAACTAAAAGGCCTACTTATAATACAAGTCGTCATAAAACATATAAACTAAATTAAAGGGAGACAGAACCTAACGCTACGACATACGGATTTGCTGACTGACCTTTTTGGTATATTTTTCTTGTCTTTGACCCTTTCCTTAATAACATAATTAATTCATACATTTTGAATGAACAATGAAAAATTTTAATAATATCTATATTTTGATGTTAACTTATTATCTAAGTTTATATAAAGTTATATAATTACTGTTTTAGTATGGTAGTAATATGATTTGTAAATAAAAATTTGTAAACAAAAATTGGAATGCTGACTTGTCCGATGATTAAGAAGGGACGCAGGAGTTTGTATAGTGGCTGCTAGGGTGCGACAGCAGCCATGGATGACGGTGAGCTAGCACCAGGCATCACACTACCATCGGTGATGCCCTATATTCTTTTTTTTAATATTCTTTTGTTATGTTTTCATTCTATTTTTCTTGGTTTAGAATTAAAATTTTACGAGTTTGCAGGTTTTTTTCTTATTCATTTCAATTTAACCCCATTTTTTTGTTGCGTTGTGCGTCCGCTACTTTTTTTTAAAGGCATGAATCCACCCCAGCTGACTTGACTAGCCATAGTGTACCCCGATGTGTCATGCCGCCTGCAATCACAGCTAGTCCCACCACGATACTTAAAATAAGTTTATAATCATTAATTTCCGAATTTTACATCAAAAGTTTAGATTACAATATAAAACGACTAATACGAGTATGTACTTACATATGTATTTACTCGTATGTTTGGCGAAAAGGAGGGCACTCAATAAATGTGCAAGCGGTATGTTCTATTAATGTTCATACAAACATACTCAGTAAGAACACTATCTGTTAAATAATGCGTTATATAAGCTTAGTACTACCAATACTTTGTATTACAAATTCAAGAAATTTGCATCATTTTGTAACAGCGTTGCCTTTCTTTTATTCGGAGTTCTACATGTACTTGTCGTGTCTCAATGCAATATTATTATGCGGTAAATAACTTGTTTTAAAACGGGAAGAATACCTTCTAAATATTGTTAATAAGTAAATGTGTTAGTCGTTAATAAGTAAACCGTTAGGTTGTTCTTGCCGGGTATATAATTATAGGTGTACATATGTACACAGTAGCAAATTTATGAACCGATGTGTTTAGTAGTATGAAGTGGTAACTCAGAAAATTTTGTATCGCGCGTTAGCGAATGCGCGACTGCCGCCGTTTACCATCGGCGCAAAAAATTGTTGTTGAGTAGCAAGAATGATAGAAGACTGCGCCTTCCCACAATGCGTCAAGGTAGTGAGTGATCGAAAGAGCTGGAAAGGAAGAGTAAAAGTGCAAGAGAGACCGTAGAACAGCATTGCTACTTCGGTAATTTTTTACCAAAACTTAAATTACTCAAATCGATTTTAATGAGTTATGCCAGCCTCTTAGGGTCAGCTTTTCTGTGTTTGTTTAAAATCAATTTAAACTAAGTTTCGTTTAAAATTAGTTTTTATTTAAACTTAGAGTCCTTGCCCTGAATAAAATTGTTTGCTACCAAAACAAAGTAGTTAACAAACAGGTGATAGGTTAGATTAAGTTTAACCCTGCAATATCGGCCGTTTAAAGTTGACTTAAAAACTGCACGTTACGGAATACAACCGCATTCCGACCATTTCTGCTGACACTGAAAATATTAACTATTCAAATAATTTGACATTTGCATTATCACTCCAAATACAAGTACAATGTAGATATAAAACTGAACAGCAGGTTAAGAAATGTAACTGCCTTCTCACGAAAACTACTGACAACGATAATAACAACTATTCAAATGCTACATCTGAATCGTCGCTCCGAATACAAGTACATTATACAAATAAAACAAAATAGCTCCCATGGTAGCTGCAGCTGCAGCGACAGCGGCAGCAACCGACATCAGTCAAGGTTAAGTTAAGAATTGCAGAATATAATAAAGTCAGACTCAATTTGGAGTTCAAACCAAAAACACTTGCAGTTGTTATTTCTGCATACTGATCTTAAACTCAGCTTAAATCAAAATCAGAAGTAAACTTGCACTAAAAAAACTGGCACTTAGTAAATAAGCGATATGTACCTACATACATATGTGGTTAATGGAGATAGATATTGAAAAAAAATAAAATTTAAAGTTTTTGACGAGTAAAACGACTTTTGGTAATATTTTTCTGGGTTTGGTAGTTTTTATAAGTTTTGGTATTAAATTAAAATATTTTTGGAAACGCTGTCATTGCCTTGACCTCACTCAAATATCAAATCAGAAAAGTTTTGAGTAATGGTACCCCGGAAGGAGCAATCTTCTTCTCTATCATTCTTGGTTGAATAGTAGCAATATTATAACCTCGTGTTCGTGTGTACCGTTTTCGGCAATCGTAGACAACACGCGTTAATGATTTGTTGTTGTAAAATTCAAGATCCTAATGGCAGCCTTCCTGTGTCGCGAAGTTGCTACCTCCGTCGGTGGTCTGTCGTCCGGCCTAGTGAACGCCGTGGGTGTTAGCGGTGGCGCCCGAGGGATCCGCGCACCAGCTTTAGCAGCCCCCATGGTAGCAAACTGCCTACCAGGTTCGCCTCTGCTATTGGAACTATACTCCATGGCTTCCCGCCCCCAAAGGGTTTCTTTGAAGATGCAGGCCTCGGCATCGCCAGAGGTTTGCTGCCCTTCACTAACTTGGTGGAGGGGCCCTGCAACTGCGACTGCCCTTCCGACATATAACGAGTGCCGGTCTCATTGTTTTTTTCTTTTGTTGGTGTGTCCATAAATTGATCCCACTAGTAGTGGAGAAAGGGGTTCGTCCACTCCAGGCAGAGATTAGCATTACCCAGGGTAAGGCCTGAATACAACTGGGTGCGGCCCGGATCCCAGAGGGCTATTTGGGGGCTCGCAGCCAGTCTGATCATCAGCACGGTACGCATGACTCCTTGATCCAGCCCCTACCTTAGAGACCACGATCAAGAACCATTTCCATATAACAGAGCCATTGAGAGACATAAGCACATGAAACTGATCCCTGATCTTAGCTAAGCACCTTCCCGACATCGTACGGGATTGCTCTGTAGTGCTTATTTCCAGTCGGCACCCTCGCGGAGGGTTCAGTCCAAAGATTTTTGCCAAAGTATAATTCAAACAATAAAATAATTTTTCATATGCCGATAAACGAGGTTATCGACGGCTGGCCATCCCTTTTATTGTGAGAATTTTCATTATTGTTTTGCCTTTATTGTAAATTGTAAAAATTAAAAAAAAAAATGTTTAAAATTAAAACCAGGTAGAAATAAAAAAAATGTTCTTCTGATATGCAATACTTATACATATAGTAGTTAAGGACATAAGAAAATAACCAGAAAAGGAAATCACATATGTATGCCTCTACATAATTTCTAAAACAGCATTTATACACGAAAATCCAAGTTACACAAATTATTCCCATGAATTTAACGAGCGCTTAAAAGTTTAAAATAAATTAAATGAAAATCCAAAAGCAATTATGTTAAACCTTATTAATCTCGGCGACATACATGCAATAAAATGCCAAGAAACCACCATCCAATATCAAAGAGATCTTATTTATTAACGGAGTCGCTGAAGCAGATACCCACGTTAGGAATTACTGTATATTCGGTTAGTTTTATTGGTTATGTAATAAAATCGTAATAATAATAACTGATTATTAATGGGAAAAATTTATTTATATTAAAAAAAACAATGTTTTTTTGACGTCCTTTCAATTTGAGTTCAATTGAACAATAGTATATCAGTTCCATGAAATATAATCACACAAAATAAATAAACTAAATGAAATAAATAACATAAATTAATCAATTAAATGTAAAACAATAACTAATGCAAAATAACCGATAACTAACTAAAAGGCCTACTTATAATAAAAGTCGTCATAAAACATATAAACTAAATTAAAGGGAGACAGAACCATATAAACATATACATTAAATTAAAGGAGACAGAACCTAACGCTACGACATACGCATTTTCTGACTGACCTTTTTGGTATATATTCCTTGTCTTTGACACTTCCCTTAATAACATAATTAATTTATACATTATTTTCCACTTATCTGCGAGGATTTGTATCAATGAAAAATTTTAATAATATCTATATTTTGATGCTTACTTATTTACTAAGTTTATATAAAGTTATATAATTACTGTTTTAGTATGGTAGTAATATGATTTGTAAATAAAAATTTGTAAACAATAATGGGAATGGTGACTTGTCCGATGAATTAGAAGGGATGCAGGAGTTTGTATAGGGGCTGCTGGTATAAGGGTGCGACAACAGCCATGGATGACGGTGAGCTAGCACCAGGCATCACACTACCATCGGTGATGCCTTATATTCTTTTTTTCCTCTTCTTTTGTTATCTTTTCATTATATTTTTCTTGGTTTAGAATTTAAATTTCACGAGTTTGCAGGTTTTTTTCTTATTCATTTTAATTTAACGCCATTTTTTTGTTGCGTTTTCCGTCCGCTACTTCCGGCTGTGCCGAAATTATTTTGTTTAATCTTGTTTTATCTGCTTATGCCGCAGGAAACAGCAGTGGGGGCAAGAATCCACCCCAGCCGACTTGACTAGCCATAGTGTACCCCGATGTGTCCTTCCGCCTGCAATCACAGCTGGTCCCACAACGATTCGTGTACCGTAACAAGCTGAAGAACAACGGTCATTAAGGAAAAGTAAAGTAATAAGTAATAATACTTAAAATAAGTTAATAATCATTAATTTCCGAATTTTACATCAAAAGTTTAGATTGCAATATAAAACGACTAATACGAGTATGTACTAACATATATCGTATGCTTGCCGAAAAGGAGGGCACTCAATAAATGTGCAAGCGATATGTTATATTAATGTACATACACACAGACTCAGTAAGAACACTATCTGTTAAGTGTACATATATACACAGTAGCAAATTTATTAACCGATGAGTGTAGTAGTATTAAGTGGTAACTCAAAGAATTTTGTAACGGGCATTCGCGTTTACCATCGGCGCCAAAAATTGTGGTTGAGTATTGTTATGAGTTATGCCAGCCTTTTAGGGTCAGTTTTTATGTGTTTGTTTAAAATCAATTTAAACTAAGTTTCGTTTAAATTTAATTTTTATTTAAACTTAGTTTCCCTGCGCTGAATAAATTTTTTTGCTACCAAACAAAGTAGTTAGCAAACAGCTGATAGGTTAGACTAAGTTTAACCCTGCAATATCGGCCGTTTAAAGTTGACCTAAAAACGCAAGTTAAGGAATACAACCGCTTTCCGACCATTTTTGCTGACAATGAAAATATTAACTATTCAAATAATGTGACATTTGCATTATAACTCCAAATACAAGTACAATGTAGAAATAAAACTAAACAGCTAGTTAAGAAATGTAACTGCCTTCTCACGAAAACTACTGACAACGATTATAACAACTATTCAAATGCTACATCTGAATCGTCGCTCCGAATACAAATTCATTATACAAATAAAACAAAATAGCACACATGGTAGCTACAGCTGCAGCAACCGACATCAGTCGAGGTTAGGTTAAGAATTGCAGAATATAATAAAGTCAGACTCAATTTGGAGTTCAAACCAAAAACACTTGCAGTTGTTATTTCTGCATACTGATCTTAAACTCAGCTTAAATAAAAATCAGAAGTAAACTTGCACTAAAAAAACTGGCTCTTAGTAAATAAGGGACATGTACATACATACATATGTGGTTGCGCCTTAATGGAGATAGATATTGAAAAAAAATAAAATTTGAAGCTTTTGACGAGTTACACGACTTTTGGTAATATTTTTTTGGGTTTGGTAGTTTTTTTTAAGTTTTGAGTAATGGTACCCCGGAAGGAGCAATCTCCTTCTCTATCATTCTTGGTTGATTAGTAGCAATAATATAACCTCGTGTTCGTGTGTACCGTTCTCGGCAATCGTAGACAACACCCGCTAATGATTTGTTGTTGTAAAATTTGGTTTTTTACATGTTTTTGTTATGTATTGTGTTTCTTTATTTAGTTTTATTTTGTACGCAGATGAGTGCAGGACGAATACGGAGTTTTTGAAAGAGTGCGGCTTCGCCGGCATCCTTACATGATGGTGCCGGTCCAGGGTTCGCGCGAAGCACGCTTACCGCAATGCCCGATAACTCCGATTCCACTCATTTGCAATGGGCTCGCAAAACCGGTTCATCGCCGTGATTTTCATCCACAACAGCTAGGATGATCTTCTCCTTTGCGACTTCCGCAAAGGATGGACCGTGGGTTTTAACCCTTTTCGGTTTATTCTGCGCAACCTCCATCGATCTTTTGCGCTTGTTTGTTGTTCTCTGCCCCTCTGCAGCAGTCAGCAGGAAGTTGGGCATGATTGCATTTGCCCACTCTATTTCTACCAGAATCTCCGCACGATCACCGGGCAGCGTCCGATTACAGAGATCATCCGCTAGTTTGGATCTTTTCAAGATCCTAATGGCAGCCTTCCTGTGTCGCGAAGTTGCTACCTCCGTGGGTGGTCTATCGTCCGGCCTAGTGAACGCTGTGGGTGTTAGCGGTGGCGCCCGAGGGATCCGCGCACCAGCTTTAGCAGCACCCATGGTAGCAAACTGCCTACCAGGTTCGCCTCTGCTAGTGCTTGGAACTATACTCGATGGCTTCCCGCCCCCAAAGGGTTTCTTTGAAGATGCAGGCCTCGGCATCGCCAGAGGTTTGCTGCCCTTCACTAACTTGGTGGAGGGGCCCTGCATCGCACGGTCCTCCTGCTTCTTGGGCGACTGCCCTTCTGACATATTACGATTGCCGGTCTCATTGTTTTTTGCTTTTGTTGGTGTGTCCATAAATTGATCCCACTAGTAGCGGAGAAAGGGGTTCGTCCACTCCAGGCAGAGATTAGCATTACCCGGGGTAAGGCCTGAATACAACTGGGTGCGGCCGGGATCCCAGAGGGCTATTTGGGGGCTCGCAGCCAGTCTGATCATCAGCACAGTACGCATTACTCCTTGATCCAGCCCCTACCTTAGAGACCACGATCAAGAACCATTTCCATATAACAGAGCCATTGAGAGACATAAGCACATGAAACTGATCCCTGATCTTAGCTAAGCACCTTCCCGACATCGTACGGGATTGCTCTGTAGTGCTCATTTCCAGTCGGCACCCTCGCGGAGGGTTCAGTCCAAAGATTTTTGCCAAAGTATAATTCAAACAATAAAATAATTTTTCATATGCTGATAAACGAAGTTATCGACGGCTGGCCATCCCTTTTATTGTGAGAATTTTCATTATTGTTTTGCCTTTATTGTAACTTGTAAAAATTAAAAAAAAAAATTTTTAAAATTAAAACCAGGTAGAAATAAAAAAAATGTTCTTCTGATATGGAATGCTTATACAGACAGTAGTTAAGGACATAAGAAAATAACCAGAAAAGGAAATCACATATGTATGCCTCTACATAATTTCTAAAACAGCATTTATACACGAAAATCCAAGTTACACAAATTATTCCCATGAATTTAACGAGCGCTTAAAAGTTTAAAATAAATTAAATGAAAATCCAAAAGCAATTATGTTAAACCTTATTAATCTCGGCGATATACATGCAATAAAATGCCAAGAAACCACCATCCAATATCAAAGAGATCTGATTTATTAATGGAGTCGCTGAAGCAGATACCCACGTTAGGAATTACTGTATGTTCGGTTAGTTTTATTGGTTAAGTAATAAAATCGTAATAATAATAACTGATTATTAATGGGAAAAATTTATTTATATTAAAAAAAACAATGTTTTTTTGACGTCCTTTCAATTTGAGTTCAATTGAACAATAGTATATCAGTTCCATGAAATATAATCACACAAAATAAATAAACTAAATGAAATAAATAACATAAATTAATCAATTAAATGTAAAACAATAACTAATGCAAAATAACCGATAACTAACTAAAAGGCCTACTTATATTAAAAGTCGTCATAAAACATATAAACTAAATTAAAGGGAGACAGAACCATATAAACATATAAATCAAATTAAAGGAGACAGAACATAACGCTACGACATACGGATTTTCTGACTGACCTTTTTGGTATATATTCCTTGTCTTTGACACTTCCCTTAATAACATAATTAATTTATACATTTTTTTCCACTTATCTGCGAGGATTTGTATCAATGAAAAATTTTAATAATATCTATATTTTGATGCTAACTTATTTACTAAGTTTATATAAAGTTATATAATTACTGTTTTAGTATGGTAGTAATATGATTTGTAAATAAAAATTTGTAAACAAAAATGGGAATGGTGACTTGTCCGATGATTTAGAAGGGATGCAGGAGTTTGTATAGGGGCTGCTGGTATAAGGGTGCGACAACAGCCATGGATGACGGTGAGCTAGCACCAGGCATCACACTACCATCGGTGATGCCTTATATTCTTTTTTTCCTCTTCTTTTAGGGTCAGTTTTTATGTGTTTGTTTAAAATCAATTTAAACTAAGTTTCGTTTAAATTTAGTTTTTATTTAAACTTAGTTTCCTTGCGCTGAATAAAATTTTTTGCTACCAAACAAAGTAGTTAGCAAACAGCTGATAGGTTAGACTAAGTTTAACCCTGCAATATCGGCCGTTTAAAGTTGACCTAAAAACGCAAGTTAAGGAATACAACCGCTTTCCGACCATTTTTGCTGACGATGAAAATATTAACTATTCAAATAATGTGACATTTGCATTATCACTCCAAATACAAGTACAATGTAGAAATAAAACTAAACAGCTAGTTAAGAAATGCAACTGCCTTCTCACGAAAACTACTGACAACGATTATAACAACTATTCAAATGCTACATCTGAATCGTCGCTCCGAATACAAGTTCATTATACAAATAAAACAAAATAGCACACATGGTAGCTGCAGCTGCAGCAACAGCGGCAGCAACCGACATCAGTCGAGGTTAGGTTAAGAATTGCAGAATATAATAAAGTCAGACTCAATTTGGAGTTCAAACCAAAAACACTTGCAGTTGTTATTTCTGCATACTGATCTTAAACTCAGCTTAAATAAAAATCAGAAGTAAACTTGCACTAAAAAAACTGGCTCTTAGTAAATAAGGGACATGTACATACATATGTGGTTGCGCCTTAATGGAGATAGATATTGAAAAAAAATAAAATTTGAAGCTTTTGACGAGTTAAACGACTTTTGGTAATATTTTTTTGGGTTGGGTAGTTTTTTTTTAAGTTTTGAGTAATGGTACCCCGGAAGGAGCAATCTTCTTCTCTATCATTCTTGGTTGATTAGTAGCAATAATATAACCTCGTGTTCGTGTGTACCGTTCTCGGCAATCGTAGACAACACGCGATAATAAAGTCAGACTCAATTTGGAGTTCAAACCAAAAACACTTGCAGTTGTTATTTCTGCATACTGATCTTAAACTCAGCTTAAATAAAAATCAGAAGTAAACTTGCACTAAAAAAACTGGCTCTTAGTAAATAAGGGACATGTACATACGTACATATGTGGTTGCGCCTTAATGGAGATAGATATTGAAAAAAAATAAAATTTGAAGCTTTTGACGAGTTAAACGACTTTTGGTAATATTTTTTTGGGTTGGGTAGTTTTTTTTTAAGTTTTGAGTAATGGTACCCCGGAAGGAGCAATCTTCTTCTCTATCATTCTTGGTTGATTAGTAGCAATAATATAACCTCGTGTTCGTGTGTACCGTTCTCGGCAATCGTAGACAACACGCCATAACGATTTGTTGTTGTAAAATTTGGTTTTTTACATGTTTTTGTTATGTATTGTGTTTCTTTATTTAGTTTTATTTTGTACGCAGATGAGTGCAGGACGAAGACAGAGTTTTTGAAAGAGTGTGGCTTCGCCAGCATCCTTATATGATGGTGCCGGTCCAGGGTTCACGCGAAGCACGCTTACCGCAATGCCCGATAACTCCGATTCCACTCATTTGCAATGGGCTCGCAAAACCGGTTCATCGCCGTGATTTTCATCCACAACAGCTAGGATGATCTTCTCCTTTGCGACTTCCGCAAAGGATGGACCGTGGGTTTTAACCCTTTTCGGTTTATTCTGCGCAACCTTCATCGATCTTTTGCGCTTGTTTGTTGTTCTCTGCCCCTCTGCAGCAGTCAGCAGGAAGTTGGGCATGATTGCATTTGCCCACTCTATTTCTACCAGAATCTCCGCACGATCACCGGGCAGCGTCCGATTACAGAGATCATCCGCTAGTTTGGATCTTTTCAAGATCCTAATGGCAGCCTTCCTGTGTCGCGAAGTTGCTACCTCCGTCGGTGGTCTGTCGTCCGGCCTAGTGAACGCCGTGGGTGTTAGCGGTGGCGCCCGAGGGATCCGCGCACCAGCTTTAGCAGCCCCCATGGTAGCAAACTGCCTACCAGGTTCGCCTCTGCTAGTGCTTGGAACTATACTCGATGGCTTCCCGCCCCCAAAGGGTTTCTTTGAAGATGCAGGCCTCGGCATCGCCAGAGGTTTGCTGCCCTTCACTAACTTGGTGGAGGGGCCCTGCATCGCACGGTCCTCCTGCTTCTTGGGCGACTGCCCTTCTGACATATTACGATTGCCGGTCTCATTGTTTTTTGCTTTTGTGGGTGTGTCCATAAATTGATCCCACGAGTAGCGGAGAAAGGGGTTCGTCCACTCCAGGCAGAGATTAGCATTACCCGGGGTAAGGCCTGAATAAAACTGGGTGTCGCCCGGATCCCAGAAGGCTATTTGGGGGCTCGCAGCCAGTCTGATCATCAGTTCGGTACGCATGACACCTTGATCCAGCCCCTACCTTAAAGACCACGATCAAGAACCATTTCCATATAACAGAGCCATTGAGAGACATAAGCACATGAAACTGATCCCTGGTCTTAGCTAAGCACCTTCCCGACATCGTACGGGATTGCTCTGTAGTGCTTCTTTCCAGTCGGCACCCTCGCGGAGGGTTCAGTCCAAAGATTTTTGCCAAAGTATAATTCAAACAATAAAATAATTTTTCATATGCCGATAAACGAGGTTATCGACGGCTGGCCATCCCTTTTATTGTGAGAATTTTCATTATTGTTTTGCCTTTACTGTAACTTGTAAAAATTAACAAAAAAAAATGTTTAAAATTAAAACCAGGTAGAAATAAAAAAATGTTCTTCTGATATGCAATACTTATACAGATAGTAGTTAAGGACATAAGAAAATAACCAGAAAAGGAAATCACATATGTATGCCTCTACATAATTTCTAAAACAGCATTTATACACGAAAATCCAAGTTATACAAATTATTCCCATGAATTTAACGAGCGCTTAAAAGTTTAAAATAAATTAAATGAAAATCCAAAAGCAATTATGTTAAACCTTATTAATCTCGGCGATATACATGCAATAAAATGCCAAGAAACCACCATCCAATATCAAAGAGATCTTATTTATTAACGGAGTCGCTGAAGCAGATACCCACGTTATGAATTACTGTATATTCGGTTAGTTTTATTGGTTAAGTAATAAAATCGTAATAATAATAATTGATTATTAATGGGAAAAATTTATTTATATTAAAAAAAACAATGTTTTTTTGACGTCCTTTCAATTTGAGTTCAATTGAACAATAGTATATCAGTTCCATGAAATATAATCACACAAAATAAATAAACTAAATGAAATAAATAACATAAATTAATCAATTAAATGTAAAACAATAACTAATGCAAAATAACCGATAACTAACTAAAAGGCCTACTTATAATAAAAGTCGTCATAAAACATATAAACTAAATTAAAGGGAGACAGAACCATATAAACATATAAATTAAATTAAAGCAGACAGAACCTAACGCTACGACATACGGATTTTCTGACTGACCTTTTTGGTATATATTCCTTGTCTTTGACACTTCCCTTAATAACATAATTAATTTATACATTTTTTTCCACTTATCTGCGAGGATTTGTATCAATGAAAAATTTTAATAATATCTATATTTTGATGCTAACTTATTTACTAAGTTTATATAAAGTTATATAATTACTGTTTTAGTATGGTAGTAATATGATTTGTAAATAAAAATTTGTAAACAAAAATGGGAATGGTGACTTGTCCGATGATTTAGAAGGGATGTAGGAGTTTGTATAGGGGCTGTTGGTATAAGGGTGCGACAACAGCCATGGATGACGGTGAGCTAGCACCAGGCATCACACTACCATCGGTGATGCCTTATATTCTTTTTTTCCTCTTCTTTTGTTATGATTTCATTATATTTTTCTTGGTTTAGAATTTAAATTTCACGAGTTTGCAGGTTTTTTTCTTATTCATTTTAATTTAACGCCATTTTTTTGTTGCGTTTTCCGTCCGCTACTTCCGGCTGTGCCGGAATTATTTTGTTTAATCTTGTTTTATCTGCTTATGCCGCAGGAAACAGCAGTGAGGGTAAGAATCCACCCCAGCCGACTTGACTAGCCATAGTGTACCCCGATGTGTCCTTCCGCCTGCAATCACAGCTGGTCCCACCACGATTCGTGTACCGTAACAAGCTGAAGAAAAACGGTCATAAAGGAAAAGTAAAGTAATAAGTAATAATACTTAAAATAAGTTAATAATCATTAATTTCCGAATTTTACATCAAAAGTTTAGATTGCAATATAAAACGACTAATACGAGTATGTACTAACATATATCGTATGCTTGCCGAAAAGGAGGGCACTCAATAAATGTGCAAGCGATATGTTATATTAATGTACATACAAACAGACTCAGTAAGAACACTATCTGTTAAGTGTACATATATACACAGTAGCAAATTTATTAACCGATGAGTGTAGTAGTATTAAGTGGTAACTCAAAGAATTTTGTAACGGGCATTCGCGTTTACCATCGGCGCCAAAAATTGTGGTTGAGTATTGTTATGAGTTATGCCAGCCTTTTAGGGTCAGTTTTTATGTGTTTGTTTAAAATCAATTTAAACTAAGTTTCGTTTAAATTTAGTTTTTATTTAAACTTAGTTTCCGTGCGCTGAATAAAATTTTTTGCTACCAAACAAAGTAGTTAGCAAACGGCTGATAGGTTAGACTAAGTTTAACCCTGCAATATCGGCCGTTTAAAGTTGACCTAAAAACGCAAGTTAAGGAATACAACCGCTTTCCGACCATTTTTGTTGACAATGAAAATATTAACTATTCAAATAATGTGACATTTGCATTATCACTCCAAATACAAGTACAATGTAGAAATAAAACTAAACAGCTAGTTAAGAAATGCAACTGCCTTCTCACGAAAACTACTGACAACGATTATAACAACTATTCAAATGCTACATCTGAATCGTCGCTCCGAATACAAGTTCATTATACAAATAAAACAAAATAGCACACATGGTAGCTGCAGCTGCAGCAACAGCGGCAGCAACCGACATCAGTCGAGGTTAGGTTAAGAATTGCAGAATACATATAATAAAGTCAGACTCAATTTGGAGTTCAAACCAAAAACACTTGCAGTTGTTATTTCTGCATACTGATCTTAAACTCAGCTTAAATAAAAATCAGAAGTAAACTTGCACTAAAAAAACTGGCTCTTAGTAAATAAGGGACATGTACATAACTACATATGTGGTTGCGCCTTAATGGAGATAGATATTGAAAAAAAAATAAAATTTGAAGCTTTTGACGAGTTAAACGACTTTTGGTAATATTTTTTTGGGTTTGGTAGTTTTTTTTAAGTTTTGAGTAATGGTACCCCGGAAGGAGCAATCTTCTTCTCTATCATTCTTGGTTGATTAGTAGCAATAACATAACCTCGTGTTCGTGTGTACCGTTCTCGGCAATCGTAGACAACACGCGATAACGATTTGTTGTTGTAAAATTTGGTTTTTTACATGTTTTTGTTATGTATTGTGTTTTTTTATTTAGTTTTATTTTGTACGCAGATGAGTGCAGGACGAATACGGAGTTTTTGAAAGAGTGTGGCTTCGCCGGCATCCTTACATGATGGTGCCGGTCCAGGGTTCGCGCGAAGCACGCTTACCGCAATGCCCGATAACTCCGATTCCACTCATTTGCAATGGGCTCGCAAAACCGGTTCATCGCCGTGATTTTCATCCACAACAGCTAGGATGATCTTCTCCTTTGCGACTTCCGCAAAGGTTGGACCGTGGGTTTTAACCCTTTTCGGGTTATTCTGCGCAACCTCCATCGTTCTTTTGCGCTTGTTTGTGGTTCTCTGCCCCTCTGCAGCAGTCAGCAGGAAGTTGGGCATGATTGCATTTGCCCACTCTATTTCTACCAGAATCTCCGCACGATCACCGGGCAGCGCCCGATTACAGAGATCATCCGCTAGTTTGGATCTTTTCAAGATCCTAATGGCAGCCTTCCTGTGTCGCGAAGTTGCTACCTCCGTGGGTGGTCTGTCGTCCGGCCTAGTGAACGCCGTGGGTGTTAGCGGTGGCGCCCGAGGGATCCGCGCACCAGCTTTAGCAGCCCCCATGGTAGCAAACTGCCTACCAGGTTCGCCTCTGCTAGTGCTTGGAACTATACTCGATGGCTTCCCGCCCCCAAAGGGTTTCTTTGAAGATGCAGGCCTCGGCATCGCCAGAGGTTTGCTGCCCTTCACTAACTTGGTGGAGGGGCCCTGCATCGCACGGTCCTCCTGCTTCTTGGGCGACTGCCCTTCTGACATATTACGATTGCCGGTCTCATTGTTTTTTGCTTTTGTTGGTGTGTCCATAAATTGATCCCACTAGTAGCGGAGAAAGGGGTTCGTCCACTCCAGGCAGAGATTAGCATTACCCGGGGTAAGGCCTGAATACAACTGGGTGCGGCCGGGATCCCAGAGGGCTATTTGGGGGCTCGCAGCCAGTCTGATCATCAGCACGGTACGCATTACTCCTTGATCCAGCCCCTACCTTAGAGACCACGATCAAGAACCATTTCCATATAACAGAGCCATTGAGAGACATAAGCACATGAAACTGATCCCTGATCTTAGCTAAGCACCTTCCCGACATCGTACGGGATTGCTCTGTAGTGCTCATTTCCAGTCGGCACCCTCGCGGAGGGTTCAGTCCAAAGATTTTTGCCAAAGTATAATTCAAACAATAAAATAATTTTTCATATGCTGATAAACGAAGTTATCGACGGCTGGCCATCCCTTTTATTGTGAGAATTTTCATTATTGTTTTGCCTTTATTGTAACTTGTAAAAATTAAAAAAAAAATGTTTAAAATTAAAACCAGGTAGAAATAAAAAAAATGTTCTTCTGATATGGAATGCTTATACAGACAGTAGTTAAGGACATAAGAAAATAACCAGAAAAGGAAATCACATATGTATGCCTCTACATAATTTCTAAAACAGCATTTATACACGAAAATCCAAGTTACACAAATTATTCCCATGAATTTAACGAGCGCTTAAAAGTTTAAAATAAATTAAATGAAAATCCAAAAGCAATTATGTTAAACCTTATTAATCTCGGCGATATACATGCAATAAAATGCCAAGAAACCACCATCCAATATCAAAGAGATCTGATTTATTAATGGAGTCGCTGAAGCAGATACCCACGTTATGAATTACTGTATATTCGGTTAGTTTTATTGGTTAAGTAATAAAATCGTAATAATAATAATTGATTATTAATGGAAAAATTTATTTATATTAAAAAAAACAATGTAATAACAAAACAATGAAATATAATCACACAAAATAAATAAACTAAATGAAATAAATAACATAAATTAATCAATTAAATGTAAAACAATAACTAATGCAAAATAACCGATAACTAACTAAAAGGCCTACTTATAATAAATGTCGTCATAAAACATATAAACTAAATTAAAGGGAGACAGAACCATATAAACATATAAATTAAATTAAAGGAGACAGAACCTAACGCTACGACATACGGATTTTCTGACTGACCTTTTTGGTATATATTCCTTGTCTTTGACACTTCCCTTAATAACATAATTAATTTATACATTATTTTCCACTTATCTGCGAGGATTTGTATCAATGAAAAATTTTAATAATATCTATATTTTGATGCTAACTTATTTACTAAGTTTATATAAAGTTATATAATTACTGTTTTAGTATGGTAGTAATATGATTTGTAAATAAAAATTTGTAAACAAAAATGGGAATGGTGACTTGTCCGATGATTTAGAAGGGATGCAGGAGTTTGTATAGGGGCTGCTGGTATAAGGGTGCGACAACAGCCATGGATGACGGTGAGCTAGCACCAGGCATCACACTACCATCGGTGATGCCTTATATTCTTTTTTTCCTCTTCTTTTAGGGTCAGTTTTTATGTGTTTGTTTAAAATCAATTTAAACTAAGTTTCGTTTAAATTTAGTTTTTATTTAAACTTAGTTTCCTTGCGCTGAATAAAATTTTTTGCTACCAAACAAAGTAGTTAGCAAACAGCTGATAGGTTAGACTAAGTTTAACCCTGCAATATCGGCCGTTTAAAGTTGACCTAAAAACGCAAGTTCAGGAATACAACCGCTTTCCGACCATTTTTGCTGACAATGAAAATATTAACTATTCAAATAATGTGACATTTGCATTATCACTCCAAATACAAGTACAATGTAGAAATAAAACTAAACAGCTAGTTAAGAAATGCAACTGCCTTCTCACGAAAACTACTGACAACGATTATAACAACTATTCAAATGCTACATCTGAATCGTCGCTCCGAATACAAGTTCATTATACAAATAAAACAAAATAGCACACATGGTAGCTGCAGCTGCAGCAACAGCGGCAGCAACCGACATCAGTCGAGGTTAGGTTAAGAATTGCAGAATATAATAAAGTCAGACTCAATTTGGAGTTCAAACCAAAAACACTTGCAGTTTTTATTTCTGCATACTGATCTTAAACTCAGCTTAAATAAAAATCAGAAGTAAACTTGCACTAAAAAAACTGGCTCTTAGTAAATAAAGGACATGTACATACATATGTGGTTGCGCCTTAATGGAGATAGATATTGAAAAAAAAATAAAATTTGAAGCTTTTGACGAGTTAAACGACTTTTGGTAATATTTTTTTGGGTTGGGTAGTTTTTTTTTAAGTTTTGAGTAATGGTACCCCGGAAGGAGCAATCTTCTTCTCTATCATTCTTGGTTGATTAGTAGCAATAATATAACCTCGTGTTCGTGTGTACCGTTCTCGGCAATCGTAGACAACACGCGCTAATTGTTTGTTGTTGTAAAATTTGGTTTTTTACATGTTTTTGTTATGTATTGTGTTTCTTTATTTAGTTTTATTTTGTACGCAGATGAGTGCAGGACGAAGACGGTGTTTTTGAAAGAGTGTGGCTTCGCCGGCATCCTTACATGATGGTGCCGGTCCAGGGTTCGCGCGAAGCACGCTTACCGCAATGCCCGATAACTCCGATTCCACTCATTTGCAATGGGCCCGTAAAACCGGTTCATCGCCGTGATTTTCATCCACAACTGCTAGGATGATCTTCTCCTTTGCGACTTCCGCAAAGGATGGACCGTGGGTTTTAACCCTTTGCGGTTTATTCTGCGCAACCTCCATCGATCTTTTGCGCTTGTTTGTTGTTCTCTGCCCCTCTGGAGCAGTCAGCAGGAAGTTGGACATGATTGCATTTGCCCACTCGATTTCTACCAGAATCTCCGCACGATCACCGGGCAGCGCCCGATTACAGAGATCATCCGCTAGTTTGGATCTTTTCAAGATCCTAATGGCAGCCTTCCTGTGTCGCGAAGTTGCTACCTCCGTGGGTGGTCTGTCGTCCGGCCTATTGAACGCCGTGGGTGTTAGCGGTGGCGCCCGAGGTATCCGCGCACCAGCTTTAGCAGCCCCCATGGTAGCAAACTGCCTACTGCTAGTGCTTGGAACTATACTCGATAGCTTCCCGCCCCCAAAGGGTTTCTTTGAAGATGCAGGCCTCGGCATCGCCAGAGGTTTAATGCCCTTCACTAACTTGGTGGAGGAGCCCTGGATCGCACGGTCCTCCTGCTTCTTGGGCGACTGCCCTTCTGACATATTACGAGTGCCGGACTCATTGTTTTTTGCTTTTGTTGGTGTGTCCATAAATTGTTCCCATGAGTAGCGGAGAAAGGGGTTCGTCCACTCCAGGCAGAGATTAGCATTACCCGGGGTAAGGCCGGAATACAACTGGGTGCGGCCCGGATCCCACAGGGCTATTTGGGGGCTCGCAGCCAGTCTGATCATCAGCACGGTACGCATTACTCCTTGATCCAGCCCCTACCTTAGAGACCACGATCAAGAACCATTTCCATATAACAGAGCCATTGAGAGACATAAGCACATGAAACTGATCCCTGATCTTAGCTAAGCACCTTCCCGACATCGTACGGGATTGCTCTGTAGTGCTTATTTCCAGTCGGCACCCTCGCGGAGGGTTCAGTCCAAAGATTTTTGCCAAAGTATAATTCAAACAATAAAATAATTTTTCATATGCCGATAAACGAGGTTATCGACGGCTGGCCATTACTTTTATTGTGAGAATTTTCATTATTGTTTTGCCTTTATTGTAACTTGTAAAAATTAAAACCAGGTAGAAATAAAAAAAAAGTTCTTCTGATATGCAATACTTATACAGATAGTAGTTAAGGACATAAGAAAATAACCAGAAAAGGAAATCACATATGTATGTATGCCTCTACATAATTTCTAAAACAGCATTTATACACGAAAATCCAAGTTACACAAATTATTCCCATGAATTTAACGAGCGCTTGAAAGTTTAAAATAAATTAAATGAAAATCCAAAAGCAATTATGTTAAACCTTATTAATCTCGGCGATATACATGCAATAAAATGCCAAGAAACCACCATCCAATATCAAAGAGATCTTATTTATTAACGGAGTCGCTGAAGCAGATACCCACGTTATGAATTACTGTATATTCGGTTAGTTTTATTGGTTAAGTAATAAAATCGTAATAATAATAATTGATTATTAATGGAAAAATTTATTTATAATAAAAAAAACAATGTTTTTTTGACGTCCTTTCAATTTGAGTTCAATTGAACAATAGTATATCAGTTCCATGAAATATAATCACACAAAATAAATAAACTAAATGAAATAAATAACATAAATTAATCAATTAAATGTAAAACAATAACTAATGCAAAATAACAGATAACTAACTAAAAGGCCTACTTATAATAAAAGTCGTCATAAAACATATAAACTAAATTAAAGGGAGACAGAACCATATAAACATATAAATTAAATTAAAGGAGACAGAACCTAACGCTACGACATACGGATTTTCTGACTGACCTTTTTGGTATATATTCCTTGTCTTTGACACTTCCCTTAATAACATAATTAATTTATACATTTTTTTCCACTTATCTGCGAGGATTTGTATCAATGAAAAATTTTAATAATATCTATATTTTGATGCTTATCTACTTATTTACTAAGTTTATATAAAGTTATATAATTACTGTTTTAGTATGGTAGTAATATGATTTGTAAATAAAAATTTGTAAACAAAAATGGGAATGGTGACTTGTCCGATGATTTAGAAGGGATGCAGGAGTTTGTATAGGGGCTGCTGGTATAAGGGTGCGACAACAGCCATGGATGACGGTGAGCTAGCACCAGGCATCACACTACCATCGGTGATGCCTTATATTCTTTTTTTCCTCTTCTTTTGTTATGATTTCATTATATTTTTCTTGGTTTAGAATTTAAATTTCACGAGTTTGCAGGTTTTTTTCTTATTCATTTTAATTTAACGCCATTTTTTTGTTGCGTTTTCCGTCCGCTACTTCCGGCTGTGCCGGAATTATTTTGTTTAATCTTGTTTTATCTGCTTATGCCGCAGGAAACAGCAGTGAGGGTAAGAATCCACCCCAGCCGACTTGACTAGCCATAGTGTACCCCGATGTGTCCTTCCGCCTGCAATCACAGCTGGTCCCACCACGATTCGTGTACCGTAACAAGCTGAAGAAAAACGGTCATAAAGGAAAAGTAAAGTAATAAGTAATAATACTTAAAATAAGTTTATAATCATTAATTTTCGAATTTTACATCAAAAGTTTAGATTGCAATATAAAACGACTAATACGAGTATGTACTTACATACATATATCGTATGCTTGCCGAAAAGGAGGGCACTCAATAAATGTGCAAGCGATATGTTATATTAATGTACATACACACAGACTCAGTAAGAACACTATCTGTTAAGTGTACATATATACACAGTAGCAAATTTATTAACCGATGAGTGTAGTAGTATTAAGTGGTAACTCAAAGAATTTTGTAACGGGCATTCGCGTTTACCATCGGCGCCAAAAATTGTGGTTGAATATTGTTATGAGTTATGCCAGCCTTTTAGGGTCAGTTTTTATGTGTTTGTTTAAAATCAATTTAAACTAAGTTTCGTTTAAATTTAGTTTTTATTTAAACTTAGTTTCCTTGCGCTGAATAAAATTTTTTGCTACCAAACAAAGTAGTTAGCAAACAGCTGATAGGTTAGACTAAGTTTAACCCTGCAATATCGGCCGTTTAAAGTTGACCTAAAAACGCAAGTTAAGGAATACAACCGCTTTCCGACCATTTTTGCTGACGATGAAAATATTAACTATTCAAATAATGTGACATTTGCATTATCACTCCAAATACAAGTACAATGTAGAAATAAAACTAAACAGCTAGTTAAGAAATGCAACTGCCTTCTCACGAAAACTACTGACAACGATTATAACAACTATTCAAATGCTACATCTGAATCGTCGCTCCGAATACAAGTTCATTATACAAATAAAGCAAAATAGCACACATGGTAGCTGCAGCTGCAGCAACAGCGGCAGCAACCGACATCAGTCGAGGTTAGGTTAAGAATTGCAGAATATAATAAAGTCAGACTCAATTTGGAGTTCAAACCAAAAACACTTGCAGTTGTTATTTCTGCATACTGATCTTAAACTCAGCTTAAATAAAAATCAGAAGTAAACTTGCACTAAAAAAAACTGGCTCTTAGTAAATAAGGGACATGTACATATGTACATATGTGGTTGCGCCTTAATGGAGATAGATATTGATAAAAAATAAAATTTGAAGCTTTTGACGAGTTAAACGACTTTTGGTAATATTTTTTTGGGTTTGGTAGTTTTTTTTAAGTTTTGAGTAATGGTACCCCGGAAGGAGCAATCTTCTTCTCTCTCATTCTTGGTTGATTAGTAGCAATAATATAACCTCGTGTTCGTGTGTACCGTTCTCGGCAATCGTAGACAACACGCGCTAATGGTTTGTTGTTGTAAAATTTGGTTTTTTACATGTTTTTGTTATGTATTGTGTTTCTTTATTTAGTTTTATTTTGTACGCAGATGAGTGCAGGACGAAGACGGAGTTTTTGAAAGAGTGTGGCTTCGCCGGCATCCTTACATGATGGTGCCGGTCCAGGGTTCGCGCGAAGCACGCTAACCGCAATGCCCGATAACTCCGATTCCACTCATTTGCAATGGGCCCGCAAAACCGGTTCATCGCCGTGATTTTCATCCACAACAGCTAGGATGATCTTCTCCTTTGCGACTTCCGCAAAGGATGGACCGTGGGTTTTAACCCTTTTCGGTTTATTCTGCGCAACCTCCATCGATCTTTTGCGCTTGTTTGTTGTTCTCTGCCCCTCTGGAGCAGTCAGCAGGAAGTTGGGCATGATTGCATTTGCCCACTCGATTTCTACCAGAATCTCCGCACGATCACCGGGCAGCGCCCGATTACAGAGATCATCCGCTAGTTTGGATCTTTTCAAGATCCTAATGGCAGCCTTCCTGTGTCGCGAAGTTGCTACCTCCGTGGGTGGTCTGTCGTCCGGCCTATTGAACGCCGTGGGTGTTAGCGGTGACGCCCGAGGTATCCGCGCACCAGCTTTAGCAGCCCCCATGGTAGCAAACTGCCTACCAGGTTCGCCTCTGCTAGTGCTTGGAACTATACTCGTTGGCTTCCCGCCCCCAAAGGGTTTCTTTGAAGATGCAGGCCTCGGCATCGCCAGAGGTTTGCTGCCCTTCACTAACTTGGTGGAGGGGCCCTGCATCGCACGGTCCTCCTGCTTCTTGGGCAACTGCCCTTCTGACATATTACGAGTGCCGGTCTCATTGTTTATTGCTTTTGTTGGTGTGTCCATAAATTGATCCCACGAGTAGCGGAGAAAGGGGTTCGTCCACTCCAGGCAGAGATTAGCATTACCCAGGGTAAGGCCTGAATACAACTGGGTGCGGCCCGGATCCCAGAGGGCTATTTGGGGGCTCGCAGCCAGTCTGATCATCAGCACGGTACGCATGACTCCTTGATCCAGCCTCAACCTGAGAGACCACGATCAAGAACCATTTCCATATAACAGAGCCATTGAGAGACATAAGCACATGAAACTGATCCCTGATCTTAGCTAAGCACCTTCCCGACATCGTACGGGATTGCTCTGTAGTGCTTATTTCCAGTCGGCACCCTCGCGGAGGGTTCAGTCCAAAGATTTTTGCCAAAGTATAATTCAAACAATAAAATAATTTTTCATATGCCGATAAACGAGGTTATCGACGGCTGGCCATCCCTTTTATTGTGAGAATTTTCATTATTGTTTTGCCTTTATTGTAACTTGTTAAAATTAAAAAAAAAAAAAATGTTTAAGATGAAAACCAGGTAGAAATAAAAAAAATGTTCTTCTGATATGCAATACTTATACAGAGAGTAGTGGCTCAACAATCTTAATTTAAGGACATAAGAAAATAACCAGAAAAGGAAATCACATATGTATGCCTCTACATAATTTCTAAAACAGCATTTATACACGAAAATCCAAGTTACACAAATTATTCCTATGAATTTAACGAGCGCTTGAAAGTTTAAAATAAATTAAATGAAAATCCTAAAGCAATTATGTTAAACCTTATTAATCTCGGCGATATACATGCAATAAAATGCCAAGAAACCACCATCCAATATCAAAGAGATCTTATTTATTAACGGAGTCGCTGAAGCAGATACCCACGTTATGAATTACTGTATATTCGGTTAGTTTTATTGGTTAAGTAATAAAATCGTAATAATAATAATTTATTATTAATGGAAAAATTTATTTATATTAAAAAAAACAATGTTTTTTTGACGTCCTTTCAATTTGAGTTCAATTGAACAATAGTATATCAGTTCCATGAAATATAATCACACAAAATAAATAAACTAAATGAAATAAATAACATAAATTAATCAATTAAATGTAAAACAATAACTTATGCAAAATAACAGATAACTAACTAAAAGGCCTACTTATAATAAAAGTCGTCATAAAACATATAAACTAAATTAAAGGGAGACAGAACCATATAAACATATAAATTAAATTAAAGGAGACAGAACCTAACGCTACGACATACGGATTTTCTGACTGACCTTTTTGGTATATATTCCTTGTCTTTGACACTTCCCTTAATAACATTATTTATTTATAATTTTTTTCCATGCTAACTTATTTACTAAGTTTATATAAAGTTACATAAAGTTATATAATTACTGTTTTAGTATTGTAGTAATAATATGATTTGTAAATAAAAATTTGTAACCAAAAATGGGAATCCTGGCTTGTCCGATGATTTAGAAGGGACGCAGGAGTTTGTATAGGAGCTGCTGGTATAAGGGTGCGACAGCAGCCATGGATGACGGTGAGATAGCACCAGGCATCACGCTACCATTGGTGATGCCCAATATTCTCTTTTTTCCTCTTCTTTTGTTATAATTTCATTCTATTTTTCTTGGTTTAGAATTTAAATTTAACGAGTTTGCAGGCTTTTTTCTTATTCATTTTAATTTAACGCCATTTTTTTTGTTGCGTTGTCCTTTCGCTACTTTTTTTTAAAGGCATGACAGTTTCTCTGCTTATGGCGCAGGGAACAGCAGTGAGGGCAAGAATCCACCCCAGCCGACTTGACTAGCCATAGTGTACCCCGATGTGTCATGCCGCCTGCAATCACAGCTGGTCCCACCACGATACTTAAAATAAGTTTATAATCATTAATTTCCGAATTTTACATCAAAAGTTTAGATTGCAATATAAAACGACTAATATGAGTATGTACTTACATACGTATTTACTCGTATGTTTGCCGAAAAGGAGGGCACTCAATAAATGTGCAAGCGGTATGTTCTATTAATGTTCATACAAACATACTCAGTAAGAACACTATCTGTTAAATAATGCGTTATATAAGCTTAGTACTACCAATAGTTTGTGTTTTAAATTCAAGAAATTTGCATCATTTTGTAACAGTGTTGCCTTTCTTTTATTCGGAGTTCTACATGAAATTGTCGTTTCTCAATGCAATATTATTATGCGATAAATAACTTGTTTTAAAACGGGAAGAATACCTTCTAAATATCGTTAATAAGTAAATGTGTTAGTCGTATTGCGTTAAGTCGTTCTTGCCGGGTATATAATTAGAAGTGTACATATGTACACAGTAGCAAATTTATGAACCGATGAGTGTAGTAGTATGAAGTGGTAACTCAAAGAATTTTGTAACGGGCATTCGCGAAAAGAAGAGTAAAAGTGCAAGAGCGAACGCAGAACAGCATTGCTACTTTGGTAATGTTTTACCAAAACTAAAATTACTCAAATTGATTGTTATGAGTTATGCCAGCCTTTTAGGGTCAGTTTTTCTGTGTTCGTTTAAAATCAATTTAAACTAAGTTTCGTTTAAAATTAGTTTTTATTTAAACTTAGTTTCCTTGCGCTGAATAAAATTTTTTGCAATCAAAACAAAGTAGTTAGCAAACAGCTGATAGGTTAGACTAAGTTTAACCCTGCAATATCGGCCGGTAAAAGTTGACCTAAAAGCGCAAGTTAACGAATATAACCGCTTTCCGACCATTTTTGCTGACAATGAAAATATTAACTATTCAAATAATGTGACATTTGCATTATCACTCCAAATACAAGTACAATGTAGAAATAAAACTAAACAGCTAGTTAAGAAATGTAACTGCCTTCTCACGAAAACTACTGACAACGATTATAACAACTATTCAAATGCTACATCTGAATCGTCGCTCCGAATACAAGTACATTATACAAATAAAACAAAATAGCTCCCATGGTAGCTGCAGCTGCAGCAACAGCGGCAGCAACCGACATTAGTCAAGGTTAGGTTAAGAATTGCAGAATATAATAAAGTCAGACTAAATTTGGAGTTGAAACCAAAAACAATTGCAATTTTTTTTTCTGCATACTGATCTTAAACTCAGCTTAAATAAAAATCAGAGGTAAACTTGCACCAAAAAAATTGGCACTTAGTAAATAAGCGATATGTACATACATACATACATATGTGGTTGCGCCTTAATGGAGATAGATATTGAAAACAAATAAAATTTGAAGCTTTTGACGAGTTAAACGACTTTTGGTAATATTTTTCTGGGTTTGGTAGTTTTTTTAAGTTTTGGTATTAAATTAAAATATTTTTGGAAAGGCCGTCATTGCCTTGACGCCACTCAACTGTCAAATCAGAAAAGTTTTGAGTAATGGTACCCCGGAAGGAGCAATCTTCTTCTTTAACATTATTGGTTGAATAGTAGCAATAATATAACCTCGTGTTCGCGTGTACCGTTTTCGGCAATCGTAGACAACACGCGATAATGATTTGTTGTTGTAAAATTTGGTTTTTTACATGTTTATGTTATGTCTTGTGTTTCTTTATTTAGTTTTATTTTGTACGCAGATGAGTGCAGGACGAAGACGGAGTTTTTGAAATAAGAAATAATATATGTTTACTGGAATGACATATACACATATGTCTATTTTTAAAAATTTCGTTGTTTAATTTGGGATAGTGGGTTAGGGTACTGCGTCGCATGTAAAAGGAAATGAAATAGCTAATTGAACACATTACCACTTCATTTTTAAAGTACAGCGAAGGAGTAATTTGCACAAATTTCCCTTTCGAATGCAATTTAGAATGAAGCAGAAAGTTATAGTTACAATGGATTTTGATGTAGAGGGTTCCACTTCCATTGCAGTAAGAGTTGGAGATGATAAATTAATTACTTCAATCGAAGGTGTAGGATGAGCGCTTTGGGCTTTCATTCCAATAATTTCCTCAGATTGAATATCAACTCTCCTACACTTAGCAGCGTTGAACTTCACGCAAGGTGACACATTATTCAAGCATTCAAAAGATTTGAATATTCCTTCGTACCTTTTAAATTTTTCGGTCAATTCAGAAAGATCCCGGCCTATCTAAGAAAACCCATTCCTAGTCTCGCTGAAAAGCTTAAACAGATCGACTTCGGTTAATCTGCACTTTAAACAAGACCAACGCAAACCTTTGCCGGTTTTGACTAAGTCTAGCACTCTCCCCGTCAAACCGGCACACTTCATATGGGCGAGCCCATCACATAGCCAACATGACAAAAACCGTTTGGACTCGCCTTTGACTTGGCAGTTTGCAACTGAGCAGGACATTTTTTTTAAATAACTAAGCCAAAAGTTAACTAAAAGGCAATACAAATGGTCAGCTGTAAGTATCAGCAGTTATGAACACAGTGAAAAGTTTACAATAATAAGCTGGAAGATTAACAGTTTTGAAAGCAATGAACAGTCTGAGATACATAGAAAATGACACTTAACAAACAAACGCAAACAGCAGTGATAAAAATATACAGAAAGTGTAAGTAAGAATAATGTGCATACACAAACGAATAAATACAATAATATAAACAAATGAGAGTTGGCAACAACAAACACAATATCACAAAAAAGAATCGGCTGATTTTATTATTAACACTAATGGATTAATAAATTTAAACTTAGCTTCTGTAATGCGTTTTCCAAAAAATTTACACAAATTGACAAGTTTTAAGCACTAAATTTTGGATAATTTGCACAGCAAAAAAGATACACAACCTTACAGCTTCGCGTTAGTGTTGCCATAAACCTTATTTTTACAATATACTTACGATGAAATGGCTGATTGGGCTTACGAACACATGTATTGCAAAAGATAATGAAGCGACAATTGCTCCTTATGAACTCTTCGTTGGAAGATATATGCGAAGTGGTATGAATGATTTTTTTAACACAAGCCCTGTACAAAATGTAATCGATGTTGGATGCTCTCGGATACTGGAGCTGCAAATTACCCCTCCATTGGAAAGCCTATACCATTTGTTACTGGGTATATTCGCTTTAACACATACACATGCATATTATTTTATTTATTTAAAGGTATGCGATATGGCTTTAAGAATACTTGACTGTAATGCTCATTTCGGAGGAACTGCTTACAATTCATTAGTTTGGAGTGCAAGTGCTTTTAATGTTTTAGCTTGTGAAAAGTTATCTTTGCTTGTATATTGAACTATAGGCATTACCAGTTTATTGCGTTTTTTCATTCACAATAGTTCGGTTATTGCAAAAAAGGAATAGTTGGCAATAACCATAAACCTTATTTTGACCAATGAAAATGTAAACAAACCACAAATACAAACAAATGACAAATGTTATTAAATGAGAAAGTCGCAATACCAATCCTACATGGAGCAGAAAACGAATTCTGATTCACTTCTCTTCTTACCTCGGGTGGGGGATAGTGAAGATCACAAAATATGTACTGCACGTCGTGATATTGCTGTATCGAATATGTTTTATTTTCTCCAATTTGTGGTTTATATACAGTTTCCTTATCTATGTACTTAACTAAATCTATATTAGCGTGTGTATATGTACAAGCTTGTGTGCGTTATCTTAAATTAATTTGTATTGTTTTATGTTTCCTTGGGTTCGGTATTTCCAGTGCATAATCTCATTATTGCATTGGTAGGCTATTATCATGTGTGATTTATTGATGTGTATATAATATATATATACATATGTATGTAATGTGTATTTATTTTGGTGTGCATATCAGTGTACACTATTTTAATTTATGTGGTTTGCAGATATTTGTCTTTCTATTGTGAGTCTAATGCACTTGAGATTCTGGCGGTGTATATTTTTATCTCCAGTTTATTTTTTTTACATAGTGTACGTATATGTGTTACAAAGTGCGAGCGTATCAATTTTTAATAAATGTACCCTATGATGTTAGTAGTAGACTGTACTTAAAACACAAACCCATGTCCAAACTATTTATGTTTGGACATTCTGCCGCCGAGAATAAATAACTGGAGGCTGAAATTCAATTTTAACATTGTTCTGCTTCTTAGGAAAATATTTTAAATCAATATGCCCAGATGGAATATACGTGGTGGAAGTCTAAGCCTGTTAAACTTAGTCGTTGACTATTCAATTCCTCCAAGTTTCGTTGCAACATGTTGATTGCCTTCTGATGGTGGATGACGGAAGAGTGGAAGGGTTTCTTGTCGCTTTAATCCAAGTAACTAGTGGGTCGATGTGGATCTATGAAGTTGCAGTATATGAGGATGATAAGAACTTTTCGTTATGGCGGAGACTGTGCTCAACTTCTAGTGTTAATATTACCTGAGAAGGCAACGTAATCCACTTGATTATTGATTGACCGCAATTAATGCTGACCTTTGCTATATTTTTCAGTTTAAATAGCCAAGTATTGGCTATGTGTAGTTCAATTCAAGAATCTTTTGGCGATATTTCTTAAAACTTGCAGTTTGAAGTGTTGGTCTGCGTGATAGATAATACATCACAGGAATTGTCTGTAGCTGAATTCCATGGCCAATGCCCATGGCATAGGTCTTCGTTCAATTTGAGACATATGTTTAGCTGTGCTTATGCTCATTACGAAGTATGAATCGAGTTCGAAATTAAAAACCATTATCTCAGATTTAACGTTTGCTACCAAAGTTTTATTTCTGTGCAGTATAGGCAGACCCACTAGTATGAATATTTCTGACATTTGAGATTGTAGCAGTGGTATTTCTGCATCAATCACTTGTTTGTCGTCAACTATAAATCCCTTAGTGTTTATTGATATAAATACCTCCTTGAGTTCGTTTTTTCCTTGTTATCCTGGCAATCTTAATTTTGGTGGTAGTTAAGTGTTTATGTTTTGAATCTCCTTAACCAGCTGCGATGGCTTTATAAGAGTCGGGTTGATGCGTTTGTGATTAACATCAATCAGCATATTTATTGTTGCAACTTGTGTGTTTTCGCATTGATTCAGCATCGATTGTAGTTGAGTTGCAACAAGTAGGAAGGATGTTGACAATTTGTATGTGTTGAAGTAATTGACAGTTACGTTCTGCACATAGTTTATTTGCTGGTCAATTTTGGCGAACTGGTTGTTAATATCTGCTGTGGTCTTCCTGAGTCTGTTTTTTAAGCATATCTTCGATATCGTGCTGGTTTTAAAAAAAATTTCTCATGTTTGATTTAATGATTTCCCTGTCATCGATATCCTCATGCCCTCTCATTGATATTCTCATGGCCAACTTTTCATTTGGTTCGTTTCTGCAATGTTGTAAGGTATTCGTTTTTCCATCTCTGCCAAAAGTCGTGTCTTATTTTTTGAATTATCTTCCAACGATCTAAAGTTCTAATTTTTGCGAAGTGTTGAGCTGGTTCTGGCATGTCTATTATTGGTCGCCCTATAAAAAAGTGACCCGGTGTTAATATGTTACTGTTTTCTAATCCAGATATCAGATAATATAGAGGGCGCGAATTTAATACTGCTTCTATTTGACAAAGTAGTGTTGACATTTCTTTAAATGTTTACTTGGTTTCACCAATGACTCTTCGTAGGTGAATTCACTCCTGCTTCCCTAATTTCTCCGAAGTGAGGACTTGCCGGCGGGATAAAATGCCATTAAATTTTTTCGGTTGCAAGAACTAATGCAACTGAAGAATTATTTTAATTAACAATTTTAAATTGAGCTTCAATGATACGATGAGCTCCGATAAAATGTTTGCCATTATTTGAGTAGATATGAGAGCTTTTTCCACGTCTTGCGAAAAATCTTCTTAAAGCGGCTAGAAAAGCTTCCCTTGATAAGTCGCTTACAGGTTCAAGATGTATGGCTTTAGTAGCCATACATACGAATACTGCTATGAATCCTTTGTATGATTTCAATCCTCTAACTTTAGAGCATCTCAATAATATTGGATCAGCATAGTCCAAACTAGTGTGAATGGCGATGATTCAGACACTCGCATTTCTGGAATATTTCCCATTATTTGTTCGGAGGTTTCTTGATAATACCGTATGCACTTCGGACAGCTCCTTATACATTTGCTTACTCCATAATTTAAGTTAAGTATCCAGTATTTTCTTCTAATCGTGGCTTTCATCAATAGATTACCTCCATGGAGAGTTTTCCAGTGTGCATCTTGGATTATTAGCCAAGACAGTTTAGATTTGTTGATGGTGATTGGATATTTTGTTGATTAGCCAGGTTTGATTGCTACAATCTGCCCCCAACTCGTAGTACTCCTTGACTATCGAGGAATGTATATACATTTGCTAGTTGACTCCTTCGGTATACATTTCCTTTTTCGATTAGTTGGCTTATTTCATTTCCAAACTCTATCTGTTGACGATGTTTAATCATTGCTGTTCCAGCTAAATTGTACTCTTCTTTAGTTAGGTGTATAGGATAACATCCCATTTTTTTGTAAAATGTTTTTGAATCGTAGTATACATGCAAAAACTCTTACTAATTTAGAAAAGATGGAATATTTATCTACTAACAAGTCCAAGAGGTGTTCGTTTTTTGCTGTGTTTGTTGTTATTACTGCGCACATTATTTATTTATTTCTTCATTTAATCTATGAAACAATGGTTTCTTACAGACTATTTACATTGATGACTTATAGCTAAGGTATAACATAACTAGCTTGATAAAATGTGACTTTAATAGTTCTAAAAATAAAGATTTTGAAATTGAGAATCAATAGGATTATTTTTCGTGTTGACACGATACCACTTTGCATTCAGGATCAAGGCTCGGATTTCATTAACTCTATTTCATATCAATTTGTCTTTATTTTTGTTGTTTTTGATCCATCCTTATGTTATAGTAAAGTCACTCCAAGAGTAAACTTTGGCTTGTTGTTTTACTGTTCTCAATATTCTGTCTACTAATTTGGATAAAAGATGAGCTGCACACAGTTCTAATTTTGGCAAGGTTTTTCGATTTTTCTTTGGGTTAACTTTACTTTTTGCGGCCATTGCGGTTATTTTTGCTTTACATTTAATGGACACTATTATCACACTTTTCTAGTTGATCGACTTTTTGTTGAATTTCTCTGCACTCTTCACCCCTGTCTGCGCCTGTCAGTTAATCATCCATATAAAAAGCGACTTTTTATTGAATTTCTCTGCACTCTTCACCCCTTTCTGCGCCTGTCATTTAATTGTCCATATAAAAATCATCTTTACTGACTTCCCTTATTCGTTTTTCGTTTCAATTGTCAGCTATTCCAAAAAGTGTTCGTACTGCCAGATGTTGCTGATGCCGTCCCATAAGTCACAGTGGTTAATTTGTATTCTTCTAATGGCTGTTTTTTATTTTTTTGCCATATGATATGTTGGTATTGCTGATCTTCATTAGAAACCATTATTTGCCGAAACATTTTCTCAACGTCGGCTGTTACCACAATTTTCCAAAATTTCCATTTAAATTGATGTCGAAAATAACTTTTTGTAGTTTGGGTTTAGTTAAGGTGCACCCTAGGCAACGTGAGCAACCCATTTGCGAGATACGGTAACCAACCCATGTGGAGCCTTGGGTCACGGCTAATAGAGAAGGAGCTTCAGTGAAGTCACTCCGACATATTCGGTTTAAGGATCCACTAAAGTCGGCAGCGTCTGTTTACCAGGAGGAGCGGCTGTTTTGGAGCAAGCTGCTATCTATATAAAGGAATTTAAAATTTTAACCCCCAGCAATGGGTTGTGCGCAGAGCTTGGGAGCCGCCACGTAAAACAAATATCCAATGAAAAGCAATACCAAGCCTCGGACAGGACCCCCCTTTCGGCAAACGAATTAACGGAATGTCCGCACCCTTAATTGGGAAGGTGCTTCTGCCCGGCTGGTAGATGTCCAGGGCAGTGCGTAGGCTGACATCACCGCCATTCAAGAAATGCGATGGACGGGGCAAGGGAGGAAAACGGTAGGAACTTGCGACGTATACTACAGCTACCATGTAAAGGAACTAAAATTTGGTGTCGGATTTGTGGTGGGAGAGAGACTTCGCCGTAAAGTACTGTCGTTCGCTCTGGTGAACGAATATCGCGCCACAATCCGCATAAAGGCGACATTCTTCAACTGTTCCCTGATCTGCGCCCATATCCCGATGGAAGAGAAGGATGATGGGACCAAAGATCTCTTATGAGAACTTCTGGAGTGCACGTTCGATATAAAAATAGTGCTTGGCTATTTAAATAACGAATTGAGTCTAAATAACGGGATTGGGACTGATCGAATTCACCGGGGCCCGAAACATGGTAGTCTGTAGTACCAGGTTCCAGCATAGGAGCATACATCAAGCTACGTGGCTGTCTCCAGATGGTAAGACCCGAAAACAAATCGACCATGTTGTGATAGACGGAAGGCACGCTTCCAGTGTCCTAGATGTGCGCACGATCCGAGGAGCCAACATCGACTCGGACCATTATCGTGGCACAAGGAAAGCTCGACGACGGAAAGCTGCAATCACAACAGATTACCACGCACTTTTCTACTCGACTCGCACTCCTGCTCTCTGAGAGCTCTAATCAAATCAGCGATATTTCAAAGCAATGAAACCGCATCTCTTGCTCTTTACGTACCGCCGCTGAACAACTTATTTGTTTTCAGCGAGCCCGGAAAAACGACTGGTACGATGAGGAATGTCGCGTTGCCACGGAATGGAAAGATGCTACCTACTGGGTCACGTTGCGATCGGGCGCAACGCGCGCCTTGCGGGAGAGATATCGTGAGTTGAAGAAGGAAACCAGACGCATTTCTCGAGAGAAGAAGGGAAAGGCGGAAATGCGTGAGTGCGAAGAGCTTGAAATGCTGGCCGACAGGAAAAGCGCCCGAAAATTCTTTTAGAAAGTACGACGGCTAACAGAAGGTTTTAAGATCGGGGCGAATTCCTGTAAGAACGACAACGGCGACGTGGTGACTGACGTTCAGAATATACTTAGTTTATGGAGGGAGTACTTCTCCACACTACTTAGTGGTAGTGGCAGAGAGCACCAATCATTGACGACGCAATTCATGTTGCGTTACTCAACTGCGACGAAATCCGTATAGCAATAGCACGGCTAAAGAACACCAAAGCGCCCGGAGCTGATGGGCAGCCAGCTGAGCTACTCAGGTCCGGTGGAGAAGAGTTGGTAAAGCGCATGCTCCAGCTTATCTGTAGAGTATGGTCGGACGAATGCATGTCTTCTGATTGTAATCTAAGTGTACTTTGCCGAATCCATAAGAAGGGTGACACTGCAATTCGCGCCGACTATCGCGGAATCAGCCTTTTAACATCGCATATAAGGTTCTGTCGAGCGTATTGTGTGAGATACTAAAGCCCACCGTCAATGAACTGATTGAACCTTATCAGTGTGGCTTTTGACCTGGTAAATCTACTATCGACCAGATATTCACAGTGTGCCAGATCTTGGAAAAGACCAAAGAAAGAAGAATCGACACCCACCATTTTTTTGTCGACTCAAAGTCGCTTTCGACAGCACAAAAAGAAGTTGCCTTTACGCCGAAATGTCTGAATTTGGTATCCCCGCAAAACGTATACGGCTATGTAGAATGACGTTGAACAACACCACCAGCTCCGTCAGGATTGGGAAGGACCTCTGCGAGCCGCTTGATACCAAACGAGGCGTCAGACAGGATGACTCTTTGTCGTGCGACTTTTTTAACCATATGCTGGAGAAGATAATTCGAGTCGCAGAACTAAAGCGGTCAAGCACCATATTTTATAAGAGTATGCAGCTGCTGGCGTACGCCGATGACATTGACATCACCTGCCTTAACAACCACGCAGTTAGATCTGCCTTTTCCAATCTTGATAGAGAAGCAAAGCGAATGGGTCTGAAGGTGAACGAGGGCAAGACGAAGTATCACCTGTCATCAAATAAACAGTCGGCACATTCACGACTGGGATTAAACAACACTGTTGACTGTTATAACTTTGAAAATTTAGAAGACTTCGTTTACTTAGGAACCGGCATTAACATCAATAATAATGTCAGTCTCGAAATCCAAAGTAGTATCACTCTTGCCAACAAGTGATACTTCGGACTGAGCAGTAAAGTCCGCTCTCGACGGACAAAAATCACCCTCTATAAGACTCTCATTATGCCCGTCCTAATGTATAGCGCAGAAGCATAGACGATGAAGATATCTGATGAGAAGGCTCTAGGAGTGTTCGAAAGAAAGATTCTCCGAAAGATTTACGGGCCTTTACGCCTTTGCGATGGCGAATACCGTAGAAGATGGAACGATGAGCTGTACGAGCCTTATAACGTCATAGATATAGTGCATCGAATTAAGATCCAGCGGCTTTGCTGGCTAGGTCATGTCGTTCGAATGGATGAAAGCGCTCCAGCTCTAAAAGTATTCGACGCGGTGCCCGCCGGTGGAAGCAGTGGAAAAGGGAGGCCTCCTCTGTGTTGAAAAGACCAGGCGGTAAGGGACTTGGGTGCGTTTGGTATTTCCAACTGGCGCTAGTTAGCGAAAGAGAGAAATAACTGGCGTGCTATGCTAAGCTCGGCCAAAATCGCATAGGCGGTTATCGAGCCAATGAAAGAAAGTAATAAGTTTAGGTCCTTGTTATGGTCCACTAGGTACAGGCCACCCTGTGCCTAGGAAATCTTGCTGCAGACGAGATGGCAGCATCTCCCGAATATGTGGACTGGCATGCGGCAAAGCCACAGGTTGGGGGTGTTGCCAGATCGTCGTGCATGTTGGTTGAAAGAATGTCAGAATAGGAGGAGACAGGATTGGTAGAAGAGGTGGAGAAGGGAAAAAAGCAATGGCGGGAAAATCACGCGTCACCGTAGTGGCGTGATTTAACGGGATAGCGAAAAGGAGGAGGCAGAAATAGTGGAAGAAGAGGAGATGGCGGAAAATCGCGCGTCACCGAGGTGGCGCGATTTTACCGTTAGCGAAAAGGAGAAAAGCAAAAGGAATAAAAAAAAAATGCTGAAAAGAGAGATAAAGTTATAATAAACAAGGACACCCGAATATAGGGCATCACCGTTGGTGGTGTGATGCCTGGTGCTAGCCCACCCTCATCCATGGCTGCAGTTGCACCCTTATACCAGCAGCCCCTTTACAAACTCCTGTGTGCCTCCTAAATCATTGGATCAACCAGCATTCCCATTTTCTTAAAAACTTTTATTCACAAATCATACTAATACTAACATATAAATACAGTATTTAAGGGCTCTTAAATCTATATAATCTTAGTATAAAGGAATATGTTGTTTCAACAAAGTAAGCATCAAAATGTAATTAGGATTTCAATAAGGTAAGTATCAAAATGTAATTAGGATTTCAATAAGGTAAGTATCAAAATGTAATTAGGATTTCAATAAGATAAGTATCCGCAAGTATGAATAAAGTACAGATACTATTATAATATTTCATTGCGACACTCTTCGCTGATAAGTGGGAAGAAAAAGGAGAAAAAAAAAAATGTATGTATTAATCAAATGGGCTAATCAATTATTTCCTAAAGAAGAGAATATAACCCCAAAGTTTTGTCACCCCATCCGGATGTCTTAGCGTTAGGTTCGGTCTCCCTTTTATTTAGGTTATATGTCTTATGTTGACTTGTATTATAGTAGGCCTTTAGTTAGTTATAAGTTGTTTTGCTTTAGTTGTTGATTTAATTCAACTTATTTAATTCATAGGCAGGTTAAGTAAAGGTACTCGGAGGGTACAAAAAAAAGCATTTACCGTCCCCAAGTGAGTCTTACGTCAAAACCCAGTTCTTCCCTAAAACTACTTCGGAATATTATATCAAAGCTATTAAATTACGTAATATTCAGTTCAGACATTACCTGTCCAATATGTAATCACTTAAACGGTTAATTATACTTAATTAATGCTAACGGTAATTAACAAGTGAATTTCATTGAAGGTGGATTCACAAAAAAAAACCCGTCTATACATGGGAATGCAAATCGACCTTCAACACAGGCACTCACATTGCTTCCTTATAACTTTTTTTTTTATAACTATTTTAAAGGTTTCATAATAATAATGCACAAATAAGTCGTTCATAGGTACATCTTAGAAGTACTATTGGAAAATTTAATTAGTATAGAACAGAAGGGTTCATTAGTTTAATTGGTTTTAATTTCCTAACCGGACTTAAAAATAGATTACACTAATTACATATGCGCGATTAGGCAACAACATATTTGTTGCAACTATATTTTCACTGTCTTACCACCCGATGCAGCAGGCTTTGGTTTGGCCGTGCTGTTATTGTCTGCTGGTTGTCGTTGTTGTTGTTGTTGCTGCCGAGGCAAATGTTGACGTTTCTGTAGCTGTTGACGTTGTTGTTGTTGCTGCCACCTTTGGTGCAGGCTGCCGCACTATTTTACGAGGAGGGTCACCCCTTCACTCGTCTGCTGTTGTTGTTGTTATTGCTGCTCTCGTTGAAGTGGTTGCTGCTGCTGCTGATGCCGTTGTTGTTGCTGCCACTTTTGATGCAGGTTGCCGCACTATTTTACGAGGAGGGCCACCCCTTCACTCGTCTGCTGTTGTTGTTGTTGTTATTGCTGCTGTCGTGAAGTGGTTGCTGCTGCTGCTGATGCCACTTTTGTGCAGGTTGCATCACTATTTTACGAGGAGGGCCACCCCTTCACTCACCTGCTGTTGTTGTTGTTATTACTGCTCTCGTTGAAGTGGTTGCTGCTGCTGATGATGCCGTTGTTGTTACACTTAGTGGACAAGTGGCACATTCGCTCGTGTCTCCTTTTTGTTGCCCCGGGCTCGTATCAATTCTTCACCGCTTCGCTACACTCCCTAATGAGGTGCACTATGTTGTGTTTTATGCTGCATTCTGGAGAGCACGTTATAAATGGATATGTATGTATGTAGGTAATTTACAACTTCCATAGGAGTTGGTTTGATTTGCTACTTCCACTTCGAATTCACCAAAAATATCGAGTCCCGTATGCCAAAACCCAAAGTCAAAGAAACGTTTTACACTTTGTCAGCTCTTTTGTTATAATTTCTTTATGCAACACGTACGCAGCTGCACCAAGAACACTTTTTAATTTAAACCGCGTGAACTTTTGTGATATCCTCCTTTTTTTTCTTTTTCTTTTGGCAACTGTGTGCTTGCACTCTTCATTTAAAAAAACTGCACCAATTGCGTCTTACAATTTTATTTAAGTTTTTACTAGTTTTTCAAGGTAGCTATTTCACAAGAACCTACGACACAGCAACCTCGACACTTTCATTTAACACTCAACACCTCTGCAAGCAACTGCCCAACCGACACTCCAACTGCTAACTGCCTAGTGCCGTGCTGCCAGCGGGTTTTTATATCCGTCGTCAGACATGCAATGGAATTTTCCATGGCATGCTAGGGATGGCCAGCCCTCGATAACCTCGTTCAATCGGAATATGAAAAACGAGTTTATTGTTAGAATAAATGGTTAATAAAATGCTTTATACTAATAATGACCGAATAAGAAAGTTAATGTTTGAAATTTTCTTTTTATCTATTTAATTAGTTTGGAATAATCATGAAATTTTGCAACAATTTCGAATATGATATAATTGGTAAACATTTTTCTTTTTCTTGGACTATCAATACGCTATATTTTGATTGATATGGAAGAAATAGAAGAAAGAGAAAGCAAATTTAACGTAACTAGAGTTTGCTATATCTTTATTTTTAGTAAGGGAATTTAATAAAATAAGGTAAAAGAAATATTTTCACAACGCCATATATCGGAGGTCATCGTTGGCCACCCACCTCCAGGATGCTCAGACCGGTTCATTTTTTTTTTTTCGTTTCGCTTTTCTCCTTTTCGCTAACGGTAAAATCGCGCCACCTCGGTGACGCGCGATTTTCCGCCATCTCCTCTTCTTCCACTATTTCTGCCTCCTCCCTTTCGCTATCCCGTTAAATCACGCCACTACGGTGACGCGTGATTTTCCCGCCATTGCTTTTTTCCCTTCTCCACCTCTTCTACCAATCCTGTCTCCTCCTATTCTGACATTCTTTCAACCAACATGCACGACGATCTGGCAACACCCCCAACCTGTGGCTTTGCCGCATGCCAGTCCACATATTCGGGAGATGCTGCCATCTCGTCTGCAGCAAGATTTCCTAGGCACAGGGTGGCCTGTACCTAGTGGACCATAACAAACCTGCTTCGCTTTGGAGACTTTCGAAAAAAGGGAACAGGAAAAGGGTTCACTACTATATACACAGATGTGGGAAAAGAAGAGTTATTGTCGAGACGCTGGAAGGAACGTGGGGCACGACTCACCCCTGAGATAAAGAGTCTCCTAGTTTCAGTCAGCCGGGCAACACTCAACGTCTAGTACTTGGTGGTATGTCTTTTATGCTAAGATATCAGCCGTGGGAGGTTTGCCTTAGTAAAAGAAGGAGCAATTAATTGGGTCGGAGAAAAAAAATTGAAACGAACATGTAGGTCCCGGTGGTGTTATTTGGCACTGAGTTTGACCGCGTTCTTGAAGAATTGGAATTCTTGGAGTACTCTTGTTCAAGGTTTATGCCCCTCGCCATAAGGATTCCGATGCAGAAGTTAAGTCAAACCGAGTTTCAACTCTAAAGTTTTAAGTAAGTCTGTTAAATCTGAGTATATCTGGTGTTAGTATTGCCCGAGATTTAATAAAGGAATTATCCTTTAATTTAAGAAAGTCCGGTGTTGGTATTGCTGGTATTTAATAAAGGAATTTGGCTGGGTACAACCCGCCAGAAAGGTAGTATGGAAAACGTGCCGTGGCTATTTTTGTTTCTTATTATTGGCTTCGCGGCCATTTAAGACATTTTCTTAAGGGAGAACTCGTCCAAACTCCGAAAAATACTTGGTTAGACATTTTGAGGAGAACTCGCCAAAACTCCTAAAATGACAGTCCTGGTTGCAAAGCGGATTGTCAAATAAATCACGACTCCCGGTGGGAGTGATTGTGATCTACCTTTTGGTTATGGATGCTCGGGGAGGATACTGGGCTAATAGTCCCCGACCGCCTAGAAGGCCAGGTTCTCTGTTGACTTACGTCGGCTAGAGTTGCCTTCCCCCCAATTTGCCTGACTTAGCAGGTCTTTACAGCAAAGCCCCTCCGCTAGTTCAAACCTTACATAACTTAGCTTCGCGGAAAAGCCATGTAAGGCCGAGCCCCGGGCGATCTGCGTGCGTCCGAGGACAACCCCTCGGCTGGATTTTTCTTGAAAAAACTTGAATATATAAAAAAAATTGTAAACGTATTGGTGAATGTATTGGGAAGACTTGTAAATATTTAGATTAAGAATGCTGATTACTTTTAAGACGCTCTTCGTGATGGATGGATATGTCACGGTCGGATGTCAGAAGCGTGGAACCTACCAACTGGTTTGCCATTCAAATCTTCTAAGTCGTACAGGGCATTGCCTACTTTTCGCAAAACACGGCATTTTAGGTATTTCGGTAAGAATTTGGCATTGATCCCCTGCTTGAAGTTGCTCAAGGCGAAGTTTCTCCGGAATACTTCCTGCCCTTCCCGGTAGTTTATTACTCTAGCCCTTTTGTTGTACGTGTGAGTAGCTCTATCTTGAGCCTCTTCTAAATTCTTCCGTATATGTTCGCGAATGTTAACTAGCTTATCAGCTCTGCATGCCACTGGGATGTCATCTTGTCTCAGGCTTCCGAGTTGTTCCAGTATCTTATAGGCTGATGCGTGTTGAATCATATTTTGTCCAAATAAAGCAAAGTAAGGCGAGCACTGTATCGACGTGTGAAAATCGCTTCTCAAAACTGATAAAATTTCGGGAATGTGTTTATCCCAGTCCATGTGATCTTGTTTGTCTTTCAGGAAAATTCGGATCTTTGAAACAATCTCTCTGTTCACTCGTTCCGAGGCGTTAGCCTGCGGCGAATATAACGCGGTCTTAATGTGAACAATTCCGTAGTTCTTAATAAATTGATGCATTTCCTTTGAAATGAATTGTCTCCCGTTATCACTATGGACATATTGGGGGACTCCGAAAGCTGGAAATATTTCTGTAGAAAAGAAGCTAGTGACATTTGACGACGTCGCGTTCTGCATTGGTTTTAGAAAAACATACTTTGAAAAATGATCAAGCACTATAAAGAGAAACTGGTTTTTCCGCTTGGATCCCGGGTACGGTCCCAAGAAGTCGCAATAGAGCCGTTGAAATGGTCTATCTGACACAAATGCGTTGCCCATAGGTGGTCTGGATACTTGGTTGGTGGCCTTAGCGCTCTTACAGGTTTCACATCGCTTCACATAGTTCCTTACATCCTTAGCCATCTGCGGCCAGAAGTATTTCTGTCGAATTCGCTCTAAGGTTTTCTGCCAACCTCCGTGGAAACTGGCATTTGAGTCGTGCGAGCGTTCGATTGCAGACTCCGTCAGCCTGTTCGGCAGCCACAAACGCCACAGCGAATCTTCTTCTTCTTCCACACCTCTCCGAAACATGACTCTTTTGTAAACTTTGTTGCCCGCTATGCGTAAATCGGGCAGGCTTTCCTGGTTGGTTTTAACCGTCTCGCGGAGTTCTGAGTATTCTACGTCTTCAAATTCTGGTGATGCTAGGTCAATTTCTTGTGGCGCCGTAGGTGACAGTTCGTCTACGTCAAAGCGCGAAAGAGTGTCTGGAACGACGTTCAGAGACCCTTTTCGATGCTCCATTTTAAAGGTATATCGTTGCAGCAATAGTGACCATCTCGCCAATCTTCCACTCAGATCCTTTTGCGTCATCAGCCACTTAAGGCTTGAATGGTCTGTAATGATTCGAAAGGGCAATCCCTCTACGTATGGTCTAAAACGCTTGACGCTAACTATGGCTGCGAGGCATTCTAGCTCGGTGACCGTGTAGTTGCGCTGGGCATTGTTGAGCTTCTTCGACACAAAAGCTATAGGATGTTCCGCTCCCTCGCCGTCTAGCTGGAATAACACTCCTCCTACCCCTATTTTGGAGGCATCACATTGGATTACGAACTCTTTTGTGAAATCGGGCTGCGCCAAAACCGGCGCCGAACTTAACGAGACCTTCAACTTTTCGAAAGCTTCGACGGCCTCAGGAGTTAACTTAAAAGGGCCAGGTGATTTACGAAGACAGTCTGTCAAAGGGCCTGCCAAATCAGCGAAGTTGGTGATGAAGGACCTATACCAGTTTGCCATCCCTACAAACCTACGAACCTGACGAGGGGATTTCGGAATCGGGAAATTCTTCACCGCTTCAATCTTGCCAGGGTCTACTTTCATACATCCATCACCTATTAAATAACCGAGAAAACGAATTTCCTTCTGGCAAAATTTACTCTTTTCGACGTTGATTGTAAGTCCTGCATTCCGCAAACATTTTGCCACCTCCTTAAGCAATCCCATGTGTTCCGAGAAATTCGAGCTGCACACCATCAAATCATCCAGGTAAACGAAGACGTTCTCTCGCAAGCGTGACGGGATAGCTTTATCCATCAGCCGACTCATCGTTTGAGGGCCGTTGCACAAGCCAAAGGGCATTACTTTAAAGTGATATAAGGGCTTTCCAGGAACTGCAAATGCTGTTTTCTCCTTTGATGATTCCGTTAATTTGATTTGAAAGAAGGCATCTTTCAAATCAATACCACTTATAAAGTACGTGTCCTTTAGTCTGCTTAGCAATCCGTTAATGTGCGGCAGCGGGTAGGAGTCCTTTTTAGTTACCGCATTCACCTTCCTGGAATCTATGCACAACCTGACCTTGCCTGGTTTCCGTACGAGGACCACGGGGCTACACCATGGTGAGTTCGATTCCTCGATTACGCCCATTTTAAGAAGCCGGTCTATTTCGCTGAAAGCCTCCGCTTGTCTCGGTGGTGAAAGAGGAAAATGCTTGCTTTTGATTGGAACGGCGTCACCCGTGTCTATATGGTGCGTAACAAAATTTGTCTGCCCTAATCCTAGCTTTTCGAATGATGGAAAATCTTGAACTACCTCTTGCAATGCTATCTTCTGATCCGGGGTGAGCTGATGGAAATTAGGCTCATCTTCGTTTTCCAAATCTAAAGAAGAGACACACGGAAATATATCAGGTGCTAACGCAAATGCCTTCCAGAAGTCAACCCCAAGGTATGCTTCTTGAACTAGCGAAGGGACTAAATAGAATCGAATAGTTCGAGTGAGATTCTTGAAAGTAACAGGCAGAGATATTGAACCGAGTATTTTCTGCTTATTACCGCTGGCAGTATAAACATGCGCGTGTAAGGGACGATAGCTCAAGTTATTTTCGCTTAGAAGTTCCTCGCACCCCTTTCCCAAAATGGAAACGGTTGCGCCGGAATCCAAAAGACCGACAACGAAACTATCACTAACTTTTACTTTCACCAGTGGGCGTTCATCTTGGGTAAGCAGAACCCTGGTGCTTTGCAACATTTTGCGCATTTTTGTACGGTTACAATATCTTCTCCTGCACTTCAAAACATTTTCTGAAACTATAAACTTGGGTTCCTCTGCAAAAATGTCTGCCCTTTTCCGCCAATAATCCTCTTCCCTCTGCTCTAAGCTACCGGAAAACTGGGCCTGACAAGAAGCATCCCTACTCGAGGCCGTCAAAATACGAACTGGATGGCCATTGGCTTGAAAAATCACCTCACCAGCAGAGTCAGCACTTCTGACCAAACAATTTGGACCACCTGTGTTTATGAATTGGAGCTTATTCGCGGGACTATTACTATTTTTTGTACAATTGAAACCTCCAGGCATACGACCGATTCCTGTGCTACTACTTCTTGGTTCCGTACACGATCCTTCGGTTCGTGTACTGCCTGCTTCGGGCGCTAGGGGGCCGAACGAGAATCCCCGACTGTTTTCTCGCTCGGGTTCCGGTTTCCCAGTTTGCGATGATCCCGCGGACACTTCGGTGTTACCACTTCTTTCAGTCCACACTTGAAGCAAAAGGTAGCTTTCACCGGCTCTTCGCAATAGATGTAAGAATGGCCCATCTGATCGCAGTTCCAACACTGGATACCTGAATAGTCTGGCTTCCGCATCCTTTGATAATTCAGTGCCGCTACCTGTGGATCACCCTCGCCATTGGTGTCTCCCTCACATTCGTCCGTGGGAGCCATACCTGTCTCGTTGACCTGTCTCGAAGGGTAGTGCGGAACTAGACTTCGATTCTCCTTCAGCACCTGTTCGGCCCTCCTGGCAATATCACGCAAGTCATGCAAAGACTTCGCTTCTGCGTTAAACAGCATCAGCTTCAGACTACTGGTTGTATTCCTTTTTAGTATCTCTATCAATAAATTCTCTGCCATCGGTTCCCTTAGTCGTGCGTTCATGGCTAAAATGTCTGTATGGAAGGAATCGTAAGATTCACTGGCTTTCTGTCGCCGCATCGATATTTCCATCATTATTTCGTGGTCGCCTTTTAGAGTACCGAATTCCCGTTTGATTGAGTAGCATAGGAAAGGATAGGTCGCATTGGGATTTTGGCGTGTGAATAGCCAGTACCATTCCTCCGCTCGTCCTGACAAGAATAAGTGGAAGCTTGCCATCAATTGCTCATATGTGCATTGCGTCCGTTCGCTCAGGGTGTCTAACTTGAACAGGAAGTCGGATACGCTACCCGTGCCGTTGTATGACACCTTCCAATCCTGCGGCTTAATGGAGACACTAGCGGTGGGTAGTGGCTGTCTATAAGGAGGAACCTGAGGTTGGCTACGACTTGGAGGAGTGAAATCCCTTGGGTGTCTGGTCGCTGCTAGCGAAGTGGCTACTGCCGCGCTCAAGGCGTCAATATTTTCCCTCATTGTCCCTAACTCAGTCCTCATTTCTTCCTGAGAAGTGCGGAAGAGTTGCTGAAGCACGCCCGCCCAGGATTCTCCCGGTGGTCCTTCGTTCTTGCGCCGCCTATCAGTCTCGCTTATGTCCCTATTGTTGTTCACTGGCAACGCTCTAGCCTCCTCTGGTGGTCTTCCTACCCATGCTGTTATAGATTCGCTGGAGATGTTATGCCCGGATGTCTCGAGTGGTGTCGCCTCCCATAAGTTGGAGTTCCGGCTATCTACCTTCAGACCTGGGCCAGGATTATTAGTGGAGGTCGACGGTTGCAAGCCTTCTCCTCCTGTATCAGTGATTGGTGAGTGCATTACCAGTGGACGATTACTTGACATGGCTGGAGTATCCCTTCCGGGGCCTCGTGACTTAGCACCCTTCCCTCTTGCCGAACTTCGCGTACTCACTTGACTCATCCGATCTTCCTGCTGATCCATGAACTGAATTTCGAAATCTACCAAGTCCAAAACTCAAGTAATATTTATAAAAAAAATTTTGGTTGCTTCCGGGTTTAAGATTGTCAAAGAAAGTCCAAGAAATTGCCCTTTACCGCACTCAATTGCGCAACCAAGTATCCAGGTAAGAAAAAAAAATCGCTATTGTGCTATTACCCCTCCTAGCTACTAATTTACCGCGAGGTGTAATAAAAAAAAACTTTTTTACCGATAAGTCAAAAAAATCAGTTAGCGCATTGAATATAAATAACGCTGTTAAAACTCTCAAAAAAACTTATTATCTGTGTATTAGTAAATAGGCATATTAAGTTGATTAGTTAGATATACGTGTGAAATATACGTGGAAAAAAAATCAAAGTGGTAATTTGCCAAAATATCGTTATATATATATATTTTAAGGTATATTGGGAATGCTGACCTCCCCTCATTAGTAAAGCACAAGCTCGAATCAAAACAAAACAAAACATATATCTACTTTCAGTCCCAGCACACCCGACCGCAATGCAGCAAGGGGCAGAAAATACATGCCCCCCTGAGTCTTGAAGGGTGTGCTAGTACCGCGACAATGTTGCTGATCTATCTTTCGGTCCCAGTACACCTCGCCGCAATGCAGGAAGGCAGTAGCGACATGCCCCCTGAGACTTGCGAAGTGACTGAGACCCCAATAGTCGCTTGAGAATTCGGCTCCCAGCCCACTCCATCGCAGTACGCGAGCCGACTGGTCCACTCCGCGCAGACCTATGGAGCGAGACTGGGGCCGTACAAAAAAAATCGTTATTATAAAAAAATTCGGCTAAAGCTAAAACTATATAAAAAAGTCTTTGCTCTCTTAGCGGACTCATAGTTCTAAGTCTATGGCCGACATGTCGGACAACTGAACACAAAAAAAAATGCAATAATAAAAAAACTAAGTGCGTTTAACACTGCCTCATCGGGTGAATACCAACTCCGGAGGACGTGACGTTTAGTCGTGGAGAAGCCATCCGCTCCGGTTCGACCGCCCCATCCGAACTGCCAAGATCAACTCCACCTATCCCGTCGCAACGCAGGAAGGGCGGCTTCTACGGCCTGCCCCCTGGGACTTGCGGGTTAGTGAAGCCTCTCATGCCAGCTCAGGCTGGTCAATCTGGCCGAAACTCGGGCCCCACGTTGGGCGCCATCTGTTATGGAATACGCATTTTTGTTGAGAGCAACAGTGAAGGCTGGCATGACATTTTGGATGCACTGTGGCTAGTCATTGTCGGCTGGGGCGGATTCTTGCCCTCATTGCTGTCCTCTGCGCCATAAACAGAGAAACTGTCATGCCTTACAATCAAAATTCATTTCCGTCCCGGCCGGAAATCAATATATGTACATACATAACGCAAAAGGAAAGAGAAATATATTCGAATAAAACCGCCAAAAGGAATAAAAAAAAAATGCTGAAAAGAGAGATAAAGTTATAATAAACAAGGACACCCGAATATAGGGCATCACCGTTGGTGGTGTGATGCCTGGTGCTAGCCCACCCTCATCCATGGCTGCAGTTGCACCCTTATACCAGCAGCCCCTTTACAAACTCCTGTGTGCCTCCTAAATCATTGGATCAACCAGCATTCCCATTTTCTTAAAAACTTTTATTCACAAATCATACTAATACTAACATATAAATACAGTATTTAAGGGCTCTTAAATCTATATAATCTTAGTATAAAGGAATATGTTGTTTCAACAAAGTAAGCATCAAAATGTAATTAGGATTTCAATAAGGTAAGTATCAAAATGTAATTAGGATTTCAATAAGGTAAGTATCAAAATGTAATTAGGATTTCAATAAGATAAGTATCCGCAAGTATGAATAAAGTACAGATACTATTATAATATTTCATTGCGACACTCTTCGCTGATAAGTGGGAAGAAAAAGGAGAAAAAAAAAAATGTATGTATTAATCAAATGGGCTAATCAATTATTTCCTAAAGAAGAGAATATAACCCCAAAGTTTTGTCACCCCATCCGGATGTCTTAGCGTTAGGTTCGGTCTCCCTTTTATTTAGGTTATATGTCTTATGTTGACTTGTATTATAGTAGGCCTTTAGTTAGTTATAAGTTGTTTTGCTTTAGTTGTTGATTTAATTCAACTTATTTAATTCATAGGCAGGTTAAGTAAAGGTACTCGGAGGGTACAAAAAAAAGCATTTACCGTCCCCAAGTGAGTCTTACGTCAAAACCCAGTTATTCCCTAAAACTACTTCGGAATATTATATCAAAGCTATTAAATTACGTAATATTCAGTTCAGACATTACCTGTCCAATATGTAATCACTTAAACGGTTAATTATACTTAATTAATGCTAACGGTAATTAACAAGTGAATTTCATTGAAGGTGGATTCACAAAAAAAAACCCGTCTATACATGGGAATGCAAATCGACCTTCAACACAGGCACTCACATTGCTTCCTTATAACTTTTTTTTTTATAACTATTTTAAAGGTTTCATAATAATAATGCACAAATAAGTCGTTCATAGGTACATCTTAGAAGTACTATTGGAAAATTTAATTAGTATAGAACAGAAGGGTTCATTAGTTTAATTGGTTTTAATTTCCTAACCGGACTTAAAAATAGATTACACTAATTACATATGCGCGATTAGGCAACAACATATTTGTTGCAACTATATTTTCACTGTCTTACCACCCGATGCAGCAGGCTTTGGTTTGGCCGTGCTGTTATTGTCTGCTGGTTGTCGTTGTTGTTGTTGTTGCTGCCGAGGCAAATGTTGACGTTTCTGTAGCTGTTGACGTTGTTGTTGTTGCTGCCACCTTTGGTGCAGGTTGCCGCACTATTTTACGAGGAGGGTCACCCCTTCACTCGTCTGCTGTTGTTGTTGTTATTGCTGCTCTCGTTGAAGTGGTTGCTGCTGCTGCTGATGCCGTTGTTGTTGCTGCCACTTTTGATGCAGGTTGCCGCACTATTTTACGAGGAGGGCCACCCCTTCACTCGTCTGCTGTTGTTGTTGTTGTTATTGCTGCTGTCGTGAAGTGGTTGCTGCTGCTGCTGATGCCACTTTTGTGCAGGTTGCATCACTATTTTACGAGGAGGGCCACCCCTTCACTCACCTGCTGTTGTTGTTGTTATTACTGCTCTCGTTGAAGTGGTTGCTGCTGCTGATGATGCCGTTGTTGTTACACTTAGTGGACAAGTGGCACATTCGCTCGTGTCTCCTTTTTGTTGCCCCGGGCTCGTATCAATTCTTCACCGCTTCGCTACACTCCCTAATGAGGTGCACTATGTTGTGTTTTATGCTGCATTCTGGAGAGCACGTTATAAATGGATATGTATGTATGTAGGTAATTTACAACTTCCATAGGAGTTGGTTTGATTTGCTACTTCCACTTCGAATTCACCAAAAATATCGAGTCCCGTATGCCAAAACCCAAAGTCAAAGAAACGTTTTACACTTTGTCAGCTCTTTTGTTATAATTTCTTTATGCAACACGTACGCAGCTGCACCAAGAACACTTTTTAATTTAAACCGCGTGAACTTTTGTGATATCCTCCTTTTTTTTCTTTTTCTTTTGGCAACTGTGTGCTTGCACTCTTCATTTAAAAAAACTGCACCAATTGCGTCTTACAATTTTATTTAAGTTTTTACTAGTTTTTCAAGGTAGCTATTTCACAAGAACCTACGACACAGCAACCTCGACACTTTCATTTAACACTCAACACCTCTGCAAGCAACTGCCCAACCGACACTCCAACTGCTAACTGCCTAGTGCCGTGCTGCCAGCGGGTTTTTATATCCGTCGTCAGACATGCAATGGAATTTTCCATGGCATGCTAGGGATGGCCAGCCCTCGATAACCTCGTTCAATCGGAATATGAAAAACGAGTTTATTGTTAGAATAAATGGTTAATAAAATGCTTTATACTAATAATGACCGAATAAGAAAGTTAATGTTTGAAATTTTCTTTTTATCTATTTAATTAGTTTGGAATAATCATGAAATTTTGCAACAATTTCGAATATGATATAATTGGTAAACATTTTTCTTTTTCTTGGACTATCAATACGCTATATTTTGATTGATATGGAAGAAATAGAAGAAAGAGAAAGCAAATTTAACGTAACTAGAGTTTGCTATATCTTTATTTTTAGTAAGGGAATTTAATAAAATAAGGTAAAAGAAATATTTTCACAACGCCATATATCGGAGGTCATCGTTGGCCACCCACCTCCAGGATGCTCAGACCGGTTCATTTTTTTTTTTTCGTTTCGCTTTTCTCCTTTTCGCTAACGGTAAAATCGCGCCACCTCGGTGACGCGCGATTTTCCGCCATCTCCTCTTCTTCCACTATTTCTGCCTCCTCCCTTTCGCTATCCCGTTAAATCACGCCACTACGGTGACGCGTGATTTTCCCGCCATTGCTTTTTTCCCTTCTCCACCTCTTCTACCAATCCTGTCTCCTCCTATTCTGACATTCTTTCAACCAACATGCACGACGATCTGGCAACACCCCCAACCTGTGGCTTTGCCGCATGCCAGTCCACATATTCGGGAGATGCTGCCATCTCGTCTGCAGCAAGATTTCCTAGGCACAGGGTGGCCTGTACCTAGTGGACCATAACATCCTGCATGCATTAAGTCATTCCTACCTCCTCAATTTTATTGTTGAGCTGCTTTCGCGTACAACTGCTTGATGTGGAAGGTAGTATTTGAAATCTCTCTCATTCGTCACTTTTACCATGTGTCCCTTTTTCAAATACTCTTCCATAAAGTCTTTGTACTAAATTTTTAGTTTGTCAACTTGTTCTAGTTTTCTCTCTAGTAGTAGGAAATGCGCTACGGCCTGTTTTCTCGAGTCTCCTAAATCATGATCTTGTTATCTAGTAAGCTTTCATACCAATTCAATTGCTGAATCCAAAGCCTTTGAATAAATATCTTTAATACGATGGTTATAGGAGAAAGCCATCCAAGAGGATCGAATATTTTCGCCAAATCCGACAATAATTTTAATGTTGCAACTGAATTCGTCCTTTTTTGGGTTCCACTGAAGGCTTAGAGTTTTTACTACCTCATCATTTTTTATTAGGTAGTTTCGTTTCCGGTTATTGCCGTCATGCCTCTAAGGACTGAGGAGTCATTTGATAACCATTTTTTTAAATGAAAACCAAACTTTTTTAGTTGTTGATCGACTTTTTGTTGAATTTCTCTGCACTCTTTACCACTGTCTGCGCCTGCCATTAAATCATCCATATAAAAATCGACTTTTTATTGAATTTCTCTGCACTCTTCACCTCTTTCTGCGCCTGTCATTTAATCGTCCATATACAAATCGTCTTTAATGACTTCCCTTATTCGTTTTTCGTTGGAATTGTCAGCTATTCCAAAAAGTGTTCGTACTGCCAGAAATGTTGCTGATGCCGTTCCATAAGTCACAGTGGTTAATTTGTATTATTCTAATGGCTGTTTTTTATTTTCTCGCCATATGATATGTTGATCTTCATTAGAAACCATTATTTGACGGAACATTTTCTCAACGTCGGCTATTACCACAATTTTCCAAAGTCTCCATTTAAAATGATGTCGAAAATTCCTTTTTGTTGTTTAGGTCCTGCATGAATTACGTCATTCAAGCTTTTGCCATTTTTTGTCTTTGCTGACGCATCGAATACTACCCTTAATTTTATTGTTGAGCTGCTTTCCCGTACAACTGCTTGATGATGACGGTAGTATTTGCCATCTGCCTGATTCGCCACCTTTACCATGTGCCCCTTTTGCAAATACTCTTTCATAAAGTCTTTGTACTGAGTTTTTAGTTTGTCGTCTTGTTCCAGTTTTCACTCTAGTGATAGGAAACGCGCTACGGGCTGTTTTTTCGAGTCTCCTAAATCATGATCTTTCTTTAACGGAATCTTAACTTCGAATCTGCCACATCAAGATTACCAATATAAATTGATATAACTTCAATTTATATGTATATTAGCATTACCCTAATGTATGCCTCCAAAGTTAAACCATACAAAGGGAATTTAGTTACAATCTAAAGGATTACAAAAAAAAAAAAACGCGAGCTTGAATATCTAAATATATTCATATAAATGTAAATAGTTATGTATAAGCATTTACGAATTCGAACAGACATATGTATGTATGTCATAGTAGAGAAAGCTTTCATTCTCTTACCTTGGTCTCCCGCGATGTTGGTACCAGCACGTCGTAGAGAACCTGTTGGGAGAGAAATCTAATTCACATACATACATTAATATAGCTTCCAGTATGCTCTCAGCATTCCCGGATTCTGAGGCTTCTACTTCTCGCTCGTGATTGCGGGCATCGAGCGGGTCGCAAATTACTTATAGCATCGAATTATTTATTCATTCCTGACATGATCGGATCAAAAATAAAAGGACAACTTTGGAAACCGCAACAATTTAGTGCCATTATTTACGATTAATAAAAAAATAGACAAATTGGATACTAGTAAAAAAAAGAATGAATCAATATATAAAGGTGTAATAGATAAAATCTATATAGCGTGAAGTGAAGCAGAAAATATTTTTTGATAAACGTTGGGCACAGCCAAAAAAAAATTCTAAAGGGAATGATATACGTAACTTAATAAAGGAATATATGCAAATGCAAATTTAGTTAATATCTACTATAAGGGGATAATAAACACAATAGCGGATAAAAGTGAAGGGAAAATGAAAGAATTAATAATAGCAAACAAATGGTAAGTAAAAAAAAAGGGATGAAACAAAAAAAAGAAAGTACAAACATATTGCGAAAACTACTTGTGTACTCATATGCACATACGTGCTTATATACTTACCTATTTGGTATACCTATATGTATGTGTATATAAATGTATATAAAAAGTACATAAATATATATCTTAAAAGTAAGAGTGCGGGAGACTTTGCTCCCGGCACTACTGCTGATCTGTGGCGTAGACTGGAAGCCGGTATCTGCTGCTGGCGTCGCTCGATGGCTTCTGCTCCTGCACGATCGATATTCTCTCCACTCTTGCTCAGTTGAAGTTTTTCCACTGTTTCTGCACTTCTGCATAGTAGGTGCTTCTCCACAATTTAGTTAGCTTTGCTTGCAGGCCAATAAGCTAATATAAAACTTTGCAGCTCAAATCGATAACACAAGTGTGTGTGGGAACACGGCTTTTCCCATATAACGTTCTAGATAGTTGCGTTCTGTGTCGAATCTGTGGCAGTCCATAAGTATGTGTTCTGCGCTTTCAATTTTCCCATCGCAATGTAGGCAGAAGGGGTGATCAACGTGCCTGTATTTATATAAATATTGTCGGTAGCAGCCATGCCCGGTAAGGAACTGGGTAAGGTAGAAGTTTGTTTCTCCGTGTTTTCTCTTAATCCACTCGTCTAACCTTGGGATCAATCTCTTTGTCCAACGTCCTTTTGGGGACGAGTCCCACCTTTGTTGCCACTCGTCGGTGCTTTGTTGCAGGATCTTGTTGCGTTCACTTGGGCTATGCTTTATTGCTGCCGCCGTTCTTGCAGCTACATCTACCGGGCATCTTCCAGCCAGCAAATTTGCAGCCTCGTCGGACACAGTCACGAATGCACAGCATACTCTAAGAGAAGATAATCTGTGCACCGAGGCTGGTGCTCTCATATATGAGGTTATAGGGGTCGCGCTTGTCCAGATTGGTGCTGCGTACATTAAAATTGATGAGCTGACGCTCGCAAGCAGGGTTCTTTGTTTCTCTTTTGGGCCTCCCATATTTGGCATGAGTCTTGCAAGAGCCATACTGGTCTTCCTTGCCTTCTCGCTGGCATATTTCAGGTGTTCCTTAAAGTTCAGTCGTGGATCGAGTACGACACCGAGGTATTTTAAAGTTGGCGCTGACGCTAAAATGTGTTCTCCTACGCGGATTTGAATTTTTTCCACCTTTTTTCGACTGGTCATAAGCAGGGCCTCTGTCTTGTGGTCAGCTAACTCTAGTCCTGCATTCTGCAGCCAAGTTTTTGCTAACGCTATTGTTTCGCTACACATACGCGACACGTCCACCAAATGTTTTGCCACTACTACGATTGCTATGTCATCCGCATAGCCTATTATAGACACGCCCTCGGGTTTTTCAATTTTAAGGATGCCATTCCAAAGGATGATGTTCCAAAGGATTGGTCCGAGGACCGAACCCTGCGGCACACCACCTGTGACATGGTACCTTTTCGGGCCTTCATTTGTATCATAAAATAGCTCTCTTTCGCAAAAAAATTTTTAGAGTATTCGGGTCAAGTAGTCTGGGATATTCATCTCTATCAACGCCTTTATTATGTAATTCCAGTTGGCGGAGTTGAATGCATTTTTTACATCCAGCGTGACTACAGCGCAGTACTGTTCAGTTCCTTCGAACCATCTTTTGCCCTGCAGTGCTTTACGCGCTATATCGCAGACAGACGCAATGGAATCGACAGTTGACCGCATTTTTCGGAAGCCGTATTGTTTATTTGAAAACCCGTCGTCACTTTCCGTAATCTCTTGGAGTCGGGCGCTTATTATTGCTTCAAATAGTTTCCCTGCAGTGTCCAGCATGCACAGAGGCCTCTATGAAGAAGGCTCTTCTGGGGGCTTATTGCCTTTGGGTAGCAGAACTAGGCGTTGCCGCTTCCATTTCGTGTATAGATTGCTGAAGGTTTCAGTCTTCTTGCTGCTATTTCGTTTGTCCACCAGTACGCTGGTGCTCTTCGGTTACCACTCTTTTTCCGTGGCATTCATGCATCGCAGATGTCAGTGATCAGCTTTACTAGTGCAATAGCACATGTGTTGGGGCTTCCAGAGCTTCCAACAAGTGTGTCTGGTACGAGTTCTGTCATGTATTCCAACATGCTGTTATCTAACATTTTTGTTTTCCATCCAATGCTTTGCACTTTCGACGCTCTCCTTTTATTCGCGGAGTTTCGAGGCGGGTGGATGGTTAAGTAGATGGCAAAGTGGTCGCTGAATGTAAACTCCTCTGAGACGTCCCATGTTATTTTATTAAATATCTCAGAGCTGCAGAATGTCAAGTCGATGATCGAACCCGCATTTCCCGTTTGGTAGGTATTTTTCCTTCCTTTGTTGAGCAGCACGATGTTAAGACTAGAGAAGGTGTAGTGTATCAAGAAACCACATATATACAAACACACATTTCAACACTAAATAAAACATACAAATGCACAAACATACATAAACATAAATATGCATATCAAAATATGTACAACACGCGCCAGCCCAAAACATAGGTCATTGCTCGAGTCGCGCATTACATTACATAAACAATAGCGACTTTAACTTGAGTACAAGCGCATACAAACATACATACAAGTTTCTTGCTGCACTCAGCATTCTTCGCGTACGAGCCAATATTGTTATGTATACAATTGGCCGTACATATGTAAGCATTAGTAAATAAGAATATTGTAAGTATAAATAAGCGTGAAAATATGAAAATAAATTCAATTGCAATCAAACCGAGAACCTGATAATTTACATGGCGATCCTGCCAGTTCTATCGGCAACTTGCCTTCTATATCGGCAAGCTGCCTTTTAAATATTCAAATCCTGCCAGTTCTATCGGCAACTTGCCTTCTATATCGGCAAGCTGCCTTTTAAATATTCAAATCCTGCCAGTTCTATCGGCAACTTGCCTTCTATATCGGCAAGCTGCCTTTTAAATATTGAAATCCTGCCAGTTCTATCGGCAACTTGCCTTCTATATCGGCAAGCTGCCTTGTAATAATCACTGCCAGTTCTATCGGCAACTTGCCTTCTATATCGGCAAGCTGCCTTGTAATAATCACTGCCAGTTCCAGCGGCAACTTGCCTTACATATCCAGATCCTGCCAGTTCCAGCGGCGACTTGCCTTTAATATTGGCAAGCTGCCCTTGTAAGAAAAATGAGCGCAGAAAATTTCGAAGAAATTCTAAAGAAATGGACGAATTTCTTTACACGAAACGCTGAAAAACCGACCACTACGGAGGATCAAATCGGACCAAAGCCGATTAGTATTGAAGAGTATAGGAGACGCAACACAAACAAAAAAGACAACACCGCAAAAATACCAATTACTAAGCCCCTTAAAAGAAAACGAGGAGGAAAAAAGTATCGTCAACGCAGGAAGGTAGCAGAACTATACAAAGAAATCAACCTACAGACGTCATCAATCAAAAAGAAAAAGCTAAAAAATGCAATTAAGGAGATAAGGAAATTATAATATCATATACGAGTATTGAAAAATTTTAAATAAATATATTTTGGCAACCTAACGGCTGCCTATTGATTGGCAAGAATTGAAAAATTCTTGCCGTAAAATACAATAAATATATATTACTAGTAAGCAATGCTTAATTATTAGCAAATATTTAAAACAAAAATGGGTGGAGAAAACTCCAAAATAAAAAATGCCGACGCCAACGTCGTTAACCAAATAGAAGTTGTTGATCACACAGAGGCATTAGACTCCATAAAACTAATGTTACTGCTAATAACAATATTCAGTTGCATTGAACTATTTTTAAAAATATACTCTACACATAATAGGATATTAAAGAAAAAATATTTAAGCCGCGCAGACGGTTTAGATAAAGTATAATAAATGTTTAGTTAATACTTAATCAAATGTTCAATGGGCCGATGGGAAGAAGTTTGTAAAATATTTTTAGAAGAAAAAGGAATAGCAGAGAAATCCTACAAATGTATAAATAAAAACATAAAAATAAGGACAGAGACAGTAGTCAAACATTTAACAATAATATTAACATCTCTCAATAGATTAGGTAAGGAAATACGAGAAATAAATAGCCAGCTCACTAAAAGTCACCAAATAGAAGCATATCAAATATTTTCAAGTGTCAGAGATAAACTAGTATCCTCACTTGCCAGGTACAACATAGAAGTGACAGTACCAACTATATTCGAACACGACATACTAATTGACTTTGAACCCTTATTATTAGATACAACCACCGATTTAGAGGAAGACGAAGAAGAACAGACAGAGAAAGAATTACAAAAACTAAATTTCAAAAAAACAAAATTCAAAATGGCACAAACAACGGTAGAATTCATTAAGACGGCATCGTCAATTCTACCCGAGTTTGACGGTAAACCAGAAAACATACCCAGTTTTTTGGATGCTCTTGATATTCTTGAACAAATCAAGGATAGTCATGAAGCCATTGCAATTTCTATGATTAAAACAAAACTTAAAGGCACAGCTAGAAATTTAATAAGTAATGAACAAACAATACTAGAAATAAAACTTAAATTAAAACGCAGTATAAAAGGCGAGTCAGTAGAAGTACTAACAGCCAAACTACTAAATATCCAACAACGCACTAAGACAGCCAACCAATATACAAATGAAATTGAAAAATTGACAAAATCTTTAGAAGGAGCATACATCTCCGATGGCCTGACCTCCGAGCTAGCAACAAAATATGCTACACAATCAGCTGTAAAAGCGATATGTAAAAACTGCTCAAATGAAAAAGTTAAAATGATAATGCAAGCAGGAACGTTCACTTCGATGAACGAGGCAATATCAAAATTTACAAACAGTTGTACTGAAGTTACAGGTAACCCTAACTCAGTATTACAACTTCGCCAGCAAGGAAATTATCGTGGTAACTTCCGTAGAGGTTATCAAAGTAATAATTACAGAACATTCCCACGCAATAACAATAACAATAATTACCGACCAAACAATAATCATCAAAGACAGAATAGGAGTTATTATAATCAAACAAGACCGAATAACAGAACCAATGGTCGCAATGTACGTAACCTAAACCAACAAGAAAGTCAAAGTACGGGAAACCAGCAAACTCCACTTCAACAACAATAGATAGTGCAAAAAGAAGGGTATGCGTACTCAACCTACATCTAAATAGCTACATATCTTGCAAAACAGCATTAAGCAACTCATATTCAACATTCCTGATAGACACAGGAGCAGATATATCAATTATTAAAAAGAATCGAATTGATACGAACATTATTATCAATAGTTCACAAATAACAGATTTAAAAGGTATTGGTCAAGAAATAATAAATACACTAGGAATAGTTAATACAGATTTAGTAGGTGATAATATATTAATTCGACACAAATTTCACGTAGTAGAAGACAATTTTCCAATTCCATGCGACGGCATTATAGGACTAGATTTTATTAAAAAATATAATTGTATATTAGACTATCAAAGGGATAAAGATTGGTTAGTTCTCAGACCAAATGATTACCATGAAGACATAGCAATCCTTATGACAAATAGACCAACTATTAATACAATTACAGTACCCGCTAGATCAGAAGTTATACGCCAAGTTTATGTAAAAACCAGTAACACTGAAATTCTAATACCACATCAAGAACTTGATAATGGCATTTTTCTTGCAAATACAATTGCGAATAAAAATCAAACATTCGTAAAAATAATAAATACAACAGATAAAAACGCAATAATTGAAAATTATGATATAAAAACAGAAAACTTAAATGACTACATAATTCTGAAAAATACTTACACGAACAACGAAAATAATAACAGAAAACTAGAGAAATTGAAAAAGAATTTCCCACCATTCGTTAGCCAACAACTTAATACACTATGTTCAGAATATATTGATATTTTTTCCTTAGAAACAGAGCCCATAACTACTAATAATTTTTATAAGCAAAAACTACGTATGAAAGATGAGGAACCAGTTTACGTAAAAAACTATAGAATACCAGAAGCACATAAAACAGAAATAAATAAACACATTACTAAACTTATTAAGGATGATATAATAGAACCATCAATGTCAGAGTATAATAGCCCAGTACTACTAGTACCAAAAAAATCACTTCCAGGTAGTACAGATAAAAGATGGAGATTAGTAATTGACTTTAGATCAATAAATAAAAAACTAACAGCAGATAAATTCCCACTACCAAGAATTGATGATATTCTCGATCAATTAGGAAGAGCAAAATATTTTTCATGTTTAGACTTAATGTCTGGATTTCATCAAATTGAACTAAGCACAGAATCTAGAGATTTTACATCATTTACAGCAGACGGTGGTACTTATCGTTTTAAAAGACTACCATACGGTTTAAAAGTAGCCCCTAATTCATTTCAAAGAATGATGACCCTAGCATTCTCAGGTCTCAAACCATCCCAAGCATTCCTATATATGGATGATTTAGTAGTATTAGGATGTTCCGAAAACCATATGATGAAAAATTTACGAGACGTATTTTCCACTTGTAGAAAATATAACCTTAAGTTACACCCAGATAAATGTTTATTTTTTAATCAAGAAGTAACATATCTTGGACATAAATGTACCAGTAAAGGAATTTTACCAGACCCTAGTAAATTTGAAACAGTTCAAAAATACCCAGCACCCAAAAATGCCGACGAAGCAAAAAGATTCGTCGCGTTCTGTAACTATTATAGAAAATTCATACCACATTTCGCACATCACTCAAGAATTTTAACAAAACTTTGTAAAAAGAATGTAGTATTCGATTGGACAGAAGAGTGTGAAAAAGCATTTAATTATTTAAAAAATGCATTAATTAGTTCAAATATCCTACAATACCCCGATTTTAGTAAAGAATTTTGTATCACAACAGACGCAAGCGGTTTCGCATGCGGAGCAGTACTAAGTCAAGAATATGATGGAAAACAACTTCCAATTTCCTATGCCTCAAGATCATTCACTAAAGGTGAAGTAAATAAATCAACAATAGAAAAAGAATTAGCAGCAATACATTGGGCGATTACTTATTTCAGACCATACGTTTATGGCAGAAAATTCCTTATCAAAACAGACCATCGACCTTTAACATACCTTTTCTCAATGAAAAATCCATCATCAAAGTTAACTAGAATGAGATTTTGCTTAGAAGAATATGAATTTGAGGTGGAGTACATAGCTGGAAAAGAAAACTATGTGGCAGACGCACTATCCCGCATAGATATAAATGATTTTAAAAACATGACAATCGAAGCAAATAAAATACTTCGAGTATCGACCAGATCAGCGACTAAACAGTCGAACAAGAACAAAAATCTTAAAGAAGATGAAAAATGTCACAAAGAGAACCCTAAAATATATGAAGCGCTTAATAAATATGAAGTAAAAAGACATGTCGAGCTCGTTTTCAATCCTCCGAAATTATATTTCAAGAAAGGAAAGAAAATTTGTAGCCAAATAAATACAAGCAACCTAATTGTTGAGGCGAAAATTGACTTAGGACAATTATTTACCAGGCTTATGAAAGCAGCCGGCAATTTAGGACTTGTAAAAATACAATTGTCCTTAGGAGACAAATTGTTTAATTATACTCGAGTAGATGAATTTAAGAAAATAGGTACCAAAGTTCTCAAAAATTTAACAATCGCATTAACTCCGGAGGTTATGCAAGTGACAAATGCTGATCAAATAAATAAAATTCTTAAAGATTTTCACGATGACCCTGTTAAAGGTGGCCACCCAGGAATCAATCGTACGACTAACAAAATAAAACAAAAATTTTATTGGAAAAATATGAAAAATGACATTCGTAAATACATCAAGAAATGTATACACTGTAACAAAAACAAGACAGATAAACACCTTAAAGAACCAATGACAATTACAGAAACACCACCTAAAGCTTTTGATATAGTACAAATAGATACTATTGGACCACTTCCAAAATCAGAACATGGAAATGAATATGCAATCACTATCGTATGCCAATTAACAAAATATTTAATTGCGATTCCAATACAAAGCAAACACGCTAAAACAGTAGCAAAAGCAATATTTGAAAATTTCATTTTAATTTATGGACGTATGAAAACAATCATGACAGACATGGGAACTGAATACAAAAATAACGTTTTTGACGAGTTATGCAAACTTCTTAAAGTTGAGCATAAAACTTCAACACCGTACCATCACCAAACGTTAGGCACTGTAGAAAGAAGCCATAGAACTTTCAATGAATATGTACGTTCTTACATATCCAGTGATAAAGAAGATTGGGATGAATATATCAAATATTTTGCGTATTGTTATAATACAACACCTTCAACGGTTCATGGTTACTGTCCTTTTGAACTAGTTTTTGGAAAAATACCACCGACTTACGACTTTTTACAAGAAGACAAAATTAGCCCTCTATATAATTATGACGCATATGATAAAGAAATAAAATATAGGTTACAAGTAGCACAACAAAGAGCACACAAATTAGTGCATCAAGCTAAGGAAAAACAAAAAATTTACTATGATAAAAACATACAAATAAAGGAAATACAAATAGGAGATTTAGTATTAGTTAAAGATGACACAGGTCATAAATTAGACAGTAAATACAAAGGGCCCTATAAGGTAGAAAAAGTAGATAAGAATAATAATTATACATTAATTAATGAAAATAAGAAAATAATAATTCATAAGAATATACTAAAATTGTTAGAATTAGAAAAATGAAATATACACAAAATAAAAATAAATCAGAAAAAAAAAACCTGTTTATTTATAAGAAACAACTAATTGTTATGATATTCCACTTAGCATAATAAGAAATTGTATTAGCTAAGCAAATAAAGCATACAAAATTTTTATTACTTAAGTACAATAACCTTTTTCAAGTGTAAAGAAAATAAAAGTACTTAATTGTAAAAGAATGCTCATACATTGACCTCACAATGTATAACCATTCTTCCTAAGGAAGGAGGTGTAGTATATCAAGAAACCACATATATACAAACACACATTTCAACACTAAATAAAACATACAAATGCACAAACATACATAAACATAAATATGCATATCAAAATATGTACAACACGCGCCAGCCCAAAACATAGGTCATTGCTCGAGTCGCGCATTACATTACATAAACAATAGCGACTTTAACTTGAGTACAAGCGCATACAAACATACATACAAGTTTCTTGCTGCACTCAGCATTCTTCGCGTACGAGCCAATATTGTTGTGTATACAATTGGCCGTACATATGTAAGCATTAGTAAATAAGAATATTGTAAGTATAAATAAGCGTGAAAATATGAAAATAAATTCAATTGCAATCAAACCGAGAACCTGATAATTTACAAAGGCTTCAAGCAGCGCCTGGCCCCGTGGGGTTTTTTTTGGACTGCCCTATTCTACTGCCCACGAATTGAAGTCTCCAGATATTACGAGTGGTGCTTTTCCCGCAGCATCGGTTACCAGACGGCTCAGCATGTTTTTATAACTTTCTACTGGCTCGCTTGGAGGCGCGTAGCAGCTGTAGAAGTGAATTTCACCAATTTTTGCGTAGATGAAGCCCTCATGTTGACTATTACCTCTGATTTCGATGGGGTTGGCCCCGCATGCCCAGATTGCAGCTTTTTTTCTTTCGTCTTGCAGCCAATTTCCTTCCACTGAGGGTTCTTTGTACTGGTCGCTGATGAGTGCAATATCGATCTTTTGCTCGTAAATTGCCTGCTTTAGAAGGTCTTGTGCCGCCATGCAGTGGTTTAAATTAATTTGTATACACTTAATCACTATTTTAGTTGTTTTATCGCTTTTTTATACGCAGGGCACCTGAAACTTCCAGTAGGGTGGTATTGTGCGTCACCAGTCGTTGTCTTGCAAATGGTGCATTTGGGTGCTGCTTTGCATTGCTTGGCCAAGTGTCTTTTCTCTCCGCAGCGTAGGCATGTGCCGCTGCGATCTTCTGTGGACTTATAATCCCTGGATAAATGTCCAAAGTCAAGGCATCGATAGCATCTGATAGGGCTGATAAGTTCCTGAATTCGGCAGTTGACCCAGCCTACGCGGATTCTTCCCGCCTCCACCAGAATTTTTGAGTCTCTGGCTGCCAAACTTACGATCGCTGTTTGCGTGCCATTCCTTGACGATTTTATAGTCTTTAATGGAACGGGTTTCCCGTGGTTTACTTCTGGGAACTGTTTATTTATGGCGCTGGCAACGTCTTCTTCCGTTGTGGCTACATCCAGGTCACGAACCTCTACGTTCAATGTATTACTCAGAATCTTCACATTTGCGGCGTCCTTAAGCACAGCTGTCGCTCGTTCTTTGAACATAATTGCCATCTTGCCGGTCTTGTCGCGGAGTTGAACAAGCAAGTCACCTCTTGCTGTTGTTTTGATCTTGTTAACACTTTCACCCAGTTCTTTCATTTGGGGTTGCTGCCTCATTTGCCTGATTATATCCGCATATGTCATTTGACTCGTTTTCGAGATTATAACCGCGTCTGTCCTAGTCGATTTCTTTGCAGCCCTACTTAGCTTTTTCGCGTTTTTAACCAGCGTCCATTTGTTAGCCTCTATCTCGGATTTATTGACTTCTTTGCCTGCATTCTTTGTTGCACACAAGTGTGTGTTTTTTTTTTTTTTTTTTTTTTTCGGTTACGACCAGGGAGGAGGAATCTTCATAGATACGAGCAGCCCGTGCTGCCCGCATGCCCGATTTGCCTCCAGGCACCTACGGACTAAACCCAACCTCCTTCGTACGCTGGGCCTGTGGCACCCCTGCGGGACTATCAATTCCGATATTACTTCGCAGGGCAGGCACTGGACGTTATTCTTCGTCTTCACTCAGCGTGCGTTATTATACTGCGCGATTTGCGTTTCGCTCGTCTATTCTAAGGCGTTTCATGACTAACGTGATGATGTCTGCACACTTTTTCCATACGTCGTTTTCGGACAACATGGCCTTCAGCAAGCCTTCGGGGGACACTGCTTCTCCTATATATTGTTGCAGGTAATTGCGTTCATTACTAAATCTGTGACAGTCCATTAGTATGTGCTCTGCGCTTTCAACTTTCCCGTCGCAATGTAGGCAGTAGGGACTATCGGCATGTTTGTACTTATGTAAGTATTGGCGGAGACAGCCATGCCCGGTGAGGAACTGCGTGAGGTAGAAATCAGTATCTCCGTGTTTCCTGTTTATCCAGTCATCTACCTTTGGGATCAATTTCCTTGTCCATCGTCCTTTCAAGGAGGAGTCCCACCTTTTTTGCCACTCGTCGATGCTCTGTTGCAATATTTTGCTGCGATCGCTTGGGCTGCGCTTGATTTCTGCTGCTGCTCTGGCAGCTATGTCTATAGGACATCTTCCAGCTAGCAAATTTGCGGCCTCGTCTGACACTGTCACGAACGCGCAACATACTCTTAGTGACGCTAGTCTGTGCACTGAGGCTGTAGCTCTCATGTATGAGGTTACTGGGGTAGCGACTGCCCATACTGGGGCCGCGTACATCAGGATGGACGAACTGACCGTTGCAAGCAGTTTCCTTCTTTCTTGTTTTGGACCTCTTATGTTTGGCATGAGTCTTGCCAGAGCCGTGCTGACTTTTCTCGCCTTCTCGCTAGCATAACACAAGTGTGTGTGTATGCACGTATGTGTGTGCTGTTGCATATACAGATGCCTCGCGGCTAATGTTTGAGGCACACCGCCGGTGCTTGCGGTTGTTAGTTTCAGACGCTAAGGAATGGGAGGTCCTTTTGCCGATTCCGCCGGGGACCTCCACCTTCAAAGCCTTGTGGAATCCTCCTTCTTTGTCGGGGGTTTATTTTTTCACAAGTGTGTTTATTTTTATATGTATATATTTTTTTTTTCTTACTGAAAGTGAAACAGCCTTGCACTTGGTAGTAACTAAATCACCGCAACTTTCGTTCTCCTCCGCTTTGGTTTGTAATAGTTCCTTTTATGCCTTTTTTCCGGGCCCGCTAGTACATTCCATTTACGGCACTTACTTATTAAGTTAAGCAAAATGGACATAGTTTAAATTAACATACATACACACTCTCTTGACTACTTTGCTGAGCCGCAGATACAGCGAAATTTATCGCTCAGACAGAACTTCTGTCGGCATCATGTAGCCAACATTTTAGTTTTACTAACATACGTGTTCGATCGAGTTCGCCGTCACCCACACAATCACATACCTAAATATTTGGCAAGCAGCTGTCCTTACACACTTTCATCTAATTTAGTAGTGTTTTTGTTGTTTTTTAAACACCACTCCCAAAATTGCTCTAAATTTGTCACTGCAGCTAAAATAGATATAGTGCATCGAATTAAGATCCAGCGGCTTTGCTGGCTAGGTCATGTCGTTCGAATGGATAAAAGCGCTCCAGCTCTAAAAGTATTCGACGCAGTGCCCGCCGGTGGAAGCAGAGGAAAAGGGAGGCCTCCTCTGTGTTGAAAAGACCAGGCGGTAAGGGACTTGGGTGCGTTTGGTATTTCCAACTGGCGCTAGTTAGCGAAAGAGAGAAATAACTGGCGTGCTATGCTAAGCTCGGCCAAAATCGCATAGGCGGTTATCGAGCCAATGAAAGAAAGTAATAAGTTTAGGTCCTGCATGCATTAAGTCATTCCTACTTCCTCAATTTTATTGTTGAGCTGCTTTCGCGTACAACTGCTTGATGTGGAAGGTAGTATTTGAAATCTCTCTCATTCGTCACTTTTACCAAGTGTCCCTTTTTCAAATACTCTTCCATAAAGTCTTTGTACTAAATTTTTAGTTTGTCAACTTGTTCTAGTTTTCTCTCTAGTAGTAGGAAATGCGCTACGGCCTGTTTTCTCGAGTCTCCTAAATCATGATCTTGTTATCTAGTAAACTTTCATACCAATTCAATTGCTGAATCCAAAGCCTTTGAATAAATATCTTTAATACGATGGTTATAGGAGAAAGTCATCCAAGAGGATCGAATATTTTCGCCAAATCCGACAATAATTTTAATGTTGCAACTGAATTCGTCCTTTTTTGGGTTCCACTGAAGGCTTAGAGTTTTTACTACCTCATCATTTTTTATTAGGTAGTTTCGTTTCCGGTTATTGCCGTCATGCCTCTAAGGACTGAGGAGTCATTTGATAACCATTTTTTTAAATGAAAACCAAACTTTTTTAGTTGTTGATCGACTTTTTGTTGAATTTCTCTGCACTCTTTACCACTGTCTGCGCCTGCCATTAAATCATCCATATAAAAATCGACTTTTTATTGAATTTCTCTGCACTCTTCACCTCTTTCTGCGCCTGTCATTTAATCGTCCATATACAAATCGTCTTTAATGACTTCCCTTATTCGTTTTTCGTTGGAATTGTCAGCTATTCCAAAAAGTGTTCGTACTGCCAGAAATGTTGCTGATGCCGTTCCATAAGTCACAGTGGTTAATTTGTATTATTCTAATGGCTGTTTTTTATTTTCTCGCAATATGATATGTTGATCTTCATTAGAAACCATTATTTGACGGAACATTTTCTCAACGTCGGCTATTACCACAATTTTCCAAAGTCTCCATTTAAATTATGTCGAAAATTCCTTTTTGTTTTTTAGGTCCTGCATGAATTACGTCATTCAAGCTTTTGCCATTTTTTGTCTTTGCTGACGCATCGAATACTACCCTTAATTTTATTGTTGAGCTGCTTTCCCGTACAACTGCTTGATGATGACGGTAGTATTTGCCATCTGCCTGATTCGCCACCTTTACCATGTGCCCCTTTTGCAAATACTCTTTCATAAAGTCTTTGTACTGAGTTTTTAGTTTGTCGTCTTGTTCCAGTTTTCACTCTAGTGATAGGAAACGCGCTACGGGCTGTTTTTTCGAGTCTCCTAAATCATGATCTTTCTTTAACGGAATCTTAACTTCGAATCTGCCACATCAAGATTACCAATATAAATTGATATAACTTCAATTTATATGTATATTAGCATTACCCTAATGTATGCCTCCAAAGTTAAACCATACAAAGGGAATTTAGTTACAATCTAAAGGATTACAAAAAAAAAAAACGCGAGCTTGAATATCTAAATATATTCATATAAATGTAAATAGTTATGTATAAGCATTTACGAATTCGAATAGACATATGTATGTATGTCATAGTAGAGAAAGCTTTCATTCTCTTACCTTGGTCTCCCGCGATGTTGGTACCAGCACGTCGTAGAGAACCTGTTGGGAGAGAAATCTAACATTGATATAGCTTCCAGTATGCTCTCAGCATTCCCGGATTCTGAGGCTTCTACTTCTCGCTCGTGATTACGGGCATCGAGCGGGTCGCAAATTACTTATAGCATCGAATTATTTATTCATTCCTGACATGATCGGATCAAAAATAAAAGGACAACTTTGGAAAACGCAACAATTTAGTGCCATTATTTACGATTAATAAAAAAATAGACAAATTGGATACTAGTAAAAAAAAAGAATGAATCAATATATAAAGGTGTAATAGATAAAATCTATATAGCGTGAAGTGAAGCAGAAAATATTTTTTGATAAACGTTGGGCACAGCCAAAAAAAAATTCTAAAGGGAATGATATACGTAACTTAATAAAGGAATATATGCAAATGCAAATTTAGTTAATATCTACTATAAGGGGATAATAAACACAATAGCGGATAAAAGTGAAGGGAAAATGAAAGAATTAATAATAGCAAACAAATGGTAAGTAAAAAAAAAGGGATGAAACAAAAAAAAGAAAGTACAAACATATTGCGAAAACTACTTGTGTACTCATATGCACATACGTGCTTATATACTTACCTATTTGGTATACCTATATGTATGTGTATATAAATGTATATAAAAAGTACATAAATATATATCTTCAAAGTAAGAGTGCGGGAGACTTTGCTCCCGGCACTACTGCTGATCTGTGGCGTAGACTGGAAGCCGGTCTCTGCTGCTGGCGTCGCTCGATGGCTTCTGCTCCTGCACGATCGATATTCTCTCCACTCTTGCTCAGTTGAAGTTTTTCCACTGTCTCTGCACTTCTGCATAGTTGGTGCTTCTCCACAATTTAGTTAGCTTTGCTTGCAGGCCAATAAGCTAATACAAAACTTTGCAGCTCAAATCGATAACACAAGTGTGTGTGTGTGTTTTTTTTTTCGGTTACGACCAGGGAGGAGGAATCTTCAAAGATACGAGCAGCCCGTGCTGCCCGCATGCCCGATTTGCCTCCAGGCACCTACGGACTAAACCCAACCTCCTTCGTACGCTGGGCCTGTGGCACCCCTGCGGGACTATCAATTCCGATATTACTTCGCAGGGCAGGCACTGGACGTTATTCTTCGTCTTCACTCAGCGTGCGTTATAATTCTGCGCGGTTCGCGTTTCGCTCGTCTGTTCGAAGTCTTTTCATTATTCCCGTGATGGTGTTAACACATTTGTGCCAAATATCCTTATCGGACAGCATAGCCTCCAGCAAGCCTTCGGGGGACACGGCTTTTCCCATATAACGTTCTAGATAGTTGCGTTCTGTGTCGAATCTGTGGCAGTCCATAAGTATGTGTTCTGCGCTTTAAATTTTCCCATCGCAATGTAGGCAGAAGGGGTGATCAACGTGCTTGTATTTATATAAATATTGTCGGTAGCAGCCATGCCCGGTAAGGAACTGGGTAAGGTAGAAGTTTGTTTCTCCGTGTTTTCTCTTAATCCACTCGTCTACCCTTGGGATCAATCTCTTTGTCCAACGTCCTTTTGGGGACGAGTCCCACCTTTGTTGCCACTCGTCGGTGCTTTGTTGCAGGATCTTGTTGCGTTCACTTGGGCTATGCTTTATTGCTGCCGCCGTTCTTGCAGCTACATCTACCGGGCATCTTCCAGCCAGCAAATTTGCAGCCTCGTCGGACACAGTCACGAATGCACAGCATACTCTAAGAGAAGATAATCTGTGCACCGAGGCTGGTGCTCTCATATATGAGGTTATAGGGGTCGCGCTTGCCCAGATTGGTGCTGCGTACATTAAAATTGATGAGCTGACGCTCGCAAGCAGGGTTCTTTGTTTCTCTTTTGGGCCTCCCATATTTGGCATGAGTCTTGCAAGAGCCATACTGGTCTTCCTTGCCTTCTCGCTGGCATATTTCAGGTGTTCCTTAAAGTTCAGTCGTGGATCGAGTACGACACCGAGGTATTTTAAAGTTGGCGCTGACGCTAAAATGTGTTCTCCAACGCGGATTTGAATTTTTTCCACCTTTTTTCGACTGGTCATAAGCAGGGCCTCTGTCTTGTGGTCAGCTAACTCTTGTCCTGCATTCTGCAGCCAAGTTTTTGCTAACGCTATTGTTTCGCTACACATATGTCATCCGCATAGCCTATTATAGACACGCCCTCGAGTTTTTCAATTTTAAGGATGCCATTCCAAAGGATGATGTTCCAAAGGATTCGTCCGAGGACCGAACCCTGCGGCACACCACCTGTGACATGGTACCTTTTCGGGCCTTCATTTGTATCATAAAATAGCTCTCTTTCGCAAAAAAAATTTTGGAGTATTCGGGTCAAGTAGTCTGGGATTTTCATCTCTATCAACGCCTTTATTATGTAGTTCCAGTTGGCGGAGTTGAATGCATTTTTTACATCCAGCGTGACTACAGCGCAGTACTGTTCAGTTCCTTCGAACCATCTTTTGCCCTGCAGTGCTTTACGTGCTATATCGCAGACAGACGCAATGGAATCGACAGTTGACCGCATTTTTCGGAAGCCGTATTGTTTATTTGAAAGCCCGTCGTCACTTTCCGTAATCTCTTGGAGTCGGGCGCTTATTATTGCTTCAAATAGTTTCCCTGCAGTGTCCAGCATGCACAGAGGCCTCTATGAAGAAGGCTCTTCTGGGGGCTTATTGCCTTTGGGTAGCAGAACTAGCCGTTGCCGCTTCCATTTGCTGAAGGTTTCAGTCTTCTTCTTAACTACATATTTAGGAATGCTATTCGGGGTTCCATCCATACCTGGGGACTTGCTGGTTTTAATTCTAGCTGCAGCAGCGAGCACTTGATTATTTGTCACCGGAGGGATCTCGGCGGTTTCTACTACTAGCTCCCTTGGTACACTGCATACATCTTGCTGTGGGAAAAGGCCTGAGACGATCCGCTTCATTGTGAGTGGGCATACTGGCGGTTTGGCGTTGCACTCTTTCAGTTTTTTCAGGACGATATTGTATCCGCTACCCCAAGGATTGTCGTCGACGTCTTTTACTAGCTCTGCGATGGCCTCGCGCTTGCTCTTTTGGCTTGTTTTTCGTAGTTTTATTCGGCTGTGCTTGTATGCAGATTGGAGGTGTTCATACTGGGGATTGTTTCTTGCCCTCTGTCTCTGGTGTTGCCGGCGTAGCCTTAGGCATTCCCCTCTTAGCTCCGCTATTTCGTTTGTCCACCAGTACGCTGGTGCTCTTCGGTTACCACTCTTTTTCCGTGGCATTGATGCATCGCAGATGTCAGTGATCAGCTTTACTAGTGCATTAGCACATGTGTTGGGGCTTCCAGAGCTTCCAACAAGTGTGTCTGGTACGAGTTCTGTCATGTATTCCAACATGCTGTTATCTAACATTTTTGTTTTCCATCCAATGCTTTGCACTTTCGACGCTCTCCTTTTATTCGCGGAGTTTCGAGGCGGGTGGATGGTTAAGTAGATGGCAAAGTGGTCGCTGAATGTAAACTCCTCTGAGACGTCCCTTGGAGGCGCGTAGCAGCTGTAGAAGTGAATTTCACCAATTTTTGCGTAGATGAAGCCCTCATGTTGACTATTACCTCTGATTTCGATGGGGTTGGCCCCGCATGCCCAGATTGCAGCTTTTTTTCCTTTGTCTTGCAGCCAATTTCCTTCCACTGAGGGTTCTTTGTACTGGTCGCTGATGAGTGCAATATCGATCTTTTGCTCGTAAATTGCCTGCTTTAGAAGGTCTTGTGCCGCCATGCAGTGGTTTAAATTAATTTGTATACACTTAATCATTATTTTAGTTGTTTTATCGCTTTTTTATACGCAGGGCACCTGAAACTTCCAGTAGGGTGGTATTGTGCGTCACCAGTCGTTGTCTTGCAAATGGCGCATTTGGGTGCTGAATTGCATTGCTTGGCCAAGTGTCCTTTCTCTCCGCAGCGTAGGCATGTGCCACTGCGATCTTCTGTGGACTTACAATCCCTGGATAAATGTCCAAAGTCAAGGCATCGATAGCATCTGATGGGGCTGATAAGTTCCCGAATTCGGCAGTTGACCCAGCCTACGCGGATTCTTCCCGCCTCCACCAGAATTTTTGAGTCTCTGGCTGCCAAACTTACGATCGCTGTTTGCGTGCCATTCCTTGACGATTTTATAGTCTTTAATGGAACGGGAACTGTTTATTTATGGCGCTGGCAACGTCTTCTTCCGTTGTGGCTACATCCAGGTCACGAACCTCTACGTTCAATGTATGACTCAGAATCTTCACATTTGCGGCGTCCTTAAGCACAGCTGTCGCTCGTTCTTTGAACATAATTGCCATCTTGCCGGTCTTGTCGCGGAGTTGAACAAGCAAGTCACCTCTTGCTGTTGTTGTGATCTTGTTAACACTTTCACCCAGTTCTTTCATTTGGGGTTGCTGCCTCATTTGCCTGATTATATCCGCATATGTCATTTGGCTCGTTTTCGAGATTATAACCGCGTCTGGCCTAGTCGATTTCTTTGCAGCCTTACTTAGCTTTTTCGCGTTTTTAACCAGGGTCCATTTGTTAGCCTCTATCTCCGATTTATTGACTCCTTTGCCTGCATTCTTTGTTGCACACAAGTGTGTGTTTTTTTTTTTTTTCTTTTCAGGGGCGTTGTGGTAGCGCACTACCCTCAAGTGGCCCTTTGAAACCAGGATAAGCCTGTTTTTTTTTTCGTCGAATTCTCCACCCCACGGAACTGCCGTCAAGCATTACATCATGGGGGGGAAAGGCGGTTAGTCGCCGCTGCTACGCCGAAGTATTGCGAGGGTTCTCAACCTCTTCATTGCTTCTGCTATTGCATCACTAGCTGTCTTCCATTTTTCACTGCTTTGTAGCATAGACGCTACGAGCAATTCGGGTGTACAAATTACCCCGGTTATGTTACGAATTTTCCGTGAGATGTCATCAAATCGCGTGCACTCGAAGAATACGTGGTGGACGCTTTCTGTTGCGGCTCCTCCACAGTAATCGCACATCGGGTCCGATTCGTGTTTGAAGCGGTAGAGATATGCTTTAAAGCACCCGTGTCCCGTCAGGAACTGTGCTAAGTAGAAGTCTACTTCGCCGTGCTTTCTGGTCAACCAGCTTTTTAAATCTGGAATACAGCGGTATGTTCAGCGACCCTTTGTTGCGTTACTCCATCTGATCTGCCAGGTATGCGTGCTGGCCTCTCTTGCAAGGGATCGCTCCATTGTGTTTTCCGCAATGATTGCCGCTTCGTTCACTAGTATATCGATAGGATACATCCCCGCGATTACTAGTGCTGCTTCGTCGGAAACCGTTTTAAAAGCGCAGCACACGCGGAGCGCGCATAGGCGGTATGTTGCTTTTATGCCACGCATGTACGATGCGCACTTTGATGCCGAGTGCCAGACTGAAGCGCCGTATAATATTGGCTCTTTACTGTGCCTGCAATTAATTGGCGTCGTCGTTGCTTTGGACCGCGTGCATTTAGCATTATCCTCGATAGTGCAGTTACTGTGGCTGATGCTCTTACGTTGGCGTATTCGAGGTGCGATTTGAACGATAGCCTCCTATCTATCATTATTCCCAGGTACTTAACTGCTGGCAGTGTTGTTATATCGTGGTCGCCAACTTTTATTGTGACTGACTCCACCTTTTTCCTGCTGGATATGAGCACTGACTCTGTTTTCTGCTCCGCCAGTTTAAGTCCATTTTGCGCCAGCCACGACTAAACTAATGCTATAGCTCTATTCGTGGTGTCGCAAATTTCGCTCAGGTGTTTACCTGTAGTAATCAAAGCGATGTCGTCTGCGAATCCGATTATTTTTGCCTCGTTTGGCAGTTTTATACGTAGGACCCCATCGTACATGACGTTCCAGGGTAATGGTCCGAGTACGGAGCCTTGTGGAACACCGCCTGTGACTTTCAAGTTTCTCGCGCCCGCTGATGTTGCGTACTCCAAAACGCGTCCTTCAAAATAGTTGCGCATGGTTTCTCGTAAGTAGCTGGATATTCCAATACGGTCCAGCGCATCTAGAGTTTTAGCCCAGTTGGCTGTGTTGAAGGCATTTTTAACATCAAGAGTCACCATTATGCAGTATTTTTTAGATCCCTCTAGCCATCGAGTACCACTAATCGCCTCTTGTGCTATTTTTGTAGCCAAGTTTACGGCGTCGACAGTGGATCTTCCTTTTCTGAACCCGAACTGGGTTTCAGATAAACCGTTTGCGGCATCAACTTCGCTTTCAAGGCGGTTGTATATTATACGCTCTAGGATTTTACCTGCAGAGTCGAGCAAGCATATTGGTCTGTAGCTAGATGGCTCCGTTAGGGGTTTACCTGGTTTGGGCAAAAGTACCAGCGTTTGTCGCTTCCATATCGATGGGAACGTTGCCTCCGCCAAGCAGGTATTAAATATATCTACTACTGTTGATGTCACGTGGGTAAAGGCCAGTTTGAGCACCTTGTTTGGAACTCCGTCAGGACCCGGAGACTTTTTGTCGTCGAGTCTCTTTAGTGCTTGAATAACTTCTTCAGCGGTAACCTTGCGGAAAACATGCTCTCTAGTTTTTGGGGTAGATGATACCAGCCTTCTTTGCTCTGGAAAAAGTATGTTCACTGTTTGTCTTAGGAATTGTGGACATGTTGGAATAGAGTCTTTTACTTCTTTTAATTTCTTTGTCACAATTTGGTATGCTGTTCCCCATGGATTATTTTCAGCTTCATCACAAAGTTCAAGGAAGCATTGACGCTTGCTTTCTTTAATTGCAATCTTCAGCGCGCGCCTCGCTAATCTGTAAATTTCTCTGAAGTCTGTGAAGTGTGGTCTTCCTTTTGCTCTTTGGAAGCGTCTTCTGGACTTAATACACTCTTCTCTAAGGTTTTGTATGTCCTCGTTCCACCAATAAACCGGAGAGTGTTGCTTGGTGGCAGACTTGCGAGACATCGACGCATTGCATGCTGTTCGAATATTATTCATAAATTTTATGCACTTGTTGTTTGCACACCCCGTGTATTCTGTAGTTTGTAGCATTTCTTTGAACACCTCTTGGTCGAGGGTGCTGATTTTCCACCCTTGGCGCTTTAGTCGCTGTTGTCGTTTAACAGGTTTGCTACTGTTTAATTTTATATCGCATATAATAGCCGAGTGATCGCTTTGAGTGTAGCATGCGCTTATACTCCATTTGGACCGCGTGTAAAGGTTGGAGCTTACGAGTGTGATGTCTATGACGGAGCCGAAGCCATTTCTCGAAAAGGTGTGCTCTGCGCCGGTGTTCAGTATTGCCACATCTAAGCAGGCAAATGCTTCCAACAGCGCTCTTCCCTTTGGAGTCGTTCGCTGTGAGCCCCACTCTGTGGCCCAGGCATTAAAATCGCCTGCAATTATGAACCGCTGTTTCGTTATGGCATCTATGGCTATTTTTTCGACGATTTCCTCAAACATGTTAAGAGGGGTACTTGGCGGAATGTAACAGCTGTATATATAAATATCGTCTATTTTACCGCGTATGAAACCTCTTTCACTCAGTACATTTCCTATATATGCGGGATTTTGTCCACAAGACCATATTGCGGCGTTCCCACAGATGTCCTGAGTCCAATTGATCGACTTTTTCTTGTAAGGCTCGCTCAGTAGTGCTATGTCGGCCTTTAAGTCGAGAACTGTTTGCGACAGGAGGTCTTGCGCGGCTTCGCAGTGGTTAAGATTTAGCTGCAATAATCTCATAGTGGTTTTAATTTTTGGATCGCTTCTTTATATACTGGACATTTAATGCCACCACTAGAGTGGTCAGTGCGTATTTCTTGTCTCTTTTTGCACAATAAACATTTTGGGGGATTTGTGCACATCCTCGCTACATGGCCGTCTTCTCCGCATTTAAAGCATGCACTTTTATAATTTATTTGGCTGGAGCAGTTCTTTGCTATGTGGCCGAAGTCGAGGCATTTAAAGCAGCGTTTGGGCTGCATTTTTGCGCGAATGCGGCAAACAACCCAGCCAATCCGGACTTTGCCGCTTGCTAAGAGCGTTCTCGTTATTTCAGTGGGCAGAGAAACAGTTGCTGTCTGCGTTCCACCGTATGCTTTCCGCATTGATTTGATGCTCGAGGGCTCTACATTGAAGGTAGGAAGCTGAGAGTTTAGCGCCAGGCACACTTCCTCGATGGTGGTTATTTCGTCCATATCGTGTATTTCCACGACGGACTCTTCCCTGAGGCATTTCACTTCTGCTTTTCCTGCGAGAACTTGCCCCACCGCTTCTCTTAATTTCGCTGTGTTCTCATCGGATTGCTTAGCAAGTTGAAAAAGGAGATCACCGTTCGCAGTTTTCCGGATTTTGCGAACCATCGTGTTCATTCCACTCAGGGATTCTTCTCTTTTAACAGCCTTCAAAATGTCCGCGTATGAACATTCGCCCGTACTTTTCACGATGAGGGCATCTGGCCGTACTGGCTTGGGTTTGTGGCGCTTCCGTTTCGTAACTGTTTGCCACGGTTCGCTTTCAACTATTGTTCTAGCTCCTCCAGCGACCGGCTTTTCAGCAGCAACGACATTGTTTGTTGTGTTTATGAAAACCCCTTTTTTCTTTTTAGCTGGGCCCTGTGGGGGAGATGATTCACTTGCAGCTTGTTCGCGAGACCTTTTTGCAGTGCCATGTGCAGTTTTCCTTAACGAAGGAGTTGTCTGCGATTGCTTTGCATCCTTTACGCTTGAGTTTGCTTCTTTTCTTTCATCTGCGACTTGCTCGTAAGAGATGGCAATCGCCTTCACCAAATCTCTAAAATTTTGGTTAATTGAACGTTTGCCGCTTTCCATAATACTACTGAGGTCGCCAATGAGCCTACCAAGGCAAACGAAGGCATTTTCCTCGTTATTGCCACCGCTTCTTATCTGCTCTGGGTCGGCGACGCAGAGAGCAGGTGCGATAACCGATGGAGCTGAACGGGGTGGAGAATGTCCCAGTCGCGACCGTCGCACGAAGGGATCTTGGGCGATTCCTTCTGCAACTTGCAGACTGGTGGCTGGCGAAAATTTTTCCATTGCGCTGTTTTTTAAGCGCAGACTTGTTGCATCCGAGACACCTTGCGTTTATCGACGACACCAACCTTCTTGCAGTATGGACACGCACCCGTACAGAGGAAAATAAGGCTAGTTCATAATTGTGCTGAATAAGAACAGCTGATTTAGAACAGCTGATTTGAGGGCCTTAAAATTCGCGGGAGCGCGATAGTATTTGGCGCTCATTAACCCACTTTTGTTGCTTTTTTGTTTATTATTTTAAACACTTATATTTTGTCTTGTGTCCCAGGTAGCGCTCTCGCTGTTGTATGAAACGAAGCACTACACTTTTGCACTCTTCACTGCTTTAGAACGCGGGTAAAATTCGCACTTTGACTGCACTTTCGGGTTCTTAACTCGGGAGCCCTTTTATACACGACCGATCGGAAAAACAAAGCGTGAGTGAACCTGCACGTATGTGTTTTTTTTTTTTTTTTTTTTTTAATTTTTTTTTTTTCAGGGGCGTTGTGGTAGCGCACTACCTTCAAGTGGCCCTTTGAAACCAGGATGAACCTGTTTTCGTCGAAATTCCGCTCCCCACGGGACTCCGTCAAGCATTACATCATGGGGGGGAAAGGCGGCTAGTCGCCGCTGCTACGCTTTTGTCGGTTGAGAGTTCTCAAACTCTTCATTTCTTCTGCTATTGCCTCACAAGCTTTCTTCCATTTTTCGCTACTGCTAAAGGAGGCCGTCGGAACGGACGGGGTTCCAAGCAGCAACTTCCCTGGGTAATCTGGGGGCTGTCGGAATAAACAAGATTCCGAGCAGCCTGGTAGTGAGGGATGTCGGAACGGACGGGGTTCCGAGCATCATACGCTGTTTTCTTGAGCTGTCGGAATGGACGAGATTCCGAGCTTAATGGTTCGAACGCCGCTGTCTCTTCAGACCTGTTTGAAGATCCAGGGCACCAGTTTGACGACTACTTGGGTGTAGTTTTCTCCCAAAAAATTTTTTTTTGGTGTACTTTTCGCCCGATGTGCACTAGGTGGCATTTATTTATATCTGCATCCCACGTCTATATAACTGTTTAATAGTAAGACACTCATGTTTTCTAAGAGCTGTCGGAACGGACGAGGTTCCGAGCAGCACCTTCCCTGGTTTATCTGGGGGCTGTCGGAATGGACGAGATTCCGAGCAGCCTGATAGTGAGCTTCACATTTTGAAGGATGTCGGAACGGACGGGTTTCCGAGCATCGTTCGCTGGTTTCTTGAGCTGTCGGGGTAGACGAGATTTCGAGCTTAATGTTTGCAGTTCTTTATTTTGTTTAGAAACGGTTAATTTCCACTGCGACGCCGCTGCAGCTCTAATATTCTAAGCTGCTTCAAAATCGAGGCAATTATGTCGCTTATTGCCGTCCATTCCTTTTCTCCTTTAAGCATGCAGTTTACTACCGAAGGTGGTGAAAAGTTTTCGCCCACCGCAGCTTTCAATTGGCATAGGTAAAAATCTACTTCACCATGTTTTCTTTTTATCCAAGTATCAAGTCTTTGGATACATCTATGTGTCCAGCGCCCTTTCCATGCATTATCCCAGTGGTTTTGCCATTCAGCTATATAGCTCTCCCTTGCCAGCTTTCTGTCGCTTTCTTTTGTTGGGCGTGGACCAGCCCAGATTTCAGCCGCTTCTTTGGCCAGTAGATAAACGGGTGGCATGCTGGAGATGACAAGAGCTGCCTCGTCTGACACCGTTCTAAAAGCACTACATACTCTGAGAGCGCACAGGCGGTACGTTGAATTTAATCCCCGACAAAAAGAAGGACATTCCATTGCGCTTGCCCAGATGGGGGCTCCATATAGGATTTGGCTAGTTACAACGCTGGCTAGAAGTCGCCGCCGCTTCTGCTTAGGACCTCGAGTGTTCAGCATTATTCTCGATAAAGCCGTGACTGTTGCCGCTGCTTTGTTCCTTGCATATTCCAAATGTGCTTTGAAGGTCAACCTCTTGTCTAGAAGCACTCCTAGGTATTTAATGGAGGACTTGGTATTCACTATGTGGCCGCCAACATTTACAACCACTTCTTCCGGCTTTTTCCTACTAGAAATAACCATTGCTTCTGTCTTGTGGTCTGCAAGACGCAGACCGGACGCTTTTAGCCATTCTTTTATTATGCTGACTGATATGTCCGCCTTAACTTTTATGTCACTGAAATGCTTTGCGGTGACTACTATCGCGATATCGTCCGCAAAACCAGTTATGCTTGAACCTTCGGGCAATTTTACTCTCAGAACTCCATCATACATGATATTCCAAAGCATTGGGCCTAGAACGGATCCCTGTGGGACGCCACCGGTGACCTCCGTGTGTTTCCTGCCCTCTTCCGTTTCGTACAGTAGCATACGATTACTAAAGTAACTGCGAACTATTCTGCGAAGATAGTAAGAAACACCAATCTGTTCTAGTCTGTCGAGAATTTTCGCCCAGCTAGCGGTGTTAAAGGCGTTTTTGACGTCAAGCGTTGCGACAAGGCTATACTCTTTCTCTCCTCCTAGCCATCGGGTGCCACTAATTGCCTCTCTTGCTATGTCAACCACTCTTGATACGGCATCAATTGTAGATTTCCCCTTTCTAAAGCCAAACTGGTTTGCCGAGATACCTTCCCTTTCTTGAACTTCAAGCTCTAATCGCTTTGAGATCATGTGCTCCAGGACTTTGCCTGCTGAGTCTAGCAAGCATATAGGCCTAAGACTAGAAGGATCATCTAGTGGTTTACCCGGCTTAGGGATTAAGATCAATTTCTGTATTTTCCAGACTTGTGGGAAAACACCTTCTTTAAAACATAAGTTGTACAGTTTTACAAACTCTGGCATAAGATAGCGCATCGCGAGTTTAAGAGCCTTGTTTGGTACCTCATCGGGCCCGGGGGCTTTTTTATCTTCTAGTTTATTAACGGCCAGTAAAACCTCATCCGATTGAAAGGGCTCGAAAGAGCACTGTACCCCCCAATTCATATTCGAAACTAAGCGCCGTTGGGGAGGAAACAAGGTATCAACAGCCACTTTCAAATCCCTAGCGCTTCTCGGCGACATAACATTGCTTTTTAGCTTTTTGGTAACAATTTTGTATGCTGTGCCCCAGGGGTTTCGATCTGCGTCGTCGCATAGTTCCAAAAAAACATCTTCGCTTGCTGCATTTGATAGCTTTTTTTAAATCGTCGCGTGCACTTTTATAGGCTTCTCTGTATTGAGGGAAGCAAGGTTTGCCCCTTGCGCGTTGGTATTTTCGCCTTGCTTTTAAGCATAGCTTTCTTAACTCTCCGATCTCATATGTCCACCAATAAGCGGGTTTATGATGTGCTTTTAAGACTTTTCTAGCCATTGATGCGTCACATGCGGTACTTATGTCGGCCATGATCTCTTTGGCCATACTATTTGCGGATCCATTGTATTGACGAGATGGCAGCATTGCAATGAATAGGTCCGGGTCCAGAGTGCGCGCTTTCCAACCTCGAGCTATGCTGGTTTGTTGGAATTTGTTTGGGGTACTTCTGTTTCTATTAATCGTGCAGGTAATTGCATAATAATCGCTTTGTGTAAAGCGAGAACTTATCTTCCAGTCCACTGATCTGTATAATGTGGCGCTTGCGAAGGTCAGGTCGATTATTGACCCAAACCCGTTTGGACTAAAGGTATGTTCGGTGCCGGTGTTTAGAAGTGCGACATCGAGGCTTGCCAGGGCCTCTAAAAGTGCTCTACCCTTGGGACGTGTGCTCGGGCAACCCCACTCTTGCGCCCAAGCATTAAAATCGCCCGCTATAAGAACATTTGTTCTGCCTCTTGCATCGATGGCGAGCTTTCCGACAATCTGTTCAAATACTTGCACAGTGGTGCTAGGGGGTATATAGCAACTATAGATGTATAGATCTCTTATACTTGCACCCACAAAGCCAGTTTCAGATACGACATCGTACATCCAGCTAGCGGGGTTGCCGCATGTCCATATGGCTGCTTTGTCGCTCTTATCGTGTGCCCAACATTGTGACCGTTTCACTTTATAGGGTTCGCTGAGTATCGCGACATCCACGTTTTCCTCACTGATGGTTTGCGACAGGAGGTCCTGCGCAGCCTGACAGTGGTTTAGGTTGAGTTGCAGTATCTTCATTTTGTCTTATATTTTCTGAGAGCTGCTTGATAGGTAGGGTACTTGAAAACTCCGGTTATGTGGTCAGTAGCGAGCACGCCGCGTTTCGCACATACCAAGCACTTGGGGGGGTTGCTACAGTCCTTTGCCATGTGTCCAGGGCCACCACACTTAAAGCAGGATTTTGTGAAGTCTTCACTGCTCCGACAGTTCATAGACACGTGGCCGAACTCTAGGCATTTGTAGCAACGTCTTGGCTGTTCTTTACCTCGGATGCGACAGATCACCCAGCCGATTCTAATTTTGCCTAGTGAGAGCACCTTATTGACACTACTCGCCGGTAGAAGCAACAACGCGATTTGAGTGCCTCCGTAAGCTTTACGCATGGATCGTATGTCCGACTCTTGGACCTTGATGGAATCAAGCTTTGCATTTAAAGCTAAGCACACTTCTCCGCGAGTTGTGACTTCGTCTATGTCGTGGATTTCCAGGAAGCATTGCTGTGTTAGGGTTCTAACTTCCGCTTTATTCGATAGCATTTCTTCCACCGCGGCTTGCAGTTTGGCGGTATTTGTGCTCTCTGCCTTGTTGAGCTGGAACAAGAGGTCTCCTTTGGCAGTTTTCCTAATCTTGCGGACGTTTTCACCTAGGTCCCTCAGTCTCTCGTCACTTTTGACAAGTTTGAGGATTTCGGCATACGAGCACTCCCCGGAGGACTTGATTACGATTGCGTCCGGACGAGGGGCTTTTTTCCTTTGGCGCTTTACGTTCGACACTGTAGTCCACGCTGCTTCTTGAGTTGCGGGAATGTCGGTATTACTAAAAGATTGCTCTTTTCCCTTTTCTAGGGCCGCGCGGTCAATCGGTTTCTCCCGGTCGCTCTTCGAGTATTGCTGCTCGGGTCGCCGATCTTGCATTCCCGGTGAGTGGACTCTTGTACGCTTCCCCAGTGGCTGACAGTTGTTCGATGCAGTGGTATCACCTCCGTTGTTTGGTCTACCCCGCTTTCCTTGCGTGACCTCCTTAGGTGGCGATGCTGTCTGCGTAGCTTTTGATGAGAAGCTCGCTCTCTTTGACCCTGCATCACTATTTTCGATTTCCTCAAAATGTTTACAGATACTTGTCAGCATGCTCTTCATCTGCTGGTTTACGTGCCGTTGACTGTCCATCATCCTTCTCATTTCGCTTAGTTTTCCGCCCATCATGCGGACAGCTTCTTTGTATCTGTTGCCAGAGAACACGAACGGTTGAATACTGCGTGGCTCTTCTGTACTCGTATTGTTCATCGGTGACGCCGGTGAGGACATGATCTCCACCAAGCCATCAGCTTGAACTAGGACTTCTCTTTCGCTTTGCGGTCCCTTAGGTAAGGGCGCACTATGCACTGGAGAACGCTGGGTCCTGCCGCTTTTTTGGAAAGGGCTTCCGGAGCTATAGCCTTGGTTTTTGTTGACTTCTGACATGTTCCTTGCTGCCAGAAATCAGAATTAATTTAGTTTATTTAGGGTATTATCATATTATAAATGTTACGTTTCGTTTTTATTTATTTAATTTAATTTTTTATTTATCTATTATTAATGTGGTTTATTAAACTTTGTATATATTTATATTTATTATTATTTTATATTTATTTATATTATTTATTTTATTTATTTATTTATTTTAATTATTTATTTATTTAATTTTTGAGTTTTATTTATATTATTATAGATGTAAATAAATATTTATTCTTATTTCAGTTTAGTTTGTACAATGTTTCTTGAATATTTTTATATTATTATTTTTATTAATCTTTATTTATTTATTTAATTGTTTATTTTTATTTTATTATAGATATTTTTTTTAGTATTATTATTATTTAAGTTTAATTATTTACTTTATATTGTTTTATTTGACTTATATTATTATTGATTGCTTTTATTTTATTTGTGATTTTTATTTGTACATATTTAAGCAATGAAGCTATAAAAGTGTAAAGTGTGCACCCCACGTAAGACCACTTTGATGGGTTTGGGACTACACTAAGTGGGGTCACTTACTACAGTCAGATTTGCAAAGCAGATCTGTTCCCACTTTCGGGAGAGGAGATCAGCTGCTGATGGCAGGGTTTGCTACAATCGCGCGACTTGATTCTATCTCCCTCGCTTGCTACTTCCAGTAAAAATATAGAAAAGTTATAATTTTCTTTAATATAAAGAAGTTAAAATTATGAAAAGTGAGGAAAAAGAGCCTGCACTGGACGACGCCAACATGGAACGGACTCACCGAACTCCTTCAGGATTTGACTATCGCCTTTTGGTTTGTAAACACCAGGTATTTTCGTAGGTTTTTGGTGTTTTTCCTTCCCTTATGAAGAGCTGCGTCCACTCACTTGTATATACACTGCACGTATGTGTGTATGCACGTATGTGTGTGCTGTTGCATATACAGATGCCTCGCGGCTAATGTTTGAGGCACACCGCCGGTGCTTGCGGTTGTTAGTTCCAGACGCTAAGGAATGGGAGGTCCTTTTGCCGATTCCGCCGGGGACCTCCACCTTCAAAGCCTTGTGGAATCCTCCTTCTTTGTCGGGGGTTTATTTTTTCACAAGTGTGTATATTTTTATATATATATATTTTTTTTTCTTACTGAAAGTGAAACAGCCTTGCACTTGGTAGTAACTAAATAACCGCAACTTTCGTTCTCCTCCGCTTTGGTTTGTAATAGTTCCTTTTATGCTTTTTTTCCGGGCATAGTTTAAATTAACATACATACACACTCTCTTGACTACTTTGCTGAGCCGCAGATTCAGCGAAATTTATCGCTCAGACAGAACTTCTGTCGGCATCATGTAGCCAACATTTTAGTTTGACTAACATACGTGTTCGATCGAGTTCGCCTTCACCCACACAATCACATACCTAAATATTTGGCAAGCAGCTGTCCTTACACACTTTCATCTAATTTAGTAGTGTTTTTGTTGTTTTTTAAACACCACTCATCTTCATTCGTTGACTCTTTGCCGGAGGGAAGCTCCCAAAATTGCTCTAAATTTGTCACTGCAGCTAAAATAGATATAGTGCATCGAATTAAGATCCAGCGGCTTTGCTGGCTAGGTCATGTCGTTCGAATGGATGAAAGCGCTCCAGCTCTAAAAGTATTCGACGCAGTGCCCGCCGGTGGAAGCAGAGGAAAAGGGAGGCCTCCTCTGTGTTGAAAAGACCAGGCGGTAAGGGACTTGGGTGCGTTTGGTATTTCCAACTGGCGCTAGTTAGCGAAAGAGAGAAATAACTGGCGTGCTATGCTAAGCTCGGCCAAAATCGCATAGGCGGTTATCGAGCCAATGAAAGAAAGTAATAAGTTTAGGTCCTGCATGCATTAAGTCATTCCTACCTCCTCAATTTTATTGTTGAGCTGCTTTCGCGTACAACTGCTTGATGTGGAAGGTAGTATTTGAAATCTCTCTCATTCGTCACTTTTACCATGTGTTCCTTTTTCAAATACTCTTCCATAAAGTCTTTGTACTAAATTTTTAGTTTGTCAACTTGTTCTAGTTTTCTCTCTAGTAGTAGGAAATGCGCTACGGCCTGTTTTCTCGAGTCTCCTAAATCATGATCTTGTTATCTAGTAAACTTTCATACCAATTCAATTGCTGAATCCAAAGCCTTTGAATAAATATCTTTAATACGATGGTTATAGGAGAAAGTCATCCAAGAGGATCGAATATTTTCGCCAAATCCGACAATAATTTTAATGTTGCAACTGAATTCGTCCTTTTTTGGGTTCCACTGAAGGCTTCGAGTTTTTACTACCTCATCATTTTTTATTAGGTAGTTTCGTTTCCGGTTATTGCCGTCATGCCTCTAAGGACTGAGGAGTCATTTGATAACCATTTTTTTAAATGAAAACCAAACTTTTCTAGTTGTTGATCGACTTTTTGTTGAATTTCTCTGCACTATTTACCACTGTCTGCGCCTGCCATTAAATCATCCATATAAAAATCGACTTTTTATTGAAGTTCTCTGCACTCTTCACCTCTTTCTGCGCCTGTCATTTAATCGTCCATATACAAATCGTCTTTAATGACTTCCCTTATTCGTTTTTCGTTGGAATTGTCAGCTATTCCAAAAAGTGTTCGTACTGCCAGAAATGTTGCTGATGCCGTTCCATAAGTCACAGTGGTTAATTTGTATTATTCTAATGGCTGTTCTTTATTTTCTCGCAATATGATATGTTGATCTTCATTAGAAACCATTATTTGACGGAACATTTTCTCAACGTCGGCTATTACCACAATTTTCCAAAGTCTCCATTCAAAATGATGTCGAAAATTCCTTTTTGTTTTTTAGGTCCTGCATGAATTACGTCATTCAAGCTTTTGCCATTTTTTGTCTTTGCTGACGCATCGAATACTACCCTTAATTTTATTGTTGAGCTGCTTTCCCGTACAACTGCTTGATGATGACGGTAGTATTTGCCATCTGCCTGATTCGCCACCTTTATCATGTGCCCCTTTTGCAAATACTCTTTCATAAAGTCTTTGTACTGAGTTTTTAGTTTGTCGTCTTGTTCCAGTTTTCACTCTAGTGATAGGAAACGCGCTACGGGCTGTTTTTTCGAGTCTCCTAATTCATGATCTTTCTTTAACGGAATCTTAACTTCGAATCTGCCACATCAAGATTACCAATATAAATTGATATAACTTCAATTTATATGTATATTAGCATTACCCTAATGTATGTCTCCAAAGTTAAACCATACAAAGGGAATTTAGTTACAATCTAAAGGATTACAAAAAAAAAAAAAACGCGAGCTTGAATATCTAAATATATTCATATAAATGTAAATAGTTATGTATAAGCATTTACGAATTCGAATAGACATATGTATGTATGTCATAGTAGAGAAAGCTTTCATTCTCTTACCTTGGTCTCCCGCGATGTTGGTACCAGCACGTCGTAGAGAACCTGTTGGGAGAGAAATCTAATTCACATACATACATTGATATAGCTTCCAGTATGCTCTCAGCATTCCCGGATTCTGAGGCTTCTACTTCCCGCTCGTGATTGCGGGCATCGAGCGGGTCGCAAATTACTTATAGCATCGAATTATTTATTCATTCCTGACATGATCGGATCAAAAATAAAAGGACAACTTTGGAAAACGCAACAATTTAGTGCCATTATTTACGATTAATAAAAAAATTGACAAATTGGATACTAGTTAAAAAAAAGAATGAATCAATATATAAAGGTGTAATAGATAAAATCTATATAGCGTGAAGTGAAGCAGAAAATATTTTTTGATAAACGTTGGGCACAGCCAAAAAAAAATTCTAAAGGGAATGATATACGTAACTTAATAAAGGAATATATGCAAATGCAAATTTAGTTAATATCTACTATAAGGGGATAATAAACACAATAGCGGATAAAAGTGAAGGGAAAATGAAAGAATTAATAATAGCAAACAAATGGTAAGTAAAAAAAAAGGGATGAAACAAAAAAAAGAAAGTACAAACATATTGCGAAAACTACTTGTGTACTCATATGCACATACGTGCTTATATACTTACCTATTTGGTATACCTATATGTATGTGTATATAAATGTATATAAAAAGTACATAAATATATATCTTAAAAGTAAGAGTGCGGAAGACTTTGCTCCCGGCACTACTGCTGATCTGTGGCGTAGACTGGAAGCCGGTCTCTGCTGCTGGCGTCGCTCGATGGCTTCTGCTCCTGCACGATCGATATTCTCTCCACTCTTGCTCAGTTGAAGTTTTTCCACTGTCTCTGCACTTCTGCATAGTTGGTGCTTCTCCACAATTTAGTTAGCTTTGCTTGCAGGCCAATAAGCTAATACAAAACTTTGCAGCTCAAATCGATAACACAAGTGTGTGTGTGTTTTTTTTCGGTTACGACCAGGGAGGAGGAATCTTCAAAGATACGAGCAGCCCGTGCTGCCCGCATGCCCGATTTGCCTCCAGGCACCTACGGACTAAACCCAACCTCCTTCGTACGCTGGGCCTGTGGCACCCCTGCGGGACTATCAATTCCGATATTACTTCGCAGGGCAGGTAATGGACGTTATTCTTCGTCTTCACTCAGCGTGCGTTATAATTCTGCGCGGTTCGCGTTTCGCTCGTCTGTTCGAAGTCTTTTCATTATTCCCGTGATGGTGTTAACACATTTGTGCCAAATATCCTTATCGGACAGCATAGCCTCCAGCAAGCCTTCGGGGGACACGGCTTTTCCCATATAACGTTCTAGATAGTTGCGTTCTGTGTCGAATCTGTGGCAGTCCATAAGTATGTGTTCTGCGCTTTAAATTTTCCCATCACAATGTAGGCAGAAGGGGTGATCAACGTGCTTGTATTTATATAAATATTGTCGGTAGCAGCCATGCCCGGTAAGGAACTGGGTAAGGTAGAAGTTTGTTTCTCCGTGTTTTCTCTTAATCCACTCGTCTAACCTTGGGATCAATCTCTTTGTCCAACGTCCTTTTGGGGACGAGTCCCACCTTTATTGCCACTCGTCGGTGCTTTGTTGCAGGATCTTGTTGCGTTCACTTGGGCTATACTTTATTGCTGCCGCCGTTCTTGCAGCTACATCTACCGGGCATCTTCCAGCCAGCAAATTTGCAGCCGCGTCGGACACAGTCACGAATGCACAGCATACTCTAAGAGAAGATAATCTGTGCACCGAGGCTGGTGCTCTCATATATGAGGTTATAGGGGTCGCGCTTGCCCAGATTGGTGCTGCGTACATTAAAATTGATGAGCTGACGCTCGCAAGCAGGGTTCTTTGTTTCTCTTTTGGGCCTCCCATATTTGGCATGAGTCTTGCAAGAGCCATACTGGTCTTCCTTGCCTTCTCGCTGGCATATTTCAGGTGTTCCTTAAAGTTCAGTCGTGGATCGAGTTCGACACCGAGGTATTTTAAAGTTGGCGCTGACGCTAAAATGTGTTCTCCTACGCGGATTTGAATTTTTTCCACCTTTTTTCGACTGGTCATAAGCAGGGCCTCTGTCTTGTGGTCAGCTAACTCTAGTCCTGCATTCTGCAGCCAAGTTTTTGCTAACGCTATTGTTTCGCTACACATACGCGACACGTCCACCAAATGTTTTGCCATTACTACGATTGCTATGTCATCCGCATAGCCTATTATAGACACGCCCTCGGGTTTTTCAATTTTAAGGATGCCATTCCAAAGGATGATGTTCCAAAGGATTGGTCCGAGGACCGATCCCTACGGCACACCACCTGTGACATGGTACCTTTTCGGGCCTTCATTTGTATCATAAAATAGCTCTCTTTCGCAAAAAAAATTTTGGAGTATTCGGGTCAAGTAGTCTGGGATTTTGGTCTCTATCAACGCCTTTATTATGTAGTTCCAGTTGGCGGAGTTGAATGCATTTTTTACATCCAGCGTGACTACAGCGCAGTACTGTTCAGTTCCTTCGAACCATCTTTTGCCCTGCAGTGCTTTACGTGATATATCGCAGACAGACGCAATGGAATCGACAGTTGACCGCATTTTTCGGAAGCCGTATTGTTTATTTGAAAGCCCGTCGTCACTTTCACTTTGAACATAATTGCCACCTTGCCGGTCTTGTCGCGGAGTTGAACAAGCAAGTCACCTCTTGCTGTTGTTGTGATCTTGTTAACACTTTCACCCAGTTCTTTCATTTAGGGTTGCTGCCTCATTTGCCTGATTATATCCGCATATATCATTTGGCTCGTTTTCGAGATTATAACCGCGTCTGGCCTAGTCGATTTCTTTGCAGCCTTACTTAGCTTTTTCGCGTTTTTAACCAGCGTCCATTTAGCCTCTATCTCGGATTTATTGACTTCTTTGCCTGCATTCTTTGTTGCACACAAGTGTGTGTGTATGCACGTATGTGTGTGCTGTTGCATATACAGATGCCTCGCGGCTAATGTTTGAGGCACACCGCCGGTGCTTGCGGTTGTTAGTTCCAGACGCTAAGGAATGGGAGGTCCTTTTGCCGATTCCGCCGGGGACCTCCACCTTCAAAGCCTTGTGGAATCCTCCTTCTTTGTCGGGGGTTTATTTTTTCACAAGTGTGTATATTTTTATATATATATATTTTTTTTTTTCTTACTGAAAGTGAAACAGCCTTGCACTTGGTAGTAACTAAATAACCGCAACTTTCGTTCTCCTCCGCTTTGGTTTGTAATAGTTCCTTTTATGCCTTTTTTCCGGGCCCGCTAGTATACTCCATTTACGGCACTTATTTATTAAGTTAAGCAAAATGGACATAGTTTAAATTAACATACATACACACTCTCTTGACTACTTTGCTGAGCCGCAGATTCAGCGAAATTTATCGCTCAGACAGAACTTCTGTCGGCATCATGTAGCCAACATTTTAGTTTGACTAACATACGTGTTCGATCGAGTTCGCCGTCACCCACACAATCACATACCTAAATATTTGGCAAGCAGCTGTCCTTACACACTTTCATCTAATTTAGTAGTGTTTTTGTTGTTTTTTAAACACCACTCATCTTCATTCGTTGACTCTTTGCCGGAGGGAAGCTCCCAAAATTGCTCTAAATTTGTCACTGCAGCTAAAATAGATATAGTGCATCGAATTAAGATCCAGCGGCTTTGCTGGCTAGGTCATGTCGTTCGAATGGATGAAAGCGCTCCAGCTCTAAAAGTATTCGACGCAGTGCCCGCCGGTGGAAGCAGAGGAAAAGGGAGGCCTCCTCTGTGTTGAAAAGACCAGGCGGTAAGGGACTTGGGTGCGTTTGGTATTTCCAACTGGCGCTAGTTAGCGAAAGAGAGAAATAACTGGCGTGCTATGCTAAGCTCGGCCAAAGTCGCATAGGCGGTTATCGAGCCAATGAAAGAAAGTAATAAGTTTAGGTCCTGCATGCATTAAGTCATTCCTACCTCCTCAATTTTATTGTTGAGCTGCTTTCGCGTACAACTGCTTGATGTGGAAGGTAGTATTTGAAATCTCTCTCATTCGTCACTTTTACCATGTGTCCCTTTTTCAAATACTCTTCCATAAAGTCTTTGTACTAAATTTTTAGTTTGTCAACTTGTTCTAGTTTTCTCTCTAGTAGTAGGAAATGCGCTACGGCCTGTTTTCTCGAGTCTCCTAAATCATGATCTTGTTATCTAGTAAACTTTCATACCAATTCAATTGCTGAATCCAAAGCCTTTGAATAAATATCTTTAATACGATGGTTATAGGAGAAAGCCATCCAAGAGGATCGAATATTTTCGCCAAATCCGACAATAATTTTAATGTTGCAACTGAATTCGTCCTTTTTTGGGTTCCACTGAAGGCTTAGAGTTTTTACTACCTCATCATTTTTTATTAGGTAGTTTCGTTTCCGGTTATTGCCGTCATGCCTCTAAGGACTGAGGATTCATTTGATAACCATTTTTTTAAATGAAAACCAAACTTTTCTAGTTGTTGATCGACTTTTTGTTGAATTTCTCTGCACTATTTACCACTGTCTGCGCCTGCCATTAAATCATCCATATAAAAATCGACTTTTTATTGAAGTTCTCTGCACTCTTCACCTCTTTCTGCGCCTGTCATTTAATCGTCCATATACAAATCGTCTTTAATGACTTCCCTTATTCGTTTTTCGTTGGAATTGTCAGCTATTCCAAAAAGTGTTCGTACTGCCAGAAATGTTGCTGATGCCGTTCCATAAGTCACAGTGGTTAATTTGTATTATTCTAATGGCTGTTTTTTATTTTCTCGCCATATGATATGTTGATCTTCATTAGAAACCATTATTTGACGGAACATTTTCTCAACGTCGGCTATTACCACAATTTTCCAAAGTCTCCATTTAAAATGATGTCGAAAATTCCTTTTTGTTGTTTAGGTCCTGCATGAATTACGTCATTCAAGCTTTTGCCATTTTTTGTCTTTGCTGACGCATCGAATACTACCCTTAATTTTATTGTTGAGCTGCTTTCCCGTACAACTGCTTGATGATGACGGTAGTATTTGCCATCTGCCTGATTCGCCACCTTTACCATGTGCCCCTTTTGCAAATACTCTTCCATAAAGTCTTTGTACTGAGTTTTTAGTTTGTCGTCTTGTTCCAGTTTTCACTCTAGTGATAGGAAACGCGCTACGGGCTGTTTTTTCGAGTCTCCTAAATCATGATCTTTCTTTAACGGAATCTTAACTTCGAATCTGCCACATCAAGATTACCAATATAAATTGATATAACTTCAATTTATATGTATATTAGCATTACCCTAATGTATGCCTCCAAAGTTAAACCAAACAAAGGGAATTTAGTTACAATCTAAAGGATTACAACTTGGCAAAAAAAAAACGCGAGCTTGAATATCTAAATATATTCATATAAATGTAAATAGTTATGTATAAGCATTTACGAATTCGAATAGACATATGTATGTATGTCATAGTAGAGAAAGCTTTCATTCTCTTACCTTGGTCTCCCGCGATATTGTACCAGCACGTCGTAGAGAACCTGTTGGGAGAGAAATCTAATTCACATACATACATTGATATAGCTTCCAGTATGCTCTCAGCATTCCCGGATTCTGAGGCTTCTACTTCCCGCTCGTGATTGCGGGCATCGAGCGGGTCGCAAATTACTTATAGCATCGAATTATTTATTCATTCCTGACATGATCGGATCAAAAATAAAAGGACAACTTTGGAAAACGCAACAATCTAGTGCCATTATTTACGATTAATAAAAAAATAGACAAATTGGATACTAGTAAAAAAAAGAATGAATCAATATATAAAGGTGTAATAGATAAAATCTATATAGCGTGAAGTGAAGCAGAAAATATTTTTTGATAAACGTTGGGCACAGCCAAAAAAAAAATTCTAAAGGGAATGATATACGTAACTTAATAAAGGAATATATGCAAATGCAAATTTAGTTAATATATACTATAAGGGGATAATAAACACAATAGCGGATAAAAGTGAAGGGAAAATGAAAGAATTAATAATAGCAAACAAATGGTTAGTAAAAAAAAAGGGATGAAACAAAAAAAAGAAAGTACAAACATATTGCGAAAACTACTTGTGTACTCATATGCACATACGTGCTTATATACTTACCAATTTGGTATACCTATATGTATGTGTATATAAATGTATATAAAAAGAACATAAATATATATCTTAAAAGTAAGAGTGCGGGAGACTTTGCTCCCGGCACTACTGCTGATCTGTGGCGTAGACTGGAAGCCGGTCTCTGCTGCTGGCGTCGCTCGATGGCTTCTGCTCCTGCACGATCGATATTCTCTCCACTCGTGCTCAGTTGAAGTTTTTCCACTGTCTCTGCACTTCTGCATAGTTGGTGCTTCTCCACAATTTAGTTAGCTTTGCTTGCAGGCCAATAAGCTAATATAAAACATTTGCAGCTCAAATCGATAACACAAGTGTGTGTGTGTTTTTTTTTCGGTTACGACCAGGGAGGAGGAATCTTCAAAGATACGAGCAGCCCGTGCTGCTCTCATGCCCGATTTGCCTCCAGGCACCTACGGACTAAACCCAACCTCCTTCGTACGCTGGGCCTGTGGCACCCCTGCGGGACTATCAATTCCGATATTACTTCGCAGGGCAGGCACTCGACGTTATTCTTCGTCTTCACTCAGCGTGCGTTATAATTCTGCGCGGTTCGCGTTTCGCTCGTCTGTTCGAAGTCTTTTCATTATTCCCGTGATGGTGTTAACACATTTGTGCCAAATATCTTTATCGGACAGCATAGCTTCCAGCAAGCCTTCGGGGGACACGGCTTTTCCCATATAACGTTCTAGATAGTTGCGTTCTGTGGCGAATCTGTGGCAGTCCATAAGTATGTGTTCTGCGCTTTCAATTTTCCCATCGCAATGTAGGCAGAAGGGGTGATCAACGTGCCTGTATTTATATAAATATTGTCGGTAGCAGCCATGCCCGGTAAGGAACTGGGTAAGGTAGAAGTTTGTTTCTCCGTGTTTTCTCTTAATCCACTCGTCTACCCTTGGGATCAATCTCTTTGTCCAACGTCCTTTTGGGGACGAGTCCCACCTTTGTTGCCACTCGTCGGTGCTTTGTTGCAGGATCTTGTTGCGTTCACTTGGGCTATGCTTTATTGCTGCCGCCGTTCTTGCAGCTACATCTACCGAGCATCTTCCATCCAGGAAATTTGCAGCCTCGTCGGACACAGTCACGAATGCACAGCATACTCTAAGAGAAGATAATCTGTGCACCGAGGCTGGTGCTCTCATATATGAGGTTATAGGGGTCGCGCTTGCCCAGATTGGTGCTGCGTACATTAAAATTGATGAGTTGACGCTCGCAAGCAGGGTTCTTTGTTTCTCTTTTGGGCCTCCCATATTTGGCATGAGTTTTCCAAGAGCCATACTGGTCTTCCTTGCTTTCTCGCTGGCATATTTCAGGTGTTCCTTAAAGTTCAGTCGTGGATCGAGTACGACCCCGAGGTATTTTAAAGTTGGCGCTGACGCTAAAATGTGTTCTCCTACGCGGATTTGAATTTTTTCCACCTTTTTTCGACTGGTCATAAGCAGGGCCTCTGTCTTGTGGTCAGCTAACTCTAGTCCTGCATTCTGCAGCCAAGTTTTTGCTAACACTATTGTTTCGCTACACATACGCGACAAGTCCACCAAATGTTTTGCCACTACTACGATTGCTATGTCATCCGCATAGCCTATTATAGACACGCCCTCGGGTTTTTCAATTTTAAGGATGCCATTCCAAGGGATGATGTTCCAAAGGATCGGTCCGAGGACCGAACCCTGCGGCACACCACCTGTGACATGGTACCTTTTCGGGCCTTCATTTGTATCATAAAATAGCTCTCTTTCGCAAAAAAATTTTTTGAGTATTCGGGTCAAGTAGTCTGGGATATTCATCTCTATCAACGCCTTTATTATGTAGTTCCAGTTGGCGGAGTTGAATGCATTTTTTACATCCAGCGTGACTACAACGCAGTACTGTTCAGTTCCTTCGAACCATCTTTTGCCCTGCAGTGCTTTACGTGCTATATCGCAGACAGACGCAATGGAATCGACAGTTGACCGCATTTTTCGGAAGCCGTATTGTTTATTTGAAAGCCCGTCGTCACTTTCCGTAATCTCTTGGAGTCGGGCGCTTATTATTGCTTCAAATAGTTTCCCTGCAGTGTCCAGCATGCACAGAGGCCTCTATGAAGAAGGCTCTTCTGGGGGCTTATTGCCTTTGGGTAGCAGAACTAGCCGTTGCCGCTTCCATTTGCTGAAGGTTTCAGTCTTCTTCTTAACTACATATTTAGGAATGCTATTCGGGGTTCCATCCATACCTGGGGACTTGCTGGTTTTAATTCTAGCTGCAGCAGCGAGCACTTGATTATTTGTCACCGGAGGGATCTCGGCGGTTTCTACTACTAGCTCCCTTGGTACACTGCATACATCTTGCTGTGGGAAAAGGCCTGAGACGATCCGCTTCATTGTGAGTGGGCATACTGGCGGTTTGGCGTTGCACTCTTTCAGTTTTTTCAGGACGATATTGTATCCGCTACCCCAAGGATTGTCGTCGACGTCTTTTACTAGCTCTGCGATGGCCTCGCGCTTGCTCTTTTGGCTTGTTTTTCGTAGTTTTATTCGGCTGTGCTTGTATGCAGATTGGAGGTGTTCATACTGGGGATTGTTTCTTGCCCTCTGTCCCTGGTGTTGCCGGCGTAGCCTTAGGCATTCCCCTCTTAGCTCCGCTATTTCGTTTGTCCACCAGTACGCTGGTGCTCTTCGGTTACCACTCTTTTTCCGTGGCATTGATGCATCGCAGATGTCAGTGATCAGCTTTACTAGTGCATTAGCACATGTGTTGGGGCTTCCAGAGCTTCCAACAAGTGTGTCTGGTACGAGTTCTGTCATGTATTCCAACATGCTGTTATCTAACATTTTTGTTTTCCATCCAATGCTTTGCACTTTCGACGCTCTCCTTTTATTCGCGGAGTTTCGAGGCGGGTGGATGGTTAAGCAGATGGCAAAGTGGTCGCTGAATGTAAACTCCTCTGAGACGTCCCTTGGAGGCGGGTAGAAGCTGTAGAAGTGAATTTCACCAATTTTTGCGTAGATGAAGCCCTCATGTTGACTATTACCTCGGATTTCGATGGGGTTGGCCCCACATGCCCAGATTGCAGCTTTTTTTCCTTTGCCTTGCAGCCAATTTCCTTCCACTGAGGGTTCTTTGTACTGGTCGCTGATGAGTGCAATATCGATCTTTTGCTCGTAAATTGCCTGCTTTAGAAGGTCTTGTGCCGCCATGCAGTGGTTTAAATTAATTTGTATACACTTAATCATTATTTTAGTTGTTTTATCGCTTTTTTATACGCAGGGCACCTGAAACTTCCAGTAGGGTGGTATTGTGCGTCACCAGTCGTTGTCTTGCAAATGGCGATCGCTGTTTGCGTGCCATTCCTTGACGATTTTATAGTCTTTAATGGAACGGGTTTCCCGTGGTTTACCTCTGGGAACTGTTTATTTATGGCGCTGGCAACGTCTTCTTCCGTTGTGGCTACATCCAGGCCACGAACCTCTACGTTCAATGTATGACTCAGAATCTTCACATTTGCGGCGTCCTTAAGCACAGCTGTCGCTCGTTCTTTGAACATAATTGCCATCTTGCCGGTCTTGTCGCGGAGTTGAACAAGCAAGTCACCTCTTGCTGTTGTTGTGATCTTGTTAACACTTTCACCCAGTTCTTTCATTTGGGGTTGCTGCCTCATTTGCCTGATTATATCCGCATATGTCATTTGGCTCGTTTTCGAGATTATAACCGCGTCTGGCCTAGTCGATTTCTTTGCAGCCTTACTTAGCTTTTTCGCGTTTTTAACCAGCGTCCATTTGTTAGCCTCTATCTCGGATTTATTGACTTTTTTTTTTTTTTTCGGTTACGACCAGGGAGGAGGAATCTTCATAGATACGAGCAGCCCGTACTGCCCGCATGCCCGATTTGCCTCCTGGCACCTTAGGACTAAACCCAACCTCCTTCGTACGCTGGGCCTGTGGCACCCCTGCGGGACTATCAATTCCGATATTACTTCGCAGGGCAGGCACTGGACGTTATTCTTCGTCTTCACTCAGCGTGCGTTCTTTGTTTGCGCGATTCGCGTTGCGCTCGTCTATTATTAACCGTTTCATTACCGCCGTGATAATATCTGCACACTTTTTCCATACGTTTTCTTCAGTCAACATTGCTTTCAGCAAGCCCTCGGGGGTCACGGCCCCGCCTATACATTGTTCCAGGTGGTAGCGTTCATTGTCAAATCTGTGGCATTCCATTAGTATGTGCTCTGCGTTTTCTGTTTTCTCATCGCAATGTAGGCAGTGGGGATGATCGGCATGTTTAAACTTATGTAAGTATTGGCGAAGACAGCCATGCCCGGTGAGGAACTGCGTTAGGTAAAAATCAGTATCTCCGTGTTTTCTTTTGATCCATTCACCTACATTTGGGATCAATTTCTTCGTCCATCGACCTTTCGAGGACGAGTCCCACCTGTTTTGCCACTCGTCGATGCTCTGTTGCATTATTTTGCTGCGTTCACTTGGACTGCGCCTAATCTCTGCTGCAGCTCTGGCGCATATGTCCATCGGACATCTTCCAGCTAGCAAATTTGCTGCTTCATCTGACACTGTCCTGAACGCGCAGCATACCCTTAAAGACGATAGTCTCTGCACTGAAGCTGGTGCTCTCATATATGAGGTTACAGAAGTAGCGGTTTCCCATACTGGGGCTGCGTACATCAGGATGGACGAACTGACCGACGCAAGCAGTTTCCTTCTATGTTGTTTCGGACCTCCTATGTTTGGCATGAGTCTTGCTAGTGCTGTGCTGACCTTTCTCGCCTTCTTGCTGGCATAATTAAGATGATCCTTGAAGCTCAGACGACGGTCGAGTATGACACCGAGATATTTGATGGTTGGGCTGGAATCTACAGTGTGGCCTCCTATTCTTATTTGGAAGTTTCCACTCTTTTCCGGCTGGTCATTAGCAGCGCTTCGGTCTTATGTTCCGCTAGCTCCAGTCCTGCTGTTTGAAGCCAAGTTTTGGCCGAGGCTATGGTGTCTGTGCACATGCGTGACACGTCTAATAAGTGTTTTGCGACAACTACGATCGCGATATCTCAGGATGCCATCATACTTTATATTCCAAAGAAGCGGTCCAAGGACTGACCCCTGGGGCACACCTCCAGTAACATGGTACTTTTTTGGTCCTTCGTTGGTGTCGTAGAAGAGCTCTCTTTCGCTGAAATAGCTATTCATTACTCGAATTAAATAGTGTGGAATATTTATTGCCATCATCGCAGTTATTATTCGGCTCCAGTTGGCAGAATTGAAAGCGTTTTTTACGTCCAACGTGATTACAGCACAGTACTGCTTTGCTCCTTCAAACCATCTCTTGCCTTCGAGGGCTTTTCGCGCTATCTCACAAACGGCCGATATTGCATCGACAGTTGAACGCTTCTTCCGGAAGCCATATTGCCACCTTGAGAGGCCCTGATCACCTTCCGTGATTTTTTGAATCCGCGCGCAGATTATTGCTTCGAGTATTTTGCCTGCACTGTCCAGCATGCACAGAGGCCTATATGACGATGGTTCTTCCGGTGGCTTGTTGCCTTTGGGCAGTAAGACTAGCCGTTGTCGCTTCCATTTCTTTGGGAAAATGCCTTCTTTGATGCACTTCGTGTATAATCCACAAAAGAGTTCTGTTTTCTTCTTAATAATGTATTTCAGAATCCCATTTGGAATGCCGTCCATGCCTGGTGTCTTTTTGCTTTTTATTTTTGCAGTAGCAGCGAGCAGTTCTTCCTTTGTTACTGGCGGGATTTCAGAAATTTCTACCGCGAATGCTTGCGGCGCTTGGTGTACGCCTTGCTGTGGAAAGAGCCCAAAAACTATGCGCTTCATTATTGTGGGAGACATGGGTGGCTTGGCCTTGCTCCCTTTCAATTTTCTTAGCACAATGTTATAGCCACTGCCCCAGGGGTTGTCGTCAACGTCCTTTATTAATTCTAGGAAGGCCTGACGTTTGCTTTGCTGTATAGCTTTTCGTAGAGCCCGTCGCTTACTCTTATATTCGGTTTGGAGGCGTAGGTATTCAGGGGAATTCCTGGCTCTCTGCCTTTGATGTTGTCGCCGCAGTTTAAGAGACTCATAGCGCAGTTTTGCGATTTCTTCGTTCCACCAGTAGACTGGGGCTCTTCTGTTTCCACTTCTTTTCCGTGGTATTGATGCGTCGCAGATATTGCTGACCATCCTCATGAGTTTACTAGCACATTTGTCGGTATTCTCATTTCTACCGTCGAGCGCGTCTGGCAGCAGCTCTGTCATATATTCTATCATACTGTTGTCCAACAATTTCCTTCTCCATCTGATGCTCTGTACTTTCAGAGTTTTCGTTTTTCGCGCGTTGCTTCTCGGTTGGTTAATTTCGATGGATATCGCAAAGTGGTCACTATAGGTGAAGCTCTCAGAGACTTTCCATTTAATTCTGTTGAATAACGACGTCCTGCAAAACGTCAGGTCGATAATCGATCCCGTGGTTCCTTTCTGGTAAGTGTTTTTGCTTCCATTATTTAACAGTATGATGTCTAGATTTATGAAGGCTTCAAGTAGAGCCTGGCCTCTGGGGGTTGTTTTTGAGCTTCCCCATTCCACTGCCCATGCGTTGAAATCCCCGGCGATGATGACTGGTGTTTTGCCGGCAGCATCGGATGCCAGGCGTCTTAGCATATTCTTATAGCTTTCGAGCGATTCGCTTGGGGGCGCGTAGCAGCTATAAAGGTGGATTCCCCCCATTTTCGCATAGATGAATCCCTCTTCTTGGTTATTGCCAATGGCTTCAAAGGGGAGATCCCCGCATGCCCAGACTGCAGCTTTCTTCCCTTTGTCCTGCAGCCAATTTCCTTCAGTGAACGGCGCTCTATATTGCTCGCTGATGAGTGCGACGTCAATGTTTTGCTCGAAGACTAACTGTTTTAGGAGGTCTTGTGCCGCTTCGCAGTGGTTAAGATTTATTTGCAGGCATTTCATCATATCTTCAGTTGGTTTACTGCTTTTTTATACGCCGGACATCTGAAGCTTCCCGTGGGATGACTCTGTCAAACGCCAGTCCCTGATTTGCAGATGACACATTTGGGCTCTGCCGTGCACTGCTTGGCAAGGTGGCCTTTCTCTCCGCAGCGCAGACATGAGCCACTACGGTCTTCTGTCGATTTACAGTGCCTTGCGATGTGTCCAAAGTCGAGGCATCGGAAACACCTTAGTGGACTGACCTGCTCCCGTATTCGACAGTTAACCCAGGCCACACGGATTCGTCCCGCCTCCACCAGGATTTTCGTGTCTCGGACTGCCACACTTACTGTCGCAGTTTGCGTGCCATTTCGTGTCGGCTTCAAGGACTTTACTGCAACCAGTTTTCAGTAATTCACTTCTGGAAATTGTTGTTTTATTGCGTTGGCAATATCTTCTTCTGTTGTGGCAACATCCACATCGCGGATTTCAACATTCACTGTGTGGCTCAGGATCCTAACATTTGCGGCATCTTTAAGCACTGCTGACGCTCGTTCTTTGAATTCACTCGCCATCTGACCAGATTTATCACGGAGTTGGACAAGCAGATCTCCTTTCGCTGTTGTTGTGATTCGGTTTACGCTCTCGCCTAGTTCTTTCATATCTGGTTGTAGCTTCATTTGCCGGATAATATCCGCATACGTCATTTCGCTAGTTTTCGAAATGATGACCGCGTCAGGCCTGGACAGTTTCCTTGCCGTCTTGCTGAGTTTTCTTGTATTTTTCACCAACGTCCATTGCTCGTTTTTATTCCGTGTCTCGGTCGCCTTGGGTTCTTTGCTGGAGCTTTTTGCGTCTGCGCCGGTTTCGTTCAAAACCCTCTTTTTCACCTCTTTCTCTGTTTGCACATGCTGGTCTCTTGTGCTGGTGTTACCTTGGCTGCGTTTGTTGGGCTGGTTCGCTGCCTGGCTGTGCAGTTTGGCGATTTCTCCAACAAGGTCTCGCATTCGTTGGTGGATAGTTCTTCTACCCCCGCCGATCATGCTTAATAGCAAGTTAATTTTTGCCCCCAACTCCTTCATGGGGTTTTTTGCATCTACGATGCGTGAATCAACGCGGCTAATATCCGGCGGAGAGGAATGCGCCCGCGTGTTTCCGACCATCTTTTCGGCGCTCAATATGGCTTTAAGACCTCTTGGGGCCCCCTGTGGGGCGTCTTCTGGTTCCTGTAGCATTAACTGGGGACGCTTAGCGAAAGGATTTATTAAAGAGTGAGATGTAGTGGGACCTTCGGATTGCTCTGTATTTCGCCCTGGAGGGGGCGATCTGGTAACACTCATATTTTGGGTTCTCGTTGGGGTCTGTTATTTTTATTTTTTTTTTTATTTTTATCTAGATTATATATATCTATGTTATTAGTAATTGCTGTTATCGATTAGATTTGTTGTTATTGTTATTGATTATAGTTTTTTTTTTGTTTTTTTTATTATGGTGTTTCGGTTTTATTTTGTTTAGTTTAATATAAGTTATATATGTGCGTTTACTATTTTGTTTTTCTTATTTCTTCTATTATTGATGTTGTTAGTTATTATATGATGTGTTTTAATTTACTAATGTATGAATATTATTGCTATTTAATTTATTGGGTTACTTTAATTTATGTTGATAGCACGCGTTTAGCCTTTTAATCTGTTATTTCGTTTAATTTTATTAGTATTAATTTTTGGTTATTATTATTATTAGTTGTTATCTTTACTGCGTTTAATATTGTTAATATTATAATTATTTTTCTTTTTTATATAATTTTTTAACTATTTTAAGAACTTAAGACCCACCCTATTTTTCTAGTGCTTAGAGGCGTGTTTAATAGTCACTGCACAAGTACAGTGCTTTCGCAACTGTCACTGAGTTTCTCGTTGCTAACAGCTGTTCCTGCTCTTGGAAGAGAAGCTCAGCTGTATTTGACAACTGTTTAAGCACGTTTGCCTTTTAGCTATATTGTTTGTTTCACTTTTTTAATTTCACAAAAGTTATTTTCGCGCGTTTTCTGAAAAGAAGGGAAAATAAAAAGAAAATGTTTTGTTTTTCCGTGAATTTCTAGTTTCCCGTCGAAAACCGGTATCACCCGCACACTTCGAACTTAAAAAGGATAACCAGGAACTTCCCAGGTATGTTGTGTGGCAAATCCCTCTTTAAGGCCTCCTTTTTTCACTTGAATTTTCCTTTATTTAGAGGACGATTTCAAAAACTCGGCTTTTCACAAGTAAGTAAAACACGCGTGTGTGTGTGTATGCACGTATGTGTGTGCTGTTGCATATACAGTTGCCTCGCGGCTAATGTTTGAGGCACACCGCCGGTGCTTGCGGTTGTTAGTTCCAGACGCTAAGGAATGGGAGGTCCTTTTGCCGATTCCGCCGGGGACCTCCACCTTCAAAGCCTTGTGGAATCCTCCTTCTTTGTCGGGGGCTTATTTTTTCACAAGTGTGTATATTTTTATATATATATATATTTTTTTTCTTACTGAAAGTGAAACAGCCTTGCACTTGGTAGTAACTAAATAACCGCAACTTTCGTTCTCCTCCGCTTTGGTTTGTAATAGTTCCTTTTATGCCTTTTTTCCGGGCCCGCTAGTATACTCCATTTACGGCACTTATTTATTAAGTTAAGCAAAATGGACATAGTTTAAATTAACATACATACACACTCTCTTGACTACTTTGCTGAGCCGCAGATTCAGCGAAATTTATCGCTCAGACAGAACTTCTGTCGGCATCATGTAGCCAACATTTTAGTTTGACTAACATACGTGTTCGATCGAGTTCGCCGTCACCCACACAATCACATACCTAAATATTTGGCAAGCAGCTGTCCTTACACACTTTCATCTAATTTAGTAGTGTTTTTGTTGTTTTTTAAACACCACTCATCTTCATTCGTTGACTCTTTGCCGGAGGGAAGCTCCCAAAATTGCTCTAAATTTGTCACTGCAGCTAAAATAGATATAGTGCATCGAATTAAGATCCAGCGGCTTTGCTGGCTAGGTCATGTCGTTCGAATGGATGAAAGCGCTCCAGCTCTAAAAGTATTCGACGCAGTGCCCGCCGGTGGAAGCAGAGGAAAAGGGAGGCCTCCTCTGTGTTGAAAAGACCAGGCGGTAAGGGACTTGGGTGCGTTTGGTATTTCCAACTGGCGCTAGTTAGCGAAAGAGAGAAATAACTGGCGTGCTATGCTAAGCTCGGCCAAAGTCGCATAGGCGGTTATCGAGCCAATGAAAGAAAGTAATAAGTTTAGGTCCTGCATGCATTAAGTCATTCCTACCTCCTCAATTTTATTGTTGAGCTGCTTTCGCGTACAACTGCTTGATGTGGAAGGTAGTATTTGAAATCTCTCTCATTCGTCACTTTTACCATGTGTCCCTTTTTCAAATACTCTTCCATAAAGTCTTTGTACTAAATTTTTAGTTTGTCAACTTGTTCTAGTTTTCTCTCTAGTAGTAGGAAATGCGCTACGGCCTGTTTTCTCGAGTCTCCTAAATCATGATCTTGTTATCTAGTAAACTTTCATACCAATTCAATTGCTGAATCCAAAGCCTTTGAATAAATATCTTTAATACGATGGTTATAGGAGAAAGCCATCCAAGAGGATCGAATATTTTCGCCAAATCCGACAATAATTTTAATGTTGCAACTGAATTCGTCCTTTTTTGGGTTCCACTGAAGGCTTAGAGTTTTTACTACCTCATCATTTTTTATTAGGTAGTTTCGTTTCCGGTTATTGCCGTCATGCCTCTAAGGACTGAGGATTCATTTGATAACCATTTTTTTAAATGAAAACCAAACTTTTCTAGTTGTTGATCGACTTTTTGTTGAATTTCTCTGCACTATTTACCACTGTCTGCGCCTGCCATTAAATCATCCATATAAAAATCGACTTTTTATTGAAGTTCTCTGCACTCTTCACCTCTTTCTGCGCCTGTCATTTAATCGTCCATATACAAATCGTCTTTAATGACTTCCCTTATTCGTTTTTCGTTGGAATTGTCAGCTATTCCAAAAAGTGTTCGTACTGCCAGAAATGTTGCTGATGCCGTTCCATAAGTCACAGTGGTTAATTTGTATTATTCTAATGGCTGTTTTTTATTTTCTCGCCATATGATATGTTGATCTTCATTAGAAACCATTATTTGACGGAACATTTTCTCAACGTCGGCTATTACCACAATTTTCCAAAGTCTCCATTTAAAATGATGTCGAAAATTCCTTTTTGTTGTTTAGGTCCTGCATGAATTACGTCATTCAAGCTTTTGCCATTTTTTGTCTTTGCTGACGCATCGAATACTACCCTTAATTTTATTGTTGAGCTGCTTTCCCGTACAACTGCTTGATGATGACGGTAGTATTTGCCATCTGCCTGATTCGCCACCTTTACCATGTGCCCCTTTTGCAAATACTCTTCCATAAAGTCTTTGTACTGAGTTTTTGTTTGTCGTCTTGTTCCAGTTTTCACTCTAGTGATAGGAAACGCGCTACGGGCTGTTTTTTCGAGTCTCCTAAATCATGATCTTTCTTTAACGGAATCTTAACTTCGAATCTGCCACATCAAGATTACCAATATAAATTGATATAACTTCAATTTATATGTATATTAGCATTACCCTAATGTATGCCTCCAAAGTTAAACCAAACAAAGGGAATTTAGTTACAATCTAAAGGATTACAACTTGGCAAAAAAAAAAAACGCGAGCTTGAATATCTAAATATATTCATATAAATGTAAATAGTTATGTATAAGCATTTACGAATTCGAATAGACATATGTATGTATGTCATAGTAGAGAAAGCTTTCATTCTCTTACCTTGGTCTCCCGCGATATTGTACCAGCACGTCGTAGAGAACCTGTTGGGAGAGAAATCTAATTCACATACATACATTGATATAGCTTCCAGTATGCTCTCAGCATTCCCGGATTCTGAGGCTTCTACTTCCCGCTCGTGATTGCGGGCATCGAGCGGGTCGCAAATTACTTATAGCATCGAATTATTTATTCATTCCTGACATGATCGGATCAAAAATAAAAGGACAACTTTGGAAAACGCAACAATCTAGTGCCATTATTTACGATTAATAAAAAAATAGACAAATTGGATACTAGTAAAAAAAAGAATGAATCAATATATAAAGGTGTAATAGATAAAATCTATATAGCGTGAAGTGAAGCAGAAAATATTTTTTGATAAACGTTGGGCACAGCCAAAAAAAAACTTCTAAAGGGAATGATATACGTAACTTAATAAAGGAATATATGCAAATGCAAATTTAGTTAATATCTACTATAAGGGGATAATAAACACAATAGAGGATAAAAGTGAAGGGAAAATGAAAGAATTAATAATAGCAAAGAAATGGTAAGTAAAAAAAAAGGGATGAAACAAAAAAAAAGAAAGTACAAACATATTGCGAAAACTACTTGTGTACTCATATGCACATACGTGCTTATGTACTTACCTATTTGGTATACCTATATGTATGTGTATATAAATGTATATAAAAAGTACATAAATATATATCTTAAAAGTAAGAGTGCGGGAGACTTTGCTCCCGGCACTACTGCTGATCTGTGGCGTAGACTGGAAGCCGGTCTCTGCTGCTGGCGTCGCTCGATGGCTTCTGCTCCTGCACGATCGATATTCTCTCCACTCTTGCTCAGTTGAAGTTTTTCCACTGTCTCTGCACTTCTGCATAGTTGGTGCTTCTCCACAATTTAGTTAGCTTTGCTTGCAGGCCAATAAGCTAATATAAAACTTTGCAGCTCAAATCGTGCTGCCCGCATGCCCGATTTGCCTCCAGGCACCTACGGACTAAACCCAACCTCCTTCGTACGCTGGGCCTGTGGCACCCCTGCGGGACTATCAATTCCGATATTACTTCGCAGGGCAGGCACTGGACGTTATTCTTCGTCTTCACTCAGCGTGCGTTATAATTCTGCGCGGTTCACGTTTCGCTCGTCAGTTCGAAGTCTTTTCATTATTCCCGTGATGGTGTTAACACATTTGTGCCAAACATCTTTATCGGACAGCATAGCCTCCAGCAAGCCTTTGGGGGACACGGCTTTTCCCATATAACGTTCTAGATAGTTGCGTTCTGTGTCGAATCTGTGGCAGTCCATAAGTATGTGTTCTGCGCTTTCAATTTTCCCATCGCAATGTAGGCAGAAGGGGTGATCAACGTGCTTGTATTTATATAAATATTGTCGGTAGCAGCCATGCCCGGTAAGGAACTGGGTAAGGTAGAAGTTTGTTTCTCCGTGTTTTCTCTTAATCCACTCGTCTAACCTTGGGATCAATCTCTTTGTCCAACGTCCTTTTGGGGACGAGTCCCACCTTTGTTGCCACTCGTCGGTGCTTTGTTGCAGGATCTTGATGCGTTCACTTGGGCTATGCTTTATTGCTGCCGCCGTTCTTGCAGCTACATCTACCGAGCATCTTCCAGCCAGCAAATTTGCAGCCTCGTCGGACACAGTCACGAATGCACAGCATACTCTAAGAGAAGATAATCTGTGCACCGAGGCTGGTGCTCTCATATATGAGGTTATAGGGGTCGCGCTTGCCCAGATTGGTGCTGCGTACATTAAAATTGATGAGCTGACGCTCGCAAGCAGGGTTCTTTGTTTCTCTTTTGGGCCTCCCATATTTGGCATGAGTCTTGCAAGAGCCATACTGGTCTTCCTTGCCTTCTCGCTGGCATATTTCAGGTGTTCCTTAAAGTTCAGTCGTGGATCGAGTACGACACCGAGGTATTTTAAAGTTGGCGCTGACGCTAAAATGTGTTCTCCTACGCGGATTTGAATTTTGTCCACCTTTTTTCGACTGGTCATAAGCAGGGCCTCTGTCTTGTGGTCACCTAACTCTAGTCCTGCATTCTGCAGCCAAGTTTTTGCTAACGCTATTGTTTCGCTACACATACGCGACACGTCCACCAAATGTTTTGCCACTACTACGATTGCTATGTCATCCGCATAGCCTATTATAGACACGCCCTCGGGTTTTTCAATTTTAAGGATGCCATTCCAAGGGATGATGTTCCAAAGGATCGGTCCGAGGACCGAACCCTGCGGCACACCACCTCTGACAGGGTACCTTTTCGGGCCTTCATTTGTATCATAAAATAGCTCTCTTTCGCAAAAATAGTTTTGGAGTATTCGGGTCAAGTAGTCTGGGATTTTCATCTATATCAACGCCTTTATTATGTAGTTCCAGTTGGCGGAGTTGAATGCATTTTTTACATCCAGCGTGACTACAGCGCAGTACTGTTCAGTTCCTTCGAACCATCTTTTGCCCTGCAGTGCTTTACGCGCTATATCGCAGACAGACGCAATGGAATCGACAGTTGACCGCATTTTGCGGAAGCCGTAATGTTTATTTGAAAGCCCGTCGTCACTTTTCGTAATCTCTTGGAGTCGGGCGCTTATTATTGCTTCAAAAAGTTTCCCTGCAGTGTCCAGCATGCACAGAGGCCTCTATGAAGAAGGCTCTTCTGGGGGCTTATTGCCTTTGGGTAGCAGAACTAGCCGTTGCCGCTTCCATTTCGTGTATAGATTGCTGAAGGTTTCAGTCTTCTTCTTAACTACATATTTAAGAATGCTATTCGGGATTCCATCCATACCTGGGGACTTGCTGGTTTTAATTCTAGCTGCAGCAGCGAGCACTTCAATATTTGTCACCGGAGGGATCTCGGCGGTTTCTACTACTAGCTCCCTCGGTACACTGCATACTTCTTGCTGTGGGAAAAGGCCTAGACGATCTGCTTCATTGTGAGTGGGCATACTGGCGGTTTGGCGTTGCACCCTTTCAATTTTTTCAGGACGATATTGTATCCGCACCCCAAGGATTGTCGTCGACGTCTTTTACTAGCTCTGCGATGGCCTCGCGCTTGCTCTTTTGGCTTGTTTTTCGTAGTTTTATTCGGCTGTGCTTGTATGCAGATTGGAGGTGTTCATACTGGGGATTGTTTCTTGCCCTCTGTCTCTGGTGTTGCCGGCGTAGCCTTAGGCATTCCCCTCTTAGCTCCGCTATTTCGTTTGTCCACCAGTACGCTGGTGCTCTTCGGTTACCACTCTTTTTCCGTGGCATTGATGCATCGCAGATGTCAGTGATCAGCTTTACTAGTGCATTAGCACATGTGTTGGGGCTTCCAGAGCTTCCAACAAGTGTGTCTGGTACGAGTTCTGTCATGTATTCCAACATGCTGTTATCTAACATTTTTGTTTTCCATCCAATGCTTTGCACTTTCGACGCTCTCCTTTTATTCGCGGAGTTTCGAGGCGGGTGGATGGTTAAGTAGATGGCAAAGTGGTCGCTGAATGTAAACTCCTCTGAGACGTCCCATGTTATTTTATTGAATATCGCAGAGCTGCAGAATGTCAGGTCGATGATCGAACCCGCATTTCCCTTTTGGTAGGTATTTTTCCTTCCTTTGTTGAGCAGCACGATATTAAGACTAGAGAAGGCTTCAAGCAGCGCCTGGCCCCGTGGGGTTTTTTTTGGACTGCCCCATTCTACTGCCCACGAATTGAAGTCTCCAGATATTACGAGTGGTGATTTTCCCGCAGCATCGGTTACCAGACGGCTCAGCATGTTTTTATAACTTTCTACTGGCTCGCTTGGAGGCGCGTAGCAGCTGTAGAAGTGAATTTCACCAATTTTTGCGTAGATGAAGCCCTCATGTTGACTATTACCTCTGATTTCGATGGGGTTGGCCCCGCATGCCCAGATTGCAGCTTTTTTTCTTTTGTCTTGCAGCCAATTTCCTTCCACTGAGGGTTCTTTGTACTGCTCGCTGATGAGTGCAATATCGATCTTTTGCTCGTAAATTGCCTGCTTTAGAAGGTCTTGTGCCGCCATGCAGTGGTTTAAATTAATTTGTAAACACTTAATCATTATTTTAGTTGTTTTATCGCTTTTTTATACGCAGGACACCTGAAACTTCCAGTAGGGTGGTCTTGTGCGTCACCAGTCGTTGTCTTGCAAATGGCGCATTTGGGTGCTGCTTTGCATTGCTTGGCCAAGTGTCCTTTCTCTCCGCAGCGTAGGCATGTACCCCTGCGATCTTCTGTGGACTTACAATGCCTGGATAAATGTCCAAAGTCAAGGCATCGATAGCATCTGATGGGGCTGATAAGTTCCCGAATTTGGCAGTTGACCCAGCCTACGCGGATTCTTCCCGCCTCCACCATAATTTTTGAGTCTCTGGCTGTCAAACTTACGATCACTGTTTGCGTGCCATTCTTTGACGATTTTATAGCCTTTATTGGAACGGGTTTCCCGTGGTTTACCTCTGGGAACTGTTTATTTATGGCGCTGGCAACGTCTTCTTCCGTTGTGGCTACATCCAGGTCACGAACCTCTACGTTCAATATATGACTCAGAATCTTCACATTTGCGGCATCCTTAAGCACAGCTGTCGCTCGTTCTTTGAACATAATTGCCATCTTGCCGGTCTTGTCGCGGAGTTGAACAAGCAAGTCACCTCTTGCTGTTGTTTTGATCTTGTTAACACTTTCACCCAGTTCTTTCATTTGGGGTTGCTGCCTCATTTGCCTGATTATATCCGCATATGTCATTTGGCTCGTTTTCGAGATTATAACCGCGTCTGGCCTAGTCGATTTCTTTGCAGCCTTACTTAGCTTTTTCGTGTTTTTAACCAGCATCCATTTGTTAGCCTCTATCTCGGATTTATTGACTTCTTTGCCTGCATTCTTTGTTGCACACAAATGTGTGTGTATGCACGTATGTGTGTGCTGTTGCATATACAGATGCCTCGCGGCTAATGTTTGAGGCACACCGCCGGTGCTTGCGGTTGTTAGTTCCATACGCTAAGGAAGGGGAGGTCCTTTTGCCGATTCCGCCGGGGACCTCCACCTTCAAAGCCTTGTGGAATCCTCCTTCTTTGTCGGGGGTTTATTTTTTCACAAGTGTGTATATATATATTTTGTTTCTTACTGAAAGGGAAACAGCCTTGCACTTGGTAGTAACTAAATCACCGCAACTTTCGTTCTCCTCCGCTTTGGTTTGTAATAGTTCCTTTTATGCCTTTTTTCCGGGCCCGCTAGTACACTCCATTTACGGCACATATTTATTAAGTTAAGCAAAATCTCTTGACTACTTTGCTGAGCCGCAGATTCAGCGAAATTTATCGCTCAGACAGAACTTCTGTCGGCATCATGTAGCCAACATTTTAGTTTGACTAACATACGTGTTCGATCGAGTTCGCCGTCACCCACACAATCACATACCTAAATATTTGGCAAGCAGCTGTCCTTACACACTTTCATCTAATTGAGTAGTGTTTTTGTTGTTTTTCAAACACCACTCATCTCCATTCGTTGACTCTTTGCCGGAGGGAAGCTCACAAAATTGCTCTAAATTTGTCACTGCAGCTAAAATTTTTCGGCTTTTTTTGTGTTTTTACTGCTCCCGATTAAATCCACCCTAGTTTAGTGGATTGTCCTAGAATGCCGACTTTTTTAATAACAGTTTCCTCTTTTATGTCTCCAAATATATCGCATTCAATACCCACATCAATTCTGTCAGAAAAGTTGAATAGCGGATCAGCCCGGATATAATTCTTTCATTCTTCAATGTTATACATGTATTAATTAGGGTTTCTGTTGTCACCGAATAATTACTGTTGAATCTAGGATGCATTTGTATTATCATTTGTTATTTAGATACCCAACTTTGGTTCCCCCTAGTCCATATATTTCAGTATTTGTCCTGATGCGAGGTGGATTCAATATCTGGCTTGCTTCCTCGGAGATGGTGGTTTTTGTCATCCTGGTCGATAAGAGCTCGTAATAAAATTTGTTCACCGTCCGCAGTGTTTATTTTTACTTGGGCTGTTGCTAATAAAACTGTTGGTGATTTACCTTCAGTTATTATAGTTACTGTCTTTTCGGGTGCTTTTGCTGATGTTTTACTGATGTCTTCGTTGTGTAGTAGTGGATGGTGCTTATATCCACATTTGCTACATTTTCATTCCGGTGTGTAACACTTGGCACTGGTTTTATCATTTATGCATATGAAACATAATTGATTCTTCACTGCGAATTCACGTCTTTTTGTTGAAGTTTGAGCTCTAACTTTTCTGCAAAACACTTGTTTTATGGCCTTTATGCCGCCGATAAGTGAAGCTGAGTAGTGTAGGCCTCTATGTTATTTTATTGACCACATATACATACCATATATGTTTTCTTTTTATTTTTTTTTTTGGGTTGACGCCCGTGAAGAGGTAACTCTCATGAGAACTGCTATGCCGCCATAGCAGCATGCAAGACTAGCAGCTGAACACTTCCAGGACAGTCGGTTCTACGTTACCGAAGTGACTCGGATTTCATCCGACCAAGGACTGTCGTTTCGGCGACCTAACCCCACTTAGGCTGCCGGACATCCCCAATTTTATCTCCTCTTGGGTGCAATACCTAGCAGCAGGTTTGCTACTCATACTTCTGGCCAGGGCGGGTGTCGAGTCTAACCCTGGCCCAAAAACCTATTTCTGCTGCTTCTGCCAGAGAAGGCTCCATCCGAATTCCACTTTGGTGAGGTGTAATTCGTGCAACGGATGGTGCCATCTTAAGGTTTGCTCAGGCCTTAAGAAAACCAGGGAGTGGTCCACAACCTATGTGGGCCAGTGTTGCTCGCGCACTCAAGCGCCCCAATCCTCCACGGCATCCCCCTTTGCGCCCCCGCGTTGGTGCCTCAACGCACCCCCCTGCCTCCACGGCTCCCCGGAGCACACAGCAATACTTAACCTTCCCACCCCCTCGTCGCTCCACCACACGTGGCGCCAACCAACCGGAATGCCTGCTCGGTCAGGTGTAACACCTGCCAGGGCTGGTGCCACTTACCACATACCCCCTGTCTCCTGCTGCCCCGCTGGATATCACCCTGACATAGGTGCGCTCCTCAGTGGTGAAAACCGTTTGGTAGTTGGAGACTTCAACGCGCATCACGATCTTTGGTTCTCAAGCCTATCAAACGATCGTGACCAAGTTTGTGCAAGTATTTACGGTACACCCCATGTCCCGAGAGAAACTGCGTTAGGAGAAAATTTTTATCACCATGGTTTCTTTCCAGCCATTTGCCGATGTTTGGTATCAGCTCATATGTCCATCTCCCTTTTGGGGAATTATTCCAGCGAACTTGCCAGGTCTCTATTGAAAGACGTCTTTCTTCTGCTTTTACCTCTTTTCGGTTTACTCTTCCGTTACTCTCGGAAAGCCGTTCGTAGATGCATTTCATTTCCTGAGCGATAGTGTCTACTGGAATTAGGCCAGCTATAACGTAATATGCTTCGTCTGAGATTGTACAGAATCCGCAGACCGCTCGTAGGGCGCTGAGCCGAAAGACAGCTGTTATCTTTTTCGCGTAACTTTTAACAAGCATCGCGTCGGCCCAGATGGGTGCCGCATACAGCAATATTGAGCTTATAACTCTACTGTAGAGGATTCGTTTACTTTGCCTTGGTCCACCTTTATTTTGCATAATGCGCGATAAGCTCGCCTGCACTCTCGATGCTTTCTCGGAAACAAATTCCAAGTGGGACTTGAAGTTTAGTCTTGAGTCGATCATCATGCCCAAGTATTTGATAGCGGACTTCGACGTAATTATCTTTGTCCCCACGCGAATATTCAGAAACTCCACTGCCTTTCTGCTTTTTATTAAGAGTGCCTCGGGCTTGTGGTCGGCCAGCGTTAGGTGCATTGATTGAAGCCAAGTTTTGATCCTTAGTACAGCTTCTCCAGCTGCTGTTTCAATTTGATGCAAATGTTTTGCCACAGTAACTACTGCAATGTCGTCTGCAAACCCCACCACTTTTGTACGTGCTTTTTTTCTTGTCGCTGGCCCAAGTTCCATCGTCTTTGCACTTGTATGGTTCGCTGATAATTGCAATGCCAGCGCTTATATCTTTCACCGTCGGCGATAGTAGATCATGGGCAGCTTCACAGTGATTAAAGTTTATTTGAATAATTTTCATTTGCGTCGGTTTGTTAAAGCCTTCCTGAAGGCAGGGCATTTGTAGCTGCCTGCTATATGGTCAAGGTTAACCCTATTAGCTGATTTGCACAACACACAGTGTGGGCTGCTCTTGCGGTCTTTGGCGAAGTGTCCTTCAACGCCGCATTTTCTGCATTGATTCGATCTATCAGTCTCGCTAGTGCAGTTCCGAGACATGTGGCCATACTCAAGGCATTTAAAGCACTTTTCACGTATGCGGCAAATTACCCACCCTATTTTGATTTTTCCGATCTGAAGAAACATCTGGGCTTTTTGAGCTGGCAGGCTAAGGATGGCTGTTTGGGTTCCAACGTATGCTGTTCTTAGCCCCACGATTTCCGATATATTGATATCGTCTAGTCCTGGAAGGGCTTTTATAGCGCAGTGTACCTCATCTTTGGTAGTTACCTCGTCTATGTCCTTGCATTCCAGTGTAAGACGGTGCGTGAGTGCTATGACTGAGGCTTCAATTCCTAGAGCAGCTCCTATGACCTTTTGGCAGGTTTTCGTTAGTTCTATCAGAAGATCGCCCTTCTGTGTGCGTCTGATTTTTGACATTGAGTCAGCGCATCCCTTGAACTTTTCGTAATTTTTAACCTTTTTCAGGATGTCTACATAGGACGTTTGTCCTGTTTTTTCTATGACGATCGCATCAGGCCTTCATTTCTTGGTGCTATTAGCCCTACCAACTTTTTTGTCGTTCCTGGCCTTCTTCTTTACTTCAACCCATTCGTTAAATTTTTTTGTTTTGGCTGGCTGTACCGTAACTTGGGCAATAGCTTCTCTTTTAGAACTTGCCTGGGGTTGGTTCTTGAGGCACTCTTTAGCTCTTTTACTTACAGGCGGGCAAGTTGCTTCTGCAGCTGCTTTCTTCCGAGGTTGCTCCATTGGGGGTCTAATCCATGGCGACGTCTGTGTACTATTATCCGAGCATGCTTCACCATTGGTACTGCATCCGAAACCCTCCATCCTAGCTTTATTGTACAGGAGCTTGATTTTGCCGATACTATCTCTCATCGGTTGGTGGATGGTCCGGCGTTTACCCTCGTTTTCTTCAAGCATACCGATGAGAGTATTTATCTCGGCACCAAGCTTGCAAAAGGCGCTTTCTCTTTTGTTGGTTGTCACTGCGGCCTGGATTGTGGCTGAATCAGTCTCTTTAGCACCTTGCACGATCTCGGAAAAGGGTGATCCACCCATGGGGGTTAGCGGGGAGAGTGCGTAAGCCTTGCACTTCTCTTGAATAGATCAGTGACTTTTTCTGCGTTTTCCACCCTGTTCGTCGTTTTGGGTGTATTAGAAGCAGTAGTCGGTTCATTTGCGTTGATTGACGTTATTTTTTTATTTGTTTCCATTTTTTCTTAAGGGTCCCATGGTTATCTTTGTAAACAGGGAGGCCATGCATGGGTTGACGCAGTCCTTTATGAGGTATTGCGTTCAATGCCAGATCGGTATTAGTCAGGATTTTCTCAACTGAGCCTGCGCGACCAACTTAATGGTGACGGGTAAAGAGCGTTTTATGAGGCCTGCTAGGTTCTTAACAGGACGGAGATGGTACTGGCATTAGCCCGAAAGCCGTTTCTGCATGATGTCACTCCTGCATACTCAGGTAACAGAATGCCAGTACCACCAGCTCTAAGCAAGCATATCCAAATTATTAGTTTCAAGTATGCCATAAGCTGAAACTTTACTGGGCTCGGTTTCAGCGTAAAAATCCGATGCAGTTTTTCGTTGTTATTTTTTTTAGTTTTTTTTTACCCATTTTTTTTAGGAAAATCCCTATTGGGTAGCTGGTTTGTGGTTCCTACTGGGGTGCGCACTCAGATGAGTGCGCACACCCGCATGTACATACGCCAGCATATAGCGTCCCATGCCTTCCAATCCATTTATAACCCGTTGGGGCGAGCGCGTACGCAAGGCCCTGTGCGCGCGCCTGGCAAACAGTCCTCAGAGACCAGACTGCAGTTTAATAAAAATTCGGTTTGGCTTTAAGAAATTTAATGAATACGGAAAGAATAAACATGGTACAGCGGTAGGTGCAATATTGATTGGTTTAATTTAGTTAAGTAAATAAAGTTTCAAATTATGGAGTAAATTTTAGTTAGTGTAAAATTTATAATTAAGTTTACTTTACGAAATTTATCTTAATAAGAAAAATAAGAAGCATTTAATTGATATACTTTTAGATAGTTGCCTTGTTTTTTTTTTTTGAATAATGAAGAGGATATTAACAAAGAGGATATTAACAAAGAAAAACTGATTTAATTAATGGCACTTATCTTTGATCGGGTCCGCTGGCCCTCCGCCTTAGATTTACCATGGATTGGTTCCTTAATCCTCGCGATTACCCGGATTAACCTAAGAAAATCACGGAACGACACAAACACGACCTTCACTCCCGCATATGTGTATATACATACATATGTATATGGTACTATGTTGATATACCTATAATTTCTGCCGTGCTTCAACGTATTATCATGACTTTGTCATGTTTGGTACTCTTAGGTATAGTTACCGTAAGTGCGTACATACATATGTATGTACCTATGTAAAAATACATATGCACGCTTAGATATACACACATTATGTATTATCTATACATATTATAAAACAAAGTCTAAAGTTTTGGAAAGAGCTAATCTCTTTCACTACTGAACTGATTGGGATGCAACTTTTTTAAATTAATGCTTGCAGTTAGCACTACAATGATAGCTACTTAAATTAAAAATTAGCCTATTAATTTTTGAAATATTTAAGTGTAAAGTTTAAAAAAATTTTACACTAAGTACAGCATTGCTACAACCGAATGTAAAATCAGTGTCGTAGCGGAAAGATGTGTAGTTGTGTGAGTAGTAAATCAACTGCTCTTCGTTACTACTTCGTTCGTCTATGCGCAGAGAGACTTCGTTGATAAACCGATGCAAGGCGAAATGATAACTTTGATCCGCACTGTTAGATATGTTTGTTTTTCAGATGCTTTGTCATCTTACAATAAAAAGCAATAAAAAGTTTTAATTGCAATTGTATGCAACATAAAAATGTTATTTTTATGAGTTTGTATATTTAGGAATTAAGGTAAATGCAAAATCAAACTATTTCAGAACCAAAGTAACTAATACTAAGTAATTTCTTATACATATACAATTTATTTTTAGGCACTTGTGTGCTTTATTCAGGCTCGATCAGAACTAAACTCTAAAACATTCTTACTCTTAAGTCTAAGCCTAAGCCGTCCTCACCGTCGCTGACGTCGTCGCTGTCGTTGCTATGTTTTGCCAGAATGCAGTGTCAGCGAATCCCACGATTACGCCGACTTGTGTGTAGTGTAAGTCGTAGCTTGTTTGCGCTATATTTGTGCTGCGCCAGCGAATCCCACGATTACGCCGACTTGTGTGTAGTGTAAGTCGCAGCTTGTTTGCGCTATATTTGTGCTGCGCCAGCGGATCCCACGACTACGGTAGCTTGTGTGTATCGTTTGTTGTTGCTTGTCGTTCGATCATAACTCGGGCCGTTGGTCATGGATTGGGTTGGTGTTAATGTTCAGCATTGCCTGAAACGGATGTTAGGCAGACAATGCTGACTTGGTATTTTGGTGGCTTGCGTTTCGAGTTAACTCCTCCCTTCCTAAGTGGGAATCGTCGACGATTCTCTCGGTGACCTCTCTTACTAAGACATTCATTGCCCTTTCCGTGGTGTGTTTTTTATATTTGCTTAGAGCAAGTCGCAAGATTACTAGGATAAAGATTGATGCTATCGTTACTATAAAAAGCAATGTTGTTGAGTTGACTTCTCCTCGAAGAGCGCCAATATGGTTGATATTTTCCGCATTCATTTCATGAAGATAGTTCAAACTCAATGTCTCTATATGTCCTAAAAGATTGACTCTTTGAGCTGTTGGAGTGCCAGGAGTATGATTTCGATTGTGATACTCGGTCCCATTTACCTTTACTGACTGATCGAAAGTCAAAAGGTAAGTACCGTTGACGATTCTGCTATCTCCTTTTTCAACCTCTATCTTTGCTGTGGCATTGTTGATAATGACAATGCCGTCATCGATTTCTTTGATGCCCTTATCATGATTGGTAGTAGTTGAACAATTTGCCACAGCACCTGTGAATAGTTGCTGACAGCAACTAGGGGTTGTTTGCTTCTTGCAAAAAGTTGCAAAAGTTGATTTTTCGCATTTAACAGCATACGCTTTGTTTCCGCACTCAGCAACGGTATTAGTATCCCCAAAGTGTAGGACTCGTCCTTCGTGAGGCACGGCGAATAAACTATATTTTTTACAAACAATTTGAGGGATTGGATACTTAACTACAAAGTACAAATTATTATTATTTTGTAAAGCCTTAATGCTAGACATTCCTATTATTTCTATTATAGTTATGTTAGTCGAGTGCTCATTGATAATATTATTGATATCACTATTATCTAATATTATTGGGTTCACTAGGTTCAACTTAGCTAGGGCTATTGAGATTGTGATTGATTGCAGTTCGAGGATTATTACTCTATTTCTTGCAAGTATTGTCTATAAATCCTGCCGTCTCGTCGTTCAATGTTGCGCTTTTTCGATACGATTTCGAACTAGTTCCGTAATGTTAGCTGAGCTGGGATGAAGGATGTCTATTGGTTTTTCGTGTGTTGTTGAATGAATTGACTTATTATATTCTATGATGGCAAGCAAAATCAAGTCAACAGTGTCATCGAGATTTCTTTCTAGTTTTTATAGCAAATTTAGAAAACTTATCGACGCAAGTTAGAAAATATTTCTGGTCTGTGGAGAAAATATCAACGTGTAATATTTCACCAGGATTACATGGAACCGGTGTTGCCGCAATAACATGCTTCTTTGGATGTCTAATGTATTTGGACTTTGAACATATTCGGCAATTTGCTACTACTTCCCTTGCCTTTTTATCCATCTTCGGGAAAAAATAGTCAGCCAAGATCTGCTTTACATTTTCTTGCGCTGCCCTATGAGCTCTGTTGTGTTCAGCAAATATAATTTCTTGTTGATCACTTTCGCTGAAGATGTCCGTAACCATCTTTTCGGTATGACGGAATCTTACGTTGGGGTGAAGTTCTACCAGTCGGTGTTGAATTTTTGCCAACACTGGTAGGCTGCAATATATTGCAGGTCTGTTTTGACTGGCTTTTGCTTTCTTGAAGAATTATCTGATTTCTGTAGCAATTTACGGGCTTATCCACCGTCTCTATAGTGTAGGTCAGTGACTCCTCACTGTGCATGGTGGCGCAGTCGGAGCTTGCCTCCATTTCAATTCCTACCATATTCATGTGCTGTCTGGACAACGCGTCAGCGACATGGTTTTCCTTTCCCGGTTTATAAAAAATTTTTGCGTTGAAGCTTTCTATTAGAGACTTCCATCGTTTGATTTTTGCGTTCGGATTTTTTCAGAAACTGCAAACGTCAGAGGCTGGTGGTCAGTGAAGATATTCAACTGGTTAACACCGTACAGGTAGTTCCTCAAAGTGTTAAGAGCCCACACGATCGCCAAGAGTTCTCTTTCATTTGTTGCCAAATGCTCTTCTCTATCTCTAAGTGTTCTTGAGATCATGGTATTGGGTTTTTTCTCTTGTGAAAGGACGGCCCCTAAACCCTTTGAGGATGCATCGGTTGTTAAGTCAAATGGTTTAGTGAAGTCGGGATATGCTAACGTGACATCTTCTGATGCCAGAATTTCTCTAAGTTTATTAAATGCATCTACACCTTCTGGTGCTAATTGAATTTTAATTTTTTTGGACTGAGTGGCACTTACTTTGCCATTTTCTCCCTTTAGCCTATCAGTCAGAGGTTTTGCAAGGCTAGCAAAATCTTTAATGAAACATCGATAGTAGCTAGCCAATCCAAGAAAGGAACGTAGTCCTCGAAGAGTGGTTGGCTGCTCATAACATTTAATTCCATTGACTTTATCGGGGCTTGTTTTCACACCCCCCCTTGAGACAACAAATCCTAGGTAGTCTACCTCGGTCTTGAAGAATTTCGATTTTTCGGCGGATATTCTCATATTTGCCTCATAGAGACTCCGCAACACCCATTCGATATCTTTCAAATGGTCTTCTGCCGTTTTTGAATAGACAATTACATCGTCAACGTAAACGTGGCAGGTTTTGCAAATTTGCTCCCTGATGACATCGTCTATTGCTCTCTGGAAGATGCTTGGGGCGTTTCTAAGCCCAAAAGGTAAACGACAGAATTCATTTTTTCCGTTGTTAACGGAGAAAGCGGTTTTTTCCCTGTCTCTTTCTGCTAACTCGATCTGGTAAAACCCAGATTTAAGGTCGAGGGTTCTTAAAATATTGTGCACCTCTTAAGTTTGACAAGGTCACCATTGCGTTTCGCATAGGGTATTTATCTTCGACTGTGACCTCATTCATTTTCCTGAAATCAATCACAAGACGTTTCTTTTTGTTTCCCGTTTGATCTACTCCCTTCTTATCAACGACCCAAATTGGGTTATTGTAAGGGGACCTTGAGGGTCGAATGATACCATTGACGAGAAGTTTAGCCACTTCTTTGTTTACAAAGTCGGCTACACCCATTGGATATGGGTAAAGTCTCGAGTAAACCGGTTCATCGGTTTTTGTTCTGATTGTACCAATTATATTAGTGTTGAAGGGTAGTGACTCGTTAGGGTCAGCAAACGCCTTATTTCTACTTTTGACAATTTCACAAAATTGCTCACGAACTGAAGATGGAATTTCTTCACTTTTTATGTCGATAAAGTTTACATTTTTACATTCATGGAACAAAAGTTTCTCAGTTCTAGAATCGTGCTTTATTGTACCCGTACTGAGGTCTATTTGGGCGTTTACCTGATTGAGCAAATCGAGCCCAATTATGCCGTCGAATGTTGTTATATTTGGTAGTATAAAGAAATCTGCAGTTACGCCAAACATCTTAATTCTACACTTTTGTGTTACAGGACTATTGCCGTGCAAAGACTTTACAATAAATGGTGTGGACGCTGGAATTATATTTTTTAGCTCAGATATTGGTTTGATGTAACTTTTCGAAGCTCCTGTGTCCACTAATAATTTCATTTTTTTTCCTCGATAACCTACTCCTCGCTCAATCCACGAGAGAAGGGATTTCCCCCTAAAAAATTCAATTGCTCCTCCTCGAGATCTTTAGCTTCATCTTCGGCTTCCTGATTATAAGTTGCCTCACTAACCTTTTCTTGATTTAAGGTATTAATGCGTTGCATCTTTGGTCCAGTAGCCCTATCTGAATCTGCCTGTCGTTTTCCCTGCTGTTGATTTGAACTATAACCCTGTCTACTATTACTTTGATTCTGTTGTTGGTATTGGTTGGCTCTCTGTGATGGTTCCCTACGCCAATTTACATTTTGTCTTAGTCTTGAAACCGATGGGTCAACGTCCATGGGGGTCACTTGTTCTTGCTTGTCAGTCCTAGTATCATTTGTTCTGTGCTGTTTATTTGCAAAATGCGGTTTTTTTTGCTGCTGTTGCATCCTTTTCTCCGAATTATTGTTTATTCTTAGTTTATATTGGTCTTCAACAGACGTTGCGAAATTTGAAGCAAATAAGTACCTTTCCCTATTTGACTCCACCTCCTGGGCTAATGCCAGAGCGCTAGGTAGGTCTTTAGGGCGAGAGGCAAATAGTATGTCACATAAAGGTCTTTTAAGGCCTGATATAAAAACTCTTAAAGCGTCCGCTCTATATTTTTCGCAAATTGATTCTGATACTTGACCCTCATGGGTCATTATGGTTTTATTCGTGAGGAGAGTTAATATTTTCTCAACCTCGTCGAAATATCGAAGCACAGATAGGTTACCCTGTCGTAAGGTGGATAATTGTTGTTCAATTAAATATATCGGTCGTTTGTCTGCGTACGTAAAGTCTAGTCTCGCGATTATTGCGTCGAAATTTAAAACAGTGTTGAAGGATGCCAAAATGGCGTCAGCGGAAGCTTTTATTTTATTTCTAATTATACCAACTGCTTGGTAGTGTCTAGAACTTCCCTGGTAACTTCTGAAAACTTCTTAAGATGTATGGGCAGCTTGTCGCCAAGACACATATGTACTGATTTGCCCGTCAAATTCTGGTAATGATTTTACCAGATCAAGGGGTTCGTCACACTTCATGTTCGGTAATATTTTTACCGGTTGGTATATTTTTGGCGTTTGACCAGTGGTCAATGTAGTTATTTAATCCGTTAATCGTTGGAGCTTAACTTCGAAAGTCTGTCTTTGTTGTTCAAGAGCGCTTGAGACGGCTGCTTGAACCACTGCGGTTACCTGATTTGAATCCATTTTACTGGTCACTTGAAGTTTAATGATTCCTTCTAAGAGGTTTTCTAATTCTGAGTCACTCATAGACTTAGAAATTAAAAGTGAATAGAACTTGTAACCGTTCCTATAGTCGAATCAATCAATCACACTCTTTTGTTGATATGGCTAGATAATTTCAGTTATTTATTGCAATTTTCTTCACAAATTCTGTTTCTAAACACACTGTTTTTGAGAGAAGATTACACTGTTTCTTTTTTTATTAAACTCTGGAAAATTTGTTTCACAAAATTTTATGATTAGCTCCTTATATTTCTAAAATAAATTCCTTTCCGTCTATTTTGAAAACTTAGTTTTAATTCAAAAGAAATTATAATGTTTTTATTTTAATGAGCACTCTACTTACAATACTCAAAACATGTTTTTTTTTATTATAAACTGCTTTCTGATGAATCCTCGGATCCTTGGAGTCCTTGTAGGATACGTTTTTTAAAGATTGTAGCGGTTCTCTGTGAGTCCTTGGGTCCTTTGAAGTTGTTAAAGACACTACACCGCAAAATACCTTGGTGATTTTTACTTTCTGGAGAATCCTTCGTATCTTCTTTACCCGGTTGGGCGCCAATTATTTTTAGGCACTTGTGTGCTTTATTCAGGCTCGATCAGAACTAAACTCTAAAACATTCTTACTCTTAAGTCTAAGCCTAAGCCGTCCTCACCGTCGCTGACGTCGTCGCTGTCGTTGCTATGTTTTGCCAGAATGCAGTGTCAGCGAATCCCACGATTACGCCGACTTGTGTGTAGTGTAAGTCGTAGCTTGTTTGCGCTATATTTGTGCTGCGCCAGCGAATCCCACGATTACGCCGACTTGTGTGTAGTGTAAGTCGCAGATTGATTGCGCTATATTTGTGCTGCGCCAGCGGATCCCACGACTACGGTAGCTTGTGCGTATCGTTTGTTGTTGCTTGTCGTTCGATCATAACTCGGGCCGTTGGTCATGGATTGGGTTGGTGTTAATGTTCAGCATTGCCTGAAACGGATGTTAGGCAGACAATGCTGACTTGGTATTTTGGTGGCTTGCGTTTCGAGTTAACTTACATAAACAGAAAGCGCGTGGCGAAGCCTCGCGCAACCGTTACCAGCTAGTTACTTATAAGTAACTTCGAAAGAACGCGACCTAACGGTCCTTATTTTAAGATCACGCCATACCATCGAATAAAAATTCACTTGAAGTTGTACAGCACAGCAGTAAACGCGGAAATACAAAAATTTTGAAAAGTTTTTCTTGCGCATCATTCGCATACTACATAAATTTTGTTTTATATCTAACCAAGGACTGCTATCGCAAACAACAATTCTTTTAAAAATTTATTTTGTTGGGAATACGCTTAATCGAACATTTATTATGGCAAATAACTGCCAAAAATACAACGCCGTGGATGACGATAACATGGTCCAGTGTGACTCATGTGATAGATGGTTCCATTTTAGCTGTGTCGGAGTCGATAGCTACATAGCCGACGAAAGTTGGAACCGTTACGACTGTGCACCCAGTGCTACGGCAAGAATTGCGGAACCCATTTCATCATCATCGCCCACAACCAACGTTGCAGATGCAGCAGAGGAACGTCGAGTACACTTCGCGATGACCGAGCCGAATGCCCCAGTGATCAGGAGACGCCGAAGAAGATCCAAGTCCGAAAGAAAGGGGGTCAGCGACCAAATTATTAGGTATGTTTTGGGATCCAAATAACGATACGTTCAGATATATTTTCAGATTTATCATACAGACTAAAAGGGAGATACTTCAAGTCCTTATGTAAATTTTTGACCCACTCGGACTAGTAAGTTGCTTAACATTCGGGCTTAAAATCCTTCTCCAGGACACCTGGCGATCTAATTTTGGGTGGGATGAGTCCCTTAGTCAAGAGTTATATGGAAAATGGTATCGTTGGAAACCAATCATTGAAATTATAACGACAACAACAATCCCTCGATGTTACTCGCCGTTTTTACAACGTGCAAAAGAGGTACAACTCCACACAAATGCCTTTGCAGCCGTGTGCTATCTGCGTGTTGAGTACGACAACGGTATTTCAGAGATTTAAGAGTCCACAAACATATCTCAATGGGAATGGGTACCATCGAAAGAAAATAACGCTGACTTAACAACCAAAGTTGCATCACATCCCAACTACGCGATATGGTTCTTCGGTCCACGATTTTTATCATCTCAACCGGATTCTTGGCCTTCCTGCAAAGAGTTCCAAGCCGCCGAAGTCGACCAAATTGAGCTTAAATGTTATGTTCTGCAAATCGACAGGGTTCCTTATAAGGATTAAATACACAGTGGCGAATCACGGAATGAATTCGCACCGGTGTATTAACAATGAGAATGAAATGAAACAGAATTTTCTGATTAATATTTGACAAACTAAATGTTTTTATTGTGTGGTTATTTTGGATATGAATAAAGAATGGAAATATAAATTACAACTGATTTTTAATTTTGGTACGGCGTGGTGGCTGTGGCTGATCCTTGCTGCGTTGCTGAGATAATCCAAGTGCCCGAGTTTTTTAATTTTGAAAGTGATCGGACCGCCAAACAGTGAACTTTTGTTAACTTTCCCCTTTACTTAGTTCACCGTTTGATGGATAGTCGCGTATATATGTGTGTGTGTGTGTAAATCAATAAAGGGATTTACACACTAGGGTTGTTCGTAAGTTGTTGGGGCGGAACCCCAAGCAAGCTGTGCGTTAGGGTGGTGAATGTATTTAGGTCGAAAACCTAAACATACCGGCCCTCTTGTGGTACGCAATCGATTTTAAGACTCACGGATCAGCCACCACGCTCGCATAAAAGTTATTAAATTGAACGGAGTCCAGGGGGCAATCCTTTTTTTCCATCCAGTTCCTCTTCGCTGAAATGATATATGAATTTGGAAAGAGCAAAGGAGTACGTGGTTGATCTAAATGTAAGAAAATTCAATGCACTTATATATTTTTTAATATATGTGTATATATGTATATTTCATTTGTTGGTTTCCTTTTTTTGTTGTAATTATTAAATAAAGAGAATATTTGTACATGTTAAAAATTTTAGTTTTGGTGGGCGCCAGAGACGATGAGCCCAAAAATAGTTCCCTGGGCTAGAAGTCCCCCATATGAAGCCGGCGAAGTCTCCGTCAACATTATGTGTTGGTAGACGTCGCAACCCAACGTCAATCTGATCGGTGCAGCCTTGAAAAAATGCGGATCCGCAAGGCGCATTAAGCGAAATGGGAGCGCGACTTTTGGGTCCACATTTGTTTGTGGGGTCATGCGACAATGCCCAGCGATCGTGGGCACTTGCGCGGACACCTTTTCTGATACCCCGTGCCTGCCTCGGAACACGATATAGCTCATGGACCCGCGGTCCGTTTGAATCCGTTCGAGGCGGAGCTCCTGGGCTAGCTCGCTGTTTTTCCGAGTCGTTTGCGGTCCTAATGGACGAGATCCGGAGCCGCTGCGTCTCTGCGTTCGGAAAGAACTAGTTCCTGAGCCGCATTCACGACGCTCATGCTGCAATAACGGACGAGCAGTGCAAGTTTCCCGCACCGTACGGACGGACGGGGATGCCATTTCTCTAAGACACTCTTCTTCCAGCCTCTCTGCCTCCTCCACTTGTTGTGCCCAAGACTTAGTCTGCTCATTAACATGTATTGTATTGTATAAATCGGGCAGAAGCGTATGCCGTGGTTTTTGTTACAGAGCCGGCATGGGATCTCAAAACGATCGCCGCGTTGTTCCGATTTGTTTCGGCTTACTGTGAACCGACCCATTCTGTTCTGCAAAATGCATGGTTTTTTTTTTTTTTTTTTATTAAATTTACGTATAAATATATTTTGTGTTGGGTGGCAAGTTTTTTTTTTTTTTGTTTTATTATTGCACGAGGCGGCGGTATAGTGCGTGAGTATAAATTCATTTGGTGATTCATAGTATTAATATATGTACATATATCTCTTTGTGTATTAGCGGAAGGAAGTTGGGAAGCACAGACGTACAATTGGACCTTTTCCCGGCCGGTATCGTGCGTGAGTATAAATTCATTTTCTAATTCATATTATTAATATATGTATATCTCTTTGTGTATTAGCGTAGACGCCGTATGAAGTGAATTGCATACCAAGAACATCCGCCCTAAATCGGAAAACTTACTCAACAATCGAGACACTTGTGCGCTACTTCCTAAACCAAAACCATGATACCCCGATATAGTGAGGATTCTGCGCATTTTAGCGGGAATCGGGAAGCGTATGCCAACCGCCTGATAGGTCAAATCGTTCAGAGCCAATGCAACAGCGCAGAAGTTCCGAAGCCCGCTTCTCTTAACACCATACGTATCGACTAGCGCCATAAATCCATCGGGACATAAGACACCATTGCGGCCAGTGCGCCTTCGATCGACTCCTCCCGCGCATGTCGTATGACTTGTGTCCTAAAAAGGCATCTTTGATTTGCCAATGCCAGAAACTGATGTCATGTGTGCATGCGCATGAGGCCCTTACCAGGTATGTTGGAAAGTTTCTGCACATAAGAGCCAATATTTTATGTTGATAAGTATTTAACTTTGTGCAGTTCGTTATGCGCTCAATTTCTGGATTTTTTTCTCATGCGTTTCCATTTGCTTCAACATATTACTCAGCTGATCTTGTCCATTCGATTCATTCCCACAAAGGGAAGACTTGTATGAGCTTACATGATAGATTTTCTAACTATTAATTTTACCCATTACATTCGAATGATTTGCCGAATCAGTAACCGTCTGACGGCGTTCTCTTAATTACCTGCGGTAGGCGGTAGGTTAGTACTTTTGTAATTGCTGGTATTATTTAGCGCGGCGCTGCTTATGTTGGCGTTTGTATTTGTATCATTGATATCATATTGATGTGTTATCGCACTGACAGTACGGATATGGTGTCGGCCGTTAGCGTGTTGTAGGAACTGGCGTTGTTTGCGTCCTGTGACGATGATGACAACTGCGCGCTAAACCGTAGCGGCACTGATTGAATTTGAGTGTCGGCTGCACTTGAGACCGGTATTTGCAATAGACCGATAGCGCGCCCAACCGTTGATGGCATTACAGTAAAAGTAGCCGCTGAGTTGCCAGCGTGCGAAGTTGCTGCGGCATCGAATGGTAACGACGATAACGCCAGATTCGTAGCGGGTATCCCGTGTGCCATTTGATTTTGTATTGCGGCAAAGTTCTGCTTGTTACTGTGGTGGTGGTTAGCGAGAGCACCCCAGTTGATACTTGAGCCGAACTGGCTGGTACCGACTCACAATAAATTGTGCCACCTTGCGGTAAAAAAGCACTCGCTGATGTAGATATATTGCCTCCGGTCGTTGTATGAACGGTAGTGTTGCTGCTCATCAAGTAGTGTACTTTGTTACAATTACGTTAAATATTAAATGTTTCTAGAAGTGTTTCGTTTACGCGTATGTTGCATTATATTTTAATGCTTTCATGCAAACCTTTCACAGAAGTTTTCATTCAGGCTAATTTCAATTCGTGTTTGTTTGAGTATAATTAAGTTTTACTTCATGTATGTATGCATGTACATTTCTATTGGTATTCTTTTTCATTTTGCGCTTATACACTATGGCAATACACAATTAATGCATGCAAAGTTTCATAAATACATATTATATAAATACTATATTTTGTAGTTTTTTTTTTTTTTGTTTTTTTTTTTTTTTCTCTTCTCCTGACTTCAATGAATATTCAATTAATAAATATAAAAAAAATAATAATAAATACATATGTAATTATATACGAGGCAACAGCACAGCTAGGTAAATTCTTTAAAGAGGCCGTAGACGAGTGAATTTGAAAACTTGGTTATTCGCTGGCAATGGGTACATACATATGTATATTCTGCCTACAAATATGTACGGGACAATATTCGTATATGTACATATGTAAGTCAAAGAGAATCCTTTCATATATGATTATTTTGTTGATTATATTAGGCTATGTATGCAAATTAGGTTTTTAATTTGATTTCTAAATGAAATTAGATATTGAACGCTGTGCATATTCTGTTTGGTCTGTCAATACGGTATTTACTAACAATTGAAAAAATATATGAAATGATTTGCGACATTTTGACCTCTCGACTCAAGCTGTTCGTTCCGTTCGCGGGAATTCGTTATAGCTACACGTGGTGGTGTAAAACCTATATCCGCTGGTATTCCGTAGTACACTCGAACTTTAGCTTCCTTCACTTAACCTATTTGTAAAAGTGGTATAGTGGACATGTTTCGGAGTGTAATAGTGGCAAGTTACGAAGTGGAATTTTGCAACAGGTGAGTTAAGGGCTATTTGAGGACTTATTGGGAAGTTGTCTGGGTTTTGGTGTCTTCTCTGTAGGGTGGAAGTAGTACCAGTTTTACAATTGGTCGGGTGACTGTGCCCTTTTCGGTAACTACTTCTGCAACTCTTACTCGATTGTCGGAACCTGGGTGTAGTTTCAAGACTCGTCCCAGCCTCCATTCATTAGGTGAGAGGTTCTCCTCTTTTATGACAACCAGATCTCCTGTCTTCAAATTGCTTTGGGTATGCTTCCATTTTATGCGTTTTTGCATCTCTACTAGATATTCCGCCTTCCATCTTTTACAAAATGTTTGGTGCAAAGCCTTGAGTTTTTGCCATCGGTTGATGATAGACGAAGGGTTTTCGTTGGTGTCTGGCTCTGGTGGAGCTAGTAAATGTCCACCAGCTAAAAAGTGACCTGGGGTAAGCGGCTCCAGGTCGGATGGGTTGTTTGAAGAAGGGCTAATTGGACGAGAGTTTAAACAGGACTCGGCTCGACATAAAAGCGTCATAAACTCCTCGTACGTATATTTATAATTTGATGCTATTTTTTTGAAATGGTTCTTGAAGCTTTCACACCCGCCTCCCACAGTCCGCCCATGTGCGGAGCTGCAGCGGGTATAAAATGCCTTGAAAATAAAACATGTGCGTACTTGGCTAGGGTGTTGGTCCGTGCTTCTGCCATGAAGGCTTTGAATTCGGATCGTAAAGACCGAGAAGCTCCTACAAAGTTTGTGAAATTGTCGGAGTAAACATTTTTTTGACAGTCTCTTCGGGCCGTAAACCGCGCAAAAGAAAGAAGCAGTACTAAGATCAGTGGTAGGTTCAAGGTGTATAGCTTTGGTGGCAAAGCATACAAACAGACAAACATAGCCTTTTGACGTTCGACACCCTCTACCACGATAGCTCGTAATATCAAAAGGTCCGGCAAAATCCACACCACTATTTGTGAAAGCCCGTGAATAGGTGGTGCGTTCGCTAGGTAGAATTCCCATAAGTTGAGTTTGGGTTCGTTTCTTCACCCTAGGAATCCAATATTGGGTACGGATTATGCGCAACATCAGCTGGTTTTCTCCGTGCAGGGACACTCGATGGATAAACTGGACGATGAGGCGGGACAAACGGCAGTCATACGGAAGTATGATAGGATGGCGTTCATTGTACGTCGAATCCAGGGACGCGCCTAGACGACCACCAGTTCTTATAACATCAGCCTTATCGATAAAGGGATTTAGAGGCAGAATTTCACTTTTTCCATGGATCGTTATACCAGATTTGAGACTCATATATTCTTGACTATAATATTGGCTTTGAACAAGTTTTATCAAGCGTTCAGTCGTTGCCCTGATCTCATCAGCTGAGATTAGGCAGGACTCTGCTTGGGAAGCAGATCTAGTTTTCGAGTGAGTTCTTTGAAAAAATCTCATAATATATGAGATGACCCTCAAAGCCTTTGATAAATCTGAAAATCGCCCAAGTATATCATCAAAATTATTATCAGTTTTAGTAATTCTGTGCACTTGCATCCTTTTTTCTTCAATGGTTGTGTTATAGTCCGTTACTTGTGTTGGCCATTTGGAAAAGTCCTTTTGCAACCAAGAGGGCCCTTGCCACCACAAGGAATTGTTGACCAGTTCTTGTGCCAAAAGTCCTCTGCTTGCTAGGTCAGCAGGATTCGATGTTGAGTCCACGTGTTGCCAATTTCCGTTGCCAACTTTTTCTACAATCTTTGTTATCCTGTGCGCCACAAAGGTTGACCAAGAGCAAGGAGGCTTGCGTATCCAGGCAAGCACAATTGTTGAATCAGTTCAAAGGTTTACTTTTAGGTGACGAAGACTAAGATTTTCAGTCACTGATTCGATTGTTTCAGCTAGTAGCACTGCACCGCACAGTTCTAGTCTAGGTAAAGAGATAGTCATTATAGGGGCTACTCTTGTTTTTGCTATCAGTAAAGTGACGAAAACTCCACTTTTTGTATTAACTCGTAAGTATATACTTGCTCCATACGCTTTCTCTGATGCATCGTTAACCCATGCACCTCCACGTCCTCTGTTATCGAGAATTGAACCCATCTAGGTATACGTAAGTTGTTGATCGCCGTACAGTCCTGCATAAATGTATGCCAGTGATCCAAAGTAGTTGGAGACACGGTTTTATCCCAACCTGTTCCTTCTAACCATATGTTTTGCATAATGATTTAAGCGACAATTATGACTGGAGCGAGCCAGCCTAACGGGTCGAACAGTTTGGCCATAGCGGAAAGTATTGCCCTTTTGGTTAAAGTGGCATGTTCAGCTATAGGCTTTGCTATGAAATAGAAACAATCGGTATGAGCATTCCATCTTATGCCAAGAGGGTTTACTGTACTTGTATCTTCAAACTCTAACAAATCTTCCTTAAGCAAGTTAGCTTTCGTTATGCCTTGCAATATCTTGCTGCAATTTGAAGGTCATTTCCTCAATGGCAAGCCGGCTGACTCTAGTACGTGCGTTATCTCGTCTCGAGCTTTTATCGCAGCATCAATACTTTGACCACCGGCAAGTACGTCATCAACGTACATGCATCGTTTTAGAATCTCTGATGCAATTGGGTGGGAGTTAACTACTTCATCAGCCAGCTGGTGTAGTGTCCTTATCGCAAGGCAAGGAGCACAATTTATTCCAAAAGTTACAGTTTTCAGTTCGTATAAACTGATAGGCTCCTGAGCGCTGCTCCTATGAACTATACGTTGGTATTTTGTTTGGTTTTCATTCACTAGGATTTTCCGATACATTTTTTCTATATCGCTTTTGAAGACGTATTTGAACAATCTCCAGCGAAGAATTAAAATGGTTAAGTGGGCTTGTAGTACCGGACCTGGGAGGAGAACATCGTTCAGACTCGTGCCGTTGACGGTTGGACACGAAGCATTGAATACCACCCGGACCTTCGTTGAGGCACTTTCTTCCTTCAAGACAGCATGATGCGGCAGGAAATAGCCATCATTCGATTCTGCTGTTACATATGTATCTATCTTGGACATATGACCTAGTGTCTCATATTCTCTTATAACCCTATTGTATTCTGTTTGCAGGGCAGGGTTTTTGGCTAATCGCGTCTCGTTCCGAAAGAACTGAGAGCACGCACTTTTCAGCGAAGGTCCCAGGCAGACATGATTCGGGAAATCGTGTCTAAATGGTAGAGATACTATATACTTTCCTTCGTTATTTCGCTTGGTTGTTGCTGTGAAGAGTCTTTCGCAATATTTATCTTCCTCACTTATGTTTCTTTTTTTGGGGATTTCTTCTAACTCCCAAAAGGCCGTTAATTGCTTGTCTACAGAGACTTCATTAAAAAACGAGATTACGTTGGTTGTAGGCCTCGTCGTTTCCGCACCACCGGTTATTATCCAGCCAAATACGGTTTCTTGGGCCAGAAGTGTGTTTAATATGTTTTTCTTCATGCCCCTTAACATAATCTGTGGACAAATGTCTCCGCCGAGGATGGGATCAACCGGTTCGTTCACAAAGAACCTTTTATCCCCTAATTCCAAATATGGGAATGCCTGCTTGTTCATCGCACTAACTTGGCAGGTCGGAAGATTCCCAGTAAGTTGTGGCATAACAAGCACCACTGCATTTATATTGATTAGAGCGTCCGTAGGTGACCTCAATTGTTAATGCCCGAAACTTGGGCATGTAAACGTTTTGAAGGTAAATTGATTCTCCGTTTGAGCCTCTCCGTAATGAATGAGCACTCGGAACCAGAATCAATTAATGTTCTAGCCGAGAAATTAGTGTCATTGTAGTGAATGTTGACACATGCCGTAACTAGGAGCGTACCAACGTTTGAGTTTGCATAGCAAGAATTCACATTTTTAACAACTTTTTCAATGTCCTTTGCAGATTCCTGTCTCCACTGAGCCTGTCTGGAAGTGGAAGGAGTGTCATCTGCGGGGTTTGGAATGTCCCTCTGTGTGGTTGCTTTTGGCTGAAAAACTTGCGGTGGAGGTGGAGCAGTGTGTGATGTCTTGAGTGACACGTACTGCAGTTGAACGAGCTTGTGCATCTTGACACCGTGTGTCCAGCTGATAAGCAGTTCAAGCAACCGTTGTTCGATTTAATGTAATCTATTCTTTGTGTTGGTGTCATTTTACGGAACTTTTGACAATTTCGTAGTTTGTGTTCATTGCTATGGCATAGATTACAAAAGTGCTTGGCAACGCTAATTTGATATTTGCCGAGCCTTTTTGGAGGCATATCTAAGCTTTGACGCAGAGCTTGCGGCTTAGGTGCCTGCGAAATCTTACTGGCTCTCAAGCCTGATACGGTTTCCAGTGTTTGGAACCGATATGAAAGAAAAGGATCCATATCTTTCCACTTGGATATATCTGTTTTGTTTTCTATGGACTGCTCCCATAGCGCCAGTGTGCATTCTGGCAGTTTCGTTGAACATAAGTATGTAATAATTGCATCCCAGTTCGAAATGTCAATTTGATGACTTTGAAGTGATGAGATGCAATTGTTTATGTCGCGCTGCAGTTTCTTAATAGAGCTGCCACACTCACTCTCAACTGCCTTTAAATTAAATAAAAGATTAAACTGTGTGTTGACTAAGAAACGTTTATTTTCGTATCTGTCACTCAGGTTTTTCCAGGCTGTTGTAAAGCCTTCATTAGCCAATGGACACCTCTGCACAATCTCTTTTGCTTCCCCTTGGGTTTTTTGGTTGAGATGGAAAAGTTTCTCAACTGGTGTAAGACGTTTGTTTAGGATGTATATAGCCGTAAACATATCTCTGAAGGATGGCCAAGACAAATAGTCTCCTTTAAATACATCGGTATCGCATGGAGGCAAACGTATGTTGTGCTCGGTAATAGGTATGTTTTCCGGCTCTTTTTTTGTTTTTGTCAGTTTTTCATGCAGATCAGCCATGGCTGTCTGGCAGCGGACAAAACACTGATAAGATCTCTTATGCTTAAGTTTTATCGCCGTTTGATCTTTGGCAGTTATGCCTTCTGAACCCATGATGTCATCGTAAGCTGCTTTCGTCTTCCTCCAAAGCGCTTTAAGCTCATCTTGTTCGATGACAAGAGAGTGCTTTGTATGTTCGGACGCAGCTCTTTCGTTGTAGTCAGATTCGAACTCTGCTACTGCGTCGGCCAAACGAATAAATGTATCCATTATTTAATTGAATTTGGGAAGCAACGAGTATACGTAATATAAATTAAGTTTGAACGTAATCTTATTCAGTTTGAGTTTTATAGCAGATCTTTTTATGTATATTTGAATTCTTAAAAATCTGAAACTTAAATTATGCCACACCAGGTAAATTACTTAACTCAAAGACAGGAAATAATTAATTTTTCAACGAATGAACGTGTGTGTAAATTTAATTTATCTTTTATTGTTTTCCAGCAACTTATTGTATGTATATATATCTGATTATGTATATGTATGTATATATGAAAGTGTATATGTATGTATATATGACTATGTATATGTATGTATATATGAAAGTGTATATGTATGTATATATGAATATGTTGAAGCAAACAAAATGCGCACGTTATTGGATATACATAGTCACCTGCCACCCAACGAAGTTTTATTTTCTCGAACAATGACCTTTGTCTTTAATAATTAAATGTGTGTGAACCATGTGAAACGGGAGAAGATAAAGCAGTGCTCCGTGTGTGAAAATAAAATACTAAAAAAATAAATCTCGTCGAATTAACAACAACTTAAGTGCCAATTAAAAAAATAATAACTAAATTAATTAAGTGCCAATGTCAAGCAGTAATCCCGGTTCAGTGAAATGATCTCCGAATTATGCAAATGAATTGAAAACTAATGTGATACAAAAATGATAGCACGAACTGCTACTAGTATGTGAATGTGCGTATATATGTATCACTGCAATACCAAGGAAAAATAAATTTCCTTATTTCGCACCTATGTGAACGTATCGATTAACAAGGAATTCGCAGTGCAAGGAAAAATTTAATAAACTATTGTTCGAATGCAATTGTGATAAACGATTATAATTATGTGACAGTGACGCAAAATGGTGGCGTGATTCGAGCACTGACACACGCGCGAAATGTAACACGAATATAAAGTATCTTTTTTATTTTTTTTTTTTTTTTTTTTTTTAAGTAACAATTAAGTGCACTGAAAATTGAAGACCACGCACCTTATTGCAGTGTTGCTGGTGATGAGGTGGTGAAAGTATCTGTGTTGCAAGTGTTAATGGTGTCTAGTTGCTGTGCTGTGAGAAAGCTCTGGTGCATATGTATACTCGTCGTATGTGCAGGATGTAAAGCAGACTGGTGTCACGTTAAATATGTAAAGGGTGTTTTTTTAGGGGTATAGAACTTCGAATTGAAATAAAACACAAGAAAATCGTTTTAAGGTCCATCAATTTGGGTTTATTGGAAGGATAATTTTATGGCATTAATGTTTAAATATGACTTCGGGCATGTGGCCGCCGCGGCTGGCTCGAATAAAGCCAATTCTACAGGTCCAATTTTCAACCACTTTTTCGAGCATATGGGGCCGTATGTCGGCAATAACGCCACGAATGTTGGCTTCCAATTCCCCTTACGTTTCTGGTTTGTTGGTGTAGACGAGCGACTTCACATATCCCCAAAGAAAATAATCCAATGGTGTCAAATCACACGATCTTGGTGGCCAATTGACAGGTCCATTCCGCGAAATTATGCGCTCAGCGAATGTTTCCTTCAATAAATCGATTGTGACGTGCGCTGTGTGGCATGTAGCGCCGTCTTGTTGGAACCACAACTCATCCACATTCATGCCATCCAATTCGGGAACAAAATAGTCGGTTATCATGGCTCTATACCGGTCTCCATTAACGGTAACTGCCTATCCAGCATTATTGCGGAAGAAGTATGGCCCAATGACTCCACCAGCCCATAGAGCACACCAAACAGTCAGTTTTTGTGGATGTAATGGCGTTTCAAGGGTCTCATGTGGATTCTCTTCACTCCAAATGCGGCAATTTTGCTTGTTGACGTAGCCATTCAACCAAAAATGAGCCTCATCACTGAACAAAATTTTGCGATGAAAATCAGCATCGAGATCAATCTCATTTTCGGCCCATACACCAAAATCACGACGCATTGCATGGTCTCGCGGCTTTAATTCTTGCACAAGCTGGATCTTGTAAGGTCGCAAGCCAAGATCTTTGCGCAAAATCTTCCATAAAGTTGATGGACAAAGCTCCAATTGCTGTGCACGGTGGCGAATCGATTCATTCGGGTCCTCTTCAACACTTTGCTCTACAGCGGCAATTGTTTCTTCGGTGCGCACTGTTCGACGTCTCTGCGGATGCGTATTATCACATAGAGTAAACGGAGTGCGAAAACGATCCATGGTTAACCGAATTAATTGCTCTGATGGACGATTATGTCGACCATAAAATGGACGGAGCTCACGGTAAACTTCGCGAACTGAACCATTATTTTCGAAATAAATTTGCACGATTTGCAAGCGTTGTTCTTTTGTCAACCTATTCATGATGAAATGGCAAACCAAACTGAACATAAATGACATTGGAGTTGCCAGATTTGACCACAAAATGCCAGTTTTATCTCTATTCGAAAAACAAACCTGTAAAAAAGGCTGTGTCGTTTGAGTTGATGATCCGTGCGATTCCTTCCAAAAGGTTTTTGTTGGCTGAGTAGTGGACTGTATGGGATATAAGCTGGTCAGTCTCGGCGTAGAAGGACCAATAAATACACAGTGACGATGAGAATGAAATGAAACAGAATTTTCTGATTAATATTTGACAAACTAAATGTTTTTATTGTGTGGTTATTTTGGATATGAATAAAGAATGGAAATATAAATTACAACTGATTTTTACCTTTGGTACGGCGTGGTGGCTGTGGCTGATCCGTGCTGCGTTGCTGAGATAATCCAAGTGCCCGAGTTTTTTAATTTTGAAAGTGATCGGACCGTCAAACAGTGAACTTTCGTTAACTTTCCCCTTTACTTAGTTCACCGTCTGACGGATAGTCGCGTATATGTGTGTGTGTGTGTAAATCAATAAAGGGATTTACACACTAGGGTTGTACGTAAGTTGTTGGGGTGGAACCCCAAGCAAACTGTGCGTCAGGGTGGTGAATGTATTTAGGTCGGAAACCTAAACAGGGTTTATTGTTAAACACAGAGTATTTCTCGGATTGGAAACACCTATATAGAGCAGTTGCAACGTTTCTACTATACATAAATAAACTGCTGTCGGCAACAAAAATGCAAAAGCAAAAAAACTCCATCAATTTTGAAATTATTCAACGATCTCAACTGATTCTGATAAGGCACGCCAAAGAAAGCGTATATCATGAAGAAATAAGCCTCCTTAAGCTCGGAAGAGCACCACGTAAGCAAAGTCAACTCAGTTCTTTGGATGTATACTTAGATGAAAGCGGAATAATTAGGAGTAAAGGCCACGTAGAGCGCCTTAACCACCATGCAGATGTCATTGTGCTACCAAATTCACACCACGTTACCCATTTAATTGTGCGGTCAATACATGTGAAGTTCCATCACCACATGCACGAAGCTATAATCAATACAATTATTGCGCAATATTACATACCTCGACTAAGAGTATTGAACAGAAAAAATCGAAAATCTTGTCAGAGATGTAAAAATTACAGCGCAAAGCCAAATATACCACAAATGGCGGCATTACCAAGTGCGAGACTTGCGGCCTTTGAAAAGCCATTTACCTTTGTTGGAATTGATTTCTTTGGTCCAATTTTTGTGGCCGTTGGAAGAAGACGGGAAAAAGGTGGGGTGTCTTGTTCACCTGTCTGACACTATGCGCTATTTCGGCGTCTCCGCGTATTTGCTTATGAATGAACTTAGAGTTGGAAGTCCAGCTGTGCATGTTGAATCCGGCGGAAACATGAATTTGTTTAACCTGCCGGGCTAAAGTTAAAGCAGATTGATGATGTTTTTGGATCGCTTCTACTGCCCGAGGAAACTCTTCCATAAAACAGCTCGCGTTTTTATCACGAACGAAATGTGCGATGAAAGGAGCATAGCTTGTTCCAAAGGATAATGCTGGCATGACGTAAATGCTCGGCTGTTGTGATTCTTCTTCGTTATCCCACCATAGAAATCGCTGTGCATGGTTATCGCTTTCTCTAACTTTGATGCGGTGCAACATCTCATTCTTTTACTGCTTCGTGCAGTTCTATATAGTGCTTTTGACAGTCACAATAGTGAACGTTGATTGGAAATTCAGAGGTACGATCGTTGTTACCGCCTTGAATAGTCCACCCCAAGCGCGTTTTAGAAGCTATCGGCTGCACCCACGGTCCCTTCTTTATTTTCAAGGGAACCGCTTCAGGCCGAGCTCATCAAACAATTTCTTTTCAATCAATGGTACCGCTGAACCTTGATTCAAAAAGGCAAAAACTTGTACTAATTTTTCGAGTGCGTGAATGAAAATTGGAACGATTATAAAATATTGTGGTTTGCTGGCAACACTTTTGCTATGCGTGTTTACTTGAACGTCGGATTGTGGTGTCATGTCGTAATTTGCAGCGTGTTGGTTCAAGGTCGGAGTGGTATTAATTTTATGAAGTAACTTGTGGTGCTTTATAGTACAGCCGTCTATGCCACAAACCTTTTTAATAAAACACCTGCGTTTATGTGTGCTCAAACATAGTCGACTGAGACCTTTAGTTTTAACAAAGTCCCATTTGCGATTTAAGGGAAGTTTTTTGAAAACGCTGCACTGCGATATATTGTGGTCGGAAGCTTTGCAACAGTTGCACAGTTTAGTCTTCAACGAGGTCTTATCAAAGCGATGTTCCTCATTATGCATCGTTATAGTGTGAGTGTTTACCACAGAACTACCTCTGGCCGGCACAAACGATACGACCATGCTAGCAGCTTCAGCAATTTTGTAAAGCCAGTCGCTGGAGAATTTTACAGAAGGGATTTAATTGTCTTTTGGACACATAACCCAATTAAGCTTATGGTTATTCGGAAGCTTATCGACTAACTCTTTAACTAGTAGTGGGTTGTGCAAATGTGCATACATTTGACATCCTTCCATAGTTGTACAAATATTCTTCACGCATAAGGCGAAATCAATTATCATCTCTAGACGCGGAAAATGGTTTGACAAAGTACCGCCGATCAAAGTCGGAGATATTGTCGTCATCGCCGATACAAATTTTCCGAGAAATTGGTGGCCGAAAGGTAGGGTGATTAATACTGTGACGGCCAAAGACGGACAAGTACGCAGCGCGAAAGTGAAAATACTACGGGTACACTACACCGCCCAGCTTCTAAAATCGCAGTCTTAAACGTCGCCTCTTCTGAGAGTAAATTCGCCAAAACGGACTCATTTACGGGTCAGGAAGTGTTGCCGCTGATAAGTGAAGCTGAGTAGTGTAGTCCTCTATGTTATTTTATTAGCTACATATACATACATATGTACATGTGTATATATGTATATGGTACTATGTTGATATACCTATAATTTCTGCCGTGCTTCAACGTATTATCATCTCTTTGTCATGTTTGGTACTCTTAGGTATAGTTACCGTAAGTACGTACATATGTATGTACCTATGTAAAAATACATGTGCAATCTTAGATATACACACATCATGTATTATTACTTATATGTAACTTCGCAAGAACGCGACCTAACGGTCATGCCATACCATAGAATAAAAATTCACTTGCAGTTGTACAGCACAGCAGTGAACGCGGAAATACATACATTTTTAAAAGTTTTCTTGCGCATCATTCCCATACTACATAAATTGTGTTTTATTTCTAACCAAGGACTGCTATCGCAAACAACAGGCGTTGTATTTGACAGTATAAACACTCTAATTTGCGTGGATCATTTGCATTTGTTGCATGATTAAAATTTCTGATGGGTTTTGCGCTTCTACAACTGTAAGCACTTGATGGTTTTCCCGATGTTGCATGTAGTGAAAGGTACTGTTGCTTCAAGAATTCGAGGATGTCGTTCATAGTTTGAATTTCTCGTGTTTTCTTTACAGTTTGTTCATACAACTTTCGCACAATGATTCTCGCTATGAACGGCTCCGCTTCGTTGGTTTTATCTAACATGTGCTTCATGCTTTTCGCTGACTCGCTGTTTCTGTGGGTAGATCAAGAAACTTGGGAGGTAAACATCATTCTTCGATTTTCGTATCTATTTTTTAGTATTTCCCATGCATAATCATAATTGTCGGTCGTTTTCTTAAGGTGTTGAATAAGCCTTTGATGTACGCTTTTAATCGGTAAATTTTTTCGACTTTAGAGTATTGGCCATTTTTGTGGATCAAAGTGATGAAAAGATCTTGAAATGTTGGCCACTCCGATATTTCATTATAAAACGTTGGAATATTATACGTTCCAATTTTACGTTTGGGGAATTGCTTGATTTTTGCTCAAGCGTGTTTTCTTCAGCAAGTACTTTTGATTGCTTTCTAATTGTGTGCAATTCTCTGTCTAATTCATCAACAGTTGTATCAACTTCATCGTCTATCTTGATTGCATTTAATTCCACTGTTTCTGCACTTCTGCATAGTTGGTACTTCTCCACAATGTAGTTCCGGACCCCAACCAGTTCTTATATGTAAAAAGGTCGTTGACTTGCATTCGAAGAAACAGCTGTTCGTGGCGATGTTATCGCCTATGTTAGCTTAGCTTGCAGGCCAATAAGCTAAGATAAAACTTTGCAGCTCAAATCGATCACACAAGTGAGTGTGTATGCACGTATGTGTGTGCTGTTGCATATACAGATGCCTTGCGGCTAATGTTGGTGTCAACTTCATCGTCTATCTTGATTGTATTTAATTCTCTATGCAATTCTTGAATGTTTGCTCGGAACTTTTGCATGTGCTCAATAGTTTGAGCCAATTGTGTTTTTTTGCCATTTTCTACCCCTTTTATTGCTTCGGCTATATATTCAGATATACTTCCCATGTTCCTTGTTATAGCTCCTTTTAGTTGCTCCTCTCTGTAATTTACGACCATCTGTTTCGGTTGCTCTGCCAACTTTCCTTCTTCTTCCTTCTTATATTCCTCGTAATTGTGCAGGCAAATTTCTATTTGCTCCATCATCTGGTTGAAATAGTCCTTAAGTTTCTGGCTCTGGTATGCTTTGCTTCTTGAATTTGCTGAATAATGAAGTTCCTTAATTTGGCTCTCTGTGCCATGATGTTGTTTTTAAATTTGATTCTTTTTATTTATTATTACCTTTTTTTCAATGTTCCCCCTGTTATAGCCATGGGTACGCTTCTCACACACCCTTTTTTGTTTCACTTTCCATTGTAAGCCACGGAAACGCTCTTTTTGCTTTTAAAATCGCAACATTTTTTTTTTAATTACACCTCTTTCTTTTTCCGTTGTCATGTTATCTATGTACTTAACTAAATCTATATTCGCGTGTGTATATGTACAAGTATTTGTGGGTTATCTTAAATGCATTTTTTTTTATTTAATGTTTACTTGGGTTCGGTATTTCCAGTGCATAATCTCATCATTGCATTGGTAGGCTACATACATATAATGTGTATTTATTTTGGTGTTTTTTTAATTGCAACTATTTCGGAATCGTCTGATAGCAGAGCTTTAGCTGAACATTTATGCTCTAGAAACGTTACTCAGGTCGTAGAAAATTTAAATTTTTCGGATTTATTTTAAGGTTGAAATTTCGACAGGCTTAGACAACTTTGAACAAATTTTTGATGTGATATGCTGCGTTACATCCTTTTAGGATAATGTCGTCCAGATAAAAAAATGCCACGTTAGTTGGAATACCAGAATGAGGTTAAATTACATAAATCAGTATGCAAGGCAATTTGATGATATTCGGAAAAAAGATCTTAGGTGGAATTGTCTACAATGTCAACTCGTGCAAGAGGAAATTTAACGGCAATAAGTTTATTGTTGACTGCGCCAAAATCGACGCACATTCGATATGCTTTTTGAACACCAGTAGCATTTTTGGAACCAAAATTAAATGGCTATTGTAATTTGAGCGAATTTCCTCAATTAAATTGTTATCTAATAATTTATTAACATGGCGGTTTATTTCTTCTCTTTGGGAATATGACAGACGGTAGTTTTTTACAACGTCAGGCAGCCTAAGTTTCTGTTCGTAGAAATTGTCATGACATTTTGTTGAGTATTTGCTTTCAGCTTGTACAGGATTTGCTTTCTAAAAATATTGGTCAGTTCTTTTCTATGAAAATATTTTGTCTTTGTTTTGCTTATGGAATAAACGTAATAGTAAGACAGTTTTTATTTCTGAATATTTGCGTTCTTTTTATGCTTTATGTACATCGTTTGTTGTATATATATATGGAGGTTGAGTATTAAAATAAAACACGTGTTGTTCGGTTAACGACCTATCCAAAAAGAAAGAAAAAAATCATCCAATTTTTATTTTACAAAACTAAAACGGAGGAAACGATAAACAAAAACAAGAGTAAAAAATAACTATGCGCATGGTTGCATCCAACATGAACAAACTTTAAGGTGTGATGTTGCCACAGTACTCCCCTTCTAGTGGGAAGGTACCGCGATATAAGCAGGTTTGAAGCGGTCGATCGAAATATTAACTGGTTTATTGTTGACGTTGATGACGAATTATTTTGTATACCGATTTACTACCTTGTAGGGACCCTTGTATGGCAGTGGCAAGGAAGGCTTAACGGATAGGTCTCGTATGAAGACCTGCTCACATTTGTTGAGGTCTGCGTGTATGAAGGATTTATTTTGGGTATGCAAGGCGGTGTCAACTGGGCGTAGCTCACGCATGGCACGGCGCAACTGCACTACGGTTTCTGCCTCGTTGGTTAATCGGTCACTATCCACGAAGAATTCCGAAGGAAGCCGTAAGGTGGTTCCGTAAACTAGCTCGGCTGAACAAGCGCCTATATCGTTCTTAATGGAGCTTCGAAGCCCTAAAAGGATTAGAGGCAAAAACGCTGTCCAATAGTCTTTGTTGTTACACAATATTGCTGACTTAAGCGTTCGATGCCACCTTTCGATAATCCCATTAGTTTGTGGATGATAGGCCGTTGTTCGTAGATGCCTGACGCCAAGGCAATGCAAAAGGTGTTGGAATACGCTGCTTTCAAATTGCCGTCCCAGATCTGAGGTTACGTCTAAAGGAACACCAAAGCGCGATATCCAGCCATTGATTAGCGCTTTGGCTACCGTCTCTGCAGTAATATCTGGAATCGGAAAAGCGTCCGGCCAACGAGTGAAAGGGTCGATGACTGTGAGACAATAGCGATAGCCCTCCGACAATGGAAAGGGGCCAACTATATCGATGTGTAGGTATGAAAATCGTTGTCCGGGGCATTCGCGTCGTTCAAGCTGGCCAAAATTATGACGAATGACCTTGTTGCGTTGACATTTTACGCAATGTCTTGCAAAGTGACGGCTATCTCGGTTTATTCCAGGCCATACGAAGCGTTCAGTCATCAGTCTTGCTGTGATTCGCATACCCGGATGGGAGATGTCATGTGTGGCTTTTAGGACAGCTTGTCGGAATCGTTTCGTAATAAACGGTCGGATTCTACCCGTTGAACTATGGCAATATATTTTCTTAGTGCTGGAAGGTAGAATAAAAGTATTAAGATTTAACTAACTTGCCCGTCTAAGTATGACTTCAGCTCGTGATCGTTTGCTTGGTCTTCTGCTATTTCATCGAAATTTATTGGTTCTGCCGTTAGGGCTTGGATTCGTAACAACAGGTCTGCCGCGACATTTTTCTCGCCGGGGATGTGACGAATGTCCGTAGTAATCTGCGCAATAAAATCTATATGACGTGCTTGGCGGTCCGATGCCTTTTCGAGGCATTGGCGAAAGGCGTATGTTAAAGGTGTATGATCTGTGTAGAGGTGACATTCGCGCCCCTCAAGCAAAAATCGAAAATGTCACACTGCGAGAAACATCGCCGTTAGCTCCCCATCGTACGTGCTGTACCGCTGTTCTGCTTTGGTAAATCTTGGCTGAAAAAATCCCAAAGGTTGAAGTTTCTCTTCGACAACCTGATGCACGACTGGGCAATGGTTTAATACCATCCTTGGATATAGTATGTCCCAAAAAATTTAGATCCGGTACCCCAAGAACGGATTTTGATACATTTGCTGTTAAGTTATGCTCCCGTAAGCGTTGGAATACTGAACGAAGATGTGCGAGGTGCTTTTCCGGCTTACTCTTTCGAAAGTCTGCGCAGCGTTGCGCAAACCAAAGGTGATGTGCGTAAATTCGTATAAGCCGAATGGAGTTGTGATGGCTGTTTTGCTTATGTCTTCGGGATGGATTCGGATCTGATGAAAAGCTCTCTGCAGATCGATTTTCGAAAATATTGATTTGCCTGCAAGGACATGCATATGCCAAGCTTCATCAGTAACTCAAAATCAGTACGGGCCGCCTTGAATTTCTCGGGAGAAAGCCTTCGTGGTCATGCAGCCACTGGTTGGCCGGTAGTAATAATGCGGTGAACGATCGTGGACTTAGCCGGAGCCTCAAGAGGCGCTGGTCGCGTGACGTCGCTAAACTCTTTAAGCACATTTGAGAAATCTAGGTTAACGTTAATTATATAAATGCTCGTTTCATTGAGTTGACTTACCGAACAAATCGTTTTTATTGCTGTTTTGCGATCTAATAAGCAACGCATTTTGAGGTCGGGTAAAGGATCATAATACGATAAGAAGTCGGCACCGATAATCGCTTGCGTTACGTCTGCAATCACACAATTCCATATCAAATCTCTGCGAAGGTTAAGGTTAAGGTTGAGGATGGCTTCGCCAAACACCTGTATTGGCGAACCGTTAGCGGCAAACAATTGCATGTCCGAAGGCATTGCCCGCGCCAATTTCGAACATTTTGGAAGCATAGACACGTCTGCGCTGGAATCGATCAAAAATGTGATTTTCGTTGACGAATCAAATATGCGTAAGCGACAGTTCGCTGGCATTTCAGATCGTTTGCCTGCCTCTGAAATCCTATAGGCAGCGCATTGCTATTGTGAACTACTCGGCGATGACCTTCGGGCGAATTTACAGGGTTGACGACACTTTGTGGCTTTTTGCCCAAATTTGGCGTGATACCAACAGAAATCACCTGTGCCACCTGAATGATTGCGCGCAGGCGTTCTTGACCTAGAGCGTGAACGCGTTTTTTCGCCACTAACAGCCTTATCTAAACGCTGCTTGAGGGCGGCTATTTCTGCTCTCAGGTCATTATCCATGGTGCAATTCAGTGTGGCTACCTCGTTGACGCGGCCCTCTCGCAATTGTATGGACTCCGCTTTGGATTCGGCGATTTTCAATTTATCAACAATTGGTTCGCTGGTGGCTATAATCGCTGCTTGTGCATATGGGGGTAAACGGTTGACCCATAAATCGCGCAAAATACTTTCGCTTAGAGCGGCGCCAGCAGCGCGTTTCATTTCGTTGAAGAGGTCGCTAGGTCGACGATCACCCAGTGGCATATCTCGTAGTACACGTTGTAGGCGCCTCTGCTGGCTTTCCGTGAAATTCTCAGTTAGCATTGAGCGAATATATTTATATCGGCCGGCGGTAGGTGCAGCGTCAATGATGGAACGCAACTCCATTAGCTTAACCTGCGGTATGCTGGCGGCCACGATGTTGAATTTCGCGGAATCCGTTGAGACGCCCGAGGCTTCAAACCAAAAATCCAACGAGTAGAAATAAGCCTCGATATTCTCTTCTGACATAACTGGAAGCGGACTCCTTGGGATTGAGTGCCCTGCTATACTTGCTTCTCCTAGCGCAGGACCAGCCGACACAGCCATACTATTATTTAATGACATTCTATACCTTACCGTTGGGGTCACCAATTATGGAGGTTGAGTATTAAAATAAAACACCTATTGTTCGGTTAACGTCCAAACCAAAAAGAAAGAAAAAATGCATCCAATTTTTATTTTACAAAACTAAAACGGAGGAAACGATAAACAAAAACAAGTGTCAAAAATAACTATGGGCATGGTTGCATCCAGCATGAACAAACTTTAAGGTGTGATGTTGCCACATATATATCAGTTTGATGACTAGGTTACATCTTACTGTGAGTACACCGTTATCCATTTCTTGAGATTCCACGAAGAGGGAAACCGATTAACTTCCTAAATTGAAAATTCGAAAAACGTCGCATTAGGGTGGAATAACATAAGAGTCGTTTTCTGCTCCATGTAGGATTGGTATTGCGACTTTCTCATTGCCCACTAAAATGAAAAGCAATTGCTTGCATAGCTAATAACACATTTGTTAAATTTTAAGAAATTTTTGCTCAGCATACCTTCAGATGGGATGTTACATTCATCGCTTACTACATGTAAAGTTCATATGTTTTAAGCAAAGTCAAATTCACAGAAATTTTTTCTTAAGTGGAAACAGTATTAGACGTGACACCGATAATGTAAATAATAGGCGTGTTTTATTTGACCAGCAAATTAAGCTATTAGATTATTTTGTATGCAAGACTTAGCCAACATAATTATAATATCTTGTGAAAAGTTATCTTGGCGTGTATTGAACTATAGACATTGCCAGTTTATTGTGTTTTTTCATTTACAATAGTTCGGTTATTGCAAACAAAGAATATTTGGCAATAACCATAAAACTGATTTTGACATATGAAAATGTAAACAAACCAAAAATACAAACAAATGCTTGTAAATATGTAAAATGGCAAAATGGATAAACGGAATTCATAGATTTTGAGTTAAAATCAAAACAAAATTAAAACTTTTAATGTTTACAGTTTCTTGTTATTGCACTCACAACCATAAATAATGAAGAGGATGACGAAATTATAAATAGATATATTTTAATTTTTTCCACATTTGACATTTTTTGTAATAAATGAAATTATAACTGACAGTTCTTGCCAGTATTGCCATAACAATTTATACTTAAGCGAAGATATGAATTAAGCTAAGTTCGTTTTATTTGTCAAATAATTAGCTATTAGCTTGTGTTGGTCAAATAAAACACGCCTAATATCGTTAATATTTTAAGAAAAATGTTTCTCTGTGCTTGAAGATTTTATTAAAACTATATCGGCCAGTGTATCAACAAAAAATGTATCGAAATTATAAGACCCATTAATTTGTAATTCAATAAAATCAAAGTAATTTAATTTTAAACAACACGTTGGCTCCCGATGGGCGTTGGTACCTAAAGCGCAGACATTTACATTCCTACCTTTGCCGTTAGAAAATCGTGAATTTTAATTCCTGTTATTCTGCTATAGTAATTTGAACGTGAACTATTATTGGTGCTATTCTGTTAGCGGATCGATATCGGTGATTACTGTAAATCTTTGAGTTATTGGTTTCGCCGTTCTATTATACTATTAGTTTATGCCATTACAACAACTGAGGCTAAAATTTACTTCTCCAAATCTGACGTGGCGTTAAGATGACACACGTTAACCGTTTGTTCAATAGCCCTTTCGTGAGCCTTTTCTTGAATAATTCCTTTTATAATTATTGAACGCTCAAGTTAGTCGTATAAAGTTATAAAGAAACAAGAAAGGAAAATTCGGGCGACAACGAATTTTATTTATCCTCGCGATATAATTTTGCATGGACGGTACCACGGTCATTCTTCAAAATTTCATAAAAACCCCGTTTCTTTGTTTCAAATCGCTTCTAGTATTAAGCTTTATTTAATTTGTTCTAATAGATCCTGAAAAAACGAAGTTTTTGCAGTTTTCAAAACTTCTGTTATATGGAAGGCAGGCGTGGTTACGGTCCAATTTTTGACGATAATAACAGCGATATCAAGGACAATTGTGGAGATACGGAAATTTTATCACACAATTTGCTCTAATAGATACCGAGAAATCGAAGTCTTTGCATTTTTAAAAACTTCCGTTATATGGGAGGTGGGCGTGGTTATTTACTTTGACCATTTTCAATACCAACCTACCTTGGCTTAAGAGCAATCTATGTAACAAGTTTGTTTCATCAATAAATCTCTTTTTTACTCAAGTGCTGCTGACCACGGGCAGACGAACGGAAGGAAAGACAGTCAAGGCTAAATCGATTCCTGTGTCACTCTAATCATTTTGGAAGATATATATCTATTTAGATTATTTTTGCCTGTTTCAAACTAACATTTCGTTGCCACTGCCAGAAGCAATAGAGACAGAACCCCACCACTGAGAGGTGCCTCTGTTCGCATAGCGGGTGAGTGTTACTGAACCACTGGTTGATAGTATATGTCTGTTTCTGAGCACCTGTTCAATCCATCCGCAGATGTAAGGTAGATATCGCCATCTTGCTGTAGACAACTTTGATCCCTTTAAAATTTATCTGATGTGTATGTCTAGCAATGTTCCTAATGCTTTAAGCAGAGAAGATGTTAGGCTTATTGGCTTAAAGCCTTTCGCTTCATCGTGGGTTCTTCTACCTTTCACCCTTTTTCAACTTTGCTGAAAAGGTTCTCCAAGCTTCTGCAACATTATCTGTATGATCCCATCCAGACCAGGGGATTTGTACGGCTGAAAAGTGTTTATTGCAAATCTTATTTTCCTTTGTACATATATGACAGATTCAAGTGTCACTTCAGCGGATTACGGAAAGTTGGTTTAAGTCCAAGTTGTTGAGCTCTCCCGGGAAGAGGGTGTTAATCAGCGCTTCCAATGAATCCATGGCAGTATCTGTCCACACACCATTCTGCTCCCTAATGAAGCTTGGATTTGAGTGCTCTTTAGAGTCTCAGTCACTCTGCCGGAATCCCTGCATGTTTCTATGGACGAGCAGTGTGATTCCCAGGATTTTGTCTTGGGTTTTCTTACTGCTTTCTTGTACTGTTTTAATGAGCCTTTGTATGCCGGCCATACTTTTGACCTATAGCAATCGTTGGATGTTTTCCTAACTTTGCACCTGAGTTCCCTAAGTTCTCCAGTGGATTTTCTAAAGGCTATTTCGAGAGATTTCTTCATCCTGCCAACTGTTTCGTCTAGCTCTGTTGCCGTTATAATCTTTTTGATTTTACCGCTCAATAGACTTTTCGAAGTGATGTGTTTAAATCTATCCCAATTCGCTCTCCGAAGGTTCCGAAATAAAGAAGGGGTGTTGGATTCACCGCGTATGCTGAAGAGTATCCAACAGTGATCAGTAGGGATGTCAATTTTGGGAATTTTTTTGATCCCAGGATTTTCAAGATTTGAAAACGAAATCTCGGAACAATCCCGGGATCCCGAAATTCATGAAGTTTTGATTCGTAATTTTTAATTTGCCAAAAAATGTTACATGTCTGTAATCGTTGTACTACTGTGTACAAATATGAGTAAGACTTTTCAATTTAAACTTCCTGGGTTTATCGATTCGGGTAAATGTTTTTATTTTTAAGTTAATAGTACTGTTATTGACATCTGTGTAAAGTTTTACTTCAATTGGTTCATTGGTGTAGTAGTCACTCTTGCAATTTACAAAGAAAAGTTGTTTCTTCGATTTTTATAATGTCTGAAATTATTCAACAAGGAAGTAGCATTAAATTTTGTGCGCGAAATGAAATATCGGCCGCCGAAACGTATGAAATGTTGCAGTAGGCCTTTGGAAGTCAATGTCAAGAGCGAGTGTTTTTGATTGGCACAAATAGTTCAAAGAAGGTGGAGAACACGTTGAAGATGAACCACATTAAAGACGACCAATAACATCTACTGATGAGCTTCATGTCAACAAAATCAAAGAATTGGTACTACAAAATCGACGATTGTCTACTAGAGAGCTTACTGGTATTGTTGGAATTTCAAATGGGTCAGTCAACACCATTTTATTATATTTTGTGCCTGAAAAGAGTCAAATCGCGATTAGGGCCAAAAACAATCAAAATTTCATAGAAAAACTGCATCGCATGGAAGTCTGTGAAACGATGCTTTCTGACTATCAGGGAAAGAAGGAACGCATAATAACTGGAGATGAGACTTGGGCCAAGACCAAAATAATTATGCCAAATTCGCTCAAAAAGTCAAGGTCATGTTGACAGTTTTCTTGATTATCGTGGTGTTGGGCATTACGAATTCCTTCAAACCGGCCAAAGCGTTAACAAATAATATTATTTGAGGGTGATGCGTCGTTTGGGTGAAGCTATTCGCCTTAAAAGGCCGGATTTGTCGAAAGACAACTCTTGGTTTTTGCACCACAATAATGCACCATCGCACACTGCACTCGTTCTTCGTGACCATTTCAATGGATATCGTTCCACAACCACCGTATTCACCTGATTTGGTTCCGTGTGACTTCTGGCTGTTCAGCAAACTCAAAAGACCACTTTGGGGACCCCGATTTGATTCGATTGAAGAGACAAAAGCCGAATCGAAGAAGGAACTGATGGCCATTCCGGAAGACAAGCATAAAACATGTTTTGAAAATTGGAAAAAGCGTTGGCATAGTTGTATTGCATCCGGGGGGGATTATTTTGAGGGGAATGAATTAGTGTAATATTTGTTAGGAGGATTATTTGTTGTATTATTAGCGCAACTCGCTTTATTTTGTAGGCCACCAGGCCGCTCTTGTGAACAATAATATGCAAACGGTTAAGTTTGTAAATTACCATTGATTTTATTTTCAAAAATGTTGTTCTTATATACTAATTTCCTCACAGAGGAAACTTATTACTAATTTTTAATTAACCAATGGGAAATCAACACGAAATAACAAATATTTTCTCACGCATTGATTTCACACGGTACTAAATAAAATATGATTAGGGTAAAATGCGCTTGGTGTTTTTGTAGTGTTTGTTTCATTTATTGGCCTTCAAATTGCCGAAATGCAATGACAGCACTTTGATGCCTGAATGTATTATGTATTTTTGCTAAATTCTTGCATGCTTATATACTGGAAAATTTTGTCTTCTGCAGAGATTGCTAATTTAACTATTTCCTGTTGTTCTACGAATAATCCTAGCTTCCTCAGAATCAACGTCATAGTTGATAACGATTTATCGCTATATTCAACAACAATATTTTTCTTTTGTGCTACTATATTGGCCTTTTCATTATACATAATATTCTTTTTGAACTGAAATTGCAATTTCTTTATATGCGTGACGTCAGATAATGACGTTGCTTCCCAAATGTAAAGGTGATCAAGCTTCTCTTTTGACTTTAGAGTTTTGAAAGCTATTTCACATTCTTTTGACCATATAAATAGTTTGTTTTTCTTTAATAATTCATTTAGCGGTTTAGCTATTTGCGCAAAATTTTCTATAAAACGTCTATAGTAGTTGCAAAATGCTACAAATCTGCGTACCTCGTCTGCATCTTTAGGACATGGAAAATTAGTTATAGTGTCATACTTATTTGGATCAGTCGTGATACCTTCTGCTGTTATAAGGTGACCTAAATAAACTACTTCTGTTTTTAAGAAGTTACATTTGTCTGGATTTAGTTTTAAATGATATTGTTTCAGTCTTTCGAATACATTTATTAAATTTTCATTGTGTTCTTTTAGAGTTGATCCAAAAATTATTACGTCGTATACATATAAAAATGCAGCTTCTTGGAGTCCACTCAAAGCTATAGTCATCATGCGTTGAAAACTATTAGTCGCAATTTTCAAGCCAAAAGGTAGCCTTTTGAACTGATAACGTCGTTTATTAGTCGAAAAAGCTGTAAGCGGTCTGGATTGCTTATCTAAAGGTATTTGATGGAATGAGCTGGTCATGTCCAATGTTGAAAAATATTTGGCTTTGCCTAATTTATCTAACACATCTTCTAGTCTTGTTAATGGGAATTTATCATTTACAATTTTGTTGTTTAGTTGTTTGTAGTCAACTACTAATCTCCATTTAGTTTTTTCATTTGTGCTTTTCTTTGGCACAATTAATAATGGTGAGTTATATGGACTGGTTGAATGTTCAACAATGTCCTCTTTAATTAATTTGTCAACTTGTTGGTTAATCTCTTCAACATGTGCATTTGGTAATCTGTAGTTTTTTATATAGACTGGAGTTTTGTCATGTACAGAAATATTCTGTGTATAGAAATTGTTTTTTGTTAAAATATCTCCTTTTAGATGAAATATTTCATTGTATCTGATACAAATATTTATTATGGATTCTTTTGCTTCTGCATCTAGGTTTTCAAAATTTTAGTATTTTTAATAAAATCTATTCGTTTTTTGAATTAAATTTTGTGTCATATTTCAATATTGAAAATTTTTTTATTGGTTGTATGTGTAAAGGAATATCTTTACTTGTTATGTCACACTCATTTGTATTTATGAACTTTATGTATTTGTGACCTTGCTTTGGAATTATTGTGTTAGCTATAAATATGCCTGGTGTTATTTCACTAGCGCATACTAAACTGTCTTCATTTAAATCAACGTCTACTTCTTTTATAATTTCTGTTCGGGGTGGTAAATGAATACTTGGTAATGTGCTGAGTTTCATGTACATTGGCAAGATTATTTGTTGTTCTTCATACATAATTGTGATTACGAAAGTTTCGTAATCTATTTTACAATTATATTTAGGCAAGAAATCTCTGCCTATAATTCCGTCTGTAGATATGTTAATATTATCAAAAATATAAAATGTATGTTCAATATTAAGTTCATCAGATTGAAGTGAAAGTTTAGTTTTTGAATTTGTTGTTAATAGATTTTCACTAAGTCCATTTATGTTATATTGTTGACAATTTGTTATTATACTGTTGTCGATTGATGCTTTTTTTAAAATAGAAATGTCTGCACCTGTGTCTATTAAAAATGCTATTGGTTTTCGTAATTTGTATCTTTTTGTGCTATACTATACGTATTTAGTTTTTTAGTTATAGCCCCAGCTTCTTTCATCTGGGGACGTCCTAGTTTTCCTGAGAATTATGTCTTTGACTATTAGTATTTGTTCTGTTCTGATCAGAATTTTGTGAACGTCGGTTGTCTCCGTTGTTATTAGAATAATTTCTATTATTATTATTACTATTTCTGTAGCTGTTATTATAACTTCTATTGTTATTGTTATTGTTATAATTCCTATTGCTGTTATTATAATTTCTGTTATTATTTGTATTATTGGAAACTCGATTGCGATCGTCATGCCTTCTGTTTCCATTATTATTTCTTGTATTAAATGGTTGACGCGTGTTATTATTATAGTTATTATTGTTATTTCTTGTCCGATATATGTTCGAGTTGTTAGTTGGTACATCTACTTCTTGAGCTGTTTGCAGTGCTTCAGAAAACTCTTTGGTCTAGCCGCGAAAACAATTGATTTTAATGGTTCATTTACACCATTTTTAAAAGCGTTTAATGCCAATTGGTCATTGAGCTTGATAATTATCGATTTAGATTCTGAGCCTTGCTGCGAGATTTGAATTTCATTAAGTGAGGCTGTTATGCTCTCAATTTTCGATGCAAAATTCTGCAATGGAATGTTATTTTGCTTTATCACACTAAGCGTGTTTTGTAGCTTCAGCGGATTTTTATTTAATTTATATAGTTTTTTAAGAGTTTCTTTGAGCTGATCAATAGTGGTTGGCTCTGTTTCTGCTAAAAGTCTGTTTTTTACTTTTTGTGCAATTTTTCCTGCTAATATATATTTTAATAGCATATTCTTTTGTGCATCATTGAGTGTATTTGCATAAAACTCAATGGTGTCTAAAAATTTTGTAAGAAGATAATGTTCTCCTCCGAATTCGGGGATTATCTTTGAGGCAGTTGAAATATCAAAGCTTGCCATTTTGTTCTTTAGAAGTGAATAAATTTTGGAAGTTATGTTTTGAAATAGCGGATGTATTTCGTCAATTTGATGCTGTTTATTTTGCAATACAATGTCTGCCCAAATCTCTTGTATTTTACTTTTTGTATGTTCAATATACTATGTATCTGAATATGTCCTAGTTGGATTCTTTTTTAAATTGGATAAAATGTTGTTTAATTTGTCCATGTACTTATTTTAAGCATGTAATAATATTTATTTTAAGCTGTTATATTAGCTACTGATTTAGAAATCTGCGTTTTCACATAGTTTTTATAATACATATTTAATCTATATAAACCGTATAATATTATAATAATTAATATTAGGTATATCAAATATGTGATATTGTGGTCTTCTTTTGTTATTACGCTGTCATTTATGTTGTTATTTATTACTTCTGTTGGTCCCTGCTGGTTCTGCTTTGGGCCGCACATTTTTTAAGTTGTTTCAACTTATACAAATATTTATGCTTAAAGGATGATGATTTCGTTTAGTGAACTTACTACACAATCGTCTTTAACTACTTTAGCAAAGTATATAAATTTCCATTCAGATATCTTCCTATGTCCAATGATTGGGAAATTTCTATCCACATCTGCAAGCGATAGCAACTGACTAGCTTTCTCATCTCTAGTTAAAACGCTCTGTTTCTAACGAAATTTTAAACGTCTCTTATGCTTATTGCCTATGCGGAATCTTTATATAATTTTCATTTCAACTAGCGCACTACCGCAGTAATTTTAGTTCTAAATTTTCGAAATTTTCATTTCAGAATTCTTCTCTCTTTTTAACTTATTGTGGTCCTACTCCTTAATAAGAGGAGTTTGGCAGGATCGCCATGTAATATTAGTTAGGAGGATTATTTGTTGTATTATTAGCGCAACTCGCTTTATTTTGTAGGCCACCAGGCCGCTCTTGTGAACAATAATATGCAAACGGTTAAGTTTGTAAATTACCATTGATTTTATTTTCAAAAATGTTGTTCTTATATACTAATTTCCTCACAGAGGAAACTTATTACTAATTCTTAATTAACCAATGGGAAATCAACACGAAATAACAAATATTTTCTCACGCATTGATTTCACACGGTACTAAATAAAATATGATTAGGGTAAAATGCGCTTGGTGATTTTGTAGTGTATGTTTTATTTATTGGCCTTCAAATTGCCGAAATGCAATGACAGCAATTTGATGCCAGAATGTATTATGTATTTTTGCTAAGCGGTCAATCACCAAAAGTACTTGTACTTGTTGTGTAATGAGCTCGCTGTTCTGCGCCCAGATATTTGGTTTTATGTGACACTTTGCGTGTGGTGCCTTGCGCGCGTGCAGTGTACAAGTTAAATAAAACAAGTATTTTATTTTTAATTGCGGGGCTGAGAGGGGCAGCACGACCGCGTTTATTAATATGAGAATTGAATCTAAAGCTAAGTTACAATAATCTTAATATTTATACTTAGCTATGCCTGCGCTGCAACTGCATTTTGCTGCGTAGCGTCTGTAATCTGCTGCGTGGTAAATTCATGCTGCTTCGCTGCGACTGCATGCTGACGTTGAATTTAGCGGGTGGCTCCCATGTGTGGTTGTACCATTAATGTTTACAACATTAATTTCGGTCACACTTGTGCTGACTCCGACTGTGGCCCACATGTTTGTTTGTTGAGCGGGTCATGTTTATAATTGCACTTGGTTTTACAAGTGCGGTTCGGCCGAGTCAGTTGTTTGCCGATTTCCGTTCCACATAGCTGTGTGCCACTTAGCATTGTCGTCTTGCTATGCGTTTATTAATGCGGCCGAATTTATGATGGGTGATCATATTTCGGGCAACATGTGCAGTATTGACTTTTATTAAGTTGACCATTAAATGTTTTGATGTGGGTCAACTTAGTGTAGCCAGTTTATGATTAGTGATCGAATAACGGAATATGAATGCGTTATTCGATCTTCTGGAATGCGGGTCTATTGTAATTTACGACATCTTGTAGAAGTGGTTGGTTTCGGTTTTTAGTTTATGATGTCTTCGTGGGTGGTTCTAATATGTCGGTCTGAAGTGTTTGATGTATGGCGGCGAGTCATGTGTCAGGCAGCTTGGGTGGTATTAACTTACCCTAAGTTAACTTACATTATACGTGTGTGTGTGTGTCAGTATGTTTCATTCTGTGCTATGTGCATTGTATATGTTTGTATGTCTGTATGTTTGTTATATTGTGCGCAATGTGTATTGTGTGTGTGTATCAGTTATGTATGTACATACTACATTAGATGTTGAAGAATAAATAAAGATTCCAAAAGTTATAGATAAAGCCTTACTCCTATTTGTATGCAGCAAAGTATAGTTATATAGAAGTATACAAAATAACATTAGGATAACAAAGAAGAGCGAGTTGTTGTAAATCATGAATGTATTTATTGGTATTTTCAAGAAAGAAGAAGTAATATACGTAAAATTTTACACATACAAAATAATTTATACTTCAAGTACAAATATATGTACATATTTGGTACAGAAGCAAAGGCACTTATATAAAGTAAAATTATTTTTAATTTCTGTTTGATAACAATATTAAATATTAATATATTAACAATATTAAATATTAATACATATATTACCATTCATTAAAAAACAAAATACATTAAGTAAAAATTAAATACATCCCCCATTCCGTTCGATTGTGAACTCTCTAAAGGCTTTGAAAATAGAATTTCTTTTTTTTCAATTCATTGATTTAAGTCAATGGTTACAAAACCTTACAGACTTGATACAGAAAAGTACTTATGAATAGTTCTTACATACTAGATAAACATTTATTATTTGTAGTGAGATTCAATTCTAGAGCGGAAAATGCAACTGGGCATAGCAAAAACAAGATGAAGTGATCTACATATATGTATGTATTTGATATTTAGTGCAGTAAGTGCTCGTTTAATGGGAGCAAAGTTATGGTAATTCGATTTTCCTGCACTGACATTAAACGGATAATTAAAGCGTAGAGTTCTTTGAGGGACATTGAAGCTTATCTGTTCTAGAATAACCGGGCAGTCAATAGAGCCACAAATAAGATCATAAACAAACATCAAAGATTAAATGGTACGCCTATTTGCTAGGGACTTCAAATCTCTAAGCATGCAACGCGCAATATCGGAAAGTAAAGGATCCGCAAAGTTAAGAGGTTGCAAGGCGAAACGAATGAAATTTCGGTGTACTCTTTCAATTCTATTAGAGTGAGATGCATAAATAGGGTTCCAAATCAGAGAGGCATATTCGAGCTTGGAGCGGACTAAGAAGTTATACAAAATTTTTTTTAGTGTATGGGTCTTTAAAATCCCTCGCATAACGTCGCAGAAAAGCTAAGTTAGCATAAGCCTTTGGAATAATATAGCTAATGTGATTCACAAAGTTAAATCCAGTGTCAAATACTACCCCGAGGTTAGAGAACTCTCCAACAGTGGAAAGAGCGGAATTCGATAAAGTGTAAGACGACGAAATACGATTTGAAGATTTAGAATAAGTGACATAGAAGCGTCTATTTAAATTAAGAGATAATTTATTACTGACCCACTAAGCGGATAGGTTGTTTAGATCTTGTTGTATTAGAAATATATCCGAAGGAGAAGTGATTTTAATAAACAGCTTTAAATCATCTGCATATAAAAAAAACTTGGAATGGTCAAAACAATCTCCAATGTCATTAATGAAAAGCGAAATTAAATTGGGACCAAGGATGCTGCCCTGTGGAACACCTGAAGCGGCTACAAACGTGTAAGACATGGCGTTTTCAATTTGAATAAACGATTTGCTATTAGAGAGATAAAATCGCAACCAGGAAAGAAAAATTGAGTGGAAGCCTAAGCATTCAAGTTTTCTACAGAGGATATTATGGAAAACGGTGTCAAATGCTTTTGAAAAACCAGTGTAAATTGTATCAACTTGCCATCCACACTTAAACGTCCAGATGCAATACTGGGTAATAACTGCTAAGTTTGTAGCTGTGCAACGCCCACTAATAAAACCATGTTGATTTGTATCTATTATATTATTAATAGAAAAAATCATTTGTTACTACCTTTTCAAAGAGATTAAAACAAGTAGTTAGTTTCGAAAGTGGCCTGTAATTTCGTACATCATTTTTATTGCCTGACTTAAAGATTGGTGTGATGTAAGTAAGTTTCCAGTGATCAATGAACTCACCCGTAGAGAGTGAGAGATTGGAGATATAAAGCAATGGCACACAAACAGAGAAACTGCATTTTTTGAAAAAGAAAGTATTGAGCCCATCCAAGTCCATTTTTAATGACGATTGAAGAGAAAAAATGGCATCTTTAATATCCAACTCAGTTACAAACAATGAACCAAAATCAAGAACCCGGGAGTCAGTATAGAAAAGTATACCCGATACCGCAGCATCCGAAACAAAGTTGGATTTGAAAATATCCGCAAACAAGGCCGCCGAATAAGATAAGCTTTCAGAGGATTTATCATTGTAAATCATACAGGCTGGAATATTTAAGCGGTCTTTCTTAGATCGAATATAATAATTTTCTTTAAAGCATTCATTATTTGTAGATTTCAATAATTTATAAAATTTATTCCTCTGATTCTTTAACTTTTTAAGGTTTTTCCTATACCAAGGGAGCTTATGCACCCGATCAGGAAGGAGAGAAAGGTTATTATGAAAAATTTCAGACAACTTAGACAGAAAAGCTTCAAAACACTCAGAAACACTTTTAGCACAAAATATTAAACTCTAATCAATTTTATGGATTTCAGCGTTCAGGGTATCATGATTTGCACTACGGAAGTCAAAAGATTTAGCATTATTAGTGTCGGCAGAAATTAAATAAAAAAAATTCTAAAGAAAACTTTAAAGGCACGTAATGCATATCCGATTTACAAATTGGAACATTAAATTCAGTTATATGAAAAATTAAATCCTCATTAACAAAAATTAGATCTAACATGCTACCAATCTATTAAAAAATGAATTAATTTCAACAAGGTTAAAGCTAAAAAGAATGTCTATAAAGCCTCTTTCAAATACACGTTGATACTTTCATTGTAACGCGCGTGCAGCCCAGGACATCTAAGGGCATCACAGACCTGTTATTGCTCAATCTCGTTATTGCTAGACGCAATTTGTCCATTTAAGAAGCTAGTGTCTTGTACAATGGGACAAACCACCAGGTACGACTCCACTTATATAAACACATTCAAACACTTGTACATTCAAGATGCACGCATGAAAGAAGGCTATATAAGCTTCAACATCATAATCCTTAAAGCATCTACTTAATATATTTGTGTCTCGTTCGTTATCGGAATTAACCAGACAAATCACTCCACGAACTAAGAACGGCCATGCACCACCACCCATAGATTCGAGAAAGAGCTATCAATCGGTCTTACACGCTTATGTTCGGACCTAGTAAGTTTTCCCGTGTTGAGTCAAATTAAGTTTATTATTATTTGTTCTGTTCTGATCAGAATTTTGTGAACGTCGGTTGTCTCCGTTGTTATTAGAATAATTTCTACTATTATTATTACTACTTCTGTTGCTGTTATTATAACTTCTATTGTTATTGTTATTGTTATAATTCCTATTGCTGTTATTATAATTTCTGTAATTATTTGTATTATTAGAAACTCGATCGTCTTACCTTCTGTTTCCATTATTATTTCTTGTATTAAATAGTTGACGCGTGTTATTATTATAGTTATTATTGTTATTTCTTGTCCGATATATGTTCGAGTTGTTAGTTGGTACATCTGTTTCATGAGCTGTTTGCAGTGCTTCAGAAAAAGTCTTTGGTCTAGCCGCGAAAACAATTGATTTTAATGGTTCATTTACACCATTTTTAAAAGCGTTTAATGCCAATTGGTCATTGAGCTTGATAATTATCGATTTAGATTCTGAGCCTTGCTGCGATATTTGAATTTTATTAAGTGAGGCTGTTATGCTCTCAATTTTCGATGCAAAATTCTGCAATGGAATGTTATTTTGCTTTATCACACTAAGCGTGTTTTGTAGCTTCAGCGGATTTTTATTTCATTTATATAGTTTTTCAAGAGTTTCTTTGAGCTGATCAATAGTGGTTGGCTCTGTTTCTGCTAAAAGTCTGTTTTTTACTTTTTGTGCAATTTTTCCTGCTAATATATATTTTAATAGCATATTCTTTTGTGCATCATTGAGTGTATTTGCATACAACTCAATGGTGTCTAAAAATTTTGTAAGAAGATAATGTTCTCCTCCGAATTCGGGGATTATCTTTGAGGCAGTTGAAATATCAAAGCTTGCCATTTTGTTCTTTAGAAGTGAATAAATTTTGGAAGTTATGTTTTGAAATAGCGGATGTATTTCGTCAATTTGATGCTGTTTATTTTGCAATACAATGTCTGCCCAAATCTCTTGTATTTTACTTTTTGTATGTTCAATATACTATGTATCTGAATATGTCCTAGTTGGATTCTTTTTTAAATTGGATAAAATGTTGTTTAATTTGTCCATGTACTTATTTTAAGCATGTAATAATATTTATTTTAAGCTGTTATATTAGCTACTGATTTAGAAATCTGCGTTTTCACATAGTTTTTATAATACATATTTAATCTATATAAACCGTATAATATTATAATAATTAATATTAGGTATATCAAATATGTGATATTGTGGTCTTCTTTTGTTATTACGCTGTCATTTATGTTGTTATTTATTACTTCTGTTGGTCCCTGCTGGTTCTGCTTTGGGCCGCACATTTTTTAAGTTGTTTCAACTTATACAAATATTTATGCTTAAAGGATGATGATTTCGTTTAGTGAACTTACTACACAATCGTCTTTAGCTACTTTAGCAAAGTATATAAATTTCCATTCAGATATCTTCCTATGTCCAATGATTGGGAAATTTCTATCCACATCTGCAAGGGATAGCAACTGACTAGCTTTCTCATCTCTAGTTAAAACGCTCTGTTTCTAACGAAATTTTAAACGTCTCTTATGCTTATTTCCTATGCGGAATCTTTATATAATTTTCATTTCAACTAGCGCACTACCGCAGTAATTTTAGTTCTAAATTTTCGAAATTTTCATTTCAGAATTCTTCTCTCTTTTTAACTTATTGTGGTCCTACTCCTTAATAAGAGGAGTTTGGCAGGATCGCCATGTAATATTAGTTAGGAGGATTATTTGTTGTATTATTAGCGCAACTCGCTTTATTTTGTAGGCCACCAGGCCGCTCTTGTGAACAATAATATGCAAACGGTTAAGTTTGTAAATTACCATTGATTTTATTTTCAAAAATGTTGTTCTTATATACTAATTTCCTCACAGAGGAAACTTATTACTAATTCTTAATTAACCAATGGGAAATCAACACGAAATAACAAATATTTTCTCACGCATTGATTTCACACGGTACTAAATAAAATATGATTAGGGTAAAATGCGCTTGGTGATTTTGTAGTGTATGTTTTATTTATTGGCCTTCAAATTGCCGAAATGCAATGACAGCAATTTGATGCCAGAATGTATTATGTATTTTTGCTAAGCGGTCAATCACCAAAAGTACTTGTACTTGTTGTGTAATGAGCTCGCTGTTCTGCGCCCAGATATTTGGTTTTATGTGACACTTTGCGTGTGGTGCCTTGCGCGCGTGCAGTGTACAAGTTAAATAAAACAAGTATTTTATTTTTAATTGCGGGGCTGAGAGGGGCAGCACGACCGCGTTTATTAATATGAGAATTGAATCTAAAGCTAAGTTACAATAATCTTAATATTTATACTTAGCTATGCCTGCGCTGCAACTGCATTTTGCTGCGTAGCGTCTGTAATCTGCTGCGTGGTAAATTCATGCTGCTTCGCTGCGACTGCATGCTGACGTTGAATTTAGCGGGTGGCTCCCATGTGTGGTTGTACCATTAATGTTTACAACATTAATTTCGGTCACACTTGTGCTGACTCCGACTGTGGCCCACATGTTTGTTTGTTGAGCGGGTCATGTTTATAATTGCACTTGGTTTTACAAGTGCGGTTCGGCCGAGTCAGTTGTTTGCCGATTTCCGTTCCACATAGCTGTGTGCCACTTAGCATTGTCGTCTTGCTATGCGTTTATTAATGCGGCCGAATTTATGATGGGTGATCATATTTCGGGCAACATGTGCAGTATTGACTTTTATTAAGTTGACCATTAAATGTTTTGATGTGGGTCAACTTAGTGTAGCCAGTTTATGATTAGTGATCGAATAACGGAATATGAATGCGTTATTCGATCTTCTGGAATGCGGGTCTATTGTAATTTACGACACTTGTAGAAGTGGTTGGTTTCGGTTTTTAGTTTATGATGTCTTCGTGGGTGGTTCTAATATGTCGGTCTGAAGTGTTTGATGTATGGCGGCGAGTCATGTGTCAGGCAGCTTGGGTGGTATTAACTTACCCTAAGTTAACTCTTCCCCTCTTAAATCGATTGTCCTCAATCGGTATTATTGCTGTGGATGAGTTATGCCATTGAAGATAATTGAAGAAATGGGCCTTCTGTTGTTTTTGCAGTATTTTGATTATGTGAGTGCAGTTCAGGCGATATATATAATTTCCTTTTATATTTATTAATACATATCAAAATAAAAATTACTACAAAAATAGATAATACAATTAATAAATCTGAACTTAAACTAATTAAATGAACACTTTTATTATTTTTAAACAATAGTTCAATGTGTTCTTGTTGACTAATTAGCTTTAAGTACAATTTTTCTAATTTTAGCTCTGTTTCTGTAATATTTTTATTTTCTTTGATTTTTGTAATCTTATTTGGTAATATAAATGAATCGTACATTTTGATTTTAATATTTTCAAAAGTTTTGTTTGTAGCTATGACTTTACAATTTTCAAATTTTATTAAAAAAGTTCCTGTTTGTTTAATTTTTAATTTGTTACAATTGTGAGATATATTCAGATAAAAATTTTTGAATATTAATATTCCCGGTAATACTTCTTTAATTTCTGTTTTTATAGATGGTACTAAATTACAATTTGCTTCTTCAAATTTAATGATATTTATTAAACAATTGTTATCTAATTTGATTAAATTTTTTTCTAGGTTGTCCTTAACAATTTTTTTATACAAATTATTATTTTCATCCGTAAGTATGTCATATTCATCTAAAACTAATGATAAATTTTTTTGGTTGGGAATAGGTTCAAAAATAATTTTGGATAGGATGTTGGAGGAATATTGGGGTATTAGTAAGGTTATAATAATATTGTCATTATAAAAAACTACTGCTACCTGTATGTCGTTGTACATGTCAAAATCATTGATGAGGTCAAGTTCGGTCTGAGTTAGTATATCTGTTGGAATTATTCCTAATTTACTTGAAAAAATTATTTGCCCGATATCGTTTATGTGATTTTGCAAAAGTGTTATATCATTGTTTATTTGATATATGTGTTTAAGGAATTCTAATTCGTCCTCTATAGTTTTAATTTTATTCTGGGTCGTTTTCCTAAATATATTTATGTAATTCTGAATAAGAGTCTGTTGCTTATCTATATGGTTGGAAATGTTACCAATTTGGTCAGTAAGAAACCTATTAGAGTAAATTAATTTATTTACGTTATCTGTTGCATGTTGGGCATTATTTTGTATTGAGTCTAATGTACTAATTATCTGTTGTTCATCGTCGCTGTCCATGGTACCTACTATAAATTTTAATCCTTTACCTATAATATTAACTAGTCCTCGTTTTGTTTTAGTATGTGGGTATAGGTAGGTTATTTTTGCTTTAAGTAATACAAAATTTTTGTTTACCGTGTTCAGTAATTGTCTGTCTTCAATGTTTACCGCTGTCAAAGCTTTAATGTTATCTGCTATTAGCGAGATTGTTTCGTCATAACTTGTTAAGTTAATGCAATGTAGGACTTTATTGAAATTACTTATTGTCTTCTGCTCTCCAGTCTTGATAGGTATGTATCCATTATTGTTGGTTAAGTCCTGTATGTCAATTTGTTGTGCGGCCATGGTAGCAAATGCTAACAATAGCGTTTGGGTTATTAAGTTCATCTTTATTTTGGCCATTGTAAGCCTAAAAAAAAAAATATATTCAATTTTGTTTAATATTATTTTAATGAACTATTCTTCCTGACTGTGTCTTTATTGTAGTGTTGTAATTTTGTGCTACAATTTCCTTTTTATACCTAGGTGTCAGTTTATTTCCTAACCTCTTATTTATTTTAACGAAGATTTCGTTTCCTGGCTCGTATTGTTTTAATGCTATTCTATTTCTGTTGTGATAAGCTAGATCAACAACTTGTTTATCCTTGATTTTTTTAGCAATTTCTAATCTATGTTTTTCTATTAATATGGGGTCGCTATTGATTCTCCTACCAAAAAATGATTCTATGGGTTTTTCCCTTGTAGTTGAATGCACGGAGTGGTTGTACTCTTTGACCGATCTTTCTAAAAGTTCTAGGAAAGATTGGTGAGTATTCTCGCAACGTAGGCATCTCATTATTTCCTGCAATGTGGAGTGAAAACGTTCCACTTGCCCATTCGAACAACTTGTATATGGAGCTGTTCGGTGAATTTCTATGCCGAATTCATTTTCTATCATGAAATTTATCGTTTCGGATTTAAACGATTTTTCATTGTCCATTACTAGAGTTTCTGGTACGAGAGAGAAAAGAATGTCTCTCAATGGTTGCCTGATATCCTCGGCTGCCTTGGATCGGATAATTCTCGCAATCGCGTATTTAGAAAATTTGTCCACTGCTGTTAAAATTAACTGCTTTCCCATGTGAAGTATATCAATATGAACTATTTGACCTGGAAATGTAGGAATTGGTGTTGGCTGAACTTTCGGTTTCGCCGGATGTCGGTCATATTTATTTTCTTTGCATGTAAGGCAAATTCTAATTAGTTTCTTAATTTTGCTAGCCATTCCTGGAAAATAATATTTTCTCAAAATTTGTAATTTATTTTCTTTACAATTTCTATGTGCTCTGTTATGTTCCCTAATTATGATTTCCTGCTGTTGTTGAATATCTATTATATCCTCTACTTGTATCTGTGAAAATCGTATTTTGTATTTACTAAAGTGCATGGGGTACAATTCTTGTATTACTCCCATTATGTCCTCTTCTGCTTTGATGCAGTTTATTACCGATGGGTTTAAATATTTTTTTAAAATCTGCAGTAAAATTTCATGGGTATAACTTAATTCTGTTATTATATGTCGGTGATATGTTGGAAATATTATTTGAAATTGATAGTTAGATACTAAGTCCTTGTTTAAAAAAATTTGATTTTTAAACACGTTAATCGGCTGTTCGACACTGTATATTAAGTTGTGCGATGAGCTTTCGTCTGAATTTGTCGCTGTAGACAGTGTATTCAACTGTGTTGTTTGCGGTGGTATTCGTGATAATGCATCGGCCACAACATTTGCTTTGCCGGGCTTATATGCCAATTCATAGTCATATTCCTCCAGAATTGACTTCCACCTTTCCTTTTTTGCTGTTGTTATTCTTATTGCTTAAGGCATAAGTTAAAGGTTGGTGATCCGTTGTAATTTTTACTTTCCTGGAACCATATAAATAATTTCTGAAGGTATTTAATGCCCAAATTATTGCTAAGAATTCTTTTTCATTAGCGGCATAATGTTCTTCAGCTTTGCTTAATGTCCTCGATATAAAAGCTATCGGTCTATCACTTTGTGATAATACTGCGCCTATAGCGAAGTTTGAAGCGTCCGTTGCTAATTCAAATTCTTTTTTAAAATCTGGATAAGCAAGGATAATGTCTTCGGAAATTAATTAATTCTTAATTTTCCTGAAGGATTCTTTTGCTTCAGAATTTAAATTTATCCTTACTTTTGAGGATTTGTTCTTTGATATTCTACCTTCTTCCCCTCTTAAGAGTGAAGTCATCGGTTTAGCAATTTTTTCATAATCTTTTACAAATTTGCGATAATATCCTGATAGTCCTAGGAAGCTTCGGAGTTCCTTTAGGCTCTTGGGTTCTGGAAAGCTTGCAATGGCTTCCACTTTCTTTGGATTGGTTCTTATGCCAACCGGAGTAATCACAAACCCTAAAAATTCGGTTTCTGATTTAAAAAAATCGCACTTATCCAACTGAACCTTCATGTTGGCGTCTTCTAGCGTTTTAAATATTTTTCCAATATCTTTGCAATGATCCTTTTCGGTTTTGCTAAAGATGATTATATCATCGATATACACATAGCAACATTTGCCAATGTGTTCTCTTAATATATCGTCTAGTGCGCGTTGAAAAATTGATGGCGCATTTTTTAGGCCAAATGGCAAACGTGTAAATTCATATTTACCGTTATTGATAGAAAATGCGGTTTTTTCTATGTCCGATTTCCTTAATGGTATCTGATGAAAACCACTTTTTAAATCCAATACTGAGAAGTAATTACTTTTACCTAATTGTGATATTACCTCAGATATTTCAGGAATTGGATACCTGTCTGAAATTGTAACTGCGTTCAATTTCCTGTAATCAATAACCATACGGTATTGTTTATTTCCTGCGGCATCTGCTTTCTTTGGGACAATCCATACAGGAGAATTATATGGCGATCTGGATGGTCGTATTATGCCATCGTCCAGAAGCTGTTTTACCTGTTTTTCTACCTCGGTTTTTAATGCTACCGGGTAAGGGTAAAATTTCGAGTACACTTTTGTATCTGTTGTTGTCCTTATTTGACCAACAACTTTTGTTGTGTATGTGAGCTTTTCGTTAGGCTCAGCAAAATGCTTAGGATGCTTTGTAGTTATCTCCTCCACGATGCTTTACTGTTTATATAACAGATTGTTTTCGTTAATTGCATTAACGCATTGCTTGGGGAGTTGTTTTAGGTGGACTTTACAGCCATTTCCTAATATCATACAACTTTCGGCTGTATGTATCACCGCTTTCATACTTCTAAGAGTATCATTTCCTAATATGCCATCAAACACTTTTAATGCTGGCATTAAATATAATTTTATTTTTTCTTTAATATTAAAAAATTCTGCATAAGTATGCTCACTGATTTTAATTTCTCCCGCTATTGATTAAAATGGAGTTTCGTTTGGTATACATTTCTTTACCAAATCGGGTTTAACGTAGTTTTTACTTGATCCTGTGTCTACAAGAAACTTTAAAGCTTGACCGCCCTTCACTTTAACTTCAAAGTATGGTAGTGAAGAGCTCAGCATACTAAAAAATTAATGTTAGCTGAGTCATCCGTATTTTCGCTTTCCTTTTGTTCCGCTATGTGGAAAGTCCTTTGTGCCTTATTGTTATTGTGTTGGGGAGCCTCCAGAGGTCTTTTTCCTTGATAATAATTTTTTTGGGTAGGTCTATTCATGTAGTTTACCCTACGTGAGTGCATGGTCTGATCGACATCCATGGGTTCTGGCTTTGGCTGAGGCTTCGGTGGCCTTGTTGGTGCATTGGCGTTCGCATCAAAATTATTTTGCGAGCGCCGGCTTTGCCATGCTTGTTGACTTGATCGCGGATTATAAGCTAACTGCGGGTAGAAGTCTTGTGGTCCTGCAGTGTATTTATTGTTTTTGCCTTTATTTGGTCTTTGGTACGATTGCCCTACGTTATAGGCATGGTTCGTCCTAAAATTTTGGTTGTCCAATTTTTGGCACAGGTGAAGAGCTTGCGGTAAATCGACTGGCTCTTTCATACCCAATAATCTCGGTAGATCTCCATTTAATCCCCTTATAAATGTGTCCAACGCTTTGCTTCTATAAGATTGCGTTAACATGCGTAAAGTCTCATTGCTCGTCCCTTCGCAACCTAATTTATTCAAAATTAGCGAGAGGTGTTTGTACACCTGTTGATAAAAATCAGAAATCGTATTGCTACCTTGTACCAACGTTGTCATTTGGTATTCCAAGGTAGATAAGTCGCGCCTATCGGCATAGTGCATTGACAAGCATTTTGTTATGGCTGGCCAATCAAGCGGTGTGTTATAGGATTCCAGAGCTGTGTCGGCTTGTCCGGTAATCTTGTTCCTAATCACACTTAAAATCCCATAATATTTTGGGGAGCCTTTTAATGGCTCGTACATATTGAGAATGCGGTCTACACTTTTCTTCCAGGAGTTGAATTCTCCTGGCCGCCCAGAGAATTCCTTAAGACATTTTACCACATCGGGTATTCTGTCTAAATCATTTAAATTTCCCCTACTTCCTTCGTCTATTTGTTGGTCAACTGCTGACGCTAGACTGGAGTTAGGGTTTAGGATTGTTTGAACTACTTGTGGTCCTTGTTGCCTTAGAACATTAGCTGCTATTTCTGAAATAAGCGCAGTAAGGTCTTGCATACTTAATTGGGAATTTCCTGCAACTTGTGGAGCAGGAGGATTCTGCGGGAGAGTTGGAGCTCTTATCAAATTATTGGGATTCGACATTTTGACAATAATTTGCTGAAAAAATAGAAAAATTTCAAATATCTACTCAGGAAAATAAAGAATAGGCTAATGCGTTTTTAATTTATTTTTTAATTAAAAATTTATTTTTATTTTTATTTTTTTAAAACTTTTTTTTTTGTTTCAATTGTTGAGATGCAATTTCTCCATCGATCGAAGCAATCTTATGGATTCTTCCTCAATGTTTTCCCTATTGTCGTAGTCGAGATGTGTTGCTATTTTAATTTCTCCTATACAATCGAATACCCATTGCATAGCCCTAGCTTTTTCTTCGTTACTAATACCTGTAACTATGAAGGGTTTCTGTCGTTTTTGTTCCCTATCTATGTCTACCTGTTCTATAATTTTATCCAGTCCGTCGTAGTCGAAGTCGACTGGTAACGCGTCCATTTGTAAGGTTAGTAGTAGGGTTTTTTTTTTTTTTGACAATATTGTTATAAAAAGTATGTGTGCTTAATATGCTTAGTTCTACTTTCTTACTCTACTACTGCTGCTTGCTTGCTACCGCTGGCTGCTGCTGGGAATGTTATCGTAGCTGTGGCCGTTGAAGGTAGTTCAGTTGATCTTATTTAAGGGTCCTTGCTGCAGTTGATGTCGTTGATATAATTGCTGGTGTTGATTTAGAGATGATTATAGTACTTTTTTAAGTACTTATTTTTGACTGCACTTTCAATTTTTTTACTATAGCACTTTTTCTTTTTTAGTTTTTATAGTTTTTTGTTCTTATAGTTTTTTGGTTTTTATAGCTAAGGCTGGTACACGATACCACCGGTTTGCCTTGGCTACTGCGGGGCCTTTTCACTATAATCGCGAATTTCTATATTCGCGTTCCTGTCGCGTCGTGGAGTCCTTACTTAATATTTTCGGCACACACTGTTAATTTGACACTTTTAATTTCGCGTTGCCTTACTTTTTGGTTTTCAGGCTGTTTTCGTTTTAATTTCGCGTTACCTTACTTTTTTGTTTTCAGGTTTCCTTTTAGCGAGAGTTTTTTATTTTTAAAGTCGGCACTTCGTATCCTTACTTGTTAGTTTTCAGGATTGATTTCGCGTAACACACTTCACTCGGGCGCGCGCGAGTCCTTACTTGACGTTTTCAGGACTATTGATTCGCGTGGCTCGAGACTTTTGCTCGGGCGCCAGTTAAATAAAACAAGTATTTTATTTTTAATTGCGGGGCTGAGAGGGGCAGCACGACCGCGTTTATTAATATGAGAATTGAATCTAAAGCTAAGTTACAATAATCTTAATATTTATACTTAGCTATGCCTGCGCTGCAACTGCATTTTGCTGCGTAGCGTCTGTAATCTGCTGCGTGGTAAATTCATGCTGCTTCGCTGCGACTGCATGCTGACGTTGAATTTAGCGGGTGGCTCCCATGTGTGGTTGTACCATTAATGTTTACAACATTAATTTCGGTCACACTTGTGCTGACTCCGACTGTGGCCCACATGTTTGTTTGTTGAGCGGGTCATGTTTATAATTGCACTTGGTTTTACAAGTGCGGTTCGGCCGAGTCAGTTGTTTGCCGATTTCCGTTCCACATAGCTGTGTGCCACTTAGCATTGTCGTCTTGCTATGCGTTTATTAATGCGGCCGAATTTATGATGGGTGATCATATTTCGGGCAACATGTGCAGTATTGACTTTTATTAAGTTGACCATTAAATGTTTTGATGTGGGTCAACTTAGTGTAGCCAGTTTATGATTAGTGATCGAATAACGGAATATGAATGCGTTATTCGATCTTCTGGAATGCGGGTCTATTGTAATTTACGACATCTTGTAGAAGTGGTTGGTTTCGGTTTTTAGTTTATGATGTCTTCGTGGGTGGTTCTAATATGTCGGTCTGAAGTGTTTGATGTATGGCGGCGAGTCATGTGTCAGGCAGCTTGGGTGGTATTAACTTACCCTAAGTTAACTTACATTATACGTGTGTGTGTGTGTCAGTATGTTTCATTCTGTGCAAGTGGTTGGTTTCGGTTTTTAGTTTATGATGTCTTCGTGGGTGGTTCTAATATGTCGGTCTGAAGTGTTTGATGTATGGCGGCGAGTCATGTGTCAGGCAGCTTGGGTGGTATTAACTTACCCTAAGTTAACTTACATTATACGTGTGTGTGTGTGTCAGTATGTTTCATTCTGTGCTATGTGCATTGTGTATGTTTGTATGGCTGTATGTTTGTTATATTGTGCGCAATGTGTATTGTGTGTGTGTATCAGTTATGTATGTGCATACTACATTAGATGTTGAAGAATAAATAAAGATTCCAAAAGTTATAGATAAAGCCTTACTCCTATTTGTATGCAGCAAAGTATAGTCATATAGAAGTATACAAAATAACATTAGGATAACAAAGAAGAGCGAGTTGTTGTAAATCATGAATGTATTTATTGGTATTTTCAAGAAAGAAGAAGAAATATACGTAAAATTTTACACACACAAAATAATTTATACTTCAAGTACAAATATATGTACATATTTGGTACAGAAGCAAAGGCACTTATATAAAGTAAAATTATTTTTAATTTCTGTTTGATAACAATATTAAATATTAATATATTAACAATATTAAATATTAATACATATATTACCATTCATTAAAAAACAAAATACATTAAGTAAAAATTAAATACATCACCCATTCCGTTCGATTGTGAACTCTCTAAAGGCTTTGAAAGTAGAATTTCTTTTTTTTCATTTCATTGATTTAAGTCAATGGTTACAAAACCTTACAGACTTGATACAGAAAAGTACTTATGAATAGTTCTTACATACTAGATAAACATTTATTATTTGTAGTGAGATTCAATTCTAGAGCGGAAAATGCAACTGGGCATAGCAAAAACAAGATCAAGTGATCTACATATATGTATATGATATTTAGTGCAGTAAGTGCTCGTTTAATGGGAGCAAAGTTATGGTAATTCGATTTTCCTGCACTGACATTAAACGGATAATTAAAGCGTAGAGTTCTTTGAGGGACATTGAAGCTTATCTGTTCTAGAATAACCGGGCAGTCAATAGAGCCACAAATAAGATCATAAACAAACATCAAAGATTGAATGGTACGCCTATTTGCTAGGGACTTCAAATCTCTAAGCATGCAACGCGCACTATAGGAAGGTAAAGGATCAGCAAAGTTAAGAGGTTGCAAGGCGAAACGAATGAAATTTCGTTGTACTCTTTCAATTCTATTAGAGTGAGATGCATAAATAGGGTTCCAAATCAGAGAGGCATATTCGAGCTTGGAGCGGACTAAGAAGTTATACAAAATTTTCCTAGTGTATGGGTCTTTAAAATCCCTCGCATAACGTCGCAGAAAAGCTTAGTTAGCGTAAGCCTTTGGAATAATATAGCTAATGTGATTCACAAAGTTAAATCCAGTGTCAAATACTACCCCGAGGTTAGAGAACTCTCCAACAGTGGAAAGAGCGGAATTCGATAAAGTGTAAGACGATGAAATACGATTTGAAGATTTAGAATAAGTGACATAGAAGCGTCTATTTAAATTAAGAGATAATTTATTACTGACCCAATAAGCGGATAGGTTGTTTAGATCTTGTTGTATTAGAAATATACCCGAAGGAGAAGTGATTTTAATAAACAGACAGGACAGACAGGGCGCAAGATAAAAACAAGATATCGTGAACATATTAGAGACTACAACAAGAAAAGGCTAAAACCATCCACTACGCCGGAGTCAAACTTCGCAAACCATAGGGCAGAAAACAAATGTACACCATGCAAAATAGGGAAAGCAGCCAAAGTTCTCCACGTACAACATAAAGGACATCGTCTAAACGTTTTAGAAAACATGGAAATATACAAACAAAAAACCTTCGTGGGAAAAATAATAAACGAACAGATAAACACAGCCTCGGATGTATCTTCCGAGCCTCTTAGGCTACTATACCCAAAACAGGTCAGAAGTCCCGTAACTAACACACAAAAGGGTACGCAAATGCAAACCACTGAACCCAAGCGAAAGAAAATAACGGATTTTTACCTACCTTCGAATCCAGACAGTTATAATCAATAAAATGTAAACAACTAAGTTATATATACCTGCAGGTATAACAGCAACTTAAGGCTACAATACAAACACAAAAAAGGGTCCGCTAAGGAGTACCTAACCAAAAGCAACAGACAAGGACAATACTATAAAGACTAACGTACGTACAGAAAATAATCAGAACGAAAAATTACACTGAAGATGGCACAACGCCGAAACCGGTTTGTCTCCAAACCAAACTTGACAAGGGATGACGGAAATTCGTTCCAAAATACAGCGTTTAATAAACAGCTTTAAATCATCTGCATATAAAAAAAACTTGGAATGGTAAAAACAATCTCCAATGTCATTAATGAAAAGCGAAATTAAATTGGGATCAATGATGCTGCCCTGTGGAACACCTGAAGCGGCTACAAACGTGTAAGACATGGCGTTTTCAATTTGAATAAACGATTTGCTATTAGAGAGATAAAATCGCAACCAGGAAAGAAAAATTGAGTGGAAGCCTAAGCATTCAAGTTTTCTACAGAGGATATTATGGAAAACGGTGTCAAATGCTTTTGAAAAACCAGTGTAAATTGTATCAACTTGCCATCCACACTTAAACGTCCAGATGCAATACTGGGTAATAACTGCTAAGTTCGTAGCTGTGCAACGCCCACTAATAAAACCATGTTGATTTGTATCTATTATATTATTAATAGAAAAAATCATTTTTTACTACCTTTTCAAAGAGATTAAAACAAGTAGATAGTTTCGAAAGTGGCCTGTAATTTCGTACATCATTTTTATTGCCTGACTTAAAGATTGGTGTGATGTAAGTAAGTTTCCAGTGATCAATGAACTCACCCGTAGAGAGTGAGAGATTGGAGATATAAAGCAAATGGCACACAAACAGAGAAACTGCATTTTTTGAAAAAGAAAGTATTGAGCCCATCCAAGTCCATTTTTAATGACGATTGAAGAGAAAAAATGGCATCTTTAATATCCAACTCAGTTACAAACAATGAACCAAAATCAAGAACCCGGGAGTCAGTATAGAAAAGTATACCCGATACCGCAGCATCCGAAACAAAGTTGGATTTGAAAAAATCCGCAAACAAGGCCGCCGAATAAGATAAGCTTTCAGAGCATTTATCATTGTAAATCATACAAGCTGGAATATTTAAGCGGCCTTTCTTAGATCGAATATATTTCCTAAAAGCCTTAGGATTCGATTTTAGTTCATCTTCAAAACGCAATATCTGACGATTATATAAAAATTTGTCAAGGACATTGAACAGGGTCATGTAATCTACATAATTTTATTTAAAGCATTCATTATTTGTAGATTTCAATAATTTATAAAATTTATTCCTCTGATTCTTTAACTTTTTAAGGTTTTTCCTATACCAAGGGAGCGTATGCACCCGATCAGGAAGGAGAGAAAGGTTATTATGAAAAATTTCAGACAACTTAGACAGAAAAGCTTCAAAACACTCAGAAACACTTTTAGCACAAAATATTAAACTCCAATCAATTTAATGGATTTCAGCGTTCAGGGTATCATGATTTGCACTACGGAAGTCAAAAGATTTAGCATTATTAGTGTCGGCAGAAATTAAATAAAAAAATTCTAAAGAAAAAGTTAAAGGCACATGATGCATATCCGATTTACAAATTGGAAAATTACATTCAGTTATATGAAAAATTAAATCCTCATTAACAAAAATTAGATCTAACATGCTAAAAATCTTATTAAAATATGAATTAATTTGAACAAGGTTAAAGCTAAAAAGAATGTCTATAAAGCTTATTTCAAATACACGTTGATACTTTCATTGTAACGCGCGTGCAGCCCAGGACATCTAAGGGCATCACAGACCTGTTATTGCTCAATCTCGTTATTGCTAGACGCAATTTGACCATTTAAGAAGCTAGTGTCTTTTATAATGGGACAAACCAACATGTACGACTCCACTTATATAAACACATTCAAACACTTGTACATTCAAGATGCACGCATGAAAGAAGGCTATATAAGCTTCAACATCATAATCCTTAAAGCATCTACTTAATATATTTGTGTCTCGTTGTTATCGGAATTAACCAGACAAATCACTCCACGAACTAAGAACGGCCATGCACCACCACCCATAGATTCGAGAAAGAACTATCAATCGGTCTTACACGCTTATGTTCGGACCTAGTAAGTTTTCCCGTGTTGAGTCAAATTAAGCCGCAGGCTCCACTCTTGGTGGTGCCCTTCCGTCAATTCCTTTCAGTTTTTTATTATTATTTGTTCTGTTCTGATCAGAATTTTGTGAACGTCGGTTGTCTCCGTTGTTATTAGAATAATTTCTACTATTATTATTACTACTTCTGTTGCTGTTATTATAACTTCTATTGATATTGTTATAATTCCTTTTGCTGTTATTATAATTTCTGTTATTATTTGTATTATTAGAAACTCGATTGCGATCGTCATACCTTCTGTTTCCATTATTATTTCTTGTATTAAATGGTTGACGCGTGTTATTATTATAGTTATTATTGTTATTTCTTGTCCGATATATGTTCGAGTTGTTAGTTGGTACATCTACTTCTTGAGCTGTTTGCAGTGCTTCAGAAAAAGTCTTTGGTCTAGCCGCGAAAACAATTGATTTTAATGGTTCATTTACACCATTTTTAAAAGCGTTTAATGCCAATTGGTCATTGAGCTTGATAATTATCGATTTAGATTCATAGCCTTGCTGCGATATTTGAATTTCATTAAGTGAGGCTGTTATGCTCTCAATTTTCGATGCAAAATTCTGCAATGGAATGTTATTTTGCTTTATCACACTAAGCGTGTTTTGTAGCTTCAGCGGATTTTTATTTAATTTATATAGTTTTTCAAGAGTTTCTTTGAGCTGATCAATAGTGGTTGGCTCTGTTTCTGCTAAAAGTCTGTTTTTTACTTTTTGTGCAATTTTTCCTGCTAATATATATTTTAATAGCATATTCTTTTGGGCATCATTGAGTGTATTTGCATAAAACTCAATGGTGTCTAAAAATTTTGTAAGAAGATAATGTTCTCCTCCGAATTCGGGGATTATCTTTGAGGCAGTTGAAATATCAAAGCTTGCCATTTTGTTCTTTAGAAGTGAATAAATTTTGGAAGTTATGTTTTGAAATAGCGGATGTATTTCGTCAATTTGATGCTGTTTATTTTGCAATACAATGTCTGCCCAAATCTCTTGTATTTTACTTTTTGTATGTTCAATATATGTATCTGAATATGTCCTAGTTGGATTCTTTTTTAAATTGGATAAAATGTTGTTTAATTTGTCCATGTACTTATTTTAAGCATGTAATAATATTTATTTTAAGCTGTTATATTAGCTACTGATTTAGAAATCTGCGTTTTCACATAGTTTTTATAATACATATTTAATCTATATAAACCGTATAATATTATAATAATTAATATTAGGTATATTAAATATGTGATATTGTGGTCTTCTTTTGTTATTACGCTGTCATTTATGTTGTTATTTATTACTTCTGTTGGTCCCTGCTGGTTCTGCTTTGGGCCGCACATTTTTTAAGTTGTTTCAACTTATACAAATATTTATGCTTAAAGGATGATGATTTCGTTTAGTGAACTTACTACACAATCATCTTTAACTACTTAAGCAAAGTATATAAATTTCCATTCAGATATCTTCCTATGTCCAATGATTGGGAAATTTCTATCCACATCTGCAAGGGATAGCAACTGACTAGCTTTCTCATCTCTAGTTAAAACGCTCTGTTTCTAACGAAATTTTAAACGTCTCTTATGCTTATTTCCTATGCGGAATCTTTATATAATTTTCATTTCAACTAGCGCACTACCGCAGTAATTTTAGTTCTAAATTTTCGAAATTTTCATTTCAGAATTCTTCTCTCTTTTTAACTTATTGTGGTCCTACTCCTTAATGAGAGGAGTTTGGCAGGATCGCCATGTAATATTAGTTAGGAGGATTATTTGTTGTATTATTAGCGCAACTCGCTTTATTTTGTAGGCCACCAGGCCGCTCTTGTGAACAATAATATGCAAACGGTTAAGTTTGTAAATTACCATTGATTTTATTTTCAAAAATGTTGTTCTTATATACTAATTTCCTCACAGAGGAAACTTATTACTAATTCTTAATTAACCAATCGGAAATCAACACGAAATAACAAATATTTTCTCACGCATTGATTTCACACGGTACTAAATAAAATATGATTAGGGTAAAATGCGCTTGGTGTTTTTGTAGTGTTTGTTTTATTTATTGGCCTTCAAATTGCCGAAATGCAATGACAGCAATTTGATGCCAGAATGTATTATGTATTTTTGCTAAGCGGTCAATCACCAAAAGTACTTGTACTTGTTGTGTAATGAGCTCGCTGTTCTGCGCCCAGACATTTGGTTTTATGTGACACTTTGCGTGTGGTGCCTTGCGCGCGTGCAGTGTACATTATACGTGTGTGTGTGTCAGTATGTTTCATTCTGTGCTATGTGCATTGTATATGTTTGTATGTCTGTATGTTTGTTATATTGTGCGCAATGTGTATTGTGTGTGTGTATCAGTTATGTATGTATGTGCATACTACATTAGATGTTGAAGAATAAATAAAGATTCCAAAAGTTATAGATAAAGCCTTACTCCTATTTGTATGCAGCAAAGTATAGTTATATAGAAGCATACAAAATAACATTAGGATAATAAAGAAGAGCGAGTTGTTGTAAATCATGAATGTATTTATTGGTATTTTCAAGAAAGAAGAAGAAATATACGTAAAATTTTACACATACAAAATAATTTATACTTCAAGTACAAATATATGTACATATTTGGTACAGAAGCAAAGGCACTTATATAAAGTAAAATTATTTTTAATTTCTGTTTGATAACAATATTAAATATTAATATATTAACAATATTAAATATTAATACATATATTACCATTCATTAAAAAACAAAATACATTAAGTAAAAATTAAATACATAACCCAATCCGTTCGATTGTGAACTCTCTAAAGGCTTTGAAAGTAGAATTTCTTTTTTTTTTCATTTCATTGATTTAAGTCAATGGTTACAAAACCTTACAGACTTGATACAGAAAAGTACTTATGAATAGTTCTTACATACTAGATAAACATTTATTATTTGTAGTGAGATTCAATTCTAGAGCGGAAAATGCAACTGGGATTAGCAAAAACAAGATTAAATGATATATGTATATGATATTTAGTGCAGTAAGTGCTCGTTTAATGGGAGCAAAGTTATGGTAATTCGATTTTCCTGCACTGACATTAAACGGATATTTAAAGCGTAGAGTTCTTTGAGAGCCACAAATAAGATCATAAACAAACATCAAAGATTGAATGGTACGCCTATTTGCTAGGGACTTCAAATCTCTAAGCATGCAACGCGCACTATAGGAAGGTAAAGAATCAGCAAAGTTAAGAGGTTGCAAGGCGAAACGAATGAAATTTCGTTGTACTCTTTCAATTCTATTAGAGTGAGATGCATAAATAGGGTTCCAAATCAGAGAGTCATATTCGAGCTTGGAGCGGACTAAGAAGTTATACAAAATTTTCCTAGTGTATGGGTCTTTAAAGTCCCTCGCATAACGTCGCAGAAAAGCTAAGTTAGCATAAGCCTTTGGAATAATATAGCTAATGTGATTCACAAAGTTAAATCCAGTGTCAAATACTACCCCGAGGTTAGAGAACTCTCCAACAGTGGAAAGAGCGGAATTCGATAAAGTGTAAGACGATGAAATACGATTTGAAGATTTAGAATAAGTGACATAGAAGCGTCTATTTAAATTAAGAGATAATTTATTACTGACCTACTAAGCGGATAGGTTGTTTAGATCTTGTTGTATTAGAAATATATCCGAAGGAGAAGTGTTTTAATAAACAGCTTTAAATCATCTGCATATAAAAAAAACTTGGAATGGTCAAAACAATCCCCAATGTCATTAATGAAAGCGAAATTAAATTGGGACCAAGGATGCTGCCCTGTGGAACACCTGAAGCGGCTACAAACGTGTAAGACATGGCGTTTTCAATTTGAATAAACGATTTGCTATTAGAGAGATAAAATCGCAACCAGGAAAGAAAAATTGAGTGGAAGCCTAAGCATTCAAGTTTTCTACAGAGGATATTATGGAAAACGGTGTCAAATGCTTTTGAAAAACCAGTGTAAATTGTATCAACTTGCGATCCACACTTAAACGTCCAGATGCAATACTGGGTAATAACTGCTAAGTTCGTAGCTGTGCAACGCCCACTAATAAAACCATGTTGATTTGTATCTATTATATTATTAATAGAAAAAATCATTTGTTACTACCTTTTCAAAGAGATTAAAACAAGTAGTTAGTTTCGAAAGTGGCCTGTAATTTCGTACATCATTTTTATTGCCTGACTTAAAGATTGGTGTGATGTAAGTAAGTTTCCAGTGATCAATGAACTCACACGTAGAGAGTGAGAGATTGGACATATAAAGCAATGGCACACAAACAGAGAAACTGCATTTTTTGAAAAAGAAAGTATTGAGCCCATCTAAGTCCATTTTTAATGACGATTGAAGAGAAAAAATGGCATCTTTAATATCCAACTCAGTTACTAACAATGAACCAAAATCAAGAACCCGGGAGTCAGTATAGAAAAGTATAATTATATATTTCCTAAAAGCCTTAGGATTCGATTTTAGTTCATCTTCAAAACGCAATATGTGACGATTATATAAAAATGTGTCAAGGACATTGAACCGGGTCATGTAATCTACATAATTTTCTTTAAAGCATTCATTATTTGTAGATTTCAATAATTTATAAAATTTATTCCTCTGATTCTTTAACTTTTTAAGGTTTTTCCTATACCAAGGGAGCGTATGCACCCGATCAGACAACTTAGACAGAAAAGCTTCAAAACACTCAGAAACACTTTTAGCACAAAATATTAAACTCCAATCAATTTAATGGATTTCAGCGTTCAGGGTATCATGATTTGCACTACGGAAGTCAAAAGATTTAGCATTATTAGTGTCGGCAGAAATTAAATAAAAAAATTCTAAAGAAAAAGTTAAAGGCACATGATGCATATCCGATTTACAAATTGGAAAATTACATTCAGTTATATGAAAAATTAAATCCTCATTAACAAAAATTAGATCTAACATGCTACCAATCTTATTAAAATATGAATTAATTTGAACAAGGTTAAAGCTAAAAAGAATGTCTATAAAGCTTATTTCAAATACACGTTGATACTTTCATTGTAACGCGCGTGCAGCCCAGTACATCTAAGGGCATCACAGACCTGTTATTGCTCAATCTCCTTATTGCTAGACGCAATTTGACCATTTAAGAAGCTAGTGTCTTTTATAATGGGACAAACCAACATGTACGACTCCACTTATATAAACACATTCAAACACTTGTACATTCAAGATGCACGCATGAAAGAAGGCTATATAAGCTTCAACATCATAATCCTTAAAGCATCTACTTAATATATTTGTGTCTCGTTGTTATCGGAATTAACCAGACAAATCACTCCACGAACTAAGAACGGCCATGCACCACCACCCATAGATTCGAGAAAGAACTATCAATCGGTCTTACACGCTTATGTTCGGACCTAGTAAGTTTTCCCGTGTTGAGTCAAATTAAGCCGCAGGCTCCACTCTTGGTGGTGCCCTTCCGTCAATTCCTTTCAGTTTTTTATTATTATTTGTTCTGTTCTGATCAGAATTTTGTGAACGTCGGTTGTCTCCGTTGTTATTAGAATAATTTCTACTATTATTATTACTACTTCTGTTGCTGTTATTATAACTTCTATTGTTATTGTTATAATTCCTTTTGCTGTTATTATAATTTCTGTTATTATTTGTATTATTAGAAACTCGATTGCGATCGTCATACCTTCTGTTTCCATTATTATTTCTTGTATTAAATGGTTGACGCGTGTTATTATTATAGTTATTATTGTTATTTCTTGTCCGATATATGTTCGAGTTGTTAGTTGGTACATCTACTTCTTGAGCTGTTTGCAGTGCTTCAGAAAAAGTCTTTGGTCTAGCCGCGAAAACAATTGATTTTAATGGTTCATTTACACCATTTTTAAAAGCGTTTAATGCCAATTGGTCATTGAGCTTGATAATTATCGATTTAGATTCATAGCCTTGCTGCGATATTTGAATTTCATTAAGTGAGGCTGTTATGCTCTCAATTTTCGATGCAAAATTCTGCAATGGAATGTTATTTTGCTTTATCACACTAAGCGTGTTTTGTAGCTTCAGCGGATTTTTATTTAATTTATATAGTTTTTCAAGAGTTTCTTTGAGCTGATCAATAGTGGTTGGCTCTGTTTCTGCTAAAAGTCTGTTTTTTACTTTTTGTGCAATTTTTCCTGCTAATATATATTTTAATAGCATATTCTTTTGTGCATCATTGAGTGTATTTGCATAAAACTCAATGGTGTCTAAAAATTTTGTAAGAAGATAATGTTCTCCTCCGAATTCGGGGATTATCTTTGAGGCAGTTGAAATATCAAAGCTTGCCATTTTGTTCTTTAGAAGTGAATAAATTTTGGAAGTTATGTTTTGAAATAGCGGATGTATTTCGTCAATTTGATGCTGTTTATTTTGCAATACAATGTCTGCCCAAATCTCTTGTATTTTACTTTTTGTATGTTCAATATATGTATCTGAATATGTCCTAGTTGGATTCTTTTTTAAATTGGATAAAATGTTGTTTAATTTGTCCATGTACTTATTTTAAGCATGTAATAATATTTATTTTAAGCTGTTATATTAGCTACTGATTTAGAAATCTGCGTTTTCACATAGTTTTTATAATACATATTTAATCTATATAAACCGTATAATATTATAATAATTAATATTAGGTATATTAAATATGTGATATTGTGGTCTTCTTTTGTTATTACGCTGTCATTTATGTTGTTATTTATTACTTCTGTTGGTCCCTGCTGGTTCTGCTTTGGGCCGCACATTTTTTAAGTTGTTTCAACTTATACAAATATTTATGCTTAAAGGATGATGATTTCGTTTAGTGAACTTACTACACAATCATCTTTAACTACTTAAGCAAAGTATATAAATTTCCATTCAGATATCTTCCTATGTCCAATGATTGGGAAATTTCTATCCACATCTGCAAGGGATAGCAACTGACTAGCTTTCTCATCTCTAGTTAAAACGCTCTGTTTCTAACGAAATTTTAAACGTCTCTTATGCTTATTTCCTATGCGGAATCTTTATATAATTTTCATTTCAACTAGCGCACTACCGCAGTAATTTTAGTTCTAAATTTTCGAAATTTTCATTTCAGAATTCTTCTCTCTTTTTAACTTATTGTGGTCCTACTCCTTAATAAGAGGAGTTTGGCAGGATCGCCATGTAATATTAGTTAGGAGGATTATTTGTTGTATTATTAGCGCAACTCGCTTTATTTTGTAGGCCACCAGGCCGCTCTTGTGAACAATAATATGCAAACGGTTAAGTTTGTAAATTACCATTGATTTTATTTTCAAAAATGTTGTTCTTATATACTAATTTCCTCACAGAGGAAACTTATTACTAATTCTTAATTAACCAATCGGAAATCAACACGAAATAACAAATATTTTCTCACGCATTGATTTCACACGGTACTAAATAAAATATGATTAGGGTAAAATGCGCTTGGTGTTTTTGTAGTGTTTGTTTTATTTATTGGCCTTCAAATTGCCGAAATGCAATGACAGCAATTTGATGCCAGAATGTATTATGTATTTTTGCTAAGCGGTCAATCACCAAAAGTACTTGTACTTGTTGTGTAATGAGCTCGCTGTTCTGCGCCCAGACATTTGGTTTTATGTGACACTTTGCGTGTGGTGCCTTGCGCGCGTGCAGTGTACATTATACGTGTGTGTGTGTCAGTATGTTTCATTCTGTGCTATGTGCATTGTATATGTTTGTATGTCTGTATGTTTGTTATATTGTGCGCAATGTGTATTGTGTGTGTGTATCAGTTATGTATGTATGTGCATACTACATTAGATGTTGAAGAATAAATAAAGATTCCAAAAGTTATAGATAAAGCCTTACTCCTATTTGTATGCAGCAAAGTATAGTTATATAGAAGCATACAAAATAACATTAGGATAATAAAGAAGAGCGAGTTGTTGTAAATCATGAATGTATTTATTGGTATTTTCAAGAAAGAAGAAGAAATATACGTAAAATTTTACACATACAAAATAATTTATACTTCAAGTACAAATATATGTACATATTTGGTACAGAAGCAAAGGCACTTATATAAAGTAAAATTATTTTTAATTTCTGTTTGATAACAATATTAAATATTAATATATTAACAATATTAAATATTAATACATATATTACCATTCATTAAAAAACAAAATACATTAAGTAAAAATTAAATACATAACCCAATCCGTTCGATTGTGAACTCTCTAAAGGCTTTGAAAGTAGAATTTCTTTTTTTTTTCATTTCATTGATTTAAGTCAATGGTTACAAAACCTTACAGACTTGATACAGAAAAGTACTTATGAATAGTTCTTACATACTAGATAAACATTTATTATTTGTAGTGAGATTCAATTCTAGAGCGGAAAATGCAACTGGGATTAGCAAAAACAAGATTAAATGATCTATGTATATGTATATGATATTTAGTGCAGTAAGTGCTCGTTTAATGGGAGCAAAGTTATGGTAATTCGATTTTCCTGCACTGACATTAAACGGATATTTAAAGCGTAGAGTTCTTTGAGAGCCACAAATAAGATCATAAACAAACATCAAAGATTGAATGGTACGCCTATTTGCTAGGGACTTCAAATCTCTAAGCATGCAACGCGCACTATAGGAAGGTAAAGAATCAGCAAAGTTAAGAGGTTGCAAGGCGAAACGAATGAAATTTCGTTGTACTCTTTCAATTCTATTAGAGTGAGATGCATAAATAGGGTTCCAAATCAGAGAGTCATATTCAAGCTTGGAGCGGACTAAGAAGTTATACAAAATTTTCCTAGTGTATGGGTCTTTAAAGTCCCTCGCATAACGTCGCAGAAAAGCTAAGTTAGCATAAGCCTTTGGAATAATATAGCTAATGTGATTCACAAAGTTAAATCCAGTGTCAAATACTACCCCGAGGTTAGAGAACTCTCCAACAGTGGAAAGAGCGGAATTCGATAAAGTGTAAGACGATGAAATACGATTTGAAGATTTAGAATAAGTGACATAGAAGCGTCTATTTAAATTAAGAGATAATTTATTACTGACCTACTAAGCGGATAGGTTGTTTAGATCTTGTTGTATTAGAAATATATCCGAAGGAGAAGTGTTTTAATAAACAGCTTTAAATCATCTGCATATAAAAAAAACTTGGAATGGTCAAAACAATCCCCAATGTCATTAATGAAAGCGAAATTAAATTGGGACCAAGGATGCTGCCCTGTGGAACACCTGAAGCGGCTACAAACGTGTAAGACATGGCGTTTTCAATTTGAATAAACGATTTGCTATTAGAGAGATAAAATCGCAACCAGGAAAGAAAAATTGAGTGGAAGCCTAAGCATTCAAGTTTTCTACAGAGGATATTATGGAAAACGGTGTCAAATGCTTTTGAAAAACCAGTGTAAATTGTATCAACTTGCGATCCACACTTAAACGTCCAGATGCAATACTGGGTAATAACTGCTAAGTTCGTAGCTGTGCAACGCCCACTAATAAAACCATGTTGATTTGTATCTATTATATTATTAATAGAAAAAATCATTTGTTACTACCTTTTCAAAGAGATTAAAACAAGTAGTTAGTTTCGAAAGTGGCCTGTAATTTCGTACATCATTTTTATTGCCTGACTTAAAGATTGGTGTGATGTAAGTAAGTTTCCAGTGATCAATGAACTCACACGTAGAGAGTGAGAGATTGGACATATAAAGCAATGGCACACAAACAGAGAAACTGCATTTTTTGAAAAAGAAAGTATTGAGCCCATCTAAGTCCATTTTTAATGACGATTGAAGAGAAAAAATGGCATCTTTAATATCCAACTCAGTTACTAACAATGAACCAAAATCAAGAACCCGGGAGTCAGTATAGAAAAGTATACCCGATACCGCAGCATCCGAAACAAAGTTGGATTTGAAAAAATCCGCAAACAAGGCCGCCGAATAAGATAAACTTTCAGAGCGTTTATCATTGTAAATCATACAAGCTGGAATATTTAAGCGGCCTTTCTTAGATCGAATATATTTCCTAAAAGCCTTAGGATTCGATTTTAGTTCATCTTCAAAACGCAATATGTGACGATTATATAAAAATGTGTCAAGGACATTGAACCGGGTCATGTAATCTACATAATTTTCTTTAAAGCATTCATTATTTGTAGATTTCAATAATTTATAAAATTTATTCCTCTGATTCTTTAACTTTTTAAGGTTTTTCCTATACCAAGGGAGTTTATGCACCCGATCAGGAAGGAGAGAAAGGTTATTATCAAAAATTTCAGACAACTTAGACAGAAAAGCTTCAAAACACTCAGAACACCAATCAATTTTATGGATTTCAGCGTTCAGGGTATCATGATTTGCACTACGGAAGTCAAAAGATTTAGCATTATTAGTGTCGGCAGAAATTAAATAAAAAACTTCTAAAGAAAAAGTTAAAGGCACATGATGCATATCAGATTTACAAATTGGAAAATTACATTCAGTTATATGAAAAATTAAATCCTCATTAACAAAAATTAGATCTAACATGCTACCAATCTTATTAAAAAATGAATTAATTTGAACAAGGTTAAAGCTAAAAAGAATGTCTATAAAGCTTATTTCAAATACACGTTGATACTTTCATTGTAACGCGCGTGCAGCCCAGGACATCTAAGGGCATCACAGACCTGTTATTGCTCAATCTCGTTATTGCTAGACGCAATTTGTCCATTTAAGAAGCTAGTGTCTTTTATAATGGGACAAACCAACAGGTACGACTCCACTTATATAAACACATTCAAACACTTGTACATTCAAGATGCACGCATGAAAGAAGGCTATATAAGCTTCAACATCATAATCCTTAAAGCATCTACTTAATATATTTGTGTCTCGTTCGTTATCGGAATTAACCAGACAAATCACTCCACGAACTAAGAACGGCCATGCACCACCACCCATATATTCGAGAAAGAGCTATCAATCGGTCTTACACGCTTATGTTCGGACCTAGTAAGTTTTCCCGTGTTGAGTCAAATTAAGCCGCAGGCTCCACTCCTGGTGGTGCCCTTCCGTCAATTCCTTTAAGTTTTTTATTATTATTTGTTCTGTTCTGATCAGAATTTTGTGAACGTCGGTTGTCTCCGTTGTTATTAGAATAATTTCTACTATTATTATTACTACTTCTGTTGCTGTTATTATAACTTCTATTGTTATTGTTATAATTCCTATTGCTGTTATTATAATTTCTGTTATTATTTGTATTATTAGAAACTCGATTGCGAGCGTCATACCTTCTGTTTCCATTATTATTTCTTGTATTAAATGGTTGACGCGTGTTATTATTATAGTTATTATTGTTATTTCTTGTCCGATATATGTTCGAGTTGTTAGTTGGTACATCTGCTTCTTGAGCTGTTTGCAGTGCTTCAGAAAAAGTCTTTGGTCTAGCCGCGAAAACAATTGATTTTAATGGTTCATTTACACCATTTTTAAAAGCGTTTAATGCCAATTGGTCATTGAGCTTGATAATTATCGATTTAGATTCTGAGCCTTGCTGCGATATTTGAATTTCATTAAGTGAGGCTGTTATGCTCTCAATTTTCGATGCAAAATTCTGCAATGGAATGTTATTTTGCTTTATCACACTAAGCGTGTTTTGTAGCTTCAGCGGATTTTTATTTAATTTATATAGTTTTTCAAGAGTTTCTTTGAGCTGATCAATAGTGGTTGGCTCTGTTTCTGCTAAAAGTCTGTTTTTTACTTTTTGTGCAATTTTTCCTGCTAATATATATTTTAATAGCATATTATTTTGTGCATCATTGAGTGTATTTGCATAAAACTCAATGGTGTCTAAAAATTTTGTAAGAAGATAATGTTCTCCTCCGAATTCGGGGATTATCTTTGAGGCAGTTGAAATATCAAAGCTTGCCATTTTGTTCTTTAGAAGTGAATAAATTTTGGAAGTTATGTTTTGAAATAGCGGATTTATTTCGTCAATTTGATGCTGTTTATTTTGCAATACAATGTCTGCCCAAATCTCTTGTATTTTACTTTTTGTATGTTCAATATATGTATCTGAATATGTCCTAGTTGGATTCTTTTTTAAATTGGATAAAATGTTGTTTAATTTGTCCATGTACTTATTTTAAGCATGTAATAGTATTTATTTTAAGCTGTTATATTAGCTACTGATTTAGAAATCTGCGTTTTCACATAGTTTTTATAATACATATTTAATCTATATAAACCGTATAATATTATAATAATTAATATTAGGTATATTAAATATGTGATATTGTGGTCTTCTTTTGTTATTACGCTGTCATTTATGTTGTTATTTATTACTTCTGTTGGTCCCTGCTGGTTCTGCTTTGGGCCGCACATTTTTTAAGTTGTTTCAACTTATACAAATATTTATGCTTAAAGGATGCTGATTTCGTTTAGTGAACTTACTACACAATCATCTTTAACTACTTAAGCAAAGTATATAAATTTCCATTCAGATATCTTCCTATGTCCAATGATTGGGAAATTTCTATCCACATCTGCAAGGGATAGCAACTGACTAGCTTTCTCATCTCTAGTTAAAACGCTCTGTTTCTAACGAAATTTTAAACGTCTCTTATGCTTATTTCCTATGCGGAATCTTTATATAATTTTCATTTCAACTAGCGCACTACCGCAGTAATTTTAGTTCTAAATTTTCGAAATTTTCATTTCAGAATTCTTCTCTCTTTTTAACTTATTGTGGTCCTACTCCTTAATAAGAGGAGTTTGGCAGGATCGCCATGTAATATTAGTTAGGAGGATTATTTGTTGTATTATTAGCGCAACTCGCTTTATTTTGTAGGCCACCAGGCCGCTCTTGTGAACAATAATATGCAAACGGTTAAGTTTGTAAATTACCATTGATTTTATTTTCAAAAATGTTGTTCTTATATACTAATTTCCTCACAGAGGAAACTTATTACTAATTCTTAATTAACCAATCGGAAATCAACACGAAATAACAAATATTTTCTCACGCATTGATTTCACACGGTACTAAATAAAATATGATTAGGGTAAAATGCGCTTGGTGTTTTTGTAGTGTTTGTTTTATTTATTGGCCTTCAAATTGCCGAAATGCAATGACAGCAATTTGATGCCAGAATGTATTATGTATTTTTGCTAAGCGGTCAATCACCAAAAGTACTTGTACTTGTTGTGTAATGAGCTCGCTGTTCTGCGCCCAGACATTTGGTTTTATGTGACACTTTGCGTGTGGTGCCTTGCGCGCGTGCAGTGTACATTATACGTGTGTGTGTGTCAGTATGTTTCATTCTGTGCTATGTGCATTGTATATGTTTGTATGTCTGTATGTTTGTTATATTGTGCGCAATGTGTATTGTGTGTGTGTATCAGTTATGTATGTATGTGCATACTACATTAGATGTTGAAGAATAAATAAAGATTCCAAAAGTTATAGATAAAGCCTTACTCCTATTTGTATGCAGCAAAGTATAGTTATATAGAAGTATACAAAATAACATTAGGATAACAAAGAAGAGCGAGTTGTTGTAAATCATGAATGTATTTATTGGTATTTTCAAGAAAGAAGAAGAAATATACGTAAAATTTTACACATACAAAATAATTTATACTTCAAGTACAAATATATGTACATATTTGGTACAGAAGCAAAGGCACTTATATAAAGTAAAATTATTTTTAATTTCTGTTTGATAACAATATTAAATATTAATATATTAACAATATTAAATATTAATACATATATTACCATTCATTAAAAAACAAAATACATTAAGTAAAAATTAAATACATAACCCATTCCGTTCGATTGTGAACTCTCTAAAGGCTTTGAAAGTAGAATTTCTTTTTTTTTTCATTTCATTGATTTAAGTCAATGGTTACAAAACCTTACAGACTTGATACAGAAAAGTACTTATGAATAGTTCTTACATACTAGATAAACATTTATTATTTGTAGTGAGATTCAATTCTAGAGCGGAAAATGCAACTGGGATTAGCAAAAACAAGATTAAATGATCTATGTATATGTATATGATATTTAGTGCAGTAAGTGCTCGTTTAATGGGAGCAAAGTTATGGTAATTCGATTTTCCTGCACTGACATTAAACGGATATTTAAAGCGTAGAGTTCTTTGAGAGCCACAAATAAGATCATAAACAAACATCAAAGATTGAATGGTACGCCTATTTGCTAGGGACTTCAAATCTCTAAGCATGCAACGCGCACTATAGGAAGGTAAAGAATCAGCAAAGTTAAGAGGTTGCAAGGCGAAACGAATGAAATTTCGTTGTACTCTTTCAATTCTATTAGAGTGAGATGCATAAATAGGGTTCCAAATCAGAGAGTCATATTCGAGCTTGGAGCGGACTAAGAAGTTATACAAAATTTTCCTAGTGTATGGGTCTTTAAAGTCCCTCGCATAACGTCGCAGAAAAGCTAAGTTAGCATAAGCCTTTGGAATAATATAGCTAATGTGATTCACAAAGTTAAATCCAGTGTCAAATACTACCCCGAGGTTAGAGAACTCTCCAACAGTGGAAAGAGCGGAATTCGATAAAGTGTAAGACGATGAAATACGATTTGAAGATTTAGAATAAGTGACATAGAAGCGTCTATTTAAATTAAGAGATAATTTATTACTGACCCACTAAGCGGATAGGTTGTTTAGATCTTGTTGTATTAGAAATATATCCGAAGGAGAAGTGTTTTAATAAACAGCTTTAAATCATCTGCATATAAAAAAAACTTGGAATGGTCAAAACAATCCCCAATGTCATTAATGAAATCGAAATTAAATTGGGACCAAGGATGCTGCCCTGTGGAACACCTGAAGTGGCTACAAACGTGTAAGACATGGCGTTTTCAATTTGAATAAACGATTTGCTATTAGAGAGATAAAATCGCAACCAGGAAAGAAAAATTGAGTGGAAGCCTAAGCATTCAAGTTTTCTACAGAGGATATTATGGAAAACGGTGTCAAATGCTTTTGAAAAACCAGTGTAAATTGTATCAACTTGCGATCCACACTTAAACGTCCAGATGCAATACTGGGTAATAACTGCTAAGTTCGTAGCTGTGCAACGCCCACTAATAAAACCATGTTGATTTGTATCTATTATATTATTAATAGAAAAAATCATTTGTTACTACCTTTTCAAAGAGATTAAAACAAGTAGATAGTTTCGAAAGTGGCCTGTAATTTCGTACATCATTTTTATTGCCTAACTTAAAGATTGGTGTGATGTAAGTAAGTTTCCAGTGATCAATGAACTCACACGTAGAGAGTGAGCGATTGGACATATAAAGCAATGGCACACAAACAGAGAAACTGCATTTTTTGAAAAAGAAAGTATTGAGCCCATCTAAGTCCATTTTTAATGACGATTGAAGAGAAAAAATGGCATCTTTAATATCCAACTCAGTTACTAACAATGAACCAAAATCAAGAACCCGGGAGTCAGTATAGAAAAGTATACCCGATACCGCAGCATCCGAAACAAAGTTGGATTTGAAAAAATCCGCAAACAAGGCCGCCGAATAAGATAAACTTTCAGAGCGTTTATCATTGTAAATCATACAAGCTGGAATATTTAAGCGGCCTTTCTTAGATCGAATATATTTCCTAAAAGCCTTAGGATTCGATTTTAGTTCATCTTCAAAACGCAATATGTGACGATTATATAAAAATGTGTCAAGGACATTGAACCGGGTCATGTAATCTACATAATTTTCTTTAAAGCATTCATTATTTGTAGATTTCAATAATTTATAAAATTTATTCCTCTGATTCTTTAACTTTTTAAGGTTTTTCCTATACCAAGGGAGTTTATGCACCCGATCAGGAAGGAGAGAAAGGTTATTATCAAAAATTTCAGACAACTTAGACAGAAAAGCTTCAAAACACTCAGAACACCAATCAATTTTATGGATTTCAGCGTTCAGGGTATCATGATTTGCACTACGGAAGTCAAAAGATTTAGCATTATTAGTGTCGGCAGAAATTAAATAAAAAACTTCTAAAGAAAAAGTTAAAGGCACGTAATGCATATCAGATTTACAAATTGGAAAATTACATTCAGTTATATGAAAAATTAAATCCTCATTAACAAAAATTAGATCTAACATGCTACCAATCTTATTAAAAAATGAATTAATTTGAACAAGGTTAAAGCTAAAAAGAATGTCTATAAAGCTTATTTCAAATACACGTTGATACTTTCATTGTAACGCGCGTGCAGCCCAGGACATCTAAGGGCATCACAGACCTGTTATTGCTCAATCTCGTTATTGCTAGACGCAATTTGTCCATTTAAGAAGCTAGTGTCTTTTATAATGGGACAAACCAACAGGTACGACTCCACTTATATAAACACATTCAAACACTTGTACATTCAAGATGCACGCACGAAAGAAGGCTATATAAGCTTCAACATCATAATCCTTAAAGCATCTACTTAATATATTTGTGTCTCGTTCGTTATCGGAATTAACCAGACAAATCACTCCACGAACTAAGAACGGCCATGCACCACACCCCATATATTCGAGAAAGAGCTATCAATCGGTCTTACACGCTTATGTTCGGACCTAGTAAGTTTTCCCGTGTTGAGTCAAATTAAGCCGCAGGCTCCACTCCTGGTGGTGCCCTTCCGTCAATTCCTTTAAGTTTTTTATTATAATTTGTTCTGTTCTGATCAGAATTTTGTGAACGTCGGTTGTCTCCGTTGTTATTAGAATAATTTCTACTATTATTATTACTACTTCTGTTGCTGTTATTATAACTTCTATTGTTATTGTTATAATTCCTATTGCTGTTATTATAATTTCTGTTATTATTTGTATTATTAGAAACTCGATTGCGAGCGTCATACCTTCTGTTTCCATTATTATTTCTTGTATTAAATGGTTGACGCGTGTTATTATTATAGTTATTATTGTTATTTCTTGTCCGATATATGTTCGAGTTGTTAGTTGGTACATCTGCTTCTTGAGCTGTTTGCAGTGCTTCAGAAAAAGTCTTTGGTCTAGCCGCGAAAACAATTGATTTTAATGGTTCATTTACACCATTTTTAAAAGCGTTTAATGCCAATTGGTCATTGAGCTTGATAATTATCGATTTAGATTCTGAGCCTTGCTGCGATATTTGAATTTCTTTAAGGGAGGCTGTTATGCTCTCAATTTTCGATGCAAAATTCTGCAATGGAATGTTATTTGCTTTATCACACTAAGCGTGTTTTGTAGCTTCAGCGGATTTTTATTTAATTTATATAGTTTTTCATGAGTTTCTTTGAGCTGATCAATAGTGGTTGGCTCTGTTTCTGCTAAAAGTCTGTTTTTTACTTTTAGTGCAATTTTTCCTGCTAATATATATTTTAATAGCATATTCTTTTGTGCATCATTGAGTGTATTTGCATAAAACTCAATGGTGTCTAAAAATTTTGTAAGAAGATAATGTTCTCCTCCGAATTCGGGGATTATCTTTGAGGCAGTTGAAATATCAAAGCTTGCCATTTTGTTCTTTAGAAGTGAATAAATTTTGGAAGTTATGTTTTGAAATAGCGGATTTATTTCGTCAATTTGATGCTGTTTATTTTGCAATACAATTTCTGCCCAAATCTCTTGTATTTTACTTTTTGTATGTTCAATATATGTATCTGAATATGTCCTAGTTGGATTCTTTTTTAAATTGGATAAAATGTTGTTTAATTTGTCCATGTACTTATTTTAAGCATGTAATAATATTTATTTTAAGCTGTTATATTAGCTACTGATTTAGAAATCTGCGTTTTCACATAGTTTTTATAATACATATTTAATCTATATAAACCGTATAATATTATAATAATTAATATTAGGTATATCAAATATGTGATATTGTGGTCTTCTTTTGTTATTACGCTGTCATTTATGTTGTTATTTATTACTTCTGTTGGTCCCTGCTGGTTCTGCTTTGGGCCGCACATTTTTTAAGTTGTTTCAACTTATACAAATATTTATGCTTAAAGGATGATGATTTCGTTTAGTGAACTTACTACACAATCGTCTTTAACTACTTTAGCAAAGTATATAAATTTCCATTCAGATATCTTCCTATGTCCAATGATTGGGAAATTTCTATCCACATCTGCAAGCGATAGCAACTGACTAGCTTTCTCATCTCTAGTTAAAACGCTCTGTTTCTAACGAAATTTTAAACGTCTCTTATGCTTATTTCCTATGCGGAATCTTTATATAATTTTCATTTCAACTAGCGCACTACCGCAGTAATTTTAGTTCTAAATTTTCGAAATTTTCATTTCAGAATTCTTCTCTCTTTTTAACTTATTGTGGTCCTACTCCTTAATAAGAGGAGTTTGGCAGGATCGCCATGTAATATTAGTTAGGAGGATTATTTGTTGTATTATTAGCGCAACTCGCTTTATTTTGTAGGCCACCAGGCCGCTCTTGTGAACAATAATATGCAAACGGTTAAGTTTGTAAATTACCATTGATTTTATTTTCAAAAATGTTGTTCTTATATACTAATTTCCTCACAGAGGAAACTTATTACTAATTCTTAATTAACCAATCGGAAATCAACACGAAATAACAAATATTTTCTCACGCATTGATTTCACACGGTACTAAATAAAATATGATTAGGGTAAAATGCGCTTGGTGATTTTGTAGTGTTTGTTTTATTTATTGGCCTTCAAATTGCCGAAATGCAATGACAGCAATTTGATGCCAGAATGTATTATGTATTTTTGCTAAGCGGTCAATCACCAAAAGTACTTGTACTTGTTGTGTAATGAGCTCGCTGTTCTGCGCCCAGACATTTGGTTTTATGTGACACTTTGCGTGTGGTGCTTTGCGCGCGTGCAGTGTACATTATACGTGTGTGTGTGTCAGTATGTTTCATTCTGTGCTATGTGCATTGTATATGTTTGTATGACTGTATGTTTGTTATATTGTGCGCAATGTGTATTGTGTGTGTGTATCAGTTATGTATGTGCATACTACATTAGATGTTGAAGAATAAATAAAGATTCCAAAAGTTATAGACAAAGCCTTACTCCTATTTGTATGCAGCAAAGTATAGTTTTATAGAAGTATACAAAATAACATTAGGATAACAAAGAAGAGCGAGTTGTTGTAAATCATGAATGTATTTATTGGTATTTTCAAGAAAGAAGAAGAAACATACGTAAAATTTTACACACACAAAATAATTTATACTTCAAGTACAAATATATGTACATATTTGGCATGATTCAATTATACAAGGTTGGATACTTATTGACGTTTAAGTTTTCCGACTGCCTTGTAAGGTTGCATTTAGGAAGGTCTGATAAAGGGGAAAATATTTTATCCCTTTTCGCGCAAAGGTAGTAGAAAAGTAGGTAACTAGTAGCGAAATGCGGTTTGTACATAGAACGAAACATATTTGCAGAAATTTGATGTTTCAATTTATGTAATATAATATAACCGAATATGCAACCACACATGTATGTACATAGTATATACATAGCACCTTAATACAACAAACTATATAAACAAAATACGCAAGTGTGATTTAGAAGCAAATATTTTTTACACATTTTATTAACAAAAACAATGTGATTTCATACTTTTTAAAGTTTTTACATGCAAAAAATAGAACTATCACGTTTGGAAAAATTTTGATAATACATTTTTCTTTAATTCAATATCAATTTTAGCAACCAAAACAAGAGGTATGTATATATTAAAAGCGAGTATCCAGGATTGTATAGGTACATATTTCATTACAATTTCAAACTTTTTTTAAAATATAATTACTATTTTTGTAGATCACGGTAAGATTCCAGTCACTAAAAATGTAACATTAGTTGTTCGAAAAAATTTTTGTTTTATATGGAAAACACCACACAATACCTTCGTAAAAAAATTAACGGAATTTTTATTGATATACATCTGTTAGAAATCAAGTTAAGACGTTAGTCAAAACTGGTCAAAATACTAATAAATGTTCTTATATTCGATATTTTAACTGTATAATTTTATGGTTGTTAATATTTATATAAATTCTTTTTTTTTTTAATTTTATGTTTTTTTTTATAAAATATATACAGTAAAAAATTTAAAAACATAAAATGCTTACTTTGAAAAAAATATCAAACAAAATGATCTGACCTGACCGGGAATCGATCCAACGACCAATCAATTTCATACATGCAAAGAAAAAAATTTCAATTTCTGTGCGCTGCTAGATAAGCAAGGCTACTGGAAAACATACGAGAATGCCGTCAATTCGATTATTTAATGTAGGGCATGCTGAAATAATTTGAAAATTACAAAAAGGCACCAGTGTTGCCTGCCAGGCCATTTCACAAGAAAAGTACTAATTTCCACGTGTTTGAAAACATTTTTTTTCCTTAAATTAAAAGAGAGCAACACTGGCTACCTTAAGGCAGCGTGCAAGAGTGAGACAACTGCCTAGTTATCCAACCTTGTATAATTGAATCATGCATATTTGGTACAGAAGCAAAGGCACTTATATAAAGTAAAATTATTTTTAATTTCTGTTTGATAACAATATTAAATATTAATATATTAACAATATTAAATATTAATACATATATTACCATTCATTAAAAAACAAAATACATTAAGTAAAAATTAAATACATCACCCATTCCGTTCGATTGTGAACTCTCTAAAGGCTTTGAAAGTAGAATTTCTTTTTTTTTCATTTCATTGATTTAAGTCAATGGTTACAAAACCTTACAGACTTGATACAGAAAAGTACTTATGAATAGTTCTTACATACTAGATAAACATTTATTATTTGTAGTGAGATTCAATTCTAGAGCGGAAAATGCAACTGGGATTAGCAAAAACAAGATTAAATGATCTATATGTATATGATATTTAGTGCAGTAAGTGCTCGTTTAATGGGAGCAAAGTTATGGTAATTCGATTTTCCTGCACTGACATTAAACGGATATTTAAAGCGTAGAGTTCTTTGAGAGCCACAAATAAGATCATAAACAAACATCAAAGATTGAATGGTACGCCTATTTGCTAGGGACTTCAAATCTCTAAGCATGCAACGCGCACTATAGGAAGGTAAAGGATCAGCAAAGTTAAGAGGTTGCAAGGCGAAACGAATGAAATTTCGTTGTACTCTTTCAATTCTATTAGAGTGAGATGCATAAATAGGGTTCCAAATCAGAGAGGCATATTCGAGCTTGGAGCGGACTAAGAAGTTATACAAAATTTTCCTAGTGTATGGGTGTTTAAAGTCCCTCGCATAACGTCGCAGAAAAGCTAAGTTAGCATAAGCCTTTGGAATAATATAGCTAATGTGATTCACAAAGTTAAATCCAGTGTCAAATACTACCCCGAGGTTAGAGAACTCTCCAACAGTGGAAAGAGCGGAATTCGATAAAGTGTAAGACGACGAAATACGATTTGAAGATTTAGAATAAGTGACATAGAATCGTCTATTTAAATTAAGAGATAATTTATTACTGACCCACTAAGCGGATAGGTTGTTTAGATCTTGTTGTATTAGAAATATATCCGAAGGAGAAGTGATTTTAATAAACAGCTTTAAATCATCTGCATATAAAAAAAACTTGGAATGGTCAAAACAATCTCCAATGTCATTAATGAAAAGCGAAATTAAATTGGGACCAAGGATGCTGCCCTGTGGAACACCTGAAGCGGCTACAAACGTGTAAGACATGGCGTTTTCAATTTGAATAAACGATTTGCTATTAGAGAGATAAAATCGCAACCAGGAAAGAAAAATTGAGTGGAAGCCTAAGCATTCAAGTTTTCTACAGAGGATATTATGGAAAACGGTGTCAAATGCTTTTGAAAAACCAGTGTAAATTGTATCAACTTGCCATCCACACTTAAACGTCCAGATGCAATACTGGGTAATAACTGCTAAGTTCGTAGCTGTGCAACGCCCACTAATAAAACCATGTTGATTTGTATCTATTATATTATTAATAGAAAAAATCATTTGTTACTACCTTTTCAAAGAGATTAAAATAAGTAGTTAGTTTCGAAAGTGGCCTGTAATTTCGTACATCATTTTTATTGCCTGACTTAAAGATTGGTGTGATGTAAGTAAGTTTCCAGTGATCAATGAACTCACCCGTAGAGAGTGAGAGATTGGAGATATAAAGCAATGGCACACAAACAGAGAAACTGCATTTTTTGAAAAAGAAAGTATTGAGCCCATCTAAGTCCATTTTTAATGACGATTGAAGAGAAAAAATGGCATCTTTAATATCCAACTCAGTTACTAACAATGAACCAAAATCAAGAACCCGGGAGTCAGTATAGAAAAGTATAATTATATATTTCCTAAAAGCCTTAGGATTCGATTTTAGTTCATCTTCAAAACGCAATATGTGACGATTATATAAAAATGTGTCAAGGACATTGAACCGGGTCATGTAATCTACATAATTTTCTTTAAAGCATTCATTATTTGTAGATTTCAATAATTTATAAAATTTATTCCTCTGATTCTTTAACTTTTTAAGGTTTTTCCTATACCAAGGGAGCTTATGCACCCGATCAGGAAGGAGAGAAAGGTTATTATCAAAAATTTCAGACAATTAGACAGAAAAGCTTCAAAACACTCAGAACACCAATCAATTTTATGGATTTCAGCGTTCAGGGTATCATGATTTGCACTACGGAAGTCAAAAGATTTAGCATTATTAGTGTCGGCAGAAATTAAATAAAAAAATTCTAAAGAAAAAGTTAAAGGCACATGATGCATATCCGATTTACAAATTGGAAAATTACATTCAGTTATATGAAAAATTAAATCCTCATTAACAAAAATTAGATCTAACATGCTACCAATTTTATTAAAAAATGAATTAATTTGAACAAGGTTAAAGCTAAAAAGAATGTCTATAAAGCTTATTTCAAATACACGTTGATACTTTCATTGTAACGCGCGTGCAGCCCAGGACATCTAAGGGCATCACAGACCTGTTATTGCTCAATCTCGTTATTGCTAGACGCAATTTGTCCATTTAAGAAGCTAGTGTCTTTTATAATGGGACAAACCAACAGGTACGACTCCACTTATATAAACACATTCAAACACTTGTACATTCAAGATGCACGCACGAAAGAAGGCTATATAAGCTTCAACATCATAATCCTTAAAGCATCTACTTAATATATTTGTGTCTCGTTCGTTATCGGAATTAACCAGACAAATCACTCCACGAACTAAGAACGGCCATGCACCACACCCCATATATTCGAGAAAGAGCTATCAATCGGTCTTACACGCTTATGTTCGGACCTAGTAAGTTTTCCCGTGTTGAGTCAAATTAAGCCGCAGGCTCCACTCCTGGTGGTGCCCTTCCGTCAATTCCTTTAAGTTTTTTATTATAATTTGTTCTGTTCTGATCAGAATTTTGTGAACGTCGGTTGTCTCCGTTGTTATTAGAATAATTTCTACTATTATTATTACTACTTCTGTTGCTGTTATTATAACTTCTATTGTTATTGTTATTGTTATAATTCCTATTGCTGTTATTATAATTTCTGTAATTATTTGTATTATTAGAAACTCGATTGCGATCGTCTTACCTTCTGTTTCCATTATTATTTCTTGTATTAAATGGTTGACGCGTGTTATTATTATAGTTATTATTGTTATTTCTTGTCCGATATATGTTCGAGTTGTTAGTTGGTACATCTGTTTCATGAGCTCTTTGCAGTGCTTCAGAAAAAGTCTTTGGTCTAGCCGCGAAAACAATTGATTTTAATGGTTCATTTACACCATTTTTAAAAGCGTTTAATGCCAATTGGTCATTGAGCTTGATAATTATCGATTTAGATTCATAGCCTTGCTGCGATATTTGAATTTCATTAAGTGAGGCTGTTATGCTCTCAATTTTCGATGCAAAATTCTGCAATGGAATGTTATTTTGCTTTATCACACTAAGCGTGTTTTGTAGCTTCAGCGGATTTTTATTTAATTTATATAGTTTTTCAAGAGTTTCTTTGAGCTGATCAATAGTGGTTGGCTCTGTTTCTGCTAAAAGTCTGTTTTTTACTTTTTGTGCAATTTTTCCTGCTAATATATATTTTAATAGCATATTCTTTTGTGCATCATTGAGTGTATTTGCATACAACTCAATGGTGTCTAAAAATTTTGTAAGAAGATAATGTTCTCCTCCGAATTCGGGGATTATCTTTGAGGCAGTTGAAATATCAAAGCTTGCCATTTTGTTCTTTAGAAGTGAATACATTTTGGAAGTTATGTTTTGAAATAGCGGATGTATTTCGTCAATTTGATGCTGTTTATTTTGCAATACAATGTCTGCCCAAATCTCTTGTATTTTACTTTTTGTATGTTCAATATATGTATCTGAATATGTCCTAGTTGGATTCTTTTTTAAATTGGATAAAATGTTGTTTAATTTGTCCATGTACTTATTTTAAGCATGTAATAATATTTATTTTAAGCTGTTATATTAGCTACTGATTTAGAAATCTGCGTTTTCACATAGTTTTTATAATACATATTTAATCTATATAAACCGTATAATATTATAATAATTAATATTAGGTATATCAAATATGTGATATTGTGGTCTTCTTTTGTTATTACGCTGTCATTTATGTTGTTATTTATTACTTCTGTTGGTCCCTGCTGGTTCTGCTTTGGGCCGCACATTTTTTAAGTTGTTTCAACTTATACAAATATTTATGCTTAAAGGATGATGATTTCGTTTAGTGAACTTACTACACAATCGTCTTTAACTACTTTAGCAAAGTATATAAATCAGATATCTTCCTATGTCCAATGATTGGGAAATTTCTATCCACATCTGCAAGCGATAGCAACTGACTAGCTTTCTCATCTCTAGTTAAAACGCTCTGTTTCTAACGAAATTTTAAACGTCTCTTATGCTTATTTCCTATGCGGAATCTTTATATAATTTTCATTTCAACTAGCGCACTACCGCAGTAATTTTAGTTCTAAATTTTCGAAATTTTCATTTCAGAATTCTTCTCTCTTTTTAACTTTTTGTGGTCCTACTCCTTAATAAGAGGAGTTTGGCAGGATCGCCATGTAATATTAGTTAGGAGGATTATTTGTTGTATTATTAGCGCAACTCGCTTTATTTTGTAGGCCACCAGGCCGCTCTTGTGAACAATAATATGCAAACGGTAAAGTTTGTAAATTACCATTGATTTTATTTTCAAAAATGTTGTTCTTATATGTATACTAATTTCCTCACAGAGGAAACTTATTACAAATTCTTAATTAACCAATGGGAAATCAACACGAAATAACAAATATTTTCTCACGCATTGATTTTACACGGTACTAAATAAAATATGATTAGGGTAAAATGCGCTTGGTGATTTTGTAGTGTTTGTTTTATTTATTGGCCTTCAAATTGCCGAAATGCAATGACAGCAATTTGATGCCAGAATGTATTATGTATTTTTGCTAAGCGGTCAATCACCAAAAGTACTTGTACTTGTTGTGTAATGAGCTCGCTGTTCTGCGCCCAGACATTTGGTTTTATGTGACACTTTGCGTGTGGTGCCTTGCGCGCGTGCAGTGTACATTATACGTGTGTGTGTGTCAGTATGTTTCATTCTGTGCTATGTGCATTGTATATGTTTGTATGTCTGTATGTTTGTTATATTGTGCGCAATGTGTATTGTGTGTGTGTATCAGTTATGTATGTGCATACTACATTAGATGTTGAAGAATAAATATAGTTTCCAAAAGTTATAGATAAAGCCTTACTCCTATTTGTATGCAGCAAAGTACAGTTTTATAGAAGTATACAAAATAACATTAGGATAACAAAGAAGAGCGAGTTGTTGTAAATCATGAATGTATTTATTGGTATTTTCAAGAAAGAAGAAGAAATATACGTAAAATTTTACACACACAAAATAATTTATACTTCAAGTACAAATATATGTACATATTTGGTACAGAAGCAAAGGCACTTACATAAAGTAAAATTATTTTTAATTTCTGTTTGATAACAATATTAAATATTAATATATTAACAATATTAAATAATAATACATATATTACCATTCAGTAAAAAACAAAATACATTAAGTAAAAATTAAATACATCACCCATTCCGTTCGATTGTGAACTCTCTAAAGGCTTTGAAAGTAGAATTTCTTTTTTTTTTTCATTTCATTGATTTAAGTCAATGGTTACAAAACCTTACAGACTTGATACAGAAAAGTACTTATGAATAGTTCTTACATACTAGATAAACATTTATTATTTGTAGTGAGATTCAATTCTAGAGCGGAAAATGCAACTGGGATTAGCAAAAACAAGATTAAATGATCTACATATATGTATATGATATTTAGTGCAGTAAGTGGGGAGCAAAGTTATGGTAATTCGATTTTCCTGCACTGACATTAAACGGATATTTAAAGCGTAGAGTTCTTTGAGAGCCACAAATAAGATCATAAACAAACATCAAAGATTGAATGGTACGCCTATTTGCTAGGGACTTCAAATCTCTAAGCATGCAACGCGCACTATAGGAAGGTAAAGAATCAGCAAAGTTAAGAGGTTGCAAGGCGAAACGAATGAAATTTCGTTGTACTCTTTCAATTCTATTAGAGTGAGATGCATAAATAGGGTTCCAAATCAGAGAGGCATATTCGAGCTTGGAGCGGACTAAGAAGTTATACACAATTTTCCTAGTGTATGGGTCTTTAAAGTCCCTCGCATAACGTCGCAGAAAAGCTAAGTTAGCATAAGCCTTTGGAATAATATAGCTAATGTGATTCACAAAGTTAAATCCAGTGTCAAATACTACCCCGAGGTTAGAGAACTCTCCAACAGTGGAAAGAGCGGAATTCGATAAAGTGTAAGACGACGAAATACGATTTGAAGATTTAGAATAAGTGACATAGAATAAATTAAGAGATAATTTATTACTGACCCACTAAGCGGATAGGTTGTTTAGATCTTGTTGTATTAGAAATATATCCGAAGGAGAAGTGATTTTAATAAACAGCTTTAAATCATCTGCATATAAAAAAAACTTGGAATGGTCAAAACAATCTCCAATGTCATTAATGAAAAGCGAAATTAAATTGGGACCAAGGATGCTGCCCTGTGGAACACCTGAAGCGGCTACAAACGTGTAAGACATGGCGTTTTCAATTTGAATAAACGATTTGCTATTAGAGAGATAAAATCGCAACCAGGAAAGAAAAATTGAGTGGAAGCCTAAGCATTCAAGTTTTCTACAGAGGATATTATGGAAAACGGCGTCAAATGCTTTTGAAAAACCAGTGTAAATTGTATCAACTTGCCATCCACACTTAAACGTCCAGATGCAATACTGGGTAATAACTGCTAAGTTCGTAGCTGTGCAACGCCCACTAATAAAACCATGTTGATTTGTATCTATTATATTATTAATAGAAAAAATCATTTGTTACTACCTTTTCAAAGAGATTAAAACAAGTAGTTAGTTTCGAAAGTGGCCTGTAATTTCGTACATCATTTTTATTGCCTGACTTAAAGATTGGTGTGATGTAAGTAAGTTTCCAGTGATCAATGAACTCACACGTAGAGAGTGAGAGATTGGACATATAAAGCAATGGCACACAAACAGAGAAACTGCATTTTTTGAAAAAGAAAGTATTGAGCCCATCTAAGTCCATTTTTAATGACGATTGAAGAGAAAAAATGGCATCTTTAATATCCAACTCAGTTACTAACAATGAACCAAAATCAAGAACCCGGGAGTCAGTATAGAAAAGTATACCCGATACCGCAGCATCCGAAACAAAGTTGGATTTGAAAAAATCCGCAAACAAGGCCGCCGAATAAGATAAACTTTCAGAGCGTTTATCATTGTAAATCATACAAGCTGGAATATTTAAGCGGCCTTTCTTAGATCGAATATATTTCCTAAAAGCCTTAGGATTCGATTTTAGTTCATCTTCAAAACGCAATATGTGACGATTATATAAAAATGTGTCAAGGACATTGAACCGGGTCATGTGATCTACATAATTTTCTTTAAAGCATTCATTATTTGTAGATTTCAATAATTTATAAAATTTATTCCTCTGATTCTTTAACTTTTTAAGGTTTTTCCTATACCAAGGGAGCTTATGCACCCGATCAGGAAGGAGAGAAAGGTTATTATGAAAAATTTCAGACAATTAGACAGAAAAGCTTCAAAACACTCAGAACACCAATCAATTTTATGGATTTCAGCGTTCAGGGTATCATGATTTGCACTACGGAAGTCAAAAGATTTAGCATTATTAGTGTCGGCAGAAATTAAATAAAAAAATTCTAAAGAAAAAGTTAAAGGCACATGATGCATATCCGATTTACAAATTGGAAAATTACATTCAGTTATATGAAAAATTAAATCCTCATTAACAAAAATTAGATCTAACATGCTACCAATCTTATTAAAAAATGAATTAATTTGAACAAGGTTAAAGCTAAAAAGAATGTCTATAAAGCTTATTTCAAATACACGTTGATACTTTCATTGTAACGCGCGTGCAGCCCAGGACATCTAAGGGCATCACAGACCTGTTATTGCTCAATCTCGTTATTGCTAGACGCAATTTGTCCATTTAAGAAGCTAGTGTCTTTTATAATGGGACAAACCAACAGGTACGACTCCACTTATATAAACACATTCAAACACTTGTACATTCAAGATGCACGCACGAAAGAAGGCTATATAAGCTTCAACATCATAATCCTTAAAGCATCTACTTAATATATTTGTGTCTCGTTCGTTATCGGAATTAACCAGACAAATCACTCCACGAACTAAGAACGGCCATGCACCACACCCATATATTCGAGAAAGAGCTATCAATCGGTCTTACACGCTTATGTTCGGACCTAGTAAGTTTTCCCGTGTTGAGTCAAATTAAGCCGCAGGCTCCACTCCTGGTGGTGCCCTTCCGTCAATTCCTTTAAGTTTTTTATTATAATTTGTTCTGTTCTGATCAGAATTTTGTGAACGTCGGTTGTCTCCGTTGTTATTAGAATAATTTCCACTATTATTATTACTACTTCTGTTGCTGTTATTATAACTTCTATTGTTATTGTTATAATTCCTATTGCTGTTATTATAATTTCTGTTATTATTTGTATTATTAGAAACTCGATTGCGAGCGTCATACCTTCTGTTTCCATTATTATTTCTTGTATTAAATGGTTGACGCGTGTTATTATTATAGTTATTATTGTTATTTCTTGTCCGATATATGTTCGAGTTGTTAGTTGGTACATCTGCTTCTTGAGCTGTTTGCAGTGCTTCAGAAAAAGTCTTTGGTCTAGCCGCGAAAACAATTGATTTTAATGGTTCATTTACACCATTTTTAAAAGCGTTTAATGCCAATTGGTCATTGAGCTTGATAATTATCGATTTAGATTCTGAGCCTTGCTGCGATATTTGAATTTCTTTAAGGGAGGCTGTTATGCTCTCAATTTTCGATGCAAAATTCTGCAATGGAATGTTATTTTGCTTTATCACACTAAGCGTGTTTTGTAGCTTCAGCGGATTTTTATTTAATTTATATAGTTTTTCATGAGTTTCTTTGAGCTGATCAATAGTGGTTGGCTCTGTTTCTGCTAAAAGTCTGTTTTTTACTTTTTGTGCAATTTTTCCTGCTAATATATATTTTAATAGCATATTCTTTTGTGCATCATTGAGTGTATTTGCATAAAACTCAATGGTGTCTAAAAATTTTGTAAGAAGATAATGTTCTCCTCCGAATTCGGGGATTATCTTTGAGGCAGTTGAAATATCAAAGCTTGCCATTTTGTTCTTTAGAAGTGAATACATTTTCGAAGTTATGTTTTGAAATAGCGGATGTATTTCGTCAATTTGATGCTGTTTATTTTGCAATACAATGTCTGCCCAAATCTCTTGTATTTTACTTTTTGTATGTTCAATATATGTATCTGAATATGTCCTAGTTGGATTCTTTTTTAAATTGGATAAAATGTTGTTTAATTTGTCCATGTACTTATTTTAAGCATGTAATAATATTTATTTTAAGCTGTTATATTAGCTACTGATTTAGAAATCTGCGTTTTCACATAGTTTTTATAATACATATTTAATCTATATAAACCGTATAATATTATAATAATTAATATTAGGTATATCAAATGTGTGATATTGTGGTCTTCTTTTGTTATTACGCTGTCATTTATGTTGTTATTTATTACTTCTGTTGGTCCCTGCTGGTTCTGCTTTGGGCCGCACATTTTTTAAGTTGTTTCAACTTATACAAATATTTATGCTTAAAGGATGATGATTTCGTTTAGTGAACTTACTACACAATCGTCTTTAACTACTTTAGCAAAGTATATAAATTTCCATTCAGATATCTTCCTATGTCCAATGATTGGGAAATTTCTATCCACATCTGCAAGCGATAGCAACTGACTAGCTTTCTCATCTCTAGTTAAAACGCTCTGTTTCTAACGAAATTTTAAACGTCTCTTATGCTTATTTCCTATGCGGAATCTTTATATAATTTTCATTTCAACTAGCGCACTACCGCAGTAATTTTAGTTCTAAATTTTCGAAATTTTCATTTCAGAATTCTTCTCTCTTTTTAACTTATTGTGGTCCTACTCCTTAATAAGAGGAGTTTGGCAGGATCGCCATGTAATATTAGTTAGGAGGATTATTTGTTGTATTATTAGCGCAACTCGCTTTATTTTGTAGGCCACCAGGCCGCTCTTGTGAACAATAATATGCAAACGGTTAAGTTTGTAAATTACCATTGATTTTATTTTCAAAAATGTTGTTCTTATATACTAATTTCCTCACAGAGGAAACTTATTACTAATTCTTAATTAACCAATGGGAAATCAACACGAAATAACAAATATTTTCTCACGCATTGATTTCACACGGTACTAAATAAAATATGATTAGGGTAAAATGCGCTTGGTGATTTTGTAGTGTTTGTTTTATTTATTGGCCTTCAAATTGCCGAAATGCAATGACAGCAATTTGATGCCAGAATGTATTATGTATTTTTGCTAAGCGGTCAATCACCAAAAGTACTTGTACTTGTTGTGTAATGAGCTCGCTGTTCTGCGCCCAGACATTTGGTTTTATGTGACACTTTGCGTGTGGTGCCTTGCGCGCGTGCAGTGTACATTATACGTGTGTGTGTGTCAGTATGTTTCATTCTGTGCTATGTGCATTGTATATGTTTGTATGTCTGTATGTTTGTTATATTGTGCGCAATGTGTATTGTGTGTGTGTATCAGTTATGTATGTATGTGCATACTACATTAGATGTTGAAGAATAAATAAAGATTCCAAAAGTTATAGATAAAGCCTATTTGTATGCAGCAAAGTATAGTTATATAGAAGTATACAAAATAACATTAGGATAACAAAGAAGAGCGAGTTGTTGTAAATCATGAATGTATTTATTGGTATTTTCAAGAAAGAAGAAGAAATATACGTAAAATTTTACACACACAAAATAATTTATACTTCAAGTACAAATATATGTACATATTTGGTACAGAAGCAAAGGCACTTACATAAAGTAAAATTATTTTTAATTTCTGTTTGATAACAATATTAAATATTAATATATTAACAATATTAAATAATAATACATATATTACCATTCATTAAAAAACAAAATACATTAAGTAAAAATTAAATACATCACCCATTCCGTTCGATTGTGAACTCTCTAAAGGCTTTGAAAGTAGAATTTCTTTTTTTTTTTCATTTCATTGATTTAAGTCAATGGTTACGAAACCTTACATACTTGATACAGAAAAGTACTTATGAATAGTTCTTACATACTAGATAAACATTTATTATTTGTAGTGAGATTCAATTCTAGAGCCGAAAATGCAACTGGGCATAGCAAAAACAAGATCAAGTGATCTATATGTATATGATATTTAGTGCAGTAAGTGCTCGTTTAATGGGAGCAAAGTTATGGTAATTCGATTTTCCTGCACTGACATTAAACGGATAATTAAAGCGTAGAGTTCTTTGAGGGACATTGAAGCTTATCTGTTCTAGAATAACCCGGCAGTCAATAGAGCCACAAATAAGATCATAAACAAACATCAAAGATTGAATGGTACGCCTATTTGCTAGGGACTTCAAATCTCTAAGCATGCAACGCGCACTATAGGAAGGATCAGCAAAGTTAAGAGGTTGCAAGGCGAAACGAATGAAATTTGGTTGTACTCTTTCAATTCTATTAGAGTGAGATGCATAAATAGGGTTCCAAATCAGAGAGGCATATTCGAGCTTGGAGCGGACTAAGAAGTTATACAAAATTTTCCTAGTGTATGGGTCTTTAAAATCCCTCGCATAACGTCGCAGAAAAGCTAAGTTAGCATAAGCCTTTGGAATAATATAGCTAATGTGATTCACAAAGTTAAATCCAGTGTCAAATACTACCCCGAGGTTAGAGAACTCTCCAACAGTGGAAAGAGCGGAATTCGATAAAGTGTAAGACGACGAAATACGATTTGAAGATTTAGAATAAGTGACATAGAAGCGTCTATTTAAATTAAGAGATAATTTATTACTGACCCACTAAGCGGATAGGTTGTTTAGATTTTGTTGTATTAGAAATATATCCGAAGGAGAAGTGATTTTAATAAACAGCTTTAAATCATCTGCATATAAAAAAAACTTGGAATGGTCAAAACAATCTCCAATGTCATTAATGAAAAGCGAAATTAAATTGGGACCAAGGATGCTGCCCTGTGGAACACCTGAAGCGGCTACAAACGTGTAAGACATGGCGTTTTCAATTTGAATAAACGATTTGCTATTAGAGAGATAAAATCGCAACCAGGAAAGAAAAATTGAGTGGAAGCCTAAGCATTCAAGTTTTCTACAGAGGATATTATGGAAAACGGTGTCAAATGCTTTTGAAAAACCAGTGTAAATTGTATCAACTTGCCATCCACACTTAAACGTCCAGATGCAATACTGGGTAATAACTGCTAAGTTCGTAGCTGTGCAACGCCCACTAATAAAACCATGTTGATTTGTATCTATTATATTATTAATAGAAAAAACCATTTGTTACTACCTTTTCAAAGAGATTAAAACAAGTAGTTAGTTTCGAAAGTGGCCTGTAATTTCGTACATCATTTTTATTGCCTGACTTAAATATTGGTGTGATGTAAGTAAGTTTCCAGTGATCAATGAACTCACCCGTAGAGAGTGAGAGATTGGAGATATAAAGCAATGGCACACAAACAGAGAAACTGCATTTTTTGAAAAAGAAAGTATTGAGCCCATCTAAGTCCATTTTTAATGACGATTGAAGAGAAAAAATGGCATCTCTAATATCCAACTCAGTTACTAACAATGAACCAAAATCAAGAACCCGGGAGTCAGTATAGAAAAGTATACCCGATACCGCAGCATCCGAAACAAAGTTGGATTTGAAAAAATCCGCAAACAAGGCCGCCGAATAAGATAAACTTTCAGAGCGTTTATCATTGTAAATCATACAAGCTGGAATATTTAAGCGGCCTTTCTTAGATCGAATATATTTCCTAAAAGCCTTAGGATTCGATTTTAGTTCATCTTCAAAACGCAATATGTGACGATTATATAAAAATGTGTCAAGGACATTGAACCGGGTCATGTAATCTACATAATTTTCTTTAAAGCATTCATTATTTGTAGATTTAAATAATTTATAAAATTTATTCCTCTGATTCTTTAACTTTTTAAGGTTTTTCCTATACCAAGGGAGTTTATGCACCCGATCAGGAAAGAGAGAAAGGTTATTATGAAAAATTTCAGACAACTTAGACAGAAAAGCTTCAAAACACTCAGAACACCAATCAATTTTATGGATTTCAGCGTTCAGGGTATCATGATTTGCACTACGGAAGTCAAAAGATTTAGCATTATTAGTGTCGGCAGAAATTAAATAAAAAAATTCTAAAGAAAAAGTTAAAGGCACATGATGCATATCCGATTTACAAATTGGAAAATTACATTCAGTTATATGAAAAATTAAATCCTCATTAACAAAAATTAGATCTAACATGCTACCAATCTTATTAAAAAATGAATTAATTTGAACAAGGTTAAAGCTAAAAAGAATGTCTATAAAGCTTATTTCAAATACACGTTGATACTTTTATTGTAACGCGCGTGCAGCCCAGGACATCTAAGGGCATTACAGACCTGTTATTGCTCAATCTCGTTATTGCTAGACGCAATTTGACCATTTAAGAAGCTAGTGTCTTTTATAATGGGACAAACCAACAGGTACGACTCCACTTATATAAACACATTCAAACACTTGTACATTCAAGATGCACACATGAAAGAAGGCTATATAAGCTTCAACATCATAATCCTTAAAGCATCTACTTAATATATTTGTGTCTCGTTCGTTATCGGAATTAACCAGACAAATCACTCCACGAACTAAGAACGGCCATGCACCACCACCCATAGATTCGAGAAAGAGCTATCAATCGGTCTTACACGCTTATGTTCGGACCTAGTAAGTTTTCCCGTGTTGAGTCAAATTAAGCCGCAGGCTCCACTCCTGGTGGTGCCTTTCCGTCAATTCCTTTAAGTTTCATCTTTGCAACCATACTTCCGCCGGAGCCCAAAAGCTTTGGTTTCCCGGGAAGCGACTGAGAGAGCCATAGTAGTAGCTACACCCAATTGCTTGTTTATGGTTAGAACTAGGGCGGTATATGATCGAACCTCTAACTTTCGTTCTTGATTAATGAAATCAACTTTGGCAAATGCTTCCGCTTAAGTTAGCCTTACGATGGTCCAATAATTTCACCTCTCGCGTCGTAATACTAATGCCCCCAAACTGCTTCTATTAATCATTACCTCTTGATCTAAAAACCAATGAAAGTAGAACAGAGGTCTTATTTCATTATTCCATGCACAAAATGTTCAGGCATTTGGAGCCTGCTTTAAGCACTCTAATTTGTTTAACCCTGCTGTTAGGTTAAGACCATTTGGTCCAATTTTTTTTGTTTTCTTTGTAACTTTGGAACGGTGATATATACTGTCTAAATTTTTCAGCTCAGGTGGTCTTTTTATAAAACAATATTATGTGCGAAAATTTAATTCTCTGACTTAAAACTGGACTAAGATAAATTGAAAATTACGAATCTTAGGTTAAGGGACCATTTGGTCCATAGTATATTTTCTTTGATTTTCTTTACATTAATTTTCCAAAAATAAGTATTTATTAGTTTGTTCGATATTTTTTGGCACTACATGATGAGCAAAATGTATTTCGGTTGGTTTTGCAAATAAACGCACTGCAAATGGAGCATTTTACATCAGACTTAGACTAGAAGCATTTTTAGAGCAGGCCACTGGTGCTGTGGAAGGTGTTCGTATTTCTCCAAGTTTTTATTTTACCAGAGTTGAGTAAATAATAAAAAAATAATATTTAGCAAGTATTGAACCAAACTAAATATAAAGACTAAGATTAAATTGTTATTTTGTATGAAAACTGCAATATGGACCAAATGGTCCTCTAACCTAAGATTCGTAAGTTTTTTTTAACCTAACAGCAGGGTTAAAGTAATTGTACCGGCCCACAACAACACTCGATGAAGAGCACTGAAGTAGGTTAAAAAATACATTGTATCAATTATATATAAGAAATCCACATACGCTTACAAACATAAGGTAATGTACATGCCACAATTATAGTTGTACTACCCGTATGAAGCGCAAATTCAACTTCGAACGTTTTAACCGCAACAACTTTAATATACGCTATTGGAGCTGGAATTACCGCGGCTGCTGGCACCAGACTTGCCCTCCAATAGGTCATTGTTAAAGGATTTGAAGTGTACTCATTCCGATTACGGGGCCTTGGATATGAGTCCTGTATTGTTATTTTTCGTCACTACCTCCCGAACTGGGAAGGGGTAGTTTACGCGCCCGCTGCCTTCCTTAGATGTGGTCGCCGTTTTTCTAAGGCTCCCTCCCCGGAATCTAACCGTGATTCCCCGTTACCCGTTGCAACCATGGTAATCCTAGATAGTACCATCAAAAGTTGATAGGGCAGACATTTGAAAGATATGTCGTCGGTACGGGACCATACGATCTGCAAGTTATCTAGAGTTCAACCAATATAACGATCTAACGATCGCTTGGTTTTAGCCTAATAAAAGCACACGTTCCAAAAGGTCCGTGTTTATAATGCATGTATTAGCTCTAGAATTACCACAGTTATCCAAGTAACTGTTAACGATCTATGGAACCATTACTGATATAATGAGCCTTTTGCGGTTTCACTTTTAATTTGTTTGTACTTAGACATGCATGGCTTAATCTTTGAGACAAGCATAAACCTACTGGCAGGATCAACCAGAATTATATTTTCAATATAATTTTTAATTAAAATGATACTTTCTATATTTGAAAATATCATAATACGGTATTTTATCACATACACATACATTCTTGAAGCATTATTATTTACAATATCCATATTTTTCCATTGCCACTTTAGTATGTATGTGGTGATAAATACCGCACTAAGAACGATATTTCTTCTTAATATGCCATTTTTTAAATAATATCATTTAAAATAAATTTTACTAAATTTCAATGCATTTTTCTTACATCTCTATAAAAAGATGAACATTTTGGTAACTGATATGAAATTAATATTTTCACTTTATCTTTTACATTATTATTTTTTTCAATAATATAAGTAACTGCATTAATTAATCGTATATTAACGATACATTTTTTTATATAACACACCCAATATAACAACTCTCCTCATCATCACATATGTAACGATAAGAAGAGATACCATCTACGATGTTAGTATAAAGCAAAAATTTTCTGTTATTTATATACTTATAAACAACCAATTTATTTCTATTTGAACTAACTGTAGAAGAACTTGGTATAAATATTTATATATCAAGTCATTCATTAACACTTCTAAATTCACATTTAAGCATAAAAATGTTTAATGAAATTCTCATATAACGTTTTAGAATTTTATTGTGGTGAGTTCCGAAATAGTACTATAACTTCAACCATTAAAAACTGTTGTTGTTTTTTCACAAAAAAATCTTCCATAAACTGGCCTTGAGCTCAATAAAAATTCTAAAATATTAACATTTACTAGGCCAACACAAAAATGAACAAACATTTTCATATAACTATAATTTAAAGTTTGCATATAGTTATTAACTCTATTAAGTCATACGAATTCCAACTTTCCATACAAGTATTAAAGATTTTGAACAAATTCTTATATAACTATAATTTAAAGTTATCTCATAGTTATTAACTCTGTTAAGTTATACGAATTCCAACTTTAAAGTTTCCATATAGTTATTAATTCTATTAAGTCATACGAATTCCAACTTTTCATACAAGTATTAAAGATTTACATTAGTTAGGGTAAGATATCCATTATTTTGTAGATTAGACCATACAATTTACTTGAGGTTGAAATCCCCTAAAATACAAAAATAACTATCTTCATTATTTTCACATAAACTAACAATATTATTTGTATGAGCAGTATATAACGACCCCGAACTTCCAGGGGGGATATAGAATACACATACAAACATTTTTCCATAGGTTCTGTATATACGCAATCTTGATCAAGTAAAGAGTCAAAATTTATAAGATCAACCTTTGATGAGCGAATTGCACGTTTTATAGCGATTAGAACTTCACTTCCCCAAAAGCACCCAGTTTTATTTCCATCCCTGTCATTATGGTATGTATGGAACAAGATAGGATTGAAATATTCAGCGTCAAAAAAGTCTTGATTAAGCCAGGATTCAACAGTAACGTAAACGTCATATTCGCAACGGCTTGTGGCTAAAAAAACTTCTTTAGCTTTTGTTCGCATACCAGCAATGTTTTAAAAATACACAGGTAAATTATTATTATAAGTACATTCAAAATCTTTAGCAATACAGTTATCTATTTGAGTGGCTCTAAATTGTGATCTCGGTGAAAAACCCGAAAAGGCCTTACGTTAATATTTGCCGGCCAAACATTTGGGTCTGATCAAAATGCAATCTTAAAGAAATAAAAGCCTTAAGTGTGTTATCCTCCAACCTGGACCTAAATTTGTTGCATTTAAAATATGCAGGGGAAAAGCATCGACTCAAAACTTGTTGGTGGGATTGTCGACAAAAAGTTAAATGCTCTCTGTAGGAATAAGCCTTTATCGTCCCATTACAAATCTTAAATTAAATGAAATTTAAGGGAGTTAACAAGCTGTGTTATTTGTCGATTGTGAACTCTCTAAAGGCTTTGAAAGTAGAATTTTTAAGAATGATGCAAAAATAAAAAATAAATGGATATCAAATATTCGGTAGCTGAAAAAGGCCGGGATCCCGGGATGCATTGTCTGATACTCTCTAGTCATCTCCGATTACACCATCGCACAGTGGTCTGAAATCGGAAAATTAGTGCAGATATCTTTAAGGTTTTTGGTTCTCTGATTTCAAAAATGCCGTCAGAATGTAAAAAATCAAAATGGCTGACACAAGATGGCGGACGGCTTTTCAGAAAAATTGCTTTAAGAGCTGAAATTGAGCGTAAGGGGGTTGTTTAAGCCGCCGCCGCCGCCATTAAAACCAATCGGCCGTGCGCCCGTTTGGGACATCCGCTCGGCTTTTCGGAGTTGCCCGAGCGAGGCGAACGGCCGGCCGTCCACCACTGCAGCCTGCCGCCGACAACGCAGTAATCAGTTGAAAAACTGATCTCGGAAACCGCGCACGCGATTGCATTACAATTACCTTGTAAATTTAAATATTCTTGTATGTGAACTTGTTATTTAGGGGCTTTTGAGGATGCTTATTTCAAAAAGAAAATTCAAGATGGCTGGTACAAAATGGCGGACAGTTTTTCGGAAAAAATTTTTTTAAGAGCTGAAATTAAGTGAAATGGGTTTTTGAGGTTGCTGATTTCATAAATGATGTCAGAATGTAAAAAATTCAAAATGGCTGACACAGATTTTAAGAAATGTTTTCGGAAAAAGTAGATTTATGAGCTAAAATTTAGTGTAAGAGGGCTTTTGAGGATACTCAATCGAAAAATAACGTCTAAAAACTGCCACGAAAAAACAATCTGTAGCGCGAATCTGAAGGATTCCGAAACTTTTGCCTAAATAATACAAAACAATACACTTCTAGCTATCCTCTTATTCTATTAGTTTGGCAGATCCTGCTGGTATCACAACTTTTTCCTACTTTTGTTATAATTTTATGTAAAAGTAATAAACCACGCAAGTAAGTGTGTATCGCAACCATATACATATATAATACTCATATATTGGCAGTATGAGCAAGTGCAGTCAGCAAACATTACAGTACAGATATATAAAATTAGAAAAGGAAAACCGAGTAAACGTAAGTAAAAAAAATCCAGTGGTGTAGCCAAAAATTAGTTCTCAAACTCTTAATTGTTTTTATCGTTTCAAAATTTTTCGTTTATTTATTTTTTATTTTAAATTATAGTTTATTTGACAAAAACCATATGCTTTTAAATTATATACTATGTGCAAAAATTAAAAATCTTCATCAAAAAAATTTACAAATAAATTCCAAATGAACGACATTACGAATATTGTACAAAATCACTTCCGTTTTGAGTTGAGCCAACATAATGTTTTTTCCCTTTAGTTGAATAGTCAATGATTAAATTTTTACTCACTGAAAATGGAAATTTATGAATATGCATATGAATTAAACATTCACATATAAAAAATTGCTTGTCAATGCAAATCAAATCGTTTTTGTTTGATTTCCAAGGAGCTGCAAAATAAAATATTAATAATTCATCAGCACACTTTATTTTGTATGAGTAAACTTTTACACATTGCGCAGATGGGTTACTGCCAATATATGAGTATTATATATATGATCGCAACATTCATCACAAATAAATGACAAACACAAACATGTTTAATCGAAATCTAGTTTTTCATACCTTCAAAATCACAGTCCATTTTGCAGAAAACAAAAAAATATTCAATAAATATATAATTTAACATCCAAAACGGGGTTTGTAGCAATAGTAATATGAATGGCAACGACTAGCCTAACAGTGTCAACTTCAAACAGATGTAGCAAAAAGCACATGTGGGTGACTGCATTATAAATTCCAGAAATTGACTCACCAAAGCCTCCTCTGAGACATATCTAAAAGGTATTTTGAACCGGTATTTTTAAATTTTGTACTTTTGGCCAGCTTTTTCGAATTTTCGACGAGAACCTTTTCGAACTGGGAAAAATTAAAGTAAGTTTACCGCCCTCATGCGTACTACTTAAGCCGGCATCTTAACGCACTGAGCTAAGCTTACGCTGTGTGATGAGCTGTTGTTCTTTTCCTTCACAACTTACGCGTATATTCTGCCGCTTCTTATACTTGACTGTGTAGCTGTTGTTGTACAATTTCTATTTTGTATAAAACATTTGTGTATTAGACGGTCTTATCCTTTATACATTTTTTGTTATTGGCTTGGCCATATAACTATTTAATTTTTAAATTGTTTCTGAGCTTTAGTACCGACGGTTTTTTCGGAAAAAATTATGGTTCTACCACATCTCCTCATCAGACTTCTGTCTTCTTGGCCTCCGCGTAAGTTTAAAACAGTCCACTCACTTCATCAAGTTCATTTCGTTCATCGCTTAAATCTGCCAAAAAAAATTAAGAAAAATTGGAGAATTTTGAAGATTTTCAAAAATGATTTTTGATGTCGGAATTGCGAAAACAGCTAAACATTGTTTAAATTCCTGGAGATTTAGCGATTTTATTTATCTAATTTCGACATGCGCGCTGACGGAACTTGTTTGTCATTGCCAATACCAGCCAGGCTAACCACCATATATTCACCATAGTTGGATAGTGATTTTTTATTGGAACGAGATGTTGCATGTATATACAAATGTACATTCTATAGTTTAAGTTTTTCTTTTTCCAATAATTCAATTAATAAAAGTTAATATTAAAAGAAAAACCAATATGCGTATTTACTTATCCTACAGCTGTTATGCTACTTCATTCAGTAGAATTGTAAATACAAACATAAAACGCTGCTCTACAAGAATTACACGGTTCTACAAAAATATTTTTGTTCTTCGTCCTAAGGTTTTTTTATGATTTTCTGGTTAATTATGAACAAAAACGAAAAGAAAATACCTTTTTTCCGTATAAAGTTTGCTTCTAGATGGCAAAGAGAACGTTTTCATCAGGACATTTTGAGCTTCGAACAACGTTATCAAGGCCAATACAATGAAAACATGATAAATGCAAATGCAAACTTTTTTATGCTATATATTTTTTTTCGTCTAATTACGAACTAAAGAATCGAAATTTAATACTTTTGAGTCTAGGTAAAATTTCGTGTTGACCCGTGTTATATGTATGTAAAAAAACCTGACCTACGGCCAATTACTTTTATTTAAGACATGGACAATATCGTGTTGCTTTGCTCCACGGCGTTGGCATTTCTTTCTTCTATTAAATTCTTCTTCTCTAGTACCGCAATTTTTGTTCTGCAAAGGTAGGTCTGCGCTGTTCTATTTATGTATACAATTTTCGCATTGTTCTCTTCCAAAGAGAAATTTTCCGTTTTGGAGCCTATCATTGTGCTGACGATGGATCCGCAGGAACCATAGGGAGTATTTTCGGTTCCTTAATGCTTTCCTCCAGAAACTGCAATACTAAGTTTATATGTGTATCTCCAGGTTGTCCAAAGACGCTTCGAATATCTCTACAGATATTACGGCACCACATATTATTTGCAATTATAAATTCTTTGATTAATCATAAAATATACATTAGTTCAAAATAGAAAACATCAAAATCTATGGATAACAAACATAGACTTTTATAAATGAAAATGTTCTTAACTCACGAATTTCGCTTTCACCCTAGACCGCCACTGTGGTCATCACGCCAATTACTTGCTTTTCAGCATTCGAAGAATTCACGCCACTTCGCCCCATTGCCTTCTTTAAATCCTGGACCCGTCAGAAAAGTTCAACTTTACCAAAAGCTTTTGCGTTTGAAGATGCAGCCCGGAGAAGATGCATCGAAATACGTGGAAACATTTGTAGAAACTATAGATAAATTAGCTGAGCTTGACATACAAATTAATGATGAGCTTAAAGCTCAAGATACAATGAGAGTCACCCAATCATTCGTCCCACGAAATCGAGGTTCTGCCAGCTTTATTTGGTGTTTCTACATTCGCTACAGAAATACCATTAATGCTCCATATGGTAAGGCAGGAATATTACATACCCAAACTAAAGCCTTTAGTAAAACGATGCATTTTCGAATGCAAAGTGTGAACGCTTTATAAGCAACGAGCACGATCACAAATAATGGCCGCTCTGCCCCCTGGGCGTTGTAATTTCTCATTACCATTTTCTACCACTGGCGTAGATTTTGCAGGGCCATTCCAAATTAAAGCGTCGGCATTAAGATCCACTAGGCTTCTCAAAGGGTATGTAGCAGTATTCGTATGTTTTTCCACAAAGGCAATTCACCTTGAGTTGTGCTCTGACCTCATAACCGAAGCTTTTCGAGCAGCTTTTGCCCGCTTCGTCGGCAAGCGGGGTTTCCACTCACCATCAATTCAGCTATAGATGGAAAGAGGAATATCTTAAAGGTTATAGTATGCACATACATAACTGATACACACACACAATACACATTGCGCACAATATAACAAACATACAGACATACAAACATACACAATGCACATAGCACAGAATGAAACATACTGACACACACACACGTATAAAAAATTTACATCGTCAAAGTTTAAATAAAACACGGGTTAGAACCGAACGCACTCCTCCCGTGTAATCAGGACGGATCTGGATATCGTTCGCCGGACCATCCAAACAAAGTTTAGCCCCGTTAGATATAGCTCGGAACCTCCTCCGTTCCGACAGCTACGATTGAAGACATGCTCTGCGAATGACCAGCAAAACTACATCCGAGTCCTTCTACCTGCTGAACCGATGCTGCCGTAGAAATTGCCCACCAGGATCTACGGCTGCACAGCATACAACATAATGGGTGCCGCTTGGAACCAAGTTCGTTCCAACGGTTTCGTCAGGTTGTGGACGGTTAGGTAAAGTGAGAAGAAAACGCGGGTTGGAACCGAACGCTTTCCTCCAGCAAACACGATGCGGATCTGGATCTCGTTCGTTGGACCACCCACACAAAGCTTAGTTCCGCTAGATGTTGCTCGGAACCTCGTCCGTTCTAATATGACTGGATACAAGCTCTACGTTTGAGTAGGTAATCTTAAGCGTCAAAGTGAGGAAATTATGAGGCTGGAACCAAACGCTCTTCAGCTCCAGTTTATTGCGGCTCCTGGTATTCGTTTGCTGGACCACCTCGGTCATGCTACTCGCTGAGTCTGCGCAGCAAGGGAACTTGTTCATCCGGCTCGTTTTGTCTGCAGAGTTCATAGCCTGGCAAGAAGCCGCTCGGAACCAAGTCCGTTCCGACGGCCTCGGCTTACTATAGCGCTCTTTATAGTGTCAGCAATGCTGAGTAGGCGGAAATCAACTAACCTGTGAAATTGGCTGCTCGGATTCCCGTCCATTCCGACAGCCTCAAGTAAGTTCAACTTCGAATTATATAGATAATAAAACTAACTTAGAACATTTAAGTAGTGTCAGATGTCAGGCATATAAATGCAATTAGGCGGACATTACATAAGTGGGCGGGGACGACGGACCCGACACGGGTGGGCTAGTAAGACCAACAGAGGTGGTGCCAAGTAGATGCAACTTCCCCGGACTGCATCAAGACGGTAACGGACTTAGAGCTTAGTACTCAAACTGCCTCCCGACGAAATACTTGACGGTAGTACCGGGAGGGGAACGGTACGTGACAGTAGGAGGTTTAGTGCAGGTTAAAGTCTCACACTGACGGGGTGAAGGCTTTCGATGCTTACTCCTCGTAAAACAAAAAACAAAAAAAAACACGTATAATGTACACTGCACGCGCGACTAATAATTGTAATAAAAACACAGTTCTTATTTAATATATTTTATTAATTTTGTAGCAAAATATTGGCTAAAGACTTAACACTTATACATATGTCCAAAACAAGAGTGAGAGTAAAAAACTGTCAATCTTCAACGGTAAGAAAGTTACAATGCTTAGTGTTCAGAATTCTAGAGGTCATTTTAAAGTTACAGAAATCCATAAAATACAGTTGATCATAAAATGAGAGAGTAACGTTATATAAAAAATGTACATGTGACATCTAAAGTAATTCTAAATTAAGTGTAGTAAAGAGTAACATTAAAAATAATAGGGTAAATCAATATAATATGTAACTGCTCCATCGCTAAAATTGGAGATATGTCTTAAATTTTAATTTAAAAAAAAAAAAATTGATTTGGAAATTTTATTTACGTTGGCTATTTAATTATGAAATTTAGAGATATGTTTCAATAAGATTTTCGAATTTCAATTCCCTTTTTATATTAGAGCTATGTATGTATATTTTCTAATTTAGAATTTTTGTATTTAGGTTGTTCCTTATGTTGTACAGATTTATAATTTTTTATGTATCCATTAGTTCTTTGTTCTTTGTAATATTCTCTCTTTTCATTTCTTTTATCAATACATTTATTTTTTCTTAATAAAATATTTTCATATATTTTCCTCTTATTACAATTTCCTAGTTCAATATTTATTGGTTTTTCTTTTGTTACCGAATGATATGTATTATTATAATATTCTATTCCTTTGCTCATTTTTTCTTTAATACTTAGGGATTTTTGCTCTATCATCAATATTCTTATTTTTTCGGAAATAGTGCTATGGAGTCTTTCAATATCGGCATTGCCAGTGTGGTTGTTAGCCTTCACCAAATGAAGATTTATATTTTCTGTTCTTAAGTAATCTTTTATGTTTATGCTTTTGAATTCATTATCGCAAATTAGTCTTGTGAAATGTCCATTTTGAGATTTATAAAGTCTAATTTTTTCTATTATAGTTTGATTGGTTCTGTCTTCGAGATAATAAGCAACAGCAAATTTTGAAAAACGGTCAATAAATGTCAAGAAATTTGACTTTGTATTTGTCTAGACATCCATATGTATTATTTGTTTTATGTCTGTTGGAGTTTCGGTTAAGTGGAATTTGGCTTTAATTGGATTTCGATCAAATTTAGATTTGGTACAAGTGGAACAATTATTAATGTATTTTTGGATTAAAATTTTCAAATTAGGAATATATATTTATTAGCTTTTTTAGACCAAAGTAATTTTCATCAATGCCAGTGTGGCCAGTTTCATTTTTATGGTAATTATCGATTTGTTTATAAGCTTCTTCTTCTGTTTCGATATCTTTTGCATGGTACGAGCAACGAACGAATCTGATATTTTTAAATCCTCCAAACAATTCTATTATTTTATTTTGTAAAATGTTATACTGATTGTCGTCTAACTCAGTATATATTCCTACTTTCCCTTTGGTTAAATGTTTTTTTAAAATGGTTTCTAAACTATTTTCTAAGTCGAAAGAGCTTATATAGATCTTTTTATTTTTGTGCTTTATTTCTGTGTCTTTAATCTTATGACCTGTTAAAATAATGTGGGTGTTGAACCTATTTACCACAGTTTCCAAAATTGGAATGTGGTCATGAAAGTCTTCAGTTTGTGAGTGAATGGTGTCTAAATCGTCCGATGTATTATTATATAAAGAACTTGTAGAGGCAGCTATCATATTAATTTCGTTAGTGTCTGCGTTAATTCTGCTTAGGAAGTCCGCTGCCAAATTATCCTTGCCTTTAATGTAGAAGTTGTTTATATTAAATTCGCTTAATTTGATTAGCCATCGATGAAGCCTTGGACTCATTTTTCCCTGCGATTTAACGAAAAGCCATTTCAAAGGCTGATGGTCTGATAGAATTTCAAACCTGACCCCGTACAAGTATGGTCTAAAATAGCTCGTAGCCCAAACAATAGCAAGTAGTTCTCGTTCAGTAGTGGAATAATTTTTTTCGTGCTCATTTAATGTTCTACTTGCGTAGCATATTGGATGACCATCCTGTTGCAAAACTGCACCAAGAGCATCGGCACTTGCATCTGTGACGAGCTGAAATTCTTTCTTAAAATTAGGGTACTTAAGTACCGGCGACTCTGTAATTATTTTCTTAAGTTTTTCAAATGCGTTTATGTAATTTGGGTCGCTTGTGTTTAATTTAACTCCTTTTTTCAAGTACCTTATCATCGGGTAAGCAACCTTCGAAAAATCTTTCATAAACTTCCAGTAGTAACCAGTAACGCTAAGAAACGATTTGATCTGTTTCACGGATTTTGGCAATTCTAATTTCAAAATTTGATATACTTTATTAAGGAGTAGGACCACAATAAGTTAAAAAGAGAGAAGAATTCTGAAATGAAAATTTCGAATATTTAGAACTAAAATTACTGCGGTAGTGCGCTAGTTGAAATGAAAATTATATAAAGATTCCGCATAGGAAATAAGCATAAAAGACGTTTAAAATTTCGTTAGAAACAGAGCGTTTTAACTAGAGATGAGAAAGCTAGTCAGTTGCTATCGCTTGCAGATGTGGATAGAAATTTCCCAATCGTTGGACATAGGAAGATATCTGAATGGAAATTTATATACTTTGCTAAAGTAGTTAAAGATGATTGTGTAGTAAGTTCACTAAACGAAATCATCATCCTTTAAGCATAAATATTTGTATAAGTTGAAACAACTTAAAAAATGTGCGGCCCAAAGCAGAACCAGCAGGGACCAACAGAAGTAATAAATAACAACATAAATGACAGCGTAATAACAAAAGAAGACCACAATATCACATATTTAATATACCTAATATTAATTATTATAATATTATACGGTTTATATAGATTAAATATGTATTATAAAAACTATGTGAAAACGCAGATTTCTAAATCAGTAGCTAATATAACAGCTTAAAATAAATATTATTACATGCTTAAAATAAGTACATGGACAAATTAAACAACATTTTATCCAATTTAAAAAAGAATCCAACTAGGACATATTCAGATACATATATTGAACATACAAAAAGTAAAATACAAGAGATTTGGGCAGACATTGTATTGCAAAATAAACAGCATCAAATTGACAAAATACATCCGCTATTTCAAAACATAACTTCCAAAATTTATTCACTTCTAAAGAATAAAATGGCAAGCTTTGATATTTCAACTGCCTCAAAGATAATCCCCGAATTCGGAGGAGAACATTATCTTCTTACAAAATTTTTAGACACCATTGAGTTGTATGCAAATACACTCAATGATGCACAAAAGAATATGCTATTAAAATATATATTAGCAGGAAAAATTGCACAAAAAGTAAAAAACAGACTTTTAGCAGAAACAGAGCCAACCACTATTGATCAGCTCAAAGAAACTCTTGAAAAACTATATAAATTAAATAAAAATCCGCTGAAGCTACAAAACACGCTTAGTGTGATAAAGCAAAATAACATTCCATTGCAGAATTTTGCATCGAAAATTGAGAGCATAACAGCCTCACTTAATGAAATTCAAATATCGCAGCAAGGCTCAGAATCTAAATCGATAATTATCAAGCTCAATGACCAATTGGCATTAAACGCTTTTAAAAATGGTGTAAATGAACCATTAAAATCAATTGTTTTCGCGGCTAGACCAAAGAGTTTTTCTGAAGCACTACAAACAGCTCAAGAAGCAGATGTACCAACTAACAACTCGAACATATATCGGACAAGAAATAACAATAATAACTATAATAATAACACGCGTCAACCATTTAATACAAGAAATAATAATGGAAACAGAAGGTATGACGCTCGCAATCGAGTTTATAATAATACAAATAATAACAGAAATTATAATAACAGCAATAGGAATTATAACAATAACAATAACAATAGAAGTTATAATAACAGCAACAGAAGTAGTAATAATAATAGTAGAAATTATTCTAATAACAACGGAGACAACCGACGTTCACAAAATTCTGATCAGAACAGAACAAATAATAATAAACTTAAAGGAAATGACAGAAGGGCACCACCAGGAGTGGAGCCTGCGGCTTAATTTGACTCACAACGGGAAAACTTACTAGGTCCGAACATAAGCGTGTAAGACCGATTGATAGCTCTTTCTCGAATCTATAGGTGGTGGTGCATGGCCGTTCTTAGTTCGTGGAGTGATTTGTCTGGTTAATTCCGATAACGAACGAGACACAAATATATTAAGTAGATGCTTTAAGGATTATGATGTTGAAGCTTATATAGCCTTCTTTCATGCGTGCATCTTGAATGTACAAGTGTTTGAATGTGTTTATATAAGTGGAGTCGTACCTGTTGGTTTGTCCCATTATAAAAGACACTAGCTTCTTAAATGGACAAATTGCGTCTAGCAATAACGAGATTGAGCAATAACAGGTCTGTGATGCCCTTAGATGTCCTGGGCTGCACGCGCGTTACAATGAAAGTATCAACGTGTATTTGAAATAAGCTTTATAGACATTCTTTTTAGCTTTAACCTTGTTCAAATTAATTCATTTTTTAATAAGATTGGTAGCATGTTAGATCTAATTTTTGTTAATGAGGATTTAATTTTTCATATAACTGAATGTAATTTTCCAATTTGTAAATCGGATATGCATCATGTGCCTTTAACTTTTTCTTTAGAATTTTTTTATTTAATTTCTGCCGACACTAATAATGCTAAATCTTTTGACTTCCGTAGTGCAAATCATGATACCTTGAACGCTGAAATCCATAAAATTGATTGGTGTTCTGAGTGTTTTGAAGCTTTTCTGTCTAAGTTGTCTGAAATTTTTCATAATAACCTTTCTCTCCTTCCTGATCGGGTGCATAAGCTCCCTTGGTATAGGAAAAACCTTAAAAAGTTAAAGAATCAGAGAAATAAATTTTATAAATTATTGAAATCTACAAATAATGAATGCTTTAAAGAAAATTATGTAGATTACATGACCCAGTTCAATGTCCTTGACAAATTTTTATATAATCGTCACATATTGCGTTTTGAAGATGAACTAAAATCGAATCCTAAGGCTTTTAGGAAATATATTCGATCTAAGAAAGGCCGCTTAAATATTCCAGCTTGTATGATTTACAATGATAAACGCTCTGAAAGTTTATCTTATTCGGCGGCCTTGTTTGCGGATTTTTTCAAATCCAACTTTGTTTCGGATGCTGCGGTATCGGGTATACTTTTCTATACTGACTCCCGGGTTCTTGATTTTGGTTCATTGTTTGTAACTGAGTTGGATATTAAAGATGCCATTTTTTCTCTTCAATCGTCATTAAAAATGGACTTAGATGGGCTCAATACTTTCATTTTCAAAAAATGCAGTTTCTCTGCTTGTGTGCCATTGCTTTATATCTCCAATCTCTCACTCTCTACGGGTGGGTTCATTGATCACTGGAAACTTACTTACATCACACCAATCTTTAAGTCAGGCAATAAAAATGATGTACGAAATTACAGGCCACTTTCGAAACTAACTACTTGTTTTAATCTCTTTGAAAAGGTAGTAACAAATGATTTTTTCTATTAATAATATAATAGATACAAATCAACATGGTTTTATTAGTGGGCGTTGCACAGCTACGAACTTAGCAGTTATTACCCAGTATTGCATCTGGACGTTTAAGTGTGGATGGCAAGTTGATACAATTTACACTGGTTTTTCAAAAGCATTTGACACCGTTTTCCATAATATCCTCTGTAGAAAACTTGAATGCTTAGGCTTCCACTCAATTTTTCTTTCCTGGTTGCGATTTTATCTCTCTAATAGCAAATCGTTTATTCAAATTGAAAACGCCATGTCTTACACGTTTGTAGCCGCTTCAGGTGTTCCACAGGGCAGCATCCTTGGTCCCAATTTAATTTCGCTTTCATTAATGACATTGGAGATTGTTTTGACCATTCCAAGTTTTTTTTATATGCAGATGATTTAAAGCTGTTTATTAAAACACTTCTCCTTCGGATATATTTCTAATACAACAAGATCTAAACAACCTATCCGCTTAGTGGGTCAGTAATAAATTATCTCTTAATTTAAATAGACGCTTCTATGTCACTTATTCTAAATCTTCAAATCGTATTTCATCGTCTTACACTTTATCGAATTCCGCTCTTTCCACTGTTGGAGAGTTCTCTAACCTCGGGGTAGTATTTGACACTGGATTTAACTTTGTGAATCACATTAGCTATATTATTCCAAAGGCTTATGCTAACTTAGCTTTTCTGCGACGTTATGCGAGGGATTTTAAAGACCCATACACTAGGAAAATTTTGTATAACTTCTTAGTCCGCTCCAAGCTCGAATATGCCTCTCTGATTTGGAGCCCTATTTATGCATCTCACTCTAATAGAATTGAAAGAGTACAACGAAATTTCATTCGTTTCGCCTTGCAACCTCTTAACTTTGCTGATCCTGTACCTTCCTATAGTGCGCGTTGCATGCTTAGAGATTTGAAGTCCCTAGCAAATAGGCGTACCATTCAATCTTTGATGTTTGTTTATTATCATATTTGTGGCTCTATTGACTGCCCGGTTATTCTAGAACAGATAAGCTTCAATGTCCTTCAAAGAACTCTACGCTTTAATTATCCGTTTAATGTCAGTGCAGGAAAATCGAATTACCATAACTTTGCTCCCATTAAACGAGCACTTACTGCACTAAATATCATATACATATAGATCACTTGATCTTGTTTTTGCTATGCCCAGTTGCATTTTCCGCTCTAGAATTGAATCTCACTACAAATAATAAATGTTTATCTAGTATGTAAGAACTATTCATAAGTACTTTTCTGTATCAAGTCTGTAAGGTTTTGTAACCATTGACTTAAATCAATGAAATGAAAAAAAAAGAAATTCTACTTTCAAAGCCTTTAGAGAGTTCACAATCGAACGGAATGGGTGATGTATTTCATTTTTACTTGATGTATTTTGTTTTCTACTGAATGGTAATATATGTATTAATATTTAATATTGTTAATATATTAATATTTAATATTGTTATCAAACAGAAATTAAAAATAATTTTACTTTATATAAGTGCCTTTGCTTCTGTACCAAATATGTACATATATTTGTACTTGAAGTATATATTATTTTGTGTGTGTAAAATTTAACGTATATTTCTTCTTCTTTCTTGAAAATACCAATAAATACATTCATGATTTACAACAACTCGCTCTTCTTTGTTATCCTAATGTTATTTTGTATACTTCTATAAAACTATACTTTGCTGCATACAAATAGGAGTAAGGCTTTATCTATAACTTTTGGAATCTTTATTTATTCTTCAACATCTAATGTAGTATGCACATACATAACTGATACACACACACAATACACATTGCGCACAATATAACAAACATACAGACATACAAACATATACAATGCACATAGCACAGAATGAAACATACTGACACACACACACGTATAATGTACACTGCACGCGCGCAAGGCACCACACGCAAAGTGTCACATAAAACCAAATGTCTGGGCGCAGAACAGCGAGCTCATTACACAACAAGTACAAGTACTTTTGGTGATTGACCGCTTAGCAAAAATACATAATACATTCTGGCATCAAATTGCTGTCATTGCATTTCGGCAATTTGAAGGCCAATAAATAAAACAAACACTACAAAAACACCAATCGCATTTTACCCTAATCATATTTTATTTAGTACCGTGTAAAATCAATGCGTGAGAAAATATTTGTTATTTCGTGTTGATTTCCCATTGGTTAATTAAGAATTAGTAATAAGTTTCCTCTGTGAGGAAATTAGTATATAAGAACAACATTTTTGAAAATAAAATCAATGGTAATTTACAAACTTAACCGTTTGCATATTATTGTTCACAAGAGCGGCCTGGTGGCCTACAAAATAAAGCGAGTTGCGCTAATAATACAACAAATAATCCTCCTAACTAATATTACATGGCGATCCTGCCAAACTCCTCTTATTAAGGAGTAGGACCACAATAAGTTAAAAAGAGAGAAGAATTCTGAAATGAAAATTTCGAAAATTTAGAACTAAAATTACTGCGGTAGTGCGCTAGTTGAAATGGAAATTATATAAAGATTCCGCATAAGAAATAAGCATAAGAAACGTTTAAAATTTCGTTAGAAACAGAGCGTTTTAACTAGAGATGAGAAAGCTAGTCAGTTGCTATCGCTTGAAGATGTGGATAGAAATTTCCCAATCATTGGACATAGGAAGATATCTGAATGGAAATTTATATACTTTGCTAAAGTAGTTAAAGATGATTGTGTAGTAAGTTCACTAAACGAAATCATCATCCTTTAAGCATAAATATTTGTATAAGTTGAAACAACTTAAAAAATGTGCGGCCCAAAGCAGAACCAGCAGGGACCAACAGAAGTAATAAATAACAACATAAATGACAACGTAATAGCAAAAGAAGACCACAATATCACATATTTGACATACCTAATGTTAATTATTATAATATTATACGGTTTATAAAAATTAAATATGTATTATAAAAACTATGTGAAAATGCAGATTTCTAAATCAGTAGCTAATATAACAGCTTAAAATAAATATTATTACATGCTTAAAATAAGTACATGGACAAATTAAACAACATTTTATCCAATTTAAAAAAGAATCCAACTAGGACATATTCAGATACATATATTGAACATACAAAAAGTAAAATACAAGAGATTTGGGCAGACATTGTATTGCAAAATAAACAGCATCAAATTGACGAAATAAATCCGCTATTTCAAAACATAACTTCCAAAATTTATTCACTTCTAAAGAACAAAATGGCAAGCTTTGATATTTCAACTGCCTCAAAGATAATCCCCGAATTCGGAGGAGAACATTATCTTCTTACAAAATTTTTAGACACCATTGAGTTGTATGCAAATACACTCAATGATGCACAAAAGAATATGCTATTAAAATATATATTAGCAGGGAAAATTGCACAAAAAGTAAAAAACAGACTTTTAGCAGAAACAGAGCCAACCACTATTGATCAGCTCAAAGAAACTCTTGAAGAACTATATAAATTAAATAAAAATCCGCTGAAGCTACAAAACACGCTTAGTGTGATAAAGCAAAATAACATTCCATTGCAGAATTTTGCATCGAAAATTGAGAGCATAACAGCCTCACTTAATGAAATTCAAATCTCGCAGCAAGGCTCAGAATCTAAATCGATAATTATCAAGCTCAATGACCAATTGGCATTAAACGCTTTTAAAAATGGTGTAAATGAACCATTAAAATCAATTGTTTTCGCGGCTAGACCAAAGAGTTTTTCTGAAGCACTGCAAACAGCTCAAGAAGTAGATGTACCAACTAACAACTCGAACATATATCGGACAAGAAATAACAATAATAACTATAATAATAACACGCGTCAACCATTTAATACAAGAAATAATAATGGAAACAGAAGGCATGACGATCGCAATCGAGTTTCCAATAATACAAATAATAACAGAAATTATAATAACAGCAATAGGAATTATAACAATAACAATAACAATAGAAGTTATAATAACAGCAACAGAAATAGTAATAATAATAATAGAAATTATTCTAATAACAAAGGAGACAACCGACGTTCACAAAATTCTGATCAGAACAGAACAAATACTAATAGTCCAAGACATAATTCTCAGGAAAACTAGGACGTCCCCAGATGAAAGAAGCTGGGGCTATAACTAAAAAACTAAATACGTATAGTATAGCACAAAAAGATACAAATTACGAAAACCAGTAGCATTTTTAATAGACACAGGTGCAGACATTTCTATTTTAAAAAAAGCATCAATCGACAACAGTATAATAACAAATTGTCAACAATATAACATTTGACAATGTTGTCATTCGAGTAGGACGTGTTTTCGTGGTGCTCTTAAGTATTTGTATTTTTCCTCGTAAAAACTTCGAAATTTACCTAAAAAAGCCAAGCTAGCTGTGTTCGCGAGTGCTGTAAACTGTTTGTTTTGCTGTTTCCCGCATACTGTTTCACCTGACCCATTTTAACGCTGCTCCAAGCAAAAGCAACCAAAATGTCATCAACGCGGAAAAATCCAGCGCGAAAACCTGCATCCCCTCCACAGACTCCCCTCACCACAGCATCAACTGTATTTGAGAGGATGGAGAGGAAACTTGAGCAGCAGAGAGACTCTATAATAGAGCAGTTAACTGCAGTAATGAGAAAATCGGAGGAGAGAGTGATGCAAAAAATTGGTGAGCTGGCTGCTGAAACAGCAAACCTGAAACTCTCCATAGCAGGAATTGAGAAGAGAGTAACTGCGGTGGAGAATGCGTGTGCTGATGTTCTCTCTCTTCGCAGCGAACTGATTACCACCAAAGCTCAGCTTAGTGCTCTTGAAAGCAGCGCAGTCTCCACTGACTTGATTATCAACGGGATACCGCAAGTGACTGGTGAGTGTTTACCCGAAATCTTTGGTAAGGTCTGCAGTGCAGCTGAACACAAACCACCACCTTTGCGTGATGTTTTTCGGCTGCGAAGTGCCAAAGGCAATGGGCAAAAAGATAAGAGTGTTTGTCCAATTGTTGTTAAGCTGTTCTCTGCAAATGATCGTAATCAGCTTTTAAAATCCATCGCTTTATTTTGCAAGGCAAAGAAGAGATCGTTGGCGCTCTCTGATATTGAGTTGCCCGGTTACGGCTCAATTTACTTGCATGAGAGTTTGCCACCAACCCAGCGTGAAGTTATGACGTATGCATCAGAACTCAGACGAAAGAAGATTTTGGTGTCAGCATTTTCCGTCCGTGGGAAAATTTTTGTGCGGCTGAAACCAGGTGAAGAGTCGCAACTCGTTAATTCTAGAGGTGAAATCAATTCTCTTATAAGCACCAAAAAATAAAAAATTACAATTTATCTTGATATGGATATTTTTATACTATGCTGTATGCTAGGTTTAATTTATACAAACTTAGAAACTAAGCTAGTAGTATGTCTTTGCTCTTCTTCTTTTATGTTATTTTTCTCTTTTCATTGTTTTCTAGCTTCTCTGTTTATATGTCTTATGCTATTTGATTCGTGTTTTTTCTATTCACTCTCACTTTATTTAATTTGCAGTCATTTTTGTTTATTTTTTGCCTTACAAATTTTACTTGCCCCTTTATCAGTTTATAGTTTTGGACTTCAATCCCAATAGGACATCTGCGTTCAGCATTGGTGAAAGCCACAAGACCTTGATAAATATTCTATGCCAACAATCCAATGGACTTAATGTTGTTCACTTTAATGCGCGAAGTCTTAATAGTGATAAATTGGACTATGTTAGGGATACTTTTGTAGAAACGGGTATTGATGTCATCTGTGTCTCAGAAACATGGTTTAACCCTAATATTTCTGATTATTATTATGGAATCCCAGGTTTCAATATGATACGTCACGACAGAGTTACCAAAAAAGGGGGAGGTGTTGCAATTTATTGCAGGTCTGCCCTGAAGATTGGACTATTAGCCGTATCTAATAACTCTGAGACAGAATTTATTATTGCGGAAGTTTCAGACAATGTAACTAAAATACTAGTGTCCTGTGTTTACAATCCTCATAGATGTTGCATGCTAGACTCGTTTTTTGTTGAGTTATCTATGTTTTTGATTGATTATGAGTGTTATGTTATATGTGGTGATTTTAATGTTAACCTTTTATTGAATGACTCATATACTAACAAACTACTTGACCATGTGTTTAATGCAGGCCTTACTATAGTTAACAAAATCGTACCTACAAGATATGCGACCAATTCATGCCCTAGTCTCTTAGACCTCGTTATTACATCAAGCCCCGACCATATTCTCAAATTTGACCAACTTTCTTTTATATCAGACCATGACCTAGTGTTTTGTACAGTAGATGTGGCGTTTAATTCTCCAGCTATTAGTGTTACTTTTATGTATCGTGATTTAAAGTCTGTAAACATTGATGATCTGTATGCTTGTCTGTCACATGTTAATTGGGACGACTGCTGGTTTATTGAGACTGTAGATGCAAAAGTTGACTTCCTAAACAAAAATTTGACAAAATTGTTTAATGAACATGTGCCTCTACGTACTTTTCGGGCCATCAAAAGCTCTTGCCCTTGGTATAATAACAAAATCAGATCCGCTATAAAAACTCGCTATAAGCTATATGCAAAATGGAAAAGGACTAGTGCTGACAACGATTGGACACAGTACAAGATTGCCCGAAATAAAGTTACTGCCACTATAAAGCATGCGAAGCGATTGTACTGTAATTCAAAATTAGACCCGTCACTTCCATCAAAAATACTATGGCGCAACTTGAAAAATCTTAATGTACATGGAAAACTAAAGACAGAGTGTAAAATTAACCATAACGACCTTAATGATTATTTTACTAGCGCCAGTAAGAGCACTAGTAGCCCTCTAACTATGAATTTTGTTGACCATTTCCTTTCAAAAGAAAAATTCCAATTTTATGGAGTAACTGAGACTGAAGTTCTAAAGTCTGTTATGACTATTAGGTCCAATGCTATTGGTGAAGATGGAATTTCCTTGAGGTTTGTAAAATTTGTGCTTCCATTTATTTTGAGTACTCTTACACACATCATTAATCACTGTTTCACAACTGCATATTTTCCAACAGAGTGGAAAAAGGCTGTCATTATACCAGTTGCCAAAAATAACATTGCCACCAGTCCCAGTGATTATAGACCGATAAGCATCCTTCCGGCCTTCTCCAAAGTGTGTGAGTCTCTGATGGCAACACAAATTTCATATTTTGTTAAACAAAACAATCTACTATCCCCTTTGCAGTCAGGGTTTAGGCCAAAACACAGCTGCTCTACAGCTATGTTAAAAATAATTGATGACATTAGGATACAGTTTGACAACGACAATCTCACTCTTCTTTGTCTTCTAGATTTTTCAAAGGCATTTGACTTAGTAAATCATGAACTTCTTTGCAAAAAACTAAAATATTTTTTTGGGTTTCGGATAACTCTGTGAAGCTCATGACCAGCTACCTTGGAGGAAGATCTCAGAAAGTAACATGCCTAAATGGCTCCTCTAAGTCTTGTATTGTTGCCTCGGGGGTGCCACAAGGATCTGTACTTGGTCCCCTTTTGTTTAGTCTATTTGTCAATGATGTGTTTTCTGTGTGTCAGCATGTCAATGTTCATGCCTATGCTGACGACATTCAGTTGTATTTGTCAAGTCGTGTTGGTCTTGTTGAAGATTTATGTTTTAAAATAAATAGTGATCTGTCTGCAGTTTTATTTTGGGCACGTAATAACTGTCTTTGCCTAAATGTATCCAAGTCATATGTGTTGCCCATAAGTAACGGTGTTGTATATGTGGACGATATTCCAAAACTGTCAATTGGTGATAGTGACTTAAAGTTTACTGACAAGATAAGAAATTTAGGTTTTGTTGTGAACTCTATGTTGAGTTGTTCTGACCACATAAATAAAATTGTTGGCAATGTATATGCTGTTTTGCGTAGATTAAGAATGTCAGCTTCATTTACACCTTTAGAGACAAGGAGGAAGTTAGCTGTTCAACTTATTGTCCCCCACATAACGTACTCCGAGCTTGTATACAGCAAACTTGATTCTGTTTCGTCTCAAAAAATAGATCTACTATTTAACAACGTTACACGTTACGTGTTTGGCCTTAAAAAATATGACCACATTTCTTTGTGGAAAAATAAAATTCTAGGATGCAGCATTTTTGATTATCTTGCGGCAAGAAATTGTATTTTCATATTTAATCTCATTGAATCTAAAACTCCTAAATATCTTTATGAGAAGTTAAAATTTGCAAGATCTAGTAGGCATCAATGTCTAATAATCCCTAGGTATAAATACTTGTCCTCATCAAGGCTGTTTTTCATCAATGCTGTGAGGCTCTGGAATTCCGTTCCAGAATCAGTCAAGGCTGCTTTAAAAAGGGGTAATTATAGAAAGTTGATCCACAGTTATTTTAACTCTCTAAATTAAATATGATTGCGATTTGAATGTTTTTTTTTTTACTTGATATCTTTCTTCTTTTACGTTTTCGTGTTCATCTTCACGTTCTTAACTATTCTTCATACTAGTCTTCTTGTCTTAAATTTAATTATAAGTATATATATTAATATTTGCGTCTTAAGTGATTTGACAATTACTTTTAAGCTAATATTGCGCTGTTCTAGAATTAAGTTTTATAATTTTGTTACTGCCATCCTGCAGAGGTATACTAAAAGACCTAGAGTCTTACTTATACATCCGAATATCTAAATAAATAAATAAATAAATAAATAAATAACATAAATGGACTTAGTGAAAATCTATTAACAACAAATTCAAAAACTAAACTTTCACTTCAATCTGATGAACTTAATATTGATCATACATTTTATATTTTTGATAATATTAACATATCTACAGACGGAATTATAGGCAGAGATTTCTTGACTAAATATAATTGTAAAATAGATTACGAAACTTTCGTAATCACAATTATGTATGAAGAACAACAAATAATCTTGCCAATGTACATGAAACTCAGCACATTACCAAGTATTCATTTACCACCCCGAACAGAAATTATAAAAGAAGTAGACGTTGATTTAAATGAAGACAGTTTAGTATGCGCTAGTGAAATAACACCAGGCATATTTATAGCTAACACAATAATTCCAAAGAAAGGTCACAAACATATAAAGTTCATAAATACAAATGAGTGTGACATAACAAGTAAAGATATTCCTTTACACATACAACCAATAAAAAAATTTTCAATATTGAAATATGACACAAAATTTAATTAAAAAAACGAATAGATTTTATTAAAAATACTATAAATTTTGAAAACCTAGATCCAGAAGCAAAAGAATCCATAATAAATATTTGTATCAGATACAATGAAATATTTCATCTAAAAGGAGATATTTTAACAAAAAACAATTTTTATACACAGAATATTTCTGTACATGACAAAACTCCAGTCTATATAAAAAACTACAGATTACCAAATGCACATGTTGAAGAGATTAACCAACAAGTTGACAAATTAATTAAAGAGGACATTGTTGAACATTCAACCAAATTATGAAACTAAATGGAGATTAGTAGTTGACTATAGACAACTAAACAACAAAATTGTAAATGATAAATTCCCATTAACAAGACTAGAAGATGTGTTAGACAAATTAGGCAAAGCCAAATATTTTTCAACCTTGGACATGACCAGCTCATTCCATCAAATACCTTTAGATAAGCAATCCAGACCGCTTACAGCTTTTTCGACTAATAAAGGACATTATCAGTTCAAAAGGCTACCTTTTGGCTTAAAAATTGCGACTAATAGTTTTCAACGCATGATGACTATAGCTTTGAGTGGACTCCAAGAAGCTGCATTTTTATATGTAGACGACGTAATAATTTTTGGTTCAACTCTAAAAGAACACAATGAAAATTTAATAAATGTATTCGAAAGACTGAAACAATATGATTTAAAACTAAATCCAGACAAATGTAACTTCTTAAAAACAGAAGTAGTTTATTTAGGTCACATAAGTATGACACTATAACTAATTTTCCATGTCCTAAAGATGCAGACGAGGTACGCAGATTTGTAGCATTTTGCAACTCTATAGACGTTTTATAGAAAATTTTGCGCAAATAGCTAAACCGCTAAATGAATTATTAAAGAAAAACAAATTATTTATATGGTCAAAAGAATGTGAAATAGCTTTCAAAACTCTAAAGTCAAAACTAATGATACCACCTGTTTTGAAATATCCCGATTTCTCCAAACCTTTTATTTTGACTACTGATGCATCAAACTATGCCTTAGGAGCAGTTTTATCTCAAGGGACGCCTGGAGAAGACACTCCAATAGCATATGCGAGTAAATCTTTGAACAAACATGAAGTCAACAAACCAATAATAGAAAAGGAGTTATTAGCCATTCATTGGGGAATAAATTATTTCAGACCTTACCTATTCGGTAGAAAAGTCATGGTATACACTGACCAAAAACCATTAGTAAGTTTATTCACACATAAAAACCCGTCATCAAAGTTAACAAGAATACGAGTAGATCTTATGGATTATGATTTTGAAATAATTTTCAAACAAGGAAAGATGAACACAAATGCAGACGCACTATCTAGAATAAAAATTACATCAAAAGAATTAAGAAAAATGATACCATCATATGATATGCTTACAATTACAAGAGCGGTTAGTAAAAAATTAGAAAATGAAAAATTAAATGGCATAGAAAGCGGAAAGCTAAATGAAAAACTAAATGGCAAAGAAAGCAAAAAGCTAAATGAAGATATAAATGGTATAGCAAGAAAACCACTTGCAAACGAACTAGTGCTGCAACTCAAGAGAACCTTGATCACCTTCACATTTGGGAAGCAACGTCATTATCTGACGTCACGCATATAAAGAAATTGCAATTTCAGTTCAAAAAGAATATTATATATAATGAAAAGGCCAATATAGTAGCACAAAAGAAAATAAATTGTTGTTGAATATAGCGATAAATCGTTATCAACTATGACGTTGATTCTGAGGAAGCTCGGATTATTCGTAGAACAACAGGAAATAGCTAAATTAGCAGTCTCTGCAGAAGACAAAATTTCATATAAGCATGCAAGAAAAATCGAATAAGCTACAAAAAGAAATGAAAACTAATACAGCCATTATAGTATATAAGTTAACACAGGTAACCAAACATCCGGCCAAAATATCGCTTGCACCGAATTCGCTGACGGCGCGTCTGCAGCTTTACACGTTAGTAAGAACTCAATACCGCATTAATTATGCATCCAGCGATTATGCTGATCGAACACAACAAAATAAACGCAAGACAGCAAAGAATTGGGTAAACAGTTGCTGGTGTAAGCAACTAAGAAGTCACGCGGCCAATAACGTGCAGCGACTAAAGTTAGGGCAAAGTAGTGTAGGTATTTAGACGCTAGCGTCGCTCTTATGTCTTCAGTTATTTCAACTCTTCCGCTGAGACCGGCTGCCCTTGTAAATTAGAAGGAAAATAAAATTTTTTTAAAAATTCTAAAGGAATTGTTTTACTGGCGCTTAACGTGGGGCCCAAACAAAAAATCCTTATAAAAGGACACGCGAGTTTGGCCGTGGGTTCGGACCCACCTCCTTTATTTTAAAGTAAACCAAGTAAATATTATGAACTAAACATTTTAAGTAAAACCATCAATGTCGCCATAGAAGTGCCACCAAATATTATGAACTAAAAATGTTATGCCACCATAAAAGTACTACAGTAAAAACTACCAAACATTGCAAAAAATTGTTTGGCGAAACCTGTAGATAAGAACATTAAGCACCACAATAAAATCATCAATAAATCATCAAGCCACGCAGAGGCGTTACCTTCGAGGGTCAATAATCAGGCATCAATCATCCACTGGAGACCGAGAGCAACTTAACATGGGGATATTTATGATAACCCTACTCTTGGCAATGAACCATTGGACTACCGCGAGGATATTCAACTATACCACCTCTCACTATATTCCGTTAACAACAGGAAAAGTAATCCTCCATGAACATTACGAGTTTTTACTATACAAGACAAACTTATCAAAATTCGAGACGATAGCCGAAGAGACGGACACAATATAAGAGCAACTTCCACATTCCCACGCCAGGCAACTACTTCGAAACGACGCTAACGAAATATTAAAACTACTAGACGCGGTCAGGGTACATCACCGACATGCGCGAAGCATCAATATCCTAGGGACTGCATTAAAGTACATAACCGGCACCCCGGACTTTGATGACTTTCAAACAATTGAGACCAGAGCCGAAGCCATAATAGAAGCAAACGAAAAGCAGGCAACAATTAATTTAGTTACACAGAAACAAATAAACGAATTGACGGTGACAGTTAATAAACTTTTAGCACAGGCAAAACGGACACGGATCGACACGGGAAATCTCTTTTCTTTAGCCCATTCTGCTTAATGGCATGGAAATAAACAATATATTAGCTGCTGAGCTCTCTACAAATACCAGTATAACTGACATACTTTCTGTTTCTAAACTTAAGATATTTCAGAATACACAGTTTATTTATTTCATTATTAAATACCCAAAAATAGCTAGAATTTGTAATAATGTGAAGTTGCTGCCCGTAATCCAGGAAGGAAAGATTATTTCCTTAGAAACAAATCTTATGGCCGAATGCAACAGAGAATACATCCCACTTTATAATTGCAAGGAAGCCATAATAGCAAACTTCTGCCAACCCTTGAAAGAAAGTCCCTGTGTACGACAACTATTGAACCAGCACTTCGCAGAATGCAAATCCAAATCCGCCGATCACGTTCCCGCTCTGGAGGAGATCGATAACGGCGTAATTCTAATTAATGATCAACCCGCTGTAATAAAAAATGAAAATTTGACAAGATTAGCTAGAGGAACCTTTTTGATAACATTCAAAGGCGAAATTACGATAAACTCCACCGTTTATAGCAATTGGAATAAGGTAATACTTTCGCAACCTGAAGCAGTACCCGCGCAGCACGTTAACTTTACAGAACAAATCGAGTTGTTATCACTCCCACACCTACAAAGAGTTAATATAAAAAACCTCAGGCACATAGCGCACCTGCAGAATCTTATTGAAACCCGCTCCATACAATCGGGAACCGCCTAGCTACTAATCCTAATTGCCACAGCTGTGAGCATAGCAATATTTCTGCGAAAACGACAGAGAAATATGGTAGTACTGAAGAACATCATAAAGGAAACCGGGGACGCTTTCACTTCAAGAGGGGGAGTAGTTAACACAGGTAACCAAACATCCGGCCAAAATATCGCTTGCACCGAATTCGCTGACGGCGCGTCTGCAGCTTTACACGTTAATAAGAACTCAATACCGCATTAATTATGCATCCAGCCATTATGCTGATCGAACACAACAAAATAAACGCAAGACAGCAAAGAATTGGGTATACAGTTGCTGGTGTAAGCAACTAAGAAGTCACGCGGCCAATAACGTGCAGCGACTAAAGTTAGGGCAAAGTAGTGTAGGTATTTATACGCTAGCGTCGCTCTTATGTCTTCAGTTATTTCAACTCTTCCGCTGAGACCGGCTGCCCTTGTAAATTACAAGGGAAATAAAATTTTTTAAACAAATTCTAAAGGAATTGTTTTACTTATACACCGCCAAAAGAAATAAAGAATATTAAAGAAATGAAGCGTCTAATAAGCAAATATCATGATGAGGAATTAGGAGGACATATAGGAATCTCAAGATGCATTTAAAAATTAAAACAAAGATATGTTTGGAAAAACATGAGTAACATGGTAAAGAATTATATTAATAACTGCAAATTATGCAATGAAATAAAAGTAACTAAATACACAAGAGAAAAAATTACCCGGACAGACACTCCAACAACTTCATTTGAAACAATTACAGTTGACACAGTAGGCCCTTTACGTCCATCAAACGGATACAGATACATTCTGACTTTTCAATGTGAACTCACAAAGTATATAGCAGCATTTCCAATGCAAAGTAAAGATGCAGTTACTGTAGCAAGAACAATTGTTAAGGGATTCATATTAAAATATGGATGTTTTAAAAACATAAAAACTGACAAAGGTACAGAATTTACAAACGAATTACTTACCAACATATGTAAACTATTAAACATGGACAAAAAGGTTTCAGCACCATTCCACCATGAGACATTAGGAGCATTAGAACGAAACCATAGAGTATTAAATGATTACCTACGAGCACTTCAAAAAGAAGACAATTGGGAAGACTTATTACCCTATTACGTGTACTGCTACAACACAACGCCAAACTGTACGACACATTATTCTCCACATGAGCTAGTGTTTGGAAAAATCAGCGGTCTACCCTGCGAAATACTTAAATCTAAAAACCAATTATACAATATTGATGATTATCTGACAGAGCTCAAACTGAAACTTATACATGCTCATAATATGGCTCATCAATCTCTAATACAAAATAAGATTGATAGAATTAAGAAACAAACAAACAATATTATAAGTAATTTCAAAAATAATGATTTAGTTTATATTAAAGTAGGAAATAAGAAAGTGGCCGCTGTGGTCGAGTTGGTAGCGGTGCGTACTATAACTTGATATGCCGGTGAGTTCGAGGTTCGAACCTCAGTCAGGGCAAGCAAAATCTTAATAATAGAAAAAGTTTTTTCTAATAGCGGTCACCCCTCGGCAGGCAATGGCAAAACCTCCGAGGGTATTTCTGCCATGAAAAAGCTTCTCATTAAATACTTCTGCCGTTCGGAGTCGGCACAAAACTGTAGGTCCTTCCATTTGTGGTATAATATGAAGACGCACACCACAAATGGTAGGAGAAGCTCGGCCAAACACTGAGCTATATAGTGTACGCGCCAAAATTATATATATATAGGAAATAAGAAAAAATTTGATAAAATTTTTAAAGGCCCTTACAAAGTCATTAGACAAGAAGGCGTCAATAGCTTTATACAAATAGAAAATAAATTAGTTAAAATACACAATAACAATATAATTAAAGCTAGAAACATATAATTAATTGTAAACTATAATATATTAATATATGTACATAAATTGTAACATAATATGCACATTTGCCTAACTTTTCAGAAACTACAGCAATTGTACATTTAACTAAAGGGGTAGGATGTAGTATGCACATACATAACTGATACACACACACACAATACACATTGCGCACAATATAACAAACATACAGACATACAAACATACACAATGCACATAGCACAGAATGAAACATACTGACACACACACGTATAATGTACACTGCACGCGCGCAAGGCACCACACACAAAGTGTCACATAAAACCAAATGTCTGGGCGCAGAACAGCGAGCTCATTACACAACAAGTACAAGTACTTTTGGTGATTGACCGCTTAGCAAAAATACTTAATACATTCTGGCATCAAATTGCTGTCATTGCATTTCGGCAATTTGAAGGCCAATAAATAAAACAAACACTACAAAAATACCAAGCGCATTTTACCCTAATCATATTTTATTTAGTACCGTGTGAAATCAATGCGTGAGTTGCGCTAATAATACAACAAGTAATCCTCCTATCTAATATTACAAGATCTTCAAAAGAGATATAAGTGGAAAAATCCAAAGCACAATCCTCAGCCAGGCGATCTCGTTGTGAAGATTCGCTCCCACCCACTGAGTGGAGACTGGAACGAATCGAAACGGTTCGCCACGGGCCTGACAACCATGTACATGTCGTGGAGATCCGCATACAAAACGGGGTTGTCAAGTGCCCTCTGTTAAAACTGTGCTTCATTCCACAAGCGCCTTCTTCGCGCGAATCACAGTAATTAAAGGAAAAAGAAACCATCCGTACATACCATCCCTACACTACATCTACTATAGTAAAAGCTTTAAACTTCCCATTTTAAAAGTCATTCCAAGTACTTCTCGTTTCCGTTTGCTCTTGTGTTTTCAGCTTGAAACCCTTAATGGCTGCCAGGAAAGCCTGCCCTCTGGCACCGACCGCAGAGATAGAAAATTGTCTCCAATGTAGACTCTGCCATCGGTACCACGCGCAGCGGACCTGACCAGCCTTCAAGGCCATGAAGCCACTACAACGCTTGGCTGCAGCATGGGCGCAAGGATACTGCGTCAACTGCCTCGCGCTCACCTACACCACCGGTGAGTGCGACGCAACAGGCAGCTGCAAGACCTGCGGGCTCGAGCACCATACGCTGTTCCAAAGGGCAAAGCAAAGCAGCCATCCAACCAGCGGGCAAAACCAAAACAACCAATTTGAACGCGTGCCTCCACCGAGGAAGCTAGTGAAGATAACGACGACAAAAACAACGAAGAATATGGCGAAGAAGACAATCGCGCGCACTAAGGACGGCTTGCAGACAACACAATACCCGGGCCGCACCACTCAACGCCTGCTAGGCAATACCACCCGCGCCTTGAAAGATCTGCAGAAGGTGCTTACCAGCGCATCCCTGCAAGTCGGGGAGGATGTTTAAGCCGCCGCCGCCGCCAATTAAACAAACCGGCCGTGCGCCCGTTTGGGACATCCGCTCGGCTTTTCGGAGTTGCCTGAGCGAGGCGAACGGCCGGCCGTCCACCACTGCAGCCTGCCACCGACAACGCAGTCATCAGTTGTAAATTTAAATATACTTGTATGTGAGCTTGAAGAACCCTATATTAAAGAAATGTTATTGAAATAAAATTAAAAACAAAAGTGTTGAAAACTAATTGAAAGATTCAGAAAATCTGGTGAGTGCGAAAGGCGACCAAGCAGTTATTTAAGGGCGTTTGAGGACGCTGATTTCAAAAATAATGTCAAAAATAAAATTCAAGATAGCTGATACAAAATGGCGGACAGTTTTTCGGGAAAAAGTTTTTTTAAGAGCTGAAATTAAGTGAAAGGGGTTTTTTGAGGTTGCTGATTTTATAAATGACGTCATAATGTAAAAATTCAAAATGGCTGACACAGAATGGAAGACAGTTTTTCGGAAAAAAGTAGATTTAAGAGCTAAAATTTTGTGTAAGGTGGTTTTTGAGAATACAATACAGTTCTAGCTATCCTCTTATCCTATTAGTTTGGCAGATCCTGCTGGTATCATCACTTTCTCCTACTTTTGTTATAATTTTATGTAAAACTAATAAAACATATTTAATCGAAATCTAGTTTTTCATACCTTTAAAATCACAGTCCATTTTGAAGAACACAAAAAAATATTCAGTAAATATATAATTTAACATCCAAAACGGGTTTTGTAGCAATAGTAATACGAATGGCAACGACTAGCCTAGCAGTGTCAACTTCAAACAGATGTAGCAAAAAACACATGTGGGTGACTGCATTATAAATTCCAGAAATTGACTCACTAAAGCCTCCTCTGAGACATATCTAAAAACTATTTTGAACCGGTATTTTTAAATTTTGTACTTTTGGCCAGCTTTTTTGAATTTTCGACGAGGACCTTTTCGAACTGCGAAAAATTAAAGTAAGTTTACCGCCCTCATGCGTAATACTTAAGCCGGCATCTTACGCACTGAGCTAAGCTTACGCTGTGTGATGAGCGGGTGTATGAATTAGCCCCCACTGAATTAACCCCCACCGGGCAAAATGACTTAAGCCCCACCAATTTTACAACAAAATTAATAATGGCGGAAAGTGGGGCTAAAGTCATTTTCGTGGGGATCAATTCATTTTTTTTTAGTGGGGATTCTGTCATGTAAGAACCCCCACGTTTGGTGGGCCTTAATTCATTTTGATTGGTGGGGATAAAATCATTTTCGTGGGGTTTAATTCATTTTAATTCCGTGATCTTTTATAAAAATAAAACAAACAGTTAGCAACGTAAAAATATAATACTTTTCAAATTTTATTTAATTTCTTTGCTTTCTTTCTCCATATTTTCGTAAGTCTCCGTTACAAAAAACTATTTGATTAAGTATAACATTATAGCTATAGTACTTGTGAGCGTTTGGAGAATTTTCAAGCAATAAGAGTAAATCTGATATTTTTTTTTGGTGAGTTCTTGTGAACGGTATCCATCGTATTAGTTGAAAGAGTTGCGACTCGCTGATTCCATTAACGAAAGCAAAAACACAAACTATTAATTGCGCCTTATAACTTTTTTTTCCTAAAAAAGAATCAATTATAAATCCAGGAACATGAGAAAAGTTTATAGTATCGCTTTTATTTAGCAAGATCTTCCTTGCGTTTATACGATTACTCTCTATTTGTTTCAATTTTTCCATATTCATTTTTAAGCAGAATACGCACTCTATTAAGATTGAATTGTCAAAGATTTTTCCTTTTACGAAATTTTAAAATCACTAATAGTATACATTTCGTAAAAGGAGAAACCATAATTTTGTAAATTATAAAATAATAGAAGGGAATTTTTCCTTTTACGAAAGGTTAAATTCACTAATAGTGCACATTTCGTAAAAGGAGAAACCATAATTTTGTAAATAATCATATAATAAAAATCCATCTCTTACAACTATTTTTTCTTGGGATAGTGAATTTCCTGCTGGGGTTTTGTTAAAATTTTGATTTAAAAACTTGAAGTTTAAAGCAAGCAAAATAACTTAAAAATGAAGTAAAGTCATTTTCGTGGGGATTAATTCCTTTTTTTTTTAGTAGGGATTCTGTCATGTAAGAACCCCCACGTTTGGTGGGGCTTAATTCATTCCGATTGGTGGGGATAAAATCATTTTCGTGGGGTTTAATTCATTTTTTTTTCGTGGGGATTCTGTCATTTTTGGTGGGGAAAGATTCACTGAGAAATTGGTGGGGCTTAAGTCATTTTGCCCGGTGGGGGTTAATTCAGTGGGGGCTTATTCATACACCCGTGATGAGCTGTTGTTATTTCTGTTCTTTTCCCTTCACAACTTACTCCAATCAAGTGCGTATATTCCGATGCTTCTTATACTTGACTGTGTAGCTGTTGTTGTACAATTTCTATTTTGTATAAAACATTTATGTATTAGACGGTCTTATCCTTTATACATTTTTTGTTATTGTCTTGGCCATATAACTATTTAATTTTTAAATTGTTTCTGAGCTTTAGTACCGACGGTTTTTTCGGAAAAAATTATGGTTCTACCACATCTCCTCATCAGACTTCTGTCTTCTTGGCCTCCGCGGAAGTTTAAAACAGTCCACTCACTTCATCAAGTTCATTTCGTTCATCGCTTAAATCTGCCAAAAAAAATTAAGAAAAGTTGGAGAATTTTGAAGATTTTCAAAAATGATTTTTGATGTCGGAATTGCGAAAACAGCTAAACATTGTTTAAATTCCTTAAGAAATTTTCGGGGTTGGAGATTTAGCGATTTTATTTATCTAATTTCGACATGCGCGCTGACGGAACTTTATTTAAAAAAAAAAGCTGAAAAAATCTAATTCAAATTTCAATTGATATTAAAATAGGAAAATATTAGCCCATTAATATTCCCAATATTACGAGCCAGGCACGACTTGAAATTGAAGCTCATCAAAAAGTATACTACTCCCTATGACTTTATTTGTTTTCATCCTCACTTATCAAAATTTCGGTTTAGAAAATGAAAGAGAAATTTAAAATTTTTTAAATATATTATTTTTGATTTGTTTTCATCCTCACTTATCAAAATTCTGGTTTAGAAAATAAAATATAGGAAATTTAAAATTTTGTAAATATATTATTTTCTGGGCTTTGTCACTTTTTTGTCATTGCCAATACTAGCCAGGCTAACCACCATATATTCACCATAGTTGGATAGTGATTTTTTATTGGAACGAGATGTTGCATGTACATATGTATGTATATACAAATGTACATTCTATAGTTTAAGTTTTTCTTTTTCCGAAAATTCAATTAATAAAAGTTAATATTAAAAGAAAAACCAATATGCGAATTTACTTATCCTACAGCTGTTATGCCACTTCATTCAGTAGAATTGTAAATACAAACATAAAATGCTGCTCTACAAAAATTACACGGCTCTAAAAAAATATTTTTGTTCTTCGTTCTAAAGTTTTTTTTTATGATTTTCTGGTTAATTATGAACAAAACCGAAAAGAAAATACCTCTTTTCCGTATAAAGTTTGCTTCTAGATGGCAAAGAGAACGTTTTCATCAGGACACTTTGAGCTTCGAACAACGTTATCAAGGCCAATACAATGAAAACATGATAAATGCAAATGCAAACTTTTTTATGCTATATATTTTTTTTCGTCTAATTACGAACTAAAGAATCGAAATTTAATACTTTTGAGTCTAGGTAAAATTTCGTGTTGACCCGTGTTATATGTATGTAAAAAAAAACGTTTATTTAAGGCATAGACAATATCGTGTTGCTTTGCTCCACGGCGTTGGCATTTCTTTCTTCTATTAAATTCTTCTTCTCTAGTACCGCAATTTTTGTTCTGCAAAGGTAGGTATGTGCTCTTCTATTTATGTATACAATTTTCGCATTGTTCTCTTCCAAAGAGAAATTTTCCGTTTTGGAGCCTATCATTGTGCTGACGATGGATCCGCAGGAACCATAGGGAGTATTTTCGGTTCCTTAATGCTTTCCTCAAGAAACTGCAATACTAAGTTCACATGTGTATCTCCAGGTTGTCCAAAGACGCTTCGAATATCTCTACAGATATTACGGCACCACATATTATTTGCAATTATAAATTTTTTGATTAATCATAAAATATACATTAGTTCAAAATAGAAAACATCTAAATCTATGGATAACAAACATGAACTTTTATAAATGAAAATGTTCTCAACTCACGAATTTCGCTTTCACTCTAGACCGCCACTGTGGTCATCACGCCAATTACTTGCTTTTCAGCATTCGAAGAATTCACGCCACTTCGCTTCATTGCCTTTTTTAAATCCTGGGAATTTTATTGGTTCATGACTATGCGCTGTGTGCTTATTACGGCTGATTTGTGGCAGGTGTTCACAACTACAAAGCCCGAGACAGCAACTGAAGCGCAGTCAGTCAAATGGGACACGACAGAACAAAAGGCGTGCCGTGCCTTATTTAAACTTTAAAGTTGCACATAAAAGCTTGTACGACCGCAGCGGACGCATGGGAAAAATTGTAGCTGCAACACCGCTCGACCCAGGTTTTCAAAGATGAAAGCTATGCTAAGGTAAATACAACTCAATCCCAATCACTTATAGGGTCTTTGATGTACCTAGCAATTTTAAGCCGGCCTGACATTTTGCACGCTGTAAGCAAATTGTCGCAACGCAACACAAACCCGCACGCGGAGCACGAAGCTGCTGCTAAGCACGTCCTGCGTTATCTTTCTTGTACTATAAATCTGAGTAAAGTGTACCGAAAAATTGGCGAAACCGTGCATGGATTCGCAGATGCCGATTGGGCAAATGATCAGCTCGATAGAAATGCCTACTCTGGATATGCTTTCCTTTTAGGTGGAAGCATTTTTTTTTGGTATTCAGCAAAGCAGAGTGTTGTTGCCTTAAGCAGCACAGAAGCGGAGTATGTTGCTCTAACTGCAGCCGCCAAAGAAGCAATATACCTACGCAATCTCCTAAACGAAATAGGATGGTCAAAACAGGATCCAATGCTTGTCTGCGGGATAATTTAAGTGCTCAACACATTTCAAAAAATCCTGTATATCATAAACGTTCAAAACATACTGACATAAATTTCATTTTAGACGAGAAAAAATTGCAAGTCATGAAATTGTATTAAAATATGTTTCTACTGATAAAAACATTGCTGATGTACATATTTACTAAAAATTTATGCAAGAAAAACACCGTAACTTTACAAAAATACTTGGTTTGATTTAAAATGTATTGAAATTAATATATGCACATATAGTAGAAGAAGTGTTGAAATTGTATTAGTAAAGTAAGCTAAATATCTATAACTTTTGCATAAGTCTGGCAACACTGCGATGTTAGTTTTGAATTCCATTTTATCGCATTGTTGCTTTACATCGATTTTCGCTGTGGTCAGTCAGTCGGTTTTTAGCAGTCTACAAGTTTACTTAACTTTCTATTTCGCTGTACAACTTACACATTTTACATTACACAATAATTCAATTGAAATAAAACCGTTTTTGTTAATTGCTAAAAAATGGAGTCTTTCATTTATTCCAACAAATTGTTTTTTTTTTCATTTCGGCCTTGAACTCATCAAAAATCGATATATAATATATACATATATTAAAGTCTGCTTTATCGAAAAGCTTCTCATATACTCTTACTGAATCTTAATAGTTTATTTGGCAAGCTTCGATCCATCTCTTGGTATGCACACCTCTTCTTGGCACTGCATAAAAAATAAAATTGGTTGCCATTTTGCCTTTACTAATTGCGCACGATGCCCATTTTTTTTTGTTATTTTTTAAATTATTTGCAGCTTTTTTTTCAAGCTTTGTATGTCTGTGCATAATTTTTTCACAAAACTATTTGTTTACTTTTTTTTTTACACATTCAGGGGTTAACAAACTTTAAAAGATTTGACATAATAACGCTCCAGAATTTAGGCGCTGTGAGTACTTGGCACACTTCATTAGATACACTTTGAGCTATATGAGCTGTTAAAAACATTTCACTCATTTATCCGGTTTATTTTGTTCGTCGCTAAGGTCTGCTAGAAATGAAATAAAAATGAATTGAATGAGAACTTTTTGTAAATTTGTACATTGTTTGAAACTTGGGATTACCATTTTTATGATTATTATTGCTTCTCCAATATAAAAGAGAAAACAAATCAATGGCCAAACTTGTTAATAAGCTCCAAGTTCCTGTGTTGAAGCTCTGCATATAATTCAAGATTATACTTAATGTTTAAATAAAAATTAATATGTAACATAAGGTAAATCAAATCTTTAAACCAATGCTAAAAATTTCAACCTTGTATTGTTTTCAAACGAATTTGACAGACATGCAACTCTGTGAAGTAAACGCACGCAAATCAATTTCGTGTGGACGTGGTTAAAAAACCTGCGTGTTTGAGTCCAAAAACGCTAGCCGTGAATATTAAGTGAGCCTGTTAGTGTTGTCTGAATCTAATAAAAAAAATATCTAGAATCTCCAATGAGTGAAACGGTTCAGTGAAAAAACTTAACGGTTTAACCGTTTTTCGCATACAAAAACTTATTGCTTTCGGTTCTAATATATTGAATTCCAAAAGCTATCCCTGTTTTAAAGAAATATTTATTTTTAGGTTTAAGATTTAGGCAAAATGTAGTTGTAATAACCTAATTGATTTTTCCCACTTTTTTAAATATTATTTCAATTCTCTTTTTTCTGATTTTATTTCAAAAACCTCTTCCGCTATTTTCTTGTTGATCTGCTCTAATATTTTAGAAGGCTTTTTAACGTACAGTTACACTTTTCAAAGGGGTATGCTGGAAAAGAGTTTATAAACCCAGTTTCTTTAACGCATTGGATTAACTGGAGAAGGGAATGTATGTATATTGTAGCTGATTAGGTACTCAAAATACATAATTGGAACAAATCCACGAAATATTTGATTATATTTAAAGCAACTTCTAAATTTTTTCGAAAGATTCCTTTACAGATAACGCCTACAGGAGCAGTGAAGCAGGCAAAAATTTTAATAATATTGTTCGTTGACAACATCTTTTAACGCAGCAATTCCGGTATACAGTATAAACTGGCGATATTCGCTAGCTTTTCATCTTAAAATTTTTCCTATGATTCTAGGTTTTCTAGCGAATTCATCTGGAATATATTTTTTTTTTTGCAATATTTTCGATCGTTCACTCGTATTAAAGCGTGCGCTCGAGCCAACTCAGTTGAGTGTTTGTTGTACGAGCTTGGCCACAGACGTGTTTTGTTTTGCTGCGTTGCGTTGCTCATATATAGATACGTGTGTTGCCTCTGAGGCAAAGTTTAGGTACTTTTTTTGTACATATTCGTTTGCGCATTTGTTTTGTTTTTTTGCTAAAATTTTGAGTTTTTGTATAATTTTTATAGTTTTCAGAGATGGCTCCTCCTGATCTGCAGTTACTTAAATGGCTGGAGGAGATATCGCTTGATGGAAGTGAGCTTGATGACGATTTGGGAGTAGATATCGGTGGAAAAACCACAAACTTTATTTTGTCTTGCACAATTTTTTTTTTAAGTTTTAAGATTTATATTATTTTTTAATATGTTAATTAGATTTTAGAGGGCTGCATGAGCACATTCATTTCTTCAGTTAGCCGGATTACACGAATGTGAATGCGGTGCTCATTCAACTCAGGCACTCATGCGATCATAAATATGTGTACTTACAGAGAAAAAAGATACCAATATGGATACTCTCTGCTTATGATTTAAGGGATGTACAAATTTTTCTCTTCGCTACTCTCATTTATAGTCATCGATAATTCATGCATTCACGGCCTGTTCGGATATTGCACGAATGTGACGAATGTGGCGGACGTTGTGCAGGGAGACGCCACCAAAGGCACATACATACATATGTAAGGTGCAGCTAGCGATGGCTGTTATTACGTGTGTACGTACCAACGCTTAGCATATGCGTTGTTTTCGCTTATGCTTACTACTTTGTTATTAAAGCGGATGGATAACTGATTAGAAAATTCTTTTAACTCATGTTATTTATACAATACTATTATTATTTAAGACTTAAATAATATTGATGTGAATAAAATATTAGTGGACATTTGACTTCATTAAATTATCCAAATAATCCTCAAAGATAATTTGAATATTTAAATATCGTTTTTTTGATATTATTACTTTTCCACAATTCAATGTACATATGTATGCAGGTATTAATTAATTATAATATTTTTTTTGGAATAAATTCGAAATGTCTTATGTATGAATATGTTTTATAATATCATTGAAACTATAGTGCACTTCCATTTTCAAAAATCAGAACCAGAAACATTATAATTTTTTTTTCAAAGGTATACAGAATATGATATAGGATCACACACAGGAAGGGAATATATGTATGCATGTATGTACATACATACATGCATACATACATATGTGTTCACAAGCGCAGACGCACACTATGCATACGCACAATACACATGTATGTACATATGTATATATGTATGTGTGTACATAAATACAAAAGGGATAATCACCAAGTTGAGCAAATGGCCAGGCGCTCAGTAAGTAGGCTGCATATACATTAGGGTGACAGTTAATTTCGAAAGTGATATTTTCTTTGGTCTCAGTATTTTTTTGTGTGTAGTTTTATTTAAAAAAAATTCTAGTAAAATTTCAAGGTCGTAGGAAGAGGATTAGGGGGCGCGTCGGCCCCCCAAAGTTACACAAAATACGTTTTTTTCACGCAAATTCTTACTTTGACTGCTTGTAACTTTCTCTGTGTTTTTTTTTTTTAAACATTACTGGCGAAAGATGTTCATTAATATGTCTACAATAACATCTGTCAATAACATTTTTGTCTAATGTTAATATTTAATGAAAAAAACTTAAATATAGGAGAAAAAGTACGCCTCAATGTCGATTTATTATACTTAAATAAAATTACTTATATGATTCAAATTTTGGATTTTGTTCAGATTTATTTAATTAAAGATTCATATAGAAAATTCCTTATGATTTACGTAAGAGTAGCTTCAACAATTATATACAGTAAGACCTCGCTAGTCCGAACTTCAGACTTTTATTGTTTACTTTTGTTTTCAAGTGTAAGAATTGTCTTTAAAAGTTTGCTTCAAATTTTTTTTGCCTGTATGCTGAAGCGATCTATAATATTGACAATTGTGACCGAGAATATTCCCGTTACAACCTCAACAATAGTATTCTCAATGCTTGTGTAAGCTACCGACAAAAAATCAGCACCAATGTTTCTCGGAAAATAGATTCTTATTTTACAGTTATATGCAGCAGCCGCAAACATTTTTTAATAGCATTAAATTTGCAAAAAAATCATTCGAAGTGAATATTTGAATGTGAAAAGTCGAAAATGTCTGCTAGAAATTTACGTGAACGTATATATTTAATTGGTTATTGTACCAACTCATTAACGGGAAGTAAACTACCCTCCAATATAGAAGTGTTGGAAGTTTTGTTTTTCAGTTTACGTGTAGTAAAAAAAAATTTACGGGAAAGTTCAGATTTAGTTGTAAAAGAACTATTCGTGTTCTGGGAAAAAGCCCGCATTCCGGTCAAGGATAAACAACACTGCATTACAAATGTAGAGAAATTGTATAAAGAATGGCAAAGCTTTCAAAAAGATTCAAAGAAGACTTCTAATTTCCATAAGAGCAAAGTAAACACGTGGAAAGAAAAATTGGATATGCTTTTTGACGTGGCGCATGCAAGTGCATTAAAAATAATGTCGAATCAAGAAGATATTGATTTCTTGATAAGTCAACGAAAAACGGGGCGCCCAGGCTTTATGTATGGTATCGATTACGAAGAAGTACGCCGAGAGTGCCGACTTGAAGAACGCAACAACAATTTATTACAACAAGTGGAGCGGAATAATCGTGAAATTGCATTAATTGGTTCGTTGTATGTTATTGTTTATTTTTTATTTTCTTTAAATTAAGTCGTTTTTATTAGATGAAACTGCAGAGTTGCTGTCATCTGAATCTTCAGAGAATGATAACAGTTTTCCAGATATGGAATGTGACCCACGTTGTAGTCAACCTCCAGCCAAAAAATGTAGGGGAACAAATAAAATACTAACACCAAAACTGGCGGCCGCACTCGATGTCTGTAAAATCAGTGACAGACATGCGGTTCATCTAATAAGCGCAGTCGTTGAAGCTCTGGGTAATAATGTTGAAGATTATATTTTAAACCGAACGTCTGTACACCAGGAAAGGGAACAAATCCGTGAAGAAAGAATTTCAGCATTAAAAAATAAATTAAAATTAAATGAGCTCGACGCTATCTGCCTTCATTGGGATGGTAAACTTTTGCCGGCGCTGACGGGAAATGATAAAGTTGATAGGTTGCCTATAATAATATCGAGCGGTAAAGTTGAACAGCTTCTTGAAATACCTGCACTTGATTCCGGTACTGGAAAAGAACAGGCATCCGCTGTATGCGATGCTATTTATGAATATGGTCTGCAAAATCACATCAAAGCTTTAGTGTTTGATACAACAGCGGTCAATACTGGGCGTTTCAATGGTACCTGTACGTTAATTGAAAATAATTTACAAAGACAACTTTTATGGTTACCATGCCGTCATCATATATACGAGATTGTTTTAAGATGCGTTTTCGAAGAAAAAATAAGCTGTTATGGAAGTCCAAACGTCAAAATGTTTGAGAAATTTAAAAATGCTTGGGCTAAGATTGATGCTAAAAACTATGAGTATGGCATCAACGATCCAACTGTCAAGACGTACATGAAAGAGTCTGCTGTTCGCATTATCGGTGCAGTAAATAATATCTTGGAAGAAAAACAACCCAGGGAAGACTATAAAGAATTCTTGGAACTCACTTTGCTCTTCCTGGGTCAAAAACCAGAAAAGACACATCCAAACAGCCTAATATTTCGATCGCCAGGAGCTGTTCACCATGCAAGGAGGATGGCAAAAGCGATTTACTGTCTAAAAATATTTTTATTCCGTAACGAGTTCCAGCTTTCAGCAACTGAATTAAATGGGCTTCGTCAAATTTGTGTTTTTATTGCTGAAGTCTATGTCGAAGCGTGGTTTTCTGCTCCTTTGGCCATTAAAGCGCCATATCAAGATTTTTTATTTTTACAAAAACTTGAAAACTTCAAAAAAATTGATGCTGCTATATCTTATGTTGCTCTTAAAAAGTTCAGGAACCACTTGTGGTATTTAAGCCCTGAGGCGGTTGGTCTTGCATTTTTCAAAACAAAAAATGGTGGCGGCTTTGGAAAATGATTTTGAACAAGAGCAAAACACAAAGCGAGCTACAATAAATGATAGAGAAATCGTTGAAATATTCCATGACGGAATTGAACAGTTCGTCTCTGCCGAAACAAAAGCATTATTTGAAAGATTTCAAATAAATACTGATTTTTTTAAATTAAACCCAGACAAATGGGAGCAGGACCAATCTTATTGTAAAGCGGCTGAACTGATGAAAAAATTAAATGTTACAAATGACACTGCCGAAAGGGGGGTTAAATTGATGGAAGAGTATAATAAACTATTTACCAAAAATGAACGCCAAAAACAATTTGTTTTAAAAATTGTTAGCGATTACCGCCATCGGTTTCCGGACTGTAATAAAAAGACATTGTCTCAAGTGCTTTAAACAATATTAATAAAAAGAGAAATCATATACATAAGTAGTTTTATTTAAGTATAATAAATCGACATTGAGGCGTACTTTTTCTCATATATTTAAGTTTTTTTCATTAAATATTAACATTAGACAAAAATGTTATTGACAGATGTTACTGTAGACATATTAATGAACATCTTTCGCCAGTAATGTTTAAAAAAAAAAAACACAGAGAAAGTTACAAGCAGTCAAAGTAAGAATTTGCGTGAAAAAACGTATTTTGTGTAAATTTGGGGGGCCGACGCGCCCCCTAATCCTCTTCCTACGACCTTGAAATTTTACTAGAATTTTTTTTAAATAAAACTACACACAAAAAAACACTGAGACCAAAACAATAAAGAAAAAAAAAATACTCCATACATTTAATTGTCACCCTAATATACATACATGCATATTTACGGATGTGAAGAAGCTAGCGAATATTTATAAAAGGGTTTTACTACCATACATTATACCCACACATAAATAGACATATGTACGTATATATATATGTATGCACCTCAGCGTCAAAACCAGGTTACAGTTGTATGCAATACTTACAATGTTTTTTAACACAAATCCTTTCCGTTAATTCTTTATAAAATAATATCGTATTCTTTAACTAGAACCATATCAATTAAAGTTTCAAAACTTGTACAGAGTGCAAACATTTTCCAAATATCAAAGTTTTTCATCCAAAATTTCTAACGTTTTAATGAGAAATTGGAAATTTCTAACATATTAATGAGAGTCTTAAGAAATTCTGTATATAAAAAGCATTGTGAAAATTTTTTCTAAATCTGTTTTCTTGCCATTTACATTAGCGCCTACATATGAACATATTTTCATACAGATGTGCATTGACTTTATTATAAGTGTATGCATTTATTTTATAGTTACTTATTAATTTCAGTAAAATTCAATGTAGATTATGCATGTATGTACGTAAATATGAAGAGACATGCAATTATTGAATTTTTTCTTTTTAATTGCTTAGATATACATATAATGTAGCCGCTATCATTTGCAAAAATTGGCGCCGTCATAAAATCTTTCAGTCGAATGTGGTCTCAGGGTGTATGAATTAGCCCCCACTGAATTAACCCCCACCGGGCAAAATTACTTAAGCCCCACCAATTTTTCAACAAAATTAAAAATGGCGGAAAGTGGGGCTGAAGTCATTTTCGTTTGGTGGGGCTTAATTCATTTTGATTGGTGGGGATAAAATCATTTTCGTGGAGTTTAATTCATTTTAATTCCGTGATCTTTTATAAAAATTAAACAAACAGTTAGCAACGTAAAAATATAATACTTTTCAAATTTTATTTAATTTCTTTGCTTTCTTTCTCCATATTTTCGTAAGTCTCCGTTACAAAAAACTATTTGATTAAGTATAACATTATAGCTATTGTTGTGTATGCATAGGTTTGTGGCAGGGTCGAGTTGCAAGTCGGCATGCTTGCGGTCCCTGGCTTAGCTCGTCGGTTGGGGTGGGTCTTTTGCACTCGCCTTGCCTACGTTACACAAACAAAAAAAAGGTATCATGCCGAAGATAGTAAAAGAAATGAACGGAGAAAAGAGAGAAAAATAGGGCAGTAACGAGATAAGTCCAGTCCTGTCAGGTGGAGTCTACCCACCCTCTTCAGCGTTAAGCTCACGCGAAGCCTTGGGCGTTGTGTTGACTCCTCTAATTCTACAACGCCCCCTAAACCTGACTTTAGTCCGTCAATGCGTCATACAGTCCCATTTTTGTCTATCCGTCTAGTCGTTTGTCATTCCCCTCACTTCCCCTCTTGCGCACAAGCGCAACACCCACACCAAAAATAGAAAAATTACCACTTCATTTCTTTCTCTTTCTATATCTAAAATTATTTACAATTCATTTGTTTTATTATCTTAATAAATCCAAAAAAAATTCCAATTATTATTTTTTTTTTTTTTTTTTTTGCAAAAACCTATTTCTAAGAAAATTGGCATACATAAAAAAACATGCTTTTTATGTATGTATGTACATGCGAACTCGCACACATAAAAGCTATTAAACTTATGTATAAGCAAAAAGAAAAAAAAAAATCGTATGTATAAACAAAGAAATAAAAACAAAAATGCAAAAAAATAATGTATAAAGGGAGTAGCTAAGCTAATCTCTGTAGAATCCAATAACCACTCTTTCAATTCATTAATGCAATTTCCGTTCTCAATTGCTAGTTCTTACGTGGTTACGTGCTCAATTGATATAAGTGCATATATATATATATATACATATATATATGTATGTATATATATGTATATAAGTATGTATGTATATGTATATGCCTGCATGTATTTTCTTCACTTAATATTATATATGCGCTTGCATTTATTATGCTTAGCTATATGTATTGCGTATGTAAGCGGGCAGCAAGAAAATATGTTTGCTCACTCACCTTGTCTGCTCCTCGATGATGGTACCAACATGCCGGAGAAGAACCTGTGAGGGAAGAAATGATCTAAAATAGAAAAACATACAAACCTACGACCCACATACGCACATCGGCATATACACGTACCTACTCCCGCGGTATTGTAATATTTAATTCGCTGACCATCATATCACTCGCTCATGATCGCGGGCATTGAGCGGGTCTCTTAACTGGCGTAAAAAAAAATTAACATAATCGCGAATAGTAAAAAAAAGCAAAACTAATAGAAAAATAAAAATAATTTACTGTTCGCGTTTATGCAAAATAATTAGATGGATTTTTTTTTTTCTTTTAGCGACTGAGAATACAAACAAATGCCATATATAAAAAATTTTTCCGCACAGACAAAAAAAGGTTTGAACTTAAATGCGGTGTTTGGCCAATTAAAAATTAATGTAAAAAAAAATCCATAAAAAGTTACCAACAACAATAGTGCATAAAATAAATTTTCTTCTTTCTACTTTGCAAATGTGAGGCGAAAAAAACTAAGTGAATCTGAGTTACTAGGAATTTAAACTTAAGCAAACAAAAAAAAAAAAATATAAATACTTCAAATTGTGACTTCAAATCAAATATTGACTTAGGGCTAATTTCCTAATGCAAATTCCCTAATGCAAATTACAACAAAAAAAGTAAGTATTTACTTAAACGCTAATGTGGGTATATAGGCATATCCATATGAGAGTATAAGTATGTATAAACGTATGTATACATCCATGTACAGTTGTACATGTGTCTCATGCACTCCGCCAAAAACTCCCGCTGCTCCGCTACTGGTGGTATTGAGAAGAGCGAAATGCTGGTACGTCGCAGGTTCACCGGGAGTTCACTCGCTCTGCTCGCATTCAGCTCGCTCTTTGCCTGTTGGAGATTCCGTGCCGATTTCGCTATTCAGCCCGCGTATTGGGTGGTCGTTGACCCACTCTTCTTTGCATTTGCAGATCAGCTGTTGGTTGTAACTATATGGCTCCTGTGTTAATGGTACCGACAAATGTATCTGTTATGCCTGATATTGTTGTTGCTGCCGTGGCGGATGGTCAGTGGTGGATGGTTTCAAAGCACTTCCTGGGAGTCAGATGCATGGCTTGCCGTGGATTTTTGGAGTATCTTCCACAAAGGGAGGTCCTTTTGCGCTTCCGCTGCCGGCGACCTGGAATATAAAATATATTTTAGTAAATAGGTATGCAATGGTACGGTGTTCTATACATGCGTGTACATACGAATGTACACAGATTTCTATGCGTATATGGATCGACACGTATCTACTTGGTATTGTTAAAAATTGGGAATTTGAATTTGATTTCACTTACCTCCAACTCCACTTCTCCAGCTTGATAGTTTCAGGTTTTATTGCCAAATCTATGCACCTGCCGACCGAATATTCTGGAGCACTTCCACTTTAAACACTTATGTATATTGCTGTTAGCTAAGGCACTGTTTAAATATATACATTTAGTTCACCGCTTACTTTTGGCCGCACTACCCGTTTTTTTTTTTTCATTTATTTATGTTAACGTCACCACTATCTTTCTGTGCCGTTGGCCGTCCTCCGCGCCCTTTTATAGGGGTGATTAGGATAGGTGAATTTACTCAAATTTTCCGCAATGCGACTCAACGGCCCCGTTTCCATGCAACACACAATCACACTTGTATATACAGTGTAGATTCGACACTCACACTGGTTTATCTAGACAAATGTTGCTGGCACTACATGATGCCCAATTTCCCGTGCATGTTGCCAGCACGCCCGCAGCATCATTGTTACCATACATACACTCACACACACACACTCGCGATCACACCTCCGCTCGAGTAAAGGCTGTCGTTACAGGCTCGCATCCGCCGATGGTGCATGCACAATGGAGCGTGTGCGTAAATAATTCATAACGCAGCCTGTCTTATTGCGTTTGTTGCGTCCAACGTGTGGCTACGACCCACGACTCAAAGCCGGGCATTAAAGTTCATTAATGTAAAATTCGTCTCTCTATTTTTGTCAATGGGTGAGCACAAAATCATGCATCTACATACCTCTACTTCTGTACTATCTTACACTTAGATTTACATATATCACAGATGTAAAAGAAACTTTGTCAAAAATAACATATCACGGATAACTTAAAACTAACTATAAATATATCACAGTGAGCTGATGTTGTATAACTAGATTAATAACTAAAAAAAAGTAGATAAATAAGTAGTACTTAATTAATCCTAAAGTCGTGGTCAAATAAAAAAAAAGTCCGTAAACTAATAAGTGTGTATAAATACAAGAATAATTACGAAAATATGCTAAAAAAAAAAAAAAGAAATAATCACAAAAATATGGTCAAATTTATAATTAAATAATAGTTAGGTATAATTAAAATAATGATCACAAAAAATATAGTCAAATTGATAGATAAATATGCAAACAAATAAACATATAGTAACGTATTTAATATAACTAACTGTCAATAAATTACGTCACTAACATGAAGTGTTTCACACGAACACATAACATGCAACATTCAACATTCAACATGAAACTACTGTGCAAAAATGTCTTTAGCGTGATATATGCCAACTCTTTTTCCGCTGCTATCGCCAAGCTCGTACATCGAGTTTCCCATAACTTTCATAACAATGCACCTAATATTCTTTGGAGCTAACTTGGCATTATAATTATTAATTTGCGAGCTTTCTTTAAAGTTTCTGCGGTATACCACTTGCCCGATTTGAAACCGCACGTCCTTACTTCTGGTATTATAGACTTTCTTACTTTTTTCGTGGGCCAACTTCAGTTCTCGCATAATGTTGCTTCTGATAAGTTTCAGTCTGTCGCTTGTTGCCTCAATCTCGTGATCGCCGTCTCTTAGCGAGGCCAACTTTCGATATAGCTCGTATGATGCAGCATGCTGTATCATAGGCATACCGAAAGTGGCTTGATACGGCGATGTATTTATGGCAGAGTGTGCAACACTACGCAGCGCGAAAGCTGCATCGCTTACACATCTGTCCCAATTCCGTTGATTTTCTTTAATAAACGATCTTATTATCTGTAATACTGAGCGGTTGACCCTTTCGGCAGCATTACCTTGAGGCGAATAAAATGCAGTTTTGATATGTGTAGTGCCATATTTCTGCAGAAAACTGCTGAACATATCGGAAACAAATTGTTTTCCATTATCGGAGTGCAAATATTCGGGTACCCCGAATATGTGGAAAACATCCCTTTCTAAATATTTGATTACCTCAGCCGCTGTGGCCTTACGCATTGGTTTCAAAAACACAAATTTGCTAAAATGATCGAGACATACAAAGACATACACGTTACCATCACAAGTACGAGGATAGAGGCCCATAAAATCTATAAACAAACGTTGAAATGGTCGCTCGGTAATATGCTGCTTACCCATCGGGGGTTTCTTGAAAAGGTTTTGTGTTTTATTGCACTTACAAGTCTCACATTGCTTAATATGAGTACATACATCTGTCACCATTCCCGGCCAGTAATACTTTTCTCTCAATCTGGCCAACGTTTTGTGAATGCCTCCGTGACCTGCCGAAGGCGAATTATGAGAGGACTCGACCAGTCTCGGTCGCAAACCAGACGGCACCCAAAGCTTCCAGGCTTGGTCCGCTTGAAACTCGTCCCCCCTGTCAAACTTCGCTCGATAATATACAAATCCGTCCGATACACAAACGTCCGGCAGTCTGTTTTTGTTTTCAGTCACTGTCCGTTTCAGTTCTTGATATTCTTCGGAGGCAAAAAATGGAGACTGCAGGCATACGTCAATCGCTCTGTCGCTTAGCTTTATCTCGTCCATATTCATTCGCGACAGTGTGTCGGGAACAACATTTTGAGTCCCTCTCCTGTGTTCAATTGTGAAATCGAAACTTTGCAGTTTCAGGCTCCATCTCGCCAATCTACCAGATAGGTCTTTTTGGTGCATGAGCCATTTTAGGCTTGCATGGTCCGTGATTACTGTGAACGGAAGGCCCTCCACGTATGGCCTGAATCTCTTCACACACTTAAAACAGCTGCGTAACATTCGAGCTCCGTGATGCTGTAATTCTTTTGGGCTTTGTTGAGCTTAGCTGACATATAAGCAATAGGTCGTTCGTTTTGGTCATCGTCTAATTGAAATAAAACCCCTCCCACTCCGTCTGTCGATGCGTCGCATTGAATATAAAAATGTCTATTAAAGCCCGGATGTGTCAGTACGGGTGCTGATATCAAACTTTGTTTAAGTTTTTCGAATGAGATCTTTGCATCGTCAGCCAACGTAAATTTCTTTATTTTGTCTTTGGAGAGGAAGTCGTGCAGCGGAGCTGCAATGGTCGCATAGTCCTGGATAAAACGCCGGTACCAGCCTGCCATGCCCAGGAACCGTCGTAGCTGCTTTGGGGTTTTAGGCTCGGGAAAGTCCCTCACTGCTGCCACCTTGTTTCCATCCGTTCTAATACAACCACCTCCGACCACGTAGCCGAGATACCGCACCTCTTTATAACAAAATTTACTTTTTTCAATATTTATGGTCAATCCGGCTTCGCGCAAACACCGAGCGACCCCTTCAAGTAAACATATATGAGACGAAAAATCTTCTGAACACACTAACAAATCGTCAAGATACACAAATACACATTCACGCAACGAAGCAGGTATAACCTTGTCCATTAGACGACACATCCTTTGTGCCGCGTTACACAGTCCAAAAGGCATGACTGTGAACTGGTACAGAGGTCTACCAGGTACAGTAAAAGCAGTCTTTTCTCTCGATTTCGGTTCCAACGGAATCTGCCAGAATGCGTCTTTTAAATCGACAGCCGAAAATATCTAGTATTCTGAAGTCGGCTGAGAATTCCGTCGATATTTGGCAGTGGGTACGCGTCCTTAATCGTCCTCTCGTTAATCTTGCGGGCATCTAAACAAAGTCGATTCTTATTTCCTTTCACCACTAGCGAGACTGGAGAGCTCCAACTACTATTGGACTCCTCAATGACTCCCATACTCAACATCCTATCTAGTTCAGCGTACACTAATTTTTGTATGGCCGGCGAAATCGGGTAGTGACGCTGTTTTACTGGCAGACTCTCGTTAGTAACCTCGATCACGTGTTCTTCTACATTCGTCCGACCTAATCCTAACACCGCGAATGAGGGAAATTGTGCCTTCATATATTCTAATGCGCTATTTTGTCCGGGTGTCAGTTCGTGCTGCACAGCATCGAACGACAAGCCACCATCGGCGGGAACGAACTCAGCCATCCTAATATCACTCACGCTAACATTCACACCCTTGCTTACAACACTCATTCCGAACGCTTGCCAGAAATCAACACCTAAATACACCTCTTGTTGAAGACCAGGTACAATTAAAAATTCTATCTCTCTAGTGGTATTATCCCACAATACTGGTAGTTTAATGACTCCTACTACCGCGGTTTGTCCTCCGTTTGCAGTCTTAATGTTCTGGCCTTTGATGGGCAAAATTAAGTCCTCCTTGCCGCTTAGCAGCGCACTAGCATTCTTACCTAGGCAACTTGCTCCTGCACCAGAATCGAGTAACGCTAAAACTTCATGCCCTCCAATGGAAGTTTTCGCAAAGAATCGATTGTCACCCTTCAATGTGACTATTGTTGACACTATCTTATTAAAAATTCTTTTCAAAGTTTTCTTTTTCTCACGCATTTTTGCAATTTTCTTAAAATTCGTAGTTTTCTTCTTATTGACTTCTTCTTCTAAAAATAGTATCCTCCGTGCTTCCTCATATTCTAGCTTACGTTGATGTAAACTCTTTGTTTCCTGTTTTCTAATTACTTCTTTTTTTCCTTTAAATTCTGTTTCCTCTTCCCTCTTTAATAACTTCACTTCTTTACTTCCGGGTTGCCCGTTTCCTGGCTGAAACCCCCGGTTATCTCGGCCAGCTTGGAGTTTCCCTCAGCCTTTTTATACATACAAAAGGACGAATCACTACCACAAGCGAAACACACCATATTGTGGAACGTGGACTTACATTTCGTTTCTTTTTGCGCTTCTGCCGGGTTTTTCACAAAGTGATCTACCGGCATACCGCAAGAGAAACACAACATTAAATGGAAGGGCGAAGGACAAAAGGATTTCACAGTGGACTTGGACATATTTGAACAAATAGATGTGGACGGGGACGCAGTATCACCAGCTTTCACTGGGATGGATGGTTGTGGTTTCCTATTAGCCTGATTTCTGTCAAAGGCCTCTATCTTCTTCTCTTCTATCTTTTCCACCGGGTTTGCTTCTAACTCATTTACAGCCCTAGCTTTACTCCTGTTCTCTTTTATCACTTTCTCTGCTCGCTTACACTCCGCTTTTAGTTCCGCCAGCGTATCCATCTTGCATGCGAAAGTCAGGTTCGCGATGTAGGGTTTAAGGTTACCCCTAATTATCCCTACCATCTCCTTTTCGAGAATCTTTTTGCGGAGTCTAAAAGTCAAATTGTGGATTTCGCTATAGAACTCATCGAAATTCTCACCGGGCTGCTGCTTGCGTTCCATAATTTCACGGATGATTTCATAGTCGGACTCAGCAGTCTTGAAGTGGTTTAGCAGTTCGGCTTTGAGTTCAAAATAACCAAAGTCGGGGTTGTCCACTTGATCTTCGAGGACCTGCCAATACCACTTCAAGGCGCCGCCGGAAACCAGGCAGTGAAAGTCCGTGAAAAGTTGGAAGAAAGAGATGTTGTTTTGCTCGCGCAATTTCTCCACACGAAAGATAAAACTTTCCACACTCATCCCCTTACCAGTGCCATCGAACTTTATATGCCACTTCTCAAGGTCAACTTTCTTCCACCTCGGTGGCTCACTTGTCTCTTTTACTCCTCTTGTCCCTTTTGGCGTAGATACTGCAGTCTGATGACCCGGTGATATAATAGATGCCTCCATGTCGGTTACTCGGCCGCTGATGCTCGCAACATTAGCTCTCATGTGTCTGACCTCATTCATGCACTGCGCCATCATGTCGTTTTGTTGCGCCATCATAGCCATCATGCGGCTCAGTTGCTCGACACTGGACACAGTAGAGGCAGGTTCACTCCTCGTAGTCTTCGAACCACCCGTTTCCGAGTCCCTGGGTTGCTCGTCCCCCACCGGATCATCGCTTCCCCCAGCACCTAATGGGCTGTTTAGTGGCATTTGGCACAACAAGTCAATCTTCTGTGAAAAACTAAAAGTGCTACTTATTGATGGACGATCCTGGTCTTCAGAAGCAAGAGTGCTGAAAATTTGACTAGTACACCTGTTGAATAAATCTGTCGGTACGAAGTCGACTGGCCGCTGAACACCTGTATCGATTTGGTTAAAAATTGAGCCTACGACCTGATTTTCAAGCGCGCGAGAAAAGCTTCGGGTAACTGGTCTATTCGTGTCTAATATACCTAAACCACGCACTCCTATCCTTTCTCTCTCTTCCTCTGACATTCAAATCACTTAATCTGCAAGCACTATCAATTGCTGTGCTAATATTCACACAAAAAAATGCTGTACTTAAAAATAGTTAGACCAATAACTCAAGACTTCGAGTTTCGACACAAAAAGTTATATGGTATTTGATAATTCAAACAAAAGGTAAATGGAACTTCTTTAATAAAAAAAAATAAATAACTTAAATAAAATATTCAGAAATAATAATAATATAAATTCAAAAAAATTCAAAAATGAAAATATTCAGAAATAATATTAATATAAATTAAAAAAATTCAAAAATGAAAATATTCAGAAATAATAATAACATAAATTCAAAAAAAATTCAAAAATGAAAATATTCAGAAATAATAATAATAAAAAACTCAAAAGAAATTTAAATTATAAATTTTACTAAAAAAAAAATACTCATACAAGCTCACTAAAAAAATTCAAATTGAAATAAAAGAAAATATTAGAAACTAGTAATGATACAATTCAAAGTTAATTTCAAATCCAGCATATTTAAAGGACTAAAATAAATTTAAGTTAAAAAAAAAAAAAAAAATATTCAAAAACAAAATTCAAAAGGAATTCAAATTATGGAAACCAAACTTTTATAACTTCCAAAGATTTACTACAAAAAAAAAAATCAACTAATTAATTACAAATAATTAAAACCAACTTAACAAAATAAAAAAACCAAAAATATGTTTAAAGGCTATAAAAGGAAAACTTATTAATTCAATTAAATTAATGAAATTAATAATAATAATAATATCTAATAAGTAATAAAAAAAAATTTATCAAAAAAAGGAACATATATGTATGTACATATATAGCAATGGAGAATAAAAAAAAAAGCACTAAGTGAATAAAACGACTTCACCTTTTCTTAAAGATTTGTTTTTATTATTTCAAGTTGTAAATGTTGATTGATTTTATCCTTTTATTTGTAAGCTAGACGATTGGTGTGTGTATGGTGTTGCCCTGTTACGGTCATAATGAGGGTAATAGTCCGTCTTTTCTCTGTCCAAGTTAAGTCACATAAAAAAAAAACAACAACCCTAAACTACTTAACAACACTGCAACACCCGATGTGTGACCATCAGGTGTGGCTGCCACATTTCCCTTGCCTCATTTGTAGACGAACTGCAAACCTCAAAAACTGGCAATGCTGGACGGCCAGTTGCGTAGCTTAAACAGCTGCCTTCAAACATACCAAAAAGAAAATAATTATAATCTGATATCGCCGTTATTTTGTAAAAGTCTCTGCTAAATACCACTTACTCAAACTCTGCAATTCGAATTAGGAACCTTGACAGAGACTTAACAAACCTCCCCAGTCGTCACAACGACACAAACCGCTCGCGACGAATCGACGCGATGTTGCCGTTGTGATTCCCTAACACGGTCCAAAGAAAAGAATAAACTAGGAAAACTATAAGATAGCAGGGAAGAAGTTAAAGCCTAGGTCAAGCTAAGAAAAAGTTGGTAGGGAAATCGAGAGAATAAAAAGAATCAAAAAGAACGTTGGTGGTTTACGTTGGGCGCCATTTGTTGTGTATGCATAGGTTTGTGGCAGGGTCGAGTTGCAAGTCGGCATGCTTGCGGTCCCTGGCTTAGCTCGTCGGTTGGGGTGGGTCTTTTGCACTCGCCTTGCCTACGTTACACAAACAAAAAAAAGGTATCATGCCGAAGATAGTAAAAGAAATGAACGGAGAAAAGAGAGAAAAATAGGGCAGTAACGAGATAAGTCCAGTCCTGTCAGGTGGAGTCTACCCACCCTCTTCAGCGTTAAGCTCACGCGAAGCCTTGGGCGTTGTGTTGACTCCTCTAATTCTACAACGCCCCCTAAACCTGACTTTAGTCCGTCAATGCGTCATACAGTCCCATTTTTGTCTATCCGTCTAGTCGTTTGTCATTCCCCTCACTTCCCCTCTTGCGCACAAGCGCAACACCCACACCAAAAATAGAAAAATTAACACTTCATTTCTTTCTCTTTCTATATCTAAAATTATGTACAATTCATTTGTTTTATTATCTTAAAAAAATTCCAATTATTATTTTATTTTTTTTTTTTTTTTTTTTTTTACAAAAACCTATTTCTAAGAAAATTGGCATTCATAAAAAAACATGCTTTTTATGTATGTATGTACATGCGAACTCGCACACATAAAAGCTATTAAACTTATGTATAAGCAAAAAGAAAAAAAAAAAAATCGTATGTATAAACAAAGAAATAAAAACAAAAATGCAAAAAAATAATGTATAAAGGGAGTAGCTAAACTAATCTCTGTAGAATCCAATAACCACTCTTTCAATTCATTAATGCAATTTCCGTTCTCAATTGCTATATGTATATATATGTATATATATATGCACTTATATCAATTGAGAACGTAACCACGTAAGAACTAGCAATTGAGAACGGAAATTGCATTAATGAATTGAAAGAGTGGTTATTGGATTCTACAGAGATTAGCTTAGCTACTCCCTTTATACATTATTTTTTTGCATTTTTGTTTTTATTTCTTTGTTTATACATACGATTTTTTTTTTTTCTTTTTGCTTATACATAAGTTTAATAGCTTTTATGTGTGCGAGTTCGCATGTACATACATACATAAAAAGCATGTTTTTTTATGTATGCCAATTTTCTTAGAAATAGGTTTTTGCAAAAAAAAAAAAAAAAAATAATAATTGGAATTTTTTTTGGATTTATTAAGATAATAAAACAAATGAATTGTAAATAATTTTAGATATAGAAAGAGAAAGAAATGAAGTGGTAATTTTTCTATTTTTGGTGTGGGTGTTGCGCTTGTGCGCAAGAGGGGAAGTGAGGGGAATGACAAACGACTAGACGGATAGACAAAAATGGGACTGTATGACGCATTGACGGACTAAAGTCAGGTTTAGGGGGCGTTGTAGAATTAGAGGAGTCAACACAACGCCCAAGGCTTCGCGTGAGCTTAACGCTGAAGAGGGTGGGTAGACTCCACCTGACAGGACTGGACTTATCTCGTTACTTCCCTATTTTTCTCTCTTTTCTCCGTTCATTTCTTTTACTATCTTCGGCATGATACCTTTTTTTTGTTTGTGTAACGTAGGCAAGGCGAGTGCAAAAGACCCACCCCAACCGACGAGCTAAGCCAGGGACCGCAAGCATGCCGACTTGCAACTCGAGCCTGCCACAAACCTATGCATACACAACACTATAGTACTTGTGAGCGTTTGGAGAATTTTCAAGCCATAAGAGTAAATCTGATATTTTTTTTTGGTGAGTTTTTGTGAACGGTATCCATCGTATTAGTTGCAAGAGTTGCGACTCGCTGATTCCATTAACGAAAGCAAAAACACAAACTATTAATTGCGCCTTATAACTTTTTTTTCCAAAAAAAGAATCAATTATAAATCCAGGAACATGATAAAAGTTTATAGTATCGCTTTTATTTAGTAAGATCTTCCTTGCGTTTAAATTTTTCCATATTCATTTTTAAGCAGAATACGCAGAACTGTTTTTAATAATCACTCTATTAAGATTGAACTGTCAAAGATTTTTCCTTTTACGAAAGGTTAAAATCACTAATAGTACACATTTCGTAAAAGGAGAAACCATAATTTTGTAAATTATAAAATAAAATAGCAAAATAAATTAAAAATTAAGTAAAGTGAGGCTAAAGTCATTTTCGTGGGGATTAATTCCTTTTTTTTTAGTGGGGATTCTGTCATGTAAGAACCCCCACGTTTGGTGGGGCTTAATTCATTCCGCTTGGTGGGGATGAAATCATTTTCTTGAAGTTTAATTCATTTTTTTTCGTGGGGATTCTGTCATTTTTGGTGGGGAAAGATTCACTGAGAAATTGGTGGGGCTTAAGTCATTTTGCCCGGTGGGGGTTAATTCAGTGGGGGCTAATTCATACACCCGTGGTCTCATACAGCCGGATGTGGTCTCATACATCCGAATGCGCATGACTAGTTGTACAACATATTTGGCACTCATTGTACAACGAATGCCTCTCTTTCTGAATGCGACTGAGCGCAGTATTCTCAGCTATCTGCACACTCATTCAGTCATCGCGCGTGCTGTGAGCAGAATGCGTAAAATGTAGCGCTTACGTGTGAATGTGTTAAAACGGCCAATGAGTACATTCATGCAGACGTCTAATAGATATAAGGTCTACAAGATATTGAAGTTAATTTTTCGATCTCAAACGGATTTTTACTTTTTTTTAATTTTTTTTTTGTAAAAGATCTATTCATAGATACTACTGATAAAATATGTGATCTATAAATGTTGCCTATAATATATTTAATATATTTAAAAACTGAACTGTTTTATTTTTATTACCAAGCATGTTTGTTTCTATAAGAGACTGAGACCTCTTACTAAATTTGGGTATTAGGCGCTTTGAAATATTTGTTGTTAATAAGAGTGTTCGCGATGCAGATAATTGTTACAATTGTTACGAAATATCAGAATTTTTGTCAAATCGCGTTCGCGATGTCAAAAAAACTTGCAAGAAAGGGGAAATTGAGAGCTCAAAATGGCTTTTTATTTTGAGGGGAAGTTGCAAATTCTTGCTGGACGAATTTTATCCAGCACAAATTTGCAAGCAGAAAAACAGCGAAAGTACAAAACATTATAGGTTTTAATAATACTTTGTGCGATCAGCAATAACTTAATTAATAGGCGCAGCGGCGACCACTCCCGGATTCAACGTCAACGTCTATTTCGCATTCATTACGTTGTTAACGTCATCACTTGGCGAATTAAGAAGTAGCGGCTCATTGCTAGCGAGAGAATTAGAGCGCGATACTGCGAACACAGGAGAAAAATCAGATGAAGGAACATTAATAAGTGAATTTGGAGACAAATCCAATAACAGCCTAACATAATATAAACACACTCCTACAACTTTCTGTCAAAAGTTTCTCATGCTCATACAACTAGTAAGCGCGCAACCGAAATTGAACAGCCTGCGCTAACGCGGAAAAAATCATATAAGAATCGTAGTAAACTTGATTAAGTTTGTACCTAAGCTAAAATGTATGAATAATCAAACTTTTACTTGCACAAATGTATGAGCCATTGTACATCTGCAACCTTTCACAATTAACTCTCCCCCATTTGCAAAAATGTTGTGAACAAATAACACAACATTTATACAAAGTTGCATTGAAATCGGTGACATCAAATTTTTAAGCGGGTACAATTGACAAATTTTGCGCCATGTACAAGGTTACGCATTGCGCATGTCCGTTATTATTCTCTCACATAATGTGGCAAGCAGCTGAGGTGCGTGACGTAATAAATTAACAACGACAATAAATTAACGCAAAGGCAAATACGTTCTGTGAGGATGTGTACATGGATGAAGCAAGGTTTTGGTTTGTCTGAATGCATATAAACATAAAAATATGCACATAAATACGTACAAGGGAAGACCAGGGAAGGTGCTGCTCGGAACCTCGTCCATTCCGATAGCTCTTGGAAAACACGAGTGTCCTATCGTTAAACAATTCTATAGATTTTGGAGGCATATATTTATAAAAGCCAACTAGTGAACATCGGCTAGCAGCGGCGACTTACCGCCTTCCCCCCATGATGTAATGCTTGACAGGCTCAAAGGGCCACTACCAGAACGCCCCTGAAAAAAAAATAACTTATATAATATTGAAACAACGACCCGTCCGGATACTGGAATAAACAGACACCATTTGAGGACACTGGAATTAACCTTCATTTCCATTCCATTAAACGGACTGTTGTATTTATTAACAATATAATTTGTGTCACAAATATTTTGTACACCATTTATCACCAAAATTAAATTATATGCAACACTTCCACGCATATTAACTCATAAATGTTACCTCTAAAAATTATATGTCACTAGCAACAAAAATATTTTTTGGCATTCCGCGTAGGTGCACCAACTAAATTCTCTCAAATAAAGTCACCGTCGCAATTATTAGAAAATGACACTTGATAAGCCGTTATAAATAAACGCCTGTTCCTATTGAAATTTAGTTTATCATAAAACTTTTAACGGTTTTCTGAGTTTAAATTAAAATCGTTAGTAGTGTCCGGTCATTGGCTCACTTACGATACGTTGAATTTTGATAAGAACAAGTCAGTGAATTTTATTATAACAAATTTTGAATGGATTGCTATTACGGTTCACACTTGTTAGATTTAAAATGTGTGTAAACGTGTTTTTGCATAATTTTTCGTTTTTCTTTCGGAAATTTGTCATAATTTCTGAAAGTATGGACTCTTTTTCTATATAAGGCAATCAATACTCTTCTTTAGATATGCACATGTTTTATGGGTCAGATTAATTGTATTTTGTGTATATTATAATAAATACGAACAAAATGTTGAAATAGTTAACGTAGGAAACTAAACTACGGTATACACTGATTAGGCACAACTATTCGACAGTTGTGTTAGCCGTTGGCCGAATACATACATATGCATATTAATATTATTTTAGCATTAATAACGCAAATATTTTATTCGAAACTATATTGAACTTAGACTATTTATTAAATATTATTTTTTGCAATATGCTATGCTTCCAATATATGCGTATAATGAATTTAAAGCAATAACAGTAATATAAGGATTATCATTATTTCTTGGTCATTTCAGCTTTGTGCTTTTTATAATGTGTATTTGATATTATCTTTGCAGAATGATACCATTGGATGGATTTGCTGCGCACCTTGTATTTGGTTACGAATGTCTACAACTGTTCATAAAATTGCAATAACCGGAGCTACTTTGTTAGTAACGTCGTTGCTAGTTGCCTCCCCGATTTTGTTTCTAATAAGCACTGCACCTTCGCGCCTGCCTAAAGAATGTTTTTCTGGCGATGTTGAATGTAATCCCGCGTCTCATATAATTCCAGAATGTTCAGAATTAATTTGTAAAATCATTGCCACAAGCATTCAAGTTAAAACTGATTGGAATTCGGATCCTTGCTCAGATTTTAAGAACTTTAGCTGCTCCTCCAATCTTCGTATTAGAAGTATAACGCTGCAGAGTGTTCAAGGAGCTGTTAATACTCAAATGCAAAGTATGTATACGAAATTGATATTGCAAACATGTCCATAACTAAAAATAAGATAAGCTAGCGAATTTAAAGAAAACTTGTATTATAATCTTAGGAAAAAAAAAATTAAAAATATTCATTAGTACCGAAATCGGTTACATAAGGGAAACCTTTAGTCGCTCCAGTGTTTCCCGAATGTAACCAATTTCGGTAGGGGAGACCGGGAGAAGTTGAATCAAGGGGTAAGTTGAAACATTGAAAATAAAAAAAAGTTTTAAAAGAAAGTGTCGTCATCTGTGGTGAATATTGTGTATCTGTGAGAGACACATCATCTAATGAGTTAACTGTGTTGTTGTTAGACACTCGCGCATTATATTCTGGTTATGGCCAATCTAAAGTGTAGTATTTGTTTCGTGAGTGAATGGGATGCGCTTCAAGGTTAGGTAAATGTTAAATTTTTAACCTAATTTTTTATATTGTTTATTTGATTATACTACATTTGTAATTGAGGATTAAGTCAGGTTGAAACACATATTTGGAGGCGGGTTGTAACACTGAAGTTTTATTAATATTCTCTCTTTATATTCAACAATTGGGTTTCACAATGAATCTTTTGCGTTAAAGGAGAATGCGATCATATAAAAAGAAAACAAAAAAGGGTGAAACCCCAAGAAATGTCCTCAAATGCCGTCAAAGATGTTTAGTAATGGCGTGGTTACTTTTCGGAAAATTGCAAACAAATTGCCTAACAACATCAAAGCAGGATTCCAAGCGAGTGGAATTTGGCCATTTAATCCGGATATTTTCAAGCCAGAAGCTTATTTGCCCTCATTTTCAACCGATCGACATAACCCTGATGTTCAAAAAGAGGCTGAAGCTCCATGTTCGTCAAAAGACGTTGAAGTTAATGTCCATGAGTTGCCACTTGCTTTCGGAATAATCCGCCTGGAGGAAATGAGGCCATTACCAAAGGCACCACCACAAGGAAAGATCGACGACAATCCACTACCTTAACTGACTCGCCTGTGAGAGCTGCTTTGCGTGAAGTAAAAATGCAAAAATTTATGAAACTATTAAAAAAAGTGTTAAATCGAGTAGTTTTGTAATTATTTTTTCTAATATATGATTTTAAAATAAAATAATGATACATTTGACAACATTATTTACAGTAATTTTGACTTTAAATTGTTTCCTTGCCATCACGTATCTAAATGTTTCAACTCTCCCCGTGACTGTTTCACTAATGAATAAAACAAAAATGGGCGTGATCGCTTTACTAGTAAACAGATGTATGACTATAAAATACTATAATATACACAAATTTAAAATGAAGTTACAAGGTAACACTCAGAAATTTTTCGGAAATCCGCTTATTTTAACGATAACCTTCTACACAAGCCTAACTATAAATAAATAAAGCGCCGGTGAACAAAAACTCGGAAATTTTGTTCATATGTTAATACTGAAATAAAAAAATAACTAAGCCTGGAAAATAACACTGCCTAAAGAGAGCGTACTTTCTTTGAGACATAATTTAGTAACTTAAAAACCTTTTCCATACCAGCAATAACAATAAAATGGATTTGAAAAGTTTTACAATATCGAAATTTAGTTATATGTATATACAAGTATGCAATAAAACTCTAAATTCCTTATTATATTATACCCTCGCGACGTCTTTCAAAATTTCATAAAAATCAAGTTTTTTAATTAACTATCTCTCTAAGTATTAAATTTTAATTAATATGTTCCAATGGATAAAGAAAAAAAAAAAATTTTTTAATTTTTCAAAATTTCCGTTATATGGGAGGTGGGCGTGGTTATTAAATTTTAATTAATATGTTCCAATAAGTAAAGAAAAAACTAAAATTTTTCATTTTCAAAATTTACGTTATATGGGAGGTGGGCGTCCAAGAGGAGGTGGGCGTGGTTATGATCCAATTTCAAAAGTTTTCTACGTTAATAACAGCGATATCAAGGAAAATGTGTTCACCAAATTTTGTGATGATAATTAATACTTTTATTGAGATACAGAAAATTTTTCATAAGTGGCCGTGGTAACGCCCATTTTTCAAAATTCCATAAGTACCTAATTTATTAGTTCAAAATCGCTCAAAATACCAAATTTCACTCAATTTGCTGTAATGGATACCCAAAAAATGGAGATTTTGTCATTTTTCAAAAACTTCCGTTATATGAGAGGTGGGCGTTCAAAGAGCAATTTATGTACTACATTTCATTGAGATATCTCAATTTTTACTCAAGTTATTGTAACCACGGACAGCCAGTCAGGGCTAAATCGATTCCTCTTTTCATTCTGATCATTTTAGTATATATAGTTATGTCTATATCTATCTCGATTATTTTTTGCTGATACAAACAACCGTTATGCGAACAAAGTTATAATACCCTTGTGTACAAGTACGCTCGGGTATAAAAATATAAGCCGTTTTAAGCTTAAGAAAAAAAAAATAACTTCGATTTGTGGTTTTTTCCCGATTAGTTTTGACCTAGAAAAGCACATATTATGTAAAATTATTTGTTACAACCTAGAATATCATTGTTTTATTAAGAGTATTCAGTATATTTATTTATTTATTTATTTATTTATTTAAGCCAAGTAGTACAATTAAGTTCTTATAGGCTAAGTAGACATAAGTTAAGTTTAATATGCAGTTATGAATAAAAGTATAAATATGCTATTTATAAAATAAATTCAGTGAATCCAAAAAGCGATCTTTTGAATATAAAAAATCTATCGCGATAAGTTTAGAGACTCTATTGAACTCAATCAGAGCTCGAGAAATAGGAGCCTTTTGAGCATAAAGAGATTTAAAAACCACAACATTAAAATTTTCCGAGCTTCTAAGTGCCCTGGCCGGAATATGAAAGAAAATTCTCTCAAGGAGCGGTGTACAGTCCACAGCCCCACGGAGCAAATCGAAGATGAAAGACAAAGATAGTATTGTTCTCCTGTTCTGCAATGATTTCAAGTTTATCAATAAACACCGCGATTCATAGGTTGGGATAGGATCAGAAAATCGAAATTTACGCAATGCAAAATGTAAAAATATTTTTTGGATGCGTTCAATTCTGGCAATGTGGCACATATAATAGGGTGACCAAATGAATGATGCGTACTCAAGTTTGGACCGCACAAAAGACGTATACAAAAGTTTCAGCGTATACGGGTCGGTAAAATCCATACTATGACGCCTAACAAAAGCAAGCATAGCATAAGACTTAGTAATTATGAAATTTATATGACTGAGAAAAGTGAACTTCGAGTCAAATATTATTCCCAAGTCTTTACTTTCACTAACTCGAGTCAGAGGCGAGTTTGAGATATGATAAGAGGTATCAAAGACATCGATTCGTTTAGAAAAGGTAATTTGGAAACACTTTTTTATGTTCAAGAATAGCTGATTGTTGACGCACCAGTTTCCAACCTTATCTAAGTCCAATTGCATCAATTCAGAGTCATGACGGCTTTTGATCAAGGAATAGATTTTAAGATCATCCGCATAAAGCAGAAATTTTGCTGAAGAGAAACAGGAACAAATGTCATTGATAAACAAAACAAAAAATATAGGTCCCAGAATACTACCTTGCGGAACCCCAGAGCAAGCAACGAAAGAAGTAGACTTTACATTATTCACTACAACCACACAACGACGCTTATGCAAGTAAGATGCAATCCATTTCAAAAAAAACTGAGTGGAAACCAATGCTGGCCAATTTCTTTATTAGAATTACGTGGGAGACCCGATCAGAAGCTTTGGAGAAATCTGTATAAAAATCCATGTTGCTCCGGGCACAGCATATTCTTAACAGAAAAAAACAGTTTGTCTTGGATAACGCATTCAAATTGCTTTGCAGTTGCAGAAATCTTTGAAATAGGCCTATAATTGCTTATATCGTTTTTATTACCACTCTTAAAAATCGGAGTGATGAAAGCTAATTTCCAAGCATCAACAAAGGTACCCGAAGAAAGAGATTTGTAAAAAATTGTCATCAGTGGGTACACTAAAGAACCATACTGCTTGAACAGTATTGCAGACAGACCCTCAGCATCAGTGTTTGAAGAGGGTTAAGTCGAGTAATGCCACTGAGGAGATCCTCAAAGGACAATACTAACTTTCCAAAGTCGAGAGATGGTTGATTCTTAAAGGAAACGTTATCATCACTATCAGACTTCGATGCGAAATTGGACAAAAAAAACTCTGAAAAAAGGTTAGCAGCATCAGCAGGTGTACTAGCAGTTTTATCGCCGAGGAAAAGATTTGATGGAAAGTTAGAAGCAGACTTCTTCGAATTAATAAAATTCCAAAAAGCTTTTGGATTAGATTTTAAGTTTTGTTCAAACCTTAACACATAGTTCCGGTGCAAAAATTTATCCAGACACATAAATTTCGTATTATACTCTTTATACAAATCGAAATAAGCGGTATTATTACTTTTATTGAATTTACGCAAAAATTTGTTTTTCTTATTTCGCAGTTTCATCAAAGCAGCATTGTGCCAGGGCACCTTATATTGCTTATTTGTTACCAAAGGAATTACCCTCATACAAATGTCTACTACAGTAGATTTAAAAGTCTCAAAGCACTCAGTGATGTCAAGATGATGAAACAAGTCATCCCAGTTAACGTTTAACAAGAGATTATCCAGTTTCAAAAAATCGCACAACTTAAAATTAAAAGAAGTATTGTGATTAGCATAATCAGTATTAAAATATTCATAAAATTCTAAATCAAGTACAAGAGGTACATGATGCATATCCGATTTTATAATTGGTGACGTACATTCATTTATGGAAAAATTTATACTTTTGTTTAAAAATATTACCTAAGTCTAGAATTCGACCAAGATTATTCTGGAAGCAATTAATTTGCATGATATCAATACTTAAGAAGCTATCTACTAAATATATTTCACTAGAGCTATTTACATTACAGGCAATAAGTGCCGATTTCGAGATAGTGTTTGACAATTTCACATTACAAAGATTAAAGTCACCCAGCACGCAAAGATGATCACTGCCCACTTTATTCAATGCCAAGGATGTAACGTTCTCGACGTGAGCTGCATAGAGGTCGTAGGTACTGTTTGGCGGAATATAAGAGGCACAAACAAATATGGAGTCAGCAATTCCACGCACTTTTACACAAAGTTGATCAAGTAGCGCGTTCTCGTTATCAAGCACTACCACAGAAGCATGATGTTTACATTTCACAGCGATAAGAACCTCTCCTCCTCTAAAACATCCAGTTATATTAGAATTTCTGTCTTTACGAAAGACGTTGTAAATATTGAGTCAAAGTACTCATCACTAAAAAAGCTTTCGTTTAACCACGTCTCTATGAGGACGATAATGTCATATTCATGATGTGAACTAAATAGTCGCACGTGGTGAGATTTAGTTCTGATCCCAGACATGTTATGCAAATAAATCTTTAGACGGTTAGGATCTTCGACTGAACCGATCGATTTCCATTGGACATCTGTTGCCGCTCATCGTTTTTTGATAAAAAATTAAAAGGGCGAACAACTACATTTGTAGGCCAGAGCTCCGGTGTTAATAGCTTTGAATAGTGATTTGCGTTAACTCCCAATTTGAAGTTAATGCTCTTCAGAGTATTAGGTTGAACACCATTTTTTATAAGGCTGTAACAAGATAAGCAGTTTTTCTCAATACCAGTGCGTTTAGCAATATATTCAATGATATTATCGGCTGTAACTGAAGACGAAAAGGGTGATAGGTGCGACCATTTCATTTTCTTTACAACACTCAATTCATTATGGTCACATGAACCAATAACTAATGGTTGCTTTAGTTTGCGACTATAATGTTTTGAGACACTTTTCCAAGTGGGGTTTTTATCAGGCATGAAAACATAAGAATTTTCAACAGTTGGCGTTGGCGTTGGCGTTGGCGTTGGCGTTGGCGTTGGCTATGAAATCGGCGTATGCGCAGCAACACTAGCATAAGATGACGTGTTAATTGCATTTGAGTGAGTAGAGCTGGCATATACAGCAATTGCGTTAGTGTCAGCAGATGGTAAAGGCGACGATATTGGTGAGTGGGCAGCCACCTTAGCGAATGACTTTGAAAGCGAAGATACTGACAATAACGAAGATAAAGCAGCAGCCGGCGGTCGACACACAGGAACAGCAACAGCATCGGATTCGAGAGAACGAGCAGAGCGCGAAGAGCGACTCTTATCAGTGGCCGTAGAGCACTCAGTAATGGGTACTGCGGAGATCGCAAAAGTATTTACACTCCCCTTAACATCGCTGCTTGTCGATCGCGGCGCAGAATTGTCGTGGGGAGCACTTGAAGCAGAGGAGACTGATAAAGAAGCAGCATACGAAGCGGAGCCCGCACAAGCAGCGGGCAATGGGCAAGCAGTACCAGCTGTGCCAATGTCATCATTCTTGTTGTTAATAGCACTAGTAACAATGTCACTGAGATCTATTAGTTTTGATTTTAAAAACGAAATGTTAGTATCAGAATTGGCGATTTTAGTCTGCATTAAAGTTGTTACTGCATGCGAGCATCGAACTTTTGCATTAGCTTATTTCTTTCCTCATGCAAAGTATTTACTAACGAGAGCACTCGCGTATTTTCACTACGAAGAGCAGCAATTTCTTTAACAATTTTGAGCAAGGTGTTTTGCTGCTTAATAGCACTTTCATTTGTAGGCCCGATTGCTTTGTTTTTTTGTAAGTCGGATGATGCTGAGTCGACAAAAATTGTTTCTTTTTTAGCCGAAACAAAAGAAGGAGGAGGCGAGCGAATAGAATTACGCCGCTCAGCCATACAGCTTTTACAAAAGAAGGGCTTGTCAGACGCGAGAAGGAAGCAGGCAACACACCAACACAGATTAAATGAAAGTACTCTTTGCACTTAGCACACAGCACCTTCGGTTGAGATCGATCAACCTTTTGACCGCAAAAGCAAGGCATGTTAATTGAAATCAATTTCACAAAATAGAATATTGCAAATAAATTAAATTACAAGAGTCACTGTTTCAATATTAGCAGTTAACACCATACTAATCCCAAACAAGTTTTTTTTTATTTAAACAAGAAAATTTTTTATTTAATTGTAGAATTAGCAAATATTAGAATAGAAATTGGAGCGATGCAAAAACACGTCTGCACAGTTGAACGTTGTGTCAAGAAACAGAGTCAACAACGACATCCAGATTTCGATGAATATGGGCCCATTGAGACAATATTTTTGAATAGTTCAAATAAGTTTTTAAACGGCGCAAAGTTGAAAACTTGTTCATTCGCAGAAGTCGTAAAAGCATCGGAGTTGCAAATATTTAAGGCTTTAAATGAATTTTGGGAAACTCAGGCTGACGAGGTACAAACGCGTCTGTTTTGCAATCTGCTATGCTCGATGACTGTAATTATATATGTACGTGTGTTTCCCTCTACATTTTCGCTGGAATCGCTATTTTAAATGGCGGAGGTCTGCTTACGGATTTAGTCATTAGCAAGGCAGATACAACTCAAACTTTGCCTTAATGGGATCTAGTTGCCGATTTTTTTGGAAAAAGAGTTCGCATATTGGAAAGTGTCAGCACCATCATAACAGCATCCACAAAACAGGTGAAAGCTAGAAAAATTAATTGTAGCCAACCGTTTGTTGCTCTTCTTTTTTTCGATAACCACCTATGCGATTTTAGCCGAGCATAGCATAGCACGAAGTTATTTCTCTCTAACGCAGATAAGGCTCTTTTCCTCTGCAACCACCAGCGGTTACCGATTCGAATACTTTCGAACACCTAGCCAACTAACTACATAACATAACTAGCTACTTAATGGGTGGCGCACCAATTGTGCTACAATAAGAAACTTAAATAATTTTTTTTTAAGTACTAGGAAACAGGTATAAGTCATCATGAATTATCCGTTATAATGACCGCCTGCTAACTCCAAGTTGCGCCGATAAGTTTCGAATTGAAACTCCTGGATTTGAATTGACGATGCAACAGCCGCGATTGTATCTTGAACACGAACATACGGATTTCGATGGTACGGTCTTCAAGCGATGCTTCCAGATTCGGCAAACATGTTTACCAACCTCATAATGGGCCATCTACTCGGGGGAGTTCCGCCAAACTCCCGTCTGATTTCCATTTGGACGGAAATGGCGAACTGCAAAGCATGGTACCGCTGCACTATCCACACCCTCTTTTCGGTATCCCAATGCTTGCGAGCTGAATTTTTTGTTAAATTTAAATTACAATGGTGTCTCTCACAGAGCGAAGGAGTAAGAAGCGAGCTTTACAATTCGCCGATGCTAGCCCAAAAGCTTACGGTGCTCTAGCGTACATAAGGTAAAATACAGCGAAAGGAACTATAGCAATTATAGCGGCGATCTTACATTACCTAAGTTGGAGCTAAAAGCAGCGTTGACAGCAGCAAGATTACAGCAATTTCTAATTGATGCATTCGACTTCGAAGTACATTCAACAACTTTGTGGACTAACTCAGCCACTGCACTCAATTGGATCAATGGACAAGGCAAGCAGCTATGTAAAAGCGCGTCTAAACGAGGTAATTAAACTTACCAATATATACAAATGGAGACATTGCCAAGGGAAAACCTATCCAGCTGATATTTTATGTGGTGCTGCAAGCCCAGCCTTTCCGTACTCACCAGCCAGTAGCTCCGATTTCCTTTTCTATATAGTGTCGGCACTCCTTTTGCCTAACGTATCGCGCCACTGGACGCACATCCCAGAGAGGCGTCCGAAATGGGTATATTTTAATTTGATTTGCTCGCTGCTACAGCTTAATTGTGCTGCCCCGTCAAATCACCAAAAACGTTAATTAAATGATCAATAAACTCCGTTAACCACTTCGCTTGAAAATTAAACATATATTTTTGACTTATTTGAACTTTATTATTTGGGTGCGAGACCGCTTGGTTGTAAATGCATAACAGGAATGAATATGTGCCGGTTGGTTACAATTATGGCCTCTTATGTAGAACTTAAGTTGTAACAGTGTGCTACCAAAAATACTATAGCGCTGAATTGGCGCTGCCGTATTGTTAGTAGTGACATTACTCCTCCTCCTTCTGGAAAGATTTTTATAATATAATAATATAAAATATATAAAAGTTTTTTTTTTTCATTTGAAATTTGCTCATGGTATTGTAATGTTAGCACCAAATTGGAGTTTTTTCTTATATGTGGTCTATAACAAGTCAAAATTTGTTCACAAAACAAACTTAAAAAAAAAAAAAAACTTTTTTTTACAATACAATCTTTGTTTACATTTGGTATATTTATATTTTCTAATTTATACAAATTTTGCATTAACGCGATTTGGGAAACATACATACATACGTATGTACTTATTTATGAACATACTCAGAAATGGGACATTGTGTAATAAAAGGCAGGGAAATGTCGAATTTTGCTTTTCATATCCAATAGGAACGGAACTTCGGCATGACACTTTCTGCAAACAGTTCAGTGCGTTCCGACCATTTTTTGCATTCTTGAAGGCATAACTCGTGAGTCGTTGAAGAGTTTTGTGACTAGGAGCAATGTTTCCTGAGGATCCGTTGTAGCATGATGCGTCTTGCACAGTTTGCGTTGAAAACAAATGTATTTTAAAGCTAAATGTAGAAACGCGTACACTTTGTTTACATTTAGAATTATCAAACTCTTCAAATTTGATATCTCTATTCTATACCTGTATGGGTATATACATATATTATTTTATTTGTTTTATTTTTTGACATTAGTTCAATAAGGCAAAATTCTTTAGTGAATATTTTTTTTGTACACGTGATTTCGGAAATTTTTATAAATATTTAAGGTTTTGTTTTGTACTATCGACTATACTCGTATGTATATACATAAATACGTTAATATATGTATGCATATGTGAAGTGTGAAAATTTTACATTGATTTGTGAGGCTTCGCATTCGCTTGTAATGATTCGCATCTTTTGACATACATATATACATATATGTTTGCATTGTTACAGTCCTATCCGCAGGCAGTGACAAATTTCGCCATAATGACAATTGTTATGATTGTGATAAATGTCGCATTTTTGGTATGCGCAGAAATTTTTTAAAGCTCATTTTGTGTCTACTGTCATATTTATTGTTATGACCTACAGAGCATGTGACAACGTTGACACAGATGTTTTTGTGTTACGTTTTATTAAAGTAAAAATTTGCAACTCAAATGCTTTGTGCGAATTGGTGTTACATTTTTAAATAAACCAAGTGTTTTTAAGTTTATACACCACAGATTGCGTTCGAGTTTTAGCTATGGCAGAGCAAGAAGTTATAATGTGTTTGATTGTGGAGCAAGAATAAATTACAGCCAGAAGGCGACTTCTGAGGAATCTGCGTGATAACAGTGATCCATTTTCCATGCAGGAGACCATCTTTATACAAAACTTTCGGTTTCCTAAATCACTTTGCCGCAGATTACTCGAAAAGTTGGAACCAACTGAACGTCAAAAGTCCAGCATCCCATTCACTATTCGTTTTCTTGGTTGCTTGTATTTCTACGCGCAGGGATCATATCAAAAGTGCGTTGGAAACAATTTTCAAATTGCCATGAGCCAATCCTCAGTATCACGCGATAAAATAAAACGAAGAATAAAATTTAAAATTGTGAACCAAATCAGCTGTTTTTGCTATACAGAACTTTTCGCCGCATGCGTCGAGTGAGAAGAGCTTTTCTATTGTCATTATTGGCGGTGCATACCTATGACAACTGGACGTGACAATATAATGACAATTTACCCATAACAATTGAAGCCTGTGACAAAACGCGAATAGGGCTGTTAATTCTAATATTTATTACTTAATTATTACAAGTACGTGCTTTAGCTCATATTAAACTTTTGCAATTCTTTTTCTTTCTGTATATATACTAACTGACCCGGTGAAGTTCGTATCACCTATCCTCACAACATTAAAACTGTCTCTTCGGTAAAATGGGCTCCCGCCGAGCAGAGTCCTTACGTCTGGTTTACTTTCGCCGTCAGATTGATCGATATGTCGCCAACCGATCAAAATTTTTTCAGAACTCTCGGAACTTACAAAATAAAGTTGACCTTCAATAAAATTATTTGAATTGTTGCATTTTATTTCGGATGGATATGTTTCAGTAACACCATACATATATGTATGTTCAGCATACTTATCTCACACCGTTTTGATTTTTGATTTGAAAACTTGCACCAACTGACCTTGCGATTTATTTATGGTTATCGCAAACGCCAGACGCTCGGGAAGTTATAGCCGCTTAAATCGAATGGTAAATCAAGGGATCAAGACATCCTCTTCTTTGTAATTTCTCTAGATGATCTTGGCCCGATGACGTTATTCATGATCTTTTCCACAGCCAATCTCATTCTATTGAACAGTCGAGGTTGATTAATGTTACACAGCATGATTACAACTGATCCTACTTTTACTTTTAAATTGTGAGGTCGTAATCCATGCAATTTCAGTGAATTTAAAAACTGGGATTTTTGACTACGTCATCTTGGCTTGTAACTCTGTCACCTGATTTGTAAGAAAACAACTCTCCTGGAAGACAATTTTGAATATTCGCATTGAGATCATCGACATCTATATTTTTGTTCGCCAACATTGCTCTTTCACTAAGCTAATTAAATATGGTTGTTGAAGTAATGTTATATGTCCTGAAAACCTCGCTGAATAGGGTCCTGTTTTGAGTCGGTGAGGTGGTATCAACAGCGACCTTACCATTTCTAATATTTAATAAGTGCTTCGAAAACACAATGGCAGTTACAAAAACTCTCGCATGTTAGTTGTTATTTGGAGTGTCTTATCGTGCCGCCACAAATAAGGTGATTTTAGGCATCCGTTTAGTTCATCAGCAACTGTGGATCGAGGAATAACTGGAAGAGTCCGACGAAAATCACCTAATAACAGAATAATGCCTAGACGAAGATCGTTTAACGTTCTGTCCAGTGCCTTCAGTGACCTTTTTATGGCCATCGTACGTTCATCCCAAACGATCAATTTGCATATTTGAAGAATCTTCGCCATGTGCAGTTTTTCTCGATGTTGCAAACTGGTGCTTCGTTGGTTTGTATTATTAGTGGTAGAATGTGCAGTTCGTCCACCTCCTAATAACTTTACAACTATTCGGAATGAAGCCAATGCTAGAGCTACGTTTTTCCAGTCCCCCCCCCCCCCCCGGGAGCATCGAGGAAGTAAATTCCAGCAGATCCAGGGTTTATAGCTTCTATCAATGTATCATACGCAATCCTTTGTTGTGCATTCAGTTGCGGAACATTTGACCGAACTGTTTCAGTCAATATTTCAGTATCGTACTTGTTCCTGTCGCGCCGGAGTTGCAAATAAGAACTGTGTTACTTTGTAAGAGTATTTAGTAGAGTTTTATTTCCTAAGGAAATTTATAATAAAGGTTTTAATATTTGGTAGCTATGAGTAAGCAAGTTTACTTGCGATTTTGTGCGCCCTCCTGCTGCAGGTGCGACCAAGAACAACAGAAATTAATTATTTAATGTAGGCCGGTCGCTTGAAAACTCCTAGTTTGGTCTTCACTTCGACTGCTTTAACATGGAAATCCTTGCCTGGATACACCTCGATCCCTATTCCCATTAGCCATTTGGAACGGTTGACACTAGCATCGCAGATCAGGACAACATGACCCACCTTTTACGCTTCGACTGGTTGGTACCACTTAGTTCTGCGGCATAGATCAGGACGATATTCCGCGAGCCACTTCTTCCAGAATCGATGTTGGATCTGCTGTACTTTGCGCCACTGCTTGCGGGTTGCACGTAGCTTCTCTTGCAATGGACTAGGCTTCTGGTCAGAATTCATGGTGCCTAAAAGAAAATGATTAGGAGCAAGGGGTTCAGCAGTAGGGTCATCGAGAGGTATATGAGTTAGTGGTCGCGAGTTCACGGTATTCTCAGCTTCACCCATAAGGCTATACAGGCTGTGCTCTTGTATACGCTTCGTAATAGCCGCTCCCATCCCAGTAACCGCCTTCCTGAGTAAGCATGTGGACTTTGGACAGCGCATCAGCAATCCTTCCAGATTCAAAATCGGAACGAATGCGCGCAAGTGTACCGGGCCGATTTATAAAATTACGAATGCCCATTAAACACGTGTCGGTCGACAAATCCTTGGCAAACTCGAGATAAACCGCGCATATGGTTAAGCATGTAAATAGCTCTATACAGCGTTTATTTACCTAGATAGCTAAATTTAGAATATGAGAAAATACATTTTTTGGAATTGAAAAATCAAGTTGGATGGAACTCGAGAGTGAATTAAGTTCAATTAGCGCTCGAACAAGGGGAGCATTACGCGAATATTCTTTTTTAAATTTAACACCATAGAATGGTAAAGAAATACGAAGATTACGTTGAGGGATGTTGAAATTAATTCTTTCCAAAAGAAAGGAGCAGTCAATGTCACCATTGATTATATTACGAACAAAAGAAAGTGAGAGTACCGACCTTCTTGATTCCAAAGACTTAAGGTCAATCAAAAGCAAACGAGATTTATAAGAGGGAATTGGCTCATCAAAACACAATGAACGTAAGGCATATTTAAGAAAAACGTTTCTCGGTACCCTGACATATTTTCACGACGAACGGCCCCATGTAGTCCAACCAGATATAGGAGAACGGTCTTACGAATGGAGTAACTCGGTCTTCAGTAGTTGCCCCATCATTGGTATTTCGGGCTTAGCACGATTTTTTTGACACAGGACGCACCTATAAGTGGTTCGCTTGACTGATGCTCGCAATCGAGGAATCCAATAACGCTTTCGAATCTCCGAGATTATCGTGTCATCATTTTGGTGCCAGGCGCAGTGATAAAAGTCTACAATCAAGTCAACGACACGGTGAACCTTAGGAAGTGTAATCGGTCGACGGGTATATGGGGAAATGGACACGGCGTTGTCCAATCTTCCGTTTATACGTAATACTACGGGTTCTTCCAGGCATGGTGTCAATTTCCACAGTGAGCTTTTGCGTTCCACTAGACCATGTAACCTCAGGGATTTATAATCGTAATCATAAGCCTGCATTTAAAGAACACGACAAATAACCAAATCTGCTCTCTCATGTCTGATGGATGCAAGTATTTTTTTTCATCCGGGCCTCGCCTGCAATTGTCGTAAAAGCGTAAAACCCAACTGAATACTCGTTTTATACGCTGAAATGTGGAATATCTTTCGAATTTTTTTGAATGTTTAAACATGAATATAAAAATTGGTTTAGGTCTTAGCTTTTCACTCGTTTCCTCTCTTTGCGTTGATGTTGGCCAGATACTTTCGTTTTGCAGTAGAAACGTTAGTCCGCTTGTCCACGTCGATTCCTTTCTAGCATCTCTTATTATTGTTCAGAAGTCGGCGGCAAATGCTAATCGAACTTTCTTGGGTGCTGCGGCAATCCTCCAGTAGGCCACTGCTGCGTAGGCCAACTCACTGGCATCTGCAAATATGTGAAGTTCCACTGGAACGCTAACAAAATATGACCTGTAACAAGGCCAAGCATCACGACCCATTTTTCCCAGAGAACTTCTGCATCCGTCGGTAATTCATCGTCCCAGTCGACTTGCTTCCTCCAGGTCAGCTGCAGTATAAGCTTGGCCACCAGCGAACACTCTGCTCCTAGGCCAAACTGATCGAAGATGGACATTGTGACACTTACCGCTTCCCGTTTAGTTGGTAATCTCTTTCCGTTTAGCAAATTATTGTTAATCTTTTCCAGCGCTTTTGCAAAGTGAAGTGTGTCCTGACTCGTATCCCAGCATATGCCGAGTACCTTTTTAAAACTTCCCGCTTCTTTATCGAGGCTAAAAACTTGTCTTCAATACTTCCGTTAAGTTTTCGGTTAACCAATGCGTAAATAGAGGCAAAACGTTTTAAATCAAACCCAGCTTCTTTATGTATGCATCAGGAAACTTATCTTTATTGAGCCTAACAAGGCGAACAAGTCGCTTCGAATGTCATAACTGCCATCGCGTACTCTTTGATTGGCTCGTTCGAATTTGGTCTCGAAAGGAATCTTTGAGCTGCCTTATCGTCCTCTCGCATTTTCACCTGGTGAAACATTTCGACTATATCCGCGCATACTCCGATCCTTCGTTGGCGAAATTTCATTAAGACTACTGATAGAGGCTGACACTGGTCAGGACCACTTAACAACGCAGAGTTAAGAGAGCAGCCGTCAACTCTTGCTGCAGCATCGAATACTAGTCTTATTTTTCCTGGTTTCTTGGGGTTGAATACTAAAAAGTGGGGTAGATACCACGTGCGACCACCTTTAACTAATGATTCATCATCGCTTAGCTGCCTTGAGTACCCCTTTTTCAAGTATTCGGCCATGACGCCCACATATTCTAGTTTGAAGTTGATGTCACGTTCGAATTTCTTCTCCAACAGAAGCATCCGTTTCTCTGCCATTAGCCGACTATTTGGTAACTCTGGATCATTACATCTCTGCGCCGTCGTAATCTGCAATAGAGACTTGCCTCTCCTGACGTCTTTGCTTCCGACATTTTCGGCACATCGTCGTCGCTGGCGATGAATTCTTTTACCAACCGAGCCAGTGCATCGCTCTGATTGCAATCAGAATGCGTAAGGAATATGTGATGTACATCCTCGACTGGTCCCCTGTCTGCAGGACCGACACGACACAACCCAGTAGGTCAAGATTACTGCAGGACCTTCCATCCATCTCTGGCGACCCGATGTGCCACTCCAAGGTGCGCGTTATCTATATCAGTAACTATGGAATGACTTCGTTATAGTTGCATATGGGTAGCTTTTTCATGTGACGGTATTTCGATAAAAGCTCCTCGATGTTTAGCGTCTGCATTGACAGTCGAAGGTCAAGCACTGTATTTACGCTTTTCAGATTAAATATTCTGATGTGTTTTCCTATCCCAGAAATTTCATATTGCACGCTTGTAGACATTTCCGTTCCAAACTTTCGTTCATCAATGTAATTGCCGAACCTTCATCGAAGAATGCATACATTGTAATTTCTTTTTTCCCAGCGTAAAACCTAACCGGAATGCATACGTAGTAATTTAATTTTCCCCAGCGTATAACCTTACCAGAATGATTTTAAAGAAAACCTTTCTATTTGTATAATTTACAATAGCGCTAGTAAACATTGGATGTACTTGCTTATTATTATTTATTTCATCGGTACGTTCATGCAAGAACCTACGCGTCCCTCTAGCCCCTGCACTTTAACTTCGTAATGAACAACGATTACCTGAATGACCAGGTCGCAGACAAAAGAACAGATTCGGCAAGCCTTACTGCTTGCCTCCACCTCGTTGGCGTGAAAAAATCGCTGACGTTGGTTGTTGCCGGCTTTAAACGCTCGTTCATATTGACGCATACCACACTAACGACACGAGCTATTTCTTGCAACCAATCGGTGAAGTCTACTATAGATGGTCGCGGAGTGATTGTAATCGCGTGCCTAGCCCATTCCAGCCTTTGCTGCACAGGTAGTTTCGATAACATTTTATCCATCAGTGTTGGGTTGCATAAGTGATGATCACAGTTGGCAGCTTTTAAAAAGGAAGCCAGGTTCTGTACCTTGGTTGCAAAAGGTATTAACGATTCGATTCGATTTTCCGAAATACTAGGTTCATCGCGGATTTTGCTAATTTGACTTTTCAATAACAAGTCTGGACTACCAAATCGTGCCTCCAACGTCTTCATGACTCGCAAAACGTTGCTGCTATGGATCAATAAACTCGCATCATGTTCTGCCGATCGTTGTAGCCATATTCTTCAGACATCATGTCGAATGCTTCCCTAAACATTGGCCGCCCATCGAACTGGGGTATATCGTGTAATTTGCGGTGATCTGTTCTATTTGCTGCGAGCGTACGGTTTATTTCGACTAGAACCGATGATAATGTAGACGTATTACTATCACTGTCTGCATTTATAGCTGGCCGTGGATCATTAACACCTGTCATATGACCTTCCCTCAAACGATGGTTGCTGTTATCCAGCTCGACCTGTAGCGTATTAATTTTTTCCATCATTTGAGTCAACCTAATTTCTATTGCATTTGTAAACGTTAATGTTGGAGTGTTTAACTCGAATGGCACCAGTGTTTATATGATATAAAAATATGTATAATAAAAGGACAAATGTTAAGTTTTTTGTATAAAGGAGTTCGGTTTATTGGCAATATATTTTTCCTGGGTGAATAATTTACCTGACGGATATGTGGTGGCTGAAACAACGGCTGTGTTATGCGGTGATTCCAAAACGGGAGTGACCCAGTGAAAAATCTAAACGTTATTCCAACCTCCCAAAGCAGTTTTTAATGAAAACCGTTTTGAGGGGAAATCGCTTAAATTTCTAGCTGGAAAAACTGTCGTTCTTCCAGTACCGTGAGTGTATGTGTATGTCAAAGAAAAACACATGAAATAAAGGGTGACCCAATATTTTTTAATTGAGTTTAGCACGGAGGTCTAAACAGCATTGCTACTCGCTGCATTTTCTACAACAGTTTCGTTTAAATCGTCGATATTTCTTTCTGCAGTACTACTGGATGTTGAACGAGTTTGTGGTATCGCGACGAATGGAACGAATGATATTTATGAAACAGCGGTTAACTGATTTTTTTTTTTCAAAGAATACTAACGGCTCACGTACCGTATGCCCTTCTTGCGACCTAACCTCTAACGCCTGCAGCACAACCTGACTACCAAATTTTCCAATCACTTCTATAGCTTCTTACCTGATCACTTTTATTTATTTATTTCAGTCAATTGAACAATAAAATCTTACTTACTATAAGACAAGATGACTTAAGACTAATTGAAGTTAGTATACAATAAGCTATGTACTGCTCCACAAGATAAGAACGGTTCGTAGTTTTGAACATCATTTAGTTCCGAAAGAGTCCTCATTATGGGAGCAGACTTTGCATAGTTAGATTTTGTAAACCCGAGGTAAAAGAATTTGATAAATTTTTTCTATTAGAATTAGGTTAGAGTTGTGATATGGTCTCCAAATAAAAGAGGCATATTCTAATCTAGATCTTACTAGGGAAATGTAAAGCATCTTTATGGTGTACGGATCAGAAAACGAAACACAAATGCCAACATTGCGTAAGACTTGCTGACTATATAGTCTATATGCGTGGAAAAGCTTAATTTTGTGTCGAAATAAACACCAAGGTCCGTAACTTCAGTTACACAATTAAGTAACGATCCAGAAATATCATAACGTGTTGGAAGCGGTATGAGCTTTCTATTGAAAATACAATGTGAACATTTTTTATATTGAGATGTAACTGATTCCTTACGCACCATGAATGCAGTTCATGAAGTTCATTTTGAAGTGCACTGGAGTCATGCCTGTTCCTAATGACTGAGTAAATTTTAAGATCGTCAGCATATAAAAGATATTTAGATGAAGAGAAGCAAGCCCCAATGTCATTTATAAATAAAATAAAGAGAATTGGTCCCAGAACACTACCCTGAGGAACGCCTGATTTAGCGATAAAAGGCAGTGATGAACCATGCTCAAATGCAACCACGCAATATCTGTCAGCAAAATAAGATTTTATCCATTCAAGAAATTTAGAATGGAAGCCCATGCTAGATAATTTTGACACTAATACATTATGGGAAACTCTGTCGAACGCTTTCGAAAAATCAGTGTAAATTGTGTCAACTTGGTAGCCTTCTTGAAAAGCGGTTATACAGTCCTCGGTAAAAATTGCACGATTTGAGATTGTTGACCTGCCCTTAACAAAACTATGATGATTTGGACAAGTTAAGCTACTTACAGAGAATAATAATTTCTCCTTAACAACACATTCGAAGATTTTTGCAACTGTAGTTAGTTTTGATATCGGTCTATAATTAGCAACATCATTATTGTTACCACTTTTAAAGATTGGTTTTATATAACTCTTCCTCCAATCATCAATGAATTTCCCGGACGCTAAGAACATGTTAAAAATCAATGTCAATGGTTGAACGGTTGCATTTTTTAAAAAGTATGGCCGAGGGGCCATCAGAGTCCATTAGATTTAATTGAATCGATACCTCTACTGACATCATCTTCAGACAATACCAGCGATCCAAACAAAAGAGCGCATTCAGGAATGAAGACATTGCCGTTATTATGATCCAAGTCAGACACAAAGTTTGAGGAAAAAAATTCAGCAAACTGCTTCTTCAACGCTACTCGCACATTTATCGTTATAAACGACTTAAGAGGGAATATTTGTCTTTGTATTCTTGGATTTTATGTAACTCCAGAATGCTTTCGGTTTTTTTTTATATTAACTTCATAGTTATTAATATATTTAGTAGTAACTTACCTAAATCATTAAATTTCTTCAGATATAATTGATATTGTTCATAATATGGTAATTTAGTTACTTTAAACTTTTTATGGTATTTATTTTTTCGATTTTTTAAATTTTTTGTGTACCACGGTATATTATAAGTTTTTCTTGGAAAAGTCGGAACAATATCAACACATAGATTAAAGATTAATGACTTAAAAAGATTAAAAGCCAACTCAGTATCTAATTTCGAAAGTGATTCAGACCAATTATATTCTTGAATAATAGAATTCAGATCAGTAAAATTGCATAGATTATAGTTAAATTTAAAACAGTAAAAAATTTATAAAACTGTAAACTAATTACTAACGGAAAATGGTGCATATTTTTTGCCGACATCGGAGGACTACATATTCTTAATTGAAAGTGTAAATTATTGCTTAAAAATATTAAATCTAAGAGTCTATTATGTTGGTTAACAAATGAATTGCTTGAGATAGACCGATATTTGAGAGGCTATCAGTTACAAGAATTTCATTGTCCTTAGACATGTTTATTGGAGTTAAAAAGACAAACTATTTATATAACGCCAGGAGATATTACTAAGATTAAAGTCACCTAGAACGCAGAGCTCATTATCTCCAATACTAGAACTTAGCGAGATAATGTTATCGATATGTGCGTTGTAAGTCGTATAACTGCTAGTAGGAGGAATATAAGAAGCACATAGAAATAAAAGTCCACGCGGGCAACGCACACTGATGCAAAGTTGATCAAATATAGAATCCCAATTTTTTAGTTGGACAGACGAAGAATAAAGTGTACGTTGTATTGCGATGAGCACTCCACCATCTCTTGAACATCCAGTTTTTTCCCCATCTCTGTCCTTTCGATATACGTTATAGAGCGCGCGATCAAAGAACTCAGCGTCTAAAAACTTTGGAGTTAGCCAGCTTTCAATTACAACGAAGATATCATAGTCTAAATGGGAACTTAATCGGCGAACTTCATCTGCTTTACTTCGCATGCCAGGCACGTTTTGAAAATATAGTTTTAATTCATTCGAAGACTTATGATTTACTAGAGCGGTATTGGCGGACTTTCTTTTCTTTGTAAAAAACGAAAAGGGCGAACAGTAGCATTGGCCGGCCAGATCTCAGGCATAAGCAACTTGGCAAAAGGCCTTCGGAAACACCCAGTTTAAAATTTACATGCTTGAGGGCCTCAGTTGCAGCATCTTTATTCACCAGTTTGAAGCAAGATAAAAGATTTTTTGAATACCCGAATGTTTTTCAACATAATCAAGTATGTCATCAGTAGAGACAGATGGCAAAAAAGAGACAAGATGGAGCCATTTTAATTTCACAGCAACCTTAAGTTCGGCGTTCAGACTAGATCAAAAAACACGCAATTCCGGCTTTTTCTTAACATTCTTTCCAGGTACTTTAGTCCAATTGCTTGTATCATGTTCAGTATTAACTATATTAAAAGTAGATGTAGGCGGAAAAGTTGCAAATTTACATTGGAATAAGTAAAAGCAATACCAGACATCGATAAATTTGCGGGTGCATGGCCAGACAGTGAAAGAGAACAGAAGCAACGTTTCGTCTGGTGCTCGTTTAATTCCTTGTTTTGGGTGCAGCTGCGTCTTATCCTGGACATAGGCGCTCGACTCCTTGCTACCACTCCACCAACTTAAAAGCGAAATAAAAATTGCAATTGAGAACTGTGTTACTTTGTAAGTGTATTTAATAGAGTTTTATTTCCTAAGGAAATTTACAAAAAAATGTTTTATTATTTGGTAACTATGAGTAAGCGAGTTTACTTACGATTTGGTGCGTCCTCCTGCTACTAGTGCGACCAAGAACAACCGAAATTAATTTAAATACTTCTCGCGAAACTTTTATTCATGAAAATTGCGCCAGGGTTGTCTAATGCACATCTCGCTTTTACTACACTCGGTCGCAATCCAGAGGCAAGACTACGCATTCCCAATGGTATAGCAATAATAGATATATGAATTATCGTTGTTCGTAACAGTGCTGTTGTTGTCTTTGTAGCTCGTGGTTTAAAGCATCGCGCATTGGATTATTTCGTGCTGTCATGTCCAAACACGAGACAACTTTTTTTGCCATCATCTTCTACTTGTATCATGATCAATGTAGAACTGTTTATATGATAAAATGAAATTGTTGTTTTTGCTATCTTCCTGGTAATTTTTCCATATTTTCTTACCGTTTAAACATTCCCTGGACTACGACAAACATTTCAAAACAAAAATCTGCTAAATCGGCCCAGCCATTCTCGAGTTTTTGCGAGACAAACGAACAGCAATTGATTTATATATATATATATATAGATTAGGGTGACAGTTAATTTCGAAAGTGATATTTTCTTTGGTCTCAGTATTTTTTTGTGTGTAGTTTTATTTAAAAAAAATTCTAGTAAAATTTCAAGGTCGTAGGAAGAGGATTAGGGGGCGCGTCGGCCCCCCAAAGTTACACAAAATACGTTTTTTCACGCAAATTCTTACTTTGACTGCTTGTAACTTTCTCTGTGTTTTTTTTTTTTTAAACATTACTGGCGAAAGATGTTCATTAATATGTCTACAATAACATCTGTCAATAACATTTTTGTCTAATGTTAATATTTAATGAAAAAAACTTAAATATAGGAGAAAAAGTACGCCTCAATGTCGATTTATTATACTTAAATAAAATTACTTATATGATTCAAATTTTGGATTTTGTTCAGATTTATTTAATTAAAGATTCATATAGAAAATTCCTTATGATTTACGTAAGAGTAGCTTCAACAATTATATACAGTAAGACCTCGCTAGTCCGAACTTCAGACTTTTTTTGTTTACTTTTGTTTTCAAGTGTAAGAATTGTCTTTAAAAGTTTGCTTCAAATTTTTTTTGCCTGTATGCTGAAGCGATCTATAATATTGACAATTGTGACCGAGAATATTCCCGTTACAACCTCAACAATATTATTCTCAATGCTTGCGTAAGCTACCGACAAAAAATCAGCACCAATGTTTCTCGGAAAATAGATTCTTATTTTACAGTTATATGCAGCAGCCGCAAACATTTTTTAATAGCATTAAATTTGCAAAAAAATCATTCGAAGTGAATATTTGAATGTGAAAAGTCGAAAATGTCTGCTAGAAATTTACGTGAACGCATATATTTAATTGGTTATTGTACCAACTCATTAACGGGAAGTAAACTACCCTCCAATATAGAAGTGTTGAAAGTTTTGTTTTTCAATTTACGTGTAGTAAAAAAAAATTTACGGGAAAGTTCAGATTTAGTTGTAAAAGAACTATTCGTGTTCTGGGAAAAAGCCCGCATTCCGGTCAAGGATAAACAAAACTGCATTACAAATGTAGAGAAATTGTATAAAGAATGGCAAAGCTTTCAAAAAGATTCAAAGAAGACTTCTAATTTCCATAAGAGCAAAGTAAACACGTGGAAAGAAAAATTGGATATGTTTTTTGACGTGGCGCATGCAAGTGCATTAAAAATAATGTCGAATCAAGAAGATATTGATTTCTTGATAAGTCAACGAAAAACGGGGCGCCCAGGCTTTATGTATGGTATCGATTACGAAGAAGTACGCCGAGAGTGCCGACTTGAAGAACGCAACAACAATTTATTACAACAAGTGGAGCGGAATAATCGTGAAATTGCATTAATTGGTTCGTTGTATGTTATTGTTTATTTTTTATTTTCTTTAAATTAAGTCGTTTTTATTAGATGAAACTGCAGAGTTGCTGTCATCTGAATCTTCAGAGAATGATAACAGTTTTCCAGATATGGAATGTGACCCACGTTGTAGTCAACCTCCAGCCAAAAAATGTAGGGGAACAAATAAAATACTAACACCAAAACTGGCGGCCGCACTCGATGTCTGTAAAATCAGTGACAGACATGCGGTTCATCTAATAAGCGCAGTCGTTGAAGCTCTGGGTAATAATGTTGAAGATTATATTTTAAACCGAACGTCTGTACACCAGGAAAGGGAACAAATCCGTGAAGAAAGAATTTCAGCATTAAAAAATAAATTAAAATTAAATGAGCTCGACGCTATCTGCCTTCATTGGGATGGTAAACTTTTGCCGGCGCTGACGGGAAATGATAAAGTTGATAGGTTGCCTATAATAATATCGAGCGGTAAAGTTGAACAGCTTCTTGAAATACCTGCACTTGATTCCGGTACTGGAAAAGAACAGGCATCCGCTGTATGCGATGCTATTTATGAATATGGTCTGCAAAATCACATCAAAGCTTTAGTGTTTGATACAACAGCGGTCAATACTGGGCGTTTCAATGGTACCTGTACGTTAATTGAAAATAATTTACAAAGACAACTTTTATGGTTACCATGCCGTCATCATATATACGAGATTGTTTTAAGATGCATTTTCGAAGTAAAAATAAGCTGTTATGGAAGTCCAAACGTTAAAATGTTTGAGAAATTTAAAAATGCTTGGGCTAAGATTGATGCTAAAAACTATGAGTATGGCATCAACGATCCAACTGTCAAGACGTACATGAAAGAGTCTGCTGTTCGCATTATCGGTGCAGTAAATAATATCTTGGAAGAAAAACAACCCAGGGAAGACTATAAAGAATTCTTGGAACTCACTTTGCTCTTCCTGGGTCAAAAACCAGAAAAGACACATCCAAACAGCCTAATGTTTCGATCGCCAGGAGCTGTTCACCATGCAAGGTGGATGGCAAAAGCGATTTACTGTCTAAAAATATTTTTATTCCGTAACGAGTTCCAGCTTTCAGCAACTGAATTAAATGGGCTTCGTCAAATTTGTGTTTTTATTGCTGAAGTCTATGTCGAAGCGTGGTTTTCTGCTCCTTTGGCCATTAAAGCGCCATATCAAGATTTTTTATTTTTACAAAAACTTGAAAACTTCAAAAAAATTGATGCTGCTATATCTTATGTTGCTCTTAAAAAGTTCAGGAACCACTTGTGGTATTTAAGCCCTGAGGCGGTTGGTCTTGCATTTTTCAAAACAAAAAATGGTGGCGGCTTTGGAAAATGATTTTGAACAAGAGCAAAACACAAAGCGAGCTACAATAAATGATAGAGAAATCGTTGAAATATTCCATGACGGAATTGAACAGTTCGTCTCTGCCGAAACAAAAGCATTATTTGAAAGATTTCAAATAAATAATGATTTTTTTAAATTAAACCCAGACAAATGGGAGCAGGACCAATCTTATTGTAAAGCGGCTGAACTGATGAAAAAATTAAATGTTACAAATGACACTGCCGAAAGGGGGGTTAAATTGATGGAAGAGTATAATAAACTATTTACCAAAAATGAACGCCAAAAACAATTTGTTTTAAAAATTGTTAGCGATTACCGCCATCGGTTTCCGGACTGTAATAAAAAGACATTGTCTCAAGTGCTTTAAACAATATTAATAAAAAGAGAAATCATATACATAAGTAGTTTTATTTAAGTATAATAAATCGACATTGAGGCGTACTTTTTCTCCTATATTTAAGTTTTTTTCATTAAATATTAACATTAGACAAAAATGTTATTGACAGATGTTATTGTAGACATATTAATGAACATCTTTCGCCAGTAATGTTTAAAAAAAAAAAAACACAGAGAAAGTTACAAGCAGTCAAAGTAAGAATTTGCGTGAAAAAACGTATTTTGTGTAACTTTGGGGGGCCGACGCGCCCCCTAATCCTCTTCCTACGACCTTGAAATTTTACTAGAATTTTTTTTAAATAAAACTACACACAAAAAACACTGAGACCAAAACAATAAAGAAAAAAAAATACTCCATACATTTAATTGTCACCCTAATATATATATATATATATTTTTTTTTTATATAATTAAGGTTTGCATTTGTATTTGCAATGCGTTTTAAGAGAGAATGGTGTAACTTGAAATAATTCGTTAATTTTTACCGATTTAATTATTATTTGTAAGAGATTGGATTAACGTATATTTAAAGAATTTCGCAAGTGAGTGACTAATTATAGCGAGTGTCTATAAGGTGACTTTTTGAGTGCGGTTTTTGTGAACTATCTTATATTTGTTTCTACTTTTGTCAAAAATTGTTACACCGTCAACGTCTGTCACGACAAACTGGCCTTCATATATGTTTCTATGTTTGTCACGCGGTTCTTTTTGAACTAATGATATGGTACATTATACCCGAGCGCACTTGTACACAAGGGTATTATAACAGCAAAAAATAATCGAGATAGATATATACAAATATATACTAAAATGATCAGAATTAAAAGAGGAATCGATTTAACCCTGACTGTCTGTCCGTCCGTCCGTCCGTCTGCCCGTGGTTACAATAACTTGAGTAAAAATTATGATATCTTAACGAAATTTGGTACATAGACAGGGTAGGTTGGTATTGAAAATGGTCAAGATCGGTCAATAACCACGCTCACCTACCATATAACGGAAGTTTTGGAAAATGCAAAAACTTCATTTTTTCGGTATCTATTTAAACAATTTCAGTGAAATTCGGTTTTTGGAGCGATTTTGAACTAAGAAATTTGGTATTTATGTAATTTTGAAAAATGGGCGTTGTCACGCCCTCTTAGGAAAAAATTTCTGTATCTCAATAACAAAATTTGGTGAAGATATTGTTCTTGATACCATTAGCATTACCGTCAAAAATTTTGAAATCGGACCATAACACGCCCAACTTCCATATAACGGAAATTTAAAAAAATGCAAAAAACTTCGTTTTTCAGTATTTATTGGAATAAATTGAATACAGTTTAATACTAGCAGCGATTTGAAACAAAGAAACTCGTTTTATGAAATTATGGGCACCGACCATACAAAAATACATCGCGAGGCTATATAAAAATCGGTTTCGCCCGAATTTAGCTTTTCTTACTTGTTTTCTTTTATTAATAGATACTAGACGTGCATAATTATCAAAGAACTCTTTGTTTCGGAGTTTATGTTTATTCATCAATTTCGTCCAAATATGCACGTAGGTACCCATTAAATACGCGATGGTTTCGTTCAATTGTGCCCACCGTTTAGTGATCGTGTGCTGTCGAAAAGTTGTGAATAATATTTAAAAGTTTAGTCAATTCCGAAAAAATTTCATTTTTATATTCAGTACCTAAATGCTTCAGTGAATTCACTCACACTCACTTTGAAATCGGTATTTTATTTCTCGCTTGGGTTAGAAGGAGCATATAAACGACTAGATTTATCTATGTGAAATTCAAATCCGCTGTTAAGCTTACAATACGGTTTCGCTGGGCACGCTTTAAAGTCGAATGTATAAACAGAAACAAATAAAGTGTATTAAGTCGATACCATCTCGGATAATGCTTCGTATAAACAAGGTAAATTATTACTGTTGGCGTTAAAACCAGGGACCGAGAATATTAATTATTTTTTTTCCAATGTTATAAAAGTCCGTCGCTTTTTGTGAAAAGTCCAATAATTACTGAAAAATCCGGACTTTTATTATTTCAGTCCGCTAATAATAGTTAAACTTGGCCAGATATTTTTTAAGGCCGAAATAAAAGTCCTTTCCTAATAAGAAACGAACCGCTTATCCAAATTAAATAATAAATAATAAAATTTGGTATCAAAAGAAAGAGGATTGAAAGAGCTTTCCAAATGAAATATCTAAACAAGGGATGCCACCTTTCTATATATATTTTTTATAATGTAAAAATATTTTGTATGCTCAAATAAAAGCCTTTTCCCTTTAATAAACAAATTTCAAATATACAACACTTAAGGCTTACGAATTTATTTTATATAGTATAAAAAATGCTTTTATACAAGGATAATATTAATTATTTTAAATAATAAAATCAAAGACAAAGTTTATTTAAAATCTTCATGTGTGTGAAATAATATTTCTATTTAGCTATAAAAGGCATGCCTTGCATTTTGCGAATCGATCTTCAGTTTCAAAATATTCGCGTATATAAAAATCACGTTTTCGTCCAATTGTTTTATTTCTAATTTTTATAACGACAAAGAAAATACTGATACATTTTCTTTAGACCAAAGGACCAGTCTTTTCTTTTGGGCAGTGCTAAGAAAAATGTTGGAAACACTCCCAGATAATGACTTAGTATTTATATGGTCTAGTATAATATCAGGAACGTGTACTATTTATATGTAAAATATAGTATTTAGATTTGGCACTGTCTACCTTTGTACATACATAAAAACATATATCTTACATAAAGATACATACGAGTAAGTATGTAAATGTCAAAAACCACTGTCCCTTTCCATTTCAAATCAACCGATCATATATTTGTACTTTGATAAAAATTAAATAAGAAATATGAATACAACCCACATTATCGCAAAAGAAAGTACAAAACTTTAAAAATTGCCTTAACACTTACATAGAAATTGCGTATTTGTATTTATATTTATGTTATTGTTGTACTTATATAATATTATATCTCCTTTATTGGCGAATATAGAACCATGTGAGACGGTTATTTCCAAAAGAACGCCGTCATAATGGAGAAAAACACCATTTTCATTTTTCGATCATATCTCCCAAAAAAAAGTTTCACTAATAGCCGTTTTGCCACAAAAAAGATCAAACTATATGTGCATTGATAAAACAGTTTTAGCGAAAAATATACACTAAAATAAAAACAATTTTTGACAAAAGGCACTTTTTTATTTTAACTGTGGCAGTATTTGATATTCCGGCTTCAAAGAATAAACATTTACACACATTTAAAATAAATTTGTTAAAATCAATCTATCTTTACTAAAGTTATACGCCATTCAAAAAACAGTTCCCGGGCTATGCATATCTCCTTTTGATTATCTTGTATTTCGCCCCCAGCGGTAAGGGATATTTGATATTTGTAGTAGTAGATCTGTAAATTTTATTTTACATTAGAGAATGAATATACATACATACATTCTCAAGTGTACAGAGCTACATAATATATTATATTATAATATGTTGTATTTCCCCGAACCAACGGTAAGGAATATTTGATATAGTGGCAAATCTGTACACGGGCACTACAAGAAAAATCGATTTTTGCATACAAAAGATAATTTCGAAAAATGGACGAAAAAAGCTTTTCAGCCAAAAGAAAAAATACGGGTCTTATAAAATCAACTTAAAAACAACTAAGAAAAGCTAAATTCGGGCGAAACCGATTTTTATATACCCTCGCGATGTATTTTTGTATGGTCGGTGCCCATACTTTCATATAAACCCCTTTTCTTTGTTTCAAATCGCAGTTAGCATTAAACTTTACTCAATTTCTTCCAATAAATATAGAAAAACGATTTTTTTTGCATTTTTCAAAATTTCCGTTATATGGAAGTTGGGCGTTATAATTCGATTTGAAAAATTTACGGTAATGCTAATGGAATCAAGGACAATTTTGTGACGATACCTTACATCGTTATTGAGATACAGACATTTATTTCTAATTGGGCGTGGCAACGCCCATTTTTAAAAATTACATAAATACAAAACTTATTGGTTGAAAATCGCTCCAAATACCTAATTTAACTTAATATGTTTAAAAAGATACCAAAAAATGAAGTTTTTGCATTTTCCAAAACTTCCGTTATATGATAGGTGAGTGTGGTTATGACCCGATTTTAAAAATTTTCTACGATAATAATAGCGATGTCAAGGAAAATATGTCCACCAAATTTTGTGACGATAACTAATACTGTTATTGAGATACAGAACATTTTTCATAAGTGGGCGTGGCAACGCCCATTTCTCAAAATTTTATAAATACCTAATTGATCGATCTTGACCATTTTCAATACCAACCTACCTTGTCCAAAAAGCAATCTATGTACCAAATTTCATTGAGATATCTCAATTTTTACTCAAGTTATTGTAACCACGGACTGGCGGACGGACGGACGGATAGACAGTCAGGGCTAAATCGATTCCTCTTTTCATTTTGGTCATTTTAGTATTTCATTTCATTTCATTTTCATTTATTGCCAAAAATTAATACAATAAGATCTATGATCTTTTAGTACAACAAATCATAGGTAAAATTAAAATAATAAATAAATAAAGGTATAATAGTTATTAAAGCTAAGTTTTAAAAATATACTACAGAAAATTATAAATAAAGCAGTGGATTACATTTTCAGCAGAAAGTAGGAATTAGATAGCGAAACTCATAATAATACAATACATATATTTATTTTATTTTAACGAAAGTACATATATAAGACATTCTTGAAGTTGCTTTTATTCAGACTACTGCGAATGTGCATTGGAATAGAGCTCCACGTACGAATGCCATTGACAAAGAATAGCCGTGCGGATGATAGATAATTATAACTCGGTACTATCAAGTCATTAATTCGAGCTGACTTAGGAAAAATAAGCTTGTCGTAAAGATAATTCGGTTCCTTATACATAATAAGTCGACAGAGAAAAATACAGTTTCTGGCTTTCAAATAATCGGTAATTTCACAGCCTAATAAACGCGATCTCCAGCCGGATATGTGATCAAATTTTGCTAACCCGAACACATAGCGTGTCACATGGTTGAATACTACATTAATCTTATGAGCAGGGTGAGAATTTAATTTACTGTAAACTAGTTCAGGGTAGCAGATGATCGGCATTATTAATTGTAAAGCAAGTTTTCTACGAACAGGGACCGGTGTAAAGGTTGCAGACATTCGTAAATTTCTTAAAATATTCTACACTTTGCCAACTATCGAGTTAACATGATCATCACACGTTAAGCTTGTGTTAATAACGAACCCGAGATTAGTCACTTTTGACACAAGTTTAAGACACTTGTCGGCAATATATAGAGGCGGTATATTTAAAAAATTTATTCGTTTTTTAGTTATAGGTAGCACATACGATTTATCGCTGTTTAGACATAGCTCGTTTCTCCTTGCCCATGCAGAGATGAATTTTAAGTCGTTATTAAACTTTGTACAGAGATAACCAGTTTCCTCATAAGTTCCAGATAGATATAGTTGAATGTCATCAGCATATGCATGTATATGTACATGCTGGCATGCATAAAATATGTCATTTATAAAGAGACTGAATAACACGGACCCAAGACAGATCCTTGGGGAACACCAGCTAACAATGGTTTTAGACCAGAGGTCTGAGAGCCAACCCTGACACATTGGGTTCTACCCGCTAAGTAGCTCCGCATAAAACGCGTTGCGGAATCCCCGAATCCAAAGTAGTTTTTTAGCTTTATGCAGAGTAAGTCATGATTAACAGAGTTAAAAGCTTTTGAAAAGTCAAGTAGGCATAACAAAGTCAGTTGGTTTTTGTCAAAAGGAGTTCTAATGTCATCTAGAAGTTTTAAGATAGCCGTGGAACAGTTATGCTTTGCTCTGAATCCCGACTGATACGGAGACAGCAGTTTAAATTTGTCAATGTGGTCATGAATTTGTTCAGACATCAGGATCTCAAGGACTTTGGAGAGTGCGGGTATATTGCTGATCGGCCGAAAATCACCGGGACTACATGCAGACTGGTTTTTGGCAATTGTTTGCACCGTGGCAACTTTCCACGCATCAGGAAAGCAAGAATTTGTTATACTATGATTGATGACATGAGTGAGAGTAGGTAATATGTACGGTGCAATAATTTTTACAAATTTAATTGGTATACTATCCGCTCCGATTGCATTCGACCTAATCTTATTGACACACATAACTACATCACATTCCGACACAGTATTAAACTCAAAGACTTGACAAACGGACGCTTCGGACGAGGAACAGGGTATAAAACAAGTATTGGCACAAGATGGAGTAGCACGACTGACAAAAGCATCATTAAGGTATTCAGGTCTAAGGGAACAATGGGAACTGTCACTAACATGTACACGAAGATTTTTTAAGTTGCGCCACAAAACATGATTTGGGAGCGAGGTGTCCAACATTTTCCTATAGTATCTACATTTCTCTCTCTTTATAATGGCCGTGGTTTCATTTCGGACAAGCTTATATGCATGCCAGTCGTTCTCGGTGCGGTTCTTTTTCCAGATAGGATACCTTTTATTGCGTTTTACTATCATTGCGCGAATAAACTTGTTGAACCAAGGACACGAGAAAGATTTACCACGGTGAGTGCGAGTCGGAACGCGAGTTCTATATAGATATAAGACGATCTCATTCAAAAAGCTCAATTTATCATGCACCGAACTTAGACCCCAGCAAGCGAACCAATTGACGCAGGAAATGTCGCTTAAAAGATTATTTACATTCAACAAACGATAATCTGGTGAGGTGGACGGACTAGCTACTTCACAGTGGTTGTCAAATTTTACATCAAATGCACAGAAAATTAGATCGTGGTCAGAGATAATTGACATTTGGTCAAGTTTCAGAACAACAGACATATCAGACCCAATAAAATAATCAAGAAGGCTGGGACAACAGTTTTGCCCATATCTTGTGGGTACAGAAACATTAACGATCTCTAGATCAACACCGGAAACATAATCTAACAAAGGCCACATAACAGATTTACATTAAAATCTCCACAAATAATATTATCATTATAATCAACAGCAACATAGTAAAATATTCAGTGACATTACAACATTTATGAGGATTATAGACGCACGACAACAGAACTTTGGACAGTGAACTAGACACTTAAACTAACAAGTGCTCAGTAGCGCTACCGAGTTTTTAGGTGCTTTTTTTCAATACATAGCAACACCGCCACCCCTTTTAATCTTTCTGTCCATCCTATAAAGTCTGTAACCTTTTATGTCAAAGTGGGCATCTTTTACCTCCGGTCTAAACCAAGTCTCTGAAACACAAATGACATGAACACAAAAGAATTCAAATATCGCTCTGATCGTATCCACTTTTTCGTTGTTCAAACTGCGGGCATTAAAGTGCACAACATTAAATCCATTTTGGCGCTTGCATAAAATATTCAGCATAGCGAGCCTCAATGCCATTCATACCCCTATTGTTCGCACTCCTTTAAAGCAACAGAAGTAAAAGCAACTACAAGGCAACAAAAGCGAAAATAAAAGAGAAAACATAAACTAAGCAAACTGAGTTGCGCTATCTTTACATAAAAGAAATAAACAACAAACAAAACAAGCATACAATCATAAAGACACATAGGCTTACAGCTAGCGAAACTGCTCCAGGTCATTTTCGCACAAGACTTTGGTTGGTTGGGTGGCTTTGCCTTACATGCACGTAGCCACGGAGTGTGAATGCAGACTGCAACTTCCCATCACGCCGCAACTTTATGGCCGCTTGCAGGAGAATCCTATTTTCCTTGGTTAGGCTTTCAAAAATGTGAAAACTTCCCTGTAGCCCAAGGGGCTGCAAGGAAACAACAGCGTTTGTACGCTTGCGATAGTCAGGAAACAACAGCGTTTGTACGCTTGCGATATATGTCTATATCTATCTCGATTATTTTTTGCTATTACAAACAACCGTTGTGCAAACAAAGTTATAATACCCTTGTGTACAAGTACGCTCGGGTATAACAACATATTTAATTTTTATTATAATCCAAAAATATGACCTGCGCGGATCGGTTGATTTGAAATGGAACGGTTCCCCTACATACGATATGCAGCAAATTTGCTGCATACATAAACAACATAAGTAGTATATACATATCTTCATCCATAAATCGGTAATTTAAATACTAACTCTGGCGCTAATGTATTAGATTAATTTTTTTGAAAACTTCCACTCAACTTTAAATATTTTGAATATTTGTAAAATAAAATTTATTTTGATTTAATTATATTTCATAAAAGCTTAAGTCCCTTTTTTCTTACGAATTGTTTGGATCACAAATGCAAGTCACGACCGTAGCTGAAAGATTTTCACCAAAAGTATACTTAAGCAAAAGTGCCAATTAGTACAAAAACAATGTCGGATCTGTTAAATATTTACTAACTTTACACGAAGGGCGAGTTAACGCTTGCTTTAACCAAACAAGATCGAAGCATATTTTGATATTCATGTATAAGTCAGATGTACTAATTTATAAACATGGGACAATTTTTAGTTATTTGTTATGTTTTTTATGTTTTTCTTATAAAATGAAAAACGTATCCTTAATAAATGAAGACTCTGATTGTACTGGTTTAATATTATTTTAGGATTGTATATTTGAAATTTGTTTATTAAAGGGAAAAAACTTTTATTTTAGCATACAAAATATTTGTACATTAAAAATATATATATAAAGGTGGTATCTCTTGTTTAGATATTTCATTTTGAAAGCTCTTGCAATCCTCTTTCATTTAATACCAAATTGGTTGAATTTGGATAAGCGGTTTGATTTTTATATACATACGTAAGGGAAGGACTTTTATTTGAGCATACAAAATATTTTTACATTATAAAAAAAATATATAGAAAGGTGGTATCGCTTGTTTAGAAATTTCATTTTGAAAGCTCTTTAAATCCCCTTTCATTTAATAAGCGGTTCGTTTCTTATTAGGAAAGGACTTTTATTTTAGCCTTAAAAAATATCTGGCCAGGTTTAACTATTATTAGCGGACTGAAAAAATAAGAGTCCGGGTTTCGATTATTTTTTTTTTAATATAATAAAAGTCCAATAATAACTTTTATCTAAGGACTTTTATTTTAAAAGCCATAAAAGTCCCGGTCCCTGGTTAAAACAAGATTCTCTTTTGTTTTTTGTTTTACTTTATTTAATACACATTTTTCACAGATTTTAACGAATTTTGCTATGTCTGGCGTCATATTTTTCTAAAAATATTTAGTACGAATTTTGGCATATAATATTTTGAAACCGCAATGTCCTGCGGTAATTGTGTCGTTATTGTAAATTGTCATTAGTTTTTGCTTTTTTTTCGTTATCGGTTACAGTTTCTACAGGGTCAGTTAAGTTGATTTCTAAAGTTTTTAATTTTGTATTGCCATGGTCTTTTAGTGTTGCAACTGAATAGTGATTGATAAATATATAATTTTTTGGCCATTCTAATTTCTTAATGTTACGATTGTTGGCTTCGATTTCAGCCGCAAAAGAAACTTATCAAAATTCGTTATTTTCCGTGAATTTGTTCGTGTTTTCGTTCTGTAACTGTATTTGCTTAGTCATTGATCTAGTTTTTACTGCTAAAACATGTTTTGTAGAGTCCTTTAGTTCGGTCATTGTTATTCGTGAATGTGCGTCCGCTCTCACATTCGTTTTGACTTTTATGTATACTATTGTAAAATTGTACTCAGAGCTCACAACCACTTTGCGAAGCGTCGACTGTAATTATAAACTCTTTAGTGAAATCTGGATATTGCAAAAGTGCACCACAACCACTTTGCGAATCGTCGACTGTAATCATAAATTCTTTGGTGTAATCTGGATATTGCAAAAGTTGAGGAGACATTAATGCAGATCTAAGTTTTTGAAAGGCAAGTTTACAAGCATCATCCCACACAGATTCGAAATTTTTTTGATAGGCGCTGCCAGAGACGCAAAATTTGGTTGAACCGTCTATAACAAATTGCAAATGCTACGAATCGCCTTACGGCGTCTTTATCCAACGGTTTGGAATAATTTTTAATTGCGTTTATTTTAGAGTCATCTGGAAGCAGGCCTTCCGATGGACATTTATGCCCTAGAACGTTACTTCGGAACGTAGGAAGTTACATTTTTGCGGGTTTAATTTGAGGTTGAACTTTCTGCAAGATTCGAAAACTTTTTCTACATTTTTAAGGTGGTGTATCTCACTACAGCCAATGACAATAACGTCATCCACGTACAAAAAAGATTGATTTGGCGCAAGGCCTAAAAATGCTATTGACATCATTCTAGAAAAAGAGTTTGGTGCTACATTTAAACCAAATTGTTGAACTTGCCAGCGGTAAGCTCCGCTGTCAGTACTCAAAGCCGTTATGTCATTTGGCATTTTTTTTTTTGTAAAACCGACTTTAATTCCTCTAAACTTTTTGAATCTGCTGAAGTTTTGTTAATTGTGTAGACATTGTACATAGTTGGTGATTTCGTCGGTTACGATATTGCAACTTTTAACGTATTTTACCTCATCGCTAGTATTGATAACTTTTAGAATTGGTTTATTCGTAACAACGATACACTTTGCTGCGAAAACACCACTACAAAATTCTTGCGAGTCTATGAAAACAGGGTTATTAGTTTGTTTTAAGTTAAATAAACGATAAACTTCGCATCTTGGAGGTATAAGTAAGGTATCGGTAGTTGTATCGTGCAAAATTGAAATGCTTACATTTTTTGTGCCTATAATTATGCTGTCATTTGCGTAGTTTATTATACATTTGTTTGTTTTCAAAAAGTCTTTGCCGAGTATGCCGTCCGATGATATGTTGAAACTAAATGCAAGGTATGCGGAATGGAAAAATCGTATACTATTATATTGGAATTTATGGTACCCAAAGTTAAAACTGTGTCTGTCGTTACGCCGGTAATGTTAATAATATTATCTCTGTTAATGTTAGTTTCTGGTGTTAAACTTGAAAATTTTATTAAGGAAATGTTCGCTTGAGGATCTACTAGAAAATTACATTGTCTTATGGAATCGCTAAAATTTAATTTGACAAAATCGGCATAATTGAGGTTAAGGCAGTAAATAGAAACTTTGTTTGAAATTCCGGTTAAATTTTCATCCTATAAATTAGTTTTGTCTATAAATGATTCAAGTGCTAGCGGATCGCCGCTGTAGTTTTCCCTAATTATTGAGGCACAAAGACTTATAAAAGTTATTTCTGTTCGGCGGTAGCCATATTTGTAAAATATTGAAAAAATGTTGGAATGTCTGGTGAACCGATGGTTGATGGATGAGCCTTGGAAACTGTTAGCAAATCTTTTACGGATGGTAATGAAACGCTTCTTTTGAGACTAAATTGTACTGGTGCGTCTGACTTGGCGACACTAAATTCTTCTTCTGACTTCAAATCAGCCAGGTCGGTTTAACAGATAAGCGTTAAGCTGTCTGTTGGGATCCTATCGTGACAATTCAGTCTCGAAAAACACTTGGTTATCTGTTCCTTACAACGCGCTAACTTAGTTTGAACTTCCCTGAGATTACAAGTATGAGCCGAACTGTTGCCAATAACAAGTAGTAAAATTTGATGTACGTTGGAACGATTTTTCGTCATCCATTGTCAAATTTGGTTTTGTGACATACCGGCGTTGTGCCATCTTCGAACGAAAACGACACAGAAGATGGCACAACGCCGAAACCGGTATGCCAAAACCAAATTTGACAAGGGATGACTGAAAATCGTTCCAACGTACATCAAATTTCCACCCTGTAGGAAAATCAGAAGAAAATCAAAATACAAGTAGTAAAATATTATAACCCGTAATAAGCGAGTATATATAATCTTAAAGCTTATTAGCGTTTGTTGAAAGTGGTCGATTATTCAGAATCCTTTTTGTGATTTTCGTAAAGTCTGCGTGGAATTGTTTAAATTGGATTTCGAATTCGCTCATAACCGGGTAATCTCAGAGTAGTAAAAGTTTGAATTTAACAAGTAACAAAAGCTAAATTCGAGCGAAACCGATTTTTATATACCCTCGCGATATAGTTTTGTATGGGCGTAGCACATAATTTCATAAAAACCCTGTTTCTTAGTTTCAAATCGCTGCTAGTATTAAACTTTACTCAATTCCTTCCTAAATACTGAAAACGAAACTTTTTGCAATTTTCAAAATTTCCGGTATATGGAAGTTGGGCGTGGTTAAGGTCCGATTTCAAAAATTGTTGACGGTCATGCAAGTTATATCAAGGTAAATATGCTCACCAAATTTTTTGACGATACCTTACCACGTTATTAAGATACCTACAGTCGTTTTAAGTGGGCGTGGTAACGCCCATTTTCAAATTTCATAAAATTCAAGTTTCTTAATTAACTAACTGTCTAAATATCAAATTTTATTTAGTATGTTCCAATAGATAAAGAAAAGACGAAATTTTTGGATTTTGCTAAATTTCCGTTATATGGAAGGTGGGCGTGGTATGAGCGAAACCGATTTTTATATACCCTCGCGATATAGTTTTGTATGGGCGTAGCCCATAATTTCATAAAAACCCTGTTTCTTAGTTTCAAATCGCTGCTAGTATTAAACTTTACTCAATTTCTTCCTAAATACTGAAAAACGAAAATTTTTGCAATTTTCAAAATTTCCGGTATATGGAAGTTGGGCGTGGTTAAGGTCCGATTTCAAAAATTGTTGACGGACATGCAAGTTAAATCAAGGTAAATATGCTCACCAAGTTTTGTGACTATACCCTACACCGTTATTGAGATACTGACATTTTTTCCTAAGTAGGCTCGCCCATTTTTCAAAATTACATAAATACCTAATTTCTTAGTTCAAAATCGTTCAAAATACCGAATTTCACTCAATTTGCTTAATAAGTTACCGAAAAAATAAAGTTTTTCAATTTTCCAAAACTACCGTTAAATGGGAGGTGGGCGTGGTTATGATCCGATTTCAAACATTTTCTACGATAATAATAGCGATGTCAAGGAAAATATGTCCACCCAATTTTGTGACGATATCTAATACTGTTATTGAGATACAGAAAATTTTTCATAAGTGGGCGTGGCAAAAGACGGACGGACAGGCAGACATCGTTAAATCGACTTCTCTTTTCATTCTGAGCATTTTGGTATAAATATGTATATATCTATCTTGATTCCGTTATGCTGTTACAAGCAACAGTTATGCGAACAAAGTTATAATACCCTTGTGTACAAGTACGCTCGGGTATAAAAACGATAGACTATCGTTCACCATTTAATATTAAAAGTAGAAAAAGGTATATTTGTATGAAAATAATGAGTTATTCCATCAGTAGGTCTTCGGCTAAAATTGGCATGCAAGATGGGGTTTTATCATGCAACAGGTATTGTTTTCACATGCAATTTAAAAGAAATTGTGTTGTTTGTATGCTCAGGTTTTAATAGAATAAACTCCGAATACCTTCGTTACCCACTTCGCTTGAACATGAAAAATCAATTTTTGACTTATTTGAACTTTATTATTTGGGTGCGAGACCGCTTGGTTGTTAATGCGTAACACGAATGAATCTGCGCCGATTGTCGCCGGTCGGTGACAATCATGGCCTCTTATGTGGTACTTAAGTTGTTACAGTACTACAACAATACGATTGCGCTGAATTGGCCGGCCCATACGAGTAATAGCGTACATAATACGATTCATGCGAGACTTAAAAACAAATACGCCGATTAACAGTCAACAAAATACAAGAAGCTAAATCAGCGAGTTGACAGCAAGCAAACTTAAAGAAGCATAATCTTATTGGATTCAATACACACAACAGAGCGAATATACTTAGGGAAGAAATAATGGCATTGGAGAAACAGCGTTCGATACCATCGTGTTCCAAAATCGGATCACTGAACCCTGTTCTTCTTGATGGCTTCTTAGGGCTCAACAGCAGACTTCCGACGAGCGATTATGGTAATTTTAGTCTAATAATTTTACCCAAAAATTCTCATTAGAGCCAACTTGTTGTACCCGAAGCGCATCAAACCGTACATTAGTGTGTTTTAATATATTTTTTACACAAAGACCTACACCATACTTATTGGATCGCAATAAAATACGGCCTAAGTGAGCACTGTGGCAGACACTCTAACCTAACCTATCGACTCAAGATGGTATATTTTCCAAATGATGAACTAGCAATTATAGACCGGCCTGCTACATGGTATGCATTTCTTCTTTTTGACCCTCTTTCTGGAAGGGGGGTGGTGCAGGGACTTAGCCTTACACTCGCACGTTAATGTGGCAACATCACTTTTACTTTTTGATATTGATATTTCAGCTAACTTCACGTTTATACAGAAACAGGTTTAGAATTAAAAAAAAATTAAATTATTTCTCCGTATATTTATTTTGTAAAATTGTCAACTATCTTATATGTTACAATAAAGAGATATATAATCCAATCTATATATGTAATGGTAAGTCGAGTTATTTATAAATGTCGTATTATTGGACTGATTTTAATGAAATTCATGTTGTATACCACTTGCGTGATGATTAATAGGCTTGCGAAAAATAGAGTTACTTGGTGGAGTCGACATAAAAGAATGCGTCTTGCGAAGTCTACTATAAATGCCATGCGACGACGCACAAATTTAGTGTATAGTTTGTGGTTGAACAGAGACAGAAGGATGAGGATAATGGGACCAAAGATGAGTTTACGAGCTCCTAGAGGAAACAAAGGAGCGCTGCCCCGGCACGATGTAAAAATGGCGATTGGAGACTTTAACGCTAAGGTGGGCAAAGAAGACTTTTTGGTCCAACAGTCGGAAAATTCAGCCTTCAGGAGAATTCTTCTGGTAGCAGAGAGAGGCGGATCGACTTCGCCCCGGCGCGAAACATGGTAGTATTTAGCAACAGATTCCAACACCGTAGCCTCCGCAAAAAGGCTTGGGTGTCCTCTGATCAAAGAACGCGAAAGCAAGTTGATCACGTTGTGATCAGTGTTGCCGGGCGTACATTTTCGAGCGAAGTGAAACGACGGTAGTATTTTTAAGCTGATCGAAATGAAATATTCCTAAATTGCTTTATATACGACGTAAGGTAATCATAACACAAAAATTCCTTTTTTAGGAAATAAATAAAGTAAAGTAAAGCATATCAAAACTCCGATACTTAAACTAACTAATAGTAGAAAACTACACTGAACTTAATTAAACTTAACAAGGGTTGACGGAAAATCGTTCCAAAATTCACTAACTAATAATACTGCAAACCAAATCTCAAAAAGAACAAAAATTGCATATCACTTTTTGATACGAGTGTATTTTAATTATACGTATTTCGAAGGAATCCAATTAAAGAAATTGTCGTTATTAAAATAATCTTCAACAAAAGTTCGAATGTTTAGGTACATGACTTCGCCCAATGAATTCTTTAATTTAAACAAATGACCCTAAAACTCTTCGTAATTAAATTTTTTTTTTTTCAGTTGAAAAGTAATTAAAAAACAAAAGAAAACATTCACTTTAAAGAAAAAAAGAAAGGCATTCCAATTAACCAAATTGTCGTTATTGAAATAATCTTCAACAAAAGTTCGAATGTTTAGGTACATGACTTCGCCCAATGAATTTTTTATTTTAAACACAAGACACCAAAAATCTTCGTAATTAAATATATCAACAGTTTCACATTTCAATTCCACAATGTGATTTTAAAAATTTTCTGTGAAAGTGAATTAGTGTGCTCCCAATTTTACAAATTTCTTCGCATATCAGGTAATCCCTGTCACACATATCGGTTATCATTGTGGCAATTCACAAACAGCTGTTGTTGAATGTTCTCTTTTCGGATTCAGCTACATATGTATGCTTTTTTGAGGAGTCATCAGCAAAACACTTAAAAATACGCATATTTCAATGAATAACTAATACAGAAATGTTATAAATGGCTTTTACAAACATCAAAGAATATTTTAAAAATTATTCCAATCGAAAATAATTAAACATTGGTATTACGACAAGTGCCATATCGCTCCTACATAGAAATATGCAGCATTCAAAGCCAATTACAACGAGTGCAACAATCGAAGGGAGAGGAGGGAAGGGATACGTCTCTTGGAGAGAAAGAAACGAGAGGCGGAAAGGCGTAAGTGCGTAGACCTTGAGATGCTAGCAAGCGGGAACGCGGCCTGAAAATTTTATCAGAAAATAAGTTAGTAAACAAGTGCTTTCAAGACCGGGGCTGGTTCCTGAGGGATCAGTTCTCAATGATACTGAATATGATTTCTAATGACGTGTTTGAAGAAGGGGAGCCCAGAAAAAAATGTATAGATGAGTAACAAATCCCTCCACTCTAAAAAAAAAGGGGAGAAAAACAGTAAGAATGCCGGCGGCGAAGAGCTGGTAGGAAGCATGTACCAGCTTTTAGCACAATTTGGTCCAACAAGTACATGGCAGAGATTGGAATCTCAATATACTTTTCCCAGTCCTTAAGAAGGGCGTTCGCATACAATGTCCTATCGACGATACTGTGTGAAACACTTAAGTCATATATGTACCAGCTGATTGGACCTTATCAGTGTGACTTCAGGAATGATAAATGCACTATTGGCCAGATATTCACAGCAGGATCAATCCAAAGCTGTTAAATTTTAATAAGGATTGGTAATCATTTGAATTAATTTTAAAATAATCCTAATTGATTAGAAAACTTCAATTATTTTTTTTTCAATTACTAAACAATTACGATTAGAATAATTGAAAAATAATTTCAATTTTTTGCAATTAGCTGAAACTAGTTGAAATATCTAATTAAATTAGTTTTTTCAATTAGTTCAATTTCTTTCAATTAGATCGCAAGTTTTGCTCAAAATATTCAAACGAAATTTAGAAAAAACGAAAAAAAAGAATCAAATGTCCCTTTTTTCGCATCCTTGCTTTGTGGTGTGCTTATTATCATTTATAACTTTTTTATGATCTTTCGTAAGACATGTATTTTTTCGCGTCGTTTATTTTTTGGTTGTAATTTGTGAATATATGGTTTGTTAATTATCGTTTGCTTTTGTGCTTAGATTGGATTGGTAAGTATTTTGTGAAGAACGCATAAGATAAATGTTCCATATTCCGCCAAGTTAAAAGTTCAATATAATAAGTTAAAAGTTAAATATATATGATATTATCAATAGGGTGACCCAAAATAAGAAATTAAAAATTATTTGACCATGATGTTAAATTTTTTTTTGTTAAATTGCACAAAAAAATCAATGCAAATTTTAATTAAAAGTAGTATACTATAAGTTAACACAGTATAGCTGCTGTGTTGTTCGACACTTAACTTAGGTACTTTTTGTTAGCCGACGCTTCGGGTTGGCGAAGCGGCAATCGTGCGCCCGAACAGCTAGAACAATTGGTCAGAAAAAAAGTACCTAAGCGCGGCGATGTTTTGGGTCCGGAATGAAAAGGTTTTAAAAGATTTACTCAAGTGAAATTATTATAATTATGAAGTAAATAAATACACTTAAAGTGTTATGTTAACAATCGTTAAAGTGTTTTTTTTTTTTTAAATAAATACTGATTTGAATAAAGGTGATTTATTAATCAATAAGTGTCATAAGTCAGCTTTACAAAGAGATCAAAAAACTGACTTATTATAACATGTACAAATAATATTAAATAATAATAATGTAAAATACAATGCTGTTCGGAAAATGACAAGCTGTTCGGAAAATGAAGGCTTTTCGGCTGATGATGTGCTGACCGATCCTTCTTTTATACCGGAAAAAGTGTCTAGGAAAAGGAATGTTGTTGAGAAAAGGGCTACCTGTAGCAAAAAAAAGCCGTACGGAACCTGAACTTCCTTTAGTTAAAAATTTTTTTTTTATATCGTTTATTTATTTGCAACTAATAAGATAACATAGCTACTACAATAAACAATAGTGGGGATGAAAATAAATAGCGTACAATGTCTCTAGACGAGCTCTCAAGTACCTTACTATATAATATTAATTAACATTTTATTAATTAGGGAAATGGGTATGTCTTATGTGAAGAATTGTTATAATATTTCGTTTGCAGGGAAAAAAGGGGAAAAAACGATGCATAAGTGACTGTTTAAAATAAAAGGTTAAAAGGAGCTTAATTAAGGCATTCACACCAGTTTTTGGTATGATTTATTGTTCGAGCTCATTTGCCAACTACCAACAGTGTTTTTTGTAAATGGTGTTTTCAATTTTGTCTCTAGTTGAAATGTAGCTGTCAAATCGTTTATTTTCTATGGTGAGTATTTTTAGGATTACTGTTTTATTGTTAGCTCTTCTAAATATATGATAAAAGATTGGTATGTGGGCTCCGTTTTGTATAAACCCCTTTTTATCAAGATATAGAAATGATTCTGGGATAGCAAATACATTCTTAATGGCTAGCGCAAAGTATCCATCGCTTTCATAATAAATGCCTTAATTCTGCTCTTCAACAGTTTTGAGGAAAACATTTTTTTATAGGCGTGTAATGCTTTATAGGCTTTCGCAATTTGACAGATGATGTGGTGATTGTAATATAAGAACTTATTTAGGTGGACACCAAGGTACTTAATTTCTCCCGGATGACGAATAGAGTGATTTGATCGTTAGACATTATATTGAACTCTTTCCAGTGCTTTTTGATGTTTGTATTGCATTTGCTAATATGAGGCCGAAACAGGATGCTTACGCATTTACTAGTCTTTATTTTGATATGCCAATCTTTTGCGTACATCTCAATAGTGTTGTATTTTAGTTGCAGATTACTATTAATATTGTGCATTGTTTTGTCTGGGTGATAAATTACAATATCGTCAGCAGAGGTTAAAAAGAATAGGAGCATTTACTGAATCTTGTTGCAAGCCACTTTTTATTTCGTATTGTCGGCTACTTATCACGTTGTTTAAGTACACTGCAAATTTTTTGTTCGATATCATGTCATAAATGAGCATGGTCAAGTGGCTGGGAAATTCATAGCCAATGAGTTTAGGTACTAGTCCTTCGATACACACCTGGTCAAAAGCCTTTTCAAGATCAATAAAGCATGCTCCTGTAACATGTTTCTTATTCCAGCTCCAATTTATTTATGAAACCAGAAGATTAATTGCATGTATGGTTGAGTGCCTATTTTTGAAACCGAATTGCTTGGGGCTCAGTAAATCGTTATTTTCAGATACTTTATTTATATTTATGTTAATGACACTCTCAAAGACTTTGCTAATGTTTGGCAGCAAACTTATTGGCCTGAGATTTTCCAGATTGTCCTTGTCTTTATCTTTTTTAGGTATAACTATCAGCTTAGCTGTCTTCCAATGCGACGGGAAACAGGCATTATTTAACATGTTATTGAACAAAGTACAATACTCTAAAATTAGCTCCCTAGAAATGTTTTAAGCCTGATGAAAGTTTCCCTTTTAGATTTAAAAATATGTTTGAGAGGTCGCTGGGAAGAGTGAATAAATGCTCTGTTTGATCTGCGGTTAGTTGATTGGCTCTTTTGGTTGCATCAAACGTTGTTTTGGTCGTTCGAATACTGTCAAATAAAGTGTTAGTTTCTAAAAACTTATTGAAGGATTCCTGTACCTCCAAGTGGACTATATTATCGTTTTAAATCTGCTGGACTGCTTCAAAGTGAGCTCCGACTACCGCTAGAACGTCAATGCTATTTTTAATGACATAGTTCCCTGTTCTGGAGTCTTTTCTAATAGATTACAGTCCAGGCGCGCCTCGCATATTTTATGGGTTAAATTGATAGTGGCTTATTGTGCTTTTATCGCCTTTTAAAAAGTTTCTTTTGAGGACTGAAAATTTTAAAGGATCGTTTGTCGTAAGTGAGGCCAGTCTATGTCCAAGTTGATTATTAAAATGCATCTTTATATTTATTATATTGTGGCCGCTGTGGTCGAGTTGGTAGCGGGGCGTGCTATAACTTGATATGCCGGTGAGTTCGAGGTTCGAATCTCAGTCAGGGCAAGCAAGATCTTAATCATAGAAAAAGTTTTTCCTAATAGCGGTCACCCCTCGGCAGGCAATGGCAAACCTCCGAGGGTATTTCTGCCATGAAAAAGCTTCTGCCGTTCGAAGTCGGCACAAAACTGTAGGTCCCTCCATTTGTGGTATAATATTAAGACGCACACCACAAATGGTAGAAGAAGCTCGGCCAAACACTGAGCTATATAGTGTACACGCCAAAATTATTGTTAATATTATTATATTATCATTAATCAGGTTTTTGATTAATTTTAGCTTTGCTTTTTCTAACTGTGGAGCGGTAGGGGAAAGACATTTTTGCAAACGATTGTATTTTTTTGTTGGTTGTGAGAATTTTGGATTTCTCTTCTAAAAGCTTTGGTATGACAGATAAGTTAACAAGAGTTTGAGTAGTGCTACTTCTTTTTGCTATTGGTACGTATTCTTCTACGGATGCTAAAATAATTTGTTGTAGCTTAAGCAAGTGATGGTCAATCTAATCTCTAAATTGTTCAGATTTCTATCACTTGGAATCGGTGTTCCATTTTTAAGTTGAATATTCAGGTAGTTTTTAAACTTTTTCCAGTTGGCTTTGTTATAATCTAATGATCTAATGATTGCGGTGCCTATCAACTCGAAGTAGTTTGAGAAATTTCTTTTAGCTGCGATGATTTGTATGGCGCAGTGATCACTATCATAGTCAATACATTTTAGACAATTGATTGAGTTATTTGCTTTTTGAATTTCACACCTGTGATCAGCTAGGCAAATATCTAGAAAGGAACTGGTCCTTTCGTAAGGCGGAAAAACGGAGGTTTACATGTTATATCTAAATTTTAATTCATTTGATGATAGCCAGTCTTTTAAAGCTTTTCCTTTGGAGTTGTTTTGTAGGTTACCTCACTCTGTGTGTTTGCTGTGAAGGGCACCTGCTAATATGAAGTAATGACTTGGGCTTTGAAGGTTCAGAGCTTCAAAAACTACATTAAATTCTGATTTGAATACATTGTTGTTGTTAACTGAAGGGTAGTAAGCTGCAATTATGTACATACATTATATTATTTGGAGGCATATGTATTTTAATGACGCAAGTTTCTAAATAAGTCAGAGCCTCGATTTTGTGATTGAAAACTTTTGTAAACTTTATATATTCCTTTATTAAAATCGCTGTTCCGCCGCCGTTTGTTACTCTCGGTCTGTCTTTTCGAATTAAATTATACCCAATAAATTTTAGATTGTGTTTTGTATTGAGCTTGGTTTCGCTTAATAAAACTATATCAGGGTTGTCATCTGTTAAGAATTTACCTAATTCTATTTTTCTATTTATGTTAATAAGCGAGTTTACATTAAGGGAAATAATGTTTAATTCTGATTGGATAATTGATGGTGGTTGTTCTGAATTCCTACCGAGTCTACTATGTTGCATATTGCGTCAACTCTCGTAGTTTGTATTTCGAGTTGCTTTTGAAGAGCGGCTATTTGCGTACTTATAGCTAGCATTGTAATTTTCAATTCTTCTAGTACTGAGTTTTGAGGGTTTTGATTATTACTGGCACTGAGTAAACGAGGTGCTTCTTTAGTTACGTTTGCATGACAGAAGCCAGGTTTTGTTTTTTCAGCCTAAGCTTTTGTTGAAGTTCTTTGCAGCGCTCGCAGCCTTTGTAATCTAATCTCTATCCCGGATAAGTAAATTTTTTAGAAAGGACACAGTACACATTTTTCCTTGCCGTAGAAGTCCCGCCTGAGGTAGAGCAGTCTGCGCTTTTATTCACACCGCTGCATTTGACGCATCTCGGTGGTAGGTTACAATTGGCTGCACTATGAAAGAAGCTTTGACAGTTCCTACATTGGTATTTCAGGTTTACGCATGGGTTCCCATTTGATGCAGTGGTATTGCATGGTTTTAATTGCTAGTAATTCGTTCACTTTGCTTTGATTTGAACCATGTAAATAGGAAGTGCTATACCCCGCTGTGTAGAGTTTTTGGTAGTGAATTGGTTCACTTTGAGAATTTGGAGATTATCGTTTTGGTAATTGAAAATTTCTTCAGTGTCGGTATTAGCATTAAGCCCCTTCAATAAAAACGTTCTCGTTTTCCAACATTTGGGTGTGTATGTATAGAATTTGACTTTGGCTTTTTGTAAATATCCACGCACTCTTTTATAGTCGTACAGATGTGTAAGAAAAATTGCCAATTTGTTAGACTTATATTCTTTAATTTTAAACTCAGTTATTTTTAGATGTTCTATTATTTTTTTTGGATCACAGTCGAACGTGTTTATGGTGGGAATATTTTTGTTATTGAATTTGTTGTTTACATTTACATTTAATTTCGGATCACTGTTAATGTTTGTGTTAGGCGTGACTATTGGAGCAGAAGTCTCCGCTGCACATGGGATGTTGTTGTTGTTTGGAATGTTCTCACTTGTCATTTGCTCACAATCGTTGCTTAGTTTGTTGGAATGCACATATTGCTTAAATTTGCAAATGCTTCATTACACTCTTCTAGATCGGTATCTAGTATAGCGTAGTAATTGTTTTTGCTATTTTTTGACATGGTGTTTTCTGTCACATTATTATTTTTTCTTTTTCTATTTAAGTTCTAATTTGTAGATTTTTGTACCTTATTAAATAAATATACAGCGCATTGCGCTAGTTAATGACGTCATCACAAGGCACAACGTTTCCACAACCAAAACATGCATTATCAAGAAATGCATTATCAACACGTAAACAACAGATAAACATGCATTACCGAGAAATGCATTATCAACACGTAAACAACAGATAAACATGCATTACCGAGAAATGCATGTAAACAACAAACAACTGACCTGCACATAAGCAACGGACAATCATTCTAACAATAGAAATGCACTATCACTACAAACAATAGATATCTACACTCGTAAACAACAAACAACTGACAATGGAATAATCCACTACGATAACTACCACCACATCTCAATAGTATAAATAGAACTAAGAATTCAAAATGTAAGACAGTTTTTAGAAGATCAATAAAGAGCACGCATTTCGGCGTAGCGATAAAAGATATTTTTTTAAACTCATATCGTGTGAACGATATTAACTGGGGGCTCAACCGGTCTAAACTCTTGACTACAGCCAAATATCCTCGAAACTACAGGATAATAAAATAAAAAATTCCACGGCTTTGAAGAAAAGCACAAAACCAGTCTCTGAAAAAAGTGAGATATAATAAGTTTATCCAGTCGCGTAAAAAGGCAAACCTTGAAATAGCAGGCAGCCTAAACCGAAAAAAAAAAAAAAGTGAAAAGTGAAATAAAAGATTCCTGATTTTAAAGAGAATCCTTCACCCTGGACTCACGCGATAAACGCCAACAAATTTTCAACTCTCTGCGCCCAATACCACAAGACGATACAATGGCTCAGGACATCGCAACTCTACGAGCACAGGTAGAACTCCTCACACAGGCTCTAAACAATACACAATTAAAAGTAAATACCCTGGAAGCACAACAAACCCAGACTTTCACTACGACAGATCAACATGTAGAATGTACACCAAACATCACGGATCAATCGCAAATAAACTTGGAAATATTCAAAACGTTACCCAACTTCACAGGCGATAGGAATCAATATAGATCATGGAGGAAACGTGCTTGGATACACATGGAGAATATAAGGGAATACACTACAACACCCACATACTACACGGTACTCTCGATTGTACACTCAAAAATTCAAGGAGAGGCAGCAGATATTCTAATCAACCACGATACAAAGTTCAATTTTTATTCAATAATTAACCGCCTCGATTACACTTATGCGGACCAGAGACCTCTATATGTCTTACTGGAAGAAATGAAGAAAATAACGCAAGGTAAAAGGACATTAGCAGAATTCCATTGTGAAGTCAACAAGGCATTAAACCTCGCACTCACGAAAATCGAGATGGAGAACTCAACATCCCCTTCTGATATGCAACAATATGCGAATCAGGAAGCCGTCAGGACATTTATTCTCGGATTAAACAGCAAGTATACCAGCGGCACCCTCTATAGCCACAACCAAAGAGATTTAGAGACCGCCTACGCTATCGCAAGCACAATATATCACGATAACGTGAACTCACAATTCGATGTTCCGCAATACCATCACCTTAGACCGAACAATACCCCGCAGCATCAACCTCCTCAGAACAGAAGATATCACGAGGACCCACGAAGATACAGACCAGACGTGCGAGTGCAATATACACAAAATGCACCCAGGCAACAGCAACAACCAATGGAAGTAGATCAATCACACCAATACATGAGATCTACAAACTTCAACAGAAACCATCCTGCACCCCCACAAAACAGCTATAACCGCCAAAACCAAGGGCTACCTCCAAATAACCCATTCAGAGGAGAACCACAGAAGAGAGAACGAAATCCTTCATCTCGCAACTTCAACACACAACAGAAGGTACAGCGGGTAAACCAAACACGCGACGAAGAACTGCAATCGCTTGCACCAGAACATAACGATGATGATGAATACGAGACCGGCAGTGCTTTTTTAGGCGTATGAACGATTTGCCGTGTCTGCAACGCCACTGCAGGGATACAGGCAAAACTATAAACATCCTCATCGACACTGGAGCAACAAATAACTATATAAGTACAAAATGCAATATCGGTAAGCCTATTCAAATTAAACCTGTAAAAGTAAAAACTCTTCATGGTCACTCAATAACCAAATCAAAAAAAATAATAACATTATTAGAACATAATCTCACATTTTTTGAAACAGATGCATTAGAAGAATTTGATATGCTTCTGGGCGAACAGGGGCTCAGAGCAATCAAAGCAGAGGTCAACCTTTTCGAGTACAAGCTCAGTTATAAATATAGGGCCAAGAAAGAAAGTGACTCTGTACAGAGAATAAATTATACAATTAATAATGAAAAATTCAGGGCGGAAATCGCCGAAATAATGCAAAAAAATGAAAGTACTAACGCCATACTACCATTTACTACCACGATACAAGCCACCATTAGGACGAATTCCGAAGATCCTATTTGGACAAAGCAATATCCGTACCCTATGTCGGATAATGAGTTTATTAACAAAGAAATTAACAAACTTTTAAAAAATGAAATAATTCAACCCAGCAAAAGTCCGTACAACTCTCCCATTTCGACAGTCGCTAAAAAAGGTACCGATGAACAAGGGAAACCTAAGCGCAGAATGGTCGTAGACTTTCAGAAGCTAAACGCTCAAACTATCACAGATAGATACCCCATACCTGATGTGGCTATGACCATACAGAATTTAGGTAATGCAAAAGTATTTACTACTTTAGATTTAGAGTCTGGCTTCCATCAGATCCTTATTAATGAATCTGACAGAGAAAAAACGGCCTTTAGTGTAAATGGAGCTAAGTACGAATTCCTTCGTATGCCGTTCGGCCTGAAAAATGCCCCATCCATTTTTCAAAGATGCGTGGACGATATTCTTAGACCATATATCGGGAAGTTCGCTTACGTTTATATAGACGATGTTCTCATTTATTCTTCCTCTCCCGAAGAACATATCGAACATATCCGCATAATTATAAACGCACTTCACCAAGCCAACATGAAGATTTCGAATGAGAAATCACACTTCTTTCATGACTCTGTAGAATACTTAGGACACATAATAAAATATAACCGGATAACTGTTGACCCTATAAAAATACAAACTATTAAAGATTTTCCTATTCCCAAATCGCTGAGGGAACTCAGATCCTTTCTAGGTCTCGCCAGTTATTATCGAAAATTTATACAAAATTTTGCAGCCATCGTCAAGCCACTCACTACGTTCCTCAGAGGAGACAACGGTGGCATATCAAAAAATCAAAGTGCAAAAATAAAAATCTCCTTAGACGAACCTGCACTAGAAGCACTAAACAAAATAAAAGAAGAACTGCAAACCCAGGTTGAACTCTTCCAACCAAATTTTGATAAACCTTTTGAATTAACCACGGACGCTAGCAATTACGCTATAGGAGCTGTATTATCCCAAAATAAAAAACCCATATCATTTATTTCACGAACACTCAGCCAAACAGAACAGAACTACTCTACAAATGAGAAAGAGTTACTCGCAATTGTGTGGGCATTACAGAAACTCCGCAACTACTTATATGGTATAGCGGATTTGACTATTTACACTGACCATCAATCTTTAATCTTCTCCATATCGGAAAAAAACCCCAATACAAAATTAAAAAGATGGAAGAATTTCATCGAAGAATACGGCGCAAAACTTGTTTACAAACCTGGACACCAGAACGTTGTCGCTGATGCACTTTCTCGCCAGCAAATAAACAACACATCAAATTCGGATGACTCCCAACATTCGGCACAAAGCTCACCAACACAAAAACTCAAACGAGTAAAGCAACCATTAAACTGCTTTAAAAATCAAATTGTTATAAAACAATCAGATGCGAACCTAATCGAAATATCATCACAAAATATTTTTTCTAACAGTCGACATACACTTTTCTTTAACACCAAAGCTGAATTACTGGACAGACTAAAAAATATAATTAGACCAAAGGTAACTAACGCTCTTCAAATAGACGAGCAAATATTATTTTACGTCGAAAACGACATTATTGACACATTTCCGACCGTATCAATCGTATTAGCCCAAAAAATGGTAGACGACATCACCGAAACCGAACAACAAAAACAAATCATACAAGACACACACAGACGTGCTCACAGAAATTATAAAAATAACGCGCAGGAAATTTCACTCAGATATTACTGGCCGAACATCCGTGACGCTTGTAAAAAAGAAGTACAAGACTGCGAAATATGTCTTACCAACAAGTATGAACGCCGACCAAATAAACAACCAATAGGTTCAGCACCAATACCAAACAAGGTAGGCGAATGCATACACTTAGACTTATTTTATATGAGCAATAACATATACATTAGCTCAACCGACAAATATTCAAAATTTTGCCATTTGAGACAAATACCCTCAAAGAAAGATACATACAAATACGTTGACGAGATTCTCTCACAAATATACCCAAACGCAAAGTTTGTAATGACTGATAACGAGTCAACACTCACTAGCATATGTGCACAACAAATTTACAAACGACTACAAATAACACACACCAAAACTCCTGTCTTTCATTCTACAACAAACGGGCAAGTCGAACGTACGCATAGCACGATAATCGAACTCGCGAAAGTCTTGGCACACCAACACAGTTCAGCACCTGACGAACAGATATACGAAGCAGTCCGACAATACAATAAGACAATCCATTCAGTGACCAACGAGAAACCCGAGGACGTGTTCTTCAACCAAAAGGGGTATCCTGGCATCAAAGAGCGCCTTCAACAAAACCAAGACAGAGTCTTACGATACCACAACCACAATCGCAAACAGCTGAATTACAAACAAGGTGATGTTATATACTCCAAGACGCATAGACGGAACAAAAACGTAAAAACATACGCAAAACATATAGTTAAAGAAGACAACGGAAAAACGATAACAACAAATAAAGGACTCATTATACATAAGGACAACATCAGAGTGAAGGCATGTACGGAGTAGTATTTATCTTACTTTTCCCTATCGCATTTAGCGATAATATAATAGACTTAACCAATAGAAAATATGTACTAGTGGAAACAGATCCTGTTTACATTTATCAGAATACAGCTTTCCTGTATCACATATCTAATCTTTCAAAAATACTCGCGCCTTACGAAAGTGTAATGAAATCTACATATAATTTAGAAAACTACCCTGAGACTCAAATTTTAGTGAACAGAATTGAAACTTTAAAAAATCAACTCATACCAAATATCTACAGACCAAAGAGATCACTTAACTTCCTTGGTTCCATCCTTAAATTCATCACTGGCACACCAGACCACAATGACCTTATAGAAATTAAAACGTCACTTAATATGCTAATAGAAAATAACAATAAGCAAAAAACAATTAACTCACAGTTCGAAAGAATACTCGAAACTCTTGATCCCAAAACAATTAGCGAAAATATTGTTATATCAGAAGTCTATAATGAACTTCAATCAATAGCGAACACTATTAATTTTGCGAAAAATAATAATTTTTATTCTGGCACATTAAATTTGAAAGATGTGTATGAGTTAATAAACCATGAACAGTTGGATCTTCCAATAATCAATATATTAGAATATGCGGACATTCATATCTGTTACCTACAACATGCAATTATAACAATATACAAATACCCTATTCTTGAAACTAAATGTAACCTATTTAACGTATATCCTTTAGCACATAAGCATGGTAAAATTAATTTAGATCCTAAGATTGCAAAATGTAACGATTATCAAAGAGTATCAAAATGTAAAAATTATATTAGTACCTTTATTTGTAAATCAGAACCCTCTGATAATTGCACTTTAAAAATATTAAAAGACAATCCTGCGCAATGCGAAACAATCCATGAGAATAACGCCCCACTCCGAATCCTAGAGACTGGTCACATCTTGACGGATTATGAGCATACTTGGAACAACATGCATATATCAGGCCCAAAACTAATACATTTTAAAGAATCTACAAACATCGATGGCATCACTTATTATAACCATCAACAACAACTCAGAGAAGTTATACACAACCAACATAGCGAAAAACTTGAGGTACTCCGTATCCTTTCCTCAGACTCAAAATACAAATTCAACAACATTCAAGAACTCTCAACGTTTTTAATACCTGTCGAGGAGAACCCTGTACAGTTTACACTTTTCATCATAATTGCATTCCTTACCTTAGCAGTCACCACTTATGGTCTAGTACACCTCTGCCGATACTGCGAAAATAAAAGAACACTTGGCAGACAAAGGCAAATGGACGAACTTTACGAAATCGAACTCAACCGTCTTCAACAACAACACCTAGCAGCAGTGTAGCGAGGACGCTTCATTTTAAGAAGGAGGGGAGTTAATGACGTCATCACAAGGCACAACGTTTCCACAACCAAAACATGCATTATCAAGAAATGCATTATCAACACGTAAACAACAGATAAACATGCATTACCGAGAAATGCATTATCAACACGTAAACAACAGATAAACATGCATTACCGAGAAATGCATGTAAACAACAAACAACTGACCTGCACATAAGCAACGGACAATCATTCTAACAATAGAAATGCACTATCACTACAAACAATAGATATCTACACTCGTAAACAACAAACAACTGACAATGGAATAATCCACTACGATAACTACCACCACATCTCAATAGTATAAATAGAACTAAGAATTCAAAATGTAAGACAGTTTTTAGAAGATCAATAAAGAGCACGCATTTCGGCGTAGCGATAAAAGATATTTTTTTAAACTCATATCGTGTGAACGATATTAACTCGCTCGCTCATTATAAAAAGGGACCACTTTACTTGTGTTACCAAAAAAAAATTAATCGATCTTCGAATGACTATTGTTTTGTTTTTCGCAAGGGCTAGTATGGATTTTGTTCTCCGCAGCACCGTTTGTTCGTTCCGCGGTCAACGTCACTCTCCACTAAAAAAAATTTCGTCGGGGAATATTATACGGACGTTCAACAAGTTTGTGAATTTGCTGTGAAATGTGATACCGTTCTAAATGTGTTATTAATTAAAATATATTGTTGTTTAGATCAGTAGTGAAATATTTACAGTATTCCCAGCTTAATTCACCCCCGATTAATTAATTTTCCCGTGTTGTGTAGTTAACATGGTACCGTGCAATGTATTACAAACACATTTTTTACCTTTTTGTCAATACTTATGTGTGTTTTAGATCATGGATGGCGGAAAGGAAAAAATTACGGCAAAGTGTGTTGAATGTGGACGCGTGATCAAAGGGACTTCGGGGGTTATGTCCAACTTCATCTCGCATTTGCGAGTCAAACATCGCGCTTTGTTAAATACGTATCAAAACCAAAGGTAGGTATCATTTATTAACATGATACAATTATATTATTAAAATTATAACAATTTTTGTTAATATCACAGGACGGCAGTTCTGTTGGCAGTACTGCCCAAGAAATGTTCAATGAAAAAATCCTGTTCGCAATTGTTGACTGTTGTTTGCCTGTGTCAATCCTCGGTCGGAAGTCTTTTGTAGACTCCTATGAAGCTACCGGTCTGAGGGTAATATGCAGACAAACTGCGATGAAGAAATTGGAAGACCAATATGACGGCATGTTGGACAAAATACGTTCTGCAATGTCTGAAGTGAAGTATTTTTGTACAATAGCTGACGTTTGGTCTGGGAACCACCGCAGTTTCCTGGGCTACACCAGTCATTGGCTAAATGACAAACTGAATAGACACTCAATTGCTTTGGCGTGCAAAAAACCTCTGGTACCCATTCGGCAGGCAAATTAACACAGATGATAACTGATATTAATAGTTCGTTTGAACTAAATAGTTCAAACATCGTCATGACTGCCACCGACAATGGGTCAAATTTTGTGAAAGCATTCAAGGACTATGGGGTATGAAAAACTTATTAAATAATTAACTGACGTGATCTTTTACAATTTCCAAATAACTTGCAATTACTAATTTGATTCTAGGTCTGTCCTGATATTTGCTTAGATGACAGCGATGATGATCTGCCCTCGTTTGAGAATGAATGTGTCTTGCCGAAACACCAGCGATGCGCCAGCCACACGTTAAATTTGTTAACTGCAACTGACTTTCTGAAAAGGATCAGAACGGAACCATCCAAATTCATTCAACACACTATGGTAACATTTAGACCCGTTTATCCGGATATGCAATAATGAAGATTAATATTTCAGACATTTGAAAAGTGCAACAACTTGTGGAAAAGGTGCAAGTGGCCGAAGTGAGCAGATTGTGTTTGTCATTGGTTGTGCCTGTGGTGACGCGTTGGAATTCAATGTTTGATGCAGTTCAACGATTACTGCGGTGTAAGGACAAACTCAACAACCTGTGCAACAAATTAGGTCTGCCATATTTTTCTTCTGGAGACTTCCAATATCTGAAGTCATACAAATTGCTAATGGAGCCAATCGCCAATGCTCTGGATTACCAACAGGGAGAGGAGGAAGTGAAATATGGTTGCCTCATACCGACTCTAATCACGCAAAGGCACGGAAAGCCTAATTTGTTCTATTGCTTCCAAATTGGAGGTTCATTTAAAAGAACGATTTTAACCATATTTTACCCTTACACCGGAAGCAGATATTGCTATGAGGCCGAGATCAGCCGCAGAGTTATTGACAAGGTGTACGAGTTTGCCTTAAAAGAAGCTTATCTTTTTAACTTTGATAATTTAAAAAGTGATAGTCGTTCTACGAAATCCTTACAGTACGATTTCTGCGACGACGGTAATTGAAAAATATTATGTTATATTTTTCATATTATTAAATTGTATATACATTATTATATTTACAGATGATGATATGGATACAAACACCCCACCAACTCCACAGTGTGGCGAAGTGAGAGCTGCAATAGCAAACAAGTTCTACAGCTACTTGAATGATAGTTCAAGCCCTCAAGTTAACTGGAGTAAATATTATTTGCTAAAGGAGGCGTTTGTAAAGTTCAATACTCCATTGCCATCATCGGCGCCTGTAGAACGACTGTTTTCTTTTGCAGGCATAATAAATACCCCAAGACGGCAGGCTTTGACCGACCTTTCGTTCGAAAAGTTGGGTTTATTAAAAGCAAATGCCAATTTTGCAACAAAAAACTAAGAATATTGAATTTCTTTTTATTTTATAAGTTATTTTTTGCCACATGAATTGCTTTTTTACATGTATGTATGTATGTAAATGATATTGTTCTGAAGTATTATATTTAATTTGTTTATTTGTTTATAGAGTAAAAGAAAGTTAATAAAGAATATATGAAAAAAGGAAATATAATCATAAAATAAAAAAAATGATATTGAAACAACTAGAAATATGTTTATAATTTTTATATCTTATTTTGGGTCACCCTATTGATAATATCATATATATTTAACTTTTAACTTATTATATAGAACTTTTAACTTGCCGAAATATGGAACATTTATCTTAATGCTTTCTTCACAAAATACTTACCAGTCAAATCTTAGCACAAAAGCAAACGATAATTAACAAACCATATATCCCCAAATTACAACCAAAAAATAAACCACGCGAAAAAACACATGTCTTAAGAAACATCATAAAAAATGATAAAAAGCACACCACAAAGCAAGGATGCGAAAAAAGGGCCATTTGCTTCTTTTTTTCGTTCTTTCAAAATTTCGTTTGAAAATTTTGAGCAAAACTTGCGATCTAATTAAAAGTAATTGAACTAATTTAATTAGATATTTCAATTAGTTTCAGCTAATTGCAAAAAATTGCAATTATTTTTTAATTATTCTAATCGTAATTGATTAGTAATTTAAAAAAACTACTTGAAGTTTTCTAATCAATTATCTAATTGTGAATATGGATCTGATCTTATTGCTAAAGATTGCAATTACTAATCATTATTTAACAGCTATGATTTAATCCTAGATAAGCAAATCGACATGCACTATCTCTTTTCCTGTTTTCAAGGAGCTTTTGACAGCACGAATAGAACCTACCTTAACGACGCCATGGCTAAATTTAGAGTCCCTGTTAAACTAATATGGCTATGTAAAGTGACATTGAGCACAATTTAAGCTCCGTCGAAGTTGGGAAGGACCTCTCCGAGCAGAGCGAGACAAAACGACAACGCGACTCACTTTCATGCAACTTTTTAAAACTGATGCTGGAAACCATAGTAAGAGCTGTCATTCTGAATTGCAGATCCACCATATATAACAAAAGTACGATGCTGCTGGCGTACGTGGATGTCATTGACATCGTTTTCCTTAACAACAGGGCCGTCAGTGCAGCTTTTTTCAGTCTAGAGAAGGAGGCACGTCACTGTTGACAGATACAACTTTGAAGTAGTTCAGGATTTTGTATACCTTCGATCCATCCATTAAGACCACCAATGATGTCAGTCTCGAAATCAACCGAAGAATAACACTTGAATACAGAACCTTCTCTCGACGAAAGGAAATATCGCTCTACAAATCCCTCATCGTGCCCGTCGTTTTATATAGCGCAGAAACATGGTCGAAGTTGATCAGCAATAAGAATGCTTTGACAGCTTACGAGAGAAGTTTTCATCATGTTTTCATTATGTTCGCGTGTGACGAGTGCCCATGGGTGGGCACCGAAGGCAAGGGTCAAGTGTAGAAGAATCTGTCTGTACTTGGCAAGCAGAGAGGCAGCCGTAATAATTTTTTCCTCGGCCTAAACTAACAACGGTTGCAGCGTCTTAAAAGAAAAAAATGGAAAAAAAAGTATATGGAAAAAAACAACAATACTTAAAGCGTTATAGTGCTATTTCGGTGATCACCAAATCTCTTCATCAGGCTTATTTCTTTTTGGCCTTTGCGGGAGTCAAACCCACAATATAATGGGTAATACTTAAGACGGCATCTAAACGCACTGAGCTAAGCTTACGCTTTGTGAATTGCTGATATTTTTCCTATTTTCCCTTCAGAACTTACTCCATTCAAGTGCGGCTGTTCTGCCGCTATTTATACTTGACTGTGTAGCCATTGTTGTACAATTTTTGGTTTGCTTAGAAATGTGTGTATTAGGCTGGCCCATCCTTTATACATTTATTGTTTTTTTTTTAATAATTTTCCCAAAAACCGATAGCCTTTATGCTCAAAAATAATAAAATAAAATAATTACGTGGCCAAACAAAACAAAAACAAAACATTTAATAGTTACATTGCCGAACAATAAAAAGAAAAAAATATATTTGAGTTTTTAACTAACGCGAAGGGCAGGAAGCGAAGATAAGTTGCATACAAATTTTGTTTAAAGCGAAAGCAGGGGTGTATTTGTTGATGTCTTATGGTTAAAAATCCGTTTGAATTTTAATCCTTACTGTTCCAATTTTAAAGATATTTATATGAAGATGATGCCTGCACGCACATTTACTCGCAAGTTTACAAACACATACATTTATGAATATTTAAGGCATAAATATCTTCTAATGAAGGAGAAATGCGCATTTTCTCTTTCGCAAATATCGGTCCCATCAGAAATGTCTAAAATGTGGCTATCTTTTAAACACGAGTAGCATGGATATAAATTTAAACTGATTTTAAACCTAAAGAGATCAACAAATACACCTCTCCTTTCAGATTTAGTCGACATTTTTATGCATCATATCTTCGCTTCCAGCCTACCGTGACAAGATATACACAATAAGATAATAATCATTTAATTAGGGCTATATAAATAATCAATTGTTTTGCTAAATCTATTTGTATATCATGCTTTAGACCTTCTACAGCACAACACAACAACTGGACCTTTTCGAAAGCTGGGACGCCTGTTTAGTAGCTGCCTTCGCCAGACAACAAATTCCTCAACTATCAAATTGCTGTTGGAACAGTTGGGTGGCTACCTACCTATTGGAGCTGTCGGTCCAACATCAATTTATTCCTTGATTGCCAAAATTTACAAATTCGGCCCAATTCCTTTTGTTGACATTTATTACGATTTAAGCTACGGTCGACGACCTCAAGTTCTGTTAATAATTGGTGGTCCTGGAATTTCAGCATCAATATTGGAAGTAAGTGGATAATTTCTTTTACACATTAATTAGTTTTGGGACAGTATAAATTAACTTTTCATAGAAAAATATCCGTTGGTTAGGGCCAAAAGCGCCGCCATATCAATTTAAACAAGGAAAATACAAGCAGCTAAATAACTTAATAGAAGCCTTTTTACCAAATGAGCTTTCTATCGATCAGAAATATGCTGAAAGGGAGACGATCTCAATGTTTATTAATGAGCTGGATAATGTAAGTAACTATTTTTTAAGTAAGTTATATTATAACTAGGGTAAATAATTTCTACTCAAATCCTCAATGGGTACATAAGCTCTTAGGGTTGTGAAAAATGGTAAAAGTAGCATTTTCGTGGTAGGTTTAAAACTTGTATTCATTGAATGCGAATATATTTTCGTAACCAGATTTATTTTTGCAGTCTGTTTAATTAAAATATATAAGTAATAGGATATACTTTAAGGCGAAAGTTGAGTGTAAACAAAGACACCCAAATAATACATTTACATTGAGCCCCAATACGTAATTTGGGTATAAAATCTCAAAGTATTTGAACAAAATCATAACAGAAATGCGTTCCAACGTGACTTATTTTCTTGACAGCTCAATTAATAAAATGGCGGTTTAATAAGTCAGTGACTTTTTGAATAAAAAAATGCATATTCTTTGGGCAAAAAGGGGTTATATTCCTTAACATAATCTCCTTTTAACTTTATACACATCAAGACTCTTAAGGGCCGTACACATAAGACTTTCGCTTTGCTTTGCTTCAGAGTTTCGCTTTGACAGATTAGTTAAAGTACAGATGTTATATGAGTGCTGCTAAATACAAGGCGAGAAAAGTAAAGCAAAGCAAAACGAAGCAAAATCATGGCGAACTCTCAACATTTGTACACTTTGATAACCAACTGTTTGCATTTCCATTTTATTTCTGCGTGCATATGCACACGATTTACAAAATTTACTAGTATTTCATAGTTTTTGCGTGTATAATTACTTTAAAAAAGATAAAAGAAGAGAAATATTAATAAATAGCAAATAAAACACCTCTTTGATCGGTTTTTATTTATCTTGTCGAAATATGCTCGGCCTCAATATAGTTTATTACACTCGCGACTTTAAAACATACATAAGTAGCATAACTACCACTTAATTATATAAGTAAAACTCATTTCCTAATATTTTGTTAAACAAAATATTTGGAATAGACACAAATAACAATTTAAAACAAACCACTTGTGTACGTAGAAACTGTCAAAGCGTTCTATGTAGCAAACCTTCTACACCTCATGCTTTGTTGTTAAATTTCGAATTGTCAAGTAAAGCGAGGAATCTTGTATGTATACGGCCCTTTAAAATAGCCATTTCTACATGTTTGGAAATGGGAAATCGTCGCATAGGGCTAAATCAGTGATGTACACCGGAGCCACGATTTAGAAAATACAGAGGTTGCGCTTTCCGCAAACCGCTATTCGCTCTCATCAAATTTGACAGAATCAGCTGTGTATGCTACGTCACAGAACGCGGTTAGTTTTGTTTGTATGTTTGTAAGCATACAATTGTTTGTGCTTAAATTCAATGCTTAAATGCTATTTTATTTAAAATAAAGTTACTAAACTTGAAGTGCGCAGTGTTAAGTGTTAAATCACAGAGTCTATCAATGATACGGGGCTATAAAACTCGCTAAAATGATGTGAAAGTGTAGCTGTGCGCACTTGGTAGCAAGTTAAGCTTCTTGTGTCTGCTAATGCTGCAATGCAGTTTTTTTCAAAGCATCCAATCAAACACAGTGCATAAATGAAGTTATTTGAATATAGATATGTTGCATAAAGTGCCGAAATTGGTAAAAACTTTAAAATTTAGAAATCCTAGCAGAACCTAACCTCACATTTTTGTTTACAATTTCTTTCGATTCTCAGAAAAACCATGTTCGTGACGTTGCACGCATTTTGCTTCACATCATTTTTCGTCGGGAAGGCGCAATCTGGTATTCTATCGTTCTTGCACCGGAGCCGTATAGGGTTGGTCGGCTTTCATGTACAGATCGTATGTGTGCAGCTACCGAACTGTCGCGACTCTGGCAACGAATCAGTTTGCCTTTGTGCGTTGTGTTGTATGCATGGTCTGCGGAAGTTGGTATTTTTATGCGAGGCAAAGCGCACGAATACTGAGACAAATTGATGAGCTTGTATTGGTAGCTCTGCCAACGTTGTGCATCACTGGGCTAAATCTGTAGAACAGAGATGCCCACAAAATTGTGAGTACACTATAAAAATTCAGTAGTTTTTTTTATCTTAAATAATAAATTTCATTCTTTGACATGACAACTCAAGTAATGCCTCTTCAAATTAAATTCACAACTTCTCTGAACGATACTAAAACAAACCATGCACTGTGCCTCTGCCTAAAAATATTCCAAGAAATATTACTCCAGATGTAATTATTTTAGGAACTTTGTTCTGTATGTTCCTAATGAGCACCGGTACTAGTTTTGGTAGTAGGCAAGGGGATTGTTTGTGCGCGCGCAGGGATGTGCGGTGCAATTTGCTATGCTGAAGTGGTTTACAAAAACAAAATGTGCGGAAGTGTATATGGTGTAGGCATCGCTGCTGTAAAATATGCTGGATGGTGTAGCAGTTTGTAATCTATATCATGGAATTTTGCCATTTTTTTAAGGTGGTCGCACTAATGGTCGAGTGTTAGCAATCGCGAAAACCCATCGCGCAGATAGCTTTTTCATATCCATTCATTCGTGTAAAATGTGCTCAGTTTAGATGCCTGGTAGCCTCAGCTACCTAACCCACTTTAATTCTTAGATGATCCAATATCATTATATAGATTTCGTCGACGAATTCTGGTGCAACGACCTCTTTTGAACGACCTGAACTTTCGGCGTCACTTGTGCTACAACGGAACTCAGTAAACCATTTGTTAACCATTGAAATTGATGGTACCGTATCTCCATAGTATTTATCAAGCCTTTCCTTGCTTTCTTTGACGGTTTTTTACGCAAAAAATAATTCTTAACCCTAGTCCTTATACCCGAGTACAGGTGTGGTCAGTTGGCATTTTGGAGTAATGTACCTCTTAATCCGTTTAAATTTTTTTGCTGAAACTCCGGATCTAGAAAGATGGCGTAAATCTGCGTCGATTGACATCTCAATCACTTTCAAGGGTAAGGCACTGAGGAGCTATGAGCCTCCAAAGCCAAAACCCCCAAGAACATATACCCAAGTACAGGTGTGGGCACTTACTTCAAATACAATTTTATGAATTGACAATATAAGTAAAAGAACCTTTTTGTGTTGGTAATGTTAATTTAAGTTTTGTTTATATATTTTTTTAAAATATAATTTATTATAACTTAAATAATTTAATTTTCATCGTTATACATTGTTGTTAAATATTATTTTTAATAAATTAAATTATTTAATTTTCGTCCTCGTTATTGCAAACTTCGCATAGAAATGAATTGGTTGAATGTTGCATACATATTGGCTTTTTACATGAAGAGCACATGTTGCGGGTACGTCCTATGCGTTCGTCGTGAATATAAAAAAGATAGCAGCTTTCTTTTGCCGCCCACCAGCAGCAGCCTCAGCTCGTTCTTGTAAGGCCGTACTTATAAAGCTCGTTATGCCAAGTTTTGTGTTGAAGTTGCATTTTTTTTCGGCTTATAGTATATGCACATTGAAATGTAGAGCATAAAACCGAAGGTTGTCGACTCCACGGGACGATCTTTGTGTGCTAACATTTCTTTAGGAATGAATGATTTATTTTGTTCGCACAGTTCCAACCGCCATCAAATTCATCGAGCAAAAGTTTTGAAATAAATTAAGGCTTGTAAAGAAATTGTTCATAGTTACATTCCGACCGCTGCCATGGAAGCGGCTTACCAAATTCTTCACCACTCGTTCACCATGATTTGTTTCCCGCCCTGTAAGAGCTTGGATGGTATATATTGCCCTTGCAGTGGGCATCACATACCCACCACACTTTTTATGCCATACTTTGCCGGTTTAGATTGTATTTATTGCGTGAAACGGGTACGGCCATAATAAGAAAAACAACTGTTCGTCCACGGTAAGGTTTTCAGCAGGTTTGTAAAAATTATGTAAATTATGGTTCATCATTGTCCATTACTCGGATATTGGTGCAGCTTTGTCCGTTTGCGTACCTCTCTTGTGTTTGAATTATCAAACTTTATAAATCGCAAGATGGATTGGAACCGATTAATGCCCATTACATCAAGATATTGTGAACAATTTTGAATCGACCACAAGTTCGGCAAACTGTCCCCGCTACTACGGCTGGCGCCAGTCATAATAAGCACTCCTTAAACGCATTGTAGTGTATCAAGAAATACATATTTACAAACACAATTCATTATAATAATAACATACAAACGTACAGACATACATATCTACATAAATATAAATAAACATATTAACAAATGTATCAAAATACAACACGCGCGACAAACCAAAACTCGGTTCATTGATCGAGTCGCTTTTCATTACGTAAACAAATAGCGACTTGGATTTGAGTGCAAGCGTATACAAACATACACACCGCATTCTTCGCGTACGAGCCAATATTCTTATGTATGCATTTGGCCGTACATATGTAAGCATTAGTAAATAAGAAAGTACATAATAATTTATTAGTATAAAAAGAACTCAATAATTGAATAAAGAACAATTGATTGACACACACCGAACACACCGAATACATCAACAATCTTTCATTTTACATGGCGATCCTGCCAGCTTAAAATCGGCAACTTGCTTACCATTGGCAAGCTGCTATAATAAGCTGAGCCTGCCCGTTAAATTAACTTCAAATCCTTCAGGACATCGGCAACTTGCTTACCATTGGGAAGCTGCCTTAATCCTGGATCATACGCGCCTTGCCTTCAATATTGGTGCAGAAAATTTTGAAAAAATTTTTAAGAAATGGACAAATTTCTTTATCCTAAACTCTGAAAAACCGACCACAACGGAGCATCAAATTGGACCAAAGCCGATTACTATTGAAGAGCAAAGGAAGCGCATAGCAGAAATATACAAAAACATTACACTGGAGACATCGACTGCAGCAGTTCTAGACCTCAAAGACGAAATCAGGGAAATAAGGCATAATTAATTAATACTTTTCAATATTTTGGCAACCTCACGGCTGCTTATTGATGGGCAAGAATTGAAAAATTCTTGCCGTTTTTAATTTTAATAATCAAAGAAAAAAAAATTTTGTTTAACAATGGGTGGAGAAAACTCCAAGATTAAAGACCCGAAAGCTAAAGTAGTAAACCAAATTGAAATTGTTTATCAAAAAGAATCCTTAGAGATAATAAAAACACTGCTAATTTTGTTGACAATATGCACTTGCATATCTTTAGTTTTAAGATCATATTCCATGCACAACAAATTAATAAAGAAAAAATATTTAAGCCAACAAAAATATTAGAATTAAAAAGGAAACAGTAACTAAACATTTGGTAATAATATAATAGAGTACGAAAAAAAAAGGAGTTAAATAGCCAACTTACTACGATTCATCAAAAAGAAGCTTATCAAATATTTGCATATACTAGAGACAAGTTAGTTTGCTCACTAGCAAGATACAATATAGAATTCATAGTACCAACTACATAAATACGAACAAGAAATTACCATTGACTTCGAACAGTTACTTGGGAAAAAAAACAGTCTGAAAACGAAATAGAAAATACGAATTTCCAAACAACAAAATTCAAAATGCTACAAACAACGGTGGAATTTATTAAGACGGCATCGTCAATTCTACCCGAGTTTGACCAGAAAACATACCCAGTTTTTTGGACGCTCTTGATATTCTTGAACAAATCAAGGATAGTCATGAAGCCATTGCAATTTCTATGGTTAAAACAAAGTTGAAAGGTACAGCTAGGAATTTAATCAGTAATGAAACATCTTTACAAGCAATACTGTAACGGACTTTCCGGGGTGCTGGGTGTAGCTCTCGGTTGTCCAGGGTATCTGTAAAGAAATTAACCCTATCTCCTCTGGTAAATCAATACACCTTCGCTTTGCTTCGCTATCTTTATTAATTCTTCGTGATGCTACCTCGTAAGCGTAGAGCTATAGTAGGTTTTAAGCCCTACAGCTAGCACCCGTCTCAGTGGTTTAAGCCCACCTCGAATATAAATTAATAGTCTCAGAGGTTTGATCCCTCTTTAACTACTCGTATGACTCACGTTGCGACGCGTGTCATGTATGCCTAACGACTGACCATTTGATATTCATATTGCTCCTTTTATACTGTTTTGCTCGTAGGCAGACAGTTATCCTTATAATAACAATTTCATATATTGTGTGAAAAGTAATAACTATATATGTATGTTGTATGTACAAAGTAATAATTCAAGTTAAGGGTGTGTGTATGTACATGTGTAGATACGTGTGTGCGTGTGTAGATAATTCAATTTACATGCTTATATGTGTGTGTGTTTAAACTAATATAATTCATGTTTGGTTTTCTTATGTTTATTGTGTATGTTATATATATATCTAAACTGTTGTGAGGGCTCAGGGTCATAGGATCCAGGGTCCTCACACTCCCTCCTTACTCCCGGCAGCGAAGCTTACGGCCACCTTTCCCGTCTTCGTAATACGCACCCTGTACGCCTGACCGTGAATGGCACGTTTAAAGGATTGTCGCGTACGGCTCTGACGTTGGTAGCTTACGTGTGATTTTATTTCTGCTACCAACTCCTCCGGTAAAACGCCTATATTCGGATGGACCTGCCAATCTGCTGGCACACTCGGCTCACCTTCTTGTAGCCAACGCTCGATGTCGGCCACCAAATCCGTCTCTGCTGACAGGTTTAGTTCTGCTTCCAGCAATGCTTCATCCAGCCAGTCACCTTGGTCAGCGCCTTCTTTGTTACTTGCCGGAACCATTCCCTCTCCCATAGGTAGACCTTGCAGTGGCGGGCGTGGCTCTCCGGATGTCTCCGGTCCGTATAACCGTAGGCGCATGTCCACATGGCGTACATAGTCGACGTACCCGTTGCCGATATGTTTGTGGTCCTCTGTCGCCAGTGAAAATTCGCCTCGCCTCTTTGGCTGCTCTTCTTCTTCTTCTTCGGATGATATGGTCATTGGTATCGTCGCTCGCTCAATATCGTAACCTACTTGCTCGTCATCATCGGAGTAAATACTGATGTGTGATGGTTCATTTTCCATCTCCTCCTCATCGCTCGTCGCTAGTGGCGTATTGTTGGATAAGTATGCTGCACCCCAAACGTTTGCCATATCCTCTGCATCGTCCGCGTCATTTTGTGGTGGCACAAATGGTTGCGTACTTGCCAGGCTCTCGTTGTCACCGGGTTCTTGCTGCTGCTCCTCGTCGCTCCGATCTTCAACTCCCCCCTTGCCTTCGATATGGTGCCGGATCTCCTTCTCCGTCAGGCGCTTAATACGCACCCTTAAAGTGCCATCTCGCGCTGGTTCGGCCAAGAAACTTGTTGGTTGATGCTGGTGTCTGCTCATCCTTGCGCGCACTTTTTTCACTTGTGCCTGGGCGCCCGTGGCACATCCTTTTTATGCGAGCAGTAGTCATTGCGCGACCAACTGTATTTTCTTCAATTTTCGGCACTTTTCCAGCAAAATTTCTGTTATTTGCTGCCGTCTCACTTTTTATTTGTTTTCTCAGCTGTAAACCAGTGATGCCCATCTACAGCAACATAATTCAGTAGTGCCAAATCTTTTGCTACTGCCGCTTCGGTGTTGCCAGCATTGACAATATGATAAAATCTTGAGATTAATATTAATTATTAATGTAAGAACTACTTGTTTATAACATTATTAAGGTAAGTATTATTGTTTCTCTCTGAATACTCTAAAATATATATATTTTTTTTTTTCCTTTCTTTTTTTTTCTATTTTTTTTTTCTATCTTCTCATTATTGTTAAGTTTTTACTCTTTTCGCTCTCGGTTTATATACCCTTCGGGTGTTATGTGCCGAATTTTTGCCCTCGTTTATTTCCAGACGCCCTCTTGTAACTTCTTTTTTGTCACTTATCCCCTTCCAGGTCTCTTCTGCCATGATAACAACTCTCCTGTTGGTGATTGCCGAGTTCACACACTTCACATACGTTGAAACTTATCTGTTCGTTGTTTGGCGGTAAGCTTCGGTAGCGTCACGAGGCAATTGTTAATGGTCGCCTCGTAGTATGGTTTAAGATCGCTCACGTGCGCCGTTCTTCTTTTTCCTTTGTAAATTTTGTCGAGTTCGACGATTACGGGTGAAATAAAGTTTAACACGCGATGCGGCCCTCCGTATTTCGGTGCCAGTTTAGCCGCAAAGTTGTCTACGGCCTTGGAGAGGTAATGCTCTCTTACTAGAACCTTATCTCCCACGACCGGTTGCCACGATCTTTTCTGCAGATTGTAGTGCCTTGCTTGCTCTGCTGAAGCCTTCTGTTGATTGTGTCGTACAAATTCGAAGACCTCCTTCATTTTTGTTGCCTTAACGTGCGGTGTTGTTGGGGTCTGACCGGTTCCCACTGTATGTTCGTCATACAATGCGTTCGGTAGCCTCGGTTCTCGACCCTGGATTACAAAGGCTGGGCTGTAACCGGTTGCTTCACACACGCTGGAATTAAGTGCCAGAGTCATCTCTGGTAGCAAGTCATCCCAGTATCTTTGGTCCTTAGTTGTGAACTGTGCCATAAGTCGTTTAATGTTGCGGTTAGCTCTCTCTGTCGGGTTTTGCTGAGGTCTGTACGGCGCAGTAAATTGGTGCGTTATCCCCATCTCCTCTAGGAATTGCTTAAATTTTGAGCTAATAAATTGCGCTCCATTATCCGTGATTAGGATCTTTGGGACGCCGAATTTGCCAATGATTCGCTCTCTGACTGCCCGAATTAGTCCTTCTGCTGTTGCCCTCCGCGTTGCTACAATCTCGACCCATCTCGAGAAACGATCCAATATTACCAGCGCCATAGTATTTCCATGTTTAGACCGCGGGAGAGGTCCCACGAAGTCTGCGCACACCGTCACCCAGGGTTCTTCGGCAAGCTGCGTCAGCATCTTACCGGCTGCTTGCTGTTGGCTGGGTTTGTATAGCTGGCATGTCTCACACTGTCGCACGTATTTCTTTATGTCGCGAAACATTCCGGGCCAATAGTATCGAGCAGTTGCCCGCGCGATAGTTTTACGGATTCCCATATGGCCTGCACTGGGGACGTCGTGTATCTCCTTTAAAACTCTTTGTCTTTCCGTTGTGGGAACGCACAATTTCCATGGCAGCGCATCGTCACCATCCATTTGACCAGATATTCGCCGGTACAGTTCACCATTTTCTATGATGAAATCAGGAAATTTTTCTGGACACCTCTCCACTTCTGCCATTTTCTCTTTGAGCCATTTACACCCGGCTGCGACAACTCTTGCCGTCATCGAACCTAGCTTCGTTTCCTGAGGTTGACGGGAAAGTGCGTCAGCCACTACATTCAGTTTTCCCTTGCGGTACTGGACGTCAAATGAGTACTGCTGCAGTTCTAGCGCCCACCTTGCGATTCGACCAGACGGACTCTCGATCTTGCTAAGCCACTGAAGTGCTAGATGATCGGTGATGACAGTGAAGGTATATCCCTCCAGATACGGTCTCATTTTCCTGATCGCCCACACTATTGCCAAACACTCTTTCTCAGTAGGGGAATAGTTGAGTTCAGCTTTGTTGAGCCGGCGACTCGCATACGCTATTACTCGTTCGACGCCGTCGATTTCCTGAGTCAGAACAGCTCCCAGCCCGAAATCGCTCGCGTCTGTTTGAAGAGAGAACTTCTTTGTAAAATCGGGACAAGCCAACACTGGCGCCTCGGTTAGTGCGTTCTTCAGTGCCTCAAATGCTGTCTGTTGTTCGCTATTCCATTTCCACTTGTGGCCCTTCTTTAACATGGATGTCAACGCGTGTGCCACTTTGGAGAAGTCGGGGACGAACCTACGGTACCAAGAAGCTATACCTAGAAATCGGCGCAACTCTCGTATACCGGTCCGTGGCGTGAGATTTTTGATGGCCGCGACCTTCTCAGGGTCTGTGTGGATGCCTTCTTCGCTTACAACGTGACCCAGATGTGGCATGTGGCTCTAGCTCTGGACCGATGACCTGGTCCAACGCACGCTGAAACGTCGCCGGGGCGGAGTGTAGCCCAAACGGCATTACACGCCATTGAAAAAGGCCGCGTCCTGGTACTGTGAATGCCGTGTATTGCTTGCTCTTCTCTTCCATCGGGATTTGCCAATAGCCGTTTTTCAGATCTAGGCTGCTGATGTAACGCGCACTTCTTAGACGGTCGAGGATATGTTGGATCCTCGGTAGAGGGTACGCGTCAGGCACTGAACGCTCGTTCAGCTGCCGATAATCTACACAGAGTCTCCACTTTCCGTTCTTTTTCTTTGCCAACACTATGGGGGCGCTGTGTGGGCTGTGTGAAGGTTCAATGCACCCTTTCTCTATGAGGTCGTCGATCTCCGCGTTAATAATTTCCTGCATCTTCGGATTCTTTGGGCAATACCGTTGTTTGATTGGTCGATCGTCCTTCATGACGATTCGGTGAGTGGCGATGTTAGCGACTCCCGACATCTTCTCAAATCTGCACAACTCTTGTTTTAAGAATTCCTTTACTTCATCAGTAGTTGCGGCTTCAGTCGGCGTAGGATTTGAGGACGGTTCGTCGCCTTTATCCGGTCTCTCGGTGTCTTCCTGCCGTATCGCCGTGAGTTTCTCGCTTCCTTCATCGTGACTCTCCTCCCGGAATGTGACGTTCTGGTCTCCACAACTCAGTCGAACGCTTGCCTTTGACATATAATCCGTTCCGAGGACCACATCGTCCATCAAACCTGGTAGTATCAAAAGGTCCATCTCGTGGGTCTGGTTCCCCAATTTCACTCTTGCAGTTACTGCCTCCCGCACGGTCTTGGATCTGCCATCGCCCATTATAACTTGCGTCGTTATGCGTTTGGACATCCCTGACTCTAGCTTTCCCGACATGGCTTCGCTCAGAAAACTTCTGGTTGCTCCTGTATCCACTGAGGCTACTACATGGATCTCGTTTACTTTGATCGTAGCCATAATCCGCCCTTTCACTTGGTTTAAAACGTTATTTAGTCTGTGCGAGATTGATCCACTCGAGACCCCACCCCTCGCTGCGAATGAGGCCTCAGACCATTTCCCGATGTGTTACGGCAGCAATTTCGAGTTGGGATGTTGCATCGGCCACATGTCCAGCAAAACTCCCTCCGCGCTGCTCTACAGACGCGTGCCAAATGGCCTTCTTCCCCACAGTGTCTACACGCCCTCCACGGATTCACGTACTCCGCCTGGGGCGCCGGAGTGTTGTTGCACGGTACGGGTTGGCGTTGTGTGTTCGCTGTTTCGCTTCTCCTAGGCAGCTCGCGCATGTGTTGGTACCTCTCCATGGTTCGTGGAATTGTTCGCACTGCGGCCCTGGGTATGTCTTTTACCGGGGCGATATTTTCCAAATCCTCAGCCAGACTCACTAGCTCTTCCAGCGTGGTGAACTCGGTACGTTTGACGTACCATTGATACTCGCTTCGAGAGTTCTTGTAGATTCGCGTTAGCTTCTCTCCGAAGGAGTAGTTTGCATGACGCATCAGACTTTGGAGGACCAAGACGTAGTCCTTAAATTTCTCGTTCGGCTGTTGAACACGATGCCTGATCTCGTCATCTAGTCTTTCGTGATAGCGAGAGTTTAGGAAGAACCTCAGGAAGTCCCTTTTTAAGTCTTCCCATTGTCGCCAGTTCTTATGATTGCTGCGGAACCATGTTAGGGCCTTCTCTTTAAGAAGCTCCGGCATCGCTCGCGGCAATAAGTCCCGGTTCACTTCGTACGCTTCTGCCAACTCTTCCACGCGCTCAATGAAGCTGAGAGGATCTCGTCCGCCGTCGTATTTGGAACCCCACTTACGGACTCGGTCCATGATGGTGGCTAGTGATGGCGTTTGACACGCTACGTGTGGCTGTGGTGCTTCGACCTCTGGTACCGCACCCTCGTTCATCGGTGCTTGCCTATCGCTGATTTTCTGGCTTCCACTCGGTGTGGTAACGATCAGTGCGGGTTTTGTGTGCCTCGCCTCCAATTCTTCAAATCGCGTATGGTATTCTTCATTGTCGCTCTCTTCCTGTAGGAACGTTGAAAATCGTTTTCGTAACTCCTCGACGGTACCGCTTTGTTCCAAGCCGAACTCTGCCAGATATGTCAGCAGTTCCTCTCGGTTGAAGAAATGCACCCACCTTCGCCTTACCATATTATTTATCACGCTATTTCCTTCGCGGGATTAGTTTCCCTTCCTTGTGTTTTTTTTTTCTTCTTTATGTTGTGTTCGGTTACTTTCTTTTTAAGTCCCTGCTCGGGCGCCAATTGTAACGGACTTTCCGGGGTGCTGGGTGTAGCTCTCGGTTGTCCAGGGTATCTGTAAAGAAATTAACCCTATCTCCTCTGGTAAATCAATACACCTTCGCTTTGCTTCGCTATCTTTATTAATTCTTCGTGATGCTACCTCGTAAGCGTAGAGCTATAGTAGGTTTTAAGCCCTACAGCTAGCACCCGTCTCAGTGGTTTAAGCCCACCTCGAATATAAATTAATAGTCTCAGAGGTTTGATCCCTCTTTAACTACTCGTATGACTCACGTTGCGACGCGTGTCATGTATGCCTAACGACTGACCATTTGATATTCATATTGCTCCTTTTATACTGTTTTGCTCGTAGGCAGACAGTTATCCTTATAATAACAATTTCATATATTGTGTGAAAAGTAATAACTATATATGTATGTTGTATGTACAAAGTAATAATTCAAGTTAAGGGTGTGTGTATGTACATGTGTTTTTTTTTTTTTTTTTTTTTTTTTTCGGTTACGACCAGGGAGGAGGAATCTTCATAGATACGAGCAGCCCGTGCTGCCCGCATGCCCGATTTGCCTCCTGGCACCTACGGACTAAACCCAACCTCCTTCGTACGCTGGGCCTGTGGCGCCCCTGCGGGACTATCAATTCCGATATTACTTCGCAGGGCAGGCAGTGGACGTTATTCTTCGTCTTCACTCAGCGTGCGTTCTTAGTTTGCGCGATTCGCGTTTCGCTCGTCTATTCTTAACCGTTTCATTACCGCCGTGATGATGTCTGCGCACTTTTTCCATACATTTTCTTCAGCCAACATGGCTTTCAGTAAGCCCTCGGGGGTCACGGCACCGCCTATACATTGTTTCAGGTGGTTGCGTTCATAATCAAATCTGTGGCAATCCATTAGTACGTGCTCTGCGTTTTCAGTTTTCCCATCGCAATGTAGGCAGTGGGGATGATCGGCATGTTTGTACTTATGTAAGTATTGGCGGAGACAGCCATGCCCGGTGAGGAACTGCGTGAGGTAGAAATCAGTATCTCCGTGTTTTCTTTTGGTCCATTCGCCTACATTTGGGATCAATTTCTTTGTCCATCGACCTTTCGAGAACGAGTCCCACCTTTTCTGCCACTCGTCGATGCTTTGTTGCATTATTTTGCTGCGTTCGCTTGGACTGCGCTTGATCTCTGCTGCCGCTCTGGCAGCTATGTCCATCGGACATCTTCCTGCTAGCAAATTTGCTGCTTCATCTGACACTGTCCCGAACGCGCAGCACACCCTTAAAGACGATAGTCTGTGCACTGAAGCTGGTGCTCTCATATATGAAGTTACAGAGGTAGCGGTTTCCCATACTGGGGCTGCGTACATCAGGATGGACGAACTGACCGTCGCAAGCAGTTTCCTTCTATGTTGTTTTGGACCTCCTATATTTGGCATGAGTCTTGCTAGAGCTGTGCTGACTTTTCTCGCCTTCTCGCTAGCATAATTAAGATGATCCTTGAAGCTCAGACGACGGTCGAGTATGACACCGAGATATTTGATGGTTGGGCTGGAATCTACAGTGTGGCCTCCTATTCTTATTTCGATGTTTTCAACTCTTTTCCGGCTGGTCATTAGCAGCGCTTCAGTCTTATGTTCCGCTAACTCTAATCCTGCTGTTTGAAGCCATGTTTTGGCGGAGGCTATGGTGTCGGTGCACATGCGTGACACGTCTACTAAGTGTTTTCCGACCACTACGATACGTGTGTACATGTGTAGATACGTGTGTGTGTGTGTAGATAATTCAATTTACATGCTTATATGTGTGTGTGTTTAAACTAATATAATTCATGTTTGGTTTTCTTATGTTTATTGTGTATGTTATATATATATCTAAACTGTTGTGAGGGCTCAGGGTCATAGGATCCAGGGTCCTCACAATACAACTAAAACTAAAAACCAGCATTAAAGGTGAATCGGTAGAAGTATTATCGGCAAAACTTCTGAATATACAACAAAGAAGTAAGACAGCCAACCAATATACAAATGAAATTGAAAAATTGACAAAAGCTTTAGAAGGAGCATATATCTCCGATGGCCTGACCTCCGAGCTAGCAAAAAAATGTGCTACTCAATCAGCTGTAAAAGCGATGTGTAAAAATTGCTCAAATGAAAAAGTTAAAATGATAATGCAAGCAGGAACGTTCACTTCGATGAACGAGGCAATATCAAAATTTACAAACAGTTGTACTGAAGTTACAGGTAACCCTAACTCAGTATTACAACTTCGCCAGCAAGGAAATTATCATGGTAACTTCCGCAGAAGTTATCAAGGTAGAAATTACAGAACATTCCCACGCGGCAATAACAATAATCATAATAATAACTACCGACAATACAATAATCAACAAAGACAAAATAGGAGTTATAATAACCAAACTAGACCAAATAACAGAAACAATAGTAGCAATGTACGTAACGTAGACCAACAAGAAAGTCAACATACGGAAAACCAGCAAACTCCACTTCGACAGTAATAAATAGTGCAAAAAGAAGAGTGGCGTACTCAACCTTCATCTACATAGCTACATATCTTGTAGAACAACATTAAGCAACTCATTTTCAACATTCCTGGTTGACACAGGAGCAGATTTATCACTTATTAAAAAGAATCAAATTGATACGAACATTATTATCAATTGTTCACAAATAACAGATTTAAAAGGTATTGGTCAAGGAATAATAAATACACTAGGAGTAGTTAACACATATATAAAAGGCGATAATATCTTAATTCGACACAAATTTCACGTAGTAGAAGAAAATTTTCCAATTCCATGCGATGGAATTATAGGACTAGACTTTATTAAAAATATAATTGTATATTAGACTATCACAGAGATAAAGATTTTTTAATTCTCAGACCAAATGATTACCATGAAGATTTAGCTTTCACAGTGACAAACAGACCAACTGTTAATACAATTACAATACCCGCTAGATCCGAAGTAATACGACAAGTTTATGTAAAAACTGATAACACTGAAATCTTTATACCACATGAAGAACTTGATCATGGTATTTTTCTTGCAAATACAATTGCAAATAAAAATCAAACATTCATAAAAATAATAAATACAAGAGATAAAAACGCAATAATTCAAAATTATGATATAAAAACAGAAAATCTAAATGACTACACAATTATGAAAAATACTTACACGAACAAAGAAAACAATAAAGAAAAACTAGAGAAATTAAAAAATAATTTCCCACCATTCGTTAGCCAACAACTTAGTTCATTATGTTCAGAGTATATCGATATTTTCTCTTTAGAGACAGAACCCATAACTACTAATAATTTTTATAAACAAAAACTACGTATGAAAGATGAGGAACCAGTTTATGTAAAGAATTATAGAATACCAGAAGCACATAAAAATGAAATAAATAAACACGTAACTAAACTTATTAAGGACGATATAATAGAACCATCAATGTCAGAGTATAATAGCCCAGTACTACTAGTACCTAAAAAATCACTTCCAGGTAGCACAGATAAAAGATGGAGATTAGTAATCGACTTTAGATCAATAAATAAAAAACTAACAGCAGATAAATTCCCACTACCAAGAATTGATGATATTCTCGATCAATTAGGAAGAGCAAAATATTTTTCATGTTTAGGCTTAACGTCTGGATTTCATCAAATAGAACTTAGCACTGAATCAAAAGATTTTACATCATTTAAAGCAGACGGTAGCACTTATCGATTTAAAAGACTACCATACGGCTTAAAAGTAGCACCAAATTTATTTCAGAGAATTTTCAAGTCTTAAACCATCTCAATCATTCCTATACATGGATGACTTAGTAGTATTCGGATGTTCCAAAAACCATGTGATGAAAAATTTACGAGACGTATTTTCCTTTTGTAGAAAATATAACCTAAAGTTACACCCTGATAAATGTTTATTTTTTAATCAAGAAGTAACATATATTGGACATAAATGTACCAGTAAAGGAATTTTACCAGACCCTAGTAAATTTGAAACAGTTCAAAAATACCCAGCACCCAAAAATGCCGAGGAAGCAAAAAGATTCGTCGCGTTCTGTAACTATTATAGAAAATTCATACCAGCGGTTTCGCTTGCGGCGCAGTACTTAGTCAAGAATACGATGAAAAACAACTTCCAATTTCGTATGCCTCAAGATCGTTCACTAGAGGTTAAGTAAATATTCTTTTTGGTTGTTGTGGTTTCCGACAGGGTAATTATACAAGGACAATACTATAAAGACTAACGTACGTACAGAAAATAATCAGAACGAAAAATTACACTGAAGATGGCACAACGCCGAAACCGGTTTGTCTCCAAACCAAACTTGACAAGGGATGACGGAAATTCGTTCCAAAATACAGCGTTAAGTAAATAAATCAACAATAGAAAAAGAATTAGCCGCAATACATTGGGAAATTACTTATTTCCGACCATACGTTTATGGTAGAAAATTCCTTATTAAAGCAGACCATCGACCTTTAACATACCTTTTCTCAATGAAAAACCCATCATCAAAGTTGACTAGAATGAGACTATGCTTAGAAGAATATGAATTCAAGGTGGAGTACATAGCTGGGAAAGAAAACTATGTCACAGACGCAATACAAATCTTAATGAAGATAAAAAAGGTCACAAAGAGAACGCTATAATATATGAAGCGCTTAATAAATATGAAGTAAAAAGACATGTCGAGCTCGTTTTCAGTCCTCCGAAATTATATTTCAAGAAAGGAAAGAAAATTTGTAGCCAAATAAGTACAAGCAACCTAATTGTCGAGGCGAAAATTGACTTAGGACAATTCTTTACCAGGCTTATGAGAGAAGCCGGCAATTTAGGACTTGTAAAAATACAATTGTCCTTAGGAGACAAATTGTTTAAATATACTCGAGTAGATGAATTTAAGGAAATAGGTACCAAAGTTCTCAAAAATTTAACAATCGCATTAACTCCGGAGGTTATGCAAGTGACAAATGCTGATCAAATTAATAAAATTCTTAAAGATTCTCACGATGACCCTGTTAAAGGTGGCCACCCAGGAATTAATCGTACAACCAACAAAATAAGACAAAAATTTTATTGGAAAAATATGAAAAATGACATTCGTAAATACATTAAGAAATGTATACATTGTAACAAAAACAAGACAGATAAACACCTTAAAGAACCAATCACAATTACAGAAACACCACCTAAAGCTTTTGATATAATACAAATAGATACTATTGGCCCACTTCCAAAATCAGAACATGGAAATGAATATGCGACTATTATCGTATGCCAATTAACAAAATATTCAATTGCAATTCCAATACAAAGCAAACATGTAATAACAGTAGCAAAAGCTATATTTGATAATTTCATTTTAATTTATGGACGTATGAAAACAATCATGACAGACATGGGAACTGAATACAAAAATAACGTTTTTGATGAGTTATGCAAACTTCTTAAAGTCGAGCATAAAACTTCAACACCGTACCCGTACCATCACCAAACGTTAGGCACTGTAGAAAGAAGCCATAGAACTTTCAATGAATATGTATTTACGTTCTTACATATCCAGTGATAAAGAAGATTGGGATGAATATATCAAATATTTTTCATATTGTTATAATACAACACCTTCAACGGTTCATGGTAACTGTCCTTTTGAATTAGTTTTTGGAAAAATACCACCGACTTACGAATTTTTACAAGAAGACACAATTAGTCCTCTATACAACTACGACGCATATGACAAAGAAGTAAAATACAGATCACAAGTAGCACAACAAAGAGCACAAAAATTAGTGCATCAAGCTAAGCAAAAACAGAAAATTAGTTATGATAAAAATGTACAAATTAAAGAAATTAAAATAGGAGATTTAGTATTAGTTAATGACACAGGTCATAAATTAGACAGTAAATACAAAGGGCCCTATAAGGTAGAAGAAGTAGATAAGAATAATAATTATACGTTAATAAATTAAAATAAGAAAATATCAATTCACAAAAACAGACTAAAACTGTTAGAATAAACCCTATAAGGTAGAAAAAGTAGATAAGAATAATAATTATACGTTAATAAATGAAAATAAGAAAATAATAATTCACAAAAACAGACTAAAATTGTTAGAATAAACCCTATAAGGTAGAAGAAGTATATAAGAATAATAATTATACGTTAATAAATGAAAATAATAATTCACAAGAACAGACTAAAACTGTTAAAATAAACCCTATAAAGCAATAAAAGCAGACAATAATAATAATTATACATTAATCAATGAGAATAAGAAAATTATTATTCATAAAAACAGATTAAAACTGTTAGAATAAGAACAAAAATACAAATATACACAAAAGAAAATTCAAATAAAAACTTGTTTATTCTTAAGAAACAAATAATTGTATTCCACTTAGCATAATAAGAATTTCAATTTTATTACCTAAACAAATAAAACGTATAAAAATTTTATTACTTAAGTCAGTGTCGACCAATCTACCACACGCACAAAATTATACAAATGTTAGTTAAGAACAACAAGAAGCGAAGCAAGTAGCGAAACAAAAAGTAAACAAAGCAGCTACACCGAAAAAAGTTTTCATAATTAAAAAATGTGTTTATTTTAGTTTATTCAATTATTTTATTTATGTCAATTTCATATTCATAATTTTTGATTCTCATTAAATCGCATATATGTTTGTCCGTTAGGTGGTTTCTATATTTATTTTGGATTATTTTAAGATTGGAAAAGGCAGCTTCACAGTTGTAGGTTGAACCAAACATAGAATAAAGCTTGTAGATCTCGTTTATTGTGTTCTTATATAAAGTTGAATCCAGATTCTTTCAAAACTCCAAACCGCTCCCCAATGGCACAGTTACGCTCCTTTGCAGACTCCTTAGTTCAGTTTGAAGAGGTTCTTTTTGCTGACTTATGTCACATGTAAGTGGGCTATCGTGGAGAATAATAATGTTGCTAATTTTATCAAAATCCTTGAATCTCTTATTGAAATCAATAACGATTGATTCCAACACTTCCACATATTCATCCAATTTACTCACGTTTGCTGTTTCCAATATTATTTCTTCTGTACGTGGTAAACTTGTGACTTTTTTCTCCTTAAGTTCGCTAATCAAAATATTTAACTTTCTTTTAAATTGGCCAACATTATTAATAAGTTCCGATATAAATTTATTTTTGCCTTGTAAAGCGAGATTTAATTCATTTATAAAGCTGGTAATATCACTCAGAAAGGCAAGGTCTAGTTGGAAATCTTTGTTGGACATTATGTTCGCTCAGCTTAAGGATTCCTCATCATTGAGCTCTTGAAGGAAAAGTTGGACTTCATCTTTGAGATTAAACAATCTTTGTATACTTTTCCCACGACTGAGCCATCTAACTTCGGTATATAGAAGCAGGTCTTGATAATCCGAAGATAGTTCTTCAAGAAAAAGTTTAAACTTTCGGTGGCTCAGAGCGTGGTGTCCGCCTCTTTTTTATTAATTATTTTGATGGAAACTTCCATGGCTTTAACAATATTTAATTTTTTAGCAAATAACGCCTGCTGATGGATTATACAATGGAATGTGGGTATGTTGATATTTTTTTTATAAAAATATCCCACAAGTCCTTTGTTTTTTCCCAACATAACTCTTGCCCCATCAGTACAAATACTGCTCAGTTTTCCAATGTCTAACAAATTTAAAACATTTTCCTCGATAGCCCTATAAATTATTTCCCCTGTGACATTTTTGTGGAGAGATATCACAATTAAAACTTCTTCCACTGTTTCGAAATTGCTTCCAACTGATTTTGCACAAACAATAAGCTGACATATATTATTTGCATCTGTGGTTTCGTCAAATGATAAGGAAAAAAACATACAATTTCTAAGTCTATCTATTGAACATCTAAAAATATATGAACTTATTTGTTCTGTTCGACGGACTAGCGTGGGGCGGGACAAAGGGACAGATTCTAATATCCGACAGGCATCATAACCTTTGTTTCCAAAACAACTAAAAAATTCAGAGCCCAAATTAAAAAAAAAAAAGCCATCATCAAATGGGCGTCCTTTTTTCGCTAAATAAAGAGCAACTATAAACGACGCCTTTTTCTTTTGTTTACCCTTTTCTTCAGTATCAACTGCTTTGTAATTGTTCATTTTTTGTAATTCGCTAATTTGTTTTCTCTTTCGGAAATTTCAAGATTAGAAATATCTTTATGAGAATTTAAAAAATGATTTTCTAAATTGAAAAGACGCTTACTCTTAAAAGTACTCTTGCACAACATACATTGCGCAAGATTATTTTCATTTTCATACATAAAAAATTTATCCATTTTTTTGCTCAGTGCAAGAACAAATTTTGGCGTAGCGAGTGTCTGATTTGCTTTAGCGAACGAGTAAGGTGTTGCTTGTTCAAAATTCAGACAGCAACTGATTTGCTTTCGCTTGTTCTGCTGCGAAGCTTCGGGCATGTTGGTGTGACAAAACGATCGCTCAACTGTAGGTGTGAAAAAACGAAGACTAAAAATAGTAGAAGCTGGTCGAGGCTGCTCTATACATATGTAGCCTCCGCTGTTTTATTTGTGTGCCGTGTTATTATATCCACGATTTCCGCGCCATATAACACTTGAATGCATTTAAGATGGACATTGTAGCTGTAGATCTTGCTTTGTTGTCTCAAAATATTTGGTTGTCTGGTTTGGCGTGCTGGCCTAGGTTGCGTGCTAAATATGGTGCCATCACGCTAACTAATTCAGCTGCGCCCATATTCATTTGCCACAAATCATCTTCAGTTTCGATTTCTTGGTCGTCATCTTCATTAGGGAGAGCATCGTCATAACAGAGATTGTCCTCATTTTCTTCAATATCCGATACTGTAACTTCGGCCATAATTTCTTCTTGGTCTCCTTCGACTACTTCAGTGTCAGAATATATTTCGTCGTCTAAGATCTCCTCATAAAGTCCTTCGATGTACTGCTCTTTCTCAGCATCAGTCAATCTGTTAAAAATATGTATATAAATAATCAATTTTAATTGTAATTATAAAATTATTTTCTATACTTGAATTTACTTCATATAATTCCTGGAAGACAAAACTTCAATGTCCCTTCTGCGGTCCAAGTTCTTATTTTTTTTAAATTAAATTTTTATATATAATGTATATTTGCGCACAAAATCAATCTTTCAACTCATTAGCACATTCCGGTTTTAGCGGATTTTATTGCTGTTCTACTCAACCGAACCGGACGAAATTTTACACGCAGGTAGCTGAAAATATTTTTTCCATGGCAGGAAGTTGAAATATTGAAAATTGTGTTGTATTTTAGAAAATTCTAGCAATAGAAAACCTTAAACGATTAGAAATAAGTTTAAATGCCCACAATAATTAGAAGCAGGTAGAAAATATATAGTTATTGCCACTCAAAATGTCACTCAAATATATCAGCTACAAAACCGAATTATCAAATAAATTTTTTTTCTCAGAACATGTAAGGAAACACGCGAAAAATTCCTACTGGCCACACCTGTACTTGGGTATACGTTCTCGGGGAGAAAGTTTGATATAAGGACTACGGTTAATCGGCAACCGAAATTCCGTTTTTTTTATTAAAAGACATGAGGTTATCTGCTTTCATATTGAAATATTAATTTGGCAAGTATAAATGAATGACTTAGATTGCTAAAAATTTTACAGTAGTCTACTAATAGAAAGTAATACAGCCCGATTCTTAGTTCTACCAGCAGTTTGTTCGCGGGGAGTTTTGTTTTTCCCGAAAAAAATCCTTCAATTATAAATCCTCCGGGAGGAAATTGTTCCCTGAGAATTCGGGAGGAGGAGTTTCGAACTTCGAATCAGCTCTTTCGTGCACGAACAAAACAAAAAGACTTCATGAATCCTTTTGAGTTACCTGAGTCTTTGTTAGTTTAAATTATATTTTAATAAATAATTAGTCATTTTATTATTCTTATATTTTTTAAAAGTACTAAAGGTAGCAGCTTCTGCGCCTTCAAAAAAGATGTCTGCATTCAGGGCCGGCGGAAGTCTATGGTAGTATAGTTTGTACCCAACGTGGATAAAAGTGAGTGGAAGTAACGGTGAGAACCGGAAAATAGCACTTGCTTTTTACATAAAGCATGGTATTCTTGGTGTAGTGGCATGCATTGATGGTATCCATGTTAGAATATTTGCTCCACCACAAAACGCACACCTTTATTACAACAGGAAAGGCCAATACAGTTTGAACGTTTTGCTTGTAAGTTACTTTCTGTTTTATATATTTTATATATTGCAGATATTCATATGCATATATAATTTAGCTTTGTGATGATGAAATTAGGATTCGGTAAGTTAACGCTTCTCATCCTGGACCATGCCATGATTCCTTTTTTTGGAATAATAATACTGAGCGTATTACGCTTGCATACAGTTGCCTACTTTTCTGCTTAGGTCCTCCTTTATTTACCATAAGCCTCGTTAGCGCTGCTCCCACCTTTTCTGATTTCTCAACTGCATACTGTAGGTGTGTCTTAAATACTAATCGAGCATCAAACATAATGCCTAGATATTTAAGGGCAGCATTTGAAACAATTTCATGTCCTACGACTTTAATTTTAATAACCTCTAGGATTTTTCTGCTGCTAATTAACACTGCCTAAGTTTTCTGCTCGGCTAACTGCACGCCATTTTCTTCCAGCCATGTCAGAATTCGCGCAGTCATTAAGTTTTCCTCCCGCTCCACTTCTTTTATATGCTTGGCAACAATAACCACCGCAATATCGTCCGCAAAAACAACAATTTTTTAACCTGTAGGTACTTGCAAGCACAGAATGCCGTCATACTTAATGTTCCAGTGCAATGGTCTAAGGACGGATCCTTGAGGAACTCCTTCGGATATATTATACTCTTTGCTGCCTTCGTATGAATCATATACTAGGACTTTATCTTCCAAGTAAATCCTTATTATTTTTCGCAAACATCTTAATACAATTTTCTTCCAGCAAGCGGAATTGAAAGCAATTTTTAACGTCAACTATCATGACCAAGCAATATTTCGTAGACCCGCCTTTCCGCCAGCTTCTTAACAAGTAAAGCCGCGCCTACTGTTGATCGCTTTTTCCTAAAGCCGAACTGCTTTTCTGAGAGGTTTCCCCCTGCTTAAATTGCTGTTATCAGCCTATTGCTTAGAATTCGTTCGAACAATTTTCCGGCTGTGTCAAGCATACATATTGCGCGGAATGCGGACGGGTCACCTGGGGGTTTCCCGGACTTTGGTAGAAGTCCCAGTCGTTGGCGCTTCCATATTGCTGGAAATATGCCTTCTTTAAGACATTCATTATACGTGCACAAACGCTTCGATGTAGATATTTGCAGTTATTTTAAATATGTGGTTTGGTATGAAAAAGGGACCTGGTTCCTTAGCTCATAATGTCTATTAAAACTTCTTCTGCCGTAATTGGAGTCGTTTAGTTCTCTGTAGGGGGGAATGTTTCCCGTTCAAAGGGTTGTGCTGGAAAAAGTGCGCTTACTATTTTTGCCAACACTCTAGGGCATGAAATCTTCGGATGTAATGACTTTTTGGTCACGACTTTCATTGTTGAACTTCTTCGCTGTCACATAGACTTCGAAAATATCTCGTTTTGCTGGCTTTTATAGCCCGTTTAAAAGAAGTTTTCTTTGTACTCTCTTTGATGCACCGCTTACCAGACCGTCTAAGACGGTTTCGAATTCAGTAAGGCTATAGCTAGGCGGTATATATTCATACGTAGCATGGTTTCGCTTTCAGTTGCTCAATCGCAATCGACCTTTTAGCACAGCTCCATACCGCTGATTTATCGTTAGTGTCACTAGCCCTTAGTGGGGTTTGACCGATCTTATACGGTTCACTAAGTATTGCTATGTCGATATTTTTTTCTACTGCCGACTGCTCCAAAAGCTCTTAAGTAGCCCTGCAATGGTTTAAGTTTGATTGCAAGAATTTCATTGTGCTCGTGCTTTCTTTAACGCCTCTAAATAAAATGGACATACTCTGCCACTGGTTCTGTGCTTCACTTGTGGCGCATTTCTTCTTGAACATATTGCACATTTTAATTCTTTTTTGCACTCGCCGGCTTTGTGGTTAGGGTCTCCAAAAATTTAACTAGTATTTTTTACATCAACCGAACTTTTGCAGTTTCTCTATAGGTGGCCAAGCTCGAGGCATTTCAAGCCTTTTATTGGCTGTGTTATCACGCGTATACGAGCAGTAGTGTGTCTGTTTTAGTGCCGCAGTAGGCACCTCTTAGTCACTTCACGCTAGTTTCGGCAAACTGTATCCCGTCAAACTCTAGCTCCAAGGCGTTACGCAGGTCTTTTTTACTTATTATTTCGTCCAAGTCTCTTATTTCTATCGCCGTTTCTGCTGATAGCGTTTGTACCGTGGCCTTTTTTTACCTAGTGGAGATTTAACCGTACTTAGTAGCTTTTTAGTGTGCGTATCCGAAGTTTTTGCTAATTGTAGAATAAGATCTCCACTAGCAGTCTTTCGGACTTTTGTTATCATGTTATCAACATGTTTCAGTTGTGGATCACTTTTTACTATTTTTAGCACATATACATACGATCCCCCGCAGTTACTTTTAATAATCAGTGCATCGGGGCGTACTGGATTAATAGGGTTTCTTTTGGACTGTACTGTCTTCCACTGGGGCTCTTTTCATTTGTTTTTCTCTCTTTTTAGGTTGGCACTGCTTTACCTTGCTGCATTTTTTTTCTCCCGTGTACAGCGCCTTGCTTATGGTAGCTTTCAGAGAAGTTTGAGGGGATACACTTATTGTTTTTTGAGGGGTATGGGTCTTTGCCTATTCGTAGAGTATCGACAGCTCGGAAATTAAATCTCGCATCTGCTGGTTTACTGACCTTCTCTTACCATCGTCCACCATGTCCTGGAGCTCACGAATTTTTGCCCCTAGCTTGGCCTACACGGGGCTTTGCAGATCTGTGGGCGGTTGTTCGGGCACTGGTGAGCATGACCATTACTTCGGCGGAGAGTACGCAAGTTTTGGACGCTTCGCAAGCGGTTTTATCAGCCCACCGTCAACTGTTTTAGTCCTCGGCTGAGAAGGACCTACATCCTCTGAGATTTTTTGCCCTTGGGGGGCGACCCAGTGACACTCATAGTTTAATTTTTGAAATATTTTTTATTTATTTCTATGTTTATTATTAAAAGTGATTAAAATGTATAATTATGTTTATTGTAATTATAATTATTAAATTTTATTTGGGATTCTGTTAGTTTTTGTGTTTGTTTAAATTATTTTTATTATTATTATTTTTATTAATATTATTATTTTATTATATTTTACGATTTAATTGAATTTAATATATTAATTGGTAATATTTTTATTTTTTATATATTAATGAGCTACTCTAGTGATCTTATACTAGACTACTACAGTGCTATTGCAACTGTAAGGTTTGGAACTTCACTAACAACGGCTTACAACGTTCCTGCTTTAGGAGACAGGATCTGCTGTGTTCGGAAGAGTACCTATTAACTTAAATCTTTTGTATATACATATCGCACACTAATTACAAAAGTGGCACAACTCAAAATCTCACTATCGCTTCAGTGATGGCTTTGACCACTCAAAGATATTGTTGAGTAAACTGATTTTAAGTATTACTTCGAGTTTGAGTTCTGCCACTTTTGTATTTAGTGCGAGTTATGTACATATGTTTGTATGTACAAACATTTTATATTTACTTTTAATATATCTTGGGAATAAGTTTGGTATTCATCAATTGATATCAAAAGTCGATTAGAGTCTTCAAATGAAAACACAGTTTCAACGTTTTTTTCTAACTTTTATTTGGATATCCTTGACGGATAATAAAAAACACTTATAAATATTATAACTAAATTAAAAACAGAACATAAAATTCAATAAAAATGTCGTACGTAAGTAGTAAAACAAAAAGAAAACACTGATTGCAAACATTTTCTTACTTTTAACAACCAAAAAACTCACTTAACTTTATGCATCACAGTTTCAAACTTAACATCTCTTCTAATAAAGCATTGTGCCTGCGCATTTCAGCATTTGCCTTAGTTTTAAGCTTTTACCTCACTGCGCTTTGCTATAAGAGTGACAGCCTCCGTTATTTTTTTCAGTATGGCCTGTGGAACCTCGAGCTCTACTACAACGACTTCTGTAGTTGCTCTCGCTCCCACCTTATTCATAGCCGGCTTAGAAGCTCTTTTTGTGACTTTTTATAATGAAGCAGGTGGTGTTTCCACGTCTGACTATCAATTACCTCCTTTTCCTTCACTCTTGGTAGCACTGTTAACCTAAACTTCGGCTGGGGAACAAATAAATGAAGGTGAGAACCCACCCCCTTGGCCTGACCTTAGCTTCGTCCTTTGACAACCCTCTTCTCTAATGTTTAATTGTGTTGATACCGAGCTGGTGGTTGCTTTATTTTGTTACCTGAGTATGCAGGGGTGAAACCCTGCAGAAACGGCTTTCAGGATAACGCCGTGACTTCCTTCGCCCCGTTAAAACCCTGACAGAACCCGAAGTACGTTCCGATTTCGTCGCCAATTAGTTGGTGGTTGTAGGTAGCGGTTGAGGCGACCCTCCCGCCTTTGCGCTGGATCTGGCTCTGAGCACCTTACCTCATAAGGGTGGATGCCAACCCTTGCATGGCCTCCCTGGGCAGAACGCTCAAAAAGTACGACGGGGTACCGTTGGAAACGTTGGCTCAGCCTGTCACACCGTCATCACCAGAGAGCATCTTAAAGATGCTACAGGTGATGAACCCGACAATAGCTACAGGCGACTGGAAGGTCCTGCGAGTAGGGGAGCCGGATTGGCCGTCAAGGCAAGTGGTCCTGTCTCTGAACAGGGACTCTTTGGAAACCCTGGAGAAGAGACAGGGCGGTGCATACTACGGCCTTGACGAGGTGACCTTACGGGTCTACCGTTGTGACGCGTAGCGTGCCTTCGGACAACAACCGAACGACCAGATGGTTTAGTTCTCATCAGGTGCGACGCTAACGCCCACCATGTACAGTTGAGTAGCACGGCAACAGTCGAGGGTAGCACGGCAACAGTCGAGGTGAGTGTATTTTTAATTACCTCTTAACTATTAAGTAAGTTATATGCAATAGGGGTACAGAGCTCACTTTTATTGTTAAAAATCGACAGGAGGTCATAGACCTCACTTTGTGTAGTGGAGACCTATGTGATATGGTAACCAATTGGAAGGTTCTTGATGAACGCTCCTTTTCAGACCATAGATATATTGAGACAACTCTAGATCTATCCACCAGTGCTCCGAAGGTTCGTAAGAACCTCAGAAACACCGACTGGCTTCTCTATAGAGAAATTCTCGAAAGCAACCTTCCACATCCTGTACCGGTAGAGCCATGGCCTATCAAAAGCACGTGAAGCGGAAAGGTCCTCATGGAGGGATTTTTGTGCTGGCATTGAAGGCGTCAACGAAACTGCCAGACTAAGAACAATTCTGTCCGGCACAACAAACCGGATTGGGTTCTTATAAAGACAGGATGGCTCCTGGATGGCTACAGGGAAAGAAACGGTCGAGCTGCTTCTCGACACGCACTTTCCTGGAAACTCACAATCAAGGGAAGTAGAGTGCCCGTCTTCGGATGCAATTGTTAATCTCCCTATCACAAGGGAAAATATTAATTCTGCTGCAATAATCGACACTTCTTCGAATTGGCTACTAAGCATGTTTAGAGCCTGCTTTAAACTAAATTACGTACCAACGGCATGGACATCTGTTTCCGTGCTCTTTATTCTCAAGACCGGAAATTATCACATACGAACCCGAAGGAGCTCTGACCAATAAGCCTGTCAAAACTCAAGAGATGCTGATTAGTAACCACCTCTCTTTCACAAACGACAAAGGACTTTTGTCAAATAATCAACATGCTTACCTAAAGAAAAAGTCCACGGACACTGCGCTACATTCCCTAGTCAGCTATATTAAGAGATCTTTCAGCTGTAGATAACTCCCTGGTTGAATTTATAGAGCAAATGCTCTTAGGTAGAAAGATTACAGCAGAAGTCGGCGCAAACCGTGTTTCGAGACATGTGTCTCGCCGCAGGGTGGTGTACTTCCCCCATGCTCTAGAATCCAACTGTAAATTCCCTCTTGCGAGACACGGAATGGGGTGCCGTTAGGGCTGCAGCATATGCAGATGACATCGTCATAGCATACATGGGTAAGTTAACGCAGACCTTATGTTATTTGATCCAAGGAATACTCCACACTGTAGGGATCTGGTCCACGCAATGTGCTATTGGCGTCAACTCAGAAAAAGTGGAGTTACTACTCTTAGTTAGAAAACATAAGACACCGGAGTTATTTCCGCCGGAACTAAGTGGTATTCATTTAAACCTAAACAAGAAATCCAAGTTCCTTGGTGTCACACTGAAATTAAGCTGGAGAAATAATATTGTCCAAAGAACTCAGAAGGCTTCTGTGGCCCTATACATTTGCAAAAGGGCCATTGGAAATAAATGGGGTCTAAATCTCAGCGTATGCCACACACAGCGGTTGTTAGACCGATTCTTCTTTATGGAGTCATCATATGGTGGCCTGCCTTGAGCAAAACTGCTACGATTGGCTGAGTGTGAGAAAGGGTCTTCTCGCGGGAACTATCTCTGAGCTCTTCTTTTCCGCTGCCGGATCACTATAGCGTTTTTTAGGCTGAGGTTTCAGCTATTAAGAAGGCTATGGACAGGTTGCAAACCGTTTTAAAATGCAAAAACGTCTTTATATTTAGTAATTAGAACTGTGAGCGCAGCTGCGATAAACTGAAATATTGTACTGGATTGCCCCCGATATCTTCAGGAGTTGGATAAGCAGAACAGACTTAACCTCATTTGGATTCCAGGCCACAGGGACATCGAGGGTAACTATTTAGCGGATGAAATTGCGAGGAAAGGGACAACCAAGCAGATTTTTCTTGGTAAAAAACACATGGTATGATCTTTGGTTCTTACAGGCTGCTCTTAAAAAAATATACTTATGCTCGTGCAAATGAGAGCTGGGCACAAACTACGCCTTGTAGGATCTCTAGGCAGAATTGGTCCAGATGGGATCGTAAACGGTCACGTAGTCTGTACACCTTAAAACGGAATAATATATCTCAGGCCATTGGAGCCCTTACAGGGTACTGCCTCATAGGCAACCACGCCGGGCGTCTCGGAGTACGCTTTCACAGATATTGTAGAAGCTGCAAAAATTATGAAAAAGAGGAAACTTCATCTACTACGCAATTCTCCAATGCTAGCAAGAAGCAGGCTACGCTTTTTGGGGTACCACTTTTTCGATACATCGGAGAATTAGGTGTTATTGACCCAAGTTGCTTGACGAGATTCGTCAAGAGCTCTAAATGTATAAATGGTTCAGCGAAGTGAAATGAACGCTAAGCTGGAGGTATCAAAACAGGCCTCCAAGTTTGTCCTCAGTGTGTCGCTGAAGCACCAATGACAGCCACATATACCTACCGACCTTTCTAGTAGGTGCTGCTGGAATGGCAGGTCTAGTGTCCTTGTCGGAAATGGACACAAGGAAAGGTCGAGGTCGGAAAGCTGCAATCACAACAGACCGACGCGCACTTTGCTATTCGACTCGCACTCCTGCTCTCTGAGAGCTGAAATTAATGCAGCGATATTTCAGAGCAATGGAACCAAATCTCCTGCTCTTTACGTACCGCCGCTGAGCAAATGGTTTTTGGTTTGATCTAGCCCGGAAAAACTACTGGAATGATGAGGAAATGTCGGAAATGGACACAAGGAAAGCTCGACGACGGAAAGCTGCAATCACAACAGACAGACACGCACTTTGCTATTCGACTCGCACTCCTGCTCTCTGAGAGCATAAATTAATGCAGCGATATTTCAGAGCAGTGGAACCAAATCTCCTGCTCTTTACGTACCGCCGCTGAACAATTAATTTTTTGGTTTCAGCCTGCCCGGAAAAAGGACTGGAACTATAAGGCATGTCGCGTTGCCACGGAACGGAAAGAAGCTGCCGATCGAGCGCAACGCGAGCCTTGCGGAAAGATATCGTGAGTTGAGGAAGGTTGAGAGGCGCGTTTTTCTTGAAAAGAATAGCGAGGCCGAAATGCGTGAGTGCGAAGAGCTTGAAGTGGTGGCAGACAGGAAAAGTGCCCGAAAATTCTCTCAGAAAGTACGACGGCTGACAGAAGGTATCATAACCGGGGCAAATTCCTATAAGAACGACAACGGCGACCTGGTGACTGACGTCCAGTATATATTTAGTTTATGGGGCGAGCATTACTCCACGCTACTTAGTAGTGGTAGCAGGCTCACTTTGGAGAAGATGATGAACCCGAAACCCCAATCAATGACAACTGAATTGATGATGATGAAATAGCACGGCTTAAGAACAACAAAGCCCCTAGTGCTGATGGGCTGCCAGCCGAATTATTCAATTACGGTGGTAAAGAGTTGGTAAAGCACATGCACCAGCTTATCTGTAGAGTATGGTCGGACGAATTCATGCCTACTGATTGGTATCTAAGTGTACTTTGCACAATCCACAAGAAGGGTAATACTGCGAATCGTGACAACTATCGCGGTATCAGCCTTCTTAATATCGCATATACAGTTCTGTCGAGCGTATTGTGTGAGTCAATGTACTGATTGGACATTATAAGTGTGGCTTTAGACCTGGTAAATCTACCATCGCCTAGATATTCACAGTGCGCCAGATCTTGGAGAAGACCCAAGAAAGAAGAATCGGCACCTACCATATTTTTGCCGAGTTCAAAGCCAATTTCGACAGCACAAGAAAAATTTGCCTTTATGCCGCAATATCTGAATTTGGTATCTTGGCAAAACTTATATAATAATAATTTTGGCTCTTACACTATATAGCTCAATGATTGACCGAGCTTCTGCTACCATTTGTGGTGTGCGTTTTTATATTATAACACAAATGGAGGGACCTACCGTTTTGTGCCGACTTCGAACGGCAGATGTATTTCATGAGAAGCTTTTGACGTTGAGCATTTCCACCAGCTTGACGGGGTTGACGGGTTACCAGCTGAGTTATTTAGGTGCGGCGGAAAGGAGCTGGTTAAGTGCATGCACGAGCTCATATCTAGAACATGGTCGGAAAAACGCATGCCTACTGATTGGAACTTAAGTGTGCTCTGCCCAATCCACAAAGAGGGTGATCCTGCAGTCTGTGCCAATTATCGCGGGATTAGTCTTCTTAACATCGCCTATAAGGTTCTGTCAAGTGTATTGTGTGAAAGACTTAAGCCCACCGTCAATGAACTGATTGGACCTTATCAGTGTGGCTTTAGACCTGGTAAATCTACTATCGACCAGATATTCACAGTGCGACAGATCTTGGAAAAGTCCCAAGAAAGAAGAATCGACATGCACCAGCTTTTAGTCGACTTCAAAGCCGCTTTCGACAGCCCAAAAAGAAGTTGCCTTTATGCCGCAATGTCTGAATTTGGTATCCCCGCAAAACTTATACGACTATGTAAAATGACGTTGAGCAACACCACCAGCTCCGTCAGGATTGGGAAGGACCTCTCCGAGCCGTTTGATACCAAACAAGGTTTCAGACAAGGTGACTCTTTGTCGTGTGACTTTTTAACCTTATGCTGGAGAAGATAATTCGAGCCGCAGAACTAAATCGGTCAGGCACTATCTTTTATAAGAGTGTGCAGCCGCTGGCGTACGCCGATGTCATTGACATCATCGGCCTTAACAACCGCGCAGTTAGTTCTGCCTTCTCCAAACTGGATAGAGAAGCGAAGCGAATGGGTCTGGAGGTGAACGAGGGCAAGACAGTCGGCGCATTCACGACTGGGATCTAACATCACTGTTGACAGCCATAACTTTGAGAAAGTAGAGGGCTTCGTTTACTTAGGAACCAGCACTAACACCAATAACAGTGTCAGCCTTGAAATCCAACGGAGAATCTCTCTTGCCAACAAGTGCTACTTCGGACTGAGTAGGCAATTGCACAGTAAAGTCCTCTCTCGACGGACAAAAACCATACTCTATAAGTCTCTCATCATGCCCGCCCTATTGTATGGCGCAGAAGCATGGACGATGACAACATCAGATGAGAGGGCTCTTGGAGTGTTCGACAGAGAGATTCTTCGAAAGATTTATGGACCTTTGCGTCTTTGCGACGGCGAATAACGTGTACGATGGAACGATGAGCTGTACGAGCTGTACAATGACGTAAATATAGTACAGCGGATTAAGAATCACCGGCTCCGCTGGCTAGAGCACGTCGTTCGAATGGATGAAATAGCTCCAGTCCTGAAGGTTTCTGACGCGGTACCCGCGGGTGGTAGCAGAGGAAAAGGAAGACCACCTCTGCGTTGGAAAGACCAAGTGGAAAAAGACTTGGCTATACTTCGGATTTCCAATTGGCGCCAGTTAGCACGAGATAGGGACAGCTGGCGTGCTTTGTTGACCTCGGCCAAAATCGCTTAGGCGGTTAATGCGGCAATTAAGTAAGTAAGTAACTCCACCAGCTCCGTCATAATTGGGAAGGATCTCTCCAACCCTTTTGATACCAAATTTTATTTCAGACAAGGTGTCATGCGATTTCGTTAATCAGATGCTGGAGAAGATAACAGAGAGCGGCAGAACTAAGTCGGACAGCCACCATCTTTTATATGAGTTTGCAATTACTAGCGTACGCCGACGACATTGGCCTTAACATCCGCGCGGTTAGTTCGGCCTTCTCCAAACTCGATAGCGAAACAAAGTGAATGGGTCTGGAGGGGAACGAGGGCAACACGAAGTATCTCCTGCCATTAAATAGACAGTCGACACATTCACGGCTGGGGTTTACCATCACTGTTAGCAGTTATAACTTTGGAAAAGTTCTAAGTTCGTTTACTTAGGAACCACCACTTACATTAATAACAATGTCAGCCTCGAAATCCAAAGGAGGATCGCTCCTACCAACAAGTGCCACTTCGGTCGCAGTAGGCAATTCAGCAGTAAAGTCCTCTCTCGACGAACAAAAACCATGCATTATAAGTCTCTCATTATTCCCGTCCTATTGTATGGCGCCAAAGCATGGACTATAAAAACATCTGATTAGAGGGCTCTTGGAGTGTGGGCTTTTACGCCTTTGAAATGGCGAATACTGCAGAAGATGGAACAATGAGTTGTACAAACCTTATAATGACATACATATAGCGCAGCGAATTAAGATCTGGTAGTAGCAGAGGAAAAGGGAGGCCTCCGCTGCGTTGGGAAGACTAAGCGGCAAAGGACTTGGGTACCCTTGATATATCCAACTGGCGCCAGTTAGCGAAATAACTGGCGTGCTATACTTAGCTCGGCAAAAATTGCTTAGACGGTTATCGAGCCACTAAAAGAAAGAAGAAAGATGCCTACTTTTTTCCGAAAGACGTTTACCCTTGTTCGAAGATAGTTCATGATAGCGCGAAAGCGAAAAAAATAAATACCCAGGTAGTTTTTATTTGTAAAAACGGAAACGGGAAAAGGGAGTAAATTCCTCGCGAGAGTCTATTATGAATCGGGCTAATAGTTTCTGTGCGGAAAAATTCAAAAAATTACTGATTACTGCCTTCGTACAAAATAGATGTTTCAAATGAACTGTCGGAGAAAATGCGAATAAACCAATACTATATTTGGGCTCAATGTAAATGTATTATAAGATGTGCTAATTGTTTTAGCGAAACCGAATTTTTTATACCCTCGCGTTATATTTTCATTTTCAAAAATTAAAAAAAAAAAAAAACGCTTTGGTATCTACATATACATACATATATCATAATTTCCCAATACATAGGTACTGAATAAATGAAGATTTCGAATTTTTAAAAAATGCTGTTTTATGGATATGTATAACCAAGTTTCATTAAGATATCGAAATTTTTATTCAAGTTATCGTGTGTACGGACGGACAGACGGACAGACAGTCAGAGCGAAATCGATTCCTCTTTTCATTTTGATCGTTTTGGTATATACATATATGTCTATATCTATCTCAATTCCTTTTGGCTGTTACAAACAACCGTTACGCGAACAAATTAATATACCCTGTACAAGTACGCTCGAGTACAAAAATTCCGTTATATAGGAGGTGGGCGCGGTTGGGATCCAATTTTAAATATTTTCAACAATTTGCTAAGTGATGTCAATGACAATTAGTGTACCAAATTTAGTGACGATACCTTATACTGTTATTTAGATTGGCATTGCATTATAAGTAGGCGTGTCACCGCCCATTTTTTCAAAATTTCATTAAAATACAGTTTCTTTATTTAAAAGTGCTCCAAATATTAATTTTCACTTATTTTGCTCCAATAGATACTGAAATAGCGAAGTTTGTGCATTTTTCAAAAAACGTATATACGGGAGGTGCGCGTGATTGTGATCCAATAGATACTTTAATAACGAAGGTTTTGCATTTTAATAAAATACCGTTTTATGGGAGGTAGGCGTGGTTATCGTTCGATTTCCCCCATTTTAAATAGCAACCTACCTTGGCCAAAAAGCAATCAACATACCTAGCTTTATTAGGATATCTCAATTTTTACTCAAGTTATCGTGTGCACGGATGGACAGACGGACGGACGGACAGACAGTCAGGGCGAAATCGATTCCTCTTTCCATTCTGATCGTTTTATATGGGTATATATATGTCTATATCTAGCTCGATTCATTTTGGCTGTTACAAACAACCGTTACACGAAAAAAGTTAATATACCCTTGTGTACAAGTACGCTCGGGTATAAAAAGTAAACGAGTTAATAATAGGGTTCTGGGCGGGAAACGAATCGTTTTAAAATCGTTGTTGTTATGTTCAAAAAATGTATTCGTGTCAGAACAGTCATTCGCACAACTGAATGACTCACTGGCCTGGTTATGCGTTCCCTTCAGTATAGCTGATCGATTCATATACCCAAGTATGTCAGTCGGTTATCCGTATAAATGGTCGGTTAATATCCCTGGGTAAGCTATTTGTTTAGGTATGCATTTTTTCTTGAAAGCACTTAAACTTGGAATACATCAAAAAATCAATAATTTTTTTTCGAAAAATGAAATATTTCTACGTAAAACACAAATTTTAGCAAAATAATTAAATTTTTTAACCTTGGGAGTGCGGGAATAACCTTTTTAATAAAGAATGTGGCAAAATTTAGCAACTGTTAACATGCAGTTGGAATCTTTAAGATATAGTGTAATCCTTTGAAATCTGATCATACTTGGTATGAAATGGTTGTACCAGCTTCAAATTACAGATTGTAAATTTGTAAATGTATTATTAGATAAGCTCAATGAAAGCATTACATTACTAAGCGCTTTTTCACAAATCTAAATGCTCACATATTTGATCGAGCAGAACGGTTGAGAAACCGAAATTTTGAGTGTGTTGCATATGCTTGAGTGATGAGGAAAAGAAAACAACCCAGCAGCAAAGAATTCATAACTAAAACAAGTAAGAAAGCCTAAATTCGGGCGAAACTGAACATTTTATACCCTGGCGTTATATTCTATAGGTACCTCCTTAAATATGTCACATTTTTTGTATATTCAAAATTTGCAAAAAAAGCACTTTGGTATCTACATATACATACTGTGGTGTTGCGCCATCTAGGTGTGAGTTATGTTAGAACATCATTAATATATTATTAAAGAAGATCTGTCAAACTAGTTATTAAGCAGGAAATGAAATAATAATAAACCACTTCTTATTCAACCGCCAAACACGATACATTATAGTGGCGGCGACTTTTAATAAAAACAAAAAAAAAACAGTGTGCATAGCATATACATAGGGAAAATAAAAACAGTTAATTTTTTTCTTGTAAATAATACATTTTGTATTAAAAGAATTTTTTTTATATAATAAATATTTTATAAATAAGCAGATTTTCTGTGTAAAATAAAAGATCGTGTGAATTTTGATGGTCTTATTTGTTTAATATTGTAAAGATGGCAAGTCCAGGTGATACAACAATAGCTCACAACGAGAGTATTTTAACAACATCCATGGCAACTGGTATACATAAAGGAGTTCCGGCCGGTTGTGGACAAGTGGTGTCATTGGCAAGAAGTGTTGGATTCTCATTTTGTGGAGGCGGCGGTGGAAGAAGACCGTGTAAAAACGTCAGCATTATTGAAGGCTGTTGGCCTTGAAGCGTATGGCTTGTTGAGGGAATTGTGTTTCCCTGATTTACCTGCCAAGAAGAAGTATAGGGAGTTATGTGACATGCTAAACCAGCATTATTCACCCCCAGTGATAATTTTTCGGAAGCGTTTTTTTGACGAAAAGAAAAGGGATGAGGAATCCGTATCAGTGTGGTATGCACGTCTAAAAAAAATTAGCAATTAATTATGTGCAAAGAAAATATGCACGGGGACCTAAAGAGTATAACACCAACAACAACAACAGCAAAGATGAAGCAACGAGTAGCAGTAAAAACAACAAAAAATTTAATGTCTACGAGAATAACGGCAGCAAGAAGATAAAAAAGAAATGTACTCATTGCGGATGGAAGAATCACGCAAGCGATAAATGTAAACACAAAAGCGGTGTTTGCAACAAATGTCACAGGATGGGGCATTTAGCTAGTATATGCAATAATAATCAAGTTAATGTGGTTCAAGTATCAAATAGGAATTTGCCTAACAATAATTGTTGTGAAAGAGTAAATGAATATAGTAATGATAATGCTTTTTCTGTTTACAGTGTAACGGATGAACGTTCTGCTGCTCCATTTACATTGTCGGTTGAAGTTAATAATGTAATGGTTGAGTTTGTTTTGTATACTGGGGCTGTTTGTTCGTTAATGTCAAGTGAAACATTTGGTAATTTTTTTTAAAACAAGGGATTGAGTCCCTATAAAAAAAAAAATGTGCCTACGGAGGAGATGTCATAAATGTTATTGGTGAGTTTTTAGCAACGGTGAGATTTCGTGGAAAAATTAAAAATTTTCGTTTTGTTGTTACAAATACGCGTAGTCCTCCTATATTAGGTTGTGCTTTTATGACGATGTTCGGTATCGTTCTCTCGAATGTCAATTTAATAAGGGACATAAGTGAATGTGTACTAAGCATAAAGGAGCGTTTCATAAACGGGTTTAAAGAAGATTTAGGTTTATACACAGGGGGTACGGTAACGTTAAATTTAATGGAAAACGTTAAACCAATTTTTTGTACACCAAGGCCTGTGGCGTTCAAAAATTGAAATACAATTACAGGGTTTAGTTGAAAAAGGCGTGTTGGTACACGTAGACAATTCGGAGTGGGCACACCTTTGCTACCCATTATTAAACCAAATGGCCAGATCCGCATTTGCGGGGATTATAAATCTACCATTAACAGATATTTAGAAGACGTTAAATATCCTCTTCCGTTAATTGATGAACTATTTGCTTCTCTTCGTGGAGAACTTTTTACAAAATTAGATCTGTCTAACGCTTATAATCAGTTGTTGTTAGATGAAAGTTCTCAATTGTTATGCGCATGGAGTACCCACATGAGTATATTTAAAATGACTCGTTTACCATTTGGAGTCAAGCATGGAGCAGCTATTTTTCAGAAGACTATTGAAAATATTTTACGTGGTATTCCAAACGTAGTGAACTATATGGATGATATTATCATCACAGGTCGTAATTTGGAGGATCACGTCAAAACTATTGAGTTGGTATTAACTAAACTAGAGCCTGTAGGTTTGCGTCTTAATAGTACTGAATGTGAATTTTTCAAAGATAAAGTATCTTATTTAGGATTCAACATTGATCGGGATGGTTTGAGTATGAATACGGATCGTATTTCGTCAGTTCTGGAAGCACCAGTTCCTAAAAATGTGTTTGCGGTTAGAGCATTTGTGGGGATGCTGAATTATTATTCAAAATTTATTAATAGTTTTGCGCATAAAATGGCACCTCTTTATGAACTTTTGCGAAAAGATGTAAAATTTAGATGGTCTAAATTGTGTCAAAATACTTTTGGTTTATTTTAACCCTAGACTGCTTATATTGCTTTCAACGGATGCCTCTAATTACGCGGTATTTTATCCCATATGTGCGCAGATGGGTCGACAAAGCCCATAGCTTTTGTTTCTCGTGCGCTTACACCAACCGAAAAGAATTACAGTACTATACAAAAGGAAGCATTGACTATTGTTTTTAGTGTAACAAAACTTAAGCAATATTTGCTTGGTATTCATTTTACTTTAGGGTCAGAACATAAACCGCTTTTTGCCATTTTTGGGGAAAATAAAGTGTTGCCTGTTATGGCAGCAGCTCGTATCCAAAGATGGGCTTTTATTTTATCTGGTTTTAATTATACCATGCGTTTTGTAAAAGGTGCAGATAATTCTGCAGATCATTTATTTCATTTTCCTCAACGAAAAGTAGTAGAAGTCAGTGAAGACTTTGGTTTTGTAAATTATATTAGCGGAGATAATAAGCTAAATTTAAATTTAAGGATATTTCGAGGGAAACTAGACGTGATCCTATTTTGGCTAAAGTGAAAGAAGCCATTCAGGTTTGCAAAATTGGATCGTTGAAGGGGGATGAATTTGTCCCTTTCGTTAGTCGTAAAGATGAGCTTTCGGTAGAATACGATTGTATTTTATGGGGTTTAAGAGTGGTAGTTCCACAAAAATTGAGTAGTAAAATTTTACGGCAGTTGCATTATTCACATTTTGGAATAGTAAAACTAAATATTTAGCTCGTTCGTATGTGTGGTGGCCTAAAGTAGACCACGATATTGAAAAATTAGTTTCTAATTGTATTTCCTGTAAATTAGGCCAACCAAGTCCTGAAAAAGGTCCATTAATTCCATGGAGGTCCACGGATTCCGCGTGGTCCAGACTTCATATTTTTTCAGTTTCTTATAATCATCGATTCATACTCAAAGTGGGTCGAGGTATTTAAAACAATAGTATAACGGCAAGTTTTACTATCAGCAAATTGCGTGAAGTCTTTGGAAGGTTTGGGTTAATAGATACTCTAGTGAGTGATAACGGGCGACAGTTTACGGCCGAAGAATTCCAAGTTTTCATGAAGGCAAATAATATTAAGCATATTTTGACCGCTCCAGGTCACCCGGCGACCAATGGTCAACCCGTAAATTTTGTAAAAACTTTTAAAAAATCTCTTTTGGCCAATATACGTGATGGTGAAAATCTTGCCGAGATCGTAAAAACGTTTTTGTTTGATTATAGATCAACCAAACATTGCACTACAGGTGAAACGCCTGCTAAATTGGTATTAGGTAAAGAGATTAAGACACGTTTTAGTATGCTTAGTCCACCTTTAGTGAAGGACAAAATGGTGGAGAGTCAGTTGTCAAATTCCAAAAATCATAAAGGGGCATGAATTATTTTTTTTGATACCGGTAGAAATGTTTTCGTTCATGACTATTACAATCCGAATAAAGCTTCGTGGCAAGAAGCTACGGTTAAAGAACGTTTAGGTCCGCAATCGTATCGTTGTATTGGAACTCGAAATAACAGAACAATTAAAAGACACGTTAATCAAATGATTCGCGGTACACAAAAACGAAAATGAGAGTGATATGGGACAGTTCCAAGTGCTTCCATTGACAAAAATCCATCAGATTCTGATAAATCAGCTTCTGGGGAAGAGGGTGGACATCTGAATGTTACTCCGTGTCAAGAAGAGACTAGATCTCGTAATTTAAGCCGTCTGCAACGTTCTAATTCAAAGAATAACTTTCTACATTATATTATATTTTGTATTGTTTACTTTTCTGTTGGCCTAGTAAATGTTAATTTTACAATTTTTATTGAGCTCAAGGCCAGTTTATGGAGATTTTTGTGAAAAAACAACAACAGTTTTTTAATGGTAGAAATTATAGTACTATTTCGGAAATCACCATATTTCCTCATCAGAATTCTTTTTATTAAATTAATTAAATTTATTTTTCCTAACCACTTCTCCCAGGCTGTGAACCCGGGCGCTCGCACTTGCAGAGCCAATACGCTACATATTGTGCTACGCTAGCCGAGTTGGCTGTTGTGTTAATTTCATCTTCCTTAAATAAACCAACTACAAACAACAGCAACTGATCTGCCGCTATTTAACTTGTTTGTGTGGTTGTTGTTTGTGTTTTATTTGCAAATTCTGTATTCAAGTTATTTACTTTATATTAGAATGCATTTAAGGCGTGCTAATCCTTGCATATAAATGTTTGTTTATTTTTCTGTTGACCTAGTAAATGTTAATTTTACAATTTTTATTGAGCTCAAGGTCAGTTTATCGAAGATTTTTGTGAAAAAACAACAACAGTTTTTTAATGGTAGAAATTATAGTACTATTTCGGAAATCACCACATTTCCTAATCAGACTTCTTTTTATTAAACTAATTAAATTTATTTTTCATAACCGCTTCTCCCAGGGTTTGAACCCTGGAGCTCGGAATTGAGATTTCCGAAACTTGAGATGGCAGTTGTGGTGTTGCGCCATCTAGGTGTGAGTTATGTTACAACGCCATTAATATTTTATTAAAGATGATCTGTCAAACTAGTTATTAAGCATGAAATGAAATAATAATATATCACTTCTTATTCAACCACCAAACACGTTACATTATACATACATATATCATAATTTCCCAATACATAGGTACTGAAATAATGAAGATTTCGAAATTTTCAAAAATGATGTTATGTGGATATGTATAACCAAGTTTCATTAAGATATCTAAATTTTTACTCAAGTTATGGTGTGCACGGACGGACAAACGGACGGACGGACAGACAGTCAGGGCGAAATCGATTCCTCTTTTCATTCTGATCGTTTATATGTGTATATATATGTCTATATCCATCTTGATTCCTTTTGGCTGTTACAAGCAACAGTTACGCGAACAAAGTTAATATACCCTGTGTACAAGTACGCTCGAGTATAAAAATTCCGTTATATGGGAGGTGGGCGCAGTTGGGATCCGATTTAAATATTTTCAACTATTTGCTTAGTGATGTCAAGGAAAATATGTGCACCAAATTTAGTGAAGATACCTAATACTGTTATTCAGATACAGGCATTTCATCATAAGTGGGCGTGTCACCGCATAAAAATCCAGTTTCTTGGTGTAAAAGTGCTACAAATATTAATTTCCACCTTTTATCTCCAATAGATACTGAAATAACGAAGTTTGTGAATTTTAAAAAAAACCGATATATGGGAGGTGCGCGTGATTGTGATCCGATTTGAAAAAATTTCACCCACTGTCGTAGTGATGTTAAGGGCTATATGCGTACCATTTTGTGGCGATACAGTTTCTTTGTTTAAAAGTGCTCCAAATATCAATTTTCACTTATTTTTCTCCAATAGATACTGAAATAACGAAGTTTTTGCATTTTTCAATAATACCGTTATATGTGAGGTAGGCGTGGTTATCGTTCGATTTCACCAATTTTTACTCAAGTTATCGTGTGCACGGACGGACAGACGGACGGACGGACAGATAGTCCGAGCGAAATCGATTCCTCTTTCCATTCTGATCGTTTTATATGGGTATATATATGTCTATATCTAGCTCGATTCCTTTTGGCTGTTACAAACAACCGTTACACGAAAAAAGTTAATATACCCTTGTGTACAAGTACGCTCGGGTATAAAAAGTAAACGAGTTAATAATAGGGTTCTGGGCGGGAAACGAATCGTTTTAAAATCGTTGTTGTTATGTTCAAAAAATGTATTCGTGTCAGTCAGTCATTCGCACAACTGAATGACTCACTGGCATGGTTATGCGTTCCCTTCAGTATAGCTGATCGATTCATATACCCAAGTATGTCAGTCGTTAATCCGTATAAATGGTCGGTTAATATCCCTGGGTAAGCGATTTGTTAAGGTATGAATTTCTTAGGACAACGCTGTGTTAAAGTTCAGCGCAAAACCCTCACTTTTTCTCTTCTTGTTTGAGTACTCACGTATATAAAAACCCATGGTTGCCATCTTTCGATTTCTTAAAAGCACTTAAACTTGGAATATATCAAAAAATCAATAATTTTTTTCGTAAAATGAAATATGTCTACATAAAACACAAACTTTAGCAAAATAATTACAAATTTTAACATTTTTCAATTAAGAAACGTGGCAAAATTTAGCAACTGTTAACATGCAGTTGGAAACTTTAAGATAAAGTTAATCCTTTGAAATCTGATCATACTTGGTATGAAAAAGTTGTACCAGCTTCAAATTACAGATTTGTTAAAAATTTTGTATTAAATATTTTAGCATTTATTAATGTGGAGTCTCGTCGTCAATGAATAAAATCCCCTAACTAGATACGTCTAAGAAGTTTTACGGAGTTTGTTACCAGCATGATGTTGGAAAAGACTGTAATATAGCAATGACCCAATCCAAATACTTTTGAGTTAAAAAAGGGGTAATACGGTAAGTTTGTGTTTTCCAAAAGTTGTCCACCTCCTCCTTTTGCGATTTTGTGTATTGCTCTCCAATTTCTGGATTTTGCTGCATCAATACTAGCAATCGAGCGTATTGCGGGCGCGTGATTAAAATTTCTGATCTTAAATAAAAAACAACAAACAAAAAAATGGCTTTAAATAAAACTTAATACATATTTGACTACGTTTATGTATTTTTAAAAATTAGTGAAATTATGTGGATATAAATATCTTCTGAATATTATTTTTAAACTTTTCTCCGACAACGAAAACACGTCGTAACCAATTCACATACAAATCTACGAAAAGCAGCTTCGAATGAGCGCACTGATGGCATTCTACGAATTTCGAACTTACGACGTAGCTAGGGTTCAATCGATACCCCTAAGGTATCACTCTTATGAGTACATGTACTCAAATGATTGAAAGTATCGATACCTACTCAGTATCGGCTAAGTATCGAGTATTTACTTGAATCGTTGTCTTCTTTTCTTTCGAGAGATAATTGCCTCTTTTTGTATCAAAAGATCGCCAAAAATTAACGATAGTTTTTGAATAAAAATGGGGAATTTAGATGAAACTTTGAATATTTATTATTATTTTTGTACAAAGTTAAAAATATAGAATGAACTATATTTTTAATTAAAAATTTTGTATTAAACTTATTATAAAATAAAAATTAAAAGTCAAAACTTATTCATATGACCTTATAATTATAACAAACGCACTGCATCATTTATAAACTATTTATGAACTGCTAAGGAACAATATTAGTTATTATTGCATATGTGATATATATGTACGTACGTATATTATTCACAAAATATTTATAAAAAAAAGAGTTTCTGGGGCACACTGCCAAGGAACAACAACTTTTCTAAATGCTTTCCAGACAATCGATTTCTACTTTTAGAAATAGTTGCTCCTGCTTTAGAAAATAGCCTTTCACAAGGCATTGAAGACCCAGTTACAGGCAAAAATAAACGTGCTTGCTTATAGAGCTGCGGATATGTTGATTTCATATCTTCCCATTCTTCTAGTGGGTTACTTTTTAACGAACATACAGGTGTTGACAAATAAAGTGATAGATCATCATAAGAATTGGGTGTGCTTTTTTTTCTCTTGTTTCCTACCACTAACTGGCGGTGATGTTGCCAAAAGTCGAACTGAGAATTTATTGGGCTACTTTCGCCCTCAGAACTCTTTGGTGAAACAGGCAAATCGTTTCGAATCAAATCCCTTACTTTAAGAATAGCTTGACTACAAGCCAATGAATCTTCGAAATTTAAGTTTTCAAATCGAGGATCTAAAAGTGTTGCAATAGCTGCATGCGAATTAAATTCAATTTTCCCGAATCTACGATTTACTTCAAATATAAATGTTTGAGCAATATTTTTTGCAACAGAGTTTGAAAATGTAAGTTTTTGTAAAGAGGTCTTTAAGCAATTGATCATCGGTATGATTTTAGAAACTGTAAGATAGTTTTCTCCAGATGTTTCTCGGGTCATATACTCAAATGGTTGCAAAAGTAAAAGTAATAGTTTAAGTGACTCTATTTCCTGCCCGGTTGGCATCTCTGGACTTGATGAAGTTTCTAATACCAGTTCTGATATATATTTCAACATTTCTAAAAACCTCTCTACCATATAAAATACCGAATTCCAACGAGTAGGAACATCTAGAACCATTTTTTTTACCGACCCTTCAGGAACACCGTGTTCTATTTGAATTTTGCGCATTTTGTCAGAGTTAATTACACTGTTTTTTATCCATTTAACAATTTTTCTCACTTTTCCGAGAGTTACTGTCATTTCATGATTATTCAAACCTGCCTCTACTACTAAATTTATCGTGTGTGGAAAGCACGGTAAATGGCTTTTTGCAGGTACAATATTTTTCACAGCAGCTATCATATTTCGAACGTTGTCAGTCACAATGCATCTAATTTTTGATATATTAATATCCCATTCGAACAAAATATCCTTCAGTGTGTCGCTGACATACATATATCGCTGTGTGTCTATCATACAGCTGCCTCGTGGCAATAGCAAAATTTATAATTTCGATGCCTTCTAAAAAATGAACGGTTACACCTAAAAAAGATTTTTCGGCCATCGTTTCAGTCCAGATGTCCATTGTGATACATAAAGAGGATGCTTGTTCGATTCGCTCCTTGTATAATTTCCTTGTTACGTCATATTTATTTGCTAACTTTTTTTTAAAATATTCGCCTGAAGGGATTTTATATAAAGGAGCTACCTCCTTCATTAGCCGCATGAATCCTTCACCCTCGACGACGTGAAATGGTCTCATATCCTTGCAAATGAAAAATAATATTGACAAAGTAATACTATTACTTTTTTTACCGTCTCCTGCAAATATTTCAGATGGTATTAATGATCAGTTAAAACAAATTGATATTGTCAAATACAGTTTTTTATGGAATGAGCTTCACAGTCACTGCTACTTGGAACAATTGAGACATCATCACAAGAATCTTCACTTATGACACTGCCCTCTTTAGCTTTACGTCTGAAATTTATAAAAAATATGTTTGGCAAAATAAGTTAATTAGTGCTACTAAATAGTTTTAAAGAAAAAATTACTCTTTTTAAATACGTTTGCGTGCATTTACGGGTGAATTGCAGAATTAAGCGCCAAAAACACATTGTACGGAAGCAAACCTTTTATTTTTTAAGGGAACACACTTCTGAATAATTGTGTAAAACATAAAACAGGTTTGCTATTTTAATGTGAATCACACGTGGTTGACTTACGATTCAGCTGCACCGTGTATGGCTCCTTTAATGAAGCAGCTACCATTTTGAATACACATTCATACTTACTTCGAAACTTTTGTACATTTAGTTAAAACAATATTGTGGGACTTCAAATGTTTATGCAAATTAGATGTATTACCACAATACTTAACTGTATTGTGGCAACGTTTGCATGAAGCCAAATTATTGTTTTCTTTCGCGAAATAGCCTCACACTTCTGATACAGGAGGAGCCATATTGTACTGCTTTCTACATATGTATTTCTTTAGCACTTTAATCAAACAATAACAACAAAAAGGTTAAGTTAATCACAAAACACAACTTTAATATATAATATATAGTCACAAAACCAAGCTTTAATAGATGTATGTTGGTTAAAAATTATTAAATTGTAGCAATTGGCACGACCGCACTTTCGTGAAAACTCTACTAACGGGCGTCATGTCTTTCGATACCAAGTACTTTTTTTCCGATACTTACTCGATACCGACCAAAAAAGTATCGAGTAAAAAAATACTTGGTATCAAAACAAAAGTATCGAGTATGTACTCGTATTTACTTGTATCGATTGAACCCTAGACGTAGCCATTCGAACATAGTGATGCCTTTTTCGTAGAATCTATGAAAATCGTACTACCATGGTTTTAACGAATGACCATCGGATTTCGGATCATGAAACTATTTTGTTTTAAATTAAGTTGAAAGAAATATTTCAAATGAGAGCACGAAATATTATAACCTCTTGGGAACACTACGCAAGTGATAATCTCGTTAACTTATTACGACAATCTAACTATTTTGAAAACCTTTCTATCGAAAGTAAAGTTACAATCTTACATAATACAATAGGGGTATTAGGGATCTGTTGTATTTGCCACTGTATTTTGTATTCGTGGTTTCTGTGGTTTTTATAGCAAATGTAGTAAAAATCGAACAATAAATTATACGTTCCACTTCAAATACAACCGTGCAAGCAAATACAATGGTGAACCCTGCTGTGAATGTGGTTTTTCTTTTGTACATTTCTCACACGTGTTAGTATTCATCTACAAATACACCAGTCGAATAAATTGTGTGTTAAAGTTTATCGTTTACCTCAGCAATTTGATTTTCACACGTATCAATATTAAAATATAGTATTCTCGCTTCATATTACCCATTTTTGTTTATTTTGTTGTGTCACATGCATACCCTACAAGAACAGTGCCGGTCAATTTACGATACATGTGATGGTCAGTGGCTGAAAAAATTTTGTCAGCACTTAAAACAAAGTTGCTATCAGTTTCTTAGGGTCACTATGTAAAAAATGATGTCAACAAATGTCTACGTGCGATATTGTATTTCATTCTAACACATTAATATTACCGAATATACAAGCATATAGCTCTACTGCTCACTTTCGTTCTTTTTACTTGGTCAGTGCTCCCTATAAAACCATCAGCACTGAAAATATTCAGTTATACCTACATCAAATGATATTTCCCTTTTTTGTTTGAGTTGATAAACAAGTTTTTGCTTTTTCAATTAAAAATTATTGTTTTACTACAACCTTAAAATTTATTTTTGATGAACTAGTTTCTGCGCAGAACTGCCGCTTGCATAAGTATCCTCGGCCGGACAAACTCCGGCTACTCCCAGTATTTTTACGTATAGCTCCTTTCATGTTTTATATTTAACTCAGAAATGCTCTTTTATTTATAGTTAGCATTTAGAAAAACTATTTTGTGATTTAAAACTTGTCTTTTATAAAACATGACGATTGAATTTTTCCTCAACTTGACACTTAATAGTTTTCCGAATAGTGTGTGGCATAAATTTACCCAGCTCTTATACGAGGAGGACGTGTTTTTGCGGTGCTCTTAGTGATTTGCGTTTAATCTCGGTAGTCTTTCAAAATTTTCTTAAAATTGCTGATTTGCTGACGTTCGTGTGTGCTGCGAGTTGTTCCTGCTATTATTCAGTGTTACTGATCCACCTGCAACGTCCAGTGCTTGTTTCACCTGACAAAATATGTAAGTATGTCATCAATGCGCAAAAATCCAACCCCAAGACTCCCTCAACGCCTGCATTAGATGCATTTGATAGGATGGAGACAAAAATGGAAGAGCAGAGAGTCTTAATCATCAACCAGCTGACTGAGGTTATGAAAACATCGGAAGAGAGAGTTATGCAGAAGATTTGTGAGTTGGCTGCCGAAACCGCAAATTTGATGCGGTCTATAGCGGCTATTGAAAAAAGAGTTGCTGTAGTTGCACTCTCAGTGCGAGCGCTGAAGTTGTAACTCTTCGCAGTGAACTCCTTGCTGCCCAAAATCAAATCAGTGCTTTAGAGAGCAGTGCAGTTTCCACAGATTTAATAATCAACATGATCCCCCAAACGGCTAGTGAGAATTCGCCTGAACTCTTTGCCAAGATCTGTGGTGTAGTGCAGCACAAGCCTCCGCCTTTGCGTGACAATATGCAAAAAAGCAACAATAATTCCCTTATTGTTGTCAAGTTGCTCTCTGATCATGACCAAAATCAGCTATTAAAGTCTGTTGCTATTTTCTGCAAAGCGAATAAGAGAGTGCTAGCGCTCTCTGACGTTGAGATGGCGGGATATGGATCGATCTCTGTACATGAGAGTCTGCCAAAAATTCTCCGTTACATGATGTCATACGTCTCTGAGCTTAGGCGAAATAGACAATTGGTGTCAGCATTCTCCATCCGTGGGGAAATATTGGTGCTGCTAAAGTTAAATGAAGATACTAAGCAAGTGAGCAGTAGATCCGAGGTTAATGCTCTTATAAGCGCTCAAGCGCAATAGCAAGCACATAACCACATGTAATGTATGTTACTCTTAGTTTTTTACTTTATATTTTCTCCAGCTTGTGGAATCTCAGAAATTAAGTTATATTAAGTTTTTTCTCTTTCTTTCCAAGTATACTTCTCTTCATCTACTTTATGTTTACTTTTCTGTGTCTCACCTTCAAAAAATATCTATCGCTCTCTGTTCATCAATATTTCTGTAACTTTCGGGTATTTTCCTATTATGCTACACTCTTATCTACATGTATTTTTTGCAATTGTATGCATTTATATAAGTTTTTATGTTTTCATATGTTCAATGCGCTTTGGGGTTGCCTATTCTCATGCTGAGCATATTCCCCAGTATGAATTCTTCTTCCAGAATTGATGAGAACCATAAGATTTTAATAGATATTATTTGTAAACGGTCTGATGGTCTTAATGTGGTGCATTTTAATGCACGAAGTATTAGCTGGACTATGTTAGGAGTATCTTTGGAGAGTCCGGCGTTAATGTTATCTGTGTTTCAGAATCGTGATTTAATCCTGATATCTCGGACTTTTACTATGGTATTGCTAACTATAAACTTGTGCGTTGCGATCGAAAGGGGGAGGTGTTGCAATTTATTACAGATATACCCTGAACATGAGACTTTTAGCAGCATCACAAAACTCTGATATTCAATTTATAATTGTTGAACTTTCGGACGGTGTAACAAAGATACTAGTATCTTGTGTGTATAACCCTCATAGCTGTTGCTTGTTAGATTTGTTTTTTGTTGAGTTATCAATGTATTTAATCGAATATGAGCGTTATGTTATATGTGGGGACTTCAATGTTAATCTCCTCTTTGACTAAATTATACGACGATCATGTTCCTTTACGTGCTGCCCAGGCTATGAGTAGTTCTTGTCCCTGGTACAATAAAAAAAGTCACCTCTGTTATAAAACTTCGAAATAGATTGCATGCAAAATGGAGAAGAAGCAACGTTGACTTGGCTTGGTCAGAGTAAAAAATTGCACGAAACAAAGCAACTGTCATTATAAGAGGCGCGAAACGGTTATTCTGTAACTCTAAATTGTGCCAGTCCTTACCATCAAAAGACTTACGGCGCAATCTAAAAAATGTGGATGGAAAACTTAAGAGTACATGTGAAATTGACTCAAACGTACTTAATGATAATTTCGCTAGCGCCAGCAAAAGCAGTACTCGTAATAGTCCTCCCGTTCAAAACTTTACTAACAACGTTAACATTAAAGAAGCATTTGAATTTGGCGGAGTGACCGAAGCAGAAATTTTGAAGGCTGTTATGGGTATTAAATCTAATGACATTGGTGGGGACGGCATATCTTTAAAATTCGTAAAGATTGTGCTGTCATTTATTCTGGGTACTGTTACCCATGTCATTAATCACTGCTTCACAACCTCATATTTCCCAACCGAATGGAAGAAGGCTGTCAATATTACTGTTGCCAAAAAGAGTATTTCTACTAGCCCCTGTGACTATAGGCCGATAAGTATTTTGCCTGCTTTTTCGAAAGTGTGTGAGTCACTGATGGCAGCGAAAATTTCATTATTTATTTAAGAAAACAACTTATTATCTCTTGTTATCGATTACGAATTTTTGTTTAGAGCAGCAGTGAAGGCTGGCATGACATTTCGGGTGCTCTGTGGCTAGTCATTGTCGGCTGGGGCGGATTATTGCCCTCCTGCTGTCCTCTGCGCCATAAACTGAGAAACTATCATGCCTTACAATCAAAATTCTTTTCCGGGACGGCCGGAATTCGAAATAATAACCTCAAAAATAGAGAAAAAAAATGCTGAAAAGGTTAATATAAACAAGTACGGCCGAATATAGGGCATTACCGTAAGTGGTGTGATGCCTGGTGCTAGCCCACCCTCATCCATGGCTGCAGTCGCACCCTTATACCAGCAGCCCCTATACAAACTCCTGTGTGCCTCCTAAATCATTGGATCACCCAGCATTCCCATTTTCTTAAAACGTTTTATTCACAATTTATACTAATACTAACATATTAATACAGTAGTTAAGTACTCCTTAAATCTATATAATCTTAGTACATACATAGGTATATGTCATTTCAGTAAAGTAAGCATTAAAAATGTAGTTATAATTTCAATAAGGTAAGCATCAAAATGTAAATAGGATTTCAATAAGGTAAGTATCAAAATGTAAATTGGATTTCAATAAAGTAAGTATCAAAACGTAAATAGGATTTCAATAAGGTAAGTATGCAAATTGTATTTTAATTAAATGAGTAAATTAATTATTTCATTAAGAAAAGAATATATACCAAAAGTTTAGTCACCCAATCCGGATGTCTTAGCGTTAGGTTCGGTCTCTCTTTTATTTAGGTTATATGTTTTATGTTGACTTTTATTATAAGTAGGCCTTTTAGTTAGTTATAGGTTGTTTTGCTTCAGTTATTGATTTAATTTAATTTATTTAATTCATAGGCAGGTTAAGTAAAGGTACTCGGAGAGTACCAAAAAGTCATTTATCGTCCCAAGTGAGTTTTACGTCAAAACCCCGGTTATTCCCTAAACTTACTTCGGAATATTGCGTCAAAACTATTAAATTACCTAGTATTCATTTCAGACATTACCTGTCCAATATGTAATCACTTAACCGGTTAACTATACTTATTTAGTGCTAACGGTAATTAACAAAATAAACCTTGTTGAGGGTGGATTCACATAAAAAAAAACCGTCTATACATGGGAATGCAAATGCCGTTCATAGGTACATCTTAGAGGTAATATTGGAAAAATTTTATTAATATAGAACAGAAGGGTTCATTAGTTTAGCTGGTTTTAATTTACTACCCAAAACTTAAAAATAGGTTATACTAATTATACATGTGCGCGATTAGGCAACAACATATTTGTTGCAACTATATTTTCACTGTCTTACCACCCGATGCTGCAGGCTTTGGTTTGGCCGTGCTGTGGTTGTCTGCTAGTTGTCGTTGTTGTTGTTGCTTCTGATGCTACTGATGATATTTCTGTTGCTGCTGATGTTGTTGTTGTTGCTGCCACTTTTGTGCAGGTTACCGCACTACTATAGGGTCGCCTTGTGACGATGAGTGGTGCTGCTGCCACACTTTGTGCAGGTTGCCGCACTACTATAGGGTCAGCCGTTGGTGCTGTTGATGTTGCTGATGATATTTCTGTTGCTGCTGATGTTGTTGTTGTTGCTGCCACTTTTGTGCAGATTGCCGCACTACTATAGGGTCAGCCGTTGGTGCTGTTGATGTTGCTGGCACTTTTGTTGTCTTTTCGCTGCATAACCAGTCTTTTTTCTGCTTTTTCTAACCTCCACCACTTTTCCTTTCTTTCACATAAACTTTTAAGCTCCCTTGCCTTACCAATGATGCCCCGTTTTACTCTTCCTTTTAACATGTTTATAGTCATTTCTTTTAGTATTATAGTGTTGAAATTTTCCTGATTTTTATGCGAAAATTTAATCAAAATCCTAATTTTTCATCGCCAAACTTTCACACACTAAATTTCCTTTGGAGCACACAAGACACACACACACACTCAACTTCACTCGACACCGTCACACTCTGCCAGCAATTCTTCACTGCCACTCCGACGCTAACTGCCAGTGCCGTGCTGCCAGCGGGTTTTTATATCCGCCGTCACCCATGCAACGGAATTTTCCATGGCATGCTAGGGATGGCCATCCCTGGATAACCTAGTTTAATCGGGATATGAGAAATGAGTTTATTGTTAGAATGATAAGTTATTAAAATGCTTTATACTAATAATGACCGAATAAGAAAAGTTAATGTGTGAAATTTTTCGTTTTATCTATTTATTTAGTTTGGAATAATCAGGAAATTTTGCAAATATTTCGAATATGATATAAATGGTAAATTTTTTTACTTGGACTTTATTTTTAGTAAAGGGAATTTAATGAAATTAGGTAAAAGAAATCTTTTCACTACGCCATATATATCGGAGGTCATCGTTGGCCACCCACATCTAGGACGATCAGACCGGTTTATTTTCTTCGTTTCGCTTTTCTCCTTTTCGCTAACAGTAAAATCGCGCCACCCTGGTGAGTCGCGATTTTCCCGGCATCGTTTGCTGCCTTCTCCCTTATTCCACTATTTCTTTCTCTTCCCTTTCGCTATACCGTAACATAACGCCACTACGGTGACGCGTGATTTTCCCGCCATTGCTTATTGCCTTCTCCACCTCTCCTACTATTCCTGTCTTCTCCTATTCTGAAATCCTCCCAACCAACATGCACGATGATCTGGCAGCACCCCGAACCTGTGGGCTTTGGCTGCGTTGACAGTCTACATATTCTGGAGGTGCTGCCATCTCGTCTGCAGCAAGATTTCCTAGGCCTGTACCTGGTAGACCATAACAAATCTGCTTCGCTTTGGAGAGTTTCGAAAAAAGGAACAGGAAAAGGGTTCACTAACCTATACACAGATGTGGGAAAAGAATAGTTCTTGTTGAGGCGCTGGAAGGAACGTGGGGCACGACTCATCCCATAAGAGTCTCCTAGTTTCAGTCAGCCGGGCAACACTCAATGTCTAGCACTTGGTATTCCGATGCAGAAGTTAAGTCAAACCGAGTTTCAAAAGTAAAGTTTTACGTAAGTCCGTTAAATTCCGGCCTGGCCGAGTTTCATAAAGTAATTATGCTTTAATTTAAGAAAGTCCGGTGTTGGTATTGGCTGGTATTTAATAAAGGAATTATACTTTAATTTAAGAAAGTCCAGTGTTGCGTTGGCTCCAGCGCCGAACTTAGTTGGTCTTAACGTCATGCACCCCACTGCTTGTTCACACCGATAGGAAAAACCCAGGGCATGTTGTCTAAAAAGGAATTTGTTTGGCTACAACCCGCCAGAAATGTGGTATGGAAAACATGCCGTGGCTATTTTTGTTTCTTATTATTGGCTTTGCGGCCATTTAGGACATTTTCTTAAGGAAGAACTCGTCCAAACTCCGAAAAATAATTGTTTGGACATTTTGAAGAGAACTCGTCAAAGCTCCGAAATTAATTGGTTAGACATTTTGAGGAGAACTCGTCCAAACTCCTAAAATGACAGTCCTGGTTGCAAAGCGGATTGTCAAATAAATCACGCCTCCCGGTGGGAGGGCGTGTGATCTACCTTTTGGTTATGGATACTCGGGGAGGATACTGCCCAGGTTCTCTGTTGACTTACGTCGGCTAGAGTAGCCTTCCCCCCAATTCGCCTGACTTAGTAGGTCTTTACAGTAAATCCCCTCCGCTAGTTCAAACCTTACATAACTTAGCTTCGCGGAAAAGCCATGTAAGGCCGAACCCCGGGCGATCTGCGTGCGTCCGAGGACAACCCCTCGGCTGGATTTTAGATGCGTGGTACCAACCAACTGGTTTGCCATTCAAGTCTTCTAAGTCGTACAATGCATTGCCTAATTTTCGCAAAACACGGCATTTTATGTATTTCGGTAAGAATTTGGCATTGATCTTCTTCTTCTTCTTTCATTGGCTCGATAACCGCCTATGCGATTTTGGCCCAGCTTAGCACAGCACGCCAGTTATTTCTCTCTTTCGCTAACTGGCGCCAGTTGGAAATACCAAGCGTACCCAAGTCCTTTACCGCCTGGTCTTTCCAACGCAGAGGAGGCCTCCCTTTTCCTCTGCTACCACCGGCGGGTACCGCGTCGAATACTTTCAGAGCTGAGGCGCTTTCATCCATTCGAAAGACATGACCAAGCCAGCAAAGCCGCTGGATCTTAATTCGCTGCACTATATCTATGTCGTTATAAAGCTCGTACAGCTCATCGTTCCATCTTCTACGGTACGCCATCGCAAAGGCGTAAATGCCCATTAATCTTTCGGAAAATCTTTCTCTCGAACACTCCTAGAGCCTTCTCATCAGATATCTTCATCGTCCATGCTTCTGCGCCATACATCAGGACGGGCATAATGAGAGACTTATAGAGCGTAATTTTTGTCCGTCGAGAGAGGACTTTACTGCTCAGTTGCCTACTCAGTCCGAAGTAGCACTTGTTGGCAAGAGTGATCCTCCTTTGGATTTCGAGACTGGCATTATTATTGATGTTAATGCTGGTTCCTAAGTAAACAAAGTCTTCTACTTTTTCAAAGTTATAACTGTCAACAGTGATGGTTGATCCCCGTCGTGAATGTGCCGACTGTTTGTTTGATGACAGGAGATACTTCGTCTTGCCCTCGTTCACCTCCAGACCCATTCGCTTTGCTTCTCTATCCAGTTTGGAGAAGGCAGAACTAACAGCGCGGTTGTTTAGGCCGATGATGTCAATGTCATCGGCGTACGCCAGCAGCTGCACACTCTTATAAAAGATAGTGCCTGACGGATTTAGTTCTGCGGCTCGAATTATCTTCTCCAGCATAAGGTTAAAAAGTCACACGACAAAGAGTCACCCTGTCTGAAACCTCGTTTGGTATCAAACGGCTCGGAGAGGTCCTTCCCAATCTTGACGGAGCTGGTGGTGTTGCTCAACGTCATTTTACATAGTCGTATAAGTTTTGCGGGGATACCAAATTCAGACATTGTGGCATAAAGGCAACTTCTTTTTGTGTTGTCGAAAGCGGCTTTGAAGTCGACAAAAAGGTGGTGTGTGTCGATTCTTCTTTCTTGGGTCTTTTCCAAGATCTGGCGCACTGTGAACATCTGGTCGATAGTAGATTTACCAGGTCTAAAGCCACACTGATAAGGTCCAATCAGTTCATTGACGGTGGGCTTTAGTCTCTCACACAATACGCTCGAAAGAACCTTATATGCAATGTTAAGAAGGCTGATACCACGATGGTTGGCTCGAATTGCAGTATCACCCTCCTTATGGATTGGGCAAAGTACACTTAGATTCCAATCAGTAGGCATGCATTCGTCCGACCATACTCTATAGATAAGCTGGTGCATGCGCTTTACCAACTCTTCTCCACCGTATTTGAATAACTCAGCTGGCAGCCCGTCAACTCCGGGCGCTTTGTTGTTCTTGAGCCGTGCTATTGCTATACGGATTTCATCGCAGTCGGGTAACGGAACATGAATTCCGTCGTCATTGATTGGGGTTTCGGGATTATCATCTTCTCCAAGGTGGTCTCTGTCACTACCACTAAGTAGTGTGGAGAAGTGCTCCCTCCATAAACTAAGTATATTCTGAACGTCAGTCACTAGGATGCCGTTGTTGTTCTTACAGGAATTCACCCCGGTCTTAAAACCTTCTGTTAGCCGTCGTACTTTCTGAAAGAATTTTCGGGCGCTTTTCCTGTCGGCCAACATTTCAAGCTCTTCGCACTCACGCATTTCGGCCTTTCTCTTCTTCTCTCGAAAAATGCGTCTCGCTTCCTTCTTCAACTCACCATATCTCTCCCGCAAGGCTCGCATTGCGCCGGATCGCCACGTGGCCCTGTAGGCAGCATCTTTCCGTTCCGTGGCAACGCGACATTCCTCATCGTACCAGTAATTTTTCCGGGCTCGCTGGAAACCAAGAGATTGTTCAGCGGCGGTACGTAAAGAGCAAGAGATGTGGTTCCATTGCTCTGAAATATCGCTGTGTTGATTAGAGCTCTCAGAGAGCAGGACTGCGACTCGTGTAGCGAAGTGCGTGGCTGTCTGTTGTGATTGCAAGTTTCCGACGTCGAGCTTTCCTTGTGTGCCTTTCCGCACGCTTTTTGACGTACAGAGGCGCGTGCGTATCTTGGCTGCGACAAGATAATGGTCCGAGTCGATGTTGGCTCCTCGGATCGTGCGCACATCTAGGACACTGGAAGCGTGCCTTCCGTCTATCACAACATGGTCGATTTGGTTTCGTGTCTTACCATCTGGAGACAGCCACGTAGCCTGATGTATCTTCCTATGCTGGAACCTGGTACTACAAACTACCATGTTTCGGGCCCCGGCGAAGTCGATCAGTCTCAATCCGTTATCAGACGTTTCCTCGTGGATACTGAATTTTCCGACTGTGGAACCAAAGATGCCCTCCTTGCCTACCTTGGCATTAAAAGCACCTAGCACGATTTTTATATCGTGTTGGGGGCAGCGTTCGAATGTGCGCTCCAGGAGTTCGTAGAAGCAATCTTTGGTCCCATCGTCCTTCTCTTCCGTCGGGGCATGGGTGCAAATCAGGGAGATGTTGAAGAATCTCGCCTTTATGCGGATTGTGGCGAGACGTTCGTCCACCGGAGTGAACGACAGTACTTTACGGCGAAGTCTCTCTCTCACCACAAATCCGACACCAAATTTGCGCTCCTTTACATGGCAGCTGTAGTATTCGTCGCAAGGGCCTACCGTTTTCCTCCCTTGCCCCGTCCATCGCATTTCTTGGATGGCGGTGATGTCAGCCTTCGCTCTACCGAAGACATCTACCAGCCGGGCAGAAGCACCTTCCCAATTAAGGGTTCGGACATTCCAGGTGCATGCCCTCAAATCATGGTCTTTAAAACGTTTGCCGTGGTCGTCATCTAAAAAGGGGGGTCCTGTCCGAGGCTTTGCTTTGCTTTTAATTGGAAGTTGTTTTTTACGTGGCGGGTTCCAAGCCCTGCGCACAACCCATTGCTGGGGGTTGAAATTTTAAATTCGTTTATATAGCGAGCCGCTTGCTCCAAGACAGACGCCCGCTTGCAGCCGCACTTCCTGGTGAACAGACGCTGCGGAATTTAGTGGACCCTTAAACCGAATATGTCGGAGTGGCTCCACTAAAGCTCCCTCTCTATTAGCCGTGACCCATGGCTCCACACGGGTTGGTTACCGTATCTCGCACATGGGTTGCTCACGTTGCCCAGGGTGCACGAACGTGGACGTAAGAGTAGGGATTGAGTACAGCCGCGCAACTGTATCTGCATACCCAGAAGCACCACTGTACCCCATTGCACCCCAAGCCGAAGTTTCTCCGGAATACTTCCAGCCCTTCCCGGTAGTTTATTAATCTACCCCTTTTGTTGTAGGTGTGAGTAGCTCTATCGTGGGCCTCCTCCAAATTCTTCCGTATATGTTCTCAAATGTTTACAAGCTTATCAGCTCTGCATGCCACTGGGATGTCATCTTGTCTCAGGCTTCCGAGTTGTTCCAGAATCTTATAGGCTGATGCGTGTTGAATCATATTTTGTCCAAATAAAGCAAAGTAGGGCGACCAATGTATCGACGTGTGGAAATCGCTGCTCAAAACTGCTAAAATTTCGGGAATGTGTTTGTCCCAGTCCATGTGGTCTTGTTTGTCTTTTAGGAAAATTCTGATCTTCGAAACAATCTCTCTGTTTACTCGCTCAGAGGCGTTAGCCTGCAGTGAGTATAACGCGGTTTTAATGTGAACAATTCCGTAGTTTTTAATAAATTGATGTATTTCCTTCGAAATGAATTGTTTCCCGTTATCACTATGGACATATTGAGGGACTCCGAATTCTGGAAATATTTCTGTAGAAAAGAAGCTACTGACATTTGACGAAGTCGCGCTCTGCATTGGTATTAGGAAAATATAAAAATGATCGAGCGCTATAAAGAGAAACTGGGTTTTCCGCTTGGATCCCAGGTACGGTCCCAAGAAGTCGCAATAAAGCCATTGAAATGGTCTTTCTGACACAAATGCGTTGCCCATAGGTGGTCTGGATAGTTGGTTGGTGGCCCTAGCGCTTTTACAGGTTTCACATCGCTTCACATAGTTCCTTACATCCTTAGCCATCTGCGGCCAGAAGTAGTTCTGTCGAATTCGCTCTAAGGTTTTCTGCGAACCTCCGTGGTATCTGACGTTCGAGTCGTGCGAGCATTCGATTGCAGACTCCGTCAGCCTGTTCGGCAGCCACAAACGCCACAGCGAATCTTCTTCTTCTTCCACACCTCTCCGAAACATGACTCTTTTGTAAACTTTGTTGCCAGCTATGCGTAAGTCGGGCAGCCTTTTCTGGTTGGTTTTAACCGTCTCGCGGAGTTCTGAGTATTCTACGCCATCAAATTCTGGTGATGCCAGGTCAATTTCTCGTGGCGCCGTAGGTGACAGCTTGTCTACGTCAAAGCGCGAGAGAGTGTCTGGAACAACGTTCAGAGACCCTTTTCGATGCTTCATTTTAAAGGTATATCGTTGCAGCAATAGTGACCATCTCGCCAATCTTCCACTCAGATCCTTTTGCGTCATCAGCCACTTAAGGCTTGAATGGTCCGTAATGATTCGAAAGGGCAATCCCTCTACATATGGTCTACAACGCTTGACGCTAACTATGGCTGCGAGGCATTCCAATTCGGTGACCGTATAGTTGCGCTGGGCATTGTTGAGTTTTTTTTGACACAAAAGCTATAGGATGTTCCGCTCCCTCGTCGTCTAGCTGGAATAATACGCCTCCTATCCCTATTTTAGAGCCGAGCTTGACGAGACCTTCAACTTTTCGAATGCTTCGACGGCCTCAAGAGTTAACTTAAAAGTGCCAGGTGATTTACGAAGACAGTCTGTCAAGGGGCCTGCCAAATTAGCGAAATTCTTCACCGCTTCAATCTTGCCAGGGTCTACTTTCATACATCCATTACCTATCAAATACCCGAGATTACGAATTTCTTTCTGGCAGAATTTACTCTTTTTGACGTTGATTGCAAGTTCTACATTCCGCAAACATTTAGCCACCTCCTTAAGCAATCCCATGTGTTCCGAGAAATTCGAGCTGCACACTATCAAATCGTCCAGATAAACGAAGACGTTCTCTCGCAAGCGTGACGGGATAGGTTTATCCATCAGCCGACTCATCGTTTGAGGCCCTTTTCACAAGGCAAAGGGCATTACTTTAAAGTGATATAAGGGCTTTCCAGGAACTGCAAATTCTCCTTTGATGATTCCGTTAATTTGATTTGGAAGAAGGCATATTTCAAATCAATACCACTTATAAAGTACGTGCTCTTTAGTCTGCTTAGCAATCCGTTAATATGCGGCAGCGGATAGGAGTCCTTTTTGGTAACCGCATTCACCTTCCGGGAATCTATGCACACCCTGACCTTGCCTGGTTTTAGTACGAAGACCACGGGACTACACCACGGTGAGCTCGATTCCTCGATTACGCACATTTTGAGAAGCCGGTCGTTTTCGCTAAAAGCCTCCGCTTGTCTCGGTGGTAAAAGAGGAAAATGCTTGCTTTTGATTATAACGGCGTCACCCGTGTCTTTGTGGTGCGTAACGACATTTGTCTGCCCTAATCCAGGCTTTTCGAATGATGGAAACTCTTGAACTACCTCCTACAGTGCTATCTTCTGATCCGGGGTGAGCTGATGGAAATTAGACTCATCTTCGTTTTGCAAATCTAAAGAAGAGACATACGGAAATACATCAGGTGCTAACGCAAATGCATTCCAGAAGTCAACCCCAAGGTATGCTTCTTGAACTAGCGAACGGACTAAATAGAATCAAATAGTTCGAATGAGATTCTTGAAAGTAACAGGCAGAGATATTGAACCGAGTATTTTCTGCTTATTACCGCTGGCAGTGTAAACATACGCGTGTAAGGGATGATAACTCAAGTTATTTTCGCTTAGAAATTCCTCGCATCCCTTCCCCAAAATGGAAACGGTTGCGCCGGAATCCAAAACCCGACCACGAAACTATCACTAACTTTTACTTTCACCAGTGGGCGTTCATGTTGGGTAAGCAGAACCCTGGTACTTTGCAACATTTTGCGCCATTTTTTCGATTACAATATCTTCTCCTGCACTTCAAAACATTTTCTGAAACTATAAACTTGGGCTCCTCTGCAAAAATGTCTGCCCTTTTTCTCCTATAGTCCTCTTCCCTTTGGTCTAAGCTACCGGACATTTTGGCCTGACAAGAAGCATCATTACTTGAGGCCTTCAAAATTCGAACTGAGTTAGGGTGTCGAACGAGAATCCCCGACTGTTTTCTCGCTCGGGTTCCGGTTTCCCAGTTTACGATGATCCCGCGGACACTTCGGTGTGACCACGCCTTTCAGTCCACACTTGAAGCAAAAGGTCGCTTTCACCGGCTCTTCCCAATAGATGTAGGAATGGCCCATCGGATCGCAGTTCCAACACTGGATGTGAGAATAGTCTGGCTTCCGCATCCTTTGGTGATCCAGTGCCGCCACCTGTGGATCCTCCTCGCCATTGGTATCTCCATCACATTCATCCGTGGTGGTCGTAAATGTCTCCTTGACCTGTCTTGATGGGTAATGCGGAACTAGATTTCGATTCTCCTTCAGTACCTGTTCTGCCCTCCTGGCAATATGACGCAGGTCGTGTAAAGACTTCGCTTCTGCGTTAAACAGCATCAATTTAAGAATACTAGTTGCATTCCTTTTTAGTATCTCTATCAAGAAATTCTCTGCCATCGGTTCTCTAAGTCGTGCGTTCATGGCCAAAATGTCCGTATGAAAGGAATCGTAAGATTCGCTGTCTTTCTGTCGCCGCATCGATATTTCCATCATTATTTTGTGGTCCCCTTTAAGAGTACCGAATTCCCGTTTGATCGAGTAGCATAGGAAAGGATATGTCGCAGTGGGATTCTGCCGTGTGAATAGCCAGTACCATTCCTCCGCTCGTCCTGACAAGAATAAGTGAAAGCTTGCCATCAATTGCTCATATGTGCATTGCGTCCGTTCGCACAGGGTGTCTAACTTGAACAATAAGTCGGACACGCCACCCGTGCCGTTGTATGACACCTTCCAATCCTGCGGCTTAATGGAGACACTAGCGGTGGATAGCGGCTGTCTATAAAGAGTAACCTGAGGTTGGCTACGACTTGGAGGAGTGAAATCCCTTGAGTGTCTGGTCGCTGCTTGCGAAGTGGCTACTGCCGCACTCAAGGCGTCAATATTTTCCCTCATTGTCCTTAACTCAGTCCTCATTTCTTCCTGAGAAGTGCGGAAGAGTTGCTGAAGAACGTCAGCCCAGGATTCTCCCGCTTGTCCTTCATTCTTGCGCCGCCTATCAGTCCCGCTTATGTCCCTATTGTTGTTCACTGGCAACGCTCTAGCCTCCTCCGGTGGTCTTCCTACCAATGCTGTTATAGATTCGCTGGAGATGTTATGCCTGGATGTCTCGAGTGGTGTCGTCTCCCATAAGTTGGAGTTCTTTCGACTATCTACCTTTAGACTTTGACCAGGATTATTAGTGGAAGTCGACGTTTGCAGGCCTTCTCCTCCTGTAGTAGTGATTGGTGAGTGCATCACCAGTGGACGTGGTTTAGCACCCTTTCCTCTTGCCGAACTTCGCGTGCTCACTTGACTCATCCGATCTTCCTCCTGATCCATGAACTGAATTTCGAAATCTACAAAGTCCAAAACTCAAGTAATATTTAAAAAAAAAAAATATAGTCGCGCCAGGGTTCAAGATTGTAAAAAGAGAGTCCGGAAACGTGGGGTGCCTTTGCCGCACTCAGTTGCGCAACAGAGTATCCGAAAAGGAAAGGAAAAAAAATCGCTATTATGCAATTACCCCTCCTAGCTACCAAATTATCGCGTAACTGGATAAGGTTAGATCCTAAAGTCGCCACCGCGTACCGGAATGTGTAATATTAAAAAAAACTTTTTAACCGACAAGTAAAAAAAAAATCAGTTAGCGTATTAAATATAAATAACGCAGTTAGAACTCTCAAAACACTTATGTATCTGTGTATTAGTAAATAGGCATATTAAGTTGATTAGTTAGATATACGTGGGAAATATACGTGAAAATAATCAATGTGGTAATTTGGCAAAATATCGTTATACCTATGTATATATATTTTAAGGTCAATTGGGAATGCTGACCTCCCCTCATTAGCAAGGCACAAGTTCGAATCAAAACAAAAATAAACACATATTCACTTTCAGTCCCAGCACTCCCGACCGCAATGCAGCAAGGGGCAGAAAATACATGCCCCCCTGAGTCTTGAAGGGTGTGCTAGTAACACGACATTGTTGCTAATCTATCTTTCGGTCCCAGTACACTTCGCCGCAATGCAGGAAGGGCAGTAGCGACATGCCATCTGAGACTTGCGAAGTGACTGAGACCCCGATAGTCGCTTGAGAATTCGGCTCCCAGCCCAGTAAAACTATAAAAAAAAATCGTTGCTCTCTTAGCGGACACATAGTTCAAAGTCTATGGCCGACATATCGGACAACTGAACAAAAAAAGGGGAAAAAATGCACTAATAAAAAAACTAAGTGCGTTTAACGCTGCCTCATCGGGTGAATACTAACTCCGGAGGACGTGACGTTCTGTCGTGGAGAAGCATTCCGCTCCGGTTCGACCGCCCTGTCCGAACTGCCACGATCGACTCCACATATCCCACCGCAACGCAGGAAGGGCGGCGTCTACGGCCTGCCCCCTGGGACTTGCGAGACAGTGAAGCCTCTCATGCCAGCTCAGGCCGGTCAATCTGGCCGAAACGTCGGGCCACACCGTTGGGCGCCATCTGTTATAGATTACGCATTTTTGTTGAGAGCAGCAGTGAACGCTGGCATGACATTTCGGGTGCTCTGTGGCTAGTCATTGTCCGCTGGGGAGGATTCTTGCCCTCCTGCTGTCCTCTGCGCCATAAACTGAGAAACTATCATGCCTTACAATCAAAATTATTTTCCGACACGGCCGGAATTCGAAATAATAACCTCAAAAATAGAGAAAAAAATGCTGAAAAGAGAAATAAAGGTTAATATAAACAAGTACGGCCGAATATAGGGCATTACCGTAAGTGGTGTGATGCCTGGTGCTAGCCCACCCTCATCCATGGCTGCAGTCGCACCCTTATACCAGCAGCCCCTATACAAACTCCTGTGTGCCTCCTAAATCATTGGATCACCCAGCATTCCCATTTTCTTAAAACGTTTTATTCACAATTTATACTAATACTAACATATTAATACAGTAGTTAAGTACTCCTTAAATCTATATAATCTTAGTACATACATATGTAGGTATATGTCGTTTCAGTAAAGTAAGCATTAAAAATGTAGTTATAAATTCAATAAGGTAAGCATCAAAATGTAAATAGGATTTCAATAAGGTAAGTATCAAAATGTAAAAAGGATTTCAATAAAGTAAGTATCAAAACGTAAATAGGATTTCAATAAGGTAAGTATGAAAATTGTATTTTGATTTAATTCGGTCTTCCTTTAATTTAGGTTATATGTTTTATGTTGACTTTTATTATAAGTAGGCCTTTTAGTTAGTTATAGGTTGTTTTGCTTCAGTTATTGATATAATTTAATTTATTTAATTCATAGGCAGATTAAGTAATGGTACTCGGAGGGTACAAAGAAGTCATTTATCGTCCCAAGTGAATCTTACGTCAAAACCCCGGTTATTCCCTAAACTTTCTTCGGAATATTACGTCAAATCTATTAAATTACCTAGTATTCATTTCAGACATTACCTGTCCAATATGTAATCACTTAAACGGTTAAATATACTTATTTAGTGCTAACGGTATTTAACAAAATGAACCTCGTTGAGGGTGGATTCACATAAAAAGAAGGAGGCTGTGTCAGAGACACGGCCATTAAGTTTAACGTAGAATACGCCATCCGATAAGACAGAAATCATATGTATAATGATAATTTATAATGATAAATAATACAAGCAAATGAATTTCTTTATTTGATAGTTACTTTTGATAATATATACATAAGCTTATGATAGGAAAATAGGATAAAAATGTTTTTAAATTATCAATTAAATTTCTCGCAAAAACGAAGTCAATGGTAGTTATCAATAGTAAAGATAAATGATAAATAACAGACCCAAATCTATTTGATTATTTGAAAGTTACTTTTGAGAATATAGGCTTATGATAGGAAAAATAGGATAAATATGTTTTTAAATTAACATTTAAATTTCTCGCAAAAACTAAGTCAATGGTTGTGTTATCAATAGTTGTGGGAGCATCATTTCGAATATAATCCAAATTAAACGTATCGCTCATAAATTTCGCCAATCTAGTATTTGAAGTGATTTCTGTGTTAAAATCACCACCAATAAGCAGTAGTTGGCAGCGCTTTCTCTGCCTTTACTCTACTTAAATTTTCCCGCCTAAAATTATGCAATAAAATGAACGTCTATTCACGCTACAAACTAGTGCTGCACTGTGTTACCAAAGAACATAAATGTATAAGAATGGACAACACGTTACTTTTAGCAACGAGTGAATCTCCAGGGGCATGCTTTCTCTTTTGCTCAAATGAATTTTTTGATTGGCTAGAGTAAGAAAGCACGCCCCTGGAGATTCACTCGTTGCTGATAATAACGTGTTGTCCATTCTTATACATTTATGTTCTTTGGTGTTACCCACCACTACTACACACTCTACCAAACACCACACACATCTTTGTGTGCATGTGTTTATACAATTTTCATTTGAGAAATTTAAATATTAGGAAGATATCAACCAACATGAAATGTATGTCAAACGAAAGCTAACATCTTCATTTGACTACAAAAAAAAAAAAAAAAATTAACCGAGCCGTTTCCTTATAATTAAAGAAATAGAGATTACAACAATAAAAACCTGACATTGGTGCCCATACCGTAAGGTAAGACGTATTCTACGCCAAAAAAAAAGCCGTCTATACATGGGAATACAAATGCCGTTCATAGGTACATCTTAGAGGTAATATTGGAAAAATTTTATTAATATAGAACAGAAGGGTTCACTAGTTTAGCTGGTTTTAATTTACTACCCAAAACATAAAAATAGGTTATACTAATTATACATGTGCGCGATTAGGCAACAACACATTTGTTGCAACTATATTTTCATTGTCTTACCACCCGATGCAGCAGGCTTTAGTTTGGCCGTGCTGTGGTTGTCTGCTAGTTGCCGTTGTTGTTGTTGCTTCTGATGCTACTGATGATATTTCTGTTGCTGCTGATGTTGTTGTTGTTGCTGCCACTTTTGTGCAGGTTACCGCACTACTATAGGGTCGCCTTGTGACGATGAGTGGTGCTGCTGCCACACTTTGTGCAGGTTGCCGCACTACTGTACGAGGAGGGCCACCCCTTCACTCGTCTGCTGTTGTTGTTGTTGCCGCTTTGAGGTGTTGCTGTTGTGCTGATGCAACTGATGCGGTTGCCGCTGTGGTTGCTGTTGTGACGATGGTTGATGTTTCTGCACGAGGAGGGCCACCCCTTCACGTCTGCTGTAGTTGTTGTTGCTGCTGTCGTTGAGGTCGTTGCTGATGCAACTGATGCATCAGACCGGTTTATTTTCTTCGTTTCGCTTTTACCCTTTTCGATAAGGGTAAAACCGCGCCACCCTGGTGATGCGCATATTTCCAGCCATCGTTTGCTGCCTTCTCCCTTATCCCACAATTTCTTTCTCTTCCCTTTCGCTATACCGTAACATCACGCCACTACGGTAACGCGTGATTTTCCCGCCATTGCTTATTGCCTTCTCCACCTCTCCTACTATTCCTGTCTCCTCCTATTCTGACATCCTCCCAACCAACATGCACGACGATCTGGCAGCACCCCGAACCTGTGGGCTTTGGCTGCATTGCTAGTCTACATATTCGGGAGGTGCTGCCATCTCGTCTGCAGCAAGATTTCCTAGGCACAAAGTGGCCTGTACCTAATGGACCATAACACTCTATTGCAGCCAGGGATTAGACCTAAGCATAGCTGCTCCACGGCTATGCTAAAAATACTTGACAACGTAAGGATACGATATGACAATAGCGATTTAACTCTTCTTTGCCTTCTCGATTTTTTTAAAGCGTTTGGCTTAGTAAATCATGGAATTCTTTGTAAGAAGCTTAAATATCTCTTTGGATTTTCTGACAGCTCTATTAGAATTATGACCAGCTATCTTGCGGGAAGAACTCAAAAGGTGGTGGGCTAGGCTATCTCCTCAATGTCTTGTAATGTTATCCCTGGTGTGCCACAGGGCTCTGTCCATGGTCCTCTTTTGTTTAGTCTTTTTGTAAATGATGTGCTTTGTGTGTGTCAGTATGTCAATGTCCATGCCTATGCTGACGACATTCAACTGTATTTGTCTAGTCGTATTGGTCTTGTGGATGATTTGTGTTACAAAATTAATAGTGACCTGTCAGCATTTCGCAATGGGCTCATGACAATTGTCTTTGCCAAAATTCTTCCAAGTCATATGTGTTGCCAATTAGTAATAGTGCAGTACATGTAGGAGATATTCCAGAACTTTTTGTTGGTATTAGTGCGCTCATGTTTACTGACAAAATAAGAAACTTAGGCTTTGTTGTTAATTCGAAGTTGAGCTGTCAGAACAGCATAAATATAGTTTTAAGTAATGTGTATTATGTCAGCCTGCGGCCTAAAAAAATATGACCACATCTCTTTATGGAGAAACAAAATTCCAGGATGTAGCATTTTTAATTATCTAGCAGCTAGAAATTGCATATTTATATTCAAGCTTATAGGATTTAAAACTCCATGGCCCCTATACGAGAACTTAAAGCCAACAAGGTCAAGCAGGCTTCATAATCTGGTTATCCCTAAATGTTCCTACCTATCCACATCAAGACTGTTTTTTGTTAATGCTAAGGCTTTGGAATTCCATTCCTGAATCTATCAAGGCTGCTGTGAATAGGGTTAACTACAAAATCGTAATTCAGTTCATAATTTTTTTAAAACTTTAAAATGAATGCGATTGCAATACGACTGTTCTCCTGTCTCTGTCTTTTTTCTCCTAAGAAATCAAATTCCTGTCTTCCTATTTGTATACTTTATAATAAAAATAAAAAAATATTTTAATGTCTAATGTTTGTTCATTTTTCTGTTGGCCTAGTAAAATGTTAATATTTTATAATTTTATTGAGCTCAAGGCCAGTTTAATCTTAATTGTAATTTTAAAATGTTAATTCTTAATTCTTTAATTGATTTAATTTAATGTTAATTTAAAGTATTTAAATAAATGTATGTTAGTTTTTCCATCTGCCTATTTGTTACCCTTAAGTTCACATAGTATTATGCAATAACTCAATTTTCTGTAACAGCCATCCAGTTGATGTACTATAAAATACCAAAAGTCTTACAGATACAACCACTTTCATTAAATAAACAAATAAATAAATAAAATTGCAAAACTCCTATGATTTTATTGTGTGTTTCTCTCTCTCATATGCGAAATTAGCCTAAATGGTCATTATCTCTTTAGAGCAGAGGTGGGCACTCACACATATTGTTACATTTTTACACGCATACTATTATTATTTGTGTGTGAAGCAGCGAAAGCACGAATTTGAGCATGGCGTTCGGTACAACAACAGTGTACACTGAGTCTTGCTAGTTAACGTACAAATGTGCTATTCATTATTATTATTTATTGTTATTACTTTTTATTATTATTATTATTTATAATTATACATTATTTTTACTTTTTATTAGTATTATTATTCCTTAATAATTAATATTTTTCATTATTAATATTTATTTTATTATAATTTTTCATTATTATTATTTATTTATTATTATTATTATTTATTACCCTTTTTTGCTTTTCAATAAGACTATCTATGTCTATTTCTCCTTCGTAGGTCTTAATCCGGAGGAGGTCAGTTAAATGCTGGTCCGTCCTTCGATTTCTTTGTTTGTTAAGTATAAGTTTCATCGACGAAAAGGCAGATTCACAGTTGTATGTCGATCCAAACGTAGAATATAGTCTGTAAATCTGATCCCTTGTCTTTGGATACTTCTTTTCGTCGATTGCCCTCCAAAATTGTTCGCCAGTTAGCAACGGAATTGAGAAATCTTGTCTCATGTTAACTAACTCCGGTTGCAGTTCAGGGTCTTGCTTTTCAATATCGCAGATAAGGGTATACTCATGCATATCTATTATATTCTTTATAATTTCAAAATCTTTAAATCTTAAATGATAATCTGTGTATACGTTTTCTAGTATGTTGCAGTATTCTATTATCTTATCAAATGTTTTAAATTGGCTATAGATTTCTGTTACTTTTTTTAAATTTAAAAGATTTCCATTTTTTATTTCATTTATTAAAATTTGAATTTTCGGGCTGAAATGGTGTACTGTGGTTACTAATTGTGTTATTATCTTGTGTTTTCCTTGAAGCTGTAAATTTAATTCATTGAATAATTCTGTTATGTCGCACAAAAAGGCTAGATCATACAAACAATTTTTGTTTTTTAGTTCTAAATCAAAATCCCCATTATCTGCAAACATATTTTGTTCAAAAAATATTAAGATTTCATTCCGTAAATCGGACAGGCGCTGAAGGCTTCTCCCACGGCCAACGAACCTCAGTATATAATAGTACGTCACCGTATTCTGCTTTTAGATCCTCAAGAAGCGTTTTGAATTTTCGGTGGTTTAAAGAGTTGTGGCCCCCTTTAATTTTATTTATAATTTTTATTGATATATTCATTGCCCTTTTCAAATAATCCCCTTTTGCGAATAACGCTTGCTGGTGGATTATACAATGGAAAAACAGAACCTTAAAATGATTTTTTAATAATTGCCCTACTAAGCCCTTTTCGATCCCACCATTACTTTGGCCCCGTCCGTACAAATTCCGGCTAATTTATTTTTATCAACGAAGCAGAAGACTTTCTCCACCAAAACATTGTATAAAATTTCACCGGTTACATTGCTATGCAAAGCAATGACATCTAAAATTTCTTCGAAAGTTTTGATCGACAGTTTTTACACAAATTATTAGTTGACAAATACTATTTCGATCAGTACTCTCATCCAAACTGAGAGAAAAATATTTGCAATTTAGCAATCTATTTTTAGTCTCAGTGTGGATGAATTTGCTTATATCTTCAGTCCTACGTGTGACGGTACGACGAGATAAAGGTACTTTTTCTATGATTTTCAAAACTTCTTGCCATTTTTCACCAAAGCATTTCAAAACTTTTGAAGACAAATTTAAAAAAAAATGGCCATCTTCTAATGGGCGACATTGCTTTGCCAAAGCCAACGCAACAGTAAAAGATGCCTTTGTTAAAGACAAATCAATATCATTATTATTATTATTACCATTATCAGTTTCAGTATCATGATCATTTGCAATGAATTTTAAAAAAAAGTCTGCTTGCAATTGCAAAAGCATTAGCTTCCGCTCACCTCCAGTAAAAAATTTAAAATTTTTATGGCAAGAGAAATAATGTCGGCTTAAACAAAATTTAGCATTGCGACCAACAATGTCGTTACAAATAAGACATTGTGCTCTTCCATCTAAATTTTCTATAAAGAAAAAATCATCTTCCCATTCGCGCATAAACATTGTTAGCTCTCACTGTATATTTGAAATAGCGCAGCGTGGTGTTGCTTGAACAAGTGTTTGCATTCGACTGTTTTGCTTTCCCATAGCAACTGGTATGATTGCATTCAATCTTCATTGTGCCGAGGGCTACCGATCGTTCGTATTCTATAAATAGCGTAATATTTTGTGCTGCTCGTCGCAGCAGAGGTCCTATGCACGCGCGCATACGAAAATCAACTTGTGCCCACCTCTGCTTTAGAGCAACTATAAATGGCAACCTATTTACCGGACATCAGACGTTCAGGAAAGGAAAACACGAAAGTTTCATTGTCTCATTCTCGCATATATGCAACCATAGTAAGCGTAGCGAGTCGCGAGTGTCTCGTTTTGGCAAGCACCATGGCAGTCATTTTACCTGTAAGCTGACAGTCAGTGCTGATTTTATGACTGAGAGTGTATTGGTAATTCTGTCAGCATGTTATTTGTAGGGTACATGTATGTATTCGTAAATCAGCCGATCGGGAAATTTTACAATGACACGAAGACAGATATGACAACACGGTGTGTTCGCGATTTGCTTGTGTATGTATATTTGAATTCGTTGTAAAAATAGTAAATATTACTTCCCGAATACCCCTAATATCAAATGGTATGGGTATTCTGACATACTCGAAATAAATTAGCGTAAAGATGAGGAATAAATAGTACGATATGAGTTATCAAGCCTCAACAAATATAAATTTAATCTGTAAATATTGCTTTACAAAGAAGAAATTAGATTAAATATATCATTACCAGGCGTACATATAAACTTAATTATGGTTAATAGAGCCAAATACTATGCTCCATGTAATTACCTGTAATATTGGGGACAACAATGTCAAGGCCACAGCCAGGATATTTTTCCGTGGGAGGAGGGTATAAAAATGGAAACAAGTCATATATTTACTGCCTGATTCTGTGTTCTTGATAAGTTATCAAACAGTTAAAAAAAATTTCAAAAGTTTAGAATTTGTCAGTAACATTTTTCATATTTGTAATTTAGTTAAGAAAAAAGCTTTTTATTTTTTAATATAATACAATATTTGATTAATTCTTAACTTAATTTAATTTAATGTTAATTTAAAGCATTTAAATGAATGTTTGTTAGTTTTTCCATTTGCCTATTTGTTAACTCTAAGTTAACCTTAAGTTTACATAGTATTATGCAAGAACTCAATTTTGTGTAATAAACCGTCCAGTTGATGTATCATAAAAGACTAAAAGACTTTCAGATACAACCACTTTCATTAAATAAATAAATAAATATTTCCGAACAGCGAAACCGTATTTCTCGCTGTATACATACCGCCGCTGAAGAATCCATCGGATTTCAGCGAGCCCGAACAAACAACTAGTATGACGAGGAATGTGGCTCCGGTACGGAATGTAAAGACGCTGCCTACAGGGCTACACTGCGATCGGAAGCAACGCGAGCTGTTCGGGAGCGTTGTCGTAACTTGAAAAAGAAAGCAAGACGCATTTTTCGTGAGAAAAAGAGAGAAGCCGAAATGCGTGAGTGCGAAGAGCTTGAGATGCAGCCGACAAGAAAAGTGCTCGAAATTTTTTTTGGAAAGTACGGCTGTTAGGTTTCAAGACCGGGGCGAATTCTTGTTAGAATGACAACGGCGATCTGGTGACTGATATCCACAGCATACTTAAATTATGGAGAGAGCACTTCTTCACACTGCTTAATGGAAGCAGATGCAACAACATTGGAGAAGATGTTGAACCCGAATCCCTAATCAATGATGATGGACTCGATGTACCATCACCCGACTATGATGAAATTCCGAAAGCGATAGCACGGCTGAAGAACAACAAAGCCCCAGGGGCTGATGGGTTACCAGCTGAGTTATTCAAGAACGGCGGAGAGGAGCTGGCTGAGTGTATACACGAACTCATTTCTAGAATATGGTCGGAAGAACGCATGCCTGCTGATTGGAATTTAAGTGTGCTTTGCCCAATCCTCAAAAAGGGTGTTCCTGCAGTTCGCACCAATTATCGCGGGATTAGTCTTCTTAACATCGCGTATAAGGTTCTGTCGAGTGTATTGTGTGAAAGACTTAAGCCCACCGTCAATGAACTGATTGGACCTTATCAGTGTGGCTTTAGACCTGGTAAATCCACCACCGACCAGATATTCACAATACGCCAGATCTTGGAAAAGACCCGAGAAAGAAGAATCGACACACACCATCTTTTTGTCGACTTCAAAGCCGCCTTCGACAGCACGAGAAGAAGTTTCCTATATGCCGCAATGTTTGAATTTGGTATCCCTGCAAAACTTATACAGGGCACATTTAGTAAGTACTTTATAGGAACTTTAGCCGCGATGCCCAGTGCTGCTTTTCTAAACTCACTGATATAGAGAGAGTGTGTTATTATAATTTATCGTATTAAACTATACAACTCTGTGAGAGAAGTTATTTTTATATTGATCTGAATAACTTTAGCTTAAAATAACTTTATTTCAGAATGGATGTGACAACTTTTTTAAAAATTAGTTAGTTTATTTATAAAGAAATACTGCTTATTCTAAAGAAATATTTCACATTTTGTTTAATCAAGTTGAAAATGCTCTTGTCCATACACCATATGAGATTTTTAATTAATTAATTCGTTGCAATTATCATACAATTTAGAATGTATTGTAGGTATTTTACCTTTGCAAGGTTTTGCAAAAACTTATAGCGGCTTTTCTCGGAATTTCGCAAAAAGACGCCGAGCATGTTTGCCCTACAAGGTTGCAAGTGTTCATATTCATTTATATGGCTTTTCCCAGGGTTGCGTGTTATTTCCTATGAAATTATTAAAGTACTCATAATACAAGCGAATAGCTTAGTTACATAAAATTTGTAATAGGGTGGTATTTTCTCTTTTTAATTTGTCTACTAGTATATTCAACTTTAATACTCACGCGTCATGTGAATTTAAATCCATGCTGACTGAAGTAGGGTCTACTTTATTTCTCCTAAAAATGTTTAGCATATTTTCAAACCAATTGTCAGATGTTGTATCTATGGACTCCAGATTTTTTGCCGCAGTTGTCATATACGTAAAACCATTCCAGAGTTCCGCTTGAATTCGCAGTGATGAAAGTTTAACTAAAGCAGCTCCTTTTAGTGACGGGGCGCGTTTCAAATAAGACTTAAGCGCCTTAAATATTGTTTCTGTCTATAATGCAAGTATAATTTAAAAATAAAAATAAAAATGTAGATAAGTATGTATATATATATGTATATACATATATACTTTTTTAATAACGTGTTCGAGATCACTCTTTGAATAATGAGCCACGAAAAGTGCTGATGTTATATCTGGACCGTGCAAATATTGTTGGATTCGGATAATTTCGCGGCAATGTTCCAAGTACAAAAAGTATAATAAAAGAGTTATGCGGCACTCGTGTAGGATATTTTTCCAGTAATTCCTCAATTGCTTTTAAATAATCTGGACTTCGTACAACAATAGGTTAGCTCCAATTATTCGGCACCAAATTTGTCCAATTAAGCTATAATCATAAAAATAAACAGATATAAAAAATATTGATGCACAATTTAAAAATAATAATGAAGTCATACATATAATATATATGTATGTTATATACTTTATTCAACCCGTTCCGCCGTTATACACTTAGGCCTTTCTGTGCGAGACAAATCAATGATGTATTCTTTCGTGGTTTTATATAGTACGTAGCTTTACGATCTACGAATACACCATAGGTAAATAAATGCTGGACTTTATTTTTGGCACAGCGATTTTTATTGCAAGCACTCACGCTGAGCGTGTGTTGTTAAACCGACGTCAACGCAAACGCGAAAGCTTTATGTACATACACAGACCTTTAAGTTTTCGCCAAGCTTTGTTTATTACAGTTACCGACTGAAGTGATTATGCGGTACTGGGGCGCTGGTTCAAGAAGGTCGAAATTTATAAGAATTATTTGCATCGAAGTACAGTATGTCAAGTAACATTTTGCAAAATGAATAATTGCAATAAAATTCGAGTTCGACAATTAACAACACCAGGAAGCGAAGTGAAAGAAAGAAGGAAAAAGAAACAAAACAAAATTAGTATAGTGTCAATTAATTGTTTGCTAATTCTGAGTAGGCGATGTAACGTAAACAAAATAAAACTAAAGGTTTGAAATTATGGGAAAATTAATTTATGGCGACACTTGGAGCATTTCATGTCAAGCGGTATTTTCTATTACTGAATACGATTGAGCGCGAGACTGCAGGTACCTATAGTCAGGACACTTAACATATGTTAACATTGACGAAAGGATGACCGAAAATCGTTCCAACAAATATCAACATTCCACCCTGTCGGAAAAAAAAGACGAAAACAATGCAGACAATTTTCTTAAATTATTTAATTTTCAATGAAGTTCATTTGGTGTTTAGGTCCTGTGGTTTTTTAGTAAATAAACTAGAGTACTAATGTATATTTCAGGTAGAAAGTAGGTATGCAAGTAGCAACTAGTGTCAAAAAATTAGTTTTAAGGTCGTTGCGGTCCCTTTTAGTATTTAAACTAGAGTACTGATGTAAATTTCAGGTAGAAAGTATGTAGTTAGCAACTAGTTTCATAAAAAATTACGTTGATTATTAGGTCGCTATGGTCCTTTTTGGTAGTTGAACAAATTTTTGCCTCTTTGGAACAAGCTTTTTTAATAATGGGTATAATTATAATGTTCATAAAGAAATTAAATTTAAAGTCCATCGAATGCAGGTAGAAGACAGTTTCACTACATTTTCATTTTATTATATATTTCACATGAACCGAAGGTTACAAACAAGCGCCTATCGTCATACTCAGCCCGAGGTGTATGTGCACTAATTCACATATCTCCCTAACTGATAGATATCCAACTCTAAAACTTCTAGGATATTATACCTGAATCTATATTTTGAAATAAACAAATTAAAAAAAAGCGGTCGAAGTTTCCAAAATTTTTTTTTTAATTTTTACTTCCGGTGTGAAAATATTTTTTTTTTTGTAAAGTGATTTCATTTTGTAAAAACGAAGGAAATTTTCTATACAAATCGCGGAGTTTAATGTTAAAAAAAAAAAATTTAAGTACCACAAAATTATTTTAATAAAATATAATTTTCTTTTTTACTATTCTTTAGGATACCATAACTCGACTGTGTGTACACTTTCATACCTAGTACAAGTATTTATGTATCTTAGTGATTGGCAGAGCTTCTCCTACTCTTTGTGGTGTGCGTCAAATATTTTAGCGGCTGTGCTCTGTTTAGCGATCACCTGACTCAAATATTGGAGTTTGTGTGCAAAAGTTACCAGCAATCAAGGAATATTCTTCGTTTGAAGCAAATGATAAATAACACGGACAAACGACGACAAATAATATCTGAAAAAATCTTTAAAATAATATTGGAGACGTCAATATCAGAACTTGACATAGACTTAAGGTTCAAAATTGACTGAGAAAAGCAGGACTATTGCCAGAGATCTCGTTGGATTTTTCATAAACTAGCTGAAAGAATATCGCAAATAAATCACACACCCTCATATTTCATCAGGTCGGAAAACCATTGGTTTCTCGCTTTTTATTTACATAAACCCAAAAGCTCATTGGAAATGTAACGATTAAATAAAAAGGTATGCAAGCAATAAAAAATCTTTTTTGCAATTTAACGAGGCGTTGATAATCACCCTCAATATTGAATGCCTTAAACTTTTCGAACGTCTTATTCATAAGGTATTTTTAAGGGTATATTATTGCGAATGACTTAATCTTTTAAGTGTATAAAGTTTTATATGCAATACATATAATAAATTGCTTCTGATTAATGTATACGAATCGAAGGGATCGCCGTACGAGTTTAACATGGGCCAATCTACAGAACAAATAACTTCAACAAAACTGATCAACTACAAAAAAGAACAAATTGTTTTTGTTTGAGACTGAAAGAAAGAATTTTAACTGATTGCATGTGTTCTGCTTATATTACTTTTATTAACCGTAACAAATTTATGAGAGTGTATTGGTAATTCTGTCAGCATGTTATTTGTAGGGTACATGTATGTATTCGTAAATCAGCCGATCGGGAAATTTTACAATGACACGAAGACAGATATGACAACACGGTGTGTTCGCGATTTGCTTGTGTATGTATATTTGAATTCGTTGTAAAAATAGTAAATATTACTTCCCGAATACCCCTAATATCAAATGGTATGGGTATTCTGACATACTCGAAATAAATTAGCGTAAAGATGAGGAATAAATAATACGATATGAGTTATCAAGCCTCAACAAATATAAATTTAATCTGTAAATATTGCTTTACAAAGAAGAAATTAGATTAAATATATCATTACCAGGCGTACATATAAACTTAATTATGGTTAATAGAGCCAAATACTATGCTCCATGTAATTACCTGTAATATTGGGGACAACAATGTCAAGGCCACAGCCAGGATATTTTTCCGTGGGAGGAGGGTATAAAAATGGAAACAAGTCATATATTTACTGCCTGATTCTGTGTTCTTGATAAGTTATCAAACAGTTAAAAAAAATTTCAAAAGTTTAGAATTTGTCAGTAACATTTTTCATATTTGTAATTTAGTTAAGAAAAAAGCTTTTTATTTTTTAATATAATACAATATTTGATTAATTCTTAACTTAATTTAATTTAATGTTAATTTAAAGCATTTAAATGAATGTTTGTTAGTTTTTCCATTTGCCTATTTGTTAACTCTAAGTTAACCTTAAGTTTACATAGTATTATGCAAGAACTCAATTTTGTGTAATAAACCGTCCAGTTGATGTATCATAAAAGACTAAAAGACTTTCAGATACAACCACTTTCATTAAATAAATAAATAAATATTTCCGAACAGCGAAACCGTATTTCTCGCTGTCTACATACCGCCGCTGAAGAATCCATCGGATTTCAGCGAGCCCGAACAAACAACTAGTATGACGAGGAATGTGGCTCCGGTACGGAATGTAAAGACGCTGCCTACAGGGCTACACTGCGATCGGAAGCAACGCGAGCTGTTCGGGAGCGTTGTCGTAACTTGAAAAAGAAAGCAAGACGCATTTTTCGTGAGAAAAAGAGAGAAGCCGAAATGCGTGAGTGCGAAGAGCTTGAGATGCAGCCAACAAGAAAAGTGCCCGAAATTTTTTTTGGAAAGTACGGCTGTTAGGTTTCAAGACCGGGGCGAATTCTTGTTAGAATGACAACGGCGATCTGGTGACTGATATCCACAGCATACTTAAATTATGGAGAGAGCACTTCTTCACACTGCTTAATGGAAGCAGATGCAACAACATTGGAGAAGATGTTGAACCCGAATCCCTAATCAATGATGATGGACTCGATGTACCATCACCCGACTATGATGAAATTCCGAAAGCGATAGCACGGCTGAAGAACAACAAAGCCCCAGGGGCTGATGGGTTACCAGCTGAGTTATTCAAGAACGGCGGAGAGGAGCTGGCTGAGTGTATACACGAACTCATTTCTAGAATATGGTCGGAAGAACGCATGCCTGCTGATTGGAATTTAAGTGTGCTTTGCCCAATCCTCAAAAAGGGTGTTCCTGCAGTTCGCACCAATTATCGCGGGATTAGTCTTCTTAACATCGCGTATAAGGTTCTGTCGAGTGTATTGTGTGAAAGACTTAAGCCCACCGTCAATGAACTGATTGGACCTTATCAGTGTGGCTTTAGACCTGGTAAATCCACCACCGACCAGATATTCACAATACGCCAGATCTTGGAAAAGACCCGAGAAAGAAGAATCGACACACACCATCTTTTTGTCGACTTCAAAGCCGCCTTCGACAGCACGAGAAGAAGTTTCCTATATGCCGCAATGTTTGAATTTGGTATCCCTGCAAAACTTATACAGGGCACATTTAGTAAGTACTTTATAGGAACTTTAGCCGCGATGCCCAGTGCTGCTTTTCTAAACTCACTGATATAGAGAGAGTGTGTTATTATAATTTATCGTATTAAACTATACAACTCTGTGAGAGAAGTTATTTTTATATTGATCTGAATAACTTTAGCTTAAAATAACTTTATTTCAGAATGGATGTGACAACTTTTTTAAAAATTAGTTAGTTTATTTATAAAGAAATACTGCTTATTCTAAAGAAATATTTCACATTTTGTTTAATCAAGTTGAAAATGCTCTTGTCCATACACCATATGAGATTTTTAATTAATTAATTCGTTGCAATTATCATACAATTTAGAATGTATTGTAGGTATTTTATCTTTGCAAGGTTTTGCAAAAACTTATAGCGGCTTTTCTCGGAATTTCGCAAAAAGACGCCGAGCATGTTTGCCCTACAAGGTTGCAAGTGTTCATATTCATTTATATGGCTTTTCCCAGGGTTGCGTGTTATTTCCTATGAAATTATTAAAGTACTCATAATACAAGCGAATAGCTTAGTTACATAAAATTTGTAATAGGGTGGTATTTTCTCTTTTTAATTTGTCTACTAGTATATTCAACTTTAATACTCACGCGTCATGTGAATTTAAATCCATGCTGACTGAAGTAGGGTCTACTTTATTTCTCCTAAAAATGTTTAGCATATTTTCAAACCAATTGTCAGATGTTGTATCTATGGACTCCAGATTTTTTGCCGCAGTTGTCATATACGTAAAACCATTCCAGAGTTCCGCTTGAATTCGCAGTGATGAAAGTTTAACTAAAGCAGCTCCTTTTAGTGACGGGGCGCGTTTCAAATAAGACTTAAGCGCCTTAAATATTGTTTCTGTCTATAATGCAAGTATAATTTAAAAATAAAAATAAAAATGTAGATAAGTATGTATATATATATGTATATACATATATACTTTTTTAATAACGTGTTCGAGATCACTCTTTGAATAATGAGCCACGAAAAGTGCTGATGTTATATCTGGACCGTGCAAATATTGTTGGATTCGGATAATTTCGCGGCAATGTTCCAAGTACAAAAAGTATAATAATAGAGTTATGCGGCACTCGTGTAGGATATTTTTCCAGTAATTCCTCAATTGCTTTTAAATAATCTGGACTTCGTACAACAATAGGTTAGCTCCAATTATTCGGCACCAAATTTGTCCAATTAAGCTATAATCATAAAAATAAACAGATATAAAAAATATTGATGCACAATTTAAAAATAATAATGAAGTCATACATATAATATATATGTATGTTATATACTTTATTCAACCCGTTCCGCCGTTATACACTTAGGCCTTTCTGTGCGAGACAAATCAATGATGTATTCTTTCGTGGTTTTATATAGTACGTAGCTTTACGATCTACGAATACACCATAGGTAAATAAATGCTGGACTTTATTTTTGGCACAGCGATTTTTATTGCAAGCACTCACGCTGAGCGTGTGTTGTTAAACCGACGTCAACGCAAACGCGAAAGCTTTATGTACATACACAGACCTTTAAGTTTTCGCCAAGCTTTGTTTATTACAGTTACCGACTGAAGTGATTATGCGGTACTGGGGCGCTGGTTCAAGAAGGTCGAAATTTATAAGAATTATTTGCATCGAAGTACAGTATGTCAAGTAACATTTTGCAAAATGAATAATTGCAATAAAATTCGAGTTCGACAATTAACAACACCAGGAAGCGAAGTGAAAGAAAGAAGGAAAAAGAAACAAAACAAAACAAAAAACAAAATTAGTATAGTGTCAATTAATTGTTTGCTAATTCTGAGTAGGCGATGTAACGTAAACAAAATAAAACTAAAGGTTTGAAATTATGGGAAAATTAATTTATGGCGACACTTGGAGCATTTCATGTCAAGCGGTATTTTCTATTACTGAATACGATTGAGCGCGAGACTGCAGGTACCTATAGTCAGGACACTTAACATATGTTAACATTGACGAAAGGATGACCGAAAATCGTTCCAACAAATATCAACATTCCACCCTGTCGGAAAAAAAAGACGAAAACAATGCAGACAATTTTCTTAAATTATTTAATTTTCAATGAAGTTCATTTGGTGTTTAGGTCCTGTGGTTTTTTAGTAAATAAACTAGAGTACTAATGTATATTTCAGGTAGAAAGTAGGTATGTAAGTAGCAACTAGTGTCAAAAAATTAGTTTTAAGGTCGTTGCGGTCCCTTTTAGTATTTAAACTAGAGTACTGATGTAAATTTCAGGTAGAAAGTATGTAGTTAGCAACTAGTTTCATAAAAAATTACGTTGATTATTAGGTCGCTATGGTCCTTTTTGGTAGTTGAACAAATTTTTGCCTCTTTGGAACAAGCTTTTTTAATAATGGGTATAATTATAATGTTCATAAAGAAATTAAATTTAAAGTCCATCGAATGCAGGTAGAAGACAGTTTCACTACATTTTCATTTTATTATATATTTCACATGAACCGAAGGTTACAAACAAGCGCCTATCGTCATACTCAGCCCGAGGTGTATGTGCACTAATTCACATATCTCCCTAACTGATAGATATCCAACTCTAAAACTTCTAGGATATTATACCTGAATCTATATTTTGAAATAAACAAATTTAAAAAAAGCGGTCGAAGTTTCCAAAATTTTTTTTTTAATTTTTACTTCCGGTGTGAAAATATTTTTTTTTTTGTAAAGTGATTTCATTTTGTAAAAACGAAGGAAATTTTCTATACAAATCGCGGAGTTTAATGTTAAAAAAAAAAAATTTAAGTACCACAAAATTATTTTAATAAAATATAATTTTCTTTTTTACTATTCTTTAGGATACCATAACTCGACTGTGTGTACACTTTCATACCTAGTACAAGTATTTATGTATCTTAGTGATTGGCAGAGCTTCTCCTACTCTTTGTGGTGTGCGTCAAATATTTTAGCGGCTGTGCTCTGTTTAGCGATCACCTGACTCAAATATTGGAGTTTGTGTGCAAAAGTTACCAGCAATCAAGGAATATTCTTCGTTTGAAGCAAATGATAAATAACACGGACAAACGACGACAAATAATATCTGAAAAAATCTTTAAAATAATATTGGAGACGTCAATATCAGAACTTGACATAGACTTAAGGTTCAAAATTGACTGAGAAAAGCAGGACTATTGCCAGAGATCTCGTTGGATTTTTCATAAACTAGCTGAAAGAATATCGCAAATAAATCACACACCCTCATATTTCATCAGGTCGGAAAACCATTGGTTTCTCGCTTTTTATTTACATAAACCCAAAAGCTCATTGGAAATGTAATACTATGTTCTGACTGCGCCGTTAACTCGAGTTTATGAGCAATTTTGGAGTTTAACGTCAAACACTTCTCATAAACTCGGAGTTTACCATACAAAATTTTTTTGTCTAACTCGCTTTAAACACCACTATTTTTTGGTGTTTATGGACGTGCAACCCTTATTTGAACAAATATTAGGCCGCACTGTTGACAAATTTTGACATTATTGTTTAAAAGTTTTGCTGCACTGTTTACTGGTTTGACAGTTCATAATTTCAAATACGAGGGCGGTTCGATAGGTCATCGACTTTTGGAATTTCCCGCACAGAAACTTTAATTTCATCATTGCTGCTTTTAACCGCCATCTTATAATAAACTACTAAGTATGCTGATAAAGCAATATTTTTGCGTAAAAAAAACCATCACCTAAATCAAGCAAAGGCTTGATAAGTACTATAAGGACCTTGCACAAATAATTTCAATAGTTTAAAATTGAATTACTAAGTTCCGTTGTTGTCGAGGCATCACAAGTGGCACCGAAAGTTCAGGTCGCCCAAAAGTGGTCGTTACAACAGAAATCGTCGTTAGAATCCATGGAATGATATTGGAAGACCGGAGAACGAAAGTGTGTGCGGTGGCTAAGGTTTTAGGTAACCAACTGAGCGGGAACCTCAAAACTGAAACGAATATTTGAATGTATATAAAAAGCTATCCGCGCGATGGGTGCCGCGATTGCTTACACTCGACCATAAGCGTAACCGGTTGATCTCGTCAAAACCATGGACTACGAATTGCTGCCCCATCCAGCATATTCTCCAGATTTAACCCAATGCGACTATTTCCTATTTCTAAACTTGAAGATATGGCTGGGTGGTAAGTGGTTTGGGTCAAATGAAGAGAATATCACAAAAACAAACGCTTATTTTAAAGCCTTGAGAAAAGCTATAATAAAGGAATAAAAAATGGTGTATAGAGTTGAAAGGAGAATATGTTAAGGTATATAACGCTTTTTTGCCGAAAAAATATATTTTATTCAAAAGTCAATGATTTATCAAACCGCCTTCGTTAATAATTTGTAAACAAAAGGAATCAAATTTCACAAAAAAAAATTTCAAATAATGATGCAAAACCACCGTCAGCACAAATCGCCGTCTACTATGGAGTTGCCTTCGCATTCAACATTGCTCAGTGTTCCATGCCATCGCAAGCATTATCCAATTATATGCACTTTTTTTTTTAAACATTTGTAAATAAAAGTACAAATGTATTTTCATAAGCAAAACAAAATTTGTATTTGAAAGTAAATAAACAAATGTCAATTAAACTCAAAGTTTCTTAAACACCTCAATGAGAACGCTTGACAGTTGTTCATAAACTCAAAACCACAAACTCGAGTTTACTGCGCAGTCAGAACATAGTATAACGATTAAATAAAAAGGTATGCAAGCAATAAAAAATCTTTTTTGCAATTTAACGAGGCGTTGATAATCACCCTCAATATTGAATGCCTTAAACTTTTCGAACGTCTTATTCATAAGGTATTTTTAAGGGTATATTATTGCGAATGACTTAATCTTTTAAGTGTATAAAGTTTTATATGCAATACATATAATAAATTGCTTCTGATTAATGTATACGAATCGAAGGGATCGCCGTACGAGTTTAACATGGGCCAATCTACAGAACAAATAACTTCAACAAAACTGATCAACTACAAAAAAGAACAAATTGTTTTTGTTTGAGACTGAAAGAAAGAATTTTAACTGATTGCATGTGTTCTGCTTATATTACTTTTATTAACCGTAACAAATTTATGAGAGTGTATTGGTAATTCTGTCAGCATGTTATTTGTAGGGTACATGTATGTATTCGTAAATCAGCCGATCGGGAAATTTTACAATGACACGAAGACAGATATGACAACACGGTGTGTTCGCGATTTGCTTGTGTATGTATATTTGAATTCGTTGTAAAAATAGTAAATATTACTTCCCGAATACCCCTAATATCAAATGGTATGGGTATTCTGACATACTCGAAATAAATTAGCGTAAAGATGAGGAATAAATAATACGATATGAGTTATCAAGCCTCAACAAATATAAATTTAATCTGTAAATATTGCTTTACAAAGAAGAAATTAGATTAAATATATCATTACCAGGCGTACATATAAACTTAATTATGGTTAATAGAGCCAAATACTATGCTCCATGTAATTACCTGTAATATTGGGGACAACAATGTCAAGGCCACAGCCAGGATATTTTTCCGTGGGAGGAGGGTATAAAAATGGAAACAAGTCATATATTTACTGCCTGATTCTGTGTTCTTGATAAGTTATCAAACAGTTAAAAAAAATTTCAAAAGTTTAGAATTTGTCAGTAACATTTTTCATATTTGTAATTTAGTTAAGAAAAAAGCTTTTTATTTTTTAATATAATACAATATTTGATTAATTCTTAACTTAATTTAATTTAATGTTAATTTAAAGCATTTAAATGAATGTTTGTTAGTTTTTCCATTTGCCTATTTGTTAACTCTAAGTTAACCTTAAGTTTACATAGTATTATGCAAGAACTCAATTTTGTGTAATAAACCGTCCAGTTGATGTATCATAAAAGACTAAAAGACTTTCAGATACAACCACTTTCATTAAATAAATAAATAAATATTTCCGAACAGCGAAACCGTATTTCTCGCTGTCTACATACCGCCGCTGAAGAATCCATCGGATTTCAGCGAGCCCGAACAAACAACTAGTATGACGAGGAATGTGGCTCCGGTACGGAATGTAAAGACGCTGCCTACAGGGCTACACTGCGATCGGAAGCAACGCGAGCTGTTCGGGAGCGTTGTCGTAACTTGAAAAAGAAAGCAAGACGCATTTTTCGTGAGAAAAAGAGAGAAGCCGAAATGCGTGAGTGCGAAGAGCTTGAGATGCAGCCAACAAGAAAAGTGCCCGAAATTTTTTTTGGAAAGTACGGCTGTTAGGTTTCAAGACCGGGGCGAATTCTTGTTAGAATGACAACGGCGATCTGGTGACTGATATCCACAGCATACTTAAATTATGGAGAGAGCACTTCTTCACACTGCTTAATGGAAGCAGATGCAACAACATTGGAGAAGATGTTGAACCCGAATCCCTAATCAATGATGATGGACTCGATGTACCATCACCCGACTATGATGAAATTCCGAAAGCGATAGCACGGCTGAAGAACAACAAAGCCCCAGGGGCTGATGGGTTACCAGCTGAGTTATTCAAGAACGGCGGAGAGGAGCTGGCTGAGTGTATACACGAACTCATTTCTAGAATATGGTCGGAAGAACGCATGCCTGCTGATTGGAATTTAAGTGTGCTTTGCCCAATCCTCAAAAAGGGTGTTCCTGCAGTTCGCACCAATTATCGCGGGATTAGTCTTCTTAACATCGCGTATAAGGTTCTGTCGAGTGTATTGTGTGAAAGACTTAAGCCCACCGTCAATGAACTGATTGGACCTTATCAGTGTGGCTTTAGACCTGGTAAATCCACCACCGACCAGATATTCACAATACGCCAGATCTTGGAAAAGACCCGAGAAAGAAGAATCGACACACACCATCTTTTTGTCGACTTCAAAGCCGCCTTCGACAGCACGAGAAGAAGTTTCCTATATGCCGCAATGTCTGAATTTGGTATCCCTGCAAAACTTATACAGGGCACATTTAGTAAGTACTTTATAGGAACTTTAGCCGCGATGCCCAGTGCTGCTTTTCTAAACTCACTGATATAGAGAGAGTGTGTTATTATAATTTATCGTATTAAACTATACAACTCTGTGAGAGAAGTTATTTTTATATTGATCTGAATAACTTTAGCTTAAAATAACTTTATTTCAGAATGGATGTGACAACTTTTTTAAAAATTAGTTAGTTTATTTATAAAGAAATACTGCTTATTCTAAAGAAATATTTCACATTTTGTTTAATCAAGTTGAAAATGCTCTTGTCAATACACCATATGAGATTTTTAATTAATTAATTCGTTGCAATTATCATACAATTTAGAATGTATTGTAGGTATTTTACCTTTGCAAGGTTTTGCAAAAACTTTTAGCGGCTTTTCTCGGAATTTCGCAAAAAGACGCCGAGCATGTTTGCCCTACAAGGTTACAAGTGTTCATATTCATTTATATGGCTTTTCCCAGGGTTGCGTGTTATTTCCTATGAAATTATTAAAGTACTCATAATACAAGCGAATAGCTTAGTTACATAAAATTTGTAATAGGGTGGTATTTTCTCTTTTTAATTTGTCTACTAGTATATTCAACTTTAATACTCACGCGTCATGTGAATTTAAATCCATGCTAACTGAAGTAGGGTCTACTTTATTTCTCCTAAAAATGTTTAGCATATTTTCAAACCAATCGTCAGATGTTGTATCTATGGACTCCAGATTTTTTGCCGCAGTTGTCATATACGTAAAACCATTCCAGAGTTCCGCTTGAATTCGCAGTGATGAAAGTTTAACTAAAGCAGCTCCTTTTAGTGACGGGGCGCGTTTCAAATAAGACTTAAGCGCCTTAAATATTGTTTCTGTCTATAATGCAAGTATAATTTAAAAATAAAAATAAAAATGTAGATAAGTATGTATATATATATGTATATACATATATACTTTTTTAATAACGTGTTCGAGATCACTCTTTGAATAATGAGCCACGAAAAGTGCTGATGTTATATCTGGACCGTGCAAATATTGTTGGATTCGGATAATTTCGCGGCAATGTTCCAAGTACAAAAAGTATAATAATAGAGTTATGCGGCACTCGTGTAGGATATTTTTCCAGTAATTCCTCAATTGCTTTTAAATAATCTGGACTTCGTACAACAATAGGTTAGCTCCAATTATTCGGCACCAAATTTGTCCAATTAAGCTATAATCATAAAAATAAACAGATATAAAAAATATTGATGCACAATTTAAAAATAATAATGAAGTCATACATATAATATATATGTATGTTATATACTTTATTCAACCCGTTCCGCCGTTATACACTTAGGCCTTTCTGTGCGAGACAAATCAATGATGTATTCTTTCGTGGTTTTATATAGTACGTAGCTTTACGATCTACGAATACACCATAGGTAAATAAATGCTGGACTTTATTTTTGGCACAGCGATTTTTATTGCAAGCACTCACGCTGAGCGTGTGTTGTTAAACCGACGTCAACGCAAACGCGAAAGCTTTATGTACATACACAGACCTTTAAGTTTTCGCCAAGCTTTGTTTATTACAGTTACCGACTGAAGTGATTATGCGGTACTGGGGCGCTGGTTCAAGAAGGTCGAAATTTATAAGAATTATTTGCATCGAAGTACAGTATGTCAAGTAACATTTTGCAAAATGAATAATTGCAATAAAATTCGAGTTCGACAATTAACAACACCAGGAAGCGAAGTGAAAGAAAGAAGGAAAAAGAAACAAAACAAAACAAAAAACAAAATTAGTATAGTGTCAATTAATTGTTTGCTAATTCTGAGTAGGCGATGTAACGTAAACAAAATAAAACTAAAGGTTTGAAATTATGGGAAAATTAATTTATGGCGACACTTGGAGCATTTCATGTCAAGCGGTATTTTCTATTACTGAATACGATTGAGCGCGAGACTGCAGGTACCTATAGTCAGGACACTTAACATATGTTAACATTGACGAAAGGATGACCGAAAATCGTTCCAACAAATATCAACATTCCACCCTGTCGGAAAAAAAAGACGAAAACAATGCAGACAATTTTCTTAAATTATTTAATTTTCAATGAAATTCATTTGGTGTTTAGGTCCTGTGGTTTTTTAGTAAATAAACTAGAGTACTAATGTATATTTCAGGTAGAAAGTAGGTATGTAAGTAGCAACTAGTGTCAAAAAATTAGTTTTAAGGTCGTTGCGGTCCCTTTTAGTATTTAAACTAGAGTACTGATGTATATTTCAGGTAGAAAGTATGTAGTTAGCAACTAGTTTCATAAAAAATTACGTTGATTATTAGGTCGCTATGGTCCTTTTTGGTAGTTGAACAAATTTTTGCCTCTTTGGAACAAGCTTTTTTAATAATGGGTATAATTATAATGTTCATAAAGAAATTAAATTTAAAGTCCATCGAATGCAGGTAGAAGACAGTTTCACTACATTTTCATTTTATTATATATTTCACATGAACCGAAGGTTACAAACAAGCGCCTATCGTCATACTCAGCCCGAGGTGTATGTGCACTAATTCACATATGTATCTCCCTAACTGATAGATATCCAACTCTAAAACTTCTAGGATATTATACCTGAATCTATATTTTGAAATAAACAAATTTAAAAAAAGCGGTCGAAGTTTCCAAAAATTTTTTTTTAATTTTTACTTCCGGTGTGAAAATATTTTTTTTTTTGTAAAGTGATTTCATTTTGTAAAAACGAAGGAAATTTTCTATACAAATCGCGGAGTTTAATGTTAAAAAAAAAAATTTAAGTACCACAAAATTATTTTAATAAAATATAATTTTCTTTTTTACTATTCTTTAGGAGACCATAACTCGACTGTGTGTACACTTTCATACCTAGTACAAGTATATTTATGTATCTTAGTGATTGGCAGAGCTTCTCCTACTCTTTGTGGTGTGCGTCAAATATTTTAGCGGCTGTGCTCTGTTTAGCGATCACCTGACTCAAATATTGGAGTTTGTGTGCAAAAGTTACCAGCAATCAAGGAATATTCTTCGTTTGAAGCAAATGATAAATAACACGGACAAACGACGACAAATAATATCTGAAAAAATCTTTAAAATAATATTGGAGACGTCAATATCAGAACTTGACATAGACTTAAGGTTCAAAATTGACTGAGAAAAGCAGGACTATTGCCAGAGATCTCGTTGGATTTTTCATAAACTAGCTGAAAGAATATCGCAAATAAATCACACACCCTCATATTTCATCAGGTCGGAAAACCATTGGTTTCTCGCTTTTTATTTACATAAACCCAAAAGCTCATTGGAAATGTAACGATTAAATAAAAAGGTATGCAGCAATAAAAAATCTTTTTTGCAATTTAACGAGGCGTTGATAATCACCCTCAATATTGAATGCCTTAAACTTTTCGAACGTCTTATTCATAAGGTATTTTTAAGGGTATATTATTGCGAATGACTTAATCTTTTAAGTGTATAAAGTTTTATATGCAATACATATAATAAATTGCTTCTGATTAATGTATACGAATCGAAGGGATCGCCGTACGAGTTTAACATGGGCCAATCTACAGAACAAATAACTTCAACAAAACTGATCAACTACAAAAGAGAACAAATTGTTTTTGTTTGAGACTGAAAGAAAGAATTTTAACTGATTGCATGTTTTCTGCTTATATTACTTTTATTAACCGTAACAAAATTTATGAAAATCTTAATTCTAAATAATAGTAATAATACGAGGTCAAACTTTGAGAGTAAGCCCTGTTAGTCCAACGTCGCTCTTCAGAAGGCAGGTGGATATTTTCTTTGCAGACGGGATATACATATTTGTTGTGTTGAACAAGGAATTTGCCACAGGATTTGGGTGGCTACGCAGTTTTATTGGTTACAGTCGATCTCCTTTTAATGCGGTTATTTTTAACTCGGAGTTTTCTACAATCCCACATTGTGTCTTTTCACGCAGTTTTACTTATGGTGTGAAACAAACATTTTTTTTTGGTAAATTGATTTCATTTTGTAAAATTGCAGGAAATTTTCTGTACAAATCGCGAAGTTTAATATTAAAAAAAAAAATTCAGAACCAAAAAATTATTTAAAAAAACATAATTTTATTTTTTACTATTCTTTAGAAGACCATAACTCGACTGTGTGTACACTTTCGTACTTAGTACAAGTACAATTAAACAAAATATGAACGAATTGCAAAGCATCACCTTTTTTTTTCTGTCCGCTTGACATGAAATGCCGCAGAATGTCACATTATTCACAAAAGAATGCAAAACCCCTTTAATATGTTACCTACTTTTAAGAAAATAAGATAAGTGTATAATTTTTTGTGAAAAGGTAATAAAAAATTGTTTGCTTGTACTGTTTTAAGACGGCAGCTTTATGCTTTACGGAAAGGCGTTAATGCATATTAAGAAGCATTTATAGCAAATTTCGGCACCAAATTCACTGGAAATGTGTGAATGTACGTAACGAATATATATTTTGAAAATTATATCGAAATTGAATCAATCGAAATTATGGCTGAATTGCAATGAAACTAGTTATGAAAATACAGTAGCATGTAGTTATTATTGTTAATTTGGCGCTTACACTATTTAGCTTAGTGTTTCCAACAGGTCGGAAAACCATTAGTTTCTCGCTTTTTATTTACATAAACCCAAAAGCTCATTGAAAAGGTAACGATTAAATAAAAATGTATGCAATCACTAAAAATCTATTTTTGCAATTTAACTAGGCGTTGATAATCACCCTCAATATTGAATGCCTTAAACTTTTCGAACGTCTTATTCATAAGGTATTTTTAAGGGTATATTATTGCGAATAACTTAATCTTTTAAGTGTATAAAGTTTTATATGCAATATAATAAATTGCTTCTGATTAATGTATACGAATCGAAGGGATCGCCGTACGAGTTTAGAATGGGCCAATCTACAGAACAAATAACTTCAACAAAACTGATCAACTACAAAAAAGAACAAATTGTTTTTGTTTGAGACTGAAAGAAAGAATTTTAACTGATTGCATGTGTTCTGCTTATATTACTTTTATTAACCGTAACAAAATTTATGAAAATCTTAATTCTAAATAATAGTAATAATACGAGGTCAAACTTTGAGAGTAAGCCCTGTTAGTCCAACGTCGCTCTTCAGAAGGCAGGTGGATATTTTCTTTGCAGACGGGATATACATATTTGTTGTGTTGAACAAGGAATTTGCCACAGGATTTGGATGGCTACGCAGTTTTATTGGTTACAGTCGATCTCCTTTTAATGCGGTTATTTTTAACGCGGAGTTTTCTACAATCCCACATTGTCTCTTTTCACGCAGTTTTACTTCCGGTGTGAACAAAAATTTTTTTTGGTAAATTGATTTCATTTTGTCAAAACGCAGGAAATTTTCTGTACAAATCACGAAGTTTAATATTTAAAAAAAAATTTCAGTACCACAAAATTATTAATAACAAACAATTTTATTTTTTACTATTCTTTAGAAGACTATAACTCGACTGTGTGTACACTTTCATACCTAGTAAAAGTATAATGAAACAAAATATGAACGAATTCCAAAGCATCACCTTTTTTTGCCTGTTCGCTTGACATGAATTGTCGTAGAATGTAACGCTTTTCACAAAACAATGCGAAACCCCTTTAATATGTTACCTACTTTTAAGAAAAGAATATCAATTTTTGACAGCCCTTTCTCAATGCAGAATAAGTGTATAATTTTTTTGTGAAATGGTAATAAAAAATTGTGTGCTTGTAGTGTTTTAAGACGGCAGCTTTATGCTTTACGGAAAGGCGTTAATGCACATTAAGAAGCACTTATAACAAATTTCGGGACCACATTTACTCGAAATGTGTGAATATGCGTAATGGATGTAAATTTGGAAAATTATATTTAAATTCAATCAATCGAAATTATGGCTGAATTGTAATGAAACTAGTTATGAAAATGCAGTAGCATTGTAGTTATTATTGTTAATTTGGCGCTTACACTATTTAGCTTAGTGATGTGCTTTAGCTTTGTGGTGTGCGTCAAATATTTTAGCGGCTGTGCTCTGTTTAGGGGTGCAATGGGGTACAGTGGTGCTTCTGGGTATGCGGTTACAGTTGCACGGCTGTACTCAATCCCTACTCTAACGTCCACGTTCGTGCACCCTGGGCAACGTGAGCAACCCATGTGCGAGATACGGTAACCAACCCGTGTGGAGCCATGGGTCACGGCTAATAGAGAGGGAGCTTTAGTGGAGCCACTCCGACATTTTCGGTTTAAGGGTCCACTGAAGCCCGCAGCGTCTGTTCACCAGGAGGTGCGGCTGCAAGCGGGTGTCTGTCTTGGAGCAAGCGGCTCGCTATATAAACGAACTTAAAATTTTTCACCCCCAGCAATGGGTTGTGCGCAGGGCTTGGAACCCGCCACGTAAAAAACAACTTCCAATGAAAAGGGAAAAAAAGCCTCGGATGAGACCCCCCTTTTTTGATGACGACCACGGCAAACGTATTAAGGACAACGATTTGAGGGCATGCACCTGGAATGTCCGGACCGTTAATTGGGAAGGTGCCTCTGCCCGGCTGGTTGATGTCCTCAGCAGAGCAAAGGCTGACATCACCGCCATCCAAGAGATGCGATGGACGGGACAAGGGAAAAAATCGATAGGCCCTTGCGACATCTACTACAACTGCCATGTAAAGGAGCTCAAATTTGGTGTCGGATTTGTGGTGGGAGAGAGACTGCGCCGTAAAGTACTGTCGTTCACTCCGGTGGACGAACGTCTCGCCACAATCCGCATCAAGGGGAGATTCTTCATCATCTCCCTGATTTGCGCCCACGCCCCGACGGAAGAGAAGGACGATGGGACCAAAGATCGCTTCTACGATCTCCTTGGCCGCACGTATGAGCGGTGCCCCCACCACGATATAAAAATCGCGCTTGGCGATTTCAATGCCAAGGTGGGCAAGGAGGGCATCTTTGGTTCTACAGTCGGAAAATTCAGTCTCCACAACGAAACGTCCGATAACGGAATGAGACTGATCGACTTCGCCGAGGCCCGAAACATGGTAGTCTGTAGTACCAGGTTCCAGCATAAAAAGATTCACCAAGCTACGTGGCTGTCTCCAGATGGTAAGACACGAAACCAAGTCGACCACGTTGTGATAGACGGAAGGCATGCTTCCAGTGTCCTAAATGTGCGCACGATCCGAGGAGCCAACATCGACTCGGATCATTTTCTTGTGGCAGCTAAGATCCGTACGCGCCTCTGTGCAGCAAAAAGCGGGCGCAAATGGACACAAGGAAAGCTCGACGTCGGAAAGCTGCAATCGCAACAGACAGCCACCCACTTCGCCACTCGACTTGCACTCCTGCTCTCTGAGAGCAATAATCAACAGCACGATATTTCCGATCAGTGGAACCATATTTCTCGATGTCTACATACCGCCGCTGAAGAATCCATCGGATTTCAGCGAGCCCGAAAGAACAACTGGTATGACGAGGAATGTGGCTCCGGTACGGAACGTAAAGACGCTGCCTACAGGGCCACGTGGCGATCGGGCGCAACGCGAGCTGTGCGGGAGCGTTATCGTGAGTTCAAGAAGGAAGCAAGACGCATTTTTCGTGAGAAAAAGAGAGAGGCCGAAATGCGTGAGTGCGAGGAGCTTGAGATGCTGGCCGACAGGAAAAGCGCCCGTAAATTTTTTCGGAAAGTGAAGCGGCTAACAGAAGGTTTCAAGGCCGGGGCGAATTCCTGTAAGAATGACAACGGCGACTTGGTGACTGATGTCCACAGCATACTTAAATTATGGAGGGAGCACTTCTTCACACTGCTTAATGGAAGCAGATGCAACAACGATGGAGAAGATGTTGAACCCGAATCCCCAATCAATGATGATGGACGTGATGTACCATCACCCGACCATGACGAAATTCGGAAAGCGATAGCACGGCTGAAGAACAACAAAGCCCCTGGGGCCGACGGGTTACCAGCTGAGTTATTTAAGTACGGCGGAGAGGAGCTGGTTAAGTGCATGCACGAGCTCATCTCTAGAATATGGTCGGAAGAACGCATGCCTACTGATTGGAACTTAAGTGTGCTCTGCCCAATCCACAAAAAGGGTGATCCTGCAGTCTGTGCCAATTATCGCGGGATTAGCCTTCTTAACATCGCGTATAAGGTTCTGTCAAGTGTATTGTGCGAAAGACTTAAGCCCACCGTCAACGAACTGATTGGACCTTATAATTGTGGCTTTAGACCTGGTAAATCCACCACCGACCAGATATTCACAATACGCCAGATCTTGGAAAAGACCCGAGAAAGAAGAATCGACACACACCATCTTTTTGTCGACTTCAAAGCCGCCTTCGACAGCACGAGAAGAAGTTTCCTATATGCCGCAATGTCTGAATTTGGTATCGCCGCAAAACTTATACGGCTATGTAAAATGACGTTGAGCAACAGCAACAGCTCCGTCAGGATTGGGAAGGACCTCTCCGAGCCGTTTGATACCAAACGAGGTTTCAGACAAGGTGACTCTCTGTCGTGCGATTTCTTTAACCTGATGCTGGAGAAAATAATTCGAGCCGCAGAACTAAATCGGTCAGGTACCATCTTTTATAAGAGTGTGCAACTGCTGGCGTACGCCAATGACATTGACATCATCGGCCTTAACAACCGCGCAGTTAGTTCTGCCTTCTCCAAACTGGATAGAGAAGCGAAGCGAATGGGTCTGGAGATGAACGATGGCAAGACGAAGTATCTCCTGTCATCAAATAGACAGTCGGCACATTCACGACTGGGATCACAAATCACTGTTGACAGTTATAACTTTGAAAAAGTTGAGAACTTCGTTTACTTAGGAACCAGCATTAACACCAATAACAGCGTCAGCCTTGAAATCCAACGGAGAATCTCTCTTGCCAACAAGTGCTACTTCGGACTGAGTAGGCAATTGCACAGTAAAGTCCTCTCTCGACGGACAAAAACCATACTCTATAAGTCTCTTATCATGCCCGTCCTTTTGTATGGTGCAGAAGCATGGACGATGACAACATCAGATGAGAGGGCTCTTGGAGTGTTCGAGAGAAAGATTCTTCGAAAGATTTATGGACCTTTGCGTCTTTGCGACGGCGAATACCGCGTTCGATGGAACGATGAGCTGTATAAGCTGTACAATGACGTAGATATAGTGCAGCGAATTAAGAATCAGCGGCTCTGCTGGCTAGGTCACGTCGTTCGAATGGATGAAATAGCTCCAGCCCTGAAGGTTTTTGACGCGGTACCCGCGGGTGGTAGCAGAGGAAAAGGAAGACCTCCTCTGCGTTGGAAAGAATAAGTGGAAAAAGACTTGGCTATACTTGGGAATTTCAATTGGCGCCAGTTAGCACGAGATAGTGACAGCTGGCGTGCTTTGTTGACCTCGGCCAAAATCGCTTAGGCGGTTAATGCGCCAATTAAGTAAGTAAGCTCTGTTTAGCGATCACCCGACTCAAATATTGGAGTTTTTGTGCAAAAGTTACCAGCAATCAAGGAATACTCTTCGTTTGAAGCAAGTTATAAATAACACGGACAAACGACGACAAATAATTTCTGAAAAAATCTTTAAAATAATATCGGAGTCTTCTATATCAGAACTTGATATAGACTTAAGGTTTGAAATTGACTGAGAAAAGCAGGACTATTGACAGAGATCTCGTAGGATTTTTCATAAACTAGCTGAAATAATTTCGCAAATAAATCACACACCCTCATATTTCAACAGGTCGGAAAACCATTGGTTTCTCGCTTTTTATTTACATAAACCCAAAAGCTCATTGGAAATGTAACGATTAAATAAAAAGGTATGCAAGCAATAAAAATCTTTTTTGCAATTTAACTAGGCGTTGATAATCACCCTCAATATTGAATGCCTTAAACTTTTCGAACGTCTTATTCATAAGGTATTTTTAAGGGTATATTATTGCGAATAACTTAATCTTTTAAGTGTATAAAGTTTTATATGCAATATAATATATTGCTTCTGATTAATGTATACGAATCGAAGGGATCGCCGTACGAGTTTAACATGGGCCAATCTACAGAACAAATAACTTCAACAAAACTGATCAACTACAAAAAAGAACAAATTGTTTTTGTTTGAGACTGAAAGAAAGAATTTTAACTGATTGCATGTGTTCTGCTTATATTACTTTTATTAACCGTAACAAAATTTATGAAAATCTTAATTCTAAATAATAGTAATAGTACGAGGTCAAACTTTGAGAGTAAGCCCTGTTAGTCCAACGTCGCTCTTCAGAAGGCAGGTGGATATTTTCTTTGCAGACGGGATATAAATATTTGTTGTGTTGAACAAGGAATTTGCCACAGGATTTGGGTGGCTACGCAGTTTTATTGGTTACAGTCGATCTCCTTTTAATGCGGTTATTTTTAACGCGGAGTTTTCTACAATCCCACATTGTCACTTTTCACGCAGTTTTACTTCCGGTGTGAAACAACACTTTTTTTTTTGTAAATTGATTTCATTTTGCAAAAACGCAGGAAATTTTCCGTACAAATCGCGAAGTTTAATATTTAAAAAAAAAATTTCAGTACTAAAACATTATTTAAAAATAACATAATTTTCTTTTTTACTATTTTATAAATGACCATAACTCGACTGTGTGTACACTTTCGTACCTAGTACAAGAACAATTAAACAAAATATGAACGAATTCCAAAGCATCACCTTTTTTTCTGTCCGCTTGACATGAAATGCCGCAGAATGTCACATTATTCACAAAAGAATGCGAAACCCCTTTAATATGTTACCTACTTTTAAGAAGAAGATAAATTCTTGACAGCAGAATAAGTGTATAATTTTTTGTGAAAAGGTAATAAAAAGTTGTTTGCTTGTAGTGTTTTAAGACGGCAGCTTTATGCTTAACGGAAAGTCTTTAATGCATATTAAGAAGCATTTATAGCAAATTCCGGGACCAAATTCACTGGAACTGTGTGAATGTGCATAATGGATATAAATTTTGAAAATTATATCGAAATTGAATCAATCGAAATTATGGCTGAATTGTAATGAAACTAGTTATGAAAATACAGTAGCATTTAGTTATTTTTGTTAATTTGGCGCTTACACTATTTAGCTTAGTGATTGGCAGAGCTTCTCCTACTCTTTGCGGTGTGCGTCAAATATTTTAGCGGCTGTGCTCTGTTTAGCGATCACCTGACTCAAATATTGGAGTTTTTGTGCAAAAGTTACCAGCAATCAAGGAATATTCTTCGTTTGCAGCAAATGATAAATAACACGGACAAACGACGACAAATAATATCTGAAAAAATCTTTAAAATAATATCGGAGACGTCAATATCAGAACTTGACATAGACTTAAGGTTCGAAATTGACTGAGAAAAGCAGGACTATTGACAGAGATCTCGTTGGATTTTTCATAAACTAGCTGAAAGAATTTCGCAAATAAATCACACACCCTCATATTCCAACAAGTCGTAAAACTATTGGTTTCTCGCTTTTTATTTACATAAGCTCAAAAGCTCATTGAAAATGTAACGATTAAATAAAAATGTATGCAAGCAATAAAAATCTTTTTTTGCAATTTAACTAGGCGTTGATAATCACCCTCAATATTGAATGCCTTAAACATTTCGAACATCTTATTCATAAGGTATTTTTAAGAGTATGTTATTGCGAATAACTTAATCTTGTAAGTGTATAAAGTTTTAAACGCAGTATAATAAATTGCTTCTGATTAATGTAAACGAATCGAAGGGGTCGCCGTACGAGTTTAACATGGGCCAATCTACAGAACAAATAACTTCTACAAAATTGATCAACTACAAAAAAGAAAAAATTGCTTTTGTTTGAGACTGAAAGAAAGCATTTTAACTGCTTGTATGTGTTCTGCTTATATTACTTTTATTAACCGTAACCAAATGTATGAAAACTTAAATTATTTAAAAGAAACAAAATTTTATTTTTTACTATTCTTTAGAAGACCATAACTCGACTGTGTGTACACTTTCGTACCTACCACAAGTACAATTAAACAAAATATGAACGAATTCCAAAACATCACCTTTTTTCCTGTCCGCTTGACATGAAATGCCGTAGAATGTCACACGAAAAGAATTCGAAACCCCTTTAATATGTTACCTACTTTTAAGAAAAGAAGATAAATTCTTGACAGCAGAATAAGTGTATAATTTTTTGTGAAAAGGTAATAAAAAATTGTTTGCTTGTAGTGTTTTAAGACGGCAGCTTTATGCTTAACGGAAAGGCGCTAATGCATATTAAAAAGCATTTATAGCAAATTTCGGCACCAAATTCACTGGAACTGTGTGAATGTGCGTAATGGATATAAATTTTGAAAATTATATCGAAATTCAATCAATCGAAATTATGGCTGAAATGTAATGAAACTAGTTATGAAAATGCAGTAGCATGTAGTTATTATTGTTAATTTGGCGCTTACACTATTTAGCTTAGTGATTGGCAGAGCTTCTCCTACTCTTTGTGGTGTGCGTCAAATATTTTAGCGGCTGTGCTCTGTTTAGCGATCACCTGACTCAAATATTGGAGTTTTTGTGCAAAAGTTACCAGCAATCAAGGAATATTCTTCGTTTGAAGCAAATGACAAATAACGACGACAAATAATATCTGAAAAAATCTTTAAAATAATATCGGAGTCGTCAATATCAGAACTTGACATAGACTTAAGGTTCGAAATTGACTGAGAAAAGCCGGACTATTGACAGAGATCTCGTTAGATTTTTCATAAACTAGCTGAAAGAATTTCGCAAATAAATCACACACCCTCATATTCCAACAGGTCGGAAAACCATTGGTTTCTCGTTTTTATTTACATAAACCCAAAAGCTCATTTGAAATGTAACGATTAAATAAAAATGTATGCAAGCAATAAAAATATATTTTTACCATTTAACTAGGCGTTGATAATCACCCTCAATATTGAACGTCTCATTCATAAGGTATAATCCCACATTGTCTCTTTTCACGCAGTTTTAATGCGGTTATTTTTAACGTGGAGTTTTCTACAATCCCACATTGTCACTTTTCACGCAGTTTTACTTCCAGTGTGAAACAAAATTTTTTTTTTGTAAATTGATTTCATTTTCCCTTGTAAATAAGGGCACAAACACTCATATGTATGCATGTATTAGCGATCATCTGACTCAAACATTGGAGTTTTTGTGCAAAAGTTACCAGCAATCAAGGAATATTCTTCGTTTGAAGCAAATGACAAATAACACGGACAAACGACGACAAATAATATCTGAAAAAATCTTTAAAATAATATTGGAGTCGTCAATATCAGAACTTGACATAGACTTAAGGTTCGAAATTGACTGAGAAAAGCCGGACTATTGACAGAGATCTAGTTGGATTTTTCATAAACTAGCTGAAAGAATTTCGCGAATAAATCACACACCCTCATATTCCAACAGGTCGGAAAACCATTGGTTTCTCGTTTTTATTTACATAAACCCAAAAGCTCATTGGAAATGTAACGATTAAATAAAAATGTATGCAAGCAATAAAAATATATTTTTGCCATTTAACTAGGCGTTGATAATCACCCTCAATATTGAACGTCTCATTCATATGGTATAATCCCACATTGTCTCTTTTCACGCAGTTTTAATGCGGTTATTTTTAACGCGGAGTTTTCTACAATCCCACATTGTCACTTTTCACGCAGTTTTACTTCCAGTGTGAAAGAAAAATTTTTTTTTGTAAATTGATTTCATTTTCCCTTGTAAATAAGGGAACAAAAACTCATATGTATGCACGTATTACATTTTTCAAACGCCTTAACAAAATATAATATACGTATAAGTACATTAATGTACGTACATACATAGATGCCCAAGTAGGTACTTTTTTTTAAATTTAATTTATTATGAAATGAAGTCGTAGGGACTTTTAAGCTGCGAAGACTTCTATTATATCATCTGTTTTATTATCAAATCGATGATGAGTAGCCATTATGCCTTAACCGTTCTTCTCTCGTCGCAAAAAAGCGTTTAATCTTTTCAGTTTTAGAAAGTATCTATCCGCTGTTCATATAGTGCCCGGCATTGTCGCATTACTTTTAACCGGAGTTCGAAAATAACCCTCTTCGAAAATATTTCAAAATAACTCTTATTACTTGAGAAAAAAAATAACACACAAAACACAAAAAGTGTTTTATTTTTTGAAGGTGATTGCTTTTGCTCAGTGAGAAACATTATTTTTCATATAATTTATGTTACTGTTGGTTGGGGACACTTATCGCGGTGAAAAAAAAGTATTATTTGGTAACAGAAGAAAATTTTAACATTTGCTTTATGTTTCTGGTGTAATATTTTTGCTTTAGTGCTTGTTATTATTGTAGGATCTGAGAGATTTGGCCGTTTACCTGTAAATAGCAACAAATTAGATTTATTTGAAAACTTTAAATATGAAACTCCACATATATTTTTAATAGCGCTAGTTGTATTTGTCATACCAGCGACTCAAGTGTCTGTAGAAAGATGCTTTTCAGCGCTTAACTTTATTTTAAGTGAGAGACGATACAAATTAAATACGGAAACAATAAATTCATTATTGGTAATTAAACTAAGTTCATAAAATTATTATGCAGTGGCACGATTTTTATTTTTGCAAAAATGTGAATATTTGTAATTTACACACAATTTATGTTCAATTTTTATAAAAAATATTTTTTTTAAGGCATTACACATAATCGTACATTTGTATGTACTTATATGTAACCATGAAGAGAATTTATTAAATTTTTTGTAATTGACGATTTCATTGAGCTTGCAGCCAGTTTTATTGAAGATGTAATTTGGAAAAAAAACAACAAGAGTTTTTTAAATGGTTGATAGTACTATTCCGGAAATCAACACACTTCCTCATCAGACTTCTTTATTTAATTAATTATATGTATTCTTCATAACTACTTCTCCAAGGCTATGAACCAAGGACCTCGGAGTTGCTGCGATTTTTCCATCATCCTTAAACAAACCTACTACACACAAGAGCAACTGATCTGCCGCTATTTGAACTTGTTTGTGTGTTTGCAATTCTGTGTAAAATATAAAAAACCACCCATTTCAAAATTAAAATTTTATACATAAAAATGCATACCATAAATGTTCTCACCAATTCATTACACAGTGCGACACTCAAAAATTCCTGGGAAGTGATGTTATTTTTCTTGTAGGTCTTATCGAGTAGAACGAGAATCCAATTTTGGAATTTGTCAAACCCCCTCAAAATCTATCGAAACGAGAATCTGAAGTCCTCGGTTCTCGACTAAAGCAGTGGAATTTAGTGGAAAAAATTTTCAAATAACATCGGGTAGAAAAAACGACCGCACTTTGATACTTAGAGGAAGTTTTAAAACTGATGGCAATGACTGTGATCTAGTACATTGTGTAAATGTACCCAAATTATTTTCGGCTTTAAATTATAATTATAATGCAGATGAATGGCGACTTTTCATTGATGGATCGTGTAAAAGTATGTACCCTAAAAAAAAAAATTCATTCGTGTCCCCTTAATGAAGTGTGTAATGTCACCCTTAGGTTTAAAAGCTGTATTATTACACAATGAAAATCTCTTACCATCAGTTCCAATCGCGTATGGGGTTAACAAGAAAGAAACGTATGAAATGATGGAAAAAATTGTAGGGTTGATCGACTATGCCACGCATAAATGGAAAGTCATCGCTGACTTAAAAGTGTTGACAATTTTATTTGGCATGCAAGGTGGCTACACAAAATATCCTTGCTACCTTTGTGAACGACGAGAGTCACATCAGATAGGTAGGAAAAACGTTTTAAGCCTCCCATTGGTAAAATCTGAGGATGTTATCTTACCACCACTACACATAAAGCTGGGATACATGAAACAATTTGTAAAGAAATTGGATGTTAATAGCGAAGCTTTTCTTCATCTTAAAACTGTCTTCCCAAAATTAAGTGAAGCTAAAATAAAAGCCGGTGTTTATTAATTTGTTTTCATACCTACTTGTTTTTTATTTTTTTTATATTATGTGTATATAGGTATTTTCATTGGACCTCAAATTCGCAAAATTATGTGCGACTTTACCTTTATGAACAAGTTAAGCTGTGTTGAGAAACGTGCATGGAAGAGTTTTGTAGCGCTATGTGATAATTTCCTTGGGAACAACAGAAGCGACGACTACATCACGGTTGTAAACGAATTTTAAGTGCATATGGTGAAATGGGTTGGAACATGTCGATAAAAATTCGCATTCGCATTTGAGAGATCTAGTTGGATTTTTCATAAACTAGCTGAAAGAATTTCGCGAATAAATCACACACCCTCATATTCCAACAGGTCGGAAAACCATTGGTTTCTCGTTTTTATTTACATAAACCCAAAAGCTCATTGGAAATGTAACGATTAAATAAAAATGTATGCAAGCAATAAAAATCTATTTTTGCCATTTAACTAGGCGTTGATAATCACCCTCAATATTGAACGTCTCATTCATATGGTATAATCCCACATTGTCTCTTTTCACGCAGTTTTAATGCGGTTATTTTTAACGCGGAGTTTTCTACAATCCCACATTGTCACTTTTCACGCAGTTTTACTTCCAGTGTGAAAGAAAAATTTTTTTTTGTAAATTGATTTCATTTTCCCTTGTAAATAAGGGAACAAAAACTCATATGTATGCACGTATTACATTTTTCAAACGCCTTAACAAAATATAATATACGTATAAGTACATTAATGTACGTACATACATAGATGCCCAAGTAGGTACTTTTTTTTAAATTTAATTTATTATGAAATGAAGTCGTAGGGACTTTTAAGCTGCGAAGACTTCTATTATATCATCTGTTTTATTATCAAATCGATGATGAGTAGCCATTATGCCTTAACCGTTCTTCTCTCGTCGCAAAAAAGCGTTTAATCTTTTCAGTTTTAGAAAGTATCTATCCGCTGTTCATATAGTGCCCGGCATTGTCGCATTACTTTTAACCAGAGTTCGAAAATAACCCTCTTCGAAAATATTTCAAAATAACTCTTATTACTTGAGAAAAAAAATAACACACAAAACACAAAAAGTGTTTTATTTTTTGAAGGTGATTGCTTTTGCTCAGTGAGAAACATTATTTTTCATATAATTTATGTTACTGTTGGTTGGGGACACTTATCGCGGTGAAAAAAAAGTATTATTTGGTAACAGAAGAAAATTTTAACATTTGCTTTATGATTCTGGTGTAATATTTTTGCTTTAGTGCTTGTTATTATTGTAGGATCTGAGAGATTTGGCCGTTTACCTGTAAATAGCAACAAATTAGATTTATTTGAAAACTTTAAATATGAAACTCCACATATATTTTTAATAGCGCTAGTTGTATTTGTCATACCAGCGACTCAAGTGTCTGTAGAAAGATGCTTTTCAGCGCTTAACTTTATTTTAAGTGAGAGACGATACAAATTAAATACGGAAACAATAAATTCATTATTGGTAATTAAACTAAGTTCATAAAATTATTATGCAGTGGCACGATTTTTATTTTTGCAAAAATGTGAATATTTGTAATTTACACACAATTTATGTTCAATTTCTATAAAAAATATTTTTTTTAAGGCATTACACATAATCGTACATTTGTATGTACTTATATGTAACCATGAAGAGAATTTATTAAATTTTTTGTAATTGACGATTTCATTGAGCTTGCAGCCAGTTTTATTGAAGATGTAATTTGGAAAAAAAACAACAAGAGTTTTTTAAATGGTTGATAGTACTATTCCGGAAATCAACACACTTCCTCATCAGACTTCTTTATTTAATTAATTATATGTATTCTTCATAACTACTTCTCCAAGGCTATGAACCAAGGACCTCGGAGTTGCTGCGATTTTTCCATCATCCTTAAACAAACCTACTACACACAAGAGCAACTGATCTGCCGCTATTTGAACTTGTTTGTGTGTTTGCAATTCTGTGTAAAATATAAAAAACCACCCATTTCAAAATTAAAATTTTATACATAAAAATGCATACCATAAATGTTCTCACCAATTCATTACACAGTGCGACACTCAAAAATTCCTGGGAAGTGATGTTATTTTTCTTGTAGGTCTTATCGAGTAGAACGAGAATCCAATTTTGGAATTTGTCAAACACCCCCAAAATCTATCGAAACGAGAATCTGAAGTCCTCGGTTCTCGACTAAAGCAGTGGAATTTAGTGGAAAAAATTTTCAAATAACATCGGGTAGAAAAAACGACCGCACTTTGATACTTAGAGGAAGTTTTAAAACTGATGGCAATGACTGTGATCTAGTACATTGTGTAAATGTACCCAAATTATTTTCGGCTTTAAATTATAATTATAATGCAGATGAATGGCGACTTTTCATTGATGGATCGTGTAAAAGTATGTACCCTAAAAAAAAAAATTCATTCGTGTCCCCTTAATGAAGTGTGTAATGTCACCCTTAGGTTTAAAAGCTGTATTATTACACAATGAAAATCTCTTACCATCAGTTCCAATCGCGTATGGGGTTAACAAGAAAGAAACGTATGAAATGATGGAAAAAATTGTAGGGTTGATCGACTATGCCACGCATAAATGGAAAGTCATCGCTGACTTAAAAGTGTTGACAATTTTATTTGGCATGCAAGGTGGCTACACAAAATATCCTTGCTACCTTTGTGAACGACGAGAGTCACATCAGATAGGTAGGAAAAACGTTTTAAGCCTCCCATTGGTAAAATCTGAGGATGTTATCTTACCACCACTACACATAAAGCTGGGATACATGAAACAATTTGTAAAGAAATTGGATGTTAATAGCGAAGCTTTTCTTCATCTTAAAACTGTCTTCCCAAAATTAAGTGAAGCTAAAATAAAAGCCGGTGTTTATTAATTTGTTTTCATACCTACTTGTTTTTTATTTTTTTTATATTATGTGTATATAGGTATTTTCATTGGACCTCAAATTCGCAAAATTATGTGCGACTTTACCTTTATGAACAAGTTAAGCTGTGTTGAGAAACGTGCATGGAAGAGTTTTGTAGCGCTATGTGATAATTTCCTTGGGAACAACAGAAGCGACGACTACATCACGGTTGTAAACGAATTTTAAGTGCATATGGTGAAATGGGTTGGAACATGTCGATAAAAATTCGCATTCGCATTTGGACTTCTTCCCACATAATCTGGGCCAGTTTAGTGATGAGCAAGGCGAACACTTCCACCAAGAAATGGCTACGACCGAAAAACGTTTCGAAGGAAAAAAACAAAATAAATATGATGGTAGAATATTGCTGGTCAGTACAACGCGAAACTGACGATGTTGACCTAAGGAAAAAACGTTCAAAAAAGCACTTTTGATCTATATATTTTCATTTAATAATATTTATTAGTAAATTAAGTTCGTTGAAAATTTTTGCAAAAATTTCGTTCTCTAAAAAGTAAAATAACTCAGTCACTTTTTGGCCGATTTTTTAATAGAAACATTCGTTGAACTCGTACTCTTTGAATCTAATCAAAACTCATTTTCTGTTTTTATAAAATAGTGTGTGAAAATATCGCCAAAGTCAAAAAAAGAAGAAAAAGGGTAGCAAAATTTAAGTTTGTTGTGCAAAAACAAGTAAATTTCTTCAGCTCTATTAAGACGTCTATATATCTTTCAAAAGAGTGAGAGTCAGTTTCTTCTTTCTTAAACCGTTCTTAGAATGAAAATCGGTTGTTAATTAGCTAAGATATGGGCTAAGAAGTGCGCAAAAGCACGAAAAATCGGTTTTTTAAGGTTAAGTCGAGATTTTGGGGGTGTTTGACAAATTCCAAAATTGGATTCTCGTTCTAGTCGATAAGACCTACAAGGAAAATAACAAGAAAATAACAAACTGCGAAGCCAAATGGCTCATGAAGGTTCTTTCAAAAACTGCTCCAACAATAAATTCTATCCTAAAACCAAACGGAGAATGGACATCTACAACCGACGAAATGCTGGAGTTACTAATGACCACCTACTTTCCTGGGTGCTCTGATGGCTCCAACATCTTGCCAGGTCTCCAAACCATCTTACTCTTAAGGAATACCGCAGGGGATAAAGTGAGGAACGACAAGGTGGAATAGGCTGTAATGTCCTTCGAACCTTACAAATCTCCAGGACCAGACCGAATTTTTCCGCACAACCGCAAGCAGCGAAGGATCTTCTTCGTCCCCTGCGTACACAGATTTTTACTGCATGCCTTACTTTCACCCACATTCCTCATGTGTGGACGAAGGTGAAAGTCGTATTTTTACCGAAGGGAGGCAGGGCTACTCACGCGATTCCCAAAGATTTCAGGCCCATAAGACTCCCCTCATTCCTTATCAAAACTCTTGAAAGGCTTATAAATGAGCATATTTGGCGAAATATAAGGAAAGACAAAATCTCTTCAAAAGGAGTACACGCTGGGGATATTTCTAGATATCGTAGGAGCCTTCAACAATATCTTTCCCGTAGCTGTTATCAAATCACTCCATACTGTGGAGGTACAGCAGGGACTGGTGGACATTTTTGGACCCCTAATCAGGAAAAGATCGATCTTCTCAACAATAGGGGACAGCTCTAAATCCAAACATGTGGCTAGAGGTACACCCCAGGGAGGTGGTTTGTTACCTTTACTCTGGAACCTTACTGTAAGCGACTTACTCTTAAACCTCAAGGGCACTGGCTGCAAGGTCGTGGCATATGCTGACGACTTGGCAATCCTAGCAACGGGCAGACATCTTCAAGTCATTAGTGATTTACTGCAAAACACTCTAAATATCGTTTCTCGCTGGTCTGTGGAATGTGAACTTAACGTCAACCCTACCAAAGCAGTGCTCTTTACGAGGAAATATTAAATTCCCGACTTCAAACTACCATCTGTAAACGGAGTGGTACTTAGTCTTTCAACCGAGGTCAAATATCTCTAGATTAAAAACTCGACTGGAGGCGGAACATTGAAGACCGCTCCAAGAAAGCCATTGTTGCTCTATATGCAAGACGGTCGGGGATGTACATAGCTGTGATAAGACCCATTTTCTTCTACGAGGTCGTCGTATGTCGGCCGGCATTCAGCAGGACTCTTACCAGAGCCAAGCTAGAACGGGTACAGAGGGCAGCCTCAATGCTCACCAAATATTTAGAGATAATTTTAATCTTCTACAGCAAATTTACGGCGGCCTGCGTTGCTGCTAGGCTAAATGCGAACCTTCCGTGGAGAAATCTTAACTACGAGCACGCAAAGGTCCTGTAAACTCTGCCTGACAACCCGAGGAAGTTGGATTACACTTTACACCCTCATTTTTATGGAAATAGGTTCCCCACAAGAATCCCAGATAGGAGCAAATGGATAGGTATCGTAGACCTGGACCCAAGATCAACGGCTGTATACACAGACGGCTCCAAGTTAAACGAAAGAGTAGGCTGCGGGATTCACTCAAGTGATCTCGATCTAAACCTCACTGTAATGTTGTTCAGCCCGCACTGAACGCATTAATGGAAGCAGCTCGTAGCCTTACAGCGTGCACCTTTTTAAAACGAGGCATCACCATTTATTCTCTATAAAATCTATAAACTCCTACGGTACAACCTCCAAGGTAGCCATTGAATGCAGGTCGGCTCTAAACCAGCTGGCAGATATGTGATCCGTATGTATTGTATGGGTCGCCGGCCATAAGGCCATTCCTGGCAACTACCTGGCTGATGAACTAGCTAGGGAAGGGACGAAACTAACTGTGATAGACTCTGCTCAAGAGGTGGGTTCACCCCTAGCAGATAGCGGCTTGTCCAAGACGCGCAGACAATTTTTCAAAAGTTACTTTCCGGACTGTTAGCCGACTTGAACTCGGCAAGCATCTCTAACTGTCTACTCTACCTTAAGCGCACAGGATGGTTCAATTTTTGAAAAAAGGGAGGGAGGGAATGCATGGCTTACGCCAGTGGTGTCACAATGGGCCTCTTACAGCCTTAGTGTGCCACCATGCTCTTATGCGGTGGCAGTCGCTCTAACCTAACCTAGCCTAACATGGTAATATATAAAATAGGCTAAATAGTTGGCAATTCAACTAATAAAAAGGAATAATAACTATAGTTGGGTCAACATTTCGGAAGGAATGGAATCGCTCCTCTAAATATGGCTTTGAACAAGGTTATGTGGGAACACTTTAAAAATTGTATATCTACTGAAATAGCGCAGTCATTAAAAAACAATTTCATTGAGAGTGTTATTGAAATTGAAATAATTAGAAACATCACTATTCCCTTTAAATTTAGAAAATCTCAACAAAAGACATACTTTATATCGATAGAGTATTCAAAAATAAAATTGGTGGTATAAAACCCATATTTGAAGGAGTCATTAATGATTCCATAACCTATACCGGATACTTTTACACTCAAATGTAAATGAAATCTTAGAGTAAGGTGTTGTTTCCAATCTATGGAGAACCTCTATTTTAGTTCCACTACAGAAAATAAAAAATTCCATCAGCGCTGACGATATAAGGCCTTGTGTCAAAAAGATACTGGAAACAGTAGTAAAAAGCCAGCTTGTACAATATTTAGAGGAAAGAAAGAAGACTTGAGTAGAAATAAATATTTTTACGTTTTTACCTGAATCGCCGTTGATTTTGAAAATCCTTCATGTTCGACCACTGGATTGTTAAATAAAACACGCTCGGATTTTCTTAATGCTAACTTTATTTGTTTACAATATGTTGACAACAATTAACAACGCTATTTTATTCACGGATACTTATACTTACGCACCCGCAACTCTAAAACTCTTAGCTTACTGCTTTACAACATCACTCTTCAAAGTTTAATTACAAACTAAATTCCCTAACGCAATGGCAACACGCTTTTATACTCCAAGCTGCGTACACTGTGGCGGCTCTAGAACATTATCGTTCGTTATCGAAAGTTCTCGATTGCGATTGTTCCATTTGCGTGCTCTCGAAGTCTCTATCTTTTTCTCGGTTTGTCTTTCGTATGTCATTCGTGTTTTGGAATATCCCCACAATATAAAGTATTTGTTTTTTTTAGATGTGAAACGCGCTTTGGAGACAATTGACCATAAGCTGCTCCTATCCAATTACAGTTATCGTTGTCATTAAACTAAAATGAATTGAAAACCATATTACGAATCGGAATCAAAAAACAACAGTTGGATCGGCACTATCCGACAAAAGAGATGTTGTATTTAGTTGGATTTCCACAAGGTTCTGTGTAAGCTCTGATTTTGTTCAATATATCAATAATGTTAACTAAGTAAATATTGCGTTATCAATTAATTCGCTGATGATACGTTGCTCATGCTAAATGGAGTTAATGATAGAGATATATCAACTAAACTGCAGGATGACCTAAATGACTGGCTATGATTGAACAGACTTAAACTTAATGTCAATAAAACAAATTGGCCGAGCTTCTCCTACCATTTGTGGTGTGCGTCTTTATATTACACCACAAAATGCCCTCGGAGATTTGCCATTGCCTTCCGAGGGGTGACCATTGTTAAAAAAAACTTTTCTATGATTAATACGTCCATATCAAGGCGAAATTTGAGGAAAAGGAATTGCAAAGTCTAAATATAAGCAACGAAATTATTGAAAAAGTTAGAACGCTGAAATATCTAGGAATAAAAATTGATGATAAACTGAACTTTAATGAGCACATTGATTATACAGTGGGGAAGAGAGCTAAAAAATATACTTTACGCAACGAAGCTGTTAATACTTAAGTAGAAGATGGTGTATAGATCTATAATTGAACCTCATCTTATTTACTGTACCAAAGCAACATAACCGAGCAATCAGATTCATTCTTATTAAACGTTCTGGCACACCTAACGGAGATATGCTGGCCACACTTAATTGGTTGAACGTTAAAAAGCAGCTTTTTTACTGTACAATCGAGACTTGCCCGATTACTCATAGAATAACATAAAATATGTCAATAATGTACACTCCAAAAATACTCGGAACCGGAATGATTTTAATCTTCCGGCCTATAAAACAGAAACAGATAAATATAATTTGTATTACAAAGGCTTAAAAAGTTTTAATAAGTTGCCAAATGATAATAAATGTAGCAATATGAATGAGTTAAAAAGGAAATTGTGCAATCATTGTAGGACCCTTCCAATGTAGTGTAAGATGGGCGGGACTATTATTCGCAATGCATTCGTATATGGAACACTTTAGGGTTTTGCTAGAAATCTATATTGGTCTCACATGCAACCATTAAGTAGCCGAAACTAATCTCATCACAAAACTCATCACTAGCTGAAATCAGTGCATCGCCTTACGGAAGCTTGGGCATAAATGGCCCGTATACTGCAACGGAGTGACATCAACAATCATTGTATTGATATGCTTTAAATATCTGATCCCTTGTTTTTCACTTATACTTGGCAAAATTGTAATAGGGTCACTTCATCTCAAAGCGTCCTGGCAGTTAGGGTTAGGTCTTTTTTTCAATACATTTTTTTTATAGTTTCTACATCGTAATTCATGAGACACGTATTTGTTTCTTTTTGCTTGATTTTGAGTTCTTTCGTCGTGGGGAATTTTTTGAAAATTTGTCTGGAATATCGATTTTGCTCTTTTGGTGCATATTAAATTTTTTTTTGAAAATTCGATAACTTTGCGTAAAAATGACCGATCTTTGAAATTTTTTTTCTGTTAAAGGTAGTTAAAGGCTAACGCTAAAAGTACAAAGTTTGGAACATGATATATTTAAAATGAAAATTTTGTATCGTCATTATAAAAAAAAATCAAAAAATGTTTGACCTGAAAAGTTTCGAATTGCATCATTTTTTTTCCTTCATATATTTTTTTATAGTCATACTACGGTTCCTTTTTCGATTCGGCTTTTATCTCTTCATTCGAATCAAATCGGGGTCCCCAAATTTGTCTTTTCAGTTTGCTGAACAGCCAGAAGTCACACGGATCCAAATCAGGTGAATACGGTGGTTGTGGAACGATATCCATTGAGTTTTTGGCGAAATGGTCACGAAGAACGAGTGCAGTATGTGATGGTGCATTATTGTGGTGCAAAAACCAAGAGTTGTCTTTCCACAAATCCGCCCTCTTTAGGCGAATAGCTTCACACAAACAACGCGTAATCCTCAAATAATATTCTTTGTTAACACTTTGGGCCGTTTGAAGAAATTCGTAATGCACAACACCACGATAATAATAAGAAAACTCTCAACATGACCTTGCCTTTTGATCGAGTTTGGCATGATTATTTCGGTCTCGGCTCTCCTTTGGCACGATATTCGTTGGATTGATCGGTTGTTTCTGGATCGTAAGCGTACACCCAAGTCGCATCTCCAGTTATTATGCGTCCCTTCTTGCCCTGATAGTCGGAAAGCATCGTTTCACAGACTTCCATGCGACGCTGTTTTTCGAAAAAATTAAGTTTTTTTGGCACCAACCGCGATGTGACTATTTTCAGGCACAAAACATCTTTTAAAATGATGTTGACTGACCCATTTGAAATTCCAACAATATCAGCAAGCTCTCTAGTAGTCAATCGACGATTTTGCAGCACCAATAGACGTAAAATTTTAAACAGATGTCAATAACAGTACTACCAACTTAAAAATAAAAACATTTACCCGAATCGATAAATTCGGCAAGTTTAAATTGAAAAGTGTTACTAATATTTGTACACAGTAGTATATAAACGAAATTATGTAGCAGCCTCTACTAGCCTTAATTCGAAGATTGGTAATTTTTTCGCAAAGTTATCGAATTTTCCAAAAAAAATTAACATGCACCAATAGAGCAAAATCGAGTTTTCAGACAAAAGAAAGAACGACGAAAGAACTCCAAATCAAGAAAAAAGAAAATATACGTGTATCATAGATTTCGATGACGATACAATTTTTTTTATTTAAATATATCATGTTTCACATTTTGTACTTTTAGCGGTAGCCTTTAACTATAAACAGAAAAAAAATTTTGAAGATCGGTCATTTTTTCGCAAAGTTATCGAATTTTCAAAAAAATGAACATGCACCAATAGAGCAAAATCGAGTTTTCAGACAAATTTTCAAAAATCGCCACGACGAAAGAACTCCAAATCAAGCAAAAAGAAAATATACATGTATCATGGATTTCGATGTAGAAACTATGAAAAAAAATTTATAAAAAAAAAGACCTAACCCTAACTGCCTGAACGATTTGAGATGCAATGACCTAATAATGACAACGTGAAAACCGTTGCATTTTCACTATATTTTGATATTAATGTGTTTTAACAAAGTATTTTATAATTTAATGTGGCATATCCACTTTTTAAGCTTTGTACAAATACACCATTAGCTGAATTGACAACACCGGAATATCACAATTTCACATATTTTAATGTACCAACTGCTTTATATTCCACTGTTTTTGATATAAAAAAAAAACTGCTTTTTAAGTTGTTGGCATATATAAAACATAACACTTGTATAAATGCTTCACAATCGCACACTGGTGTGAGCGGGTTTGTTTACGATTTTGCCGTCATGTTGGTATTTTCATTTCGCTTCCTACTCTTATTCAGTACGCTATGACGTTAAAATGCCGAAATCTTTTAATTTGTCGTTTTTGGGTTGCGCCCATCTCTATAGCTACCTCAGTTTTCGCTACATCACACTGGTGAAATTGGCTTTTGTATATGGTAAACGCACTTACATATATTACGACACTTAAAGGATTTTTATAATTTTGACGGTCATTGTCTTGCTAAATAATTATTTGGTTATCAAATTAAAATTAAAAATTTTCTATGAATCTTTCATCTTGTATATCCTTTTAGTAACAGGGTGTTGAAATTTATTTTCTGGGCGTTTTTATTTTTGTACCCGGAAGCGTAAATTTTGTATTATTCTTTTCTCAGAACGTTTTTGTGTTTTTTGTAAAATATATTTGAATTCTTTGACATATGTCAATTTCATTAGAAAAGAGGTATTTAAATACGAGCACAATGCAGGAAGATGTTTTTGGAAACTCGTATAGGACTGATTAATATAATGATTATATTACATCACATAAATACAAAAAAAAATTAAAAAAATCGAAAAATTCACTGCAAGCGATTTTTATCATGCTTATTTTTTATATACACATATACGATTGTTTTTTTTTTGTGTTTTGAGACTTTTTATGACTGATGTTGGCTAAATGAGCAGCTTGGCAACTCGTTTGTCCGTCGACACATATATACGTCGACACATATTTATATATACATATACATTTCAAACACAACAATTATACCAAAAATATATACAAATCATGAACGAAGTAAGACAGAATGTGTTATGTGTTCATGTGGGAGCAGAGCTGAGAACAAAGACTTATAGCGCAGTTACCCACGAACGTATACGTAGCACAGCGTAGACGGCGGTAGAATCTCATTTTTACAAAAACTCATTACCGTAGCCTTAGCGTAGAAATCAGCTGCTATCTCATTGCGTACCAAATCGCTTCTTTTTGGTTAATTTGTTTTGTTCGCTCACTTTTATACATTGTTGCAATTGATTTATATATACATACATACATATGTAATAATATAAAATTAGTGAGTTTTCATTAACAAGGCGCTCTCATAAGATAGGTCGTGTCAGCTGACACCTACGCCCGTTCTACGTCTGTGGGTAACTGCGCTATAACGATAAGAGCAAAGAAAATCGTTGATCACATTTTCTTCGCTCTAGTCGCTTTAATCAACATGAACACGGAGGAGCTAATAAGTGAAATTTTTGCAAGGCCTGCTATATGGAACCAAAAAAATGCAAACCACCACCATTGAAAAATATTAATTTGGATTCATGGATATGTGTGTACTTCAAAAACTTTGAAATTTTACTTTTTTGATTTTAACATCTGACTTTTTCAATAATAAAATATTCAAAATTAAAAAGTTAACACAAATTAGATAATTTTTCTATTATAAGTAATTTTTCATTAAAGCTAAGTGCTTTTCATACCTATAAACACAACGAGAAGAGTTTTATTGGTTGTATCTTTAAAGATCCAGTACGCATTTAAGGGTTAAGTTAAAAAAATTATAATGTTGATATTTTTTGTAATACTCCAGGATGTTGTACGAGTGTGATAATTTACAATAAATCGCTCCTCATGCAAAATAGGTCTGCTATGACAATTGTACCATTTTTTTTTTTAACTTTTCTTTAATTTTTGATAAAGCATAATCAAAGGTTTCAGTATTCATTCGCATGTACTCCCAAAACTTGAAAAATTACGAAACATGTCAAAAATCTGCCATTCCTGTGTACTTTTATGGTAAATAAACTATAAAAAGAAGTTGAAGACATAAACAACATTTCACACATATCAACTCTTTTATCGCAGCTTCAATATAAACACCACATCGAATCGTTCTTCTATGCTGTGCTCTAGTCAGTGCCCTCTCAGCTCTCTTCGGTTTTATCGCAGCTCCAACATAAACACTACTACATCAAAGCGTAGATTTTTCGCTATGCTCTATTCACTGCTATCTTCGCTCTTATAGCAGCTGCGATAATAGCAGAGAAATTTGTAATCAGGTACCTTGTATATTTGTTTATGTTGGAGCTGCGATAATAGCAGAGAAAATAGTAAATGAGCATCGCGTATATGTGTTCATGTTGGAGCATAGCTGAGAACAAAGACTAACGATAAGAGCATAGAAAACACAGGTCTGCAACAAAAATGCTGTATGTATATTTCCCAACTGATTTCTACACCTAAATGTTCTGAAAACTAAAAAAACGTAAAATTTTATTATAAAAAAGGTTTTTTTTGGGCTAAATTGTAGGCATTAATAATAGGTATAATTTTATTTTGATTACTGTTTGTAAATGTTTACCATAACTATCATAAACTTTTAAATAAGGAACACACTGTGTGAGCTGCATTAACAAACATAAACAAGTTGTTACCTGAGCGTGCGCACTCCGATAGTGTAGAAAGTGGCGCGGCAAAATTACGTGTTAACTCGTCATTGTTTTGTAGATCTTGGTTCAGTATAGTGTAATGTCGTCTGTGCAGAAGTGTGTGAACTCGTCTGATAGTTTCTGTTATATTTGTGGCGAATATGATATTAAAGCAGCAAGTTAATATTACGGGCTTTGTAAAAAAATTATACTTCACGTATTTTGGCTAGGATATCACGATATTGTTTGGGCACCTCATAAAGTCTGCAAACGGGTTTATCAAATTCCCTTGCTTTTTGTGTCTATGGGATAGTAGAGACCGAACAAATCACTGGACCAAAAAGTGTTGGCCTCCTGCATGAAACTTTGGTGCCTCCTCATAAAGTTCTTCTGTCACCGCTTCACATAAAGCTGGAATTGATGAAGCAATTTGTAAAGTCACTTCCAAGAGATGGAAATTGCTTGAAATACTTAATATCAAAGTTTCTAGGCCTATCGGAGGCAAAGTTGAAGGAAGGTGTTTTCGTTGGATCAGATATTAGACGGCTTATGGCTGATACACTATTCATCACAACCATGACGGATCCTCACTGAGAAGGGCGGATTGCCTTTAAAGATGTTATAAGGAAATTTTTAGCCAATAACAAAGATCCTAACTACAAACAAATCGTCAAAAGAATGTTAAAAGCATTTCAAGCTTTAGGTTGCTTGATGAGTTTAAAAGTACATTTTCTTCACTCCCACCTCGACTACTTTCCAGCAAATTTAGGAGACGTGAGTGAAGAGAAAAATGATTTCACCATTTATTAAGGAGATAGAAAAAAGATACCAGGGAAGATGGAGCGTTTTAATGATGGCATACTACTGTTGGGCGCTTCAAAGAGACCTTCCCGATGCTTCCCACAAGCGAAAATGTACCAAAAGGAGTCTCACTGAGAAAAAGAAATGTGTTTAGTGCTTACTAATTAATGTATTTTACATAAATAAATTAGTTTTGTTATGTTATTATAAATGAAAAATTTTTTTTTTGAATCTTTTATATTTTATTTTAAGATGATAACTTGTTTAACATAGACACCTACATTGTCAGAAAAGTGACGTTCTATGACAAAATTAAAGTTATTTTCGGATTCAGCACACCCAAAAACATAAGAATTACACAAAAAAACCAAAACAGCTCTCAATTATTTTTTTTTGCAGACTTGTGAAATGGTTGATCACATTTTATTCGCTCTAGCCGCTTCGATCAACATGAAAACGGAGGAGCTAATAAGTGAAATTTTTGCAAAGCCTGCTTTATGGAACCAAAAAATGCAAACCACCACAATTGAAAAATATTAATTTTCTTTATTAAGGTAAAAAAAATTATAATGTTCATGTTTTTTGTAATACGAGAGTGAAAAGTTACAATAAATCGCTCCTCATGAAAAATAGGTCTGCTATGGCAATTGTACCATTTTTCTTAGCTCTTCTTTAATTTTTAATAAAGCATAATCAAAGGTTTCAGTATTCATTCGCATGTACTCCAAAAACTTGAAAAATTATGAAACACGTCAAAAATCTGCCATTCCTCAATAATTGGGTTTGCAGAAAATTTGCGGGATTCCTGTGCACTTTTAAATAAACTATAATAAAAAGTTGAAGACGAAAACAACACTTCTTCATCGGAATCGGAAATTTTTTTGGGTTTATTTACCTTCAAACTAAAACCGCACTGATGTCAACTCTTTTATCGCAGCTTCAACATGAACACCACATCGAAGCGTTGTTCTACGCTATGCTCAAGTCGGTGCTCTCTCAGCTCTCTTCGCTTTATCGCAGCTGCAACATAAACACTACATCAAAGGGAGGATTTTTTGATATGCTCTAGTCACTTCTATCTTCGCTATCATCGCACTTATCGCAGCTCCAACATAAACGCAACCTAAGTATGATTTGCGTATTGAAATAAACATATGTCATTTGAACTAAAGTAAAATTAAATAAAATATTGAAAAAATTGAAAATCCACTTCAAAAAAATGACGTCACCTACTATTTTTTCAAATTCAATCTTTGATAATTATCATGGGGTGAAACACGTCCGTTGCGTTTGATGATCGCAAAAATGTGTGGTTTTGTGTTATATAGTATGCTTACATGTATATTTGGGAGCACATGAAATTTGTAGAACATAGAAAGAGGACAAACTCCACGAGGAAAAAAGAAAGGAAATCAACAGGGCGTATTATATGGTATATACGTTGTACATAGATATATATATGTGCAAAGCGCCAACATAACCACCCCCAAAAATTCATTGAAGCTTTCAAAATGTATTGTATCATTCCATTTAATATGCTTACCAAGATCGAAAGCGAACTGTTTGTAAAATGTTAAAATTTAGCCTCATTTCGACTTTAGATAATCTACAGCTAGTCGCAAGTATAAAATTCTAATATACAGTTCACTTAACACCATAAAACCCCACATATCTTTATATGCAAAATTTTACATTTGAATTCTCCAAATAAAATATAGTTCGCTTACAATCAAACAATCTTGATACAAATAACAAAAAGTATAACCCGCTTTTATATACTACAAAGTCGCACTAAAATAAATACACTGAAAAAGGAAAAATATTGTACAAATAAAATAAAGGCGATAATATCAAAATATAGAATACACCCCATATAGTTTATTTGGATATATTAAAAGAGCGGTACAATTTAATTGTATATTAATAGAAAATCCTCTCATTATATTTTAATTATTTGATTTCTTATCTTAATGCCATTTGATAAATTCCCGATAAAAAAAAAAAAAAACACCTCTGTAGATATACCAAAAATAGATGATGACGATAAGCATCAAAGCACACTTGCATAAGCTACACGCTCAAACCAGGGTGCAAAGCAAAACAAAAAATAATAAAAGATTTTTCCGCAACAAAATTTATTTAAAGACAATTCAGAATCCGTTCTGGAAATAAAAATCAAAATCTTGACAGATATACCAGAAAATTGTAAATCCTCAGCTTACGCCAAATATGAAAACTGCTTAGACCATTACGAGGAAACAAAGGCTATGATCTTCGAACAATTAAAGTTATTAAAGCCTATTGCACCTACCCTACCCCCCTGAGTAGAGCTTCCCCAAACACCAATACAGGAAGCAAGTTCAGGAATATGCCTTAAAGTGAGTGCCAGCGGAGGTTATGAGCAATGGCCGTCCTTTAGGGACATGTTTACAGCCGTATACATAAACCATGCAAAAGCGCAAAAACTGTATCATCTCAGATATAAAACGAAAAGTTAAGCAGGCGCTATAGTAAAACAGTTCACCCTTAATGATGACAATTCCAATCTTGCTTGGGAATCATTAAAATATCGTTATGAAAATGGTTTATAACCAAGTATCGATTTTTATGAACTTGCCAAAGATATCAAAAAAAAAGGCTGAAAAATTTTTAAATTACCGTACACTATAACAAATTCTTTGTCAGTTCTTTCGACACAGAATATTCCCACTGATAGCTGGGACCCTATTTTGATAATTATATGTGCTGCCACTTTACCAAAAAAATCGTTACTCTAATGGGAGCAATCGCTCTTATCCTGAAAGAGATGCCCTGGCAACAAATGGAAGACTTCCTGACTTTCCAATTCGAAATCGCAGAAAGGGTAGATAAAAAATTATCAAAGCCGAAAAACTCACAAGACTTCAATAGAAGCTTCACTAAACCCCAAGCCAGTAACAATAATTTTCACAACAGGAGTTCCAATAAAACTCAATCGTTCATTTCCGAACAACACAGATATTTTTCATGCAAACTGTGTAAAAGAGGTTACAAATTAAAATCATGCGGGAAGTTTACGAACCTTTCAATAAATGAGAGGAACAATTTTGCCAAATGAAATTAACTTTGTACTAATTGATTATCACATTCTTCCGCATTCAGTGATTCAGAGCAAATTCATTCGCGTTTACTGTCATAAAATATACCATAAAAGACACGCCGAAAACCAAAATCCCGTAAATTCTCACGAGGAACCATGCTGCTCAAACGCAGCTACAATACAAACGCTTCACTCCGAGAATGCAAGCAAAATATTAATACCCACTGCGGTGATCGAAGAAAGATGAGAGACATACACGTTCAAACTTTAGTTCTTCCGCAACTCACAAATATGCTTCCCAGCTATCACATAAAAAGCAAACATTGGCAAAAGTTTTTACATCTAAAGTTATCTGACCACAATTGTAACGCCCCCGCCCAAATCGATATTTTATTAGGAAGCGGCCTAATCCCCCAAATATTGCTAGAAGGTGTTGTTTAAATTACCAATACTTTATTGGCTCAAAACACCATCTTCGGATGGATTCTAAGTGGCAAAGTATCAAAAAAAAACATTCACAACACATATGGAAGATGTCTGAACGTAAATCTAAGTTCGCAATTGAGAAAATCTTGTGAGTTAGAAGAACTCTCCCCATCACCCTTACTGTCCCAGAAGGTAAGTTTTGTGAAGATATTTATCCATAAAACCACAAATAAGAGACAAGATAACGGACGGTACGTCTTTCGAATACCACTCAAACCTCAATTTAATTGCGCCCCCCTTTTAGCCGTTCGAACACTACAACTCTAGCAACCCCAGTGTTAAAAATACAAACGTATGTGGACGATATATTATCCGGAAGCCACAGCTGTGAGTCACTCTCTCAACTGATTCAAACCCTCAACTAAGATGGGTTCCCCTTATAAAATATTACGACCAACAACTTCGTAATAGTACAAATTATTAATAAAGAAAATTTGTTAGACACAAATTTCTACAATTTGGAAAAAGAAATTATTGCCAAAACATTGGGAATTCAGATGAACGCGATATCAGATCAATTATCATACACTTTTGAGTCAATATCTGCAATATTCGAAAACTAAAAGGCAATTCCTTTCGCCGGTTGCAAATCATTTAGGCCTGCAGGATGGCTTGCTTCAATTATGATGCAAGCTAAAATCCTCATACAAGAATCGTGGATAGGCGGAACAGATTGGGACGAACACGCTGAACCATTCTGCTTGGTGAAGTGGTCCCAATTTGCAAATATCTTCATATAATTTCGGAGATGCAAATTCTTCGATGAGTTAATGATTCCCCTGCAAACGACGTCTTTTGCGACGCTTCTAAAAAGGCATATTGTGCAGCTGTATATGCGCACACGCAACATAATTGCAATAATAAATTCACGTTTGAGGAATTTACAACAGTTAACTCGAATCGAAGCCGTTCCAAACTAATGTGACAAACCCCTCTCCGCACTCTTGGAAGATCCCTCTTATTTCACGGCCCTCACTCATGGGCATTTCCTCATAGGCGCGCTACTTCTGGCCAGCCCCGAGCCAGTAAATCCGTCTCTCTCATTCATAAATAGATGGGAACTAATAAAGATTCTCCATCATGAATTCAGTTTTCGATGACAGAGAGAATAAATTAACCTCCTTAAAAGATACCGATGGTAAAATGGTCAAGAAGCCCCAAAAATTTGAGACAAATATCCCCCGCCCTACCGAATGGCGACTCGGTCGCATAGAAAAGGTACATCACTGCTCTAATGGTCATATTAGAGTAGTTGATCTACGTACGCAAAACGGCAAACGCTTACCATATAAATAATTAAATGAGTTATCCACAATGAAACCACAAACTCAGCACTTTGATTGTCTAACTCTATTATCCACTTGCAAAAAACTGACGTAATTTTTTAGCACTATAGTCCTTTTCCCATAGATATAAATATGGACGCTTAAATGCAAGAAAGAGCCCCCTCAACACCGATCCGTTCGGCAGTCACTTTGCCATGCAGTGCCCCAACTCCGACACGCACCGCCCAAAGCAGCGTACCGCCTATTGCAGCGCCCCGCTCTTATGGCGTACGGATCACGCCTACTCCAACCGCTACACCTCGACACTACGCCTCCACGTATGTGGCTGCAGCACCCACCGCAACAGCAAGGGCAACATCGAGATCGCCCGACATTCGGTATCCTCTAAGCTCTCGTCCTCATCATCTACGCCTGTGTGCGATTTTTAGGGCTATGCAGCCCTCACGGCGACAGCAGGTAGAACAATCGCACGTGTTATGTTTGAGCTGTTTGGCGCGGTCACATGCGACTAGAGCGTGCACCTCTGGGTTAATCTGCTACACCGCACCACTAGACGTGTGGCACCAGAGCGCACGACTCTGTGTAACAACGGTTGGCAAAGACCGCATCCACCTACCACCACCCCAACAGCCGCCAACCAGAATCCAGCGTGTATATCTATTTTAAATTTTAAAAAATTGTAATAATTCACAAACTTATTGAGCTCGAGGCCAGTTTAATGAAGATTTTTATTTGGAAAAACAACAACAGTTTTTAAATGGTAGGAGTTATAGTACTATTTCGGAAATCACCACATTTCCTCATCAGACTTCCTTTTATTAAATTAATTAAATTTATTTTTCATAACCACTTCTCCCAGGCTTTGAACCCGGGAGCTCGGAGTTGCAGAGCCAACACGCTACATATTGTGCTACGCTAGCCGAGTGGACTGTTGTGTTTATTCCATCTTCTGAACTACAATAACAACAATCCTAAAAGTCACTGCACATCATAAGCCGCATGACTGCCAGAATGCAATACTGTTGCGAGAAAAATGAAGATCGAACATTCGCTAGCGAGAACGTTCGATAACGATCGATAATGTTGTAGAGTTGCCATAGATCTTACAGCTTAGAGTAAGTTAGTTTGTAAGCTGACTTTGAATAGTAAATTGGGATTGTTAAATAAATTCCAAAAAATAACGAAGGAAAAAACGAACGGAATTTAGCAACTTCCAGGAGAAATGATAGATTTGTATAACGATTGTGGAAAGCCATGAAGCAGGAAGGATTTGACGTTGGCAACTACGAGTTCCAGGGTAAACCTGAGAATACAACCGCGGTGGTTGAAGAAAAGAACAAGGGTGCTAATGCATCAACGGCTTTTGACACAAACGCGCATCAAAAGCAAGACGCCATACAACACAAATGAGGCAATATTGATATGTTTTTAACAAAGGCAGTTCATATATAAATTGCGTCTGACCTATCAACAGATTCATTTTTGGCAGCTCTTAAACGTGTGACTGTCAGAGGAGGCTTACCAACAGATACTTATTGCGATAACGCAACACATTTGGTAGGTGCCAGCAGAAGGTTTCAGGAGTTAAAGCCGTTTCTGTTCGACAAGAAACATCAAGAATTAATAATACATTTTTGCGTTATCCAATTCATAAATTTCTAGCATGGCGAATAGTAATCTTACCTTCGAAGAAATGAACACAGTGTTGATAAGCATCGAAGCGATACTTAACTCGCGTCCAATGTCACCTGTACCAGCAGACCCAAGCGATTATGAGGCGCTCACTCCTGCTTATTTTCTGATTGGCACTTCTCTAATGGAAATCCCAGCAATGAAAACTGCAACAAGGATCACATCAGTAAACGGGCTCGCATTTATTTTGGCGGATCAAGCAATTATTTTGGCGTAGATGGTCACGCGACTATATCAGCAGTCTGCAAACGCGATCTAAGCCGATCATTGGTAACCCGAATATGTCTGAAGGAACGATGATAATTGTTCACAAGGATAACACACCTCCACAACGTTGGACCATGGGACGTGTCATCAGGGGAATTCCTCGATGCGATGGTCGGATAAGTAGTCGATATAAAAACATCGAAAGGATAATTGCGTCAAACAATTCACAAATTAGCATTACTACCTGCTTGAAATTTATTTCAATGGACCCGGGACGTTGGGTCACATTGTATGCGCTCTTTGATACACCAGCCTCGTAAGCCGCCGCTGAGCTGCATAGTAGTTTCTACACTTTTGCAAAGGTCCGACAATCGCTTAAACATCACCAGTTGGCTGTGATAAGAATTCAGCAAGCCGCTAATTAATTGCCCTTGAACTGAAAATTTGAAGTAACGTATATATGTAAGTTAACATAAGCAGCCCTTTGTCAACAATAAAGTCCGCGCGTGGCCTGAGTCAGCGAATCCACATTCTCACGCTGACAGCTGGCAGTTAACATAAGCAGCCCTTTGTCAACAATAAAGTCTGCGCATGGCCTGAGTCAGCGAATTCACATTCTCACGCTGACAGGTGAGTCACAGCGCTAGCGCAAGACGATCCGTTCACTGTAAACAACAAACTTGCAGCTGGCCTAAGTCAGCGAATTCACATTTCCACGCTGACGGGTAAGGCACAACGTTAGCGATAAACTGCAACGCAAGTGTCGGCGTCGTATCCGCTGCAATAACTCTACAACTACTACTAACATCGAATTGCGGAACACAACAACTACGACAAGGTGCAGGGACCTATTTAAGACATTAGCTTTAGAATGTAAGTTTCAGTTTGTAACACAGAACTCATCAGACAGCATGATCTGATTAATAAAGTGATAATAATAAATAATCATTTGGACTATTGATAATTGGCGCCAACTTTTCGGGAACAAAAAAATAAAGTTCGATAAAAAATAGTAAAAACTATTCGGGAATAATTGTACGGACCCATCAAGGAGGAGACGTCACAAAAAAGGAATCACGGACCAAGGGAGATCAAAAATTTCTACGAAAAATTAAACAATAGAATTAAGATTAAAAAATATGTAAGTAGAGTGCAAAGTATAAAAAATATAGTGTGTTAAATTGTTCTACTAGAAAAATAACTAGAAAAGAAAACTTGTGTTAAATATAATTTACGCTATTAACTGTAAATCTTTGCACGAGTTTTTGAAAATAAATATATTTAAAAATATGTAAGTAGAGTGCAAAGTATAAAAAATATAGTGTGTTGAATTGTTCTACTAGAAAAATAACTAGAAAAGAAAACTTTTGTTAAATATAATTTACGCTATTAACTGTAAATCTTTGCACGAGTTTTTGAAAATAAATATATTTTGCGCAGGCCAGCTTATTGGTATCAGTTTTGTTTCAAGCTCATGAGTGATCAGACCCGGACAAAATATTTCAGAGCCTTAACGGAATAGAACTTAGTAAAAGACGGTGCAACAATAGGGATAATACAGAAAATTGGTGGACAGAATATAGAGTGGCAGACAAAAGACAAAAAATGGCGCTGGAACCAGACCAATTAAGGGCATTAGTAGAAAGTGCAGTTTGTAGTGCACTTGCCACTCAAAGAGAAAATTTCGAACAAAAGCTTGCAAGTATTAATCAACGACTAAATGACGTTCAAATCAACACACCGAACATAGAAACATATAGGGGAACAGAAATTGTACCCGGGAATAGATGTAAGGAGCCACTCGATATTGTAAAATCCTTACCGGACTTCGACGGTAAGCAGGATAATAATGTATCGTGGCGACAGGCGGCACACACCGCCTACAAAGTTTTTAAAGGCTATGAGGGTAGCAGCAAACATTATCAGGCTGTTGGCATCATTAGAAACAAAGTCAAAGGCCCGGCCGATATGTTTCTGGCCTCATTTAATACCGTTCTAAATTTCAAGGCCAAAAGTAACCACCTTGATTTTAGCTATTCCGACAAACGACCAATCTACTTGATCGAGCAGGAGATGTCAACTCTCCGCCAAGGAAGTTTGTCACTACTCCAATATTATGACGAGGTAGAAAATAAGTTAACCCTTTTAACTAACAAAACGATAATGACTTACGAAAAATCAATTGCTGCATCACTAAACGAAAAATACAGAATGGATGCATTACGCGTATTTATTTCAGGGACTAAGAAACCCCTTAGTGATGTGTTATTCTCAGTCCGGCCTAAAGATCTACCTTCGGCTCTAGCGTTAGTACAAGAGGTGGAATCTAACCATGAGCGATACAAGTTCGCAAGCACATATGCCAGGAGCTTGGAAGACAAAGCCCAAAGGCTAAAGATAGAACAATCTAGGGAAAAAGGTACAAGTAGTAGATATCAAACAAATGACACGTATCTTGCGAAAAATCCCCATTTTAACAGAACGCGGGACTTCAACAGCAAGACTCTGCAGAAACTAGAGCCAGTACAGCCAATGGACGTTGATACCTCGCAACGCTTCAGAGAACCTACAGCACAACAGAAAATAGTGGATACTCATCTCGATATCCTAATAATCAAAATCAAAAATACGGACAGACAGTGAAGAGACCAAGTAATGGTTCTGCAAAATTCACAGAACCAAAACAACAACGGGTTAACTACCTGCCAAACGTAAATTCTACTTCTAATCAAGAAGATACGACTTATCATGAGGTAGCAAACTTAGAGGCCTCATCAATCGAAGACGACCTTGCTGAACCTAACCAGTTAAATTTTTTAGACCGAACTCGTTGCTACCGTTCATTGAAAGAACAATTGCAGGGAGAAAGCTAAAATTATTAATTGATACGGGGGCATCAAAAAACTATATAAAGCCTCTAAAAGTGCTTAAGCACATAACACCTGTCGAAAATTCTTTCTTGGTAAAATCAATCCATGGCTTTACTCACATTAAAGAAAAATGCACGGTCAACCTTTTCGACACAAACAGTAGCTTTTTTATACTCCCGTCTCTTTCAACATTCGACGGAATAATAGGTCTGGATTTGCTATCGCAAACAGACGCAACAATAGATTTAAAATCAAAAAAAACAATAACCAATAATGGCTCGGAAGAAATAAAGTTTTTAAAGTGTGCAAATGTAAATTTCACAAGAGTAGAGGACATAGAAGTCCCCGAGGTTGTAAGGGGCAAATTTCAAAATATGGTGAAAAATTTGTTACGAGTTTTTTCTGATCCTTATGAAGCCCTACCAAATATTGTCGCCACTATTCGCACATAAAGTGATGACCCGGTCTAAGCTATACCCTTATCCAATGGGTGTAGCGGAATTCGTGAATACTGAAATTCGCGATTTACTAAAAAATGGTATTATCTAGGTCACCATACAACAACCCAATATGGGGTGTAGACAAAAAAGGAACGGACGAACAAGGCAATGTGAAGAAACGTCTTGTAATAGACTTCAGAAAATTAAACGAAAAAACCATCGATGACAAATACCCCATTCCCAATGTAACCGTAATACTATCAAATCTAGGAAAGGCCAAGTATTTCACAACACTTGACCTGAAATCCGGCTTCCACCAAATAACTCTCGCAGAGTCCGATAGGGAAAAGACCGCTTTCTCGGTAGGCAACGGAAAATACGAATTCTGCAGGCTTCCTTTTAGTTTGAAGAATGCGCCCAGCATTTTCCAAAGAGCTATCCACGACGTATTGAGAGAACAAATAGGAAAGTCCTGTTATGTTTACGTCGACGACGTTATTATCTTTTCAGAAACCTGAGAAAAACATGTCGAGCATATCGAGTGGGTTTTAAAGAGGTTACATGAGGCTAATATGAGAATTTCGCGCCAGAAATCACAATTTTTTAAGGAAAGCGTTGAATACTTAGGCTTTGTTGTGTCTAGGGGAGGCATTAAAACAAGCCGCAGCAAAGTAGAAGCTATCCATAACTACGAGAAACCCGCCACTCTTTTCAATGTCAGATCCTTTCTAGGTTTAGCAAGCTATTATCGTTGCTTTATTAAGGAGTTTGCGGCAATAGCCTTTAACAGATATTTTGAAAGGAGAAAATGGCAAGGTTAGCGCCACACCATCGAAAAAGATTAAAGTGGAATTAGACGAAAAACAATCACTTGCTTTTAACAAATTGAAGGAAGTCCTTACATCGGAGGATGTTATGTTACTCTACCCAGACTTCAGGAAGCCATTTGATCTAACGACAGACGCTTCATCTTTGGGTATAGGGGCAATACTGTCACAAGACAATAGGCCAATTACTTTTAGAGGAGGATGCCCAATCAGATTTGGCTACAATCCACAGCGAAATGTCACTATCCTATACGATAGAAGGAACCGAGAAACCATTAAATTGTTTCCGAAACCAAATCGTTTTAGAGGAAGCAGACATGACTTTAAGACGGAGCTTCATATACTTTGGCAATAAAACTCGTCATATAATTCAATTTACAAATAGGAAGCACCTTATTGAGGAGATAAAAATAGCTGTAAACCCAAATGTGGTAAATGCCATACATTGCGATCTACCAACATTGGCCACCATACAACATGAATTGGTAAGGAGTTTTCCGTCAACAAAGTTTTGGCACTGCAAAAACATGGTGTCTGATATTGTCAACAAAAACGAACAAAGGGAGATTGTTGTTGCTGAGCATAATCGAGCTCACAGACCAGCCCAGGAGAATATTAAACAAATCCTCTGCGATTACTATTTCCCAAAGATGACCAATTTGGCGAACGAAGTTGTCGCGAATTGTAAGATCTGTAGTAAGGCCAAATACGACAGGCACCCACGTAAGCAGGAACATGGTGTAACTCCAACCCCCTCCTATACCGGGGAAATATTGCACATTTATATCATTCGACAGATAAAAAGTACTTTCTTACCTGTCTGGACAAATTCTCAAAATTTGCGGTGGTGCAACCTATACCTTCTCAAACAATTGTGGAAGTAAAGGCCCCAATCATTCAGTTAATGAATATATTTCCAAACACAAAGACTAGTTATTGTGATAATGAAGCTTCTCTAAACTCTGAAACGATAACCTCATTATTAAAAAATAGTTTTGGTGTAGACATCGTAAACTCACCACCCCTTCATAGCACCTCGAACGGGCAGGTTGAACGCCTCCATAGTACACTTTTGGAGATAGCCACATATTTGAAACTGGACAGAAAAATTAACGAAACAACAGACCTCATATTAATGGCAACAACTGAATACAATCAAACGATTCACTCGGTGACCAATATGAAACCAATCGAAATAATTCACCCCAACCCACCCCAAATGAGGAATGAGATAAACATGAAAATAATGAAGTCCCAACAAGCACAAATGGATAGGAATGACCCCTCCAGACAGAAAAGTGTATTCGACGTGGGGGAAAGAGTATTGGTAAAGACTAACAGACGACTCGGAAATAAACTATCCCCTTTATATGTTGAGGAGAAAGTTGAGGCAGACTTAGGAACCACGGTTCTCATAAAAGGGAGGGTGGTCCATAAGGACAACCTAAAGAAAAGGAAAATTCCTAGCATATTTTAGAATTCTTTAAATAGTGTTATCGGAGCCTATGATCCCACGCCCAAATTTGCAAAACACTTACTTATGGTGAAATGTTTGAAATATCTGTTGGTTATAATTCATATAATTAACTACCTATGATTTACAAGTTTATAATGTTTCTTACTTTAGTATTTTAAGGGATGGTTCTCGATTTCTTTAATATAAATGTTGATTTGCACGTTCTTTGTCCGTCGAAGATAAAGAAGAAAAGAAGTAAAGCCATTATGCAAACGTCAAGCAATTCGCTTGTCAGTTGCGTAAACAGGGTGGCATGTCGCAGTCAGGTGCTGCCGTATGACCGCCTCGATCTCCATTAAGGCACCACGTAGCAGCTCTTCAGAAGGACGTTGTGTTTGTAGGATCCGTGGAAGGATATCCTTTACTGAGCGAACGAGTCGCTCCCATGCACCGCCCATGTGTGGCGACGCCGGTGGTATAAAGTTCCATTTTGTGTTGGAGTTTGTAAAGGCGCGCACGAGCTTATCTTTGTCCATAGCGTTGAAGGCAGTGATTATTTCCCGTTGTGTGGCCTTAAAGTTGGTGGCGTTGTCACTCCAAATCTCGTGGGGTACTCCTCGCCGGGCCATGAAATTACGGATAGCAAGAATGCATAAGTCTGCGGACAGTGAATTTGCAATCTCTATATGCACCGCTCTCGTTGTAAGACAGGTTAGGAGCACGCCATATCTCTTCTCAGTGCTTCTACGTACCGCTATCAATATCGGCCCGAAGTAATCAACGCCCACGTACGAAAATGGGCGGACAAAGGGTGTCACTCTTGCCGCGGGCAGAGCGCCCATCTTCGGTGGCCGGGGAACTGCACTGCGATTTCGACAAACCTGGAAGTCACGGCGTATTTTGTTTACAACTGTGCGTAGTCGGGGAATCCAGAAAGTTTGGCGAATTTCATTAACCACTGTCTCAGAGCTACCGTGAAAATGTTTTACATGATAGTCCGAAACGATAAGTCGAGTTACTTGGTGGTCTTTAGGCAATATGACTGGGTCTTCCTGCCCTTGCAGATTTGATCTACTACTGAGCCGAAGCAGTGATGTATTATCTAAGTACGGTGAAAGCTTGCGTATAGCGCTCGTACGAGCGACCGGCTTTCCTTTTCGTAGCAAGGCGATCTCATCGGCGAATGCGTCAACTTGGGCTTCTCTCCAGATCAGTATTTCAGCGCGCTTAAGATCGTCTTGTTCTGACAGTAGAATATTCGGTTGGCTCCCCTTGCGAAAGATCCTCCAGATACGGGCGATTCGTACAACAATGGCCGTTACCCGCAGGAGGCGAGACCATCGAGAAAAACATTCATATATTGACAAAAACGTTTGAGGCGGGTACACCTCTCCGTGGTGACCTACGTACTTGGCTCTAAGTTCTTCGCCGGTTGTCTGGTTGCTCTCTATATCGCTCGGCCAGTACGAACGCGCGAGTTTCAAGAATGGCGGCCCTTTGAACCAACGGCTCTCGTTTGAGAAATCCGGTGGTTTTTTCCACTTTGTAGCGTCATCTGCCACATTCTCCGCTGAGGGAACCCAGCGCCAGTCGTTTATCTCTGTTAGCTCCAAAATTTCGCTGACCCTAAAGGCTACAAACTGCGAGTAGCGTCGGTGGTCAGAGCGAATCCAGGCCAGTACTGTACGAGAGTCGGTCCAAAAGGTCCCACGTCTGATAGGAAGCGTATGCGAAGCGATTACGCCTGCAGCCAATCGCGCACCTATGACAGCGGCCTGAAGCTCTAGTCGCGGAATAGAAAGCATCTTTATTGGTGCCACCTTCACCTTGCTGCTTATTAGGGTGCAATTTACAACGTCACTACGAGTATGGCGTAGATAGCATGTGGCAGCATACGCGTTTTCGCTGGCGTCAACAAACACATGCATCTCCAGCTCGGACTCGCGCCCCAAGTTGTGAAAGTAACATTGTGGTATCTTCAAGGCCTCCACCTTAGGAAGTAGATTGGCCCATGTCAGCCAGCTAGAAAGGTGCTCGTCAGAGAGGCTATCATCCCAAGCGCAGCCGGAACGCCAGACTTCCTGAAAAATTATCTTGGCGTAGACAGTGTAGAAATTAAGCAGCCCCAAGGGGTCAAAAATGCTCATAACAACGCTCAATACTTCCCTCTTGGTTGGACGGCGATGGCTGCGCAGCAGGTCACAATTTTTGTGGTGCTGAGCGAGTCGGAACGTAAAACAATCCTCTTTGGCGAGCCACCACAGGCCCAAGACCTTCTCGGCTGGTAATTCTTGAGGGTTTTCGAAGCGTATTTCCGAAACTTTAGCTTTAACTTTAAGTGTGTCCAGCACCGCCTCGGAATTCGACCGCCAGTTTCTGATGTGAAACCCAGCTTTACCGTGAATGAAACTTACGTCGCTGGCAAGCTGAATAGCTTCCTCTGCTGTGTCTACGCTGTCGAGCATATCGTCAACATAGTGGTTCTCGACAATACATTCGACGGCTCTCGGATAACGGTTGTGAAATTCGACGGCATTTCGGTTTTTTACATACTGCGCACTACTAGGGGAGCAGGTGGCCCCGAAGGTCATCACGGATAAGACGAACACCGCAGGTTTGCTATCTCCAGGCCCGAGCCACACGAAACGCTGATAGTTTTGGTCTTCGGATCGGATTCGGACCTGGTGAAACATCTCTTCTATGTCTCCGCTTATGGCTATAGCTCGCTGACGGAACCTCCGCAATATGGACACCAGGCAGGTCAACTGATCGGGTCCTTTTAGAAGTAGCGAGTTGAGAGATATGCCCTTGGTTTTAGCGGCCGCATCCCACACTATTCGGACCTTTCCCGGTTTGTTTGGATTAAACACAGGAAATATCGGTAGATACCAACATCCTTTGTCCAGTAGCGACTCAGCTGGCAAGGGTCTGGCGTATCCTTTCGTTACATAAGTGGCGATCGTGGACGACAGTACCTCGGCAAGCTCCGGACACCGCTTAAGTTTCGCCTGTAAGCATTGAGCTCTCCGCAGAGCGGTCGGGAGGTTATCAGGAAGGGCGACGTTAGTGTTTCTCCAGATCAGTCCGGTTTCAAAGCGACCGTTGACGCGTTTGGTTGTCGCCTTTAGTTGTTTGAGAGCGTGTTCGTCTTCTCTGGACATTAGGCTCGGCACCTTACGTGAAAGATCGAGATTGTCAAGACAAACGTACTCTTTGACGGTACGCAGCAGTTCAGCGTTGGCAGCGGCGTCGCATTCGCAGGTGTGGAACGCGTGATAAGCAGCGAGTGGGTGTTGCTTAGCAAGGACCCCCTTCACCGTCCACCCTAGGCGTGTCTTCTCGGCCACGGGTTCATTGTCAAGGCCCTCACGGTAACGTAGACCTAAGGCTAGTCGGCTGTTGTTCAAGCCTATTAGAAGTTTTGGCGTGGCATCTACGTAGGAGGTCAACGGTAAACCTCTAAGATGAGAAAATCTAGCTTGAAGCCCTTCAGCATCGAGTGTCTGCAGTGGTAGCTCGAGCCCTCTCACAGTTCGCACATCCTTCAAGGCGAAGCGCCTTCGGGCATTGGCCCCGGAGATTTCCAAATCAAGAATTTGGGAGTCATCTTCATAGCGGTGGGTGTTCGCTGTCCATTTAAGGCATAAAGGCTGCGCAGTGCCCTTTAAATTCAATTTTTCTTGAAGCTCGGCATCCATTAGCGTAAGCGAGGATCCATCGTCGAAGAATGCATAAGTCTGAAGTTTGGTGTTATTACCATGGAGTGTTACGGGCAGTACCGGAAAAATGATGGAGTCGGCGTCACTGCGATGAGCGTTCAACCTTGAACTGGCGAGTGGTGGGTTAACGGCCTGAGGACGTTTGTGAAGTAACCGATTGTGGATTGAGGTACAACCATCTATACCGCAAGTGGCGGTAGATTGGCAGTTAAGCCGATGATGCATCTTTAAGCAGCGACGACATAAATTATGTGTTCGAACTAAGTGCCACCGCCCAGTCCTGTCCGCGCTCCTAAACTGAGTGCAGCTTGCAACCGAGCTACAGTCACCGTGACAAACAATGCAAGCGGGTTTCTTCCTAGTCCCGACATCACTTGCGTGGGCATTCAAATATCCGCGTTTGGTGGAAGTTTTCAAGGTAACGTTTGGCACGAGGATGCAGTTCGCCCCTTGAGCAAATTGGAATAGCCAATTACCGAAAGTTTCGAGGTTCGACGAAGCCAGCTGTAATTTGTGCATGCCCCAAAAGGCAGCAAGTAATCCCGGTAGCTTGGCTATCAACTCTTGTTCTAACTCGGGGTTACTAAGATGACACAGCATATTCGAAGCTTTCATTGTCGCGCATACGTTTTGCACCTCCAAGGCTAGGTCGACGGGGGCCTCAAGGCGGGTTTCTTTTACTGCTGGGATTTCTCGAATTCGAACAAGTAGCACGGCGATAATGAGCTCAGGGCGCCCAAATTTCATTCGCAGTGTGTCGAGTATTTGCGGGACACTGGACGCGTGCAAGAGCAGGTTTCTTACTGCGTTTCGTGCCGCTCCCTCTAAAGATTGACGTAAGCGCAATAGATTTTCACCCTCAGAAAATCCACATAGCTCGGTGGTTTGTTGGTAGGTAGCCAGAAACAAAGGCCATTCTTCGGGTTTGCCGTTGAACTTAGGCAGTTCCTTACAAGCACTATTACGCGCTGCAATTTGGTTCTTTGTAAGACAACGGTGTTCGGACGGCTGCATGTTGGTCCGTTCCGCGAGCAACGGTCGTGACTCTGTAGGTCCTGTGACGCCCTCAGGTATCAGTTTCGGAAGCCAGGTCATACCACTTGAAGGACTAACTTGAGTTTGCACTCGTTGTGCGAGGCTAGAGAATTTTTCTTGCAGCAAATTTATTTGGTGTTGAATATTACTGTTGTCTGGCGCCTCCTTTGACTGCTGGGCAGCGGAGAAGCCAGCATGTTGATTTTTTGGGATTTCTTCGCATTTATTCGGTGATACCGTGGTGGGCAAGGTAGGCCCTGTAGCATCGAGCCACTTCTGCACTGCGACCGTGTCGAAACATTCATCCACATCGGAGCAGTCATCATCAGTCTCTACTTGTTGTAGGAGCTTTTTACGTCTAATTACTAGAGCTTCTCTCTGTCGAAGAATTTGCTCCTCTTCTGCAAGTAGTGACGCTTCTGCACGGAGTCGCCGGGCTCTTGCTGATTTACTACCAATACTACTGCGTATAGAGGTACCACCCTGTTGGGCAGCGGCTGTAGGCAAAGAAAGATCCGCCTCCTGTGGTAAGTGTACGCAAGCAGCACCTTCCATATGGTTGGGAATATTTGGCTTGCGTGCCGTCGCCCTGGCAGAGGGACCAGCACCCGTGTTAACACTTGGGTGTTCCGCTCCTTTCATGGTACTGCGTGAAGATGTCGAGCAGTCCGAACAGCGCCAGTCCACGTTTTTGATTGAGGCTGTAACGCCAACACAACCAAAATGATACCATTGATCGCAGTGGTCACAGCAAACCATTTGCGAGTCATCTGCCTTTGAGCAAATTTTACAGCTGTGACCTTCTGATATATCGGCGTGCAGCATTTCGCAAGTTGAGCAAATCACACATAAAATATTTCAAATTTGTTATCGGAGCCTATGATCCCACGCCCAAATTTGCCAAACACTTACTTATGGTGAAATGTTTGAAATATCTGTTGGTTATAATTCATATAATTAACTACCTATGATTTACAAGTTTATAATGTTTCTTACTTTAGTATTTTAAGGGATGGTTCTCGATTTCTTTAATATAAATGTTGATTTGCACGTTCTTTGTCCGTCGAAGATAAAGAAGAAAAGAAGTAAAGCCATTATGCAAACGTCAAGCAATTCGCTTGTCAGTTGCGTAAACAGGGTGGCGTGTCGCAGTCAGGTGCTGCCGTATCTTTCGTAACAAATAGCATAGGGTAAATTATTTAAGCTTCTTTCACACTATCTTTCAGGATACTGATTGTGATACTCCTTATTCAAACGGCGACGGAAAAATTGACGGACTATGCGACTTCCGACTACATACCGATTCAAGATGGTGACGAGGCGGTTTGGGAGGAATTTGGCTATCTAAGGCAAACAACTAATCTTACAGTATACAAGGGAGTAGTTGAGGAAACCAAAGGCTTAACAACGCAATTCCCTCTATCCCATATGAGAATGTTACTCGACGCAGACGTTGCACATATAAACGTGCTTCTGACAGCACTGGACATACATCACAGGCAGGCTAGGAGCATTAACATTTTGGGTACGGCCCTAAAGGTTATCGCAGGTACGCCTGACTTTGACGACTTCGAAAACTTGAAGTTCCGACAACAGGAACACGTAGACTCAGAGCGACATCAGGTAGAAATAAACACAAGGATACAAGAAAAGATAAATGAACTGACGGAAACGGTCAACCACATCATTAAAAACTCAAAAGCTGGACAGATCGACACTGGTCACTTGTATGAAATGCTGCTTGCACGAAATAGGATCATTATTAATGAAATTTAAACTTTAATTTCAACAACTACCCTTGCAAAGATAGGGACAATAAATCCCATGTTGTTAAACTCAAATGATAAAAAAAAAACATTCTTGAAATGCGCTCTACAAACACAACTATCACTGATTTAATGGAGGTATCATATATTAAGTTTCTATTAGACGGTAATCTTCTACATTTTATTATCAAATACCCTAAGCCAGTACTAGTCTGTAAGAAAATTATTATTTTTCCTGTCCAACACAACGGAACAATCCTGCACCTTGGGAATGACAACAATGTTGCCGATTGTCATAATCAAATTTTAGCGGTTGGGAATTGCAGCGCAATGCTCACATCAACGTTGTGCAAAAATTTACAACATCCAACGTGTGCACAGCAGCTTCATTCTGGTAATGTTGCCCACTGCAGCACTCGCCCTAGCCACCTTGAACCAATTATGGTGGTCGATGATGGCATAATCATCATTAACGATAATACCGCTTTAGTCAAGACTACCGCAGACACCGAGAAGACCATAAAGGGAACTTATTTACTTTCCTTGGAAAATGAGATTCAAATTAATGGATCCTACTTCAAAAACCTAAACGGCAATTTTAAAAAATTACCAGGATCAGCAACGACGGCGCTCCTCAATATCACCCGTTCATCAAGAGATTTTGGGTCTTCCATACCTTCACAAGATAAGTATGGAAAACCTGCGTTTTATCGGGAAAATCGATGGGAGGACTATGATAGGACCAACGATATCAGGTCTCACTAGCATTGTCATACTAATTTCCTGTTACGGTCTAATTAAACTATACCAAGAGCGAAAAAGAAGACGCAAATCCCAGAATTTTCAGAACGTCATAAACAATTTTAAGAAGCCCGTGGACGGCCTTCGTTTAGAAGGGGAGGAGTTAACATAAGCAGCCCTTTGTCAACAATTAAGTCCGCGCTTGGCCTGAGTCAGCGAATCCACATTCTCACGCTGACAGCTGGCAGTTAACATAAGCAGCCCTTTGTCAACAATAAAGTCCGCGCAAGAAGACGCAAATCCCAGAATTTTCAGAACGTCATAAACAATTTTAAGAAGCCCGTGGACGGCCTTCGTTTAGAAGGGGAGGAGTTAACATAAGCAGCCCTTTGTCAACAATTAAGTCCGCGCTTGGCCTGAGTCAGCGAATCCACATTCTCACGCTGACAGCTGGCAGTTAACATAAGCAGCCCTTTGTCAACAATAAAGTCCGCGCAAGAAGACGCAAATCCCAGAATCTTCAGAACGTCATAAACAATTTTAAGAAGCCCGTGGACGGCCTTCGTTTAGAAGGGGAGGAGTTAACACAAGAAGCCAACGCAAGCGTCGGCGTCGTATCCGCTGCAATAACTCTACAACTACTACTAACATCGAATTGCGGAACACAACAACTACGACAAGGTGCAGGGACCTATTTAAGACATTAGCTTTAGAATGTAAGTTTCAGTTTGTAACAGAGAACTCATCAGACAGCATGATCTGATAAATAAAGTGATAATAATAAAGAATCATTTGGACTATTGATAATTTGTATGTACGCATGTACATACGCTTGTATTTTTGTACATAATGTTAGTGCTATATTGTTTTCGCAAACTTGTAATTTATATGTACGTAGGAAATATGGAAATTAGTAACTATATTTATATGCATTTGGATTTTTAGGCATTCATATTGACGCATAACGCTATTAATTTTTGTGTTTACCTTGGACTATAAATAGGCAAATCATGAAATAAAGCATGTCACTTTTCCCACAGTTTCTACCTAAAAATTTATTTGTAGCGTTTTATTCAACATTGCCGCCGGACAAACAAACTAGTTTGACCGTACACTTGGCTTGAAAACTTGAACATCAAAATATATATATGAATATAATTCATTGCCCGCCATCTCTCTTGCGAGATGTTTACATGAAAGCCATTTCTCGAATAACTCGAGTTATTAATTCTTCTTAAATTTTTGTTTGAAATAAATCGGCTCGGCGATTTTCGGAAAACTTTCCGCATTTTAAGTGATTTCTTGAAATATTCCAATGCAAGCTTCGTTAATAGTCAACTGAAGATTCTCTTAAACCTGTCCCCGGTAGGAACTGAATCTTGCAGAGCAAACAAAGAATTTCAGCACGAAATTAATAATTGCATATCGGCTTTCTAGATTCATAACATTGACATTATGAATTGCTCATTCATAACATTGACATTACGAATTTTTTTCAGGCGATTTCCGTCAAACATTTCCTGTTGTTTTTAGAGCAATCAGAGCAGATGAAATTGACACATTTTTAAGAAGATCATACTTTTGGCCCAACGTAAATAAACGTAAATAAACTAGCACTAAGTACTTACGCCCTACGAAGACAATACCGTTCGCCGATAGCAACAACTGATTGATACAGTTTATCCCGAAATACAGAAAATCTCAACTAAAACCGTTCCGCGGTTAAGAGAATGAGTAATATTTGCGCCTACTAATAAGTAAGTTCAAAATATTATTAATTAAGTTTTGCAAAATTTAATACACAAACAAATGTCTATTTCTCAGTAGAAACAGTAATCGACGGAGAAGAAGCTGTGCACTATTCGACGGAGGTTCTAAACTCCATGAACCCATCAGCTGTGCCACCACACAAACTAATTTTTAAAGTTGTAACCCTGTTATTGCGAAATTTAAGCGTACAAATGTTATGTTATGAGACCCGATTGCAAATAGAGAAGTTACCATAAATACATATATAATTGAATGTACTATTATAACTGGATGTGTTACTGGAAAAACAGTATATAATGCATATAAAAAACCGCTGATTTCTTAAGATGTATGTTTTGCTATGGCCATAAATAAAGCGCAGGGTTAAACACTATAACCGCCAAAATAACGCTTGTGTGGCGTTTTTTATTGAGAATGTGCTTTTTACGTAATTTTCTCCGCAATTTTGGTTCATATTTCAATACAGCTTTATACATAAGCTCGTCTTTGTCTTTCCAGCAAATCGCGACTATATATATTTACCAAAATGCGCCTTGTTACTGCTGAGAAATTTAAAAGGAACCCTTCTTGACTCGATTTGAATGCACCCGCTTCGAATGCTACTGGCTTAGAATATTATTTTTCTTTTCATGGCACACCGCGAACAGTTCGTTATTTTGTTAAAAAAAAAGGCTTGAATTTAAAATAACTGTTGCTAGAAATCCTTTCGAGAGTTCAGGCTATAGACCCCAGCTCAAAACATTATTCAGAGTATACTTTGAAAGAAAGTTATATGTACAGACGAGTGCAAATTGAATATAAAATACTCAGATGGGTGCATACAAACTATAAAAGAAGCTAGCAGGGGCCTTCATAAGCGCAATCTGCAACCTTCTTTCAAACATGGCGTGGGCTCATTAATGGTATTCGGATGTTTCAATGCAAGTGTTAGCAAGCTTAGTAATACCCTGACATTTTAAAAAGGAATCTCTGTAAAAGTGCCCAATAATAGGTTGTTAGAAGAAATGTATACTTCATCAGGATTATGATCCAAAACACACAGCGCTGGACACGGATCCTGTATAAATGTCCCAAATACAGAAGTCGGTACCCCATAGAACAATTGTTCAAGAGCACTTCACACATATTATTATGCTCTATCGTTTAGTCGTTTGCGCTACAGCAACGAGTCAATATCGCGAAAGAATGTTGCGATATGTTACTTGAATGAAAATATTCATTACGATAAATATTTTATGCCTGAACTATTGGTGAGATGGTATTATTCAATCAAAACTACAAAAAATATGGCATTGAATTATGTATGTATGTAAATTTGGATTCTTTTGATATGTAAATACGTTAACTTTTTGGCAAATATTGGAGGGTTTCGAGGACGTTAGAAGTTCAAATAATAATTTATTAATGAAGGAAAATTTTAAATATCCACTTTCAAAAATAGTAGATATACATATATGATAGTAGATATACATATGTATATGTATGTACATTAGACTGCCACTTAGAAGAAATACGCTTGCGGCACCCCCCAGACTGGTTCCTTTTCCCAAAAAAATGATTGTGGCAAAATTTTATCCAACTCGGTTCGGGGGAAGTGGACCCTCAAAGCCCCCAAAATTTCGAAAAATCAGAATTTTTTCAAAAAATTTGACTTTGGCCTTGAATAACTCAGCTAATATCAATTACTCATAAAAATTACATTTGAGAAATGAAGAAAATTTTACGCCAAGTAATTTTGCCATAGAAAGTTTTTGATTATCTTCAACCGTTTTCTATTTATACCCCTAGCTACAACATTTGCGCCTAGCAATTTATTAGTAGGGTTATACATGTTTCTGGTTGTATCTAAAGATGAATACTAAATACAAAAATTATTTTATATGCGCTAGTGATGGGATGCTTCAAAGCATTTGATTTAATGAGCGATACTAAAAATTTCGATACTCTTGTGACTTAACGATACTAAACGATTATCGATACCTTATTGATACTATTATTGTTGTCGATACGTAACGAATACGGATCTTGTCGATACTTGTCGACAAGTATCGATACTTTTCCCATCACTAATATGCGCAGTTTATTTCACAGCAACTAACAGATTTGAAATGTCTCCTGGTTGATGTTAATTTCCAAGAAATTATTTCGCAAGTTGTTGACTTTTTTTCGAGGATTCCTAGAATCTTTTGGAGCAAAATATTACAATATTTCTTTGCTAAAGCTTTCAATGCAAAATCGTCTATAAGAGTGTTAACATCGGAAAAATAAGTGAAAATGTCTATGGTTTTACGTGAGCGTATTTATTTAATTGGAAACTATTAAAATATCTTGATGGGTAGTAAATTACCGTCTGCGAAAGAAGTTTTGAGAATCCTATTTTTTAATACGCGTGTTGTAAAGCTTAGTCTTAGGGAAAGTGCCCGTTTAACAATAAAAGAAGTGCAAATATTTTGGCAAAAAGCAAGATTTCCAACTAGAGAAGAGAAGCTCTGCATTGAAATATTGGAAAAACTGTATAATGAATGGCGCAATCTGCAAAAAAACTCAGCTAGAAAGACAGAAGAACAAAAGAAAAAAGAGACAGTATTTACCAAAAAAATTTAAAACTTATTTGATATATAGCTCAAGCAAATGCATTGACTATTCTAAAAATTGAAGAAGATAAAATATTTTTATTGGATCAAAGAAAAGAGGGCAGAACGGGATATATGCATGGCATCGATCGTGAACTTGAACAGTCAGAAAAACAAACAGAAGATAGGCAAAGAAAATTGTTGGAAAGGATAAATAAAAGTAGACAAGAAGTTAGACCGCCATTAGTGCATATGGGCTTTTTTGTTGTTGTGATTTTGGATGATGGCACCCCCACATTGGTTCCTTTTCCCAAAAAAATGATTGTGGCAAAATTTTATCCAAATCGGTTCGGGGAAGTGGACCCTCAAAGCCCCCAAAAGAAAAATCAGCATTTTTTCAAAAAATTTGACTTTGGCCTTGAATAACTCAGCTAATATTAATTACTCATAAAAATGACATTTGAAAGAAATGAAGAAAATTTTACGCCAAGTAATTTTGCCATAGGAAGTTTTTGATTATCTTCAACCGTTTTCTATTTATACCCCTAGCAACAACATTTACGCCTTTAAAAACCTCATTTTCAACGTTTTAATTTTTTTTATTATTTGTATTAGAAAGGTTCTTATGATTACAATGTATTAATAGTTTGTATTTTAAAAGGGTATTTGTTGCAATCGGGAAACCTGCGGCGATAATCTTGAACTACTTGTAGTATGTATTGTTTTTGTTCTTCATTTTTCGATAATATAGAATTATAATCTTGTATCAATTTAACCACTCTTTCTGCCGTATCATTCACTACTTTTATTCCTTTAATTTTTTCTATTGCCTCATTATAATTTCCATCTACATCCCACTCTAATGGAGACTTTTTTAAGAAGTTAATATTTATATTAAATCTTGTGAAGAAATTTAATGTTTTTTTCGAAACAAACTGTTCGGTGCCCTCTTCCAGGATTTCAGAAATCGTGACATTAGCCTTTTTATCATTTTGTTCAGATGGTGATTCTCTATTTAATTTCTCTATCATTTTTATCTTTGTCTCAGAGCTTGCGTTTGAATCGAAAAAGGCAAAGGCGAAAGCCTCTGAACATAAATACCAAAGATGCCTACAAAATTTATCAGAAGCTGTTTTTGAGATTTGTTTATCATATTTTGCATATTCGTGGAGCTTTCTTAAAAAATTAAAATCACAAAAAGTTGCCTTTATTGGTAAAGGAGCTGTGAACCATGCGTCAGCGTAAATTTTGATAAGAAAGAAGCAAATTTCGCACAAAGCCTTTTCTTCTTCCTTCGTAAGCTTAAACTCCTTTCTAAATAAAAATATTTTCAAACTGTGTATGGCCTTTGACATCCATCTGGCATGATGCATAGCTCCTGGAGCTTTAATTTTTACACCACGACTTGGCGTTTTTCCTAAGAATGTTATTATAAGTTCTAGAAATTCCATATAATCGGCATGGGGCTGTTTCTCATTTAAAAATTTGTTCAAATTTGATATTATGATTTCTATTTCACTTGCACATAATATTTTTTTAACTCTTTTGTCACTAATGCCACTCACTGCTAATGTTTTTGATATCAATTTTTGGCCACGATTTTTGAAATTTCTGGAAAATGACAACATTAGGGTTTTCTGACTTTGAAATTATTAAATCAAACACGCTTCATAAAACTATTTCATATATATGCTGCCGGCGTGGTAAATACAAAAGATCTTTTTCTAATAGGCTGTCAACAATAGTAGATGTTCCGTTTATGTGACCGGTGTTTACTGCTGTTGTATCAAAAACTAACGCTTTCACTTTTTCTTGCAAACCCCACTCGTAAACAGCTTTACAAATTGCTAATGCTTGGGCTCTTCCAGTGCTTGCGTCTAAAGGTGGAACCTCGAGTACTTGCTCTATTTGACACTTTCTCTTTTCCTTCTAATCCTGGAAGTAGTTTTCCATCCCAATGCAAACATACAGTTTCCAAATCACTATTTTCCGTCTTGGCTTTGATTTCATCAACGCGTTCTTTCCGCAATTTTTATCTAGCTGTACGAACTGAATTTTTATTTAAAATGAAATTGTTTATGCATTGACCAAACACTTCTGCAGCAGCAACTACATATAATTTTAACAGCATTTCTGTCACTTATTTTGCAAGCATCAAGAACAGCCGCAAATTTTGGAGTAACTAAATTAGTATTTCCCCTGGCTTTCTTTGAAGTGGCTCTTAAGCAATTTCCATGTCAGAAGCACTATCTTCACAATTTGAATTTTCCGGTTCAGACAACGATATATCGTTTATTGGAACAGTTCTTAATAAATCGTTAACTTCTTGTGTACTTTTATTTATCCTTTCCAACAATTTTCTTTGCCTATCTTCTGTTTGTTTTTCTGACTGTTCAAGTTCACGATCGATGCCATGCATATATCCCGTTCTGCCCTCTTTTCTTTGATTCAATAAAAATATTTTATCTTCTTCAATTTTTAGAATAGTCAATGCATTTGCATGAGCTATATATCAAATAAGTTTTAAATTTTTTTGGTAAATACTGTCTCTTTTTTCTTTTGTTCTTCTGTCTTTCTAGCTGAGTTTTTTTGCAGATTGCGCCATTCATTATACAGTTTTTCCAATTTTTCAATGCAGAGCTTCTCTTCTCTAGTTGGAAATCTTGCTTTTTGCCAAAATATTTGCACTTCTTTTATTGTTAAACGGGCACTTTCCCTAAGACTAAGCTTAACAACACGCGTATTAAAAAATAGGATTCTCAAAACTTCTTTCGCAGACGGTAATTTACTACCCATCAAGATATTTTAATAGTTTCCAATTAAATAAATACGCTCACGTAAAACCATAGACATTTTCACTTATTTTTCCGATGTTAACACTCTTATAGACGATTTTGCATTGAAAGCTTTAGCAAAGAAATATTGTAATATTTTGCTCCAAAAGATTCTAGGAATCCTCGAAAAAAAGTCAACAACTTGCGAAATAATTTCTTGGAAATTAACATCAACCAGGAGACACATCAAATCTGTTAGTTGCTGTGAAATAAACTGCGCATATTAGTGATGGGAAAAGTATCGATACTTGTCGACAAGTATCGACAAGATCCGTATTCGTTACGTATCGACAACAATAATAGTATCAATAAGGTATCGATAATCGTTTAGTATCGTTAAGTCACAAGAGTATCGAAATTTTTAGTATCGCTCATTAAATCAAATGCTTTGAAGCATCCCATCACTAGCGCATATAAAATAATTTTTGTAATTAGTATTCATCTTTAGATACAACCAGAAACATGTATAACCCTACTAATAAATTGCTAGGCGCAAATGTTGTAGCTAGGGGTATAAATAGAAAACGGTTGAAGATAATCAAAAACTTTCTATGGCAAAATTACTTGGCGTAAAATTTTCTTCAAATGTCATTTTTATGAGTAATTGATATTAGCTGAGTTATTCAAGGCCAAAGTCAAATTTTTTGAAAAAATGCTGATTTTTCGAAACTTTGGAGGCTTTGAGGGTCCACTTCCCCCGAACCGAGTTGGATAAAATTTTGCCACAATTATTTTTTTGGGAAAAGGAACCGATGTGGGGGGTGCCATTATGGCGGTCTAATGTACATACATGCATGTATCCACATCAACAAAGTACGCACATATATACATACATATATATAAATTAATAAAAGGCTTAATTTTTCGAGCCAGAGCGGTAAATAAAAAGCGGATATTTATTTATATAAGTCAACTTTTGAAAAAATGCCTATTTTTTTCGAAACTTTGGGATCTTTAAGGCACCACTTCCCGCGAACCGAGTAAGATAAAATTTTGCCACAATCATTTTTTTGGGAAAAGGAACCAGTCTGGGGGTGCCGCAAGCGTATTTCTTCTAAGTGGCAGTCTAATATAAATATATTCCAAAATGATCAGAATGAAAAGAGGAGCCGATTTAGCGATGTCTGTCTGTCTGTCCGTCCGTCCGTCCGTTCGCGCTGACGATAACTTAAGCATTAAAATTGAGATATCTAAATGAAATTTGGTACAGACATTGCCCATTGGAAGGGTAGGTGTTTTGAAAATGGTCAGGAAGTTTTTGAAAAATGACAAAAACTCGGTTTTTTCGGTATCTATTACAGCAAGTTGTGTGAAATTTGGTATTTGAAGCGATTTTGAACTATGAAATTAAGTATTTATGAAATTTTGAAAAATTTTCTGTATCTCAATAACAGTATAATTTATCGTCACAAAATTCGGTGGACATATTTTCCTTGATATCGCTATTATTATCCTAGAAAATTAGTGAAATCGGATCAAAACCACGCCCACCTCCCATATAATGGAAGTTTTGGAAAATGCAAAACCTTAATTTTTTCGGTTTCTATTAAAACAAATTGAGTGAAATTCGGTGTTTGGAGCGATTTTAAATAACGGTGTAAGGTTTCGACACAAAATTTAGTGAACAAATTTTTCTTGATATCGCTAGTATCACCGTCAATAATTTTTGACATCGGACCATAACCACGCCAAACTTCCATATAACGGAAATTTTGAAAATGCAAAAAACTTCGTTTTGTAGTATTTATTGGAATAAATTGAGTAGAGTTTAATACTAGCACCGATTTGTAACAAAGAAACGGAGATTTTATGAAATTATGGGAACCCCTCATACAAAAATACATCGTGAGGGTACATTAAAATCGGTTTCGCCCGAATTTAGCTTTTCTTACTTGTGTTCACTAAAATTAAATAACTTTATTTAACGTTTTTAAATTATTTTTCTATTTGCTTCGCCATTTAACACACTTTCAATTCTTCTGAAATTACAATGGCATTGACAAAAAAATTTTATCAAGCGGCAGATACGCTTTTGGAATTTGAAGCAAACATTTCGCCTAATATTCAGCAAGAGGAGTTTAAGTCACTTTGGGCCGAAGTAAAGGCTGACTATAAAAATTGTTTGTCTGAAATAAGTTGAGCGGGTAATGAGAGGGCAGTTAAATCCATCAAGCTCAAATACTTAAACTGCTTCAAGCATATGTTTGTTGTGGATCTATGATGGGTGAACAAATGGAATAACGCACGACTATCGCCAGTGGAAAAACTTTTCCACCTTAATCTTAAAACTAGAGATGAGGCGAGGCCCCCATCATTAATGATTGGTTTGCGTTTGCATGGGCGCACTTAACTGATAGGTATGGGTATAAAATAATGTTAATAAATTCTCAATTAAATATATTATTCAATCTGCCACATATCTCCTCACAGTCTGGGACAGCGCTGAAGAAAATGCAGCGTGAAATTAATAGTTGTGATTCAGTGCTACAACTTCAGGACATAAGCGTTGAACATTGGGATGCAATTTTCACCTATTTGTGTTCAACCAGACTGCCAGAAAACACGCTTGCTCTATGGGAACAGACTCTGAAAATAAAAACAGAAATTCCAAAATGGGTGGACTTAGATGCATTTCTAACCAACAGGTTCCAAACCCTTGGAACAGTATCTAATCCCAAGGGGAATTCTAACGTCCACCTAAAACCCAGTATGGCAGTAAACAATACCCGGCCAAATAACTTCAGGCATGTGCAAAATGCCGAAAACGGCATTATACCATGCTTCATAGAGATCAAAGTGAGGAACCTTCTATGTACCTCAAGTTCTCAACAGTCTTCAACTTAGTCTCATACGGCGTCCACAAAAGCCAATACTTAAATCGTCCTGATGACAAAAATAGAAATATGCCACTAGGGACTGCTATGGTGACCATTTGTCATCAAAATAATACACACACTATCAGAACGTTGATAGATTCAGTATCTGAACGCTTACAAAACCGCCTGAATTTGCCTAGTGAAGGTATATCTGCACAAGTATCGGGTCTAAATGAAGCCATATCTGGAAAAGTCCAAAAGGTCTGTATCTTTAGTATCGGCTCCCCTCGTAATAAAGATTTCCGCATCAACGGGGATGCCCTAGTTCTTCCAAAGCTAAGGGGTTCACTGCCATCACATTCGATCAGTGAAGAAATTTTAAAAACGCTTCCGGATTTACCATTGGCAGACAACAATTTCTTTAAGAGTCAACAAATTGACTTGTTAATCGGTGAGGATCTTTATCCGAAAATAATTTTAAATGGGGTAAATTCAAATATCCTCGGCTCACTGATAGCTCAACGTACAGTGTTCGGATGGATTCTAACCGGACCTTTACCAAATGGAAAGAACCTTAAACCAACCAATTATCTAACTTATTTCAATGATCTAATGAGACCTAGATCAACAACTCCCCAAATTTTGGGAGTTGGAAGAAGTACCAAAGACCAAGTTTCTAACGGCCGAAGAAGAACAGCGCGAACGACTCTACACAGATACCACCTTTCGCAATAATGAGGGACGGTATGTAATTTCGCTCCCGTTCAAACTCTTACCTCCAAATGAACATATAGGCGCCTCTCGCCATATCGCTATGAGACAATTTCACAGAAGTGAAACGTCTCTGTTTAAAAACACCTAAGAAAGGAGGAATATAACAAGGTACTTCGAGAATATGCTGATTTGGCTCATATGCATGAAGTTAAATATAATAAACGTGAGGAGTCTTCGAACTCTTACTACTTTCCACACCATGCTGTACATAAGCCAGACAGCAATACTTCAATGCTGAGAGTAGTATTTAACTGTTCTTGTCCCACATCCAATGGAGTGAGCCTGAATGATATCCTTCACACTGGCCCCGCTCTTCAAACCGATTTGACTATTTTGGTTGTTAAGTGGCGATTATTTAAATTTGTTTTTAATGCCGATATCGAAAAAATGTACCGGCAAATAAGCGTAAACCCACAACACACTGCACATCAAAGAATCCTCTTTAGAGACTCTTTGGACGGGGAGATCAAGGACTTTCAGTTGGACAGAGTCACCTTCGGTCTTAATTGCGCACCATATATGGCAATCCATGCTTTGTTTTAACTCGCCAGGGACTCCAACTTGAGATTCCCCCTTGCATCGGAAATCCTCAGCTCTAGTACCTATGTAGATGATGTATTAGCCGGTGCACATGATATACCCGAGGCAGTGAAAACACGTTACCACCTGCTAGCTACTGATTTTCTGAAGTTACACAACTCCAGCGAAGCTAAGGCGTCGAGTATCCGATGGAATGCTAAAACGGATCGCTTCTAGTTTATGACAAAATCTTTAGACAACAAAGACTCGTGCACAGAATTAGAAGTTGGTAAATCCCATTAATCATAGTAGCAAAAATGCTAATCCAACAAATCAGGTTAGAACAAACCAATTAGGATGAGAAATTGAATCCAAAGACTCCCAGTGAAGCGCAGACGTTTTTGGATAACTACCCCCATATTAATTATATAAAAATCCCCAGATGGGTTAATTATACTCCAAACTGTCATATACAGTTTCATGGGTTTTGTGACGCCTCAGAAAAGGCGTATGGGGCTGGTTTATATATTCGAGTACAGGACGCTAGTGTGAATGTTCAAACACATTTCCTTCTCGCAAAAACAAAAGTTGCTCCTGTCAAAACCATTTCTATACCCAGATTAGAGCTAAGTGAAGCTGTTCTCCTAGCAAAAAATGGAGATTTGCTCCTGCCACAAATGGGTATAGAAAATCAAGGGTTGTACTTCTGGACCGATTCCACAATTGTTCTCGCGTGGCTTAGAAAACCACCTTGCTTGGGGCCCACATTTTTAGTCAACCGCGTTTCTAAAATTTCAGAAAGCACAATGATCAAGAATTGGAATCATGTAAGCTCTGCAGACAACCCAGCAGACCTCGCTAGTCGTGGCCTTTCTCCTCAAGATTTAGGAGATACTCACCTTTGGTGGTATGGTCCCAAGTGACTCAACCTCAGCCAATAATGCTGGCTAATCTCTCAGCCCAAGGATTTTATAACTATTTGAAGACACCTTAGCACGCTTTTCCAGTTTTCCAAGGGCCATTCGAGCAATTGCTCGAATCTTTAGATTCTTTTAACTGGTTTATCCTGCACATAAATAATAATAATAATAATAATCCCAACGGTTTTATCCCTCCATACCCGCCCGACCGAAGCGAGGGGCGCATCCGCACGACGCACGGATATTTAAAAAAAAAATTGTTGTTGCGCCGAGTCATGAAAGGCAGAGGTTTGTTAAGTGTCGAGATCTAAAACTGTTCAGCTACAGAATAAATGCTCATCAGCTGATCGAATAGTAATATATGTTTATCTATGTATGTATTAATTATGGAGAGGATTGAGTATAGTTTTCTTTATGTAAAAAAGTGAGTCTGACATAACAAAAGAACCGGAGTGAGTGTTAAAATCCTGACAGAAACTACGGAGTGGCTCGTTTAACTCAAAATTACTTTTACATGGCTTCAGAAAGAGAGGCCGGAAATGTCTTGAAATTCTGGAGGGAACGTTTAGTTTTATTTCGCTAAGAAGAGATGGGCTAGAGACCAAGCCTGTCAGTTACATGACCAAAAATACAATGACTAGCATTTCTCTGCGATTAGCAAGTGTAGGAAGATTAATGAGTTTTAAACGAAATATATATGGCGGCAGGTTGTACTGAGAATCCCAACGAAAATTCCTTAAAGAAAAAACAGAACATGTTTTTGAATTGACTCTTTTCTGTCGGAATGAACTTGATAGAGCGAGTTCCAAACAACAGATCCATATTAGAACGATCAAATTCTTCTTTCATCACTTCTGGTGAAGTTAACTTCGACCAGTCAAGGCTAATTCAAATCTCCCTGAGAGCGCATTACGCTTCTGAATATACGGAGTTAGAAAATAATAAGTCTGTGAGTAAAAAGTCTACGATACTATCGTTTAACCCATACATTGATGACAGTGGACTTCTAAGAGTCCGTGGGAGACTAACCAATACCCCTTAATGAGCTTTGATGAACGACACCCAATAATATTGCCGAAAAATTGCCATTTTTCCAAACTAATGTTAAACTTTATTCATTCGGTCTCGATCCAGGATGGCAACCAGCTAATATACCTCATTAGGTCTACTATTCATAACTGCAAAACCTGTTTTTTTGTATAAAAAACGGGAAAAACCGCAGCTAATGGCTGCTCTCCCGGCGTCTTGAATGCAAATATCGAGGCCATTTGAAACAACGGGTGTCGATTTCACTGGAATGATGAAATAAATACAACAGCCAACTCGGCTAGCGTAGCACAATAGGTAGCGTATTGGCTCTGCAACTCCGAGCTCCCGGCTTCAAAGCCTGAGAGAAGTGGTTATGAAAATTAAATTTAAAAAAAAAAAAAATAATAATAATAATTTAATTTAATAATCAAAAAGAAGTCTGATGAGGAAATGTGGTGATTTCCGAAATAGTACTATAACTTCAACCACTAAAACTGTTGTTGTTTTTTCACAAACAAATCTTCCATAAACTGGCCTTGAGCTCAATAAAATTATAAAAGGGCCCATTTGATGTTAAAAACTTTACAGGTCGTGCTTGTTTAATATGAAAGGGCTACGTATGTGTCTTTGTCTGGTATTCTGCAAAGGCCATACACCTTAAAGTGACCTTTCAACAGCCTCGTTCATGGCGGCTCTGACACGATTTGTCTCTCGCCATGGTTGTCCCAACCATATATATTCAGAAAATGGCACAAACTTCGTGGGCGCCTCGAGAGAAATCAAACGAGCCGAAAAGGTATTCCTTAAAACTTGGCCTGAAGTCATTTCCAGTAACCATAATTTTGCAGAAATCAATTGGTATTTCATTCCTGCAGGGGCTCCTCATATGGGGGGTTTATGGGAAGCAGGAGTAAAAAAAGCTTCAAATCCCACTTTCGCAAAATCACGGTTTCGATGAAATACACGTTCGTAAAGCTTTCCATTCTACTAGCTAGGATCGAAGCGTATTTAAATTCTCTTTCCATAAGTCCAATGTCTGACAATATAAATGACCCTTACACCAGGACACTTTCTGGTAGGCGAATCGCTTCTTGTAAAAGCCGAACCAGAAATCAATGATAACCCTATATCATTGGTCATCCGATGGCAAAAGTTGAAAGCTATGAACCATATGTTCTGTCGAAGATGGAAATCTGAATATTTATCAGAGCTCCAAAGGCGGTATAAGTGGAAGTGTCCACAGAGAAATATAGCTAGCTGTCAGCGACTTAGAAATTATACGCGAAGAAAATATACCTCCAAATGAGTGGAGATTGGGTAGGGTAGAAAAAATTCATCCGGGACCTGATAATAAAGTACGAATAGTCGACATTAAAACACAGCGTGGCATAATCAGTAGACCAGTAGTTTTAGTTTAGTTGTTTTACCAAACGAAACAAATTAGATCTATTCTAAACTAATGTATTGCTACTGCAGCACACAATAAGCGTATGTGACTGCGTAATTCAGTGCAAATGATGAGGAAAGGCTCACCACACGATGTTGCATAACGACGTAGTCGATGAGGAGCTAGATGAAGACGTCATTGAGCTTTCCTGGCCTCAACATATGGACTTAAAAGACGAGCTGTTAGCAGAAGTCGAAGCTGACAAGCAGAAAGCATCATCGCGCACTATGACGACTGATGACACACTGGCACACCTATTCCGACCACCTCTCAATAGGACGCAGCCAACTTCTCGACACCATAACCGCATACCACTTGCTCATGATCGAGCCAGATTCGACTCGTCTCGCCGACTTAAGCGAGCTGGTGACTTGCGACCAGACTGGCGGCATGAAAACGACCGACTAACACTCGATTCGTCTCAGCGGCGTAGCGCGGACCGAACGGGACTGAACTCGTCCCGTCGGCCACCCCAGCCGGAAAGAAGGCGCGGTCAAGATGCCCGTCGACGAAGAAATGCGCGAACTATAATTGAGCAGCGAGCAGCAGCCCTTCCTTGGCAGCAAATTTTGGCGCTGTCGCCAACGGCTTTGCAGAAAATACGTTCTGCGGATCGGTTTTAAGTGGTTCGTGCTGTACTCGACCCCGTGAGTCCGGCGACGAGCATTTCCGCGGTCAGGGTTGCAAGATTGCGGCTTCGTTATATAAAAGTTCCAAATGAAAATACATATATGATATGTAAATGAATATTTAATTGTAATATGAGATGCCGATGATAATTTTTTTTTCAAATCCTCACAGAAATACAGTGGTAAGTTGAGTTCCTGCAAATATTTTGATAAACATTTTTTTAATACAATTTGTATGTTTTTTATTTTCACGCCTTTTGGAAAACCAGCCCTCTTATTATTCCCCGAGCTCATCACAGTTTCTTAAAGACGAAGATAATTTTCTGAACGAAACTTTTATGTACGTTTGATCGTCCACCTCTTTTCTACACATTTAATTTCGTATCTTACGATTATTCTAGCTATTTCTCTTACTCATATCAGCGATGACTTAATATTTTTTCAGAGCTGACAAAACAGCTTATTATCTGAGTAGGCAGCTCTGGTCATATTAAATGTCAGAGCTGAAAAAATAGCTGATTATCGGAATAGCAGTTCTTCATGTAGTATGTATCAGAGCTGATTTGTGAGCCCTCATTAAATTTTCAGTCATTGTTTGTGTAAATGTAAAGAGGAATGTTATAAAAACCTTTCCAAGATGACTAAAACATAAAATTTTAATATAAATACCTAATATATATTTTAAATAAGTTGAAATTAAATAAAGGTAATATACAATATATATCAAGCTGTTTACTTAAAGAACAAGTAAATTAATTCAATTGAGCTTAAAAACAAACCAAACTTAAAATAAATATTTACATTAAATACATATTTGCAGATACTACTTTCATTTGCACCAAAAAATTATTTTCCAATAACTTTTTTTTTTGATACTCAAAACTAATTTAATTCACTACTTACTATTTAGTTTTTTGTGTTGATATTTGAGTTGCTTTATCCGGTGATGGCTAAGATCTATCAATTTCTTCATACTTCTTTCAAATTGGTATGTGGCTTGAGCTTTAAAAGTAACTAAATATTTTTTATTACAAATGCCTTACATATACCTCGCAGACTAATCTCGACCAATTTCAATTGGGAAAGACTCTGCTTTTCCCATCTGCCATCTGCAAATTGAAATCAGTCAAAATATCGTCCGTAAAAATTTACCGGAAAAAGGTTGAAACATCCTCGGATGCTCCTTTCATTTTGTGAAAGTACGTGATCTATTAAATTATTATTAAATATAACCGTTTGAAACTAGAAAGATACCAAACGCAAACCAATCATTTGTGAGGGGAGCCTTTTGAACTATTTCCCTCGCCTCATCTCTAGTTTTTTGATTAAGGTGGAAAAGTTTTTCCACTGGTTATAGTCGTGCGTTATTCCGATAAATGGCGGTGAACATATCCCTAAAGGAGGGCCATTTCAAATAGTCAGCATGCAATATTTCGGTATCGCATGGAGGCAGGTGGAGACTAGGCAGCACTGGCGGTTCAATGAACCGTTCAGGTTGAATTATCTTTGAATTTGTGTTTTGGTAGAACGTCGTCACGTTATGAATTTGTTCACCCATCATAGATCCACAACAAACATATGCTTGATAGCAGTTTAAGTATTTGAGCTTGATGGATTCAACTGCACTCTCATTACCCGCTGAACTTATTTCAGACAAACAATTTTTATAGTCAGCCTTTACTTCAGCCCAAAGTGACTTTAACTCCTCTTGCTGAATATTAAGGGAGAAAGTGCTTTGATTTGCGACTGTAGGCGAAATTTTTGCTTTAAATTCCAAAAGCGTATCTGCCGCTTGATAAAATTTGTTTGTCAATGCCATTGTAATTTTAGAAGAAGTGGAAATGTGTTAAATGGCAAAGCAAATCGAAAAATAGTTTAAAAACCTTAAAAAAGTTATTTAATTTTAGTGAAACCAAATGTCTCGCTGCAACCCACAGAATAAGCGAATGTGACAGTGCGATCTGGTGCAAACGATGCGGAAAGGCTGACCACACGATGATGCATAACGACGTAGTCGATGACGTACTATATGAAGACGTGGTTGAGCTTTCCTGGGCACAGCAGATGGATCTAGAGGACGAGTTGTCAGTTTCGATTTCTGCTAACAACTCGTCCTCTGGATCCATCTGTTATGCCGAAGAAAGCTCAACCACATCTTCATATAGTACGTCATCGACTACGTCGTTATGCAACATCGTGTGGTCAGCCTTTCCGCATCGTTTGCACCAAGCGCACTGTCACATTCCCTTATTGTGTCGGTTGCAGCGAGACAGTTGCTGCAATAGCGATACATGAGCGCCGTTCTCAACCGGACGTCGGGAGTCATTCGGCGAAATTCGGTGCGCAAGCGTTGAAGGTGATTAGAGACCAGAATCGGCTTGAGACATTTTCTAAATGAGAAAATAACATATTAGTTTAGAATATTTACATTTAGTGAGTTTCATTTGGTAAAATGACTAGTTTGACTACTGGTCTACTAATTATGCCACGCTGGGTTTAAACGTCGACTATTCCTACTTTAGTATCAGGTCCGGTGTGAATTTTTACTACCCTACCTAATCTCCACTCGTTT